>CM051621.1:20731952-23133827 GCA_028020825.1 Podargus strigoides | reverse complement strand
TTATAAAATTTAGTGGAAAACATATTAATATGTTGGTATAACTGAACTTATATGCTGCTAACACAAAGGAAGATATGTGAGAGTCATTAAATGGCCTGTGCACAAATAAGAAAGTTCATGGCTGTCTTAAGAAAGATCTCATTGTTCTAACCTATTTTTCAATTCAAACATAGAAGAGCATTTACTGGGCACTGATGTTTGAAATACCTTTTAATCCTAACAGCTATGTGCAAAGACACTTGTTATCTGTTTGTAATGTTAGTTACTACACATTTTTTATATTACTTAGAATTACTCAGAATAAAGTATTCTCTTACAAGAATTTTTTTTAGTATAGCTCACCAGAAGAATTGCTAACTGGAACATAAGCCATTGTTAGGACTGATATGTAGGGATAGAGAAACTTATGAACAGCCTCAGTGGGCTTAGTTAGTATGAAACAGAACTTTCAGATGTGACAAATTATGGTCAGATATTCTCCAGAACTGAGTATAGGGTGTAAATGGAAAGACCATGACCTGTCCTTATGGTGGCATATGAATGAGATTAGAGAAGGAAGGACCCATGATAACCTTTTATTACTCTTTGTAGCTTAGTTGTGTCACAGTGCAACAGGGAGAACAGCTTCCACAGAGTTTCTACTTGCACTGCTAAAGTAGAGGGGCAAGGAGTCATCAGACCTTTCTGCTCCCAGCCTCCTGCACTGATGCAATTGAAAAACACATAACTTTCAAAGACAAAGAGGACTGAGGAAGAGAACTGGTTTGCAAACACCATTCACTCAAGGAAAATCATGAGACTGCAAATGTTTAAAAAATGCATTACGTTAGAAAGGTATTTCAAAGGTAGGTGCAGCATTAATAGCAGCTGTATAAGCACTTAAAACAGCAAGGCTATCAAAAAAGGGATTGGTTATATTTCTAATTAAGCTATTTCAGAGTATGTCTGAAAGTTATTTTAGAAACACCACGCTTATTCAATAAAACAGCATTGCTTTGTCAGGTAAACCCAGCTCCTTGGTGAATAAACTTGGAGACAATTACCTTATTTTTAAAGGATTACTGCCTTACAGAAAAATATGGTGATGCTCTTCATATAACAAGACAGCAAATATTTGTGTTTCTAACTTTTCCTGCTGCTTGAGGAACCATCATAAAGATGTAGTTAGAAGTCAAAAAGTCTTTGTCATTGTAAAAACTGAGCTGAGAAATCATCTGAGAGGAACACAGCATAATCTAGGCTGGGGTGACTAAGCATATGTTCTGGAGTTTTGCCTGTGCACAGTGTGGAGGGTTTGAAAACACCACAAGGAATAATAAAATGATACTTTAGAGCTGAGTTTTATAGAAGTGCACCTAAATGTTCATGCAGTCTGTTTGTTTAGAGACTGTTATTCAGCATCCTCTGGAGTGCAAATAGAATCATGTTGTGAGTTGGTTTCCATGTTCTTTCTTCTCTGTAAAGTCCCAGGGCCCAAAATGCCCAAAATGTCCCAAACACCGTCATTTTGAAAATTCCCATGAACAATTGTACAAGCTACAACTTATTTGAACATTTTAGGAAAAAAAATACATTAAAATATTAGCAAAACCACAATATTTTGGGTCAGGGTAACATTTACCACACATTTAGAAGCATAGAAATATTAGTCTCAGTGGTAAGACAGTCCCAACTACTTCTGTGACAAGTACAGCCATTGTTGCAATTAAATATTCTTTCAGACAGTGTGGCACAGAGCATCACTCAGTTCTGGAGTGGTTCAGAATTTCTGACATGTTTAATTACTGCCAGGCATAGATTTCAGGTCTACACAGATCTATGGCAATCTTCTCACTCCTTGCCTCTCTATATTTCTAGCTTGCTTTGTACAGCCTGCTTTTTGTAAGTGCCATCTCATTGCTGTTCTGTAAAGCTTGGCTCTACATCCAGAGAAAATATTTCTGATTGCACTAGACTTATAGATAGGGATAAGCACATTCTACAAGATCCCAGTCCCCATTCAGATTACAAACAAATTGAAGTACAGTATAGCTTCCATGTAGTCCATGTAGATTACCTTGGGAAGCAGAGCATTTGGTGTGTTCTAGGTTTCACCTCATTAGAGCTGTAGATCATATCTCTTATCTTTTCAGCTTGTCTCATATTTTAAAATCACCATTTGCAAGAACTTTGTTTTTCCCTTATACTTTTCGGTATATTGGAATATAATCCTTGATTCTGTAAAGAAGGCAGCCTCTTTTCTCTTTTAGAAAATTTTCTTCAAATTTTATTCAGTCAGTCTTAGAGTGTTGATCTCTATGCCCTTCCTACTTCAGCCTTATTGTACTCCCAGGACTAGTGCTCTTCTCGTAGCTTTGTAGAAAGGGGTTAAACACTGTTTTACATGCAGGTAGTAAGTTCACACGTTTTCTAATCTACTGCTGAGAAGTATTGTGTTCCCATTTGACAGCAGATGTCCTTTCAGAAGCCTATGACAGCCAATAGGCTGAGAAATGTTGCTTCCCAGGAAAACAAAAAGAAAGCAAAGGGAAGATTTGTCACAGTAATTATTGGGTTCACCAGAGAAGTAACTAGGTGAAACTAAATGGCCAGTGCATCCAGAAGAGATCAGCTTAGGCTGCTTATTTTAATAGATCTTTCTTTCACCTTTTTTTTGGTTGAGCTTTGCAATATTATTATGAATTGCATAATATCTGCAACTTCTAGTAGCATATAATTAAGTGTTTTTTCTTTATTATCTAAGGAGAGTTTCTAAAACTGATTATTATAGAGATTCATTGACATTGGCATTCTATATGTGCTGCACAAGAACATATGCCATAGAAAAATTAGGGACTCTAAAAAAATGAGACCGACTTCTTTTCTGGAAAATTCCCTTGTAACATCCTCTGTATGTATGAAGACTGCAAACAGTCCCTTCTTTCTCTTGGCATGACATGAGCAAGAGTTGGAGAATTTTATTTTCTCTGTTGAACTTGTCCTCTGCTGTGCTGTCAAGAGGGATGCTGCCTTGGGGCGTAACACAGGCTGAAGTGGATTATACTTTATAAAAGGTTTCTGCTATATACAAAACACCTTTCTGTACTGAAAAACTCAAGTTAAAAGAAAACACTTCCTTCAGCACTGTTCCTTACTGTAACAATCTATTTATCTTGAATTAACATATTTATTAATCTATTCTAGGCAGTGTTTAAGTCCTGCTGTGCATTTACACCTATTTCTAATTCCTTCTGTAAAAGTCACTGAGACTCACTTTTCAGGCTGGTGCAGATGTCTAGATTTTCATCTCAAACTGGGCACAAGCTAGTGCCTATAGCACTAGTAAATGAACTAGATAAGGAGGAAAATGTTAACTAATCTAATCTCAGGTGAAATATAGATGAGAGTCCACAAAATTACCAGTAGAGTAATTAAAAATGTCCAGAGCAAGCTAAATCACATGGATGTAATTTTAACTCAATTATTAATGAAGAAAATATTTCCTAGGATAGCATTTAAAGCCACTTTGAGATAGGAGAATACTAGTGCTAAAATTTATATTCAAAAGATATTTTTGTTTACTAATATTTTGAAGATAAGACTGTACTCATAAATATAGAAGAGATAAAATAAATCTTTCCAGAACTAATGTGCTTTAGGGTTGATGAATTGGCAACAATTAATACTCACACACATTGTAATAAAATGTTCATGAAGTTTATTATTTGCCATTCTTATCAACTAATTAAAAACATCTTCAGGGTCGAATGTGTAATAAATGGGTTGGAGAGAAAGACAGAATGGATATAAATGCATTTTCTTCCTTTGATTGTCACAGTGACTGTTGACTCATGGCACATTAATTCATGCTACAGAAAAGAGCAGTAACAGTATAAAAAAAGCTATATATTATAACACGAACTCTGGATATATTAGGCACTCTGGCTGTATGCTAATTTTATATGTTGGGATATAATTAATGTGCTGAATTATACTTCTAATGTGGCATCCATGTGAAACTACTTGGTGTCATTGGCTAGCTCACATGAAAAGTGAGAGCTTATTCTGCTTCCCCCCAACAAAGCTGAGAGACTACAACTCATTACCTATCCCATTTGTGTAACAGACTCATGAGCTCAGAGATTTCCTATCCAAAGAGCCTTGATCATGTCTTTGGGAGCTACTTTCTATGATGACCATTGCCAAGTAAAATAACTGTTTTCAGGGCAAACTTTCCAGTGATCTTTAGAGTAAATAGAGAGAAGTGCAAGACAGAACAGAAGAACACAATCTGAACGAGTCACAACATATGTTGGTTCATCTATTCACTATGAGGCAAAGTATGCACATATATTCCCCTGACACTGTTTCCCTTTCTGAAACAAACCTCTCGTGATCTTTGGGAGCTGAAATCAGATAAGGAATTAGTCAGTTTATCTATTAAGTTATACCAGCCTATGTGTGTCAAGGTGGGTATGATACTAGTAAAATACTGTAGGAGGTGGGGTTGATATGATCAAAATTCCTGTTTAAACAGAACTATTATCCAAAATTTGCAACTATCTTGCTTATTTGTGAAAAAGATGTGATTTTTCTGGTTCGAGTATTCATCAAAAATCATGGTTAGCAATGAGAAGGTTAACGTAATATGACAATATGAATCGACGTAATTTTTTAAAATTGGACTGATACAGAAGAGAGTGTTTTCATGTAGTAACTAATAAGATCAAGATACTTAGAAAATGTAAAACATGTAAATGGATGAGACAAAGTTCATTTTGGGGAGTAACTCTTAGAAATACTCCCAAAGTTATGTTTCTCTTTTGCCTTGTTTCCAAAGAACTGTAGGGCATGCTTTGAGTTTAAAAATATAAACTTTTCAATTAATGATTAAATAAAGTTTAGACATTTTGTAATAACTTTAGTAAGACTTGTGAGAAACAAACTCAACAGTAACAACTGTTAGTAGACAACCATTTAACCTGAATTTTATAAACAGCATGGTTACAGACGACACTTCTAAAAATTACAACCTCCCCTTCCCAGAAGGTCACAGAAGCTCTCCTTTTCCCCTTGTGTTAGGGGACACATGTTTCAAGCAGACCTCTGGTATACTTGTTACACAAACTGTTTTACATGTCCTATATCTGTTTCAAATGTGGGAGGAATGGTGGGTAGAACTGTAAAGACAGGAATACATACAAGATGAACAGTAAATCGGGGATTACTACCCCTAATCCCACCCTCCAAAGTAGGGTGTGATATCGTGTTCCTAAACAGGCTGTACCAGATTATCACTGCTCATACTTTGCCTGCTAATGAAAACAGGCAGAGGGGGGATGTAATTAAGTTCTAAGGACAATAAATTATGCAGTTGGTAAATACAAAAACACAGGCAATCCAAAAGAATTCTTGAACAGGTTAAATGTATGTGTTTTGATGAAGATAAATTTAGATAGTAAGGACTTTGAGATTAATACTTTGATTCTACTTTTTAATAATACAAAATAGTCTTTCTCCTGAACTAGTCCACTAGTTACAAAGAGAATGTGAGTATAAAAAGGATTATAAGGCAAAAATATCCTTCAGGAGAGATTACCATATTGCTGAAAAGGCTATATTAAAAAAAAAAAAAAAAAAAAAAGATAAAAGAGGAAATCAATCAGAACTCAAAGGTAAAGTCTATAAGCTTGTTTCAATTCTTAGATATTTAAAGTCAGAAAGCAATGAATTATCTTCAAACAGTGGGGTAAAGACGTTAAACAAGTTAAAAGATTTCAAGGAGAAGGAGATGTATTAGCGCACAGGGAGGATATCAACTTAACTTTTATATCAGCTTAACATTAAAAAAATAGTGAGAGAGCAGGAATTAACCTGACTGAATACTAAGAGTCTCTCTTGAATACTGGATGAGTAGGACAATGTGAACCAATAGAATATCAGCACCTATTAGATACTGTACAAAAATGCTCAAGAGAGTGAAGTTCACTAGCATAGAAATGAATACTTGCTGAATGATGGTAACTGTCATTGATGACCACTGTATCCTTATACTGTGCAATAATGCTTTTGGTCATGTAATTATGTTTACATTGTTGAATTTTCTGTCCAGCCTGGGGGAAAACTATATTTCAAACAACTATAGTTTTACTTCAGAAAGGACTATGGGATAAATCCTGATAAAACCCGTGCAAGTATATGACTAGGATAGATTGCTGTATGTCAAGGCTCTCAATTGTTCATTATTGGATTACAATACAAAACATGTATGTTGTAAAGGACCTGTACTCCTTTAAAAGAGGTGGTAAAACATCCTTCTTTTAGGTACCTAGAAATATAAGTCTCAGGAAGGTTTTCAGAACAAGTAGCAGGTGAACAGGGACTTAGTCAAAAAGAAGCACTGCATGAATAAAAATTACTGTTGGTTATTTGGACATCTGTGTTGGGAAATAGCTTCACCTACTTGGGTGCCAATTTTTAGAATTTGTGTTCTGAGCATTAATATATACAGCTCTTCTATAAAAATATGGACCAGTTTCCAGTCTATGAAAGTTTCAGAAATTGCTCTGCCATGAAAACACTTGAATAATTACTTGAAACATTTCCAACTTATTTTCCTTCTCAGACTCACAGGCTCAAATTTACATCCTCCAGGTCCCAACAACCCAGTTTCCTGATTATCTTATCTTCTAGCAGGATTGTTCTCCCATCTCAGTGAATTTGTGACACGACCAACACAAAATGTTCTCAGCTGGCTATCCAGGAGCTTATCTGAGAATGTCTGTACTGGAGTTTACCCAAGGCTTTTATGATTACCTGTGTATTTTTAATCCATTTAAAAAAAATATTTATATAGAGAATGTCATTCATTAGATAAACTGGTATGGGCAAACTGGGAGGACATGAGAAATCCTACAGATCAGAATCAGGACCAGCAAAGCTCACAACATTTACCTAACACAACATTTCAAGTTTCAGCTCACACCTTTAAACTATCCAGCTCCAACAATATATATCACATGTTCAACAGCAAAGGCATGATCATTCCACAACATGTTATGCAACAGGGGACCAGTTGTTGTTTTTTGTACTGTCATCGTCAACATATGTGCTTAGCATTATTGGCAAGCTCAGAGGATACTGTGATAGACTCCAAGCTTTTTTAAAGCTGTCTACGTACTGTCTACAAAGTCTGTCTCTATAAGGCTGCACATGTAGCCAGAATTATTGTGTCTGTTGTCTTTAATAATAAGATTGCCAAGAGGTTTTCATTACGTAGCTCATACAATGACAACTGTTTTCAGTGATGAGAAAAAAGCTTTTTCTCCCCTTTAACTCTTCTTGCTCTGGTTTCCTCATATTAATGACTCATTCATTCTGTAACTCCCTGGAACAATGAAATGAGTAAATTAGATTCCCACACTTGCCACCTGCTAGGTCAGGAATAAATAAAAAAACTCCACTCATCTGTTTTGTTTGATGAGCCATTTGATTGAATTGAAGCTAATGAGCAGCATTGAACAGAACATAAAAGAGGTTCCTTCATTAAATGCTCTTTGCAAGAACACCTGATAGTTCCTCTTATGCAGGATCATTCTTGTAATCTGGAAGATTACCAACAGAAGTGCTCAGGGCAACAGTGCAAAACAGTTATCAGAAAGTTACTGTGTTACTGGTCGTAGAGACGGGATTGGGATCTGCTGTGCTGCAATCACTGTGGAAAACTTGCAGGGTGAGAAAGGGCCAGCACGTATGGGCAATGGGAGCATTTACTGTGTATCTGCTGGATGAGAACAGCTTTTGCTTCTGTAGCCTAAATTATCTGACAAATGGCCAGATGACAGTCTCCTAATTAAAATGTTCTTTGAAAACCAATGTTAGCATTTCAAACTAATGGAGCTTATTATACATTCTTATGGTAGAGTTATCACAGTGTGTATAGATCATGAATCCCAAACTTTCTTCTTGTGTCAGCCCTGGGTCCCAGAGAATCGGTTCACATCAAATCAACACTGACTCTGCCAATCCCTACAGAAGGGCCTTCCCTGATACTGTAAAGCCTATAGGTAGGGAAGCCAGAGGATTGTGGACATAACTTTGGCTAGACACAATCCCAGGGTCTGGAGATTTTTCTGCTGTGTGTAGTCCAGTCACAGGTGCAGATGTTTGCTCTAGTCAGTGATCAAGTTAGAGAAATCCAAGGACTGGTGTAACCTTCATGTCTGACTTTAAATCACTAAAGAGGCTTATACTACTGGAAGGGTCACCATCCTGGAATTTTACAGCTCCTTGGTTCTCTGATTTCTTTGCAATATTTGAGTAAGAAAGGCTGCTTTCTTACTCAAAGCAGCCAGTTTCTTCAGTAGGCTAACAAGGACTGTCATTCACTAAGAAAAATTTCCATTGGTTTTCAAATCCACACATAGTAGAATGAAAAGCCTCTTCAAGCTGTTTATTTTAAGACCAATAAATAAATTCCTTTTCTGTGCTGGAACAACCACAAAATAATGTTAATGAACAAATGGCAATGGTAAAAATTGCAGCGGTGATGACTCTATATTGAGCTGCATTGCTTGTGCAATAAATAATAAATAAATAATATCGGTGATGATCATATATGAAAAGGGAAAAGAAACTATCCAATTTCATGGTTTTGCAATAAACTAATTTTTAAGTAGAACAAGACTAAAATAAGCACAAGAGGTTCTTTTTAAATTTTAGAATCACAAAATAATAGAAAGGTTTGGGTTGGAAGGGACCTCAAAGATCATCTCGTTCCAGCCACCCTGCCATGGGCAGGGACACCTCCCACTAGACCAGGCTGCTCAAGGTGTCATCCAACTTGTCCTTGAAAACTCCCAGGGAGGGGGCAACCACAGCTTCTGTGGGCAACCTGTTCCAGTCCCTCATTCCCCTCATGGTAAAGAATTTCTTCCTAATGTCTAATCGAAATATACCTTCTTCCAGTTTAAAGCCATCACCCCTCGTCCTATCACTACATGCCTTTGTAAAAAGTCCCTCTCCAGCTTTCTTGTAGGCCCTTTCAGGTCCTGGAAGGCCACTATCAGGTCCCCCTGGAGCCTTCTCCAGGCTGAACAACCCCAACTCCCTCAGCCTGCCCTCATAAGAGAAGTGTTCCAGCTCTCTGATCATCTTCATGGCCCTCCCCTGGACTCACTCCAACAGGTCCATGTCCTTCTTATGTTTGGAGCCCCAGAGCTGGAGTGAATGTAAATTGGACATTCTGAATGCAATTAATTTAATGAGAACATTAGTGAGACACCAACTGGATACAGTATTATTACAATACTCTATCATAGATATGGTTGATTTAAAAATTCATTGTTCTTGAAGACCAGATCTAAATGTACATTAGAGCACTTGTCATCTGTTACAGTTGGCTTTGTTGCTATTATTTACGTAAGAAATGAAGATGCAACATGTAGACTATTATATGCTTTTCTTAGTAATTTCAAATCTGTACATTAATTCCAAAGCCAATTAATGCAATATTCAATATTCTAATATCCAATGTAATATATCTGTATGTGAATGCAAATGCCAATATTATATAACATAATGTAATATGATTGTTCTTATTGACTTCACCAGAAGTATTGTCTACATATATGTATTTTTAAAATCAGTCTTTAACTGTCTTCTGATTTAACTCCTACTGATCTGGGAAAAATGCATCACTGGATGCCTCACTTTCATTGTTCTGTGAAATCAAACCACTGCTGTCTCTACATTTCTAACACTTGCATTATCATGTCACAGTCTAGAATATCAGCCCACAGTAAGTGGGTTGTTCAGCAGCAGCATAGTAAGAAAGGTTAGAAAGTCAGGGGCATATTTCTGACTTGAAGCATTTCCTCTTAAACCTATGTTACTTTTGAAATGTATACACATGTTCTTTTCTTTAGTTTTTAAGAGATAAAAGGAAGGATGAAATATTTCTCGGTAGCTGACGTACATTTGCACTCCCTTACTACTTCTCCGACTGATGCAACTCCAGGCTTTCCCATTTCACTGCTGATAGAAATTACTAGGTAGTTTTTCATTCTTTCTTGTAATAATTCTCTGAAATTCAATCTTAACAGACTAAATAGACTACAAAATTTACTGAAAAAATATTAAGAATTTTTAAAATCTGAATGTGCCGGCCCAAAAATCTGCCTACACACAAGATAGATTTTTTTTTTCTTTCAGTCCTTCTTCTGCCAAAACAAACAAAGAAATTATCTTTTTTCAGCAGGATTTGCTTGTCCTTACCTCAGACGCTCTATTTTCTCTAATCAGTGATACGCCTATTATTCCATTAGGCTAATCAAGCATAACAAAACTATTCTTCTAGGTCTGAGACAGATATCTGCTTCCCCATATTATGGACTTTTTAGTAGTCAAAACAAATTAGTATAATTCAATTCTCTTTTTTTTCAATTTTTCAAAATTTGATTTTTAATTTTGGTTGAAAGAACTCTTGTTTTTTTCATCAGTTCTATTTTGCCATGTGGGAATTATCATTGGAGGATTTATAACGACGTGAAAAACTAGTTGCAGGATTGGAGCCTTCAGCTTTTTCACTGTGAGCAGTCCTTTTGAGCCCAGTAAGTAACTCATGATATATAAATTTTAGTGTCTATGTCAATATTGGA
Organism: Podargus strigoides; assembly: GCA_028020825.1. Classification (NCBI taxonomy): domain Eukaryota; kingdom Metazoa; phylum Chordata; class Aves; order Caprimulgiformes; family Podargidae; genus Podargus; species Podargus strigoides. Next base: position 23,123,190 of record CM051621.1, on the reverse strand, counting down.
GCTAGGGTTCTTGTTATATACACAAGTTACAGCATAGTGAACTAGAACACAGGGTGATAATTCATTCCCTTGAAATATTTCTTCACAGGTATAAAAGTGTTTGCCACAGCTGCCACTGGAATATAAATGATCATTCAGCATGGGCTAGAAACATGAAATGGTTAATGTTGATCTGACAATACACACTGAAGAACATCCTTAGGGTTCACTATTGAAAACACATGACATTTAAGTGCTACTGACATGTCTGTTATTCAAAATACTGTAAAAGCATTCAAAGAGTTTTGGGATTAAAAAGTGCAGAATTATGAGTAAAATGTATATGTATTAGTATTTGAGAGGGCTTTTTTCATAGAAAAGGTTTCTGACGTTACAACTCCAATAATGAAAAGATCATTATTTGGGTCTTTTTAAGAGCTAAAGAAAAGAATTCTACACTTCCAGAAATGTTCTTTCAAATTCAAAAACTGACCAAAACCTACAAGTTCAACAAAGTTTCCCCTCATAGTAAAACAAAGCTTTCAGACACAGACTCTACCCGAACAAAAGATTGTTTAATCTCTGCCAGTTTCTTAAGGGAAAAGACAGTTTCAGCAGTGATTCTGCTCAAGCTCCTTTTTGAAAAAACTTTACCTTTAGAAGTAAAAAAAGAAAAAAAAAAGCCAAAACCCCTCCCCCCCAAAAAACCTACAGAATTTTCTAGAAGGAAAGAGTCCTTGACTATTCAGGTCTAATACAGCTAAACTATAGATGCTACTAAGAAAGATGGCTAGGTAGGTTCCCTGGTTCCCCAGGTGCAGACCCACGAGCCAGCCATGCAGGCAGGCCATGAGTTCTACTCAAGGCAGCTGACTCACAGGTGTATCCCACACCACTTAATCATGCCTATTATAAAAGGAGGGAGCTCAGTGAGGGTGGGGTTCCTCCTCTTTCTGAGGCTCCTTGCTCATGGTCTTCTGTTCCTGCTGTTGGCATTGAGAGCTAGGCTGAATAGAACCCTCTATGCTTTATGTTGATTGTTATTCCAGTTTAGTTATTCTATTAAATCTGTTTCTGCTTCAGCTCATGGGCCTTCTCCTTTTTTTCCTGATTCTCCTTCCCAGCTGGGGAGGGAGCCCTGGGTGATACACTAACTGCTATGGTTTAGCCCTGAGCACTGGCAAACCGTAGACAGTAGGCATACCAAAATTTGTCTTCTTGATAAAACTGGCAACATAAACCAATGAAATTTTGGCCCTCCTTACAAGTTGTTACTGCACATACGACATGTATAAGAGCACCAGAAGGTAGTGCTGTGTCAAGTCACAGGTCCAGCTAGTCCAGTATCCCGTCCCTGACAGGACCAAAAGTGGATGTTCAGAAAAGCGTATATAGAAAGGAGGGAAGCTGTACAAAGCATCCCCAAGATTCCCTTCTAGCTGACAGTTGTTTGAGGCTCAGGAAACACCTGAGATTTAGGCGTACTTTGAGTTCAGAAAACCTCAGTGGTTTCCTTCTCTATGAATATGTCTAGTCTGTATGATTTTTAAGAATCCACAGCAGGCCTTTCCAGTGAAGCCACCTGAAGCAAGGACATGGTGCAACATCATCACCTAGTCTAATGGTGAGCAATATTACGCTTAGGTGATGATAGATAAGATAATGTATACAGATAATGATTTCCATCAAAAAGTAATGGCCAATACCAAAGTTATTATTTTATTCATCATTATCATAATTTGCAAATGTAAGGTATTTCCATTGTAATAATTGTAAAGCTGTAAACAAGCAGTTAGGTGAGTGTAGAATACTGTGTTTACAAAAACTTATGTTTATGTTTATTAATGGTAGTTTCCTTTCAGCTCAGAGTTCCATGTGCTAATTACTTCACTATGAAAAGTGTAAGGGTCTCTATTTTTTTTTTCATAGTAAGCAATAAATGTTTTGTTTACACCCTGGAATCTATTGTTACAATTTTCTCCTGTATTTTTCATTAGGTACTCTGCCATTAACTTCTTATCAGTCTTTAAGCTAAATTGAAGCAAAGATTTGCCTTCAATGTGTTAACATCAGCAAGACCATAACAGCACATTTGTCTTTATGTGTACAAAAAAACCTTTTTGCTATTAATTTTAATTTGCTGTATAAAGTCTAAATTAAATCTCTTCCATGCTCTTATTTTTCTATACTGCCTAATCTTTAACACACATAATGTACCTGTTAACCAATTTTATTTCTATCCTTGGTTTCTTTTCTCACTTTAAATATCCTGTTTATGGAAGGGGTTTACAGATCCAAAGAAATCCTTCGTGACCGTTTCCCCCCTCTTATCAGGAATTAAAGTCCCAGACAGTATTTTTGAATTAAGTTAATTTGTGCTTCCTCTGCATTCTGTCTTTAATCCAAGTGTTGTTGGCTTCCTCAATTTTTTAGTTTCTCAAAATTAGCCTTTCCAAAATACCAGTTTTTGTTACTGATCAGTATTTTATTATTCCTGCAATTTAGCAGGGTCTGAGTCTGTTCATTAATTCATGGTCCAACATTATCTTCTACTATGTACATTTTTGCCATATTCTTGCTACTTCCATTTGACAGGTTGCTAAATTTTTTAGATGCACCATTTCCATCATGTCTTAGGACATATGATGCTTCTCAAGAACATTACTTCTAATCTATGTCTAGTAAATAAAATGTGCACTAGATATGCAAAGTATGCGATAAATGGCAATTTGTCAACAGATTTTTTCAATATACTTGCAGATTGATTTATCTGATGTAAAATAGTTCTATGTTAAATTACAGGAGGGGGAGGGGGGGGAAGGATGACACACTTATCTGATACTCTTAAAGGAAGCATGCTATATTACACAGAAACCAGATACGATTCTTTCCAGTAGTTAACTTGACACCTGACATCACAAATTACCTTATGAAGAAGTCAGAGTAGATTCTCCACGTCTTTTTGTAGCATAAGACCTCAATTTTTTTAATGTTCCCAAAATGCTAAGTCATAACTCATTCCCAATTACATCACTCTGTCAGTATAAAAAAAATCTACAGCATGTATGTAAATGTCTTGCTAATTGTAATCTCTCTCTTTGATTGTTTAAAGAAAGACTGCAGGCACCTATCATCAGGCAAAGATTTTAAGCCCTCAGTAAGGCACACAGATGTGAGAAATCTGAGTAAGTGATAAGTTTGAGTAAGGCACATACATGATAATTCTGAATAATGCACCTAAATGCTACAGAGGGGCAGAATTTAACCCACATTACCATTGACTAGCTTTGACAGCTCCCCACAAAAGAATACTGGCTTGCATCCCTAGGACTAATAAATGCCTCAGTGAAAGATTACATACATTCCTGAAAAGCTGAATCACCGAGGAGAGTTGAGAAGCCGTAAGACAAAGAAACTAACTCAGTTTTAGTGCTGTGTTGTAACCTAAAGGAGCTGATGAGACCTCAAAATGTACAAAAGAGGCATTAGTGAATATGAATGGAGCAATTTCACATCTTTATACAAGGCTGGAGAGAATAATATTAGGACAGCCATCTGAACAAATACAAGGAGGGAAACTACTGGCTGGATATTAATTTTACAGAAAAGAGCTTCAGAATCTACTGTGAATTTTAAGCTGAAAGTGAGTGAAGGGCTGTGCTGCTGTAAAAATCAAATATGTTACTGTAAGGGATAATAAGACTATGAAGTAATCCTTATGTTCTCTTCAGCATTAGGAAAGTCTTACCTGGATTACCATTCCCGATTTCAGTTAGAAGAGTTACTTTCTAGTGGTGAAGCTAGTTAAGCATTGGAATAGATTGCCTAGAAAGGTTATAGACTCTCCAGTGATGGAATTCTTAAGAACAAGTTAGACAAACCTGGACCAAGAATGTGTACAGCTGATCCTGCCCTGGAGTAGTGGATAAATTTGATGACTCTGCCTGGTATCTTCCTAGCCCTATTTTGTATGAATACTATGAATTTTACAGTTATGTGAATAAAACATGCAGTTCTGATAGGATATTGAAACATAGGAAACAGCACAGAAAAGCTGAAAAAAATATGTTTAAAAACTCATGTTTTAGTAAGACATTTAAAAGAGTTTAGGCTACTTTTCTGAAGAAGTTGAAAAGTATCTTAATTATTCTGTTGAAGATGAAAACACTCATAGAGAAAATGCTAATTCTGAAACTATCCTTAGACAGGTAGAGAAACATAACCAAAAAATCACTCACTAGAAGCTAGACAAGACTGGAAATAATGCCAAGGTCTTAATAAGATGTTAACTGCTGAGGCAAACTAGCAAAAGCCCTCACCAGGGTTTGAGGCAGAGACCCTTCCAAAAGATGTGTTTTGGGGAAGGTTCACTTCATTGAAAAAAATAATATGTAAGTACAGGAAATACATACATTTTAGCATGCTAGTGGTTAGATTAGATTAGATTATCAAATGGTCCTTTCCAACTTTATATGATAATCAATCTATGCAATACAATGAAATGTCTTGATATATTCAAACTTTGATTTTCAATTTTCTGAAAAGTCGTTAAGACTACAGCAATATCAAGACCACCTCCAACACTAGCTTTCACTGGGAACAGAAGAAAAAAAAAAAGTTGACAATTCTTTTTTCCAGAAATATAACACAGTCTGATCATTTCTATTTTGTAATGATGTAATATCTCAATCTTATTTCATAAAGTATAAAAGAACTGTTTGCAGTGTATGAAACAATACCATTTGTTTCCAGAAGAAGTAAACAAAAGAAGAAAAAAAGTCCATATGTTTGCAAGGCAAAGTATGTAAACTGCCTTGGAATGGCCAATATTTAACAGATTATATTTGAACTTCTATTTTTTGTCTCAGCATGAGCCCCATTATAGGGAAGAGATTAATTTGGGGCGGGGGGGGGGGGGGGGGCGGAAGGGAAACAACAACAAAACAAATCTCCCATTATTGGCATTGGTTTCACCAGCAATGCAAGTTTTCAGTGTTTCTCAGGATCAGGTCCCTACATTTCATGTTCATCTTCCTGGAAATATCTCCATAAGTCTAATTAGTCTTTAACTTGGAAATGACAGCAGGGGAGCTATTCTTTCTTAAAAAAAAAAACAACAAAACAGAAAACAAGCTTGCATCTGCTTTGCTCTCTAAACTAGCAGAGCTCTGTGCTGAATAGGAATAAAAATAAATTATTAATTTCATGCCCTAAAAAAAACCCAGCACCAAACCACCGACAAAAACTTTGCTGTTTCAGTGCATCACAAATGAGGTATCTTAACTTACCTAGAAGACACCAGAATGTTTTAGCAACAGACATTCCAATGGGATGGGATAGTTAATCCCATGCTATACTATATTTTCCAGTTTTATTGTCATAAACTGTATGCAATTTTCTCACCTTTTGCATTTTAGGCATACTCCACATTTTTTTTCACCATTTGTCCATGTGGGCACAACTGGAGGCACATTCCTTCAAACCAGATATTCTACTGTAATATAGAGTCAGGAGAGATGATTTTTAAATGAAAGTTTGTCACAAAAATCTCATTAATATATTCATAAAGTCAATATTCCTATAGATGCTCTGACCTTCAAAAAAAAAATCTGAATATTGTAGATTAAGAATTCAATGGGCATTTATAGAAAGAAAGTAATCGTGATTCCAGCCTTGTTAGGCAATACAAAAGAAATAGAAGCATTGGGCAGAGGAGGAACAGTCCTTATGAACTGAAGGAAAATACACACACATGCAGCATTTGATAGACAAAAGATGGTATGAATGTTTATGGAAGATAATGACACCTGCTGCCATTCCATACAGAAAATAGATATCTAAAAAAATAGGCAGGATCTCAAGGGAATAAAAATTAGATACCTTTTGGCTTTGCAGTTTTTGACAAATAAAGGCCAGCATTCACCTATTCAGAAAAAAACACTACTACCTTCACAGGTTAACAAATTTATGTCTCGGCCCTAATTATTCTGCACAGAGTATATCTTCCTTTACTGTGTATTATTTTTTGGTTCCGATGATAATTTCACTGTTTGTATAAGCGTACAGAAAACACTCCATAAATGAGTTATGATAGATTGCTTACACTAGTATTCCTTAAAGAGCATATCAAACTGAACTCTGATGAAATTCCATACGCATATTTGACTCAGAAGTTTCTCTCCATTAACAGGAAACAATTGTTTCTGCTAATGTAGAATCCATATAACCTCTGTAAGCCCAGAATAAATATTTTATTTTCTCTACAGAAAAATTGCTCTATTTTCTTCGCTTAAGGAAAGGATCCAAGACTGTGACTGACCAATAAACACCTACAATGCAAGCACGCTCAGAGGAGATGGGCAAGGGGGATGAGCCCCTGAAGCTCAGGCAATTATGCCCGCTGAGGCTGCCCACGGCTGTTGCAAAGAGGCTGACTGTCTCGACACAAAAGAGAGCGGCTGTCGTTTGCGCTAAACAGCCATCAGCAGTTGCGTGAATCAGCAGGTGGTGCAAATGTTTCTCCCCGAGACCATTAAAGAAGTGTGAATGTTTCCCTGAGTCAGACAGACCAGCATGGGGGAGGAGGGGGAATAAATATCTGGCTCCGCTTATCATAAAACCCAAACAAATAGCGAAAGTATTTCGAAGAGAGCAACAGGCTGGATTCCTTTCTTGGGCGTATTCCTTCCTGGCTTCGCCCAGCGTCGTTACGGGGGCCAGTAACAGAGATCACGTCGGTACTGTGGCTGAACTGTGCATTGCAATCGCTATACGTTTTGCTAAGCGTAACTTAAGTTGCAATTGTCATTTCAGCACACCTTGTAGCACTCCACTAAATCTGACATCCCGTGTAACACAAACTATCTTGAAATAAGTAAAATTTTTATTACACCCTTCACGCATGGAATATCTAAAAGAGCGAGGTCAGAGTATTGGACTCTGACGAAGGCTGCTCTTGGCGCTCCACAGTACGAGAGGCTGTGTAATGTATTGAACCTCAGACTATTTATTTTACAATTTGTATTGACATACGTACTTCCCTTTTTCTATACATAGGAGACAACAGTTTATTTGGATATGAAGTGTTAATGAATACATAAATAGTTTCATTAAATATATTAAGAGAGTTAATCTATTTTAGAGAAGTTAAAAATTAGTAATGCATAGTCCATTTATTTTATCTGCTGTAGGAGTACATGCAGGGTAGCCAAAACAGAGCCTGTAATGTCTCCAGATTAAAAATGCGTTAATCGGCGTACGATTAGTAGTAGGTTGCTGTCTTGCTTTGAACTTGAACAGAACCGATTCTCGTTTCAGTAATTTTACCTCTCAGTGAAATTTCTTCCAGGTGACTGCACTTTCTGGAGCTAACAACATTTTTGTTTTCAGACAGTGTCTGTTTCTAGAAGTGATAACGCTCCATGTTTGTAGTTATTACTGAGGTAACGGTATGAATGCTATGCAGAAAAGCTCTTATACTTACTCCTGAAGAAACCAAGGTCACTGCTAAATTTCTTACATGCCAAGCGGGCGTAAAAGGGGAGGAGCGGACAGGACAGGTGACCCAAACCGACCAACGACGGATTCCATCCCATGTGCATCATACTCAGTATAAAGCCGAGGGATCATGGAGAGCAAGGTCTCTTCATTTGCGGCCGATATTCTGGGAGGACTGTGTCCATTCTTCTGCCTTCGATCCCAATCCGTGCGTTCCTGAATCCAGTTCCTGCCTGCCGCTAAGCCCAGACTTGGACTGCTGCAGTGACTGCACTGCAGCGTCACTGGTGACATGATCCTCATCGGGGGAGCTCTGCTAGGTTTTGTATAATCTCATTATTTTTCTGTTAATATTATTATACCTTTTTTTCCCCATTGTTATTGTTTCATTAGAGCTGTTTTATTATTTTTTTTCCCAACCCATGAGTCATCTCCCTTTCTCTTTTTCCCTTCCTTCTCTTTTTTTTTCCCTGGGAAGGGAGAAGGGTTAATAGAGAGCACCTGCTGTCACTTTAGTAGCCAGCCCAGCCGTAGGCCTTTGACACTTGCCTTTAACCTGAATATAAGCGTGCTAAAGGCATGTAACTAGACTGAGTACTCCGGCACTCTGCAAAGCGCGATGGCAAAGCCAGGCGCGGGTTTGCACAAGCTCGGGGGCAATGACATCACCAAAGGGCAAATGTGGATGGGAACCACTGCCTGCGGGGAGGGGTCGGAGCAGTGCTGGCCCCTTATGAAGGGGTAATGATGGAGGTTTGTTTGTGTAGCGATGGTGCTTAACACCGTGGGTACAGGCCATCAGCAGTACATGTGCTCCTCGTGAAGGAATTTCCTAGGGCTTAGCTGGAAGGGTTCCAAAGTGGCCTCAGCTGTCACTTCCATCACGTAAATCTCTAACTTCTAAATTGATACATAGATGTTGCAGGAACATTTTATGTGTTCTAACAGATAATTTGTAAATGGCTGTTTGTCCTTGCTCCTATCCTCAGCGCTGGATTGGCAGTGCTAGGTTAATGACTGGGCTTGGTGACCTCAGGAGGTCTTTTCCAGCCCCGGCTGTTCTGTGATTGTGTGGTTCCGTACACTTCCCACAGCCAGAAGCTCGCTGCTAGCATGGAGGTAGGTAGGACTCGTGGACAAGGCACCGAAACAACAGTTGCAGAAAGCTTGGCCAAATGTGGCACGAGATGTGGAAGGACTCATGCTATTTTGAGTAAGTGTGAACAGAGCTCCGAGGGATAGTGTTATCAGAGTTGGGGAGCCTTCTGGTTTTCTTTTTTTTTTAAAGTGCTGCATATACTTATTTGAACTCTTAAAAGCAGTAGTGGGGTCTCTTTTTCCGTTTACAGCTTTTTTTTTTTTTTTTGTCAGAGTTCAATCTTTTTGGAAAGGTCTTGTTGTGAATGGATTGTCATACCTTACAGTCTTCTTGTTGTGGCACAAGCTTTGTTCTCAGTAAAGAAAAAGCTTTAATAAGGGCATTGAATGCCCGGCTGGACTCGTAAGCATGTGGGGGAAAAAAAAAACAAACCTAAGAGCATTTTGTCAGTGTAGGTATCCCTTTACCTGGCTAGGAGAATGTGTGTCCTCAAGACCTGGGCCTGCCTCTCTCCTGAGGTGCAGTCTCAGGGTGGACTGGGGACGGAGGGCCTGTCCAGGCCACAGCCGCGGAGGAGCTGAGGAGCTCAGCTGGGCTTTCATACGGGGTTCTGGTTTTCAGCCACTTTCTCAGAGGATCAGATCTGCCTTCCCCGAGTGCATGGGGACGGGAGGAGTGGGAGAGGAGGTGCAGTAACATGCCACAAAACTGAGGGAAACTTCTGTGGAGGCCCCGGACTCCGACCTCTCGCCGAACAGGTAATCAGCCCTCCGGTGGTGTGTAATTAGTCCTTCCCAGTTGTTGGAAGTTATGCCACAGCCTTACTGGCACACAGAACGGTTCCTTCGAGGCGGGAATCTCCTCCGAACCGAAGTGTGCCCAAGGAGCCCAGGCTGCCGGTGCCTGAGGAGACGGGGCAGAACTGCAGTGCTATTCCCAGCTCCAGGCGAACAACAGGAGGGGGAACGGGCACCTCCTGTTCTCCTGTCGCATACACCCACCCTGGGCCCTTTGGGATCCCTTTCTGGGGGGTGTTTCCAGCCCAAGGAACCCGGTTCGGTCCCAACGCGAGCTGCGGGAGGCTTCTCCCGGCCGCCCCACGACCCCCTCCAGCCACAGGAGGAGAGGGTCGACCTCTCCATTTGTTTTTAAAGACTCTACTTTTAATGCTGTGGTATTTACGACGTGCTGCAAGAAAGTCTTAGGAGGACATACTGTGCATGTACGTTACACTGCCTAGAAAAGAAGAGTAAATGTGTGGTCAAATCGGGTAGGAAGGGCTTGAACTTGAACTCCAAGTGAACTCAGAGTGGATCTGAAGATGCATTGCCTCAGTTTCTCGGCTCTGACAGTTTGCTACTAACAGATTTCCATCTGGAAAAGAACTCAACTTTTCGAAAATGCAAATCCTAAAAGCAACGGGGAGAAAATACATATTTTTAATTTTATTGCTCTTACGTATTACATTTAAAGTAATGGCTATGCAGTATGAGAATTATATAAATGGTGTAACAGATCTTCATGGGTTCATAAAAGCTGTTCAAACACTAAAACTGCGTTATCGTTAATGAGATACTAAAAAAGTACAATGTTTTTATGTACTCTTTCTATTAATGTGTACTTAAATTCCATTTTAAAGCTTTTGTTTGAAATAATCAGACAAATTTTAATTTTATATAGTAAAATATATATTTGTGGAATTACATGGTGAACTGCTCTTCGAAATACACTAAATATTACATGAATTGTACAGACTGTATGCCATTCAGCTTTTAAAATTAAAATTCATGTGGTGTGAGTTTAACAACTTGTAAATGGTGCTCATAAATTGCAGAATTATCACCTGCTTTGTTTGGATTCCATCCAAGGAAGAGAAAAATTCTAGATAAGTGGTAATGAGATTTCAATGAAAACTAGTTGTTTCAGAGCCTTGTGGTGATTGGTGATATGGGGGAATTTCTGTTTGTTTCTTTTTTTCCTTTTTTTTTTTTTTTCTTTTTTTTTTTTTCTTTTTAAGCTTGTGGTAGCGAGCAATAAAGTATGTAATTGTTTTTATTTTAATTCTTCCTTTTTGTGACACATTCAGGTGACACTTCTTGATGTGCTTAGGTTTTGTTGCCCTTGCCAGTTCATCAATACTCTTTTCTTGTTGGTGCTGACTCAGAGATGCAAAAGCAGGTTTGATCGATCTTTACAAGGTATTAATTACTAACACTCAGCAATTTTTGCATGATTTGAATGTGGCAAAGAAAAGGCTACTTACTACATGGACTGTAATGCTAGAACTAGAATGCTGTTGCTGGAAAGTTTTAATATAATGATGAAGAGCAGAGTCAGGGTTAACAGTGACATGTGGGAGGAGACTGACATAAACTGGGGAACTTGTGGATTGACAAGATACTGTTGTTAATTTCTAAGAAAAGAAGGATCCATGTCAACGGAGTAATTAGCTATGCTGTATAGGAATGGCAAAATGTTGAGATACTCTGCCAGCTGGTTTTTCAGACCTTGCATTCCGCTTTTGTCTTAGCCTGGGAAAACCTACAGCTGCCACAGCTCAAGCTCAGTGATGGTTATTTGCGTAGCTTTGAATGGTGGGTAAAGCTTGATTGTCACCCAGAAATAGCTGATAGTTCTCTAGGAACCTGAACACTGCAAACAGTAGAGATCATAACAGAGTAAAGGCAGTAATTCTGCAAGTGTCAGTGTGGAGGAGCAGTGCCAGGGATTTAGACAATTCTGCTTCCAGTAGGCTGGGGGCTTATGCAACTGGAGTTAAAAGCTGAAGGCAGAGACACATACAAAGGAGCAGATCAAGGGTGTGCATATCCTGTAACAGTTCCTATGTATCTTTCCAGAAGAGCTTGGTCTTGGAACGTGGTCCAGGTAGCTGCACCCAGGCAATTGTCCCAGCATAAGGTTTCCATCTAGGATCACTCACAAGGCTGGATGTGAAGTTTTTATCCCTAAGGTAGGAGGGGAAACTATAGAAAGGCCTTGGACTCCGCCTTGTTGTGATAATTTTGTCTACGTAGGCCTTAAAAGTTTTGCCATCATAGTTTTTCCTGAAGTGCAATCACCTGCCATTTTTCATGGGGACAGATGCTTTCATGCTTTATGAAGTGATAATCCAAAGAGGGATTTTGCGAAGGATGGTGATGATGAGCTATGATAGTATGAGAAACCCATGAGATCCCCTGAGCATGCTATTAATGATGCTGAAATGTGGAAGAAGCCTCACAGAATAAAAGAAGAGAGGCTTAAGGCTCAGGCGTACAAGTTGTCACAAAATAGCAAGCTAGGTAACTCAAATCTACAACTGCACTTTGATGAAAACTTAAATATAATATGATTAATTCTATTTCATCAACTGAAGTACCAAAGTCTGAAGGAAAAGATATAAATGAAAGTTTTTTCTAGAATTTATGTGGCAAACAAAGGATTATTGTACTAGTTTGAGTACTGTACTGAGACTGTCCTGACCTAATTGCAGTTTCTGTTAAGAAGTACTTTGAGCAAAACATTACGGCCATTCCTGCTTACAAGTTTAGGACACAACTAAATCTTCTACATTAAATCTCCTGTGTGAAAGAAATAAGTGCACAGATGATGAATTAGTTACCTGTTTCTGTTGTATCTACACTCTTGTTGAAATGCATGAATGTTCACTATCAGTGTCATTCTAAAAGTAAAAGGACTATCTCCCTTACACAAGTGGAAGCTGGCAGCTCAAAAAGGCTAATGTAGTGTTAAAAAGTAACTTTCATTGGGACTTCAAAGTATTTGGAAATAAATTCTCAAAGTAATGCACACAGGAGGAAGTGACAGAGATGGGAAGTACTGGCTTAGAAACCTTTATCTGGACTCTCTAAAACTGCTTAACATTACTCACAGTAGATCTAGGAGCTAGTACCAGGATCTTAAAAGCACAGTTCTTTAAAATTGAATTCAAATTTGACGCAGCAGACGTAGAAAAGACTTGTATTCCAGTGTTGATTGAGTTGAAGGAAAGCAGTGTGTATTCCTTTTTGCCGGAATGAAACAATGCTCCTCTCATGTGGCATATTAAAGTTTGTTATTGCAACTCCATGGGCAAACATCTGTCCCTACATCAAATTGGAGTAAGAATACATATGACCAGTGGTGCACTTTGATCCATTCTGCAGAACCACAACAGTGTGAAGAATTAGGGTGAGATGCATATTTGTTTCTCAGGGATAACCTGATCTGATTTCTAGTGTTTTGAAGGCCATACCTCTACAGTGATAGGTTTATTTCCAGCTTTACAGAGCCTTTAAGGGCTGTAGTAACTTCTGTGAAGATGGCAGCTCCTGTGAAATTATGGGAGTCTTTCAACTCTCAGCTTAACTGGCCACAGCCTAATTTTGAACAACCAACACAGAAAGATGGAGAACCTCAAATATAAGCTGCTTTCAGTTGTTAAAATACTGAAGGTCCCTCAAGAAATGGGTAATAAGCTCTAAGTGATTGGAGCACATAGGGAGAAAAATGCTGAGGATGGGACAGAAAGCAGGAGATGCTTCAGGTGCAGGAACTGGCAACAATACGGCTTCCTCAGATGGCTCTTAACATTTGGCTAGCTGTTCTTGTAACCCTAGTTCAGGTGCCCATACTAGCAAATCCACTATAACATCTGGCACCTCAGAAAAGAATATGAAAACAAATTATGGAATCAATTTTCCTTCTTGGTTTAAATGAAGGGGATGAAAAAGGGAAGCTTGTATTAATCTTGGCATTTGAGTACATAACAAAAAAAGTGGGTCTTACTAATTTGTGTTTGTCCTAAAGCATTACCAGGTAAGATCTTTGGGGGGACAAACCTGGTGATTGTAACTCACATATTTTTATAGAATAGAAAGTAGAAAGCAATCTGGCTTGCTGCATACCTAAGGTATGCAGGTATAGGCATAACTCAGTTATTTCTGTGTTGAATTTTTGACTATTAGTTAATTCAAACCATGTCTATTTGAGTTGGATTTTAAGCCTTTGAAGCCTGTCCTTTTCAAGAGGTCAAATTTAATGGTCATAATGTTCTCTTATGACTTTAAAACTTGATGAAGATTGTTATGTTTTTGATAATAGAAAAAATTGTATCAATGCCTTAGAAAACATCAAGCACTATGCACTTCCTCTTGTCATACCAAGCACAGTGAAAGCCTTTATCATGGTTGTTGTACCACTTGGATTTGGTTCAGGTCATGATATATGTGAGCATATTTAAAATGCTACTTCAGGAGGAATAGTTTTAAGCTGATCAACTGTTTGTGCCTCCCCAAAACCTCTTCTGGTTCCTTCTGGTCTTCCTGCCCATGTTCCTCTCTACCCAGAACATTTCTGCTCCTCAGAACTATTTCTTTCACTGCAACTATAAATTATATTCTGATAGCTGAGGATAAAAGATTTGTCATCCTTGAGGTGGCAAAACCTAATTGTTGGTTACACTAGTGTGTGTTTTCATACTACTCTGCATATTCTTAGCTCCAAAGTACAGGTACTAAAGAATTAAGTCTGCTGTTTGCAGACAATAGCAAATTACTTTTTAAAATTATTTTTTTACCTTCAGTGTTGATATACTTGGAGAAAAAATGGAGACTCGTGACCAGGAAGGGCTTGGACATGTGAAAGAAAACAAGTTGTCATCAGGAGATCAAAGAGAAAACATATGCCAAAATGAAGACCTAAGTTGTCAGAAGGATGAAATGTCTCAAAATAACATTTTGAAAATGCCCTTTGAGGACAAACAGCCAGAGGTGTCCAGGAAGAGAAACTGTAATATGAGAGACGGTCAGGACATCGTGGTCTCAGGAAGAACTTCACAAGGACAGAGTCCTTATCAGTGCACTGTGTGCAGTAAAAGTTTCAGCTGCAGCTCAGACCTTCACCTGCACCAGTGTAGCCACGTGATGAAGGTGACTTACATGTGCATGCTTCAGCTGCACCTCAACTCTGACCCAGCACCAGGCGATGTGCTGCAAAAAGTGCATGTTTTGGTGTCCAAATTGTGGTGACCATTTCACACGCAGATGCAGTCTCGTTCTCCGCCAGAAGGCTCACAAAGGGGAGAAGCAGCCTTTTGAGTGCACACAATGTAGTCTGTCTTTTGAGAGTGCTTCTGAGCTGGTGGCTCACCTGGGATCGCACACGTAAGTTCATTGTGGTCCTTTGTGCCTCAGCAAACTGGAATCACAGGCATAAGGAAGGAGCAATCCCTCTATAGGACCACATAGACTCTAAAAAATTTTGTTCATCTGGTGTATCTTAAAGGTACGTGCAGGTAATACCTGTAAAATAAAGCAAAAAAACCCAACAAACCAACAACAAAAAAACCCAACCAAACAAAAAAAGGCAGCCCTGAATCCACAGAGCCTGTCTGGAATAGCAATTAATTGCTAAGAGTCTGGCAGCTGAGGAATTAATCCCGTTCTAATGCATAGGCCTCTCTTGGGACGGACGTAGAAGTTTGTATTTATTTGAAAGATAGGATAGGTTACTGGCTGAGATAAGAGCTAGGAAATTTAATGATATAGTTTTGGTTCTGAGTTCAGGTACAGGATGACCTTGTGATCATTACTTTGTCTCTCTGTCTTTATGACTTGTAGTTTAAAAAAGAAATGTCTTGTTTAACTTTACTTTCTTGGTCTTGAGTATGGATTAATGTATGCCCAGATACTACAGTCACTAGAGATAGATAAGTTTAGTAGCTTAAAGAGCAACTTGTTCTGAAAGCCTAGATGTCTCTGTCCTTTGCCTTTGAAACAAAGATTTTTCTAAAACTCTGAGCTTTAGAAGTTCTTTCATCTGTTAATGGAATTTGGGCTCCTAACCTCCAAAGGCACTTCAGAATATTAATATTTTCTAACCATCCAAGATTTCTGAAGGGGGATCAGTGCTGAAATGATCTATTCTTTCCTGCCCAGTGCTTATAGATGTGCATAACTCCTTGGCATCAGCAGAAGGATTGGCTCCTCAAGTTAGGAATCTTCTACTAGAATTCTTTGTTTGCTACCTTGGTTAAATAATAAATATCTAGTTAAAGAAAATTCCAATTTTCAAGGTATTCCTTTAAATCTAGAGATGCAAGAGTAGTCTCTGCTGTTACAGTAAGCATCAGGATAGTCAGCTGAAGAGGACTTTCATTTTGCTGTACAATTGCACATTCAATGGAGAACTGGGCAGTTACTAAGAACTGAGGTGATTCTCCCATCCTCCCTGCCCCCCTCTTGACTTTCACCAAGTAGTTTCTCCATTCAAATTAGACCCCATCTTATGGGTCCACAGAGATCAGGGTATTGATTTAAATATTTTCATTTACTGAAGAAGTTCACTTTTTTTTTTTCACTGAGATTAAAGGATGAAGAGAGAAATTCTAGGGTACCAAAGCATACTAGAGAACTTGCTGCTTGTTACAGCCTGTGTTCTTGATGTGAGTCCTCCTTCCTTGTTGACTTTTTGTGGACACAATTAGTAGTAGTAATGCCAGAAGTCTTTTCTTTTTTTTTTTAAAATTTTAATAAACACAAAATATTTTGAAGTTGTATTTGTTTTTACCTCCTTTCAGAGACCTTGCTATCCAAAGTGTCTGGAACAAAGATGTGAATCAGGAGGTCTTGGAATTTTTTTGAAAACTGATTTCTGAGACATAATGTTACATAATGTTATCTTTGACTCACTGGTCACTTTGTGCATGATTTTAGAATCCTCATTTCCCTTAATCTTCTACTGTCTGTCTGTCTCCAGGTCCCTATTTTTTGTAACAGACCTCCTGTAAGTTGCATTCTTTCATATTATTCCCAGCATTCTCTGCTCTCCCAAGTCTCCTTACAAAAATGAGAGACAAAACCCATAAGTTTTGAACCTCCTATTGGTTTGTTGTGGTTTTTTTTTCCCGGCTTAAATGCATTTTTTTCTTTTCCCCAAAATCTTCCCCACACATAACTGACTGTCAGACGTAAAACTGAGTATCAGATAACAGAATATTGTTGGAGTAGACAAGGGAATACAGGTCTTTGTAGCTGTTTCTAGAAAGTGTTTAGTTAAGCTAATGCTATTTGCGGGAAATTTAGATATCTGTGTTCCCAGTTGTAGGATGGTAAATTTGACATAGTCCAAGGCTCCCTTTTTGTTCTTGAATCTGTTCTCTTTGATTCTTTAGTGCTCAGTTAAGCTTAAGTGGCAGGACAGTGGCAGAGGGAAATCCTGGTTGATTTGGACCAGTGAGAGGGCACCCTTAGAAGTCTGTCTGAAGTCCTATATTTAGACTCCCAAAGGAGAATGCAGCATGAAAGTTTGAGCATATTATGCTGGATGTGAACTTGCTGTGTGCTGATCCAGAATTAAAATGTTCTCCTAGAACCAGACACATTCCAGGTCTGGAAGCAGTAGTAATATAAAGACTTTACTTACTAATTTCTGAGGAGTGCTAGGTCTTTGTCTTCCATAAACAATGGACTTGTGCAACAGTTACTTTATGGCTCATGTAGTTCAATTAATTTCAATATAGATGGCTGACATTGTCAGGTACCTTAGACTATGTAGAGAGTTTGAGGGGTGCTCAATATTTAATTATAAAGAGCAATTAGGACAAAAAATTCCTACTGATGTTAGATGCTGAACCTTGAAAAATAGCAGTTTTAAACTAATGTCTCATAAGGCTGGTTATTTGATGGGTTCCTATACAAATTCATTCAGGGCCCAAGAACTAAGGTTATCTGACTTCAGAGTTATATTTTTTCATAATGAAAGCAACACTGAGGATGGGAGATCAGGGGAAAAGGGAGACTTCATTCACCATGTGCATGAATCTACTCATGCTTGAGATAGAGGTTAGCCATCAACTACCACCTGTTGTCATCATGGCTGGGTGACCTGCTGTCTGAGGTGATTCAACAGCTTTTATAGGAAGTTACGGAAGTGTCTGGACTCAAATCTTTACTGGTGTGGGTGATTATGTCTGTCTTTGGTCACTCAGATAATCTGTTCAAAAATTTTGTGGATATTTCCCTTATAGTGTGCTGTCAGTTGCTGGGATAAGGCCAAAACTGTCATTTACTCCTCAGGAGAAGGCTCCTAAAGCTTGGAGGCAAACACTGAGGGACAGAAAAGCAATTTAAGACTGGAAATTACCTAAATATATTATTAAGAGTGGAGATACTTGTACTCTGAGGTCAAGAATGGTTCTCCTTTATCTGCAAAGTCCTGCATAGTGAGACCATGCTTTATGGACAGAGGGTGAAAAGTGTGAGTAAGTGTGGAGCTCTGGATGTTTGAGTGGTGTCAGGGAGGGTAAAGAGTCACAATACCTCTCTCATCAGCTGTAGTCCCAGGTAGGTGTCTGTTAGTCAAGATTATTACACCCAGTGCCTTCCACCAAAATATCCATCTCTAAACTTCCAAAGCTTCATTACTCCTAGAATCTTCCCAGTTGGACAATCTGCCTCTGCTTCTAAACCTTATTTTAGTATTACGTGTTACAGAGAGCGTGCACAGGGCACAAAATTCCTCAGGACGGAGAATTAGGTGTAGCATGGAAAAGGAAATCTGAATTTCACCAGTATTTGAAGAATGTTCAGCTTCTGATGCTTAACAAAAAGACAAAGGGCAAACTGAAAAGTCACTAGTTAAGTTAAAGCAAGCATTAGCTCTTGCTGCATAGAAGGCATTTTTGGTATTTTCAGATGTTGGAGTACGTATCTCGACAACTTTGTCTAAGTAATTTTTTATTTGATATTTTTTTTAAATAATAGTGGGACTAAAAAGTCCATTTCATGCTAGTGTATTGACTTAGGTTTAAATTTCTGGTAGACAATGCATGCCTTTGACACAAACAAATGGAAGCAATGTTTTGTCACCCTTTTGAAACTGGCCCATATAAGGATGTGCTTTCACAAACATGTATGCTCAATTTTTTTAGTGTAGATAAACCACGCATGAATTCAGACTCTAAAATCTCATGTGTCCCTAAATCCCAATATTTTTCCCCCTCTTAAACCAGTGTGGAACATGTTGGAACTATTCTAATTTCAGACAAATCCCTCCCCCCAGTAAATCTAGTCTTTAGAAAAACTGTCAGCACCTGAAAAAGCATTTTACATTAAACGTTGGATAACTACGGAAGAGCTATCTGTTCTGCCTTTAACCATGTAAGCAGCAAACAAAGCAAAGGTTAGCTTATAAGATAAAAGAAGATAAAAAGATTAAAAAGAAAGATAAAAAGTGCCCATATGCATGAAAGGACTTTGATCTTAATATGAAGCTCCTCAATGGTTAAAAGATCATTTGCAAGTGCAGTTTTTATTTGTCTTTTTTAACTTTAATTTACCGGTACCATTTTCACATGTGTACATTTTAATGATTTGCTCTTCCAAATGATACTTGTCAAATTAGCTTATTCCAGAAAAAGAATCCATGAG
The DNA here is from genome assembly GCA_028020825.1 of Podargus strigoides. Classification (NCBI taxonomy): domain Eukaryota; kingdom Metazoa; phylum Chordata; class Aves; order Caprimulgiformes; family Podargidae; genus Podargus; species Podargus strigoides. The sequence goes on along the minus strand of CM051621.1, from coordinate 23,104,185 downwards.
GTAGTCTTACTCAATCAGCCTTCTCTCTTGAATCACTTCCTTATCTGTGAAAATGCAGTTATCGCTTCTGATTACTCTTAGATAATTAATGATAAAAGTGCTTAATTTATGAAATTAAATAGCTTTGATGTACAATCTTAACTCCCATTAACACAGCTTTTGCTTCAAATATTGAAAGCAAATGCCCCTTTTTTTTAATTTCAGTATTATGGACTAGATGCTAGAGTAGTATAAAGCTTTAGATTATTAAAGGGGATTTTGAAATTTTTGGCTCTTTAAATCATGTATATGGACATGAATACACTTCGGTATTAAAACTGAACTTTTCTATAAAGTCTTTATAATTGTCTTTTTGCTTGTTTACATTGCTGAGGAGATGATGTGAGCTGGGACTGTCCCCTTCATGAAGTGTTTGAAAGCTCCTTGTCAGAAGTATTAGAGTTCGATGTGTCTGGCACTGAAGTTGGTTGTCAATGGGTGCTCCCTGCTAACCACCCTGTTGCTTGGCAGGTCCTTGCCTTTCTCTCCCTATTCACAGAATCACAGAATCACAGAATGTTAGGGATTGGAAGGGACCTCAAAAGATCATCTAGTCCAATCCCCCTGCCAGAGCAGGAACACCTAGGTCAGGTCACACAGGAACATGTCCAGGCGGGTTTTGAATGTCTCCAGAGAAGGAGACCCCACAACCTCTTTGGGCAGCCTGTTCCAGTGTTCTGTTACCCTCACTGTGAAGAAGTTCTTCCTCACATTTATGTGGAACCTCCTATGTTCCAGCTTGCGTGCGTTGCCCCTTATCCTATCATGGGATGCCACTGAGAAGAGCCTGGCTCCATCCTCATGACACTCACCCTTTACATATTTATAAACATTAATAAGGTCACCCCTCAGTCTCGTCTTCTCCAAGCTAAACAGACCCAGCTCCCTCAGCCTTTCCTCATAATCATCTTAATCATCTTTGTGGCTCTACACTGGACTCTCTCAAGTAGTTCCCTGTCCTTCTTGAGCTGGGGGGCCCAGAACTGGACACAATACTCCAGATGTGGCCTCACCAAGGCAGAACAGAGGGGAAGGAGAACCTCTCTTGACCTACTAATCACCCCCTTTCTAATACACCCCAGGATGCCATTGGCCTTCTTGGCCACAAGGGCACATTGCTGGCTCATGGTCATCCTGCTGTCCACCAGGACCCCCAGGTCCCTTTCCCCTACACTGCTCTCCAGCAGGTCAGCCCCCAACCTGTACTGGTACATGGGGTTGTTCTTCCCCAGATGCAAAACTCTACACTTGCCCTTGTTGAATTTCATTAAGTTTCTCCCCGCCCAACTCTCCAGCCTATCAAGGTCTCGTTGAATGGCAGCACAACCCTCTGGTGTGTCAGCCACTCCTCCTAGTTTGCTGTCATCAGCAAACTTGCTGAGGATACATTCTGTACCCTCATCCAGGTCGTTGATGAAGATATTGAACAACACCGGTCCCAGTACCGACCCCTGAGGGACTCCACTAGTCACAGGCCTCCAACTAGACTCTGTCCCATTAACCACAACTCTGGCTTCTTCCCTTCAGCCAGTTCACAATCCACCTCACTACCTCATCACCAAACCCATACCTTATCAGCTTATCTACAAGGATGCTGTGGGAGACAGTGTCAAATGCTTTACTGAAATCAAGATAAACCACATCTACCGCTCTACCATCATCTATCCACCTAGTTATTTCCTCATAGAAGGCAATAAGGTTGGTCAAACATGACTTACCCTTGGTAAAACCATGTTGACTGCTCTTAATGACCCCCTCATCCTTGATGTGCCTAGAGATAGTGCCAAGAACAAGCTGTTCCATCACCTTCCCAGGGATGGAGGTGAGGCTGACTGGTCTATAGTTACCCGGGTCCTCCTTCTTGCCCTTCTTATAGATTAGAGTGACATTTGCTATCCTCCAGTCCTCAGGCACCTCTCCTGTTGTCCATGACTTACCAAAGATGATGGAGAGTGGCCTAGCAATGACCTCTGCCAGCTCCCTCAGCACCCTTGGGTGCATTCCATCTGTTCCCATTGATTTATGGATATCCAGATTGCTCAACTGATCCCTAACCCAATCCTCATCTACCGAGGCAAACTCCTCCTTTATCCTGACTTCTTCTGGGGCTACAGGGATCAGGGGCTCCTGGGGAAAGCCTGCAGGAGTAAAGACAGAGGCAAAGAAGGCATTCAGCACCTCTGCCTTCTTTATATCCTCTGTCTCTAGAGCACCCACCTCATTCATCAGTGGGCCTATTTTGCCTCTATTCATAGCTTTTGCAACCTGAATACCAGCTGAGTAGTCGGAAGTTGTTTCTTTACAGATAGTAAGCTTATGAGGAATAATTTAATATCCATATGGCCACTTAAATTTCTTGGTAGGGTCTTAGGTATAGAATATTAGTGATTGCAGGTTTTTTAATTACAGTTATTAGTTGTTTGATTTGAGGGAGTGAATTCAAACAAAGCATTGAGTTTCTTTCTGATTGTGGTTTTGGAAAAAGAAAAGAAGGTAAATGGGATGAAATAACTATGTGGGGAAAATGAAAAATAAAATTGAGACTCTGGTAAGATGAGGCAATTGAAAAAAGGCTACGAAAGAGAAGATAGAGGAAAGAGAAGAAATTGGATTGAACCCTCCCCAATATAGATTTTCTTCTCATTTACGTTAATGGAAATCTACTAGAACTCCCAATGGATATCCTTATTTACAAGTGATTTTGAATGGCTGTATGAGTAACGTATGTTCTGTGCATCAGATCTGAGATATGTGTGGCCCTGGATGGACTGCAGGAGAGGAAAGCCTAAAGCCTGAAATCCTGTACTTCCTTTCTGTGTGAATAAATCAGGCTCTTAAAGGGAGGAAAGGGAGTACCAACTACCATTTTTATAAAATAGTAATAAGACAAGCACATATTTTCTGTCTAATTTGTTTTAAATTACTTCTGAGTAGTGTGCTGAGGAATAGAAAACAATGACGTTAATGAATGGCTGAATATTTGTTAGTGTAGACAGTACATACTTATACAAATGTATTGCTGGAGATTAGAAGTTACGATTGAAGTCTGTGGAAATACCATACTGTGAAACTAATACACTGATGATGAGGCCCAAAGGATCTCAGTTTGAATTTTGTTACAGGGAATTTCATCAAACTTAAACTTATTAAAAACAAAACTTCATCATCTATTTGTTCTGTGAGATCTTGAATGGTGATTGTGGCTTTTGTGCTGGAAGCCCTCTCTTTTGCTTCTGTCCAGTTTTTCAGAATCTACACTGTGTGAACACTTTTTTAGCATTTACTAGCATCTTTTTGACCTATTTGACCTTTCTATAGCATTTATCATGACTAGCCTACCTGACTTTTTTCTAGTTACATCAATTGCTGTGAGCCTGATACAGTTACTTATTATATTCTCTTACTTGCTCTCTGGTTTGTCACTGCTTTTCTTGAGTAGAAACAAGATGGAAAGTGTATGTTTGTGATATTTGTGAAAAATACTCTCTAAGATAACCAACCAAAACAAAAAATTAGAATCAAGATTTATTAATCAAAACTTGACAAACCTTAAATATTCATTGCTTGGTTAATAGCATAAAATTTTAATGAGAACATTAGCTACTTATAATGGGTGTGAGTGCAGTGGGAGATGACTACAGATACCTAAACATGGTATGTGGGAGATATTTATCCGAGCTCTCCAGATGCTAAGCAATGATGTATCTGTCATAGCAGAGAGACAGCAAGGCCTGAATTATTACCAGTATACTATCTAAATAATGTAAACCTAGTTGAGAAATTTTTGCTTTGTTCTACAATCAAAATACAGAGACACTTGACACTGGTGTCTATAGAATTTGATAGGGAAAAACTTATGTGACTGAGTAGTGATGGCTGTGCACCAGACAAGGAAATTGATTTTGTATAGGTTGCTGTAATTCTGATGGTTTGGATTTTTTTGAGCACAAGTTTTTTGCATTATTTAACATTTAGTTAATATAAGTGTGTGAAGAGTGTGTGTTAGCTACCTATAGTCCCAGCAGAAAGTATTCTCCTAATACTAGCAGTATAGAGAAGTGTTACACATGTTAGACAGATCTGGACATCTTTGCACACATACTCAGGAAGTTAAGTGCTACTCTGCAGCAATATGGATTGAATGACTGTCAGATGATTCATAATTGAAAGCATGTCTCCAGATTATAACATAATTTTGCATAGTTCTCTCTGAAATTGCTTTAGATTTGATTAAGTTACTGCCAGAACAAAGTACGTTTTTATGCATTAATCATGAAATGAACTTATATTTTTAATATATTTCTAATAAGTAATACATACTGTGAATGATTGTTCTCTGTTTATGGATGACTGCTAGAGCAGTGTGAATTTTATAATCATGAGAAATTAATAAGCAGTCATAATGAATAAACTTAGGGACAGTTTAATGACTATTCATCAGCAGTTCATGCACAAATCCGAATGTTTACCAAAGATGTTCATAAATATAGTGCACAAGCAGCTTTAATGAACTGATAAAGAACATTAATGAACATTCATTATGAATTTCCCTCTGCTGAGAATGACATCCTCAGAGGAGATCTAACATTACAAATTATTTTCTTTTTAAAGAAAAGAAACATGTATGTTTCAGAAGATCCTAGTATTTAGGATGGGTGTGAAAATAAAATACAGATTTTTATTTTTTTTTTGTTGAGGCCAGGAATAAGTTGTGGTGGAGTCTTAAGAATATCTGTTCTTGTCATGATCCGTGTGAGAGATCTTCAAAGACCATTTTGCCAGAAGTCTGACAGATATTTATAGACAGTCATCATTTTCCACTTTGTGGATTGGTGCCTTCACTGTGGATTTAATGATTGCCTATTTTCCACAGAATATAGAAAAACAGAAATGTAGGGCTGCGCTCTTAAGAGCTTTTTGAGGAAGGAAAAGTTTGAATATCAAGCAGAAGAAAAATAAGAAAAAATTCTAGAAGTGTGAGAAAATGGAGTAATACTTAGCAACTCACAGAAAGGGAAATTATTTCTAGAGTTGCATCTGGATACCAAAGGATATCATCAAGTTAAGAATGGGACTGCATATTCATGGACAAGAGATCCATAAACAGGAGTTGCTAAAGTTAATACACAGGAATGTACCCTCTTTAACATCTCAAATGATTGTGTCTACTTAGAGGATATGAGGGAAATGATAGAGGTTAGGTGCTTGTATTGTCCTTAAATGGTGTGTCCCATGGCTTCTATCAGAGACAGGATAAAGACCATTGATCTAAGCCAGTAGAGCTTCTATTCTGAAATGTTATTTTCAATGAATAAAGAGGTCAATCTTTGGGACGTTTGTGAAAGATGTTTATGTTAGAATATGAGAATCAGAGACTTCATGGCTGAGAGACTATGACTGTCATTGTTTTCACACTCTTTGTAATTCTGAATGGAGGATTTACAGTGACATACATCTCAGAAACTTGTATGATTTTATTTCAAACTTCAACTTGTTTTGGTAGTAGACAACCCATGTAACATTTAATTATAACCAAAAATTTGGAAAAAACAATACTGAGCTTTCAATTATGTATTTCTGTATTGTCAATACACAATGACTGCACTTGAAGATCTGTATGTATTATGTCTACACAAACTTTTTTCAGTTCATACTTTTTTCCCATCTACAGGAAGGGCAGGAAGGAGGATCCGGGGAGCTACAGGCCTGTCAGCCTGACCTCGGTACCGAGGAAGGTTATGGAACGGTTCATCTCGGGGGAGATCACACAGCAAGTGCAGGACAACAGTGGGATCAGGTCCACCCAGCATGGGTTCACAAAGGGCAAGTCCTGTTTAAACAACCTGATCTCCTTCTATGATCAGGTGACCCACCTAGTGGATGAGGGAAAAGCGGTGGATGTTGTCTTCCTGGACTTCAGTGAGGCATTTGACACTGTTTCCCACAGCATTCTGCTGGAGAAGCTGGCAGCTCACGGTCTAGACAGGTGGACTCTTCACTGGGTTAAAAACTGGCTGGATGGCCGAGCCCAGAGAGTTGTGGTGAATGGAGTTAAATCCAGATGGAGACCGGTCACAAGTGGTGTCCCTCAGGGCTCGGTTTTGGGGCCAGTCTTGTTTAATGTCTTTATCAATGACCTGGATGATGGGATTGAATGCACCCTCAGTAAATTTGCAGATGACATGAAATTAAGTGGGAGTGTCGATCTGCCTGAGGGTAGGGAGGCTCTGCAGTGGGATTTGGACAGGCTGGAGCGATGGGCTGAGGCCAATTGTATGAGGTTCAACAAAGGCAAGTGCTGGGTCATGCACTTTGGTCACAACACCCCCATGCAACACTACAGGCTTGGGGAAGAGTGGCTGGAAAGCTGCCTGGCGGAAAAGGACCTGGGGGTGTTGGTTGACAGCTCTCTACAACTGTCTAAAAGGAGGTTGTAGTGAGGCTGGTGTTGGTCTCTTCTCCCAAATTACTAATGATAGGACAAGAGGAAATGGCCTCAAGTTGTGTCAGGGGAAGTTTAGATTGGATGTTAGGAAGAAATTCTTTACTGAGAGGGTGGTTAGGCACTGGAACAGGCTGCCCAGGGAGGTGGTGGAGTCGCCGTCCCTGGAGGCGTTCAAAAAATGAGTGGATGAAGCACTTGAGGCCATTGTCTAATGGTCTAATGGTTAAGGAGATGATGGAATAAAGGTTGGACTTGATGATCCTGCAGGTCCTTTCCAACCATAGCGATTCTATGATTCTATTAACTTCTCCCCCATTCACTACCACCACTGCATTTATGGGTGAGTTACTGGATAGGCACTGGCATTTTTGCTACATAACAATACACAATTTCAGAAATGTCACTTCAATAAGCTTGTGATGGTGGCAGAATGTCCACTAGAGCTATTGGAGATACAAGCCTATGCTGCTGCTGAATCTAGTTGGAAAGCAAAAATTGTGAAGAAAGAGCAGCCTCAGGATGCCAGTACTGATTTTCAGAACAGTATGGAGAAAATGCTTATTTACTTCCATGATGTATCTGCTGCTTTCCTCATTCAGAATACTAATGCAGCAAAACAGACCAGAGCAGTTCTATAAAAAGACCTTTGAGAAAGACCCATGAGCATACTGACAACCTTATTTGATATCTGAAGGAAGAATTCCTAAACTGTTTTATTCTATCTTAAATGTTAGTGGAAAAACTTGTAATGAATGTTAAGTAGAAGAACTTAACTAAAGCAAATTAAAATTGTAGGCTCAGGAAAACAGCTTAACACTTTCTCAGTTAATTATTTTGGTTATGAGTATTTCTTAAACTAAAACAAAAAATACAAAAATCCTTGTCATTAGGAGCTGTATTTTATTCCTTGATTCATTTATTCCTTGAGTCATTTCACTGTTGAAAAATGACTATATATATGTTGTATTTTATTCAAATTGCATTAATAATCCAAAGTAAACAATGTTTATTTAGCATGGTTCTTTTTCATTGGAGATACAGTGAGAAGTAGACTAATCTCTGTTCACATTCATAAAATACAGCTATAGGTTCCATGTTATTTCTAGTAACTTATTAAAGTTTCACCAGCACAGTGATGAAGGCCTAGATGAAAGACTGTTTTAACTGTACGCTGGTTCCTTTTCACAGCAAGTTAAAATGATATACGCAGCACTTTAATCACAATTTCTTTGCAGAAACATTGGAGGTCAACTGAATAAAATCACATCTGCAGAGGAACTGGAGGACAAAACTTTATTCCTTCAACAGGGATATGCTTTTTTTATCTCTAATTCATAGTTATTGGAATAAGATGAAAGCTTTACTAATCATTGTGCTGAATTTGCTTCGCATACAGAATAACTAAGCTGCTTCTGGTTTTACTACTATGAAGAACCCTGTAGACAGTCATATAACTGGTTATGCTTAATATCACGTTATGGGTAAAAAGGGAATTTATTTATATAAAGCCAAGAATTTATTATTAGTATAATTGAAATCTTAACAGTCTAATCAATGAATCATTAGTCCACATCTAATTACTACAAAAAAAGGAAAGGGAAGTAGAATGGAAAAGTCTCAATAATAGCCATCCAGTTAAAACTGTTACTTGCAGGCTTGCTGGTAACTACCCCTTGTCTTGGTGTTATGCTCATCCTGCTACTGCCTTTTTGGGTCCTGAGGTCAATAATGAACCTCTGGAGACATTCAAAACCTGCTTGGATGCTATACTGTGCAGCCTGCTCTAGGTGAACCTGTTTGGGAAGGGGGGTTGGACTACATGATCTCCAGAGGTCGTTTCCAACCCCTAACATTCTGTGATTCTGTGAAAGAATCTGATCAAAAATAGGTTCACTGAAGGTAATATGGTTAATACTCAGGTTATTTAACCATGTGTGATTTTTTTCTTTGTTATTATTGCCTTATGCTTTTCCACTCCATTCTTATACATCCTTGTCCCTCTTTTGTATTAAATAGATACACAAACACACTTTCTTTATACATAAGAACTTGTAAAGCATTACAGCTATTTTAAAGCTGGGTTGCATGTGTTAGAAAATCTAAGCAACTAGATATCTTTACCTGGTTCTTCCACCAAATACTTAAATACTCTGTGACTTGCAGTGCAGTCATCAGATTCTGGCTTGTCTCCACCTCTTGGGGAGATTTCATTTGTCCAGTAGCGTTTCTATTATGGTCTTGCACTAGAACAATGTTAGGGAGAGCGGGTAGCAGTGAGGGAAGCCTCTGGTACTGACACTCAATTAGGTATTTCTTCCTGATTGGTATAGTTTGGTGATGGAGATTGCCACCATGAAACTAAGTGATATCCCCGAAAAAATATTGTGTTTTTCGGAGGCCACAGGCGTACCTCAACTGAAATGTGATTTCTGGTGCATTTCAATCTCTTGGCTCAGTTGAAAGTAACGGGAATTTTCAATGGAAACAGGTGTGGTTTAGAATGTGAGTAATCTATGACATATTTGAGGCCACAACCTAGACTTCATCAAAGACAGAGTGTCCTTCCGAAAACTTCATAGGATCATAGGATAATTCAGATTGGAAGGGATCTCAAGAGGGCTGTAGTCCAACCTCTTGCTCAGAGCAGGGCCAGCTGTGAGGTCAGACTAGGTTACTTAGGGCTTGATCCAGTTGGGTCTTGAAAACTTGCAATGTTGGAAACTCCACAGCCTTTCTGGGCAGCCTTTATGCTTGTATCCAGTCTCCAGTTCACAAAGTTTTTCCTTGTATCCAGTTATAATCTCTCTTGCTTCAGTGTCCATTGTCTCTCAACCTCCTGTCATACACTACTGTGAGGAGTCTGGCTCTGTCTTCCTGTATTTGACGGTTGCTATTAAATGGATTTAAGAAGTTTTTACCCATATTGAAAAGAGGAATAAAATATTCAATTTCAGTGTAAAAATTAACAGTATAAGTGTGGATCTGATAATGCTTTCTCCCCACACACACCCCCCCTCAACCTGCAAATATATCTTTTTCTTTAGATCCTATTTGCCTGCAGGAAACAACAACAAAAAGTTTTACCCTGAAAGGGTCATTGTTACTTTTCATCAAACTAAATTGAACATCTATGGTTCAGCTTTTTAATACAATGGATGCATACTAGACAAACAGGCTTCTCAAGAATACCATCATTTAAGAAGATAAGTCTTTTGTGCAGCACATATTCCAAATTTGGAGAGGTCAGATCAATAACATAATAACTGTTCACTTTTAATTTCATCTAGAAGATCCTGACTATCTACCACAAAGTGTCGCCTGCCATACATATCATTGTTTTTGTCTTTGGCACCATGCCTGCAATATAACATGTCAAGAAGAATTTTCTTCTGAATTGTGGAACAAATCAGAGGTAGACAGGCATTTAAAAACAGATTTGATTTGCTGTATTTTGCAAGCTTTCTGAGGCAAAGTGATAAACCAGCACTCTATCACTCTGCATACGCTTAACTGTTTCACTGTCATGCTGCCCTTAAAAAGTGTTTACGAGAAATAAAAAGAATTATCAGTTTGATACAGATTTGTAATATCACAAATGCTGAATCATGGATCCAAATAAGCTATGTGTATAAAAGCATTACATATTGAATGAACTAATTGTATATTTCCTGGAAACTTTTACAGGTTGCTATTTTTCCCATTGATGCCCTTATGAAATGTTTAAAAGACGTGTTGGACTGGATTTTGTTGAACAGTATTAATTTTTTGACTATTTTAAGAGCTAAAACTGAAGATTTTTTTTTTAATAAAAAAAGAATTCTTAATTTAAACCAGTTTTCAATTAACTTTCCTTTTTCACCCATCCATGAGGGAAATACAAGTGTTCTAGGAAGATTTAAATTTTGATGGATAGTTTTGATAACAAAACCCATGCATTTTAAGAATGAAAATAAGAAGTAACTTAATGAAGTGGAAGGAAAGCAACTGCCAAACCACAGTTCTCAGTTGTCAAAGACCCAGATGCCTAACACTGAACATGTGTTAGGAACACTGAATATGTATGACAGAGGCACAGATAAAAAGACACAGTAAAACTACGTAGAAATAAATCTTGAGATTGATTCCTTGAACATACAGAACTTCAGAGACACAAAGATTCCTATTTTAGCATAACCAGTGCTAATAATTTTTATTAAAAAACAACATCCAAAGTGGGTTCAGATCTGCAGTTTTGGCTGGGGATTAGAAATGAATAACACATCACAGTCAAGTCCTGTTGTAAAGGTATCCTCCATAGATTAATTACTTTAAAGAACATTATATTTTTCAGATCTGAAAAATATACAGTATAATATAATTTAAATCACAGAAGTCCTTTACATTTCTCAGCATAGGAGTAAATTTATTAAGTAAGGGGTGGTAGCAATAGACAGTAAAGAGACACCTGTCTTTGAGATATGATGAAACTGAATGAAGGTAACAAAACCTCCAGGCAGAAGTGCAATAAAATAGAATAAGCTCTTAGCTGCTCAAAATAGGTTTGGCAGTCTTTATTTTTGGGGTGGTATATACATGATAAGTGCTTCTGAAGAATAAATCCACATATAACCTTCACAGGGCAGGAATGAGGGCTTTCTGATAATCTCACAGAGGGATTAGTGAAAATCCCTGTAGGCTGAAGAAATTAGGCCTCCTCAAAGGTGATGTGAAAGAAGAAAGAAAAAGTAAAGTAGCTCATCCCAAGGAGAAAGAATGATTGGAGCAAAAATCTGCCCTCAGAGGATATGTTTTAAAAAGGTATCCTTTCAGATCTAAAGAAAAAAAAAAAAAAAAAAAAAACAGATTGTGCCTCTCTGGGCTAAAACAGCACATTAAAAAGCTTTCACCTTATAATTACTAATTTTTTTTAAAAAAAATCTTAGGGCAGTATCAATTTTCTATAAAATTCCTAAGTTTCAAACGTGCTTGGATTTTGTATTTTGTTCTTCACTATTCATCAGTTAAATTGAACACATTTTGTTAGTAGTTAACTTGCCTTTCTTGTTCTGTAGACAGTTTTTTCTATTAATATACCCTGAAATCTTAAGGCTGTAAGATGGAGTAAACCACAGCACACTGACTGGAATCCAGACAGGTGGAAATTTGCAGGAGTGGCAAAGGAAAATTAATTTCTTCTGTGTCTTTCTTCCCTACTAGAACAGTTGAGTTCTTACCTGCAAAAGGGAGTACTATTGCATAGTTGGTGTTCTCTCCAACTGCGTGCTCCAGAGGTACAGCTCAAGTGAGCCTGTAACGACAGCTAAACCTGTTATTCTGCCTATCTATTACCTCATCCCATGGGTCCACTTTCTTGATCTAAAATGTCCTGATAACTGTTTGATTGCAAAAGTGAGGGAGTGTCTTTCTCTTCACATCCAGACTGCCAGATTTTCTAGTGAGAGCAAGTTGTAACCTCTAATATATACAGACATTCTCACTTCATTTGGATTATTGAGTAATTTTTTTGTCATATGCTGAAGCTTCGGCAAGAGAAGTCGAAGGAAGTTGGAAGGGTGTCCTTTGAGGAGATAGGAGACGTTGGTTCAAATGCTCTCAGAGAGAGGAGTGAACTGATCTCGAGTAGTGCACTGCTTGCTAATCAGGTGTCTAAAAATAATCTAACCACTTGTTCTCTAAGTAACACCTTTTGCAAGCCTTTATCTTCATAGGAGGGTTCAGAGATACAAAACCAATTGATTCACTCACTAATTGCTTCATGAAATCTGTACATTTTCAATCTTTCTTCATAGGTATTTTTTTAATTTTAGAATTATGCAAGATACAAATGAAGAGCACAAAATGAATGAGAACGAGTAATTTTAAGCAATTACTACATCTTAATAAACTGAAGGGAGCATAGTTATGTGGGTGAAGTCCATTATTTGATGGAAGACATATTATTACACAGGTAATGCTCTATGAACAGATCTTTTACAGATTTCTAATCGAGTCCTTTTCTGACCTTCCTGATAAAATTATTGAATTCTGTAACCACTGTTGGGTGTTTTTTTATTGATGGGTGTGTATGAGTAATCTCAGACTTCTGTGAATTCATTACAATGTAAGATTTTGATATTTCCTACAACTAACTTGTGGATAGAACTGTAAATGCACCTTGATTCATCTCACGGTTATGTTTTATCAGGTTGCTGGGGGGGAAAAAAAGGAAAACAACAAAAGCACAATGGCATTGCTCTTAGAAATCTGTCATTCATTCACCTTGAACAGGCAATGCCAATAATCTTAAGTGAAATCGCACTTTTTTTTTCCCCTCCCTTTTATGATCTTTGAGAAGAGTTGACTATGAGCTTTTAAGCAGGTCTGAGGAACTATTCACACATTCATTACGTTCTTGTCCTGTACTAATACCCCTTGATGAAGCAGTAAGCAAATCCAGCAATGTTTGATGCGATGTCAGTCTTGAAATGAATTGGAACATTCAACTAAACCCTCAGCCTTTAACAGGAATTAATATTAAAGTGACATGCTCAGGGGAAGCTGTACAATTTCTCTAGCCATAATACAATATTCCCAGTAATTAAATATATATATAAAGGACATTAGAAGCAATTAATGTATTGGTGGGATCAAGTAATAGCTATGGACTTTTCTAAGAATGGGCCTTTCCTTGCAGTCCAGAATACTTCCTGATGCTGAGAACTGGTTTCTGACTTCTGTCACTTGCGATTCCTGGTACTGCTGGACTGGTTGGAACCTTTCAGCAGAGTCAAGTTGTTCTTTAGACTGAACTGTTCTAAGGTATTTCTTATCATAGTCCAGCTGCTTTTTCCTTTGTTCACTAAGGAGGAGCTCTGTTCTGTAATGTTTTTGAAGTCCCTCCCCCATAGCCAGCTATTTTGTCTGTCAGCAGATACAAGACCTTTAGCTAATCTTGTTTGGATTTTGGTATGTCCAATATCTTTGCCAAGTTGGTAGCAACGAAACTTTTGTTTTGTGGTGTAAAGGTGTTTACCCTTTCCTCTCCCTGAGCCCTTATCAGCCATGAAAATTCTTTGGCTTACAAACCCCTGAAAAACATAGCCACCCTGCCCATTCAGTCAGCAAATGGGAGAAAGCGGGCAAGTTCCCTACCTCTGTCCTCCAGACTGACCAGCTGCAGGATGTCAGGGTGGGCATCTTCCACTGTAGCCTTTGAGAAACAGATCCCTCAATGTAAAAATAATTTAGCTTTCTGAAACAGTAGGTCATAATTAGAAGTTATTAAGTTTTCCAACATTTTCATGCAAATACGGCTTGATCCTTTTGCTTGGAGACCAACACCAATGTGTTTAATTTTTTTAATTTGTGTCATTTAATTTTTCTCCTCATTTCTGAGCCTAGTGACAAAGGGGCCAATTAATGTTAATTCTGATGAGCTTTCTTAGATAAAGATACCTGTCCACAAAGAAAGGGACTGATTCCACCACATCATGTAGCTCACAGAAGAACCTAGCATGATGAAGCCTGAGTTGCTACTGACCTGTGAGGCAAACATAAACACAGTAAAAATATTCACACAAAAAATGTGGTACTTACCCAGTCATTCTCTGTCCTCTTTTCTACTGTTTATGGTGTAAGAGTTTAAATAAGGTTTTCACCATCCCACTTTTCCATCAGTTGCATGTCAACTTTGTGTTTTTGCTACTTGAGGAAGGGGCAAAACATGTTTCTTTCTCACAAGTGAGCATATCAACCTACTTGAAGTTTCTTTCTACTACAACAAAAGGCTGTGGAATTTCTGCACAGGACTTTGCAACAGACCCGTTTTCTTAAGCTGTTTTTTACTACCAGCTGTACTCATTATTGCCTGTTTTTTTACAGTGTATATAAACTAACCTATTTTTTTGTCAAGTCATTGTCACTTCTAAAGCACCCAGTATACTAAAACACATTTGCTATATTTCTTGTGGATTTACAGAGTTTCATCAGTTCTACTTTTGGTACAAGCCATATTGCATTTAAAGGACTTGTTGCCTGGGATGTGGTTTAAAAAGAGTGGCTCATTCTTTTGAAAAGCTTTGATCACTGCAGTCATATTGTTGCACCTTTTATCTTACTGGTACATTGATTTTAGCCCAAGATTGCCTTTCATGAAACTCTGAACTTTAAAAGCACCTGAGTTTCAATAAAAAATATTCTGTGAAACATCTGAAGGCTCAGTTTTGATCTTTTTATGTGCATATTACTTCTAACTTATTTTCTGTGGGACAGTTGTATAATGCCTGTGCTTCTAAAACCTGAATTACTCACTACCAGCATGGAAAAAAATCGGTAATTTTAAAGTGTATGAAAATAATCACATAATTCTACCTTTCAGTTGTGATCCCCTTTTGTTTTGTTTGTTAATCAGTTAATTGGGCAAGCAACTTGTGTTTTGATGTCACTATATATATTGAAACACAGTTCAAGGGGTGAATGTCTATCACGTGTAATTTCAATTTGTTTTTCTTAATGTCTACTGTGCTTTGGTATTTTCTAGAAGCTGCTGAACTGGACGACATAAAACACCTTATATCTTTTTAAAAATGTACTGAAAGAGATGCAAGAAAATCTATGTTTGCCTGGAAAGCAGGGAAAAGAAAGATTTGAACAGCATGCTAAAAGTATTATTACTACACTGCATAATTTCTAGTATAACTGGAAGATTAGTTAAATAGACATAAAATAAAGATAAGAAAACATGTAGGTCCTTTTCAGCCCTGTGACTCCCCTCTACTCTTGTTTGCAGTAAATCTCATGCCACCGCACTTCTGAAAATTTTAACAAAAATAATCAAAACATAACATCTATTAGGCTTATTATGTAAATTCCAGCATATCATGAAATGGCAGGAGAAAGCCTTCACATTAATTCTTCTCTTAATAAAACAAATCTGAACAATGTTGTTCTGCAAAGGTGCTGGAAGAAGACAGGCCTGGCAGCCTCACCTGAACAGCCAGTAAGGAAAGGAAATGTTTTCGCAGACATTATTCTCCATTTTTTTGTGCAACAGTGAAAAACAGTTCTAGTGATGGCAGTAGTAACTTTATTTGAGTGCTCACACTCTAGCTCTTTAATAATTTGATCTCACAATTATAAGATACTCCTCACAGACTGAAATTTTGGTTGTACTATAAGTTCATTTTGCTGTAGTTTGGTCTACCTGCCTCCAGACTAACCCTCTGTGCAGGTAAACAAGTTTCAAAAGCCAGTGTATTGCTAAGCAGTACATGCTCCTTGCCTACTATATTTACACAGAATCACAGAATCACAGAATGTTAGGGACTGGAAGGGACCTCAAAAGATCATCTAGTCCAATCCCCCTGCCAGAGCAGGAATACCTAGATCAGGTCACACAGGAACATGTCCAGGTGGGTTTTGAATGTCTCCAGAGAAGGAGACTCCACAACCTCTCTGGGCAGCCTGTTCCAGTGCTCTGTTACCCTCACTGTGAAGAAATTCTTCCTCACATTTATGTGGAACCTCCTATGTTCCAGCTTACACCCATTGCCCCTTGTCCTATCATTGGATGTCACTGAGAAGAGCCTGGCTCCATCCTCATGACACTCACCCTTTACATATTTAGAAACATTAATGAGGTCACCCCTCAGTCTCCTCTTCTCCAAGGTAAAGAGATCCAGCTCCCTCAGCCTTTCCTCATAAGGGAGATGTTCCACTCCCTTAATCATCTTTGTGGCTCTAATTTAATTCCAGGCTGAGTAACCATGTTTTTATCAGAAGGTATTCCAGTTTTCACTAGTGTTCTCCTGGGACTTGCAAGTTTTTCTGTGTTGTTTACTCATTTTACATTCATATTTGCAGGTTTGTTTTCATTATATTTGTAATGAATGCATTTATTTCTGCAAATATGAGGTGTAGATGAGTTTGTCAGATTATTTGTTAGGAATTGGCTGTTTAACAAAATCCATCTATCCCTCTCTGTGAAAGTTCCTGAACACATAAAATCTCTAGCAAACTCATGTTAAACAGTTTTCCCATCATAGGATTTTGCCTGTTAATTGCACCAACATTTTACTTTTAATTTCTTCTTAGTTATGTTATTTAGTCCTGTAGACAACTACATTTAGGTGAGGTGAGCTTAATCTAAGAATTAAGCTTACTTTCCAAGCCAGTTTTTTAAGCACCTTCAGTCATATACACAGTAGAGATGTGCAAGAATTCCTGACAGAAATTAATATCATATTTCTTAGAGCCCTATGTAAGCTCAGTAAGAAAATACACTAAGTGGGAAAGTCCTACTGCTGTTGAAATGTTAACAGCAGGACGAGTTACAGATCATGGATTTATTTCATCCTTACAAGCAATGGCTGCCAGTAAAAACGAAACAAAAAAGCAGCACTTCTACTGACTGAAATAGACCTCTTGTCAGATTCTTTATCAGACAGAAAAATGGTAAGATGTCACTGTGGTCATGAATAGGCTCATAAATACTCATTTCTCCACCTCCTATTTTAGAATACTTGCTCAGATTCCAAACATGTATGAATCAGTTTGGTAAAATGTAGGTACGCCGATTTGTCAGCGAAGTAGTTTATTATTATGCAAAGCTGCTAGAGCAAATCCATGTGAATGTCTCTGGAGTTCCTCAGAAGGTTAAACATTATAGTCTGATGACAGTAGCTGGGGAGACAAGTCCAAATTTACACAGTATACAGTCTCAGCTCTGTTCACAAACTTATGCCACCGTATGGTATATGGAGGCAGGTCTGCATACAGCTACACTGTTCTCTGAATATGGGAGCACTTCCCCAGTCATCTGGTACCTCAGCAGAGTTCATCAAAGCTGTAATCAGTGTATGAGGAAAGGAGAGAAAGAAAAGCTAAAAGCAACGGGAAGATTGTCATTGAGTTTGTCTGCAGCACACCATATGTGTGAACTCAGCGTGCCAAGAGTCCCAGGGAACTGGGCAAGGAGGCAGAGCCTTTTTGCCTCTCCACAGAGGGTGCTACTGCCTGCAGGAGAGGTTGAACTACTGAGGAGGGGATTAACCCTCACAGTGTGTACAACCAAGAAGTAAATTGGGATAAGAATGGGCAGCAGGTTAGTCTGATGGATCAGGCATATGGGGAGTTAATGAGAGTCTCTGCCGGAGTACAAAAGAAAAAGATGTTTGGAAGGTTAGAAGAACTTTGTAGTGTTAAAAGCCTAAAAATATAGCTGTTATTCACCAGTAAACACACTCTGTTCACAGTAAAGGTTGTCTTATTTTTAGAGAATTTCAGAACACACCAGTGGGGTAATTAACATGCAGTTTTTGGCAGGATATGAGGCTTTAGACTTTTAACAATTTGCAAAGAAAATCTGATGTGCTAAAACAGTTACAAAATACATGTCAATGTAGATGGTCTTTAACAACACAGTATGAGTTTAAGACAAAAATATTTAAAACATCAATGCAATACAAATGGGTCATACAGCATTTTTATTATGAAAACTTTCTCTACTGCCTTATGCAGATGCAGGCATATATGCTTACAAAAAACTCCAAACAGACTGAGCAACTACCTCCTTATACCTCTACAAAAAGTAGAGAGGTCTAAGAATTTGCCATTAAAAAAGAGGAGAGGTTTAAGAACTGCATTTGTCAGAAGCATTACTGAAATTTAACCATATGGCATAATACTTTCCAAATCAATTTCATCTTTCTATCAAGCCTTCTGGAAAACTAATAATGTATCTAAAATAAATAGAGTTATAGTCTGATTCCCCAGCATTAAAAGTAGAAACAAAACCCAAAGGAATGAAAGATCCCCAAGTTAGTTGTTTCTTTTGCTACAAATACCAAACAGAACAGTATAAAATTGCTTAATGAAAGTGTTAAGACATCCTGACATTTCTGAAAACCAAATCCAATATGTGTAGATATTTACTAGCTGTAAGTGAACCCTATATATACTAGATACTTACATGGTTTAAACACTGACCAGAAGCAACGTTCTTTCTTTTCTGAAACCAGATTGGAACCTTATATTTGGAATTAAAACAAAGCCTCCTCATCCAACATGCAGTCTTACTAAACAGATGCCACCTTGGAAAACTAAGGATTAAGTCTTACAGAGATACTTTGCTATTTCTTCTTTGTTTTCTGTGTTAATTCAGGAAGACTACTGTGGAGATTATAAGAAATAAAAAAAGAGGCATGCTCAGGTTACGATTTTCAACAGATCATGAATATTCTGGTTCCTGCCTTGATATATGCAGTGCTGATTGCATACTTAAAGATACAATTCATGTGTTACCACTTTCCAATGTACAAAGGCACATTAAAAGGAGCCAAGAAAAATCTGGAAAAACCTGGAACTTGTTGATAAGAACCAGCTTTGCATTGAAATTATTTTTTGTAAAAAACTGTTCATATACGTCTGCCTAGCTGTTATAAGTAGTTAATCTCATAAGGACAAAGGATGCTATAATTTTAACTTGCTCAGTTTAATAATATTTATTGTACTACGTAATCTTGTGTGGTTAAGAACAGTGCCGAAACCCTGCACGTGATTTAAGCTTTACTCAGAGATCATAGTGTTACTAAAGAATTTTACAGTTCTTTTAACTCAGAATCAATTAACACTATTAAACTGGAAAGGGTAATGTCCAGGAAGGTTGAAGAGCATATCCACTTACTTGTCCCTTGTCTTCCTCTACTAAGCAACAAACCAAGCATATTAAATATGGAAGGAATTTCTGATAATGTATAATTTAAGAAAATTTAGTAAAGTTTTCCACTACTTTGTTGAAAAAAGACTCAAGAAACAGAGAGATATAAACAAAAAATATGTGTTCTGTGGGATGATGAGGGAGTATTTCCTTTCCCCTTCTCTCTATGGTTCTCTATTTTTTGCAGCAGTACTATCAGTCTGACATCCCATTGCAGCTGCTGTGGTTTCCTGCATGGCAGACACAGATGGTCAACATTAACATGGATTAACGTTTTTTCCTTGCTAAAGGACTTTGTGCTGAGGACCGGCTTCTAATGTGACACTTGTAAGTGTAGAGTTGGTCCTGCTTTCCTTAATATCATCACCATTTTAAGTATGCAGAAGGGAAGGCTGGATAAACTGAGACCCCATTAATGCCTCTGTGTTGACTTACGTGCATACAAAGTTGGTTTCCAACAAGGGGATATTTTAGTAAAAAAGATATTCAAGTAAGGCTGGATATTGCTGCAGTCAAGAAGATACTGAAGAGAAATAATAAGTTTTAATAAATAGGTAAAATGAAATTATTTTCTTGCTTGAAACTTTTTTCAGTTACAGAATGAATGGTGTTCTATATTGGAATAGAAAATTAGCAACTGGAGAGAAAATTTCTTATTAAAAAAGTAGAAAAGTAGAGAATGTTTCCATGATACTGACTGTTAGATATGTCATGTGCAATGATAGTTTAACAAAATTTTTAGGATTTTTTTTTTTAAGATTGATTTTTCATCTTTATAACTTAGATGTAGTATTTACTGGATACTAGATATTGAGCTATTAAAGTTCGAAGAAACATTGGGGTTTTTTTCTTTCTTTTCTTTTTACCTTTCCCTTGTATTATTAAAGATCGGACTGGACTGAGAATTGATAAGAGTTTGAAAATCCCTTGAATATTCAAGTGTTCAGGATATTGTGCTGATGTAGGATTTAATTTAGGGTGTTGTCATTTGGAGGTCTCAAAAGGCTAGCACGTATCTGAGATGTTACCCAGCTGTGCACATAAAAATGTTATGTGTGTAATTTTGTGTGAGAGATAAGGTCAAAGGAAGAGATGTGTTTCCTGGCAAGTGATCAGTAGGCAAAGGATATCTTAACTGACAAACAGTAAATGGAAGAAAATGCATATGTGAAAGACCAAAAGCAAGTGCACAAAGGGTGAAGAAAGAGCATGGTTATCTCTGAGGATGAGAGAAGAAGATCTATGGACATACAACTGCTTAAAAACATCAAAAAATGCCAGACAAGGCAGTCCAAGTGTGTTCATAGGGAGAAACAAAACATTCACTTTCAGTTCATATTTCTTCCTGCAAACTTTTTTTTCTGATTATTGATGATGACATATAATAATGTTTTTTCCCCAGTTATAATGGTTAAGTTACTGGAAAGGGTTAAGAAAAAAAGATCAATATCACTAGTCATTTAAATGTAAACATTTTGTTTCCATGAAAAATGCAACAGATATAGCAGTAATCATGTTGAAGGTAAGGGTTTTAATGAAAACTATACGAATAACTTGATTTTGAATGAAGTTGAAGATTCTAGAGATCAGTGTAACCCCTTGTATCTTCAAAAACAATAAAAATAAGCCTCCTGAAACTTTTAATATGTGAGCTGTACAGCTAATTTTCAGAAATATTGAGTTGAGCTTTTTCAGCCTTCGTTGAGTTTATCTGGCACTCATCACAGAATGGAATTTGATAGAAAAATACAGATGGAAAGGGAGAAAGGACAGACAGAAAACCATAGAAAATGGTTATTATAAATTTTCATGTTACACTGAATTATGGGTTTTTTAAAAAAAAATAAATATTGTTATTCAACTCAATCTCTCAGGTCATTTTCCTTCAAATATTCATTGATATTCTGTGATTCTAGCAGGAGGAAGAAGTAATGTTTCAGATATCCTTTGGTCTGGAATTCAAAATGATGGAGGAGGGAGAGAAATTGTTATCCAATACAGCTGGTTTCATGAAATACAATTTGTATGTCAGAACAGAAGAGTAATTTTATGAGTGACAACCGCCCAGAGCTGTCTTGTCTGACATGGCAAAAGCTGTAGAAAGAAATATGTGAAGAGATGACTGAAACATACATCCATGTAAATGTCATAGTGGATATGTATCATACATCCCATTGAGGGAAAATAAAAGGTTAACTACAATCCCTGTTTACCAAAACAATACACATTGTAATTTTTAAATGTTTTGTCAGCAAAGGGAAAACAATGTCTAGGGGAACATGGGAGAAAACATAAAAAATCTGACATCTGTTCTGGTTTTCACTCATGAAATAAGCCCAGAAAGATGAAAAGGATTTGAGAATGATTGCTGGGTGTGCTATACTATGGTTCAACCTCAAGGGCACAATAAACTTAGAACAAGTGCTT
The DNA here is from genome assembly GCA_028020825.1 of Podargus strigoides. Taxonomy (NCBI): domain Eukaryota; kingdom Metazoa; phylum Chordata; class Aves; order Caprimulgiformes; family Podargidae; genus Podargus; species Podargus strigoides. The sequence goes on along the minus strand of CM051621.1, from coordinate 23,082,580 downwards.
AGAAACAGATCAAAGATCCAATGAATTATTTTGCATTTTTAACCTCTGACCAAAACACCATATCCTGAATACTGTTGCTGTTAATTGGAGAGCTTAAAAGATAAGTAGCATACAGGGACAACCATTGCCATAGGAAAGTAAAACTGTGTGATTAATTATGGCATATTCCCTTGTCTATTCAATATGTTTGTGTAAAACTTTTTTTTATTCTTTCAGCAACAATATTAAAACTTTTCCCCTATTAAGAAATATATTTAAATTCATACACATGCAAATTAAAATGGTAAGAATGTGCATAAATGTCTATGTGAGCTTATTGATACCCACCTAAAAAAATTAAACAGAAACCCTCCCTGAACCTGCAATGAAGGTTGTTCAATTATATTTCTCACAGTATAATGACAAAAGTCAAATTTATTTGTAAATCTCTGTCCATTTTGAAGGATAAACAGTTAAGCAACTCCATTTTCAATTTACATATTGGTCTATAACCCAATGATATTCCTTTGAAATTAATGGAAAAGTCAATGTGATCTTTTAGTCTATCTTGAATAGTAAGATGGCTGGATCAAGTTGTGTATATGTTAAGTCTTGATGATTAAATGATTTGTATAAATTTATACTTTGAATTATGTCTATTCAGTCTGATTGCTTTTTTATTTGCTAGTGACTCATTATCAAAATAATGTATAATTAATTCTAATGGTATAACAAACTTATTAAAACAGGAATAAAAAGTGGAACTGAATTTCAATTCCAGCAACTGAAATTTAAATTCATATCAGTTCAACACATTTCAACAACTGAGTACTACTGAACAGTGGATAAATGTATTTATTCACATGCATAATTGTTTCCCAACAATAACAGAAATGTTACTCTGTACTTATGAAAATCTTGGAATATGAATATGATTGAAGTAAACAGTCTTTGTAATTGAAATGAATTATCTTAAATTCTGTATTTTGTATATTTGTTAGGCTGTATCTCTGACTAGATTGCTCTTCTTTCCATTGGTTCAACCATATGCTCAGTGAAGTGGAACTAAGAACTTATATTCTCTCAAAAGTACAGGATGCATTCATAAGAACTTAGCTGAAAGTAAAACAGTGTTATGATCTACAAAAATCTCAAATTACCCATTATTTGTTTCAAAGAGAAATATATAAAAGTAGAAGAAGACTCCTTTTAAAGTTGTGATTTTCTTTTCTGTTTTTCTTAAAAGCAAAACATCTTGATTGTCACACCTTGGTATGTGCTCCATTGCTTTAGATCTAGAGAAATTCTGGTCATAGATACTTTTCAGCATCAAAATATGACTTCTATCTGTCTGGTTTTCTTTTCCGAACCTTTTGATGTTACTTTTTACTATACACGGGTGATGGACATTTTTACCTGTTTGTTTAGCCAGACATGGCAAATATAAGAATTCTAGAATTTGTAGCCATGGAACTTGGAAATTACATTGTGTAAAAAACCAAGACTAATACTCAGAGACTGACTTTTATTCATTGCCTGCCATTTGTCAGCTGAGGCCTTAGGGTTTGTGGTTTTTTTTGGTTTGTGGGTTTTTTTGTTTTTTTTTGTTGTTTTTTTTTTTTTAAATGAAGAAGTCCTGCTTAACATAATTAGTAGCAATTAAAAGAACTACATAAGATATTTTCCTTTTTTTAACATAAGGTCAAGAAAAAAAGGTAATCCTTTCATTAAGATGTAAATATGTCAATTAAAATTTAGATAACGGAGTATTAATGATTTAATTAACAGGACAAAACCTTCCTGAAAGCACAGACCTCTTATGGGAAGATCCAATAATACCAATCTGAGTACATGTAACAACTGATTTCAGTGGAGAAATACTGTCTTCAGTGAAAAGTCTTTTCATACAATCATGAGCCTGAATATATAATGGATTTTCTTTAGTGAATACATTCAGGAGAAAATCAAAGCCTGAATAAATTGAAAGAAAGCTATCAACTGTATCACAATTTCAGGTTAGGCAATTTAGATTTACTTCAACGTTTTTTCTAAATAAAGCTCTGATATGTTTCACGAAAGAAAAGTGCAATTTACTATTGCATTGGTCTGTTTAAATAGGTTTTGAGAGGGATAACTGTTCTCAGTAAAAAAGTAGGTACTTGTGCTCTATATAGCTCTGAACATTAACGATTATGTGCCAAATACATCTAGCAAATCCATTTCTCTTCTGTTATTCCAATAGAGTTGCCGTTGTTTACCTCAGAGTTGAATTTAGCTCTGTGCTTCAGGACTAATGGCTAAATCTACAAAGATGTTAGCCCTCAAACAGCAATATTAGGTACATACATTTAAAATGTGTGCCCTTAAAACATTTATCCTTTTGTCTTTTAGTTCTAGAGTCACCTATACTCCCACTGAACTAGCCAAAATGAAGAGAATATGGGCACCTTCCTAAAGAACCCGAAACAGAGTATGTGTGGCATGTGTCCCTAACCAGGATAATTTCATAATTGTGAAGAATGATCATTGCTAGAGTAACAGCAATTTATTTACAGTGGCAATGATGAAATCCATTCTTAGTCAGTCCAAATCTCAATTTAAGAATTAAATCCAATCCTGTGAAAACATAATTCAGCCAGACAAATGTACAAAAACAGAATTTTTTATTTGGCTCTGGAGTATCATAGATACGTAGTTTACTCAAACACGCAGACTCAGAGAACATTGAAGAAATAATAATCTTCCAGTAATGCAAATATTCTTAAACATTTTTATTATTTTTTCCCCAGAATAATTGCTGCATACCTAGATTAGTCTAAAACAAGAATATGTTCTCAGATACTGTATGGCTACTCTTTATAAAGTTACCACACAGCAGAATTGTTATCTCATGGCTATTACTAGATTCTCATAGTAACTGCTGGTAAATGTTAGTTCTAGTGATGATATCCTAATAGTAGTCACTATACTTATGTAAATTCCTTAGTCTTTAATCAGCACCAAATGGAAAGAAATAATTTTTAAATTAACAGTAAAGCTTTATTGCATTTATGTTAGTTCACAAAAATTGTCATAGTCTTGGGGCTTCTAAAGACTGCTCATTTCTAACATTTTAGAAGAGTATTATTCCAGTTGTTCATCTCTCAATATGCAGAGATTATTATTTAATACATTTCAGTCAAATTGTGGAAAGAGCAAAACTCACTGACACTTCTGAGACATTTCTATTCTCCAGTCTCTTGATTATAACAGTTTCTCCAAGGTAATTGCTCTGAAATTAATTTTCTAATCCTACAGTTTTCAATTGTTGGCTAAAGATTGAATTAGGAACAAGAGCCTAGATCCTCAGAGGATTCTCTGAGGGCTTGGACTTAGGTATTGCTGTTGCATTAGCAACTATCCATTAGTAATGTCTTTGACCTTAGTATAATTGCAAAAGGTGGTCTGTCACGAATGTATGAAATGTAAGTAAACATCAACTGGCACATTAACAGGTTAATTTATTCACTGGACTAATCATCACAAAACAAACATAGTGCTCACTAATAAAGATCAAGTATATGTCAAGACTGGGAAAGCACTGCTGCTGTGTGACCCTTCCAGTAAGTATGCAGACATGTGAATAAAAGTAAATGAATGGAGGAGAAAAATGAAACAAACCAGAAGAATGTTCTTATGCTGTTAGTAACAAAGTTTCTCAGTGATCAGTCTGGGGACCAACTTCATAGATTTTTTTTAAAATAGGTACAGAAATTCAAAGTTCTACTGAAAATTTGAGAACACGGTAAATAAAGGGGTCAAAATTTCCATAGATGCAGAAATGAATGATCTTGAAGATGATGATTCGTACTTTAAACTAGTAAGGAGAGATGGCATGTAACTTACTAGCATAAAGTGCAAATCAGGCACTCAGGAAGCAGACAAATGATTGCTGACCTTCAGGCAAAATTACCTAGTTTAAGTTAAGCAGCAGTTCTTTGTTAGCATCTCAATTAGACTGAAATGGATTATAGTGGAACTTTTTTTAGAATACATTAGGGAGAAGTAACCTATGGGGGAAAGATTGTAACTAGTAGCTGGAGACAGTCAGAGGGGCAGGAAGCCTGTTACTGGCACAGACAGTCCCGGAAGAGGATGCATGTCCTCGGTCTTGGGACTACTGATCAGAATTATTGCTGTTAGTTTAGGCAATGTGATATTCCAGCTCAACCCAACCGTGAGAATTGCAACACTGATGCCCAAAGTACACTTATTACAAGGGGAAATCTTTTATATTTTTCTGTTTTAAGGGCATCTCAACAGAAAACATTTTGGTCAGTTCAATTGATTCATAAAATTCACTTCAGAAATGCTTTCCCCTCCTTCCCAACTCTGATCAAAAATGCAAAATAAAACTTTTGCAATTTTATAAGAAAAACTGCTAAGGATTTTCTTTCTATTAATATTTCACTGTTCATCTTTACGGAGTTGAAGATAAATGTGAAAATGGTTTTAACTTCTGAATAAACAACCAATTTTCTGTCAGCTGTAATATTGTATGGTGAGGGCTATTTAGATTTTTGTTGTACTGTTAAAGAATACACTTACATAAATAGAAAATATGATATTGCCCTTTGCTTTTAAAAAACTTATGAAAATAAGAGGTGTGGATCCAATGTAGTTAGGTTATTTCTGATAAATAAGTCCAGACAAAAAATGCTGCTGCTAAAAATAAAGAAGGAATAAATAGAGCAGTTCTGTAGAATGGGAACAGCCCTTAATTCATAAAAGAGCACATTGGTTTTCAGTGTGTCTAGAGCTACCAAAACTAAAAATCAATACCCATAAACTTAGGAGACTAAACACTAACCACAGTTTGCCTCTATGTAATTTGTGCATACTTTGTTTTCTAGCAAACTAAATTGGAACCAAAACAGCTAATCTCAATTGCCATAAATCCTGTTACTGTATTCTGCTATGAAAAAATAATAAACAAAATAACTAAATAGAGGCACTACAAATGAACTAAGTGGCACAATTATACCAAGAACCTCTAAGTGAGATAAAGCAAATCCATACTGCCAAATATTTGCAATGTGTGCAAAATACATGTGAAAATGAAAGCATATGGCCATTTCTCACCAAATATTCTTGCTCTAAATACTGTAAACAATCATGAAAACACATAGCAGCAAACCTGGTGTGTTGTAATTTGATTTTGTATATAAATGCCTAGAAATGGAACAGGAAGTACATTTTCAATAAGGCAGAACTAAGAAATGAAAGTGCATGGATAAAATACCCAAGGATGTAAATATTCACAAGAATAAGTATATTCATACAGTCCAAAATACCTCCTAGAAAGACATACCAAAACCCCATAGAACCTATTCCTAGACATCTACAAGCTTTATAGACGGGCTTTTACAAACATACTGTTAGCTTACTGTAGAGAAAAAATCTTCAGTTTTTTCTGCAGCACAAAGGTTATATACAATGAATGGTAACATTTGGATCTTTTTTGAAAATGACGTTCTGATTGACATACATGCTTACAGAAACATACCTTCAGGTATTTGGGGTCCAATTGTTTCCACCAAAGTACAAACTGAAATAATTGAGCTTTGTTTTTGATCTCCTCCCCCCTGCTACTGTAAAGCAATGAGCTTTTTTTACAGATTATCCACTCAAAAATATAGCAGAACCCAGAAATGCAAACAGCAACTTCATTGAACAAAGAAGTGAGGGAGGAAAACGAATTATTTTTTGTGTCAAAAAAATAAATTGTTTCAGCCTGAGCAAAACTGCATGTCAGAAAAATCCATGAGAAAATGGCTGAATGCCTACAGATAACATCTTAGCTAAAGAAGGCCTAATTGTGTTACTTCAAGTCGTGTTCAGTCTCTGAAACAGGTTACTGCTGTCACTGAAACATAGGCCAGGGGTTTTTTTTGATTTGGTTTGATTTGGGTTTTTTTTTTTCTGCCAAATAATCAGTATCTCATTTTTGTATTAATTCCACACTTCTGGAAATACAGTTTTCATTAGTGTCATTAAGGATAATGTATTATTTTATCATAACTGCCATTCACCGACTATGCTTCCATTTATGCTATTTAGGTAGGGGGCTGCCTGGCCTCTTTTAAAGGGTAGGAGATGAGCAAATCAATCATCAGTATGTCTTTGCTCCTTTCTCAGCCTAATGAGGAAAGCACGTAGTGCATTTTCCTTCAGTGAAACTGGGAGCATTCCTAGTGACTGAAAATCAAACATGGATATGTCACCTGTATGGAATGTAACTGGTCAAGGTTAAACTAGCATCTGAGAAAAATCCTAGTCACCTTTACTTTGCCTCAATTTGCCTCTCTATAAATATGTCATTAAAATAGAATTACAGGTAAGGTTTTGCTCAATTCAAAGCTTCATCATCTGACTTTATAAAGCCTTATATGAGTATTACTCCAAAGATACTATAGTTACACAAACAAAGATTAGAAACATATATCGCAGAATCATACAGAATCACAGAATCACAGAATGGTAGGGGTTGGAAGGGACCTACGAAGATCACCTAGTCCAACTCCCCTGCTAAAGCAGGATCCTAGAGTAGACCACACAGGAACATGTCCAGACAGGTTTTAAATGTCTCCAGAGATGGAGACTCCACAACCTCTCTGGGCAGCCTGTTCCAGTGTTCAGTCACCCTGACAGTAAAGAAGTGTTTTCTTATGTTTAGACTGAACCTCCTGTGTTCCAGTTTGTGCCCTTTGCCCCTTGTCCTGCCACTGGACACCACCGAGAAGAGTCTGGCCCCGTCTTCCTGACACCCGCCCTTGAGATATTTATAAGCATTAATGAGATCCCTCTCAGTCTCCTCCAAACTAAACAGACCCAGTTCCTTCAGCCTCTCCTCATATGGGAAATGCTCCAATCCCTTCATCATCTTAGTGGCCCTGTGCTGGACTCTTTCCAGTAGCTCCATGTCCCTCTTGAACTGGGCAGCCCAGAACTGGACACAGTACTCCAGATGAGGCCTCATCAGGGCAGAGCAGAGGGGGAAGAGAACCTCCCTTGGCCTGCTGGCCACACTCCTCTTAATGCACCTCAGGATACCATTGGCCTTCTTGGCCACGAGGGCACATTGCTGGCTCATGGTCAGCCTGCTGTCTACCAGGACTCCCAGGTCCTTTTCCCCAGAGCTGCTCTCCATCATCTCAGCCTGTACTGATCCATGGGGTTGTTCTTCCCCAGATGCAGGACTCCACACTTGCTGTTATTGACTTTCATTAAGTTTCTCCCTGCCCAGCTCTCCAGCCTGTCCAGGTCACGTTGCATGGCAGCACAGCCCTCTGGTGTGTCAGCCACTCCTCTCAGCTTTGTATCATCAGCAAACTTGCTGAGGACCCACACTGTCCCTTTGTCCAGGTCGTTAATGAATATATTGAATAGGATCAGACCCAGTACCAACCCCTGGGGACACCACTAGTGACAGGCCTCCAACTAGACTCTGCCCCACTGACCACTACTCTCTGGGCTCTGTCCTTCAGCCAGTTCCCAATCCACCTCACTGCCCAATCATCCAGTCCACACTTGTTAAGTTGGTTGTGAGGAAGCCATTGGAGACAGTGTCAAAAGCCTTGCTGAAGTCAAGGTAGACCACGCCAACTGCCCGCCCCTCATCAATCCATCTAGTTATGTCCTTATAGAAGGCTATTCAGATTGGTCAAGCATGATTTCTCCTTGGTGAACCCATGTTGACTGCTCCTGATAACCTTCTTTTCCTCAACATTCTTTGAGATGGCATCAAGAACAAGCTGTTCCATTACCTTTCCAGGGATGGAGGTGAGGCTGACAGGCCTGTAGTTACCTGGGTCCTCCTTCTTGCCCTTTTTATAGATCAGAGTGACATTAGCCTTCCTCCAGTCCTCAGGTACCTCTCCTGTTCTCCAGGACTTTTCAAAGATAATAGAGAGCTGTCTAGCAATGACCTCTGCCAGCTTCCTCAGCACTCATGGGTGCATCCCATCAGGGCCCATGGATTTGTGGGTGTCCAGTTCACCTAGCTTTTCCCTAACCCAATCCTCTTCAACTGGGGCACAGTATTCCTCTCTCCTGACTTCTGCGGTCTCGAAGATTTGGGACTCCTGAGGGTCTGCCTTAGCAGTAAACACCGAGGCAAAGAAAGCATTCAGTAATTCAGCCTTCTCTGTATCCTCCGTCACCAGAGCACCCACTTCATTCAGCAGAGGGCCTACATTTCCTCCAGTCTTCCTTTTGGCTCCAATGTATTTGAAGAATCCTTTCTTGTTATCCTTGACCTCCCTTGCTAGGTTTAATTCTAAGGAGGCCTTTGCTTTCCTTATTGTATCTCTACATTCTCTGACCACATTCTTGTATTTCTCCCAAGTGGTCAGCCCATTTTTTCCATGTTCTGTAAATTTTCTTCTTCCACTGGAGCTTATTTTGTAGCTCCCTGCTCAGCCATGCAGGTGTCCTGGCTCCCTTAACATGATTTCTTACTCTTTGGGATGCTACGATCCTGAGCTTGGAGGAAATGATGCTTGAATATTGACCAGCTCTCTTGGGCCCCCCCACCATCCATTGCCCTGTCCCACAGGATTTCTCCAAGGAGTTTCTTGAAGAGGCCAAAGTTCGTCCTTCTGAAGTCCAGGGTTATGATCCCGCTTGTTGATTTGTGCCTACTTGTTTTGCCAATTAGTAGGCCCAGTACAAAAGACACAGCCAGCAGCAGAACAACAACCCAGTAAGCAGGTTCTATTTCATGTAAAGGGGTCAGTATATAGAGGATCGCTGGGGGTACAAACAAGTCAGATAGATCACAAATAACAGACATCAACCCCAGCGACCCCAGGAATGATACAGTATCACTCATAATAGATGGAACAAGCAGAGACACAAGGTAACCCACAGAGAAAATGGGAGACAACCAGGAGAACAAGGCGGTTACATATGACAGAAGTAACCCCATGTTGCCTCCCCACAAAGCCCACGTTTGTAAGTGCCAGACCTGACTGCGATCCGGTTGCATGAGTGGTCAGGAGGTCCTTCCCCAACAGGAAACTCTGTGAAGTGCGTCCACTCCACAGACAGACTCTCCAACCCTTCCTGCAAGTGGGCCCAGCTTTTATCCCCAAACAGGACACCTGGCACTTGTTATCAAAATGCAGGGCACCTGGGGCTTGTTTACCCAAGGGCTTTCCTTGCAAGGCCGGCTGCACCTTGGAGGAAAGCCAAAAGGCAAACTCATCCCCTCCTTTTAAAGGACCATGGGGACCACCCATACGTCAACCTTAATTCAGGGCTTGAGCTTCAGACCCCAGCACTTCACTACTGCACATGATCTTGAACTCCCCCATCTCGTGGTCACTACAGCCAAGGCTGCCCCGTACTTTCACATCCTTGACCAGTCCCTCCTTCTTTATCAATACAAGGTCCATATATATCTGGTTAAGCTGATCAATATTCCCATAAATTGGCTGGATAAATATCGAATCACTAATCATGAACTGTGACAACAAAGATTTTGGTGAAATAGCATTATTCCTTATTGTCCATGGGACTCACTAATACTTGTGGATATCCAAAACCTAGCAGTCACAAAGAAGAATGCAAAGTGGTGAATAAAGCCCTTTTTAAAAGACTGTTAAACTGTTTCTGTCACACATAACAAGTGCTACATAAAAATCCATTTAATAACAATATCACTGAGCCCTGTTTTACAGATCTTTCTGTGACTGATGAATAATGTTTCATGACTGAGGAAAGATCCAGTGAAGAAACCTAATTTTAAGCAGCCTCTAATCATGTAAAGAGTTTCACAATCTATTCAGATTAGTTTTCCAGTGTTGCTTCTTAGACTATCTGTTTCTCTGGAAGCCTGTTTAAAACACTAATATATTTCATACCTATTTGTCATACCTAAGAAGTAATCTAGTCCATTCGAACTCAACACACTAATTTTCTCAAGACTCTTGAGCACTTTATATTGCTAATTATGTCTATTACTGTCATTTACTTTGAAATTTTACGTGTGCTCCCTTCTGAAACAGAAATCCCCAATTTTGCTTAATAATGAAGAAAGTTCTATTTCAGTAAGCCTTTCTGATCTAATGGCTCCGATTTCATTTAGAAATAATAGGTTTACTTGTACAAAGAATGGTGACACATATGTTTAAAGCAGATAACTGGCTGCTTATCAAACTTTTTCTAATTAGACATTTTTGTATTATAGGATTAATGTAGACGCTTGGGACACTGCACAAGAAGCATGTGCATTTCACAAGTGAGATGATTATGTAAAAGTAATTTTGCATTATTTCACACCGCTTCTCCAATGTACACAGGGTTAAGTATGGTACTAAAAATAGTCAATGTCACCAGAATAAAGCTGGGAAACCTGTGAATCTAGTTAGGTTTGAACCCAATATGTTGTATAATTCTGTATCTTTCTATGTGCAACTATGAATTTGTTCATTTTTTCATGAACAAGAATTCCAATTCAATCACTTTTTTGTTAAAACCCAGTTTTTTACATAATTGTGCGCCATAGTTCCCATTGTGAAATACCTTTGGAAAAACTGAATTACTAGAAAAAGTAAGTCTATTTATTCTTCCTTTTGTCTGGGAACTAGACAAAATGGCTTTATACTTGAGGTTTTGTTTGTCTGCTGAAGATATAGCATACTTTATTTGCAGCTGTGTTCTCATAGTGAAAGCACGGCTAAAGATGAAAGCTAGCGCTGACCTTTAAATCCTGAGAAGAATCTGGTGCACTTAAAATGTAAGTATCTTTTTGTTTTGGTTTGGTTTTGTCAGAGAAAGCCAGTTCTTTTTAGTGAGATAAACAATGGATAAGTAATATTCAAGAACATGAGGCCAGGAGGCTGACGTATTTAAGATCTTTCTTTGCTCTACCCTGCACTATAAAAATACCTGAAACTGATGTAAGACCTAATAGTCATCTATGCCAAAGTTATTGTAGAGAAGGAAAGATGGAAGGCTTTATCTTTCAAGAATGTTAACAATTACAGGAACGACGAAGGGGCAATTTGTTTTTCATGTATGTTTTGGATAAGGCTAGAATGATTTATAAAGAATTCAGGAATGTTACTAGAAAAAAAAGTATTATTAACTGCTTGGTTCTGAAGAGAATAGGAGTTTAGTGGAAGGAACCCAATCCTAAAAGCCATATCACAGTAACATAGAGATTTAGGAAAGAAGATGAGTTCAGAATATATTATTTGCCTTCTGTGTGTTTTGTTTTAGTTTGGAGGCATTTTTTAAGGTTAGAGACATCAAGGCATTACATTATTTTAAAGGTACATACTCCAGTTGGAAAGAAAATCTAAGAAGATAAGAATGAGGAAGAGCAGCACTGAGAAATTTTTGGGAGAAACCAGAAAAATGAGGAAGAATGATGTTATAGTGATGGAAAAAGGGAAAAAAACATGATAACTCTGGTTAGTTTTTCCTGAGAATGTCAGAAACACCTATTTCCTGGAAGAGGAAAAAGTGTAGAGGAAGACACAAATTTTAAGAGAAATCAGAGAAAACAAGTAGTGATTTATGCAAGTCACCAAATCTGTGTAGGACTTTAAGCTATGGCTGAGTATTTGTTGTACTCTGGTATTAATTTATTACAATGTAACAATAACAAGTGTATCTTGCTGACCTATGTCGTATGACAGCAATCACAGCCTGAAACATTTGCCTAGAGATTGTAACCTACATACATATTGCAAAGCAGTCTGATCCCTAGCTGAGGGACAGAGATGATATGGTATCATAAACATAAAAGGACCCCAAACTGTCAAAAATTTTGAATTATAGAAGGAGGCAGCTAATAAAGGAGGAGAAGCATAATCAGACAATTAGTTGAAATCATCTTGGTTTAATAAGGTACTGTGGCACCTGTTAGTAATTACATTTACACTGATAGTCAGTAATGTGTTAAAATGTAATATAAAATTAGTTCACTTAAGTAATTTCTGAAGAATTACTTTGAATTACAACAGATCAGAATCATGTACATATTTGTTTTCTATGTATCAGCTGAGATGTGGTAAAATATTAAAGATAATGTGATTATAAATAGTGGTCTAATTTATGTCATAAAGGTTTTGTTGTGCTGTGTTTTATGGACTGGTAAAGAAAACAGTTGCTGTTTTAGCTCCAGAATAGAATGCCAAATTGTGATGCATTTAAGCCTACTTAGCTTATACCATATGAAGTCTTAGTGAAGTCAAGGTGACTCTTCATGAGATAAAGTACTCCTAGTGATAAATAAGGTCATCACAGTTAACAGCTTATCTACATGTCACTTTAAAAATAATTCACTTATTATTAGAAAGTAACAAGATCACATCAACCTCAACAAATCCGACATTCACGCTGAAGAAAATGACAGTAATTGGATACCAACTTTGCTGCAAAGAAGATACTACTGTAATATTAATTCCATTTTATACATAGCAATATATACAATACAACATATAACAAATTGAAACAGTTGATTTTACTGAGAGTGACTAAAACAGAAATGGAAAAAATACATTAGCATAACAGGAATATTCTTCAGTCCAATAAAAATCATAAATAGCAAGAAAAGGAGAAAAAAGACCAAAGTGCTAAATAAAGTGATAAATGAACCATATACAAGAAAAGAAATACGTATAAGAAAATAACTTCTTGACAGAGAAGGATTAAATGTCTTAATCAAAAAGTACTGGAGTTATTAATTCAATCAGCTTACATTTTACCTAGCAATTGGAAACCCGGCAGGATTTGTAAAGTGCAATTTTCTATTAAAAGCAGTCTGTGGAAGCATCAGGAAAAAATGCAGAGAATGCACATTTTGGATCCGCATAATGACATCCACTGCATCCCTGTAGGGGCACAAGAAAGAGATGTTTAAGTTGTGTACCAAACTCATTTTGCTGATAACACTTTTCATCAGAAAAGATGAAACAAATGTGACTTTCAAAATTCAATCATGAAGGACAAGGACACTGGATAACAGTAACCACTTTAAATGTCTCAGGAACTTGCACTGTAAATGTGCATGTTATCAACTTGAAAGCAGACCAACACACTTCAAGGCAAACGGCCCAGATTATTTTAGCTCTTGAAGTCGGAAGGACCCATAGTACTTTAAATGTATTATATAGGTTACAAAAGACAGGCGTATTCTCAGCACCATATAAATATGAAATAGCCTGAGGTGAAAAAGAGCTGTAACCAGAGGCCATTAGACTACTTTTAGCTGGATAAATAACTCTCAACAGCAGAGCAAACATGTAGCATTTCACCAAAGGTACAATGCTGCATTTGTAATATGCCTGAAAGAAACATTTAGTAGACAGACTGATGATACCATGTTAACTAATACTGGACACAAGAGATTACTTTTAAAATACTTCCTAAATTATGGAATATGGTTTTGCAATTGAAAGATACAAGTGGATTTGCAAGAATGCTAGCTAAAGTCAGAGAATAATTACAAAGGCCTTACTAGGAAAAACAAAAACTATTTGGTGAGTCAGAAAACCTGATTGTAAAAATGACACTGATACAAAGAATAACAATAATCTCTTAATACCCTTCTGAAATATATATCATAATGCACCAATTTATAAGAGGCACCAAAAAAAGCATTTGCCTTTCTAGACTTGTAGCTAAATGGAAAAAGAGTAAAGACTTACAGCTGGTTGCTCTATTCTATTGGGAAAAAATCCCTGAGTAGAAAATTTTATTGAAGTAAGTATACTGCCAGTTGTATTACATTTAGGAAAATAAATCAGAGTAAATCATGGTCAAGTATGTATGTAAGAAAAAATATTTCCTCATTAGGCGAATATTTTCTCCTATACAACTATGAAGTCAGAGATGGCTATAAAAGGGGTCACAGGCAAAGTGCGTATACATTAAATTTATGTACATTCATGTGACCATTGGCATGTTTTTCTCTCGTGTTTTCCTTACTTATGCCAATTTTTACAGATATTTATTCTTCTGCTTGGCCAATATGAACAGTTCTTCCCATATGAAGTGAATTATTCATATACATACATAATTAAGGAATATAACAGTATCTTCCTGAAATGGAAGGCATTTATCCCGTCACTGTGACAGCAAAGTGCACAGCTAGATCTGGATCCAAGAACTAATCTTCACCTTCACCTAATTCTCCATCTGATCTTTGACAGAACCAGTTTTGATGTTTAGTTTATGGTTAGTTCATACATAAACATCGTTAATTCTTTCTGTTCCATGATATCATTATACTGATCAGGATAAAATATATCCTAAAAGATAAATTCGACAGATTCAGGGTTTTTTTCCTTCCCTCCCTCCAACTACGTTTCTCAAAAGAAAACCTGTATCCATGACACTTCAGGATGAGTACTATAAACTTGACAGGTTCAGGTAAAACTTTCTGATTGCTTTTCTCCAACTTAACCATTTCTGTCTTTATCCTCACTAATACTGAAAATATTGAACACACTGAACAAAACTATCATACTATTCAAAAGTAAACGTTGAAATGATGGGCAGAATGTATAAACAACATTAAATGACTTAGATGGATATGTCTTACTGATTTTCAATATGAAAGTACCACTCCCAGTATATAACTTTAATTGTCTAGGAATATTGGACCACACTCTCAATGGAAAATCAGAGATCTTATGAAGATAGAAAACTTGTCTCTGTGATGCATAACTAGAAACCAGCCATTTTACTTCAGTGTATCAAGCTTTTATCTGCAGCACTGCAGTATTTTTATTTCCCAGAGTAGCTTACATACAGAGTTATAAAAGAATTGCCATTGAACAGAGACTCTCTCCTCTATCTTCCACCTCTGACAGAGGCCAGAACAGAGGTATTTAGGAAAAGAATAACAGAAACAGGACAAGTACAAAGGTATCTTTTATCTAGTGTGTCTTCTTGGCTTCTAGCAGTCAGCACTTTATCTGGACTATCATTATGTATTTTACAAAGAATTCCTGTTTTAAAACTCCCACTGTGTAATTTCAATGGATGCTCCTCCAGCACATTACAAAAACTAGTGAATACTTGCTTTGCTTACTCCGTACTGTTAATGAGTCTGTATCTTCTCTCTCAGTTTTTCTGTTTCTCAAAATTGCTAGTCAATTAGACTTTATGTGAGAGTTTTCTTTTCACTTCGAAACCACTGCATACCTCTGATCACCCCTATCTCTCTTCTTAATAGCATTTCTAATTCTACCATGTCTTGTTTGAAACAGAGTGAATGAAATTGCAGGGAGATGAAAACACAGTGTGTCAGAGCATTAGAATGTTTTCTGCGTTCATTTCTAAATTATTCCTAACACTTTTTAAAGCATTTTGGAAGACCGATCTGATTTTCAATAAATTATTGCCTTAATTTCTTCAAATTAAATTTTCTTGTTTATAATGGAGAGTTTTTAAAATAGTATTTGTAAAAGTATACAGTTATATTTTACCTTAACTCTGGTTTACCAATACTTTATACTTACTGTTTTATATACTTTCCTTTGGGACTCTTAATTATGACAATAATGTGTGACTTGCAAGTGCTAATAGATAAATGAGAAAAATGCTTAGAAGTTAATTTTTACTGTAGTGTCTCAAAAACTCTAGTAATTTTTTTATCTCTGGATTTTATTATTTTTCAATCTTTTCTTTTGATTTCTGCTTGTCTTCTGTAGTCAAAAATTATAACTCAGTTTTAGCTTCTACTCATGGTAACCTTTCATAACTACTGCTTCCAGAGAGACAAACTAATCTGTAAATTCTGTAATCCAGATGAATTTGCTGCAGAAGTTTGTAAAGTAATATGGAGGTAAATATCTATGCGGAGATCGCATGATAATCCTGTCCCAGATATCTGAGATGATTGTTCAGGTTGGAGAAGAGAAACCTCGGGGGGAGCCTTGTCAGTGTGTATAAACACCTGAAGGGAGAAGTAAAGAAGACAAAGACAGACTCTTCTCAGTGGTGCCCAGTGGCATGACAAGAGGCAACAGGCAAGAATTCGAAGACAGAGAATTCTGACAGAAAATACCGTGAGGGTAGCTGAACACCAGAAGCGATTGCCCAGGGAAGCTGTGGAGTCTCTATGCTTTGAGTTTTTCAAAACCTAACTTGTCACAATCCTGAGCAACCTTCACTAGTTGATCATGTTTTAAGCAGGATGTTTTGCTAGATGACCTCCAGAGGTGCCTTCCAACCTCAGCAAATCTGTGATTCTGTGATTCGCTTACTCAGGGAAGTAGTGAGAAGACTTATGATATCCACAAAAACTGCTGGACTACAGAATTGCAAATGGTAGTAAGTGCACTACAGAAAGCAAAGCTTGCACTACTTATTGGATCTATGCCCAGGAGTAATAGAAGTCTAACCTGCACCCCTAAATATGCTTCTCAGGCAGAAATGTACTCGCTAGCATATCAATAGCATTAGCAAAGAGAGTAACAGTTGAAAAATACTAAAATACCAGTTTGAAATTGATATATAATGGTGCCACACCAAAATCATTATTTACAATAGCTGAAGAAAGGCTAATGATGCGTAAATTCCATATTAGACACATCACATGGACGATCTGAGTCATAGAGCTTTCCTGCTCAGACTGTATTTTCCTGCTCATTACTGACCATCATAGTAATGGAAAATTCAATTAAGAACTGTTAGATCATCTATATCTTTCATGTATATCCTGCTGGAGTTTTAAATTCTTTTAACATGGCATAGATCTACAGTACTAGAGGGGTCATAGCTGTGTAGTGTAGCTGAGGTTTCAACTCTTCTTCATGTGTTGAAGATTTTCATTATACCACTTACATCCTCAAACTATTTAGAGGAGTTATTTTTTTTTTAATTCCTTTGACAGGAACCCTAAACCAGTGCTTTCCAATACAATTTCCTTGAAGCCACTGAAAAAAGAGACCACAAATGCATGAATAGCCCACTAGTTGTCCCTTAAAAATAAAAAAAAAAAAAATCAGTATTTAATATCAACATATAAGCATCATAAAAATGCTTAAAATGTAGAAATCAGAAGACACATGGAAGTGCTATTCTGGGATAACAATATTTTGTATTGCTTATTATGCCCTGCAAAGATTGTCAAGATAATATCTTATTTTAGACAATAATCTCAAATTTTTAGATGCTGTATACAAAGAACAAGAGACAGACTTTTTGTCCTAGACTTCACAGTTAGACAAGAGAGAGAGAGAGATTTTGTTTCTGTTTTAAATAGCAATTATGTGGCTTGTGGTTGTAGGAATTTTTGATCATGCACAAATTGGATTCAGGTTTTGTGAATGTTTGTTCTGCTCTTGATACACTCTTGTTTCTCTCTGAACTTTTGTCCAGGACACTTAGAGGAGCAATGAATATTTATAGTTTAGCAAATAAAGAGGAAAAAAAATCTTTTAGGTTTTTAAATGCAAACATATATGACAGTTTTCTGATAGAGCATCATAACAATAATGCTTCTAATTTAAATAAGAACTTTAGAGAACTATTAGAAATAAGAAAATATTCTTAAGAAGTGCATTCTTAACACAAGAGGTTCTATAATTAGCTGTCAAATACTTTTTATATGATGTACATAAAAAGATGAAATTGTGTATTTTGTCTTATTCATGAACCAACAATTAAAAAAAATTAAAATAAACTTCATAAATAAAATTTTTAAAAAGAGTTTGACTGAAACACCTTGGCAACTGCAAACAGAATAATGATGAATTATGTCTCTAGAATCTAAGTGGTGCAATTATAAGACTCAAATTATCTTGAAATGATATATTTGTTTGTTTTGCTACATAGGGAAAAACAAAAAGGAAATGCATTCAGCTAACTGAGTTATCCCATATCGAATTACTTTTGCCTTTTAAAAGACAATTGAAAATAAGGACAGTCATCCCTCTGGGCAGTTTTAAAACACTGTGGCATCTGAAATAAGTTAGTGAACATCACTAGAGAAATGATAGGAAATAAAACGTGCAGATTTTGGTAATAAAATGACACACTAGGTTGCTATCAAAATCAAACATCAGTCAAAGTAATAGTCCTGTCAGAATTATGACTGGAATTGGACAAGGACTACTGAAGATAACAACAGACGGATTAAAGGTGAAAAAAATGCAGATCTTGAGGGATTTTATCTATGCAATCAATTTAAAACAATTCAGCAATAGAAGTATTACATTAGAGGATACTAAAAAAATTACATTTATCCTCTTTGTCCTTGAAAGCAACAAAAAATAATTTGAATAGGACATTTAAAGTATGTGGGCATATAGAAAACACTGGAATTAGTAGTGGAAGTTATGATTATCGATGTACCTAGTTTTTAAGTGTTAGCTAGTACATATGAAGGTGACAGAGCACTGGAACAGGCTGCTCAGAGAGGTTGTGGAGTCTCTTTTTCTGGTGACATTCAAAATCTGCCTGGACGTGATCCTGTGCAACCTGCTCTAGGTGAACCTGCTCTGGCAGGGGGGTCAGACTAGATGATCTCCTGAGGTCTCTTCCAGCCCTGACCATTCTGTGATTCTGTATGGAATAAAGGAAAGAAAACAACAGAACACAATAAGTAGACATAGAGCTTTGCTTTATCAGGAAATGTAACAGGAGATTTGATTTAACAAACAGACTTGTTTTCATAGGAAAGCAACAATTTTAAGGCTGAAATCAAACAGTTTGATTGTGACCACAGTAAATTAGGAGTAACTTCATCAGCCTATGGCTATTTTCTCTTCCCTGCTTTTTATCTGAAGGGAGAACGTATGCATACGTTCTTACTCAAACCAGAAATTATCACTTCATAATCAATCAAAACTCAGGCTTATCTACAAAATGACAAGCAGTTAAACTTCCTAAAGGAAGCATTTTCTCAGCATCTCTTTGAGAGTGTTTGTGACTGCTCTAATTATCAGTTCTGTCATTTGCTCATTAAGAGTGAAGCTCTGAACTTTATGGATATTATGAAGATTGAATGAGAATTCTTATTCCCTTCTTCCTTAGGGCTGCAAACAGAACTACTCTAGACTTATTGGACAGCAGTGCAGGTTTATGCTGGCTTGTGGGAATAACACATCTTAGAAAGTCTGCCTCTGGACTTTTTAAAGCACTCTTTAAAATATGAAAAGCTTGATACCTTCACTGTTTAGAGCAAGTTTTTGAAATTTGGCCTGTAGACAACTGTGAGATAAAAAAATAAAAACCTCAGTTTTGAAATTCATTTTAGGTTTGGGTGACATAGTATGGAATTAATGTCAGTTACACTTCTGGCAAATTTCTGATCGCATGTTAAGATGATGCATACTGTTCCTAGTATGTTAAGACATAGTCTGCAAACCACCTAAAAGTAACTGCAGCTGATAGCACTTTTTTTTTCTTATGAATTTTTATTTTGTTAGCATATCCAATTTCTTAAACATGAAATGTTGCATTTAAAGATCCTGAATGACCTTTGTGCCAAAAGTCTATTCAGGTACTCTGTTGAAAGCTCAGGAGCTAAGGAACAAAGATGGAAAAATGCTACATTTACTAATAGTTGCAAAATAAACATGTATCAAATAAATTATTTTTTTTTTCCCATTTAGAAGAGAGTCATCATTTCCAAGAAAAAATGACATGTAGGAATGAAAGCCTGATATTATGGAAAGTTCTTCCTTTACTTGCCAAAATCTGAGACCTGATAGCTCTTCATATTAACAGCAACATAAATTTCCTATACATTAGAGAAATCTGTGTTGTGCTAGTATAATGCGGTTAGCTAACCATTTTTTCTAAATTTGTGTATCTGAGAAAAAAAATCTGATAGATTTTAATGCTTTAAATACTTGATTTATGTCAGGAAAAATAATATTTTGGAATTTACCTGTGAATTAACTAAAATTAGGTGCTGGTATAAGTGTAATGCAAATAATGATACAAATCTGACATTAACATCCCACATGATGCCACAAATCCATTTACACTTATTATCTAATTAGATACATCCGTCTCTTTTTCCGCTTTCTACCAACTTCATCACTAAATTGGAACCCATACATTCCTGATGGCAACCAGGCAACCAACACCCGTGTGTTGGAGAGATCTGTTTGTAATGCAGAGGCCACAAATGACATCCCATGTAACATGTTATGTTCCCATACGTTATTTCTTTTCTCCCTCCTGTGACCTGCAGTGAGAGGAAAGATGATAGAGGAAGGACAAAAAAACCCAGTCCAAAAAGTCTCTACACCATTTAGAGAGACATTGGAAGAAATGAGATCATATGTAACATTACAGAAGCCGTACACAATTAACAGCAGCTTTTCTGTCCTTGCACATTTTCTTGAACAGCTCTACTCAGCTACATTTAGAGATGAGGTGGGCATTTTGTATTCTATATGCTGACTATATCGGGAAGTAAAAATCCTCAGAGTTTGTATAATATACAGTGTTTTAAAAATTAAAATTGAATATTGGTTTTATAATGGGGAATTTGTACATTATGATTTTAGTATTGACTGCTATTTGATAGTTGCAAAGGTAGTAACAATGTGATTCCACTTACAAGAATTATTTGTTAAGGGATTAATGAAACCCTACTGAATTTGGGCTTTTCAGAAGAGAACTTGGCTTTTCAATAGAACAAGTTTAAAGTCTAAGGTTTCAGTTAATTTGTTTTCCTGTATGAACTGCAACCTTTATAGTTGTACAGTACTACCTGAAAAAGGATATATACCCTCGACAGGAGCTTGTCACAAAATCCTCTAGAACTCCAAAACAAAAGAACAGCTTGGCTTCCATTTCACAACTACAGTTTAACAGAAGGATAGAACCAGGTATCTTTGGTGATTGTCAATATAGTGTATACTGCTGAGTACAGCACTATGGTGTTATATATCAGTTACATGTCTGTAACTGAGGTCAAGTGGTGTCTACTTTTCATGATGAATGTTTTGTAAGAACACACAGAGAGTAAGTTCAACATGCTCTTTCTACCTTTGTTAGAATTATTCTTGGTTTTGTATCCATCCCTTTCTAGCCTGGTTAGCCTGTCTTCATCAACTACATTTTTGTGCAATACTCTTCCCTGTGTGGTCTGAGTTTGCAAGATTTTGGCCAAGGCTGTGTCACCTCATTACCCATTTGAGATTTCTTCACATTCAAACTGGTTGTGAGATAACTGATTCTGCTGTAGCCCCAAAAAAGGGTCAGATTTTGCACCAAGTCTGACATATTCTGTATATATCAGATGTGCAGAATATGTGCAGATCCATTGGGAAAGTGCATCACCAAAAGCAGCCCCTTCTCATAGAGATAAATGAATGCTGTACATTTGCTCTGTGTTACTCTTGAAAAGTCCTTTGCATCAAAATCACCTCTTACAGAAAACATAACTATGATATGATCCTAAAGATCAGGATCCAACTTTTTTCTTTCTTACACTAGATGATCAAGCTGCAGCCCACCTATCTTTTTGACAGGCAGCTACTGTCAAATCACCTGCAAAAACAAGAGAGTTCATTAAAAAGAAAACATTTTTCACAAGGATGTCTTCACCCCCAGTGAAAGCACAAAACAAAGACTGCAGAATAAAAGGACATATGAAAAGAAAATCTTGAGGAATAGGCTCAGACAAGCAGAAACACAGAGGAGAAGTATAACAAAAGGAGTTCATCTAGTAAACATATCAAAACCAGATAGTAAAATTAGTCAAGACAGTTCTTCATGCACAAATGAGATGGCAGAGTTAATGAGAGGAAAAGCAGGAAAAAAAAAAAGCACTAAACCCAGCTCTTATGCATTTTGCATACGTGGCAATAATATAGAAATTACTAGAAAATTGTTTGCTGTATCCATTTGTTTTGAGAATGTAAACCAGATTTTACTTCAAAAGCAATTTCACAATAATGACTTTTCACATGGAGGAGATAAAGCAAAATTAGACAGGAAATTCAATACTGAAAATATTTCTTTGGTTCTATTCCAGCTTGCTGCTTTGCTTCCTGGATGTCTGCTTTTCTTTTTTATTTCTTTTTTATTTTTCCTGTGTAGTAGATCTTTATTATTTGGCTTACATTTTAAGACCAAAGTTACTGTACCTTTTATTCCATGATTGATACTTGCAAGCCACCAGGTGCTAATGGTGCAAAAAAGTGCATATAAGCTTGAGAGATCATTGTTGAATCACAGCATGGGGCCACAGATAATATGGATATATATACACTAGTTCTACTGAAACAGACTTTGAACTGTCATAGGTTTGGATATCAGTTGGTCAAATATTTCATTTCAAGGAAATTATTTTTTGTGTGTGTGTGCCAAAAGAAAATATGATGTTAATCCAGTGAGACTTGGGCCCTACGCTGTTTCAAAGAAGATTAAAGGGATTGCATACCAGGGTGAAGTTCTATTAAGTTTATAAATATTCATTGCTATATTGAAAAGTTTAAAGCAGACTGAATTTCAGTTAATTGCTCACAGAAAGTAATCTTCTTATTTAAAAGAATACTGTTAATTAGATTTTCAAGGAAAAAAGACTGGGAACTCAAGATTTTTGTATAAAGAGAGGGCTTCAGGCAGCTGAGTTTTATGAAACACAGAAGTGATCCGATCAATTATGAGGGCTAAATTAGTTACTAGTTTGGTATAAAGATATTTTGCAGTTACAAAATAGTAGCAATATGTTTTTAAAGGATTCATTGCAGATGAACGTTCTCAACCAATGAGAAGCTCCTCAGTATTGGTTTAAAAGTTACAGAATCCCTGGCCACATCAGACAAAAGTAAATTAGTTAGAGGACTGAGCTACAGCACACAAAAACACAGACTAGAGATTCATCTGTATTAGAGGGGCTACAAGAAAACAAAAACAAAACAAAAGAAAAAACCCAACACCTTCCCCCTCCAGCAAACCTTGCTCCCTATTACCAGTAGACAGCATAGCTCATACCAGTATGGTAATGAAGAGAGCGGCTACAATGTGTTGTCACTAACCAATGAATCACTTGTTAATAAATGTATAAATAATGCTTAACAAAGCAGCATTTTCCTTTTAATGCCTTGCAAAGTGCACTGCTTCATCTGTGTTTCCAGCAACAGAATTAACAAGGCATACTGTTGGAATTCAGCATGACACAGGAAAATATCAGTGGTAATGAAAAACACTGATTTCATTTCTTTGCCGAGAATTGCATATATTCAGGGAGCTCAAGGTTAGAAGCCACTACTTGTCTCATTTTCTGTTTATCACAAGCTGAAATAATCTAACAGTTGTCTATACATAAAAGCAAAAAAAAAAAAAAAAAAGAAAAAAGCTGTGTTTGACTAGGCACTCATCTACATGAGGAAATAAATGTGGAATGACCTAGAACATGAAATGATAGGTCACTAACTCCTCTCATTAAGTCTCCAGAAGAGCACTCCTACTCTGCTTTAAGAGTGCTACTGTGAAATGGATTTTATTATACTTTGGAATTGTATTAAGATACAATGCATTAAAGTTTCTTTAGCAGAATGTTTTCTTTGACAAACAGGAGGTTATAGAAAGAGCCACTCTGAGCATGGCAACAGTAACATAAATAAATTCTTTCTCCTTATTAACTTGCACATGTAGACAGTTTCAAAATAACATGTTGTTAAAATCTGTCACCCAGGCTATGCTGGTAGGAAGGGAATCCACTTTATTTACACCAAAGGTTAATCATCGTTTGAATAAGGATGCTTCTTTCCACACTTCGAATCTATAAAAACCTTGGCTTTCAGTCCTTACTTCTCTTTTTTTTTTTTCCCCTCTTCTTTTTAACTATTCAATTAAGGAGCCCTTCAGTAGTCAATTATGAAAACACACCCGGAATGGAATGAAAAGAATTATTAAAGTCAGTGGAGAAAGCTCTCATTAACTTCAGAGGATTTGACACTGCTTCAGAAAATCCTAAAAAGTTTTGTTACTTTTTTCATTTCTTCATTAAGTTTGTTTTCCAGTCTGCTGAATAATGTATCTATTTTGTTCAACATTGCAGGAAAAGGGACAAAATAAAACTGATTGGCTCTGAGGGTCAATGCTTAACCTCTATGCTACTGATGCACATGGGGTTTAAACTCTTAAAGGTAAGCAATCAGTCATGTGGAAGTGCTCATTCACATCCTGGGCTGATCTCTTTTAGGTTGTTATTAAAGTAGGAGTGAGCCCAGGAGATGAATCTGTAATTACATGGATCCAGTTCTTTTGATATTTCTCACAGGTAGTATAGTTCTAGATCGTAAGTGGGACAGATGTCTCCTCTGATACCAAGTAAAGGCAATTAGTTGCATTAAAGATTGTTCTGCATGAGTATCTCTTATATGGGAAATGAGTTTCACGTACTTCTGAAAGCATAGTTTCCTAAATGAAGTTCCCTGTGAGTTTGACTTTGGAAGAAACAAAAATAATAAAGGCTTATGTAAATCCTCCAGAATTACAATATGAAAACATCATATAATTTCAGTCATTAATATTCCTCTAACGATTACATAACTATCTAAATTGCAATGAGATATGCCCTTGTTCTTTGAACTTTGGTTTAGAAGAGCAGCAATAAAATGAAGCACTAATTTTAAAAGTTTCTCAGCTAAAAATACCAACCCTAAATCAGAAAGGTGAAAGATCCTCTATGTTGTGATACCTATGCCTGTAAAACCAGACAAAGATTCCACATGCATATTGCTAGCTTTTCCTTTTAAAACTCAAAAATCCATCTCCTTTCCAATGTCATAAAATATAAAGAAAAAATACCTTAAGATGCTGCCATCTTAGTCCTTTTTCAGTTCTGCCTATGTCTAGAGAATAAATGCGCTGATTCTGCCGTCCTAAAACATACTGTAGTATCACTGACCAAGACAACTTTATGATTTGACCTTTGCCAAATAAAACATTAAACAAACAAAAAAAAGTAATTGTTGATCTTACGTGAAAGACAAATGTCTACCTAACAATTTCTAGCTCTGTATAGGTAGCAGAGGAAATCCTGATGCAAATGAGACAGTAATACATCTCATGGAAATCTCTGTGCAAGTATATTCACACTTCTGTAGAGGACAAGAAAAAAAAAATTTCTGTGTGTAACTGTATTAGTTTTTTTTTTTTTACTGGCGAATCAAGGTGTAATTATTCACAAATATTACTGCAAAAATAAAATTATTTCCATGTTGAAGAAGACTTTGATTTCATTCCATCTTGGAATAAAATCTAAAAATTTCAATTTCTTCCTTTGAAAGGGAATTTGCCATAGTTTATGTAAATCTTAAGGCCTCCAAGCACACTTCAAGTGCACTACTTTTATGCTGGCAGATAATCCTGCAGGCCTCAAAGCCCGTTCACTAAGATATCTATGAAATTCTTGTGATATTTGTAAACACTGATCAAAATAAAACTTATCAGACTTTTTTTAAAAAAATCATTAATAAAAAAATGAGAGTTTTAGTTTATACTCACTTTTTTCTACAGCTGGTTCTTTTTTTCCATAACCACTGATGGAGTTTCAAAAGAGGTCCTTTTTGCATTTTTTTTTTCTTGGATATACAGTTCCTTAACAAATGGACATTCATCTGGAAAACTGTAGATAGCTACATTTTATAGCAGTATTTCAAACAGTTTAAATTTCTTACTTCTCAATCTGTTTAGCACTCTGCTTTGGTGTCAATATCACACTCATAAAATTCTTAAAGTCAATACTGAATGATGAGGTGAGATTCCCTTTTCACAGAAATAATCAGTTTTTCCAGTGTAAACTGGGACTTTAAACTCGTTGTAACCCAGACTAATAATTCATACACTTGTAATCATAAGCCTTTTTCCTCTAACCTTCTTACATCTAAAATAAACTTTAACAAAACTTAGCTATTTACATGGTAATATAGCCATATGGGACACAAAGCCCAAACTCTTTTTACTTTATCTATATAATTACATATTGTTGAAAAAATACAGTTTGCAGTCTATAATCAGCTTGAAGTTTATTGCTCCTGATGTAGATTGAGAGAAAGCTTTAGATGTCGAGAATATTATCTTTTTTTCCAGTGATATATAATTGGGTTCCTAATAGTTATTTTTCATGACAAACCTTTGAAAAAATGAAACTATTTGCTAATAAAACAACAAATTCTTATTTCTTTTCAAGTGAAGTCAAAAGAGAAGAACAGGGGTGTTCTTCAAAGCTAGCACTGATCATATAAATCTTTCTCTGCAAAGGAACAATCATGCTGCCCACTTACTACAGATGTGTGAAGAAACTTTAACTGCACAGATTCATTAAGTCTTTTATAAGCAATAAAAATTGCACATAAATGCTTTTAGGTTGTGTGAAATTTAAAAGTCATTGCTTAGGAACATTGAACATATTTGTGTTTAAGTATACAGAGCAGTCCTAAACTTAAGAAAAAGTCATTCTTCATGACCTTTCAGAAAATTTTCCACAAACTGACCAAATGTGTCCTTTCATCTTTTTCTGATGAAATACTGGAGAATTATCTCAAAACCATTTGTATTAGGGTAACTACTGCAGCCTCACTTAGTTTAGGTTGTGTGACATTTCTGCCTCATATATAAAATGGAAAAAAATTGGCAGACTGATCTTGAAATTGTATGGGCTCCAATCACTAATCTTAGAGTTGGAAGCAAAAATCAATGTTTTGCTGGCTGTTTTGGATTAACACAATACTTTTTATTCAAAGTGGATTACTATTCCCTTGGCAGAAACTAAAAACACATAGCTAGATAGATACTGACAAAGCAACAGAATATTTTTTGGGGCCAAATTTCTGACATTAATTTCCTTCAGACATTAACAATGAGAAGTAATGTGCACACCACAGTGAAGCTAAATGTACTGCCAAATTCTTCTTACTTAAAGGTTACAAGAACTGAATATAATTTTCTCTGGAAGGAAAAATTGGGTAGAATTAGTAGAGGCTGTGGAGAGAAGTGACATCTGAAGTAAGAGTTAACTACAGCACATTCACTCTGCGCCTTTTAGTTAAGGACATTGCATAAGAGAAAAAACATCACGTTTGCAGCCAGAAACAGTTTCTGACTTTAGGTGTCAAGACTGGAAAAGTAGCAGAATTTATCCCTGAGAAGTATAATGCGTCCAAAACAAGTAACAAAGTAGGAACCATGGATTTATTTTACTGAAATACTAAGTACTGAGAACTTCTTTTGAAGTCATTGAGAGATGTAGCTCTCAGATCCCTGAAAATCAGATTGACCACAGAATTAATTAAAATTATGCTAGATTAGCATATGTAAATCACACTCGCATTTTATCCTGATACTTTGGTATATTATTAGGCAGCAGTCAATGAGACACTTTTTACTCAGAACAGTATTTAGAAATTTTATTAGTACAGTGGCAAGGGACCATATTAATAATTTGTAAAAGTCAATAAACAAAATTCTGCTCTAGGACATAATCACTGAAACATTATTATAGATAGGAGGAACTGACCTAACATCCTCATTTTAAAAGGCAAGGAAAAATCTGCTTTAAAGTTAAATGTATAAAGAAAAAATAAAGAAGGTAATCTATTTTCCAAAATGTATTTTTTTTTTAAATTCTTTTATTTCCTTTGGTTTTTAAAATGTCCACAACTGTGTTGAACATGATCATCTAAACAATACAGAACATGTCATTATTAAAAAAATTAAACTGAAATAAAGTATGAAACACACCCTTTTTTTTAATAATCTGATGTCTGAGTAAAATAACTGCAACATTAATTTTACTTTTCCATATTTACTATCAAAAATGCAGGGATGCGTATTTAAGTTCAATAGTCTGCTAAAAGTATCTCCAGCAAGGTTTTGAACTTGACATGAATAGGCTTTTCTTGGGAAAATTGGGAAATTAAGCAATTGAGTTATATTTTGGATTAAAAAAAAACAGAATTACATAGAATGCCTTTTTCCCTCCTCCAGTATAACAACTTGGAAATAAAGTTTAAAAAAAACCCAAAAAAAACCCAGAGAAAATGAGAAGAAAATCTGTAGTTGCAGATCCCAATAGCTCAAGATATCTAACAGTTAACAGTATCAATATCTCTGTAGAAATGAGCTGAAGCTGGTACATTTTATAAAATATCCAATATTAGCCAACCATAATCTTTTTGACTAGTTCTACTTTAAGGTATCTTGAAAGCTTTCTTTCTGCATAAAGGAATTTGATGTGTAATAAATGCAAAAAACTCCAAGGTCAGATAATAATATTACATCAGAACAGAACAGAAAATAAATATTTTAAAGAGGAAGACTAGTGTTTATAAAATTAAAATGACACACACTTTGCAGTGCTACCCTAATATGTACAGTGAGTACAATTTTGAAGGCATTTTCCATGAATTTGGAAGCACTGGACTTCTTTAAAGTCTCAGATGTTTCTGAAAATTTTACCTAGATTAAAAAAGTACTGTGTGAATTTCAGGTACTACACTGTATACCATATTCCTCTACCATGTCATATTTAGAATTGTAAAACAATGACAGAGGGGGAAAAAAGTATCTATTCAACAGCATTTATAACTGAGCATGGTTTCTTATAGATAATGGTCAGTAGAAAAAAAACACTCATTATAGATGTGAAAGAAAATACAAGGGAAATACATTATGCATAAAGCAATGTAAGGTCATACAAGAATAACAAATTCACTGTCTGGAGATCTACTTATGAAATTAATTTTTCTAAGTGGGAAATTCATGAGTTCAAGTGATAGTTCCTATTTTTTTAAAGCATATTTTTCACAATATTTTCACAAATGAATATTCTGATATTTTGAAAACAATTAGAACTTTTTTTCAAAATAACTTTATCATAAATTCTTAGGAATCTTACAGAGTAAAAGGAAAGTAAAAATACACAACTTAAAATGTCAAACCAAAACTGCTTTGATGGACCAAAATAATGTTTAATCATTTCTATCATTGCATTTTGACGATTGATCATTTTCACACCATATTTTTGGAACAGGTCTGTGGATTTTTAAAAACTTCTTTAACAATTGTTTAGGTTTTATCTCACAGAAAATTAAGGACCACCACCATCTCCTCAGGTCTTAAAACAGAAGGTAACCCTTGTTCTTGCAATGGAACTACAGAAAATGGACTGACATTTAAAAAAAATAAAAATGTGGTGAATGTATTCCTTTAAACTGAAGCCAAGGCGTACACTCAATATTGGTGTCATATCTGTGTGTCATGTTTGACAGGAACTTATGGTTCAACAGTGAAATTTTTTTTTACATTCTTATTTTAAACTGTGATGTTCACGAATTAATATTTTTTTCCTTTGGGTGAGAAGAATGGGACTCCAGAGACAATAACTCTGGATTTTCTAAACAAAAATAATGAAAAATATTACTCTAACTTAATGTTAAAAAACCAGAGTAACAATTTCTGAACTTTTTTTCCTGGCTTGGGTTGTCAAAGTGTTTGAGGGGTGCTCTGCAGATTGTGTGGGTGCCTCAGTGACAGATTCGTGCAGGGTTTAAGACATTATGGTGTGGTATAAAGTTTTACTTCATAGCTTGGACAGATTTCTACAATATAATCATGCTTCCTCATTTAGAAGAAACTTAGTCTTCCAAAAATCATGCAAAATCTATTGTATCAAACTACAAATAATGCTCAAATCACCATGTTTTCTGGCTTAGTGACAACAAACATTTTATTCCAGCTGCCAGAATGAATTTTCAGTTCCTGCAGATCCTCTTTTGTCAGTACTGTTACTGAGGCAAAGATGATGATCTTTACTCAGCTGAGGCCTATGTGCCCTCTCTGAATCCTACAGTATTTACTGGTAAAAAGGTAGAGGAGAAAATTCAAGGAAGATTTATTAATGCAGTTAAAAAAATTAGAAAAAACAGAAAAAAGAAAGAAAAGGCAGGCTATTATCTCCTTTTCTACCTAGGAAAAAATAGATTGCTCATGGAGGAACCAGTCAATAAAGCTTTTCTGTAGGCTTTTCTGAACAAAAAATAAAGCTATTTTCAGGTCTCTTTGCTAAACCTGATAATAAAAATGAATGATTCTAGATTAGAAAGGCCAGGTATTTTTGCCAAATCAACATAAAACTGGGGTCATCTTTCTTTTCTATATCAGTTTTGCTATTATTTACAGAAACAGTGTTATTTGCCAACAGATCACAGCATTCACACCTGCTTAACATATCCTCACATAGGTGGTATGAAAGTTACCGTGCAGAGAATGCAGACCAACAAAAATCTGTTCCATGTTCTCAATATACCAAAATTGACTCTGGGAACAAGTAATTCTCAGGTAACTGTTCTGGCTTGACACAATTAGCGTAATGTTGGGATACTGTCAATAGATATACATAGAGGTAACAAGGTTTTGGGGCCGAGGTACTTTCTTTACGCTTTCTGTACTGAAGTAAATTTCCTGAAGCTTTTCCAATTTTTTTCTTCACTAATGTCATGTATGTTATTAAATCCAGAAAAAATCAGAAAAGGGGGGAAAAAAAAAAAGGGTAATAGATGGTTCTGCTTTAATTGCTGAAATTCCTGGAATAATTTTCAATTTCAGGACTTTACAATGGGGCTCAGGGAGCCTGAAACAGATGGAAAGGATGTTATGTCAGTTGCTTTTACCTGCTTTCTAAGTGTTTTAATAATTTAGTTAATACTATAATGGCATTTTATGAGACGAACGTGTACATGTGCGTCAGTATAACATTTTAAATGATAAAACGGGACTAAATTGCTCTGTGGAACTTTACGGTAATTGTTGCTAGTTTTGAAAAATACCCAAGGAGTTCCGTGTTTCAAGTTAACTGTGTGTGTAATTACACTACTATAAACTATGCCTTGTAACAGAAATGTTCATGCAATTACTTCAAGATACACGACATTATAGTTAATATGTGCACACACACTTAAGAGGTTATAGCTTTCAATCTAATTATTTAATATTTCTGATAGCGTCTGAAAGCTATAAACATTCATTCTCAATTATCCTTGTTTACATGATGTGAGGATCTGGACCCACGTAAGTAAATTATTTTAGATGTTGTTCTCAGGAGCTACATTTTGTCTGAAGGACTTTTCGGTATTTAAAACTCTTGAGAGTATTCTGGTGCTAGATGCAGCACTGGCATTAAAAGGTCAGGAAGCAGGTGCATCTGTTCCCTCAAGTTGGGATTTTGTGGATGTACACAATAAATCGTGATGGGAGAGGAAGAGGCAATGTATTCAAAGATTAAGATTAAGCAGATTTTTCCCACTCTATTTTTCCTATTTCCTCTATGAGATACTTTCATTTAATGTACTTTAAATAGCTTCTAAACATCAGATTGTTAAAAGTTATACTAAATAATCATTTATAATTTTAAAAAAGTAAAATCCTGTATGGAAGTAGTGCTATCAATATTGCATTATTATAAATGTTTATTATATTATGTTATAGCAGTATCAAATACTTATTATATTTTACTGAGTGTGTTTAATTTTAATAGACATATTTATTGCTGCATAACATCTGCTGGTATTAAGTAATAAAGTTAATTAAAATTTGTCCACAAATAATGTATTTTTCACTTAAAATACCATCTACTATTAGAATTCTGGCAGCACTTAGAGGAAAACTTAAAAAAAGAATAATCACACAAAACCTACTTAACACATTATTGTTATCATCTAGCCTAACATCACATGCTGCTTTCAGTTGAAGTATGAACTTCTCTCCAATAACCATGTGTGATCAATGAAGAATACTTGAAATTGATGGGCCACGGATTGCATGCTAAACTTAAGTAGGTTCTTTTGTGGCTAAAGACTGTTCTCCACAAAGAGCACTTATGGAGAATCCAGGTTCATTTATGAGAATACTTAACTAATGAGCCAATAATTTGATGTCCTAGACAGAAAAGGTTACTTCTTTAGATAGATTATATGCTAATTGTAACTTAATTAGCCAGAAAAGAAAAAAAAAAATAGTCTTGTGTCTCTGTGGCTGTGGCTGTGTAGCAATAGGCATGTCATACGAATATACTTAATGACAAAGGATGTAAAATTTTGTGAAAAAATTTTGGAGCTGTCACTGTATTTCTGTTCAGTTATACATTGTAACGAGAAAGTTTTCTGGAGATTTTGTTGTGGTTCCTTTTTGCAATTTTGTTTATATGTAAATTTTTAAAAATGCAAACTGTTACACAAAAAGCTAGACTTCTCTGAAGACTTCCTTAGTCTATTGCCTTGAACTTTTTCTTTTGATGCAGTGGAATAGAGTACTCGGGATCAAAACTGTGTGATACTTAGTCTATCTAGATAGAAAAAAAATATGCAAATCTTTAGGACATTTTCCTTCTTTCTAAGAATAAAATAAGAGATACAACATACCCAACATTTGCCCAAATTGAAGAATGACTGTAAGAGCAGAATTGAAGACTTATTTTTGCTTTCTGTCAGACAAAGCTTTCCTTTAGACAGGATCAAAGTGCAAAGTCCATATATAGAACTAGAATTCACACAGAATAAAAATATCTAGATATAAGAACTGAAAAAGCTTGAAGTAACATTTCTAAAGCAATGCAGTAGACAAGAATTTTAGACTGGAGAACCTAAGAGTACAATGCCTTTGGTTTGTTCAACAGTATTATTTTAGATTGTGTGGTCTGATTTAACAAAATTGACTTAAGGAGCAGTTTCATGTATGGGGAAGAGTGAAAATGGTACATGAAAAACTTACTTAATCAACTCTATGAGGAAAAAAAAAAAGTAAAAAAAATCAGACACCTAACAAAAATACTTCAAAAAGTATAAAATAATGCATAAATAAAGAACACTTTGTAAGACATCAAACAATTATCTGTAGAAAGAAAAGCATAACTTCTGAACGTGTAGATTGTGAACTAAAACATGCCTGAGAGATAGATTATTTTTATTAAACATCAAATCTTGAATAAAATTTTCTCTTGTTCTGTGGCAACTCCACAACATCAAAGATTTAACTTAAAAGAACCCCAAAATTATATAAATGTATACATACACATATATTTTTATATATTTTTCCATTTCCCTGAACTAGATACAAGAATAAACACTGGGGGGGGAGTGAGGTGGAGAAGGAAAGAGAACAAGGAGCTGAATGAAAACAAACCAGTTCTTGGTGTTGGTGCTGTAAAGCACCTGGCATTTATACCATGCAGCACAGCACATTCTAGAACAATAGTATTTTACACTCTTAATTTTTTACCAGTATGAAACAGAATAGATCATCTAGATCCCCAAGGTCTGCTTGCATTGTTCATGGGGGAGAGTCTACATCCCCAAGGAGAGAAGAATATTGTCCACAAGCCCTGTCAGTACAGAAGGTTTTTGGAACAATTTTCTTCGTTATTTTGGCATGGCTTACAGAGCTTTTGAGTGTTTGAAATTCATTTTTATTCTAGTTTGAGAATACTTGGATTTTTTTTAATGGATAAATAGGGAAGATTTTTTAAGGTCCATAATGTTCTATGAAGATAATATCCTGATACAAACTGTCTGGTATTAGGAGTAAATTTCCTTGTTGGCATATTATGCAAATGATCTATTTCAGAGATTTCACAGGTTCGCATTGTTCATTGTTGGACACAAGATGCTAGAGCATTTCAATCAAATGACTAGCTTTCTCTTGTAACTGGATATGTACAAGAAAAGATGACCACTTTAAAATATACAGTCACTTAGTGTTCCTCAATCAGTAAAAAAAAAAAACCAACCCTAACAGAAAAACTCAAAACTTGCTATAACTGTCAAACAGTTTCATTTTTCACATTTACAAAAATTCCACATGGTGGTTAAGGTGGTACAATCCACAAACACCATAAAATCAAAGTTTTCAAAAGCTTTGCAGTAGTTCTTCCTGGCTCCTCAAATGTTGTTGATTTGTCTCAAATTTTGCTTTATTGTTTTGTGGCGTATAAAAACTGGCATATATCCCTTCAATTTTTCTAAGTAAGAAAATAATTGGGTCTTGATCAAATTACTGATTTATGTCTTTATTCTTACTTAATTGTGTAATACTTCATATTAGAGACTGGGGAAAGAGAAATGACTGGTAGCATACAGCGTTTTACACAGGGCAAGCTGTTCAGGTGAATATATGTAGTAATTACTTTGTTGTTTGGAAGCATAGCACAATCTAGGGGAACTGAGCCAAAATTTCTTGTGACCCTTCCCAGTTCTGACTGATATGGGACAATGGTGACCCCATGCAAGACTTGTGTGACTGGATTACTTTTAGTTGCCATCTGAAAATATTAGCTGAAGTTGAAAGCATTCACACTGGAGATGGAGAAGGAAAATCAAAACATTGCAGTGGAAGACTTAAATGTTGAACAGTTCTGTTACATAACAAAGGGTTAACTATACTATACAGAATCACATCCTTCTTTCTGTTCCTCCTCACCCTCACTGCATACCATGTGTGTAAGGTATTAACTATATACATTTTAAATAAACAGATGCAATGAATGGGAAAGTCTATCACTAGTTGGATTAGTTGTTCAAGGAAGTTTATTTTTCCTGGCATCTTATTTCCTTCTGTTTGGCAGGAAAGGAAAGAAGAGATCCGATTATCTTGATTGACATATTGAAAACGCATCACCTACAAGTGATTAAATAAAATCTTACTTCATATAAGTAACAAAGGATTACAAAACTGATTTTTCTTTTATAAAAGGTTATGTTAAAGGTTATTCTATTTCTTCAAAAGTCATTCTGCTTGATTCACTCTTCATACTCTATCTATGCTGCACATTATCTTAACCTCAAGTTTTCCATTACTTTCCACATTCTAGTGCAGAAAGTCCTCCGTAAGCATAGGTCAAAGCCTCCCCATTTATGATGGTATCATTCTGAGAAAATAATGTTGAAATCTGTGGAAATTACTTTGCAAACCAGGCTTTTAGAAGCATGAGAATAATTAGAATTATGTACTGTTGCTTGTAGGCAAGACTATTTCATAATGCTTTATATGTCTGCATCTGATTTGATTTCCTGTCAAAATCAATTTTGTTAATCTTTCATCTTGGACACCAAATTGTTTTATTTTATACTGTGGTCTTCATTGTAGAACCTGATATGAGCATATGCCTTCCACAAAGATTAAACTTCTGTAAAAAAGACATAAAAAAATTTGATTATTCTTTTCTGTTTCCCAAACTCAAGAAGATGCAGTTTTCTGTACTGGATTTAATTGGATTGTACTAATTGGATTGATAAGGCTTGAAGGGTTCACATATTAAGCTTTTGCATTTATCTTAAATCTTTTGTTGTTGTTAGTGTTCATTTATGGGAAGCTACTGCTCATAAAACTTACCACAACACTGCCCTTATAAGAGCTATCATATTCCATGGCAAAGCTATTTGTAATCAGGGACACTAATGCTCAAGTAGTGCTATGATAATTGCAACAGCAGCAATTGTAAACATGTCTGAATTTTGTCTACATCTTTTGATTTAATAGTATGAGGTCATTCAGAGCTGCATATACAATTAGATTTTCTGCATATGTGACATCTGCCAACATGCTGAGCTCAGAGAAAAAGGATCATGTGATAAAAACCATCTGAGTAAACTAATGTACAAGATGACAGAGTATGCTGGTAAAATATTTAGTTTGAAAACTATTATTTCAGGGACTGAAGCAATACATAACCATTTTGTTAATTAAATGTTGTTATTTCATTAGTTTCATTATCTCCTCTCTTTTTCTCATTCCTTCCGTCTTTCTTCACTGTTTTGCTCTTTCTTCATACATATAAGCTTTAAAGTATCTTTTTTAACAATAAGTCAAGAGACTACCTTTATTTTCATTTAATTTAACCAAAGGAAGCTGGTTTTGTTGTTTTGAAATCAATATCTAATACCTTTAGGGAGATATTTGCATTCCAGGTTGAAAAGAATTCTTTTTTTGCACTATCAATCCTTTTATCCTCATGGTACTGAAGATTTGCTCCAGAGAATCCACTAATTCTCACTATTTTACTCTTCACCACACTCAAAGATCTCCAAACATGACACTTACTACTTCAAGTGTGCACAAATCTCTACACAAATGAAGTAAGTTTGCAGGCAATGAGAACCAAGTTTACCGTGGTAGTGAAGTTCCTTTCAAATGACTCTGCAACAATGTTTCTTCATTTTTTAATAGATAGTATCTTTCTTATAAGAAAGGCCAATATACAGTAAATCTGTTGGTAAATCTATTGACAGTTTGTTACATTTTTTAAAAGAAAATAAAATTATAGGAAAAATGTGCAACAAAGCTACACACAATATATAGGAAATGTGAGGAGGAAAAAATAACTTAGGTTTATAAAAATAATCTATTACAAAATTTATGTTGAGAAGAATTCATTGTGCCACATATTTTGTCAGGAACCTTGCATATTTAAAGACATTAATCTTGTTGTTTTATTTATTCATGAGCTTTTTAAAATGTGAAATGCACTGCTGGACAAAGAATTGTAAGAATCTAAATGCAAAGTTGATAAAACACCCCAGGCTTTTACACAGTATTATTTGCCTACTTTGTTTCCATTCTTTTTATGAACAGCATGCTACTGCATTTGTATGGAAGTGCATGTTCATACATATTTGAACTAACTTTTCATGGCAGCATAATATAGAAGTGTCATTAATCCTGTAAATTTCAGCTAGCAAATGACATGTTTCTCTCCTAACAATAGCCATTAACATGGCATCAACCCTGAATGCGTTCTATACTGAAGACTTACGGGGAAAGCGTTTGTGGGTGCCTCTATCGTCTGCTCTCTGCCTCCCATGCTCTTCCTCCACATTCCCTTCCTGTGGCATGGCAATTCAGAGGCTGGATGCCAATATAAGTCACAGCTACTCTTGTGCATGTATTAGTATCCTGTTTTTTTATACCCCTGCAGCCCCACCAGTGGTAGCATTCCTTTTATCCGATCCAGTAGGAGGAAAGGGGAAGCTAGGAGAAAGAGGGAGTTGTTAGTGCCTCTTAGCCTATACCAGTTATGAAAATCAAGACAGAGTTACCTATAATTGGAAAAGTGGAAGAAGGAAACTGTGTCAGGAAGCCTAAATGAGGTCATACTGTATCATCACAACTAGAAACAAGTCAAGAGTCACTCAGTTCTGCAGGAATACTCAGAGAATGTCTTCCATGCGAGGCAGAAATCCTTCAGGAAATGTATTTGTGAATATGCTTTTTAGAAATACTGCTGGGAAAACAGTGTTTTGTATGCAGTCTTCTTTGCTATAAAAACAACAGTTTTATTTCAGCTACCTCACAGAAGCAGCACCATCACCTGTGACTGAATTATACAAAAATATATTTAAAAAGTTGTATGCTGGTATATATATAAGCTTTAGCACTCAAGATTTTTACGAGAATTTCAAGTAAGTAGAACCACTTGCATAGTTAAGGTGCCTAAATTCCAGGATCAGGTAGGGTTTATTCTCAGCATCCCGTTATGCTGTAGGTTTTCCTGCTTATGTGTGTTGTGTATCAGCTTTTCAACACACCAAAAATTTCCCTGTGGTTTCCAGAAAGCATTAGACAGCTTCAGGTTTGTGACTGCAATACCATGACCAGATGCTAATTTCAACAATATTGTTTTGAAGACTCTCAAATCCTGTACTAGATACAGCCACTTCTCTGTGAGGCCAGGGGTCAGTGTTGGCTTTTTGGGGTGTTGTGGTTTACTATGTTTAGCTCATGTCTTCATTTTGCCGATGACATAAATAATTCTAGTTTTTTTCCCCCGATGGCAACTTAAATTCAAACATAAGAAGATTTGTGTGCCACTACTTTCCTCTAAATTAATTCATATTTATGTTTTTCTTTCTTTACTTGCTTTTCCAGAAACATTGGAACTGAGATGAATAGTTCCCATTCCTATTAACAGGATGTTTAATGTAGGCAGGCTCATGGATTCACTTCTGTCCACTTATCACAACTTTATAAGTTTATATTTATAAGCATAAGTATTTTAGAAACATTCCACTCTACTGCTGTTCAATATACTGGGGCTCTATGTGATACCATGGACATAGGGTAAATGAACCAGGAATCTCTTTTCTCTCATCTCTGACTCATTTGATAAGATGGGAAGAAAGGGAAATTGTAAGGCTTCTGAAATATTAGAACAAACAAACAAAAAAAGAAAGCAAAACCCTCAGTCTACTTCAAAAAGATCCAGTGTTTGGCATTACTCACACCTGATATTGCTACAGATGTCCCTCTAACTCAGCCTTCTACATGGCCTGCCTGCACAGTTTGTCTTTTTCAGAGTATGGGTTTTATCATCTGTAGAGGTATACCAGGTATTGATAAAAAAACTAGCCACAGCAGTTCTTCAGGTCTAGGTATTTATGTATCCTATTTATATAGTAAACATATCCTATTTACATAATAATTAAAATACCTTGATGTTAGAAATACTCTGCTGTGTAGTGCCCTGGAATAATAGAGTATGATAAGTATCTATTACAGATACAGGCAGAGACAAGCAGCTTTTCTCTACTTGCTGTTCACCAGAGAGACAGAACATGTTAGCTTGGAACAGCACTGCTCTGGGGAAAAAAAAACATGCCTGCTGATACAAAATCAACTTGCATTTAAGCAATTTGGACGATTTGGACTAAAGCTCTTGCAAGGTAAAGCTGCTTTTAAATTCATCTATAATAGCTTTCCTTAAGTCTTCTTGACCTATATTTCAAAGCATTTATGTAATAAATGTAACTGAACTTGTATTTAGATGCTTTAAAATTTGAATCTCTAAGAATTTTTTTTATTTATTTATTTTTTTTTGCTGTTAGGTACATTTTAATTACGTGTCCAGCTAAACTAACTGTTCAATGTATACATACCTATATGTCTTTCAAGCAAGCTGAAAGTTTCAGATACTGAAAAGCATAGCTGTATTAAAGGGCATTTCTAAATTAACTAAAACCACGTCACAGAACACTTTGTGATTAACTATTAGTTGATGCTTAACGTTTCCATGAATCTTATAAATCTGGTTGGTTACGGTCAACCAGAGTTAATTTGCAACTACTGTACTGTTACAAAAAGTACTAGAATCTGCTAAAGCAGTAAGTTCAGGAGAGTTACTTGCTCCCATAAAATAGTACTTCACTTTTGCATACTAATTGAATTGTGTTTTGTTTTAAAAGTAGAGACAACTTATTTACCTTGAGGATAATTTTATTATCATGTGAAATATGGAATGTTATTTTGCTTCAGGAGATAAAAGCAATTTTCATCTGAATCCCTCTAGAAATTAGTGCATCAGCTTACCTAGTCATCTGTAACATCTGTGAGGGCTATCTTTCAATAAGCATTCTTCAGTATTATTAATTTGTGCAAGGCTTGTACAAACTAAATGTTTCATGAAGAAGATGGCTTTTATATTTCTTCTAAAGTTAAATGAGACTAAATTGTAGCTGTTGTGAGCCGATCTTACCTCACTGGATTTAAAATTATAACATCTTGTGATGCGTTAGTCCTGGGCCAAACTCCCACCAAGCCGCTCACTTCCTTTACCCCTTCAGCAGGGGGAGAAAAGCGGAAGAACAGGAAGAAAGCTTATGGGCCAAGATAAGGCAGGGAGATTGCTTATCAATTACCACCATGGGTAAAACACACTTTACTTGTGGAAAATAAACTTGATTGATTGCTGGTCAAAATAAAAATGTAATTATTAATTCAGGTAGAGAGAGACAAAAAGGCAAACATTAAAGCAAGACCATTCTCACCCCCTTTCCCAGGCTCCACTTCATTCCAAACCCCTCTGCCTGCCTCCCTCCCCTTCCCCATTCCTCAAGCAGCACATGGAGAGGGAATTGCAGTCAATCCATAACATCTTACCTCTGCCCCTCCCTTTTCCTCATGCTTTTCTTCTGCTCCAGCATAGGGACTTCACAGGCTGCAGGGAATACCTGCTCTGGTACCATGGAACAGCACCACCTCCTTCTTCTGACCTTAGTGCTCCCTCTACCATTTCTCTCTTATTTTCTGCCCTTTCTTAAATGCATTTTCCCAGAGGCACCACTAGTTTGCCTGAAGGGGCCATCTGTGCCCTTTGGTGGGTCGGCTGGAACCCGCGGTGTCTGGCTCAGGGCAGCCCAGGCATCTCCTCACAGAGGCTGCCCTTGCAGTCAGGCCCCCTTGCACCTGGGCACCTGCACTCTGGTTACAAAAAAGTTGTACAAAAATACAGATTTTTTTTTCACTATTCCACTTTCCAGCCTATAAGCTTTGTCTTTTCTAAATCTCTGGTATCTTCTGTGAAGAGTCCTTCAGACAGTTAAGAAAATCCCCGCAGAACCTTATCTGATCTCCTGAGTTTTCATCAGTTTCACAGTCCATGTGGACTTTAACCAAGTCTAATGGCGTTAATAGTAATTCATTTCTTCTTCTAATTAAACACAGATGTAGATCTAAAATTTAAGAAAATGGGAAAAGCTGTATTCCCTTGCCAAGCTCATAATTTCCTTTTTCTACCCACACTGTAGGGTCATTGACAGTACCCCAGAGTCTACCACAGATGCACATTAATTACCCGTTCTCTAATTACTAGGGTACCAGTATAACTGTTCAACCATTCATTAAGCTTTCTTCTCAACTTTGCAAAGCCCCAGAGATGTGTGCAAGAAGTGCACAACTTGGCAATGTTAATTGAACCCTATTAACTCATAAAATGTACAAAAAGTGTAACTATTGATAAAACCCCCTTTGTCATTTTGTCCACTAAGCCCACAACATACAAATAATCATTTTTTGTGCAGTCCAATAATGCAGCTGCTCACAGATTGTTAATTATTGGGCATACATCAACAGGATTAGGGAAGAATCCTAGCTGTTAAATTACCAGTCTAATTCCCCATTGAAGACACACATAGAGGCAGTTAGCTATATAAGCAAATCTAAATAAGATGATTATCTGGAAAATTAGAATATTAACAAGAGGAGGCTTGTGAAATAGAGTTATCAATAACCAGGAAAAAAATATATCAGAATCATAAAATGGTTTGGGTTGGAAGAGACCTTAAAGATCATCTAGTTCTAACCCCCCTGCCATGGCAGGGACACCTCCCACTAGATCAGGTTGCTCAAAGCCCCATCCAACCTGGCCTTGGGTCTTAAACTGTTCTGTAATTTATATATTTCCAGGATCTAAAGTGAAATTCAGTTTTAATGTCTTAAAGTATTTTTTCCAACATCATTCAGTATTTAATATGTCTGAAAGAATTGTTAGGGCATGCATGAATCAGTCACAAAGAATGAAGTCTTGCTTTTAAATATCTCTAATTTTCCTGTACCTGCTATGCCTTGGATTTTTAAGGTTCATTTGTGGTAAAGACACCACATTTAACCATTTCCCATTTTTCACACTCTTGTGAGATGCTGTGATGTTTCTCATTTGCTCTGGTTTTGGTTTCACGTGCTCTGCACCAGCAGTTCAAAAGGGTCCCTTTTCTTCTACCTTGTTGCTATAGGAACCATTATTACCTACTAATACAGTTAGTATTTCTTGATAAATATATAAGTTAATTCATTAATAGTAATCTACATGTTGTTTTTCCAGGAGTCGGAATCTACTGATGGATTCTCAGCATTTCTTAGCAAATTCCCTGTCTTAGTTTAAGTAGTCATATGTATTTTTAAAGCCCTTTTCAATATATTCAGCAGTATGTATTATGTACCTAAGTGACTTTTCAGTACAGCAGCAATTAAGACCTAGCATTGTTATTACAGATATATCCAACAGTCCATAAAAATTTACAGTTACTTCTTTCTATTTGTTGTGTTACCTATGCCACAATAGTCAGTAACTCTTTTCTTGTATTAGTTGATTAGTATATTTTTAAACCTTTGTACAATTCAAGCAAGGAAAATATAGGCCTAAGCACTCTGGTTCACACAATTCAGTTGAATAGTGTCTTTAAAGTTACAGTAGAATTAACTGTTGAATAGTTGTCAATAAAATAGAGGCCACATCTTTGACAACTTAGTGTAAGTGGTTTGCTAGAATTTACATTTGTAATAAGTGTAAGGCTAAGCTATAATAATAAAACACTTTTTACAATAGGTACTCGTGCAAGTTTGATGTAAATGAATGTTTTTTGCAGACTGTAACAATTAGCTTAATATAGAAATCATTAGAAAATGTGTGAATTATCATTTTTAAAAAGGTGTAGAAAATATAAAGAGAGGTTCCTCTCCTTGTATAGTATTTCTGGATACCAGACCATCATGTTATATTAAATGAGAATCAGCTGAACAATTGCTTTGTGCTAATCAATAAAACAGATTAACTCCATACAGAGGATTCTGCTTAAATAAGCATGTGACACTTACTGCAATTAATCAGAAAAAAAGAGAAGAGAATGTGTGTTGATTGATCCTGCCTAAACTAATCCAGAACCTCAGCTATCTTCTGCATTTTGAAACAGTCAAAGAAATGTGCCGATGAACTGCTCAGTCTTGTCTCTATCTGTAACATTTACTGTATCTTGATTCAGGGAATTTTTGGTATTTTTTTTTCCTGATCAGTTATATCAGGATGACACTTGATTACAGATTATACCTGAGGGTAATCATACTGCTTTTATTAGACTTTTGCCTGATTTGGTTATTTGAGTACTAAGATTATTACATTCCGGTCAGAATGAATTTCCTTTGCCCTTAATAGTAGAAAAAAAAAAAAAAAGGAATTAATTACATGTATTTAATGAATTAAATGGGATGTTGGATCACTGAGTAAAAAAACGGGGGGAAAAAAAAGCACCTATTAACAGTTAAAAGCTGAGATAAGAAAAAATATCAAATAAAATTCCATGTTATGCCAGGCACAGTTACAAAATTAGCACAGGAGAGATTTACCATGCAAACTCCAGCCGATACTGGAGTCTCCATGGAAGATAACTCCAGAGCCAGCACAGGCGCAGGACGGGTTTCAGGGCCTACGCCAGCTTGCGGGCTGAACCCACCCAGGGCCCCAGGGAGTGCCGGGCGCTGCGTGCCCGCGGCCTAGCGGAACCTCCGCCGGAGGCCGGGCTTGAAACCGCCGACGCCCGGCTCGTGGACGCTGCTTGCGGCCGAGGCGCTCGCGCTGGGACCCCACTGCAGCACCAGCGCCCCCGTGTGGCAGCGCGGCCTGTGCTCAGCCGCCGCCCTGAG
This sequence comes from Podargus strigoides, assembly GCA_028020825.1. NCBI lineage: Eukaryota > Metazoa > Chordata > Aves > Caprimulgiformes > Podargidae > Podargus > Podargus strigoides. Next base: position 23,039,389 of record CM051621.1, on the reverse strand, counting down.
GAGTGCCTCGGCTTCCGTCTCCCGGCCGCGCCCGGCCATGGGAGAGCTGCCAACCCCTGCTGCGCCCTGGCAGAAAGTGGACCGCAGGTACCCTCTACCTGTTTGGAAGTAATCTGGGGTATGATATCCAAGTTCCACTTCCTAAAAGTAGTTAGGACCTCTGGTAATTCAGTAATGTATACTGCTTTTTATTTGCCATACTTCATACACACTGGTGTTAAAATATCGGAGCATTGTAACGCTGTAAAGACGTGGTAGCTGAAATGTATGAAAGGCTTGCTTTGTAAGCCATTACTTTCTCAGTGCGTATTGTATTTATCTTGGAGGCGACACACTTTCCCATTTGTCTCTGGCAGCAAACTTTCTTAAGTTGGCTTGATACTGTTATTCAGACTATTCAGAAATATTTAAATGCATGAAAGAAGGTGTCTTTTGCAAGGAAAATATGGACTTTATATTCTATAAGAGACAAAATAAAATGAAGAGTTAGTTTGTCCACTGGTAATTTGAAGTGAAACGTTAAAATGAGGTTCATAACCCACCATCCAGTGTTCCATTTCTTTGTGCAGTCTACCTATGTGGTAGACAGTCTTAATTCTGTGTTAATAGGACTGCCAGTAAGTACAGCAAATTTAAAAGATTGCTTGAACCTAAAATTAGGAGTGAACAGAAGGATGGCAAGAAGGAAGGGAAGACTTATTTAATATCTTATATTTCTGATTAATTATACAGGGGACTATATCATACCACTATGATGGTGTCGTCTTTTAATTGGTTATTTAGATGAGCTGTATTCTTTATTATTCTTATTAAATTATAGCTGTATATATCACTTTATGTATTCACATCTTGTACAAGGACTCCAGTTGCATTTAATTAATTTCTCTGTAAAATGATTTCTGGTTCTGAAATTATGCATTTGTACATTACAGAACAATCAAATCATCAGCCTCGCTGCCAGAGATCAATTCAGAACTCTGAGAAGTGTGATGAGGTAAGTTTTCCATCATTAAAATTGCCTACAAATTCTTCAGCACTGTCAAAACGTCAATGGCTGTTGTTTATGACTAGCAGGAGTAAATGGGATTGTGTAGTAAAATGGAATTTTCATGAAAGTTAATATTTCCACAAGTGGAATGTTTTGCTGGAAGTCTTGAGAAATCACTGGAATAAATGTGACCTATATTTTTATAGGTCTTTGCCTCCTAACAATGCCTAGTCTTAAGATAGGCGTGAAAATGTCATGTGGGTTCTAATTGAAACCTGGTGAATTCAAACATCAGTGAAGTTTGCCTTCAGTGCACTGGATTGTGAAACAGGAAATGATGAGAAAAGAAGGTTTAAACTTATTTTTTTCTCCGGATTCATTATTCTTATGAGGGCAGTGCTGAGGACAGGACAGCAAACTGAGAGCAACATAATAAAACAGCCAATTGGTCTCTTATCCTTTATGAAGGGAACACAAATATGTAAATGGATTTCAGTGAAATTCTACATTGACTGCTTTTCGCACACATTTCTGTCTGAAGTGCTAAGTAGTTTTTAGCTATTGAAAATGTTAACCATCCTATCCCTTACTACCTGCTGTACTGGGGGACAAGAGAATTTCTCTGTGCTAGATTTCAGGAGACACTACAATTTTGTGATTTTTTTAAAGAGCAGGAGTGCAAGCAGGCAATAGTAGAAATCTGTTGTCAACACAGCTCTGTAAGGTCAAGTGTTTCATCCTTCTCAAGGGAAGAGTTAGAAAGAGTTGCTTGTAATAGGCATATCCTGAGCTTCTGCTATTAATAACTAGCGTGTTTATACTGACTGTAAAATGAGGTAAATGTGAGTCTCACATTTCCTTAGGAAAGAAGAGAAAGAGAGAAAAGAGAAAGAAGAGAAAAACACTTGCCGCTGCCTTTTTTCCTGGAAAATGGTTATTGCATATCATCATGCAAATACTGATTTTTAGAGGATTAGGAGATACAGTGCAAACCCCTTTATTAAGCCTGAGACATTACTGAGACAGCTACTTACATTGTTTAGTTACTTATGTTTCTTTGATGCCTAGCAATGCTTTATGTTTGTGTTCCTACTTGTTTGGTTTTTTTCTTGGAAAATGATTAAGTCCATATAGTGGGAGAGTATGAATGTTGTGGGTTGATGCTGGCCAGCAGCTGGGCACTCACGCAGCCACTCACTCACTCCCCACTTGACTCCCACCAGAAGCACAGAGAACAGGAAAAACAAAAGTGTGAAAACTCATGGGTTTAGATAAAGACAGCTGAATAAGTGGAGGAAAGAAGACAAAACCAAGTGATGCAAAAGCAGTCACATGCCACCTGCCACAAACAGACTGATGCTCAGCCAATCTCCGAACAGCAGCCACCTTTGAAGCCAAGAACTCCTCACCTTCTTCCTCTCCCCCAAGTTTTTATTGTTGAGCATGATGTTACGTGGCATGGAATATCCCTTTGGTCACTTGGGATAGCTGTCCTGGCTGTGTCACCTCCTAACTTGTCTGTCCTCAGTCTACTTGCTGCAGGTTGGAGGGAGTGGGAAAAAGAGAAGGCTTGATGCTGGTGCAACCGCTGTTCAGCCAAAACACTTGTGTGTAATCATCAGTTTTAGCTACAGATCCAAAATACAGCACCACAGGGGCTGCTATGAAGAAAGTTAACTTGATCGCAGCCAGACCTGTTACAGTGAATTGATTCAAATTAGCTGCTGCTGTCAGCAAACATGCAGTCTGAAAAATAAACCTTAATAAACACAAGCTACTCTTCTGAAGATTTTATTTGGGCTGGTGTAACTGCTTTACCCTGACAATAATGAAGTAATATAGGCTGGGGGTCTTTACAATGCGTGCTCCAACTTACAGAGCCTGATTGCCAATTTTACAAAAAATCTTATCCATTCTGTCCTGTCATTAGCACCTCTTGGAAATAGCTTCTGTGGAAATACTGTTTTTAATGTCCCTCCTTCTACTGATCCTTGGCTCCCCCAATAGAGAATGATATATAACTGTCAGCTTCTGTTCAGGCTCAGACAAGGAGGGATATCAAGCTTGAAAGATTTCAGTGTGTTTTTTAGAAAGGCTGTCTTTTCCATAGTCAGTTATATCCTAAATAGTATTTCCTATTAGATAAAATACATGTTTTAGATTTTAAATCTGTATTTTAATTACCTTTATATTAAATCAGGCTAGAAACTGCTTTAAAAGCTTTTGCAGAAAGATCTTTGAGTAATGGTTTTGAGCCAGGCGGCTGTCAACCACAGTAAGCTAAAACCGCTAAATATAAGAACAAAGTTTATTTTGGAATAGGAGTCACAGTTTACAAATGGTGAAGAGAGTTTACAGTTGTGTGGACTTCGTGAGAGTTGAATTAGCTGCTAGCAGTTTTTAAATGGGGGAAGGAAACCTACAAGGTTTTCTAAATTAGTAGTAAAGTAGCAGTAAAAAAAAATAGCAGTAGTAAACTCAGACCTCAATGGGGACTGAATGTTTTCATCTCTTACAAAAACAAAAGCTTAACTCTGAAAGGCAGAAAGTCCTGCATCTCAGCTCTAGTTGAGATTAGAGATTTGGGAGTTGGGAGCTCAGAATCTGCCCACAAACCTTAGACTGCTGATAGCCAAACGTGCCTTAGATTCTTTTCTCTTGCATGAAGAAATTATTTATTCTCAGGATATCTGTACCAGTAACCAGCCACTTAGAAATATGATGCTGGAAATTATTATCTTTCATTTAGAATTCCTTTTTGTGAAGCTGAACTGAAGAAAATAACTGGGTCTACAGGTTTTAACTTTCAATTGATAGACACTGGTAGTCATACATACGGCTCATGTATGTCCTGTGACTGGTAACATGGCCTCACTTTTTCTCTCTTTTGCCGTTTTGGTGATTGGTCAGATATTTGCAAAATAAATTGATTTTTCAGTAATGTTTTTAGGCCATTTCCTCAAGTGGAAATGATGGCACCAAAGTGCAATAAAATTATTTCTTCTATTAAACACTTTACAGATTTTAAGCAAGCAGATGCCATTATATTTAACTAGTCTGATTTTCTAAATAACACAGAACAGAGTTTTGTCTGTAATTTCAGGTAGAAAGTTTCTTACTTCTGCTTGAGCTTTGTATGTCTTTCACAGAAACATTTGGTCCTAATTTGATGGCTTTCTAGCTATGGAAAATTTGACATATCCCTTACTATGTGGTTTCTTATGGATAATTATCTTTACTATTAAAAATTATGCCCTTTTTAATAGATGGAAAATTATCTAATTTCAGATTTCAGTCACTGGATATTGTTATGCCTTTGTTTAGTAGATTAAAAAACCCTTACCTTTAAAAAGTAAATAGAGCTTTTTAATTCTCAAACTCCACACCTTGAATCAGTCTTATGAGGCTTGTCTGAACTTCTTCCAATTTTTTGAAAACTTTTTGAAGATTTAGGCAAACTAGTAGTCTCTCCAGTGTTGTATTCAAAAGAGATACTGTCTTCATATTTCTTCTTATATACATACATACTACGAAATACCTCTTCTGATGAGATTTATTTGGATTTTTGTTAACTCTTAATGTGACTAGTGCTGTTTAGCCTATGTTTTCCAGTGTCAGGATTATGATACAGGATATTTCAACAACTCTTTGAATTTGAATCACAGCAAACGTAGGAACTAACAAGAAAGCAGTTATTGGGCAAACCAACCAAATTCTAGTTAATTATCTGCAAACCTATTAGCTCTAGTTTTCTTCTCATCTAGGTCAGGTTCATCATAATATATGAGAGCATAGAACTGTAGGTTTTACCTCGCTCGTCTATGTTTTTGCTTCTAGTGCTAACAGGTATTCTACAATTTACTTTATTAACAGCACATTAATTATATAAATTGGCTGCACTGGTCTGCAAAGACAGGGAGGGCAAAGAATGAGAAATATTCTTCTATTAGCTCATCTGGTCATTCAAATAAAGGTAGAACAATTTATTTGCTGAGGGAAAATAACCTTCCTCCCCTTCTTCCCCCTGTGAATTTTAAGCAACATATTGAAATAGCTCTCCTTTGTAATGTAACACTCAGTAAACCAGGTGGTTGTCTCTGTCTGCTTCCTATTTCTCCTTTGAATCATCAACAGCCAGCAGAATAGGCAGCTTGCTGGGCCAGAGGCTTGATCTTCTAGGTCAGCCAAATCAGGTGTGTTTTCATTCTTAGAACTCCAGTACTATCTTTCTTAAATTTGCTTGTAATCAAGTGTTCTTTGCCTACTTTCAATGATTTATGGTTGTTTAAAGAACAGTATCTTAAAAAAATTGTGTGTACATACCAGCCAAATAACTTAGTAACATGGTAGAGCCAACTGCAAAGTGAAGTGAATTGAAGCTGCAGCACATACTTCTGGGAATTGGGAATTAGCATAGAAGAGGCAGATGGCCAGCTGGTTTGCTGGCCAGGAGAGTGCTGCACGATTCCAACTGGGAGTTTCTGCTTAGAGCAGATAGGACCCAGCTCATGAAGTGTGAGGTCTCTCTGAATGTTCATTTTAATTTAAAAGGATATCCTTCGACCTGGGCTTGGATGGGTTTGCATTGCCTTTTTACAGTTTCTCTGCTGAGTGAGGAAGGGTTAGCAATTACAAAATTCTTCTGTGATATTTTCTCAATGGAATTTTAGTAAAGCTATTGCTGCTTTTACTTTTGAGAGAGAAAATGAGAAAAAGCATTAAGTGCTGCTGCATTTGCTGCATGGTCAGAGTGAGGGGATTATGTTTTCAAACACGACTATATGCCTTGTAACAATTACTGCAATAAAGTCACAAGGCTTTTAAAGGGAGATACTGAATTTACTAAGTCCATAGTTCAAGCTGTCTTTGGAGATGGCAAATATTTAGTGAATCATATGGTTGTGTTTTAGAAGGCTGCCTTTTCAGTCTTTACTTGCCCTAATGAATATTTTTTCCATGAGCTGAGAAGTTCTCTTACCAAACAATAAGAAAAACTAGAACATTGCCCCTCTAATAGTTCTTCTCATGACCTCACTGCTGCTTTTTAAGTAAGCAAAGATGGCCAGATTTGTTGAGACAAGCTGACTTCATCAGAGCATGGGGAAAGGCTTTCTATTTGACTACAGATTGTCAAACAATACACCTATGTAAAATCAAGCAAGTGAAAATCATGGTGATTGCATTACTCTGAGAAATCACTGGCAAAAATGCTACAAAACCACTGCCTCTGTGGAGGTAATACATAAGGAAAAACATAGTTAGTGTACACCAAATGTAATCTAGACTGTAAGACCATAGTCAGTATTCTTACCCTTTGGAGACTGGAAATTTCCAAGTAGCGGTGAGTGAAATGGATTGTGTTACATCTGAGAGGCTGAATGTTGTGCTGTAGCAGAAGTGCATGCAGGGCACAGAGTGAATCATCTGAAATGTTGACTGCATTTAGCAAGCCAGCCTTTCAGTCTGTGTGACGAGTGGAAGCAGTCCTCAGATGAGGACATCTTTATTCCTTCGTTTCTGAGGTATCTGGATCTCACGAGCAAGGAGGGTCTGGTTGAAGTGCTGAAGGTTCAGGGTAGCCTTGGTTGCAGTGACCATGAGATGGTGGAGTTCAGGATCTCGTGTGGCAGGAATAGAATACCTAGCAGAACTACAACCCTGGACTTCAGTAGGGCCAACTTTGGCCTTTTCAAGCAATTGCTAGGGGAAAACCCATGGGACAGGGTACTTGAAGGTAAAGGCACCCAAGATAGTTGGTTAGTGTTCAAGGACCTCTTCTTCCGAGCTCAAGATCAGTGCATCCCAACAGGTAGGAAGTCAAGAAAGGGTGCCGGGAGACCTGCATGGTTAAACAGGGAGCTGCTGGGCAAACTCAAGGGGAAGAAGAGAATGTACAGATCATGGAAGGAGGGGCTGGCCACTTGGGAGGAATACAAATCTGATGTCAGAGGAAGCAGGGAGGCAACTACGAAAGCCAAGGCCTCCTTGAAATTAAACCTTGCAAGAAAGGTCAAGGACAACAGAAAGGGCTTCTTCAAATACATTGCAGCTAAAACTAACATTAGAGGCAATGTAGGCCCACTGATGAATGAGGTGTGGATGCCCTGGTGACAGAAGATAAGAAGGCAGAGTTACTGAATGCCTACTTTGCCTCTGTCTATACTGCTGGAGGCTGTCCTGAGGAGCCCAGGACCCCTGAGGCTCCAGAGGAAGTCAGGATAGGAGAGGAGTTTGTCCTGGTTGATGAGGACTGGTTTAGGGATCGGTTACTCAACCTGAACATCCATAAATCCATGGGACCTGATGGGATGCACCCACGGGTGCTGAGGGAGCTGGCGGATGTCATTGCTAGGCCACTCTCCATCATCTTTGTGAAGTAGTGGGGAATGGGAGAGGTGCCTGAGGACTGGAGGAAAGCAAATGTCACTCCAGTCTTCAAAAAGGGCAAGAAGGAAGACCTGGGTAACGATAGACTGGTCAGCCTCACCTCCATCCCTGGAAAGGTGATGGAACAACTTATCCTGGGGGCTGTCTCTAGGCATATCAAGGATAAGAGGGTCATTAGGGGCAGTCAACATGGCCTCACCAAGGGGAAGTAATGCTTGACCCACCTGATAGCATTTACATAACCGGGTGGATGGTATAGCAGTGGATGTGGTCTATCTTGATTTCAGTAAACCATTTGACACAGTCTCCCACAGCATCCTCACAGCTAAACTGAGGAAGTGTGGTCTGGATGACCGGATAGTGAGGAGGATTGTGAACTGGCTGAAGGAAAGAAGCCAGAGAGTTCTGGTCAATGGGACAGAGTCTAGTTGGAGGCCTGTGACTAGTGGAGTCCCTCAGGGGTCGGTACTAGGACCAGTACTATTCAATATATTCATCAATGGATTTGGATGAGGGAATAGAGTGCTCTGTCAGCAAGTTTGTTGATGACACCAAACTGGGAGGAGTGGCTGACACACCAGAAGGCTGTGCTGCCATTCAGAGGGACCTAGACAGGCTGGAGAGTTGGGTGGGGAGAAACTGAATGAAATATAACAAGGGCAAGTGTAGAGTCTTGCATCTGGGGAAGAACAACCCCATGTACCAGTATAAGTTGGGGACTGACCTGTTGGAGAGCAGTGTAGGGGAAAGGGACCTGGGGGTCCTGGTGGACAACAGGATGACCATGAGCCAGCAATGTGCCCTTGTGGCCAAGAAGGCCAATGGCATCCAGGGGTGTATTAGAAAGGGTGTGGTTAGTAGGTGAAGAGAGGTTCTCCTCCCCCTCTCCTCTGCCCTGGTGAGGCCGCATCTGGAGTATTGTGTCCAGTTCTGGGCCCCCCAGTTCAAGAAGGACAGGGAACTGCTTGAGAGAGTCCAGTGCAGAGCCACAAAGACGATTAAGGGAGTGGATCATCTCCCTTATGAGGAAAGGCTGAGGGAGCTGGGTCTCTTTAGCTTGGAGGAGACTGAGGGGTGACCTTATTTATGTCTATAAATATGTAAAGGGTGAGTGTCATGAGGATGGAGCCAGGCTCTTCTCAGTGACATCCAACGATAGGACTAGGGGCAACTGGTACAAGCTGGAACATAGGAGGTTCCACATAAATGTGAGGAAGAACTTTTTCACAGTGAGGGTAACAGAGCAGTGGAACAGGCTGCCCAGAGAGGTTGTGGAGTCTCCTTCTCTGGAGACATTCAAAGCCCGCCTGGATTGTGTTCCTGTGTGACCTGACCTAGGTGTTCCTGCTCTGGCAGGGGGATTGGACTAGATGATCTTTTGAGGTCCCTTCCAATCCCTAACATTCTGTGATTCTGTGAAAGCAGAATCTTATATAGCACCCAGCCTGTTTCATTCAGCAAAGTGCACTAATGAATTATGTGGTGAAAATCTATATAGCATACTTATTTCTTTGTTTTGAAGTGTGATGTGATGCAGCTATGAACCATTTTTTTTGTGAGAAATCTGAAATTTAGTTAGAAATTGGCTGAGTAAACAAAAAAATAATTGATAAAGGGACCATAAGGAGAGTTGCTAGTTTTTTCAGTAAATTGACGAATTGGAATCTACATATCTTTATTCCAAGTCTGGTGTCCAGAACGTGGCAGGTGACTTTGAGGTGATTTACTACCTGTTCTATTTCCAGGAACATCTGGTCAAATTACAGCCATGTTCGGTGCAGTACATAGCTATGTCAGCAGGCAGGACTTCTGGCTTTAATGTGTGGCTTCCTAAGCTGCATTTTGTTCATGCAGGCTCATGATGCAGGTCTTTATGGTTTTGAGTTCTGGAAGCAGCATTTCTTTGTGCTAGACAGTGCATCTTTTGTACTGTACTTCTGTTCACTTCTGCAGTTTTATAGGCCAAACAGTAGGAGAAAAATTCAGCTCACTACTGAAATCTGAATGTTACATGAGAAACCAGGATTCCTTAGGTGGCTCATCCTCTTTATTTTTTCCAGGAAGATTTTGCATGGAGGAAAGCATTAATATTTTAACTGCATTCAATGTGGTAGTGGGAATACTGAAAAAATATAGAAAACTGTGCAGAAACTGAAGTGTGGTATTTCTCAGTGGCCCAAGAAACAGTTACAGATTGATCTGTAGACAAGCAAAATAACAATGGAGATTTTGGAGCACTGTTGAATGTCTTCACATTTTGTAGTTCAGGATATTACTGGTATTTGTAGTTTCACAAAGAAGGCCGTCCTTTAACAGATATTTTAACAGCATTTGTTGGGTCATTAGGTGGTAAGCTGGTTCAGCTTTCAGTAGAAGATATGTCAGAATCAAAAGGGTAGGCAATGTCCTTTTTGTACCAGCTTCCAGAGAGGTGACTCAGGCACTTAAAATTAATCAGATATATAAAAAGCTGTTGACATATAAAAGCCTCAAGACTAGTCAAGTCCAAGCACTTCTTAATCTTTAATGTATCAGGACAAAGGTTCTCTAGTATCTTTTTTTTTTAATTCTCCACATGTCATGTTTCTATTCATGCAATTAATGATTTTTAGTTCCTGAGAAATTAAACCGTCAGTGTTTTTTGGCACACAGTTGTTCCAAAGAGATTAGCTTTGTCAGCTGGATCAAGAGCTGTCAATGGGCTGAGGAAGATTTAAGTTTTGCAACTCCTTCCTGGGTGAGAGGATTTTAATAATGGCTAAGACATCCCACACTCAGTTTGAGGCTGGCAAGACTGATCTGAAACCATGCGGTTATGTGGTATGAAAATGCATTATCTCTTAGTATATCTGGGAAAACACAGATTGGCTCCCAAAAGAAATACATGCTGTGAAATAGTGGGATGGCAGTGGCATGGTACTGTACAAGTTCATGCTTATGAACCACAGATTGTAAGAGCAGCCATTTAAGATAACTTAAGTGTGCTTGGTGAGAACTGAAGAAAATAAACTAGTAAAATTAAAGGAGAAAACATAAGAGGATTTTAGGCTGCTCTCATGTGTTACCAGCCATGCTATTTGCTTATCAGAAATACTGCTAAGGTGGTGTCTACATTTAGCCTGTATCTGGGCTGTGAAACCAGGACAGGTGGGTATAGTACTAAGCCACTTTTATTGGAAAGCAATTGTGGATATTATCATGATTCATGAGAAACCAGAATCTTAATGTGGGTGTAGAGGTTGACATGGACAATATGTGATTATACAGGGCAAATACTGTAGGCCTGGGAGAAATCCTGAGAGTTGACAGTGTTAGTTTTGAAGGAAGAATAATAACACTCTGGTCAAGTGTTGAGTAGCCACATCAAATGAAGTATGTGATTTCAAATACTCAGATTCTGTATGGTTGAGTGCCTCAGAACTGGCTTTGAAAGCAAAATATGTGGTAACAAACTTCTGGCCAAAGCCTTATTCTAGGTAGAAACAACAAGGCATTAATGGTGAATCTTTTAGAGGGCTTGGCTTCAGATCCAGTGGACTAAATATATTCTATCTTTGCCCAAATAATTACTTGAAATATAAAAAATTTCTATGCCTAAAGAAGAATATACTTATATATTATATTCTTATATGTCATATAAATATATGTGCACTAATAACTTATGATCTGCATCTTCATTCCATGTTCACCCTCTGCCCATCTGACTGAGTCAGTAGAAAAAGAGGTTTTTTTGTTTGTTTTGTTGAAAGTCTGATTTTATTTAGTAAAATATGCAAGGAAATAAAGCAGATATGGCATATGCGTTTGGTAGTTCTATTCCAGAGATTTTGTTAACAGAGACAGAAATAAATGGGATAAGTGATGTCAGATCCTGTTTAGTCTAAAAGATTTGCCTAGGTTCTATAAATGTAAAAGTAACTTTGCTGGAAAGAAATGAAAAACATTAAATACATTAAAAATACAAATTTGAAGTCGACTTCCCGAAAATGTGAATATAAAAACTGAAATCCAAAGAGGGGAACTTAACAAATAGGCATAGCATTTAAACTTTAGGCTCAAAAGTATGCTGTCATTCTATGTGGTATAAAAGAAGCATAACAAGAAATCCTGACAGAAAGTTATATAATTTTCACAGCTCTGTGTAGACTGATGAATTACAGACGGTACATTAAGAAAAAATTGGTGAAGATTATGAAAGATCATCTTATGCCCAGTTGATAATGTATAAAGAAATATGCGTGGCTCCCTAACTGAAAGAAGATGCTTAATACAGTAGTTGAAGATCCATTAATCTTTACTATTAGCTCTGAAAAAAAAGGTGTAGAGATGTTAACAGGCACATTGTTGAAAATAATGACAAAATCGGCCTGTTGATTTGATATTGTAAGCATGTCAGACATATGTACAAACTTTTCTGGTATGCTTTTTTCTGAGAATAAACCTTTCCCCTCTTCTTTCATAGAATGTAAAAAGAGGCCTTATTTTTCTTGTTAGACATATTTTCATTGTGATAGTTTCATCTGAACACAAAATTGTACATAAATTTTAAATTACACTTATAAATTTGTGTTAGACTCTGCACAAATAAAGAACTAAAAAAACTCATCTTTGAGCCTACCAATTTCAAATGGCTGCAGAAAATCACATTGGTTTCTGATAATATGTAGGTTGATAAATAAAGAAAACACTTATCATGTCAAATAAAATGGTTGTCTATGTTAAGCCTGTACCTGAGGCTAAACTGTAGCATTTTCTCTAACACCTGATAACTGCTCCCCAGCTAAGAAGGGGAATCAGGTTAAAAAAGGAGAAGCCCTATGAGATGAAGTTTAAATGGATTTAATGAGATCCCCAAATTAATACAAACTCCAATATAAAGTATACAAGGTTATACTCAGCCTTGTCCTTAGAATCAGGAGAAGGAACAGGAGACCAAGAGGAAGGAACCCCAGAAAGAGAATCTCCCTCATAAACTCCCTGCTTTTATAATGAGCTTGATGTCAGTGCTATGGGATACACCTGTGAGTCAGCTTGGGTCAGCTGCCCTGACTGAAACTCCCTGATGACTCGGGGCTACTTGTGGCCTGCCTGCCTGGGAAACCAGGACAATGGTAAAAGTACGTTGCAAATAAGGGGTTTTTTTTTGCATATGTTTAACAAGAAATTACATTGTGACTTCAGCTGTTCAGCTGAATAAATGAGAAAGTCCTTGATCTTTTTGCTCTAAGTCTCATTCAGGTAAGGCTATAAACTTTTTTTGTTACCTTATTTTTCTTTTTTTATTTCCTTACCCCACCTCCCCTTTAATAATTTGATTAATCATTTCAGTTACATGTTTTCACTTGGCAGCCTCTGGAATCAAAGGTTCTATCTCAGCAATATGTCAAAAGCAATGACACCGCAAAGGCTTGGCTAAGCCTTGACATGACACTAAATGAGGAACTTTATCTCTTGAGACAACTGAGTGGATTAGATTAAATGAACTTTAAGAGGAACTCTAGAGCTACAAGCATAACCCACACAATCCATAAATATTGAATATATCTGCAAATGTGCATTGTTTAGCACTACTGCTTAATTCTGAATTTATATTAATTCTATTTAAGAATTGCCCCATGTTTTTATAACCATGCATAAATTAAACGAAATGGCAAGTAAGTAAAAGAGAAAGACTTTCAAAAATGTGGAAAAATTATAGAGGTAGTTTAAAACTACCTCTTTTCTAAAATCCATTAGTTATTTTGGAAATTAGTCATACTAAAAACAGTAAGACTTGTTAAACAGGCAAGTATTCTTGTACAGAGAGGATATCTGGAAGTTTCTATGAAAGCTATGGTCTTAGAAATTCCAGTCAGTGTGCCCAGGTCATCCATACTTGGGTTAATGTGTGGTTGGGGGTGTGTTGAACAGGAAGACTCGAGCCTTCTCTTCTTGTCTTCCTGTGTGTCCTGGTTCCCCAGGCACAGACCCATGGGCCAGCCATGCAGGCAGGCCATGAGTAGCCCCGAGTCAGCTGGGAGATCCAATCAAGGCAGGTGACTCACAGGTGTATCCCACACCACCTAGTCATGCTCATTATAAAAGGAGGGAGTTCACTGAGGGTGGTATTTTGCTTCTTGGGGCTCCTCTTTCTTGGCTTTCTGCTCCTGCTGTTGACCTCAAGGACTAGGCTGAGTAGAACTTTGTATGCTTTATGTTGGTGATTGTATTGGCTTTGTTATTTCATTAAATCTGTTTCTACTTCAGCCCACAGGGCTTCTCTCTTTTTTTCCCCCGATTCCTCTTCTCAGCTGGAGAGAGGGCATTGTGTGGTAGAGCAACTGCTATAGTTTAGCCTCAGGTACAGACTAAATGTAGACACTGTGACTTCTACACAGTATGGGTCTGAGGCACGTTGGCTTGGGGAAAATCTTGAAAATCTGTGTGATAGATCTACATTTTACTTTGCTCTCTTAAAGAATGTGATAATTTTAGTGTTTCTTGTCAAACAGCTTTTACTCTATATGTATAAGAGTTGTGTTGACATAGTGCTCAGGGATATGGTATAGTTCAGGACTGTCAGTGTTAGATTGATGGTTGGACTTGATGATCTTCAAGGTCTTTTCCAACTTCGATGATTCCGTATGTATATATATATATTTTTTTTTTTTTTCTTGATAAACCAGAAGTTCTTGGATGGCAGAGACTAGGTAGCCTCTTCCATGACAAGCAGATGTGAATGGTGTGAATCTAGGTGTGTAGGGATTTGCCTACAGTTATCTTTTGTTTGTAATTTTTGTTTGTAAACCTGTAATTTCTGTAGATTAGCACTGAGACATAGACTTTTTTTTTTTTTTTTTTTTTTTTTTTTTTGGTCTTGTGTGTGACAGTATATGGATCTTCCACATGAGGTATGAGTTCCACATGAATTTGCTTCACCTAACCTCAGCTACATAAATACCAGGCCTGAATGTTAAGGTATTTATCTAGGCTCCTTTTATAACTAAGAGAGGACTTAGAATGGATGATTTATCCCGTTTATTTTAAACACTTTTATGTGTGTGGGTGTGTACAGACTGTCATAGATATTCATCTGTCTTCATTAATTGTAGGGTAAGATTACAGGACTGCTTAGACTACAGACCTGCTTTTAAAATTAATTAAGTTAGGTGATGTGGATCCATTTTAGGTGCAAAATGAAGTCAACTAATTAATAGAGCTAGTTCCTTAGCTTTGAGGTCATGTTCCTTCTGCATTCATAGAGATCAAAAGGTAGAACATACAGATATTGAAATTTATAGAACCTCTGGATAGATAAATTTTTGTGTGGGAAAATGGAGCCACTGAAAGAGGCCTAGAAAATCGATACTGTGGGCTGTATAAGTTTCTGAAGCATCCCTCAGCAAATGTATGCCATCGTCAAGAGTGTATCTGTTGTATGTTGCTGCTGTTCTACACACTTCACTGACTAGATATTTGGAAAATAAAAATACCAAAGTTCTGGTTTCTCTACAACGGTGCTTTAAAACACTGTAGGAGATAAAATGTTTTGTCATGCTGTCCATTTTCAACAAAAGCAGCCTAAATTAATTCTGATCTTTAGTTATATAACCACATAGTACTATTATATGACATATCATACTGAGTTCTGACATTAAAGAGTTATTAATAATTTTGCTTTAAGATTTCTGATTAGCTTTTCATTTTTCACATATCGTGGACATTTTACTAATCTCGCACAAAACCACTATCCATGGGCAATACTATTTTGGTAGGAGGTATGTTGCACTAATAATGCATCGTTGTCAAAGCATAGTATTTCCAGGGTCTAGACTATAAGCAAAGAAGTAGTAAAGTTGAAGTTGCATATGAAATTGTCAAATAGTTTTTAGAAGGATGAGTTTATAACTTTACTAGGGAGGCTATTTTAATGTATTTATAGATATTTTTTAGATAGTTGTATTATTTATATTTAATAGATTTGTAATCTATGCTGTGTTTAAAACAGCAAAAGCTATGTCACTAAACCATTTTGTTTCTTTGCCTTTTAAATATTTTAATAAACAGTTTTTCAGAAAATTATTTTATTAGGACTAAGAACATTTTAGAAATTAGTATTCTCTCTAACAAAACACATTTTTATGGTCTGAATTTTGTTGGATATTTATATAGATGAGGAGCTGATGACTGAGAAATTAAACTGTGAACTTCTTTGAGACACATGGTCAACTGAGCTTTCTTTGTTAATAAAATGTACATGTTTCATTTAAAATAAAATAATCTTTCTACTTCAGAGTAGTAAACCAAAGTCCACACAACTCTAGGAGTAGCTGATGACCTTAATGGGACTAATCACAGAAAAAGATAGAGTTTAATATATGTAAGAGTCATGTTTGACAATAATTAGCATTTTTGTGCATTCTCTGATCGAGAAAAATAATTCTTGCAAGATTCAGAAATGTTTTGGAAGTCTTCTTGATTTATGACTACAAGCGGTGTTATTTTGGAGGATCCAAATCGCTTACCATTTTACCCATTATCTTCTGTCTGCATAGCCACCTCTTCCTTTCTTTAATGAAAGAAATAAACATGCCATTATTTTTTTTTTTCTGAGCCATCAAAGGTCAACAAGCTGCTTTCTGTTACGAAAACAATAAATTGTTGGTAACCCATGCCATGAAGCAGGAGCAGTATACACCTAGCTCTGTTAATTTTATTTTTTAACAGAAGGCTAGAAACAGTTTTAGGCATCTTTCTTATCTTCATAAAAGTTTTAAAACTTGTGGTTATGTTAGCCTAACCTTTCTCTTGGGGTAATCTAAAGCAACCCTCAACCAATTTCAGTTATAGAAGGATCATATAAAGGAAGTATTCATGTAAATACAGCCTAGTTTTGCTCTTGGAGTAGTCTAAGGCAGTCCTCAACCACATTCGGTTATAGCCAGGTCATATGAAGAAAGTATTAATTTAAATATAGCTGTCAGGTTTACAGATAACTAGAAACCGGTAGATCATCTGAACTGGCTGCTGAGATAGCATAGGCCATTGGATTTCACTGAGCCAAATAGTCTAAAGAAAAATGCCTTCCAGAAAGCAATCCAGCCTGATTTATAGGAATCAAAAAATATGTTGCTCCCTTCAGGCATTTTGGCAAACAGTTTCATTTTCTCTGTAATTTGCCTTTGTGATGTTTTAATTTGATCACATTTATCAACTTTATATGAAACATATGCCTTGTGGGATAATATTTCTGTGTTTTTTTTAATATAAATAAGACATTAAAATCATAACAAAGTAATTGTGTGCTATGATGGTTTCTTAAAATAGACTGGAATATGCTCTACATGGTAAACAGCAGAACCCTTTGTGTTCTAACTTCCTAGATACAGAAAGCATACACAGTGTAACATTTTAAATAACTCATAAGGTGCAATCGCATATCCACTGCTTGAGAGATGTGAGTAGTGCATCTTTTCTGATTTCTTGTTTGCTTGGTTATTGGATCACAACATGCTAGTAAACACCGTCTTTTGCAAGTTCTCTAGTATTTATATTTATTTTGTAGAAAATCTTTGATTGTTTGCTTAGGTTTCTGGAAAATAAATTATTGTTTACTAGAAGGTCCAAAGACTGAGCGAAGTCTTGTTGGAGAGCAGGACAGTTTAACATGTTACAGAGTTTAGGGTTCTGGCCATACAAGACTGATGATAGTCTGGTACGTATTTTGGCATTCAGGTTTGTTGCATTAACCTTATTTTTCTGTTTAAGACTGTGATTGCAGAATTAGGCAACAGAGTGATAACATGATGACAGTGAACATGAGCAATGCTAATCTGATGTCTTTTTACAGACCATACTTTAATCTTTGCCAAGTTTTAAGCTAAGTAATGTTTTTTTGGTTAATTTGTTTTTGTTTCTGTGATAGAAATGGAAAAGCAAATGCTTTCAACGCTGTAGAGTGTGTATCAGTAGAACATGAAGAAAGAGTCTAATACCTGTGGAAGGCTTAGGGAAGTTGGTCTTGCTTACCCTGAATATAAAATTTTAGGATGTCACTTTGAATTGTTAAAGTGTTTTCTATTTGTTTCTTGAAACCCTGGAAACCTGGTGTGGGAAAAGAAAGGTCTCTGAGTTTCAAACTATTATGAAACTGAATGGGAAGCAATTTTGAACTCCCTTGGTAATCTTTCACATACCCATAAATATATCTTAAAGGATGCTTTCTGTAATAAATCAATATAATATAGGTCTTATGTCTGTCTTGATATTATAAGATCCATGAGCAAAATAGATGTGAGCTTGTAAAGGGATTAACATAAGAGACTGTTTTCATAAATGAGTTCTGTGGTATGCAAATGTAATGCTTATAGCTGCAGCATTTGTTGCAAAGATTGTGGAAAGTAAAGACTGAGCAAAACAAGAAATTGTCCTGATACTCTTAATGTTTGTTGGCATAGGACTCAAGGAGTGCTTAATGCATGACATTAGAAGCTATTAAAAAACTCCAAAATTTTATTATGATTAAATCTTTAGTTCACTAGTCAAGAAGTTGTTTTACCCTCAGACTTACTTTCTCCAACTTTAACTCTTTAATTAAGAGACGAGTGTGTGAGTACATGCATCTGTCTGCTAGCGAGCCCCGGGCTGGACCCAACCAGTGAGTAGGGTACCAATAAGGGAGGGTGAGAGGGAATAGGAACTGATCAGGGGTGTTGAATGGACAGAAAGGGGTCATGCCAGTATTCAAGGCATCTACTAAAGAGTCTATGTATGTGAATCAAGAGTATGTTGAGTGTGTGCTGTCAATAGTGAGCTTCAGTCTCTTATCAACAGAAGAGGAGGAGTGCACTTGGGTGTCTGTGCTTATGTTTTATGTGAGTCCTGCATCTAGGTGATGTTAAAGGCAGCACCTTGTCCATAGCCTGTGTAGGTGGGGCGGGTTGGTGTCCTGGGTTTGGGGTATGTGCTTACTGTCACTACTCATTCAATTTGCAGATGGGAAAGCAACAGCAGTGCCTATTGGTGGGAGGTCTGAGCTGGGCTCCAGGGGACAGCAGGAGTTACTGGGCTCCAAAGCTGCTGGAGGCAGTAGCTACTTCTGAAATCCTTTAACAAAATGCAGTCATAATACTTATAACCAGCTCTGGAGTTTTCTTTGTAATTTTTTTTTTTCCTTCACAAAAAGCAATTATGCTGATGAAAAAGCACATTAATCCCCAAAGATTGTTAATCCTTACAATTTTGTACTGTCATATAGCCATAAATATAAGCCAAATCCTTAAAGATCTGTTAAAAAGAAAGTACATTTGATGAAAACACAAAAAACCAAGTACAGAACAAACTAGAAAAAAAAAAGATGACTTACTCTTGTGAATAAAAATCAAGGTCAAGTTTATATTGCAGCGAACAGAATGAATAGTAATTAAAGATGAAAATTTCCACAAGCTGAAATAATATTGTAATACTTTTCTAGTAAGGATACCATAATCCACTAAATCACTCCCTGTTCCTATTGTATGTGTATAAAAAAATCATGGGGTACTTTATCCAAATGGAAAATTATACAATGGGTACTCTAGTTGTGCAACATTCAGAGCTTGTGTGGCGTTCCATTGACATTTAGAAGACTTGGTTGCTGTGCAGGTTTTTTCCCTGCTGAACAAGAGAATTACAGCATGGGAATCTACCTTAGTAAATAATCAGTGGCAATATTCATAGTCACTGCATGGTTTATGTTGCATAGTTTAATGGTCTTCATGCTTATTTTGGTATTCACATGTATACGTACATTTGTACAAAATCTAATTGTGCAAAAAAAAAGGGCAAAACTCTTTGGTAAGAGAAGCTAATTTGCATTAATCAAATATTAGACATGGTGTTAGGTAGCTGTTATGAAAGATACTAGATTGCTTATATTGCAGAAAGAGATAACATTTATTTGCACCAGTTTTCATCCTTGACGTACTGTGCTTTTGAACTTCCTATTCATAATATAGAATCACTGAAATACTTTCTTTGGTGCACTTACTGACTTTTGTGATTCTGTAATCAGGCATTTTCTGTGGATATTACAATTCCTCTGAACCTTGAATGAGTGAATCACAGAATACCCGATATTGGAAGGGGTCTCTGGAGACTCACTAATCCCATCTGCTCTGCTCAAGCAGCGCCACCCACAGCTGGTTGCCCAGGACCATGTCCAGATGTTTTTAGGATATCTCCAGAGGTAGAGTCCACAAGGTTTCTTGGACCCGTGCCAGTACTCATTCACCCTCATAGTAGAGGTGCTTTTTCTTATGTTGAAGCAGAATTACATCGCAGTTTGTGTCTCTTTTCTTTTGCCTGCATACCACTCAGTAGAGCCTGCCTCAGGTTTTTTTTGTAGCCCTACTTGGTTATTTATACACATTTATTAGATTTCCCTGAGTTTTCTCCAAGTTAAACAGTCCTGGCTCTCTCAGCCTTTCCTCATATGTTGATACTCCATCCCCCTAATGTTCTTCGTGATTCTTTGCTGAATTTGCTAGAGTATGTCCATGTCTTACTTGTACTGATATATAATTCCAATAGCAATTCCTTTTGCTATAGGAATTAGGTATCTGTTTTTTTTTTTGTTTTTTTTTTTTTTTTGTGCTAAGCAGTAAGATAATGCACAAAGTGATTTTCAAGTACCCAAAATCACAGAGGTCCAAATCACTACACCTAAATCTGAATTTCTCATAGCCCAAAATGCAACAGATATGCTAAAATTAATTTTGACCAGTAATCATTAAATTTACTAGCCCATAAAATAAATTATTATTTGATGAGAACTCAGTAACAGGTGGGGGGGTGGGGGGATTATGGTTCAGCAGATAGGTAACTGACAGTTGCCAGGCCAGAGAAGTGAAGATCGTATGATATAATGTAAAAACATTTGAATGATCATACTGGTTTAGACTGAGTGATTGTCTGGCTACTTAGGAAAAACACAAGAATAATACAAAACTTCCAGTGATGTTTTTCTGAGATTCGCTTCAAGTTTTCTGCATTTGGCAGTTCAGTGACTCCCTAAGTCCTTGCACTTAGTGTCTGATGGGCCAGTTACTCACAGACTTTTCCATGATTTCTTTTCTAGGGTGTGAAAGGGCTTCATAATCCAATACATATCTTATGAAGAGCCACTGCATTACTATTTGTTCCAAAGCTTATGAAATTTCTGGGTTGTTTTTAATTTTTTTCAAAATAAAGAGATCAAATTCATTGCCTTAAATGTGTATACATCTTTAGTCAAATAAAGTGAAACTTAAATTTTCTTGCAGTCTTTCATAGGCTTACAGGATTTGTAAAGCTAGATTTGGTAATTGGTTGTTAGCCATTCTCTTCATAATGGCCAATATGTTCTAAATTGTTAGCAGAAGTATCTCTGATCTAGAGCTCCTTAAAGAATGTAATTCTCAGGAAGCAGGACAGAAGACTTGGCAAAAATTATTATTGAACTTATTCCTGAAACTGTTTTAAACTGATTAAATACCCTGGTGTGGAGAAGTCAAGTAGTCCCTATAGTCCAGTATCCTCATTGTGATACTGATGGATGCAAAAAGCTTCATGGTTGTATGCAAGAATATCTAAAGTATCTAGTAACATAAATATCTAGAGTAAATTAGCTCCATTAAGACCCTGTTAGCTCTACTGAGCTATGGTAACTAAAAGATGGCATAAGACTTGAATAACTTAACTATATTCTCCCCCAAACGCTTTTGCTTAAATTTATATTTTTTGAAAGTTCACATCCAGTCTCTTTCTGAATCTTTTTGTTCCTATCTCAAGTACAGTGCTTTAATTGCTTTAATTTCCCTTCACTGTTTTTATCTGTATTTTTCTTTTAGGAGATAAGAATAGAAAGTTCTATATGTTTTTGTTTCTGTATTTAAACTAGATTCCAAGGGGGATGGGGTTGTAGCTGGGCTTGCACCACTGGGGCAGTGCTCTAGTATTGATGAAGACCACGAGGCCTCCCACCCTTCTAGGGTGAAATCAGTGTGCTCAACTCGGTCTCTGAAATGTCTGTACACCGCATGCATGGGGAATAGACAGGAGAAGTTAGAAATCTGTGTTTGGTCAGGAGGTTATGATCTAGTGGTGATTACAGAGACTTGGTGGGACAGCTCGCCTGACTGGAATGTGGTCATGGATGGCTGTGTCCTTTTCAGGAAAGATAGGCCAGCGAGGCGAGGTGGTGGAGTTGCTCTTGATGTGAGTGAGCGACTAGGGTGTATTGAGTTCTGTCCAGGTGTGGATCAGGAGCAAGTTGAGAGCTTGTGGTTATGAATTAAGGGGCAGGATGGCATGGGTGATACTGTTGTGGGTGTCTATTACAGGCCACCGGATCAGGGTGAGGAGGTTGATGAAGCCTTCTACAGGTAGCTGATAGCGGTCTCACAAATGCAGGCCCCGGTTGTCATGGGGGACTTCAACTACCCTGATACTTTCTGGGAGGCTGACTCAGCCAGCCAGCCACAGTCCAGGAGGTTCCTTCAGTGCAGTGATGATAACTTCCTGATGCAAATGGTGGATGAGGCAACTAGGAGAGGAGCACTGCTGAATCTTATTCTCACGAACAAGGAGGGTCTGGTTGAAGTGCTGAACATCTTCCTTATGAGGAAAGGCTGAGGGAGCTGGGTCTCTTTAGCTTGGAGGAGACTGAGGGATGACTTTATTAATGTCTATAAATATGTAAAGGGTGAGTGTTATGAGGATGAAGCCAGGCTCTTCTCAGTGACATCGAATGATAGTACTAGGGGCAATGGGTACAAGCTGGAACATAGGAGGTTCCACATAAATGTGAGGAAGAATTTCTTCACAGTGAGGGTAACAGAGCACTGGCACAGGCTGCCCAGAGAGGTTGTGGAGTCTCCTTCTCTGGAGACATTCAAAACCTGCCTGGATGCATTCCTGTGTGACCTGATTTAGGTATTCCTGCTCTGGCAGGGGGATTGGACTAGATGATCTTTTGAGGTCCCTTCCAATCTCTAACATTCTGTAATTCTGTGGTATTGTACTTTCTTGTTTTGTTGTGTTGGCCTCCCCCTCTTCTCATTTCTTACATGAAAAAAAAAAAAAAAATCTGAGGTTTTTTGGTTTCCTTTCATATGAGACTTGTTTTCATCTCCTTAATCATCATTACTGTGCTCCTTCACTGTATCTCTGGTATTCTGCCATAAATTAAGTGGAAGTTTTCTGTCAGCTACTGCAATGAACAGGAGTTTTAGTTATGTCTACATACCTCAGAAAAAATGCAACAGAAATAATTATGGAAACCGTATCTACCATAGAAGGTCAATTTTAACTGATGGTTCTATTTAGAATAATCAACTCTGCCTCTAAGTAGATGGAGGCAAGTGAGCATGCCGAAATGAAGCACAGCTATCATGTAAAGAGTTTAGGACCTCATCCTGCAGCATACATTTATTGTTCATTGAAGTTAATAGGTACTGAGGTCATTCAGAGGCACTTCAAAGCATGGGGCCTTATTCTACCTTAATCTATATTTACACATTATTTTTATTTTAACTTGAATATTAATGCACTTCAAAGGAAGAACTAGTAACTATAACTACAGTTTGCTGTGTTTCAACTATTTTTTTTTCTGTGCATAATTTAATAGCATTGGCTTCTCAGTGGTTGAGCACATTTGATTTAATGCTCTCTTCATGTTTATCTGTTTAGTGAGGACAAGAACTAATTCTGATGTGGTGCATACAACTCCAAACTCTTTGCTGGAATTTCAGTACCAACCATTGTAACTAAAATATTTGAAAGGATGAGGAAACAATTGTAAGGAGAGCATGAGAAAGTCATGAAGCAAAAAGACCAAAGTCTGGTACAAAATGTAGTAACTATTATGATCAGTGATATAGTGATCTTCCTTAAAATCAAAGTTTTCATTAATATGCAAGGAGTAACTTCAAACTGTAGCTATATGGAATACTCTTCAGTAATGACAATGTGTCTGAAACAGAATTTTTTTAGAGTTAAAAGTCAATCAAGGCTAATTTTAAAAAGTCAAACTGCATACAAATGAAAAAAACCACACACTAGACAGAATTAAGGAGCAAGGACAGTTAAGGAACAAGGACAAAATATTTGCAAGTGCTATAGCAGCTGTTTACAGACATTTTATGAAATGGTTTGGAATAAATTATAGAAATGTAATAAATGTTTGAAGTAGTTTGTCATGTGTATGTGTATGCCTTACAAGATAGTCTATGTAATATGCATAAATATGATTTAGATATAGTAAATATTTAGTAGCATAGATATTGTACCTATACTGATATATATAAATATAAGAAAATGAAAAATAGGAAGAAGAGTGGACAAAAATTGGTATTAAAGAATATAGTGGAAGACTTGATGTAAGAATGTAGCTTAAAAAAAAGTAATGTTCAAATATTATGTTTGTTATTAGACATAAAATGATAATAAAGCAGAAAGGGTAAAAGTTAATTCAGACTTTTGCAAATACACTGAAACCAGAAGGTACTCTAGAGAGTTTGAGATGCCAGATAGTGATAAAAGTATGAAACGGCCACTTAAAAATATAAAAGTAGTATAAGCTCCTTAAGGAGTATGAATTTTCTGTAGTGCCCAACAAATAGGATCCAGTTCTTGCCTTATCATTCAGCACCGTGGCTATTAAAAATAAATGGTATCTGTTAGATTAATTTTTGTCAAACCTAGGACAATTTGAAATTTACATTTTTTTCACATTATATCTTCTAATAATGTTTAGAATTGCTAGGGTGGGGAGATAATGTGAAGTAAATAATACAGAAGAAATAGAACATCTCAGAAACAGTTAATGTAAAAATCTTTAAAAACTGTGTGAGTCAACTTCACAGTCAGAATTAAATCAACTCTAGTGTGAAATAAAGAACAATAGTAAATATTTTTGTCATTTTAAGATATGCTTTTATCCTAAAAACTTGACTGAAGAACTTTATGCTGGTACAGCAGATAAACCAGAATTACCTACTTTTAAGTACTTACCAGAGAATTAACTTTGTGACCTTAGAATCATGACATGCTTGGCTTCCATGAAAAGGAAGACGTAGAACATTGTGCGTTCTGCCAACTGTCTTCTCGTTTGAAGTATCTAATGGCTGATATAATCAAGAAAATTTAAATAGGTAATTAAAGCATTTTTTTTTTTTTTTTTTTTAACCGATTGACTGGAATAATTACCACAATTGGCTTTATGTGGCGTCTTGTCTATGCATTCTTTAATCACATGGTCATATTCAGCTGGCTATGATTTCCTAAAGAGCAGTTCATAATATTAAAATGCAGTTAATTAGAGGTAGAAGTAATTTTGCTAAGCTCAGCCTAGGGATATTCTTTGATTTTTAAAGGGTTGTCTTCTTATCTGAATTTGACAATTGGATTATTTAAATTTATATTGACTTTTGTCAAACTGTTTATATGTGTAGCTCATAATTTGGCTTACAGTTGCACCATCTTGTTAAAACTGATTTGCTGATGATAAAATAAACACATTGCACATTCTAACAGTAATGAGCTATGAGTTAGCAACAAAGATGCAAGAACATGAGGTAAATACGTAACTTCCTTCTGTGCTTGGCTGAGTTGTAATTCCAGAAGCAAGCTTCTTGGCTCAGAAGTCTTACCTCTTCTTTGCTGCTCTTAGGAAAAGCTCAACTTCTTTTACTCACCCACCATCACTGTTTCTTCCATCTCATTGGTTTATCGTTTTGCAGATCTGAAATTCTGAAAGCGCAAAGAAAATAAGAATTGTGTGTTACAGAAGAACTTTTAGGTAGGGCAAAGGCAAGGGCAGAAGCACTCAGTGGAATGTAATTTAAAATTTATTTACTAGGAAAGATGGATATAATGGGTGGATTGAGTGTGTTGTTTTTTTTTTTCTCCTAAGACTTCTATGGCACTTGCACTGCAGTCTCACGCAGACCATGGCCCTAGCGCCTCTGGTCTAGTGTTGACCAGCACTGTGGACCCACGAAACGAGACATTCACTCTAGCTGCTCAGTGTGCCTAAATCCTGGCTGGTAGCCTGGCCACAATGCATAGTGCTTGCATCTCTGGCTCAGCTTTCTCCAGAATCTTGGACATGCCAAGACTGCTACTGTTTTAACTATTGCTTTCTAAAGTAGACTGTTGGCAGAAGTTGGCAGTGGCTTGGCTGGTCGTGTGGCAGCAGGCTAGTCTCATTGACATTCTCCATACTGAAGATCAATGAATGTTTTTCATAGTGGTTTCTAACATGTTCTGGTCTCCCACCCCAAATGTGGCACAGAATTGAGGAGTTAGCAACAGTTACTTAAGAAAGTTTATCTATTGCTTATTTGCTTTTCCATCTTGTACTGGATTGGTTTAGTGAGTCAGAACTGGGCAGATGTAGTAGAGGTCTCGCATACCTGGGGCATGCAGCTGCACTAGCTGATGGTAATGACAAATAATTAAAGATCTAAATGGCTCTCCTGTTCTTTGCATCATTATACAAGACGTCTAGCTCATGCATGAGAGCTGCAGATATGCCAGCAGCTGTGGGAAAGCTATTTCTGGGGCAGAGATTCAGTAACAGAAATGAAAGTAGCCTTACCAGTTTTTGGATAGCATCTGCTATTTCAGGTCTGTGATGCAAATGTTGGGTCTTGTTGTTGAAGGGCAAAGAAAGGAATACATATATATAGAAGGCTAATATGATGCTTATATCCTCCACTGATAGCACTATAGTCCCATCTATCATGCATTTCTATGGATTTCATCTTTGCATGTGCATTCATATTCCACGGAGTAGAGAGTCCATGAGAACAAAAGAAGAATATCTTCTGGTGGATAAATTATACGTTTTCTTGAAAACCAAAATTTTCTGGTTTGCTGAGGAATTAACATGTTCCTGCACATTTTCCACATTTTTTACTGCAGGTGTATTTATCTCTGGTTAAGTAAATTACCATAGTATTTCCCGAGAAGCTTTTGCCATGAATGAAAAAAAAGTGAGATGGTGCGACTATTTTACAATGTGACGATTAAAACAAATTTTAGCTCAGTGACTGTCATACCGGTTGAAATTCCTGTCTTCGATTTTCACATACCTTATGATTCTAGTGTTCATCGTGTCTGTCATTCAGCCAATTAAATTCACATTGAGAACAACTGTTGTGAGGGAAGAGAGTGTCATTCTAATGAGCTCCTATTATTGTTTACATTCTTGTATGCTAAGTGGAATTTCAAGAAAGTATTGGAACTTGACAGCACAAGAAAAGTGTTCTTGTTAGTGAAAACTAAGGTGAAGATGTCTTCCTGAGATGCTGGGATTTATCTTCACAAACTGTGAATTTAGAATGTCCTTTATGTTCATCTCTAATTGCCAAATCTCTCTTATTTGTATTGACATTTTAATGAATGTAGCCAAATCAATATGTCTCAGTGGGGGTGAATTTTAGAAGTAAATTATGTGTACAGGGTGTGAGAATGATTTAGTCTTGATCCAATATAAACTGCATAGTGATGGTTACACTATTCATTTCAGTTATGGTATTCCTTTAAAGCTATTTATTTAAATTAAGAATATTTCTTTCTAAACAAAAAGTTTAAAATCATTGACTTCTGTAAATTGTTGCTACAATTACAGGTGATAAATTAATGTCATATTCTGTAAGCAATACAATTTTTTACTAATGTACTATCAACCCCATTGGTTGACAAGTTGGAGACTGGACCAGATTTAGAAAGAAGCAGCTGCTAGTGCTTTTATTAAAAAGCCATGTTTCTACTGACAAGAACTTCAGTAATTCATGTCTCGACTGAATGGCAGTCTCCAACAGAGACCTGGGTAGAAGTATTTTCTCGTGCTATTTGAACTTCGGGTATTTCAAATTCTTTTTCTGCTTTTGCACTGAAAACAAACTTTCTGGAACATATTCGAAGTATAAAGTAGTAAGGCTTAGAAAAGGAGGAAGGTAAAAAAAATCCTGAACAGTCTGATGGAAACATGCCTTATGATGTTCCTGTGCCTTGAACTGTCACAAGTACGTGTAAATGCTCTGATCAACAGCAGAAGGACATTCTCGGTTAGATGTCTCTATTGGAGAGAGATTACTGTTATATAAACACGCTGATGCTTATGTGGTAGACTTGGAATCTCTCTTTTCCAATTTCACAGTGAAATGTTATTAATAGAATAAAGCTGGCTGTTGGAAAAGGGTCTCCTGTAACAGAAACTACACAGTTCAACTGAGCAGTGTTTTTGTACGTATTGGTCCTTGCTAACAGAAAGCACTATAGCCTACATTTATATATGCATGTATATACCTCAAACCACTAGTACTTCTGTTACCACAATAGGTTGTTTCATGAAGCAGAAGAAAAGCATTTTGCTTACAAGCTGATTGCTATGAGGAGCTTTCTCTTTCTTTTAAAAATGGCACAAATTTTTCCTTTTTAAAGCAAAACAAACTTTAAAAGCAAAGGACTAATGTAGTGTTCTCAAGTGCATAAAAATCCCTAATGCTTCCTTTCTTCATGTTACAAAAACATTTATGTCCACAGCAATTCATACAGTTTCGAACTTCTGTGCTTAACTTGTCTCAAATATTTTAAGAGAAATGCTCAATACATTGCACTTCCACTGACTCCAAGAAGCCAACGATTCTAGCCAGTGAAAGGCATTGTATTACTGATGGAGATACACTCCAACTAATTCAGTTCTGTTGAACCTCAATCAGGAGATAATTTATGGCTGTCTTTGTAAAGAATATAAAATCAGGGGATCATATTGGTCCTTCTGATGTTTTTTTTTTGTTTAAATATCTATATTTTGTCAGCTGACTTGGAAGAATTACATAAATGTATGTAAGCATATAATTTTGCAAAAAGTACTGAATAAATACCATAGCAGAGCAGACATTTAACAACTGACATCACATAAATGTACCATCCTGGAGCCAATTAAAGGTCTACCGATTTTGGTACCCTATGGCAAAGAGCAGATGGGAAGGCAAGTAGTAGGTCTGCCAAGCATCTGGTCCTTGAGTTTCTGTAGAATATTCCCATTATAGGTGGATACCCAGCTAATTGCTTTACTGATTGAGATAGTCTGTAAGGTAGTACTAAACCAAGAAAAATTAAATCAAAACCAAAACAACCAACCAACCAATTGGCCAAACAAGTAAACAAAACCCTAAGGTCCCTGAGTACTAGACTGGGAAAAAATAAACATTTATCCTCTTCCTCTAACAAAATTAAAAACCAGTTTAGGAGTGTTCATTTCAATTGTGGCCAGTTCTGAATCGGATCTTAACACTTTCCAGAGGCCACCTTTACAGAAACAGGAGGCTTAAACATTTCCAGTATGAGATCTTTTGGGACTTTATGTAAAGGAAACAGTATAGAATTTAGTTTTTCCTCTCTTTACCCTAAACAGAAAAAAAGTATAGTTACAGAAAAGACAATCGCTATTAAAATAGAGTCTAGTTATGATATACTATTTAATCTGCTATAAAATTTAACAAAGCCATACAGACACATGCTTGCAAAATTTTGAAGGAACATCAATACACTTTGTAAAGGACCAGTATTACAGTAGAGCCATCCACTAGCTCATACATAAGACAATACACAGATTGTAAATGAAAGTTCATTTGCAACATGACCTTGATAAATGCAGAATGACAGCAGAAGATTAGCCTTCCAGACTCATTGTTTAAAAGAACTTACAGTGTCAGTGAGGAAAATTTCCATGTATAGTTTCCCCAACTGTCAACTTCTTCATTTAGTATGTAGTTTAACAGTAATTCTATATTTAGGTGACCCAGTTTTCACCGAGGGTTTTGGGGGTTGGACTAGATAAACTCTGCAGGTCCCTTCCAACCCCTGCCATTCTGTGATTAACTCATCCATGAGGTGATGCTGAAAGCGATGCATTTTTAAATAATTGCAGGTTACAATAACAATTTTCAAGTTTACTGAATTTTCATGAAATGCACAATTCTCAATATCAGATATGCTGTTCTTTACTTTGTTGGCTTCTTTAAGAAATTATATTTTCAACCATATAAAGGCACATAGATGTAAATGTTACATATCTGAAGGCAGGGAAAAGGTTTTTCAGATGAATCTGTGAAGTATGTGTGAGCACTGTAAAGAAACTGATCAATAGAAAACAGAAGAGAATCACAAAAAGAATTTAAATGGGGATGTAGGAGCAAACCTGGGAGCTGGGAACACAGTTAAGTTTTGCTTTGCTGTGCATTAGAAATACAAGATCAGTAAGGCCATTGCTGAAAATGAAAAGTACTTGCCTAAATGTGCTTTACTACTTTGTGCCTTTGTGATTATATGGTGGTTCATGTCCGCATTGCTTATTGTTTTCTTCTGCAACTCGTCAGTCTGTGGTTTTGTTGTTTTTCTTTTTCCTGGAGAGCTGTCTTCTACAGCCTAAACCTACTTGTTTATCTATTTACATTTATCTATACTATTTTATAGAAATATAAAATACAATAATCAGGTATGGGAAAAAACTACTATTCAGTCTGTGTTATAGTTCCATGTATCAGGAAAAAGGAAAACAAAGATAACTTTGAGACAGGATACAAGCCAAATGTTGACATGAGTTAAATCAGAGATCCATAAATTCATGTAGTTTCAGACCATGATTTGAACTTTCACATTTTGTAAGAGACTTACTGAACTTAGAGGGCAGCAGTATCTGCTGATGCTTTCAGTTCTCCTTAATGATTCATATTAGGTGGATTGTATTGCTTACGGGTGTGTAAACTGTCAAAGTCAATAATAGGCCATAGCTCAGTCTTTCTCGCCCAAAAAGCTGTGAAACCTTGAACTGAACTCATGGAAAAAGCTATCGCTTGCCAATCATACTGTAATCATAGTGGTGAAGAGAATCCAGGTGCTTTCTGTAAGATATATTTTCATCAAAAAGAACCTGCTAAGAGGTCAAAATACTACTTGTAAGGTGCAGGAACAAGTGGATTATGTATTGTATTTTTCTTCTTCTTCCCAGGATTTAGACAATACCTAAAATATTGTGTTTGATAATGGTTTGTTCTAAAGAGCTCAGAAAAAGAGAGCTGAAAGAATCACAGAAAAGCCACATCCTTCTATGATTCTAAATCTTGTTTTTTTTTCAGAGAAAGGTGTTTGGATTTTTTAATGTACTCAAGAATCTAGGAAGTGGATAAAAAAAAAAAAAAAAAAAAAAAGAAACGAAGGCTGCAGATCAAAATGAGAAAAAGTCTACTGAATCAGAGCAAAGTTCTGCTAGTCTACAAAATCACAAGATTGATCTTTACAGGCAGTCAGGGTTGATTGAAATACTGTGTCCCTCTAACAGCAAATCTGGTGAAGTGACTTCTGATTTTGACAGGAAACATCTGTGTGGTTCTTGAGAGAGAGGGCAGGAATTAGAAAAGGGGCATCTTCTATACCAAAAGCTCTTTCCACATTTACAAATAACAGATCACCTTTACAATGACTTTGAATGGGTGATTGTGCATGCTAATGAGGTGTTGTCTGGAACCTCCTTTTCATGTACTGCATCAAGAAATTAATGTTGAATCATGTCTGATAGTAGGATATTGCTTTGCATTGGTCTTATCAAACATCCTTTTCTTCAGTGTATCCAGCAAGAGAAACAACAAATAATTTAAAAGGACAGAGCCAGTCTTAGGAAACTTTTGATGACAAAGACCAGGCATGAACATTTTCAAATGATCCTCTAAGGAAATGTCTTTTGAAAGATTAGAGGCCATGTCAAACCTGAACTCAGCACTGTAAATCTACTGGTGACATTAGTTTATTTACCACGTTTTATATAATGAACATACTTGTGGAGGCAGTGAGGAGGAAGGGAGCCTTGTATACCTATAGAAACAATCAATGAATATGATCATTCTCTTTTGCATATTACCTTTCCCTAGAGTGAATGAGCCAGTTTTGTCTTATTCCTGCTTCTTAAAGTGATCAACAATACTTTTTTTTTTTTATTTTCCCCTCAGTCTGCAAAGAAAGACTTTGCTCAGATGGATGGTAGAGAGAAACAAGAGAGAGGAATGGCCTCCTTTATTCTGTGTCCATTTTTAAATAGATCAGTCACTCTGCCTTTTCTGTCAGTGGGTTTCATAGTGTGGAAGATTTAACCTTGAATAGATAACTAAGAATTGATTATCTTAGAAGAACATGAGTATTTTAAATTTAGGAGTGACTGATCTTTGAGGATTAAATTCAGCTAGTGATACTGGACAGAAACTGCTTAGGCTTTTCAGAGTTGTTTGGGTTTTTTTACACTTGAATTTAAATATTTTCCTCTTCTCCCTTAAAAGCATATTGTGGTTTCTTTAATTTAAATAAATGAGGAAATAACTGAATAAGGAAAATATGAGGAAGTTAAGTAGTTTGTTGCAGTAGATTGAACTCTATTCTGACTTAGCTTTTATAGTTAAGATTTGAATAGTATTCTGTAGTTGTTATGTTTTTATTGTTCTGTTCATATTATACAAAAGATGATTTTCAAATGGGATTGTGTGTTAAATGAGTATTTGAATTAAAAGATTGCTGGAATGTTGTGTGCATTGGACTTAGTGACTCCAACTGTGGAAGCAGAATATCTGAGGTACTAAAGCTCAAGAGCAAATGTAAATAAGAGGACCCTTAACCTAACCAGCTAACCTGTCAGAAAAGTGGCTGCAGTACAGTATCTCTTAACATTGGATAGTTGCCCTTGAAAATGTTTCTGAAATATTAAAGCATTTACGTGAGCAACCATGGGAATTATTGAAGGAGAGGATAAAAACCAGTAAACAGGAGAGGGTTTTCTTAAAAAAAAAAAAAAAAAAAAAAAAAAGTAAAAGATTTTATTCTTTCTCCTGTAAATCCATGGGGTAAATTTGAAGTTCTTTTTCAGCTAGAGTCAATCCTTGCAAAAATAGAGGGAAGAGGATTTTCTCTGCTTCAAAAGGTTTTCTAATGTTTTCCCAAGTTAACACTTAAAAGTGCTTCTTCTGAGGCTTGAGGAGAATTTTAAAAGTGGAAAGACTTGTTCTAGAATTTGAAATTTAACCCAGTGGACTAGAGGCACTGTAACTCACTTCTTGCATATAAATATGTACCAACAGCTCAAGAGGGTCAAACTTTTTAATTAGTCTAGTTACTCTAGAAGTTCCACTGTTTTTTAATCAGAGGTGATCTGTGAAAGTGTGTTTAAAGTGCTACATTTGCACTTGAATATTACTGAATCACCCTTGAATGCACAGTTTGTATGTATAATACAGCAGAAAGCAAATAAATGTGGAGCTGTTAGGATAAAGCAAATTTGTTAAGTGTCAGCTCTCAGTAAATTAATAAAACAGATATCACAGGATATACTATGCTGTATGCAGCACAGAGACATGTAAAAGAAATTAAAGCATGAGTGAATTATTTTATAATTATTAAGAAATGTAATTTAGTAGGCAGTGATCAATAGAGGATACATTCAGTTGTCCGGGAACATTTATTAACTGAATGTAAAACTTCCACAGATATATTTTACTGAAGGTAAAATTACACTTCTGCTCTCATTCTTGTACATAAGGTACCATCTTGAAAGCAGTGGAAACTGGCAGGAAATCAGGTCTTGAGGAAGCTTTGCTCTCTTTTTAGATCTGTCATTGCTATAATAAGGAAAAAATTTACAGCACTTCCCAATCTACAGTAAATTACTTTGTGTCAATTAGCCATTCGGAAAGGCATATTCCTGCGTAAGGAAACTGTTACCTCAAATAGGTAGACATCTCCAATGACCATCCAAGACAGAATTTGAAAAAATATACAGGAATATAAAGCAGAAAAATGTTCTGGAGAGGGAAGATGTATTAGAACAACAGCTACAGAACTGAAGCCAGAAAGAAAGAGATCTGTGAAATCAGTATAATTTTATTCAGAAATATTTTTAAATGTGCTAAATGTACTAAAAGTGTGCAAGCATATACATCAAAGAAAGACTCCTTGCATTTCCACATATTTTGGGGCAGAACTAAACTAAATTATTCTAACTGAAATTTATGAAATTCTGAAGTTCACATCAGTTGTGAAGTTGTCCCTTCGCATCACACCCAGTGAAAGTTTCAGTAGCTCTGTATGATTTTCTTGTATGAAATGAGAATATTAGGATAAAAAATAATATGAATTATCTTGCAGGAAACTCATACTGCAGGACTACGTAAATATAATATAAACCATACCAACTTCATGATTAAAGCCAGCAATAAAATGGAGACAAATATGGATAAAACTAGGAATCTTTACATGAGGAAAACAGAATAGGTAAAACAAGTTTAAGTGCAAAGGATGCCAAATCTAAATAACTTTGATACAGTTTGGCTTATTTTCAGAGTAACATAAAGACAGGAAAACAGTGATGATTTAAGAAAAATAATCACATTCAAAATAGGTGTCAGGAGCACTTTTTTTCATGCAGAGAATGATAAATGTGTGAAACAGGCTGTCAGGCATAGTTGCTCAGGCAAAAACACAGAGGTCATATGAGAAAAATGAGATACCTTCCACAGGGGAGTGGAGTACTAAGAATGGATGAACTTGGACAGGCTGAATAACATCTTTCATTCCCTGATGTTATGTTACCCTCTCAGTTGTCTTTTCTGCAATCATTTAATTGAAAAAATGATTCTGGTTGCAGGTTTTTGACATTGTCAGAGGATTTCTTAATTCTGGTCCAGAATTTGCATTCTCATAATATATTTTTAAGGCTGAATACTAATGTAAAGTTAAGCAATGCTGATCCTTTTAGCGAATTAGTGTCACATGTGTGAGGATGTCAGACTAATCTCCGTTATGGTTAAGTGTCATTTAAGTGGTACAGTTTGTGTTTTACTGTGTCTTTTTGGTAGGAGACTTGTGTGGAGAACAAGTGAGATTTTTAGCTGAACTGTGATGGCAGAAAATGATGATACTAAGTTATGGTGACATTTTACAAAACTTTTCTTATCCTTTTGACAGTGTTTCTTTTTAATCAGAAGGACTTAATGACCTTGTAATCACTACTAATTCCAAGGTATTTTTAATACTTTACAGGAAAAAAAAATAATCTAGATTATCATCAACTTGTTGTGATTGAATAGCATTTAATAGTTTTGTTGTATATGAGACCAAAGTTGAGTGGGAGGAGAGGGCTACCGGTAGATACTGTTGGGGACAGGGCTGCCATTCAGACTGACCTAGACAGTATGAAGGGATGGGCCACCAGCAACCTTCTGAAATTCAGCCAAGACAAATGCAAAGTTTTTCTCATGGGAAGGGGGAAACCCCTGCAACAACACGAGCTGGAGCCTGACTGGCTGGGGAGCAGCTCTACTGAGAAGGACTTGGGAATTGCTGGTAGGAGCCAGCAATGTGCCCTGGCAGATAAGCAGGCTGAAAGCAACCAGGTGTGTACTAACAGGAGCATGGCCAAGAGATCCAGGTGAGTGTCTGTCCCCTTCTTGCCAGCTCTTGTGAGACCACATCTAGTATCTTGCATCCAGTTTTGGTCCCTCCAATAGAGGAAAGACATGAATTATCTAGTGAATTTAACAGGGCCCCGCAAGCTGATCAGGAGCTACATACTTCTCCTGTGAGAGAGGGTGAAGGATCTGAGTTTGTTCAGCTTGGAGAAGAGAGGATTTTGGGGGATGCAACAACAGCCCCCTGTACCTACCAGGAAGTCGCCAAGAAGGCAGAGCAAGGCCACTCACAGAAGTCCATAGTGGGAAGACAAGAGTCAGCAGCTATAAATGAAAATGAGAGGGTCCACCTGGATATTAAAAAGCCCCATCTGGACTCCATGTTGTTGCGATACTGTTAGTACCTTTGATTTAGAACCTCTGTTGAAGATGCTCTGAGTTAAAAAAGCTTTCATCTTTCTTTGAGCACGAATTACCTCTCATATTTGTACCTATTGATTGTAGTTTTTTCCAAGTTGCTTCTTAAAGGAGGCCCTTTATAACTTTCTAATATCTGAACTTCTTTATGTTGTTTACTTCTTCATTTCTTACTGCTTCAGTTCTTTGGTTGAGATTCTAGCATCTCTGGAATGGGATCTAGTTTTGAGGATATTTTGATTTAGTTCATATTTTCACTAGAAATGTTTAAAGATGTAATTCTTTAAGAACTAAAAATGTATCACGTAACAGTGAATATCAAGGAGGGATTTGGTGCTCATTACGAAATGTTTTTTTGTAGTGTGGCGTTACAATTGCAACTACTTTCAAAGTGCATGCAGTGTCTTCTCCATGCTTTCACACCTGTGAATGGCTGTCCAACCTCAGTATATTTTTCTACATTTATTTCAAACCAGTTTCTTCTGATGCAACCATGATACAGAAATTGTTTTAAGAACAAACATTTTTTTTTCCTTCTTTCTTTTACATAAATACTATGCAGTGGATCAACTGAGCAGTTTAAAGGTCGTATTTTCATCTTTTAAAATGAAAATATATGAAAGATAAACAACAAAAAAGCTCTGCATGAAATCTTTGGGTCATTTTGAGTATATCAAAGAAAGTGGTTCTTTCAAGTGGGGGAATTAAATTTACAGTCTGCAGTCCTAGACTTCAAATACTATTATTTAAAGCCACTTCTATGTAAGCTAGTTCTGGAATTCAAGTGGCAAATGGAGCATGTTGCAAAGATTTTGAAACTGGCTGTTTATGAGTTAGGACTAACACTAGGAACAGGATTGCTGCATCACAACTAATAGTTTGCAGAGTTAAATATTACTGCGTGATCCTGGGCTGAGCTGTGCAGAAATAACAGTTTAGAGGTGATTGCACCGTAGTCCATATGCTAGTTAGCTATGTAATCATAGCTGAAATTTCTTACATGTAAAAATTGCATTTAACCTGACCGTGCCAGAGAAACAGTTACTTTAACATACTAAATGGCCAAGCAGTGTTAGAAAATGTAAGTGCTGATAGAATTCTGGCTGTACAATATCCTGTACTACATGAAAGGTAGGAAAGGAATGGAATTTTTATTAAATCTTCAACATCAAATTAATTATCATCTCTGCTTGACCTAGGATGATTCATTTAGTCAATGACACGTTTTCACAAGGCCTTCAAGATGGAGACGGTCTGTTGAAAAGAGTCACTTAATGCAAATGAAATATACACACAAGATCATAGAGGAATGTGCACGAAAGTATTATGTGCCATTGTTATAGTTCACTAATGCTGTCAGCCACAGTGTTACGGGCAGTGAGCCTTCATACCAAGCTGCAGGTGGCCTGAGTCACAGTTTTTTTAGGATTTCATTCCTAGAAAAACTTTTAATCTAAGCATAAATTGGGTACATTGACAGTTCATAGTAGTGTAAAACTGCAAACAAACAAGATGCACAAAGGAAAAAAACCACAAACCAACCGAAACATTCGCACACTGAAGAAAAGGCATGTAGTTCTTAAGGTGAAGTGAACTTTCTGAGCTGAACCCCAGGTGGTAGTACAGAGTTGACCTTAGTGACCTTGCCTCCTGGTAAACTGAAATATTTCCTCTTGACTATTTTGCAGTTCATGATTGCTGATACTAGTTATCCTGAGGTAAGAAGAGCTTTCTTAACAGAAGGAGAGAAGGGTGAAAGTGCAGAAAACATTGCTGTGGCAGAAAATATGAAAATTGTTAAGGAAGGGCTTAAGGGGCAGCCTGTACATCAGTGAGACATTGACAATATCAGTAATTTGCATTGAGCTATTATATAGTCCTGACACAAAAACACAATATATGATTCTACTTCATAATTTCAGCACAAGGGACAGAGTTTAAGTCCAAGAGGAAAAGAAAATATGTAGTGCAATGTGACAGGCAAGGCTTAGGCATGTTGATTGTGGCATGGCTTAATACTGGAGAATCTGATCCAACTTTTGTCAGTCAGTGGTCAAATTATTGTAAACTTCAAAATGAATAAGATTAAACATTTCGTCATATTTTGAAGGTAACGCGCATTAGTTTGGCCTCTTCCTTCTCTCTTAGCTTTAAAAACTGCACAGTTCTAAACAAAGCATTCACAATTTCTTTATTATAGGGATTAATTAGATAGTTTGAAACCCTGTGTACTGTTGTGCTTTTCTTTGAGTTACAAATCTAAACAACACCATCAACAAATTGCCATGTTTCAACTCCATCAGGCAGAAAAACCCAAATAAACTTGGTACTGATGAGCAAAAGTGATTAGCTCTGAAGAACCAAAGGGGAGACAAAGAGACAGTTTTTTCTTGAATCTGCATAGATAGAGACTAAATCAGCCGTGGCAGTTACTATTAGCCTGCAGCTATAGCAACACCTTTTCCCAGCAGGAACAGTTGTAGAGCAAGGAGCCTTAGCAGTAGTAGCCACAGGAGTATACCTGGAGAGAATATTAAAAATGTCTGTATGCAGCATTGTCATTTGATAGTAAGTGCTGAAATGTAGAATGATTTCTCTAGCACAAAAAAATCTATTAAAATTAATTCAGAAATACCTCTGGGATGATAGATTTGGTGTTGAAGAATTCTGCAAGATGTGCAAATACTTCCAGCTTTGATAAGGGAATTTATTAAAAGCCACGGGAAAGCGGGTAACCAGAAAATTGAATCTGCCACAAATTTCTATCATAGTCCAGGCCAGTGTGAAAATATACTTACCTTATCCTTTTTGTAAATATCTTAATAAGGATAACCTTGTAACAATTACCAGATTCCAGGTTCACTTTTATGGACATCTGTTTAATGGCTAGCAGGTTGTCCAGTGCAGTCTTCTAACAATCTAATCAATCACTCAGGGATAGTCTGTATAATCATCATAGTTAACAGCGAAACAGGTAGTGTTAACATTAGGGTCACCCCTCAGTGCTCTTAAATTCACCTCAAGCCTTCTCTGTGTATATAAGAGAAATCTTAACTAAAAAAATGTTTTATTTCACTGGCATGTACATCGGGGAAAAGATTATGCATACTGTATTGCTAAATTCCAGAACCAGCAATGTCCATCTAATTATTTAGATTGGCAACTTGGAGAAGAGTACATAGAGTTGGAACTACATTGTTTGTCATGATCTGTACAATGTATGGTCCCAGTGGTCCAGTGTGCAACAGTGTGCAAGAATTTGTGTGCGGTGGGTTGACCCTGGCTGGATGCCAGGTGCCCACCAAAGCTGCTCTATCCTGTCCTCAGCTGGACAGGGGAGAGAAAATATAATGAAAAGTCATGGGTTGAGACAAGAGCAGGAAGATCATTCATCAATAACCATCATGAACAAAACAGACTCGACTTGAGGAAATTAGTTTAATTTATTTCCAATCAAATCAGAGTAGGGTAATGAGAAGTTAAAACAAATCTTAGAACATCTGTTCCCCACCCCTCCCTTCTTCCCAGGCTCGACGTCACTCCTGATGTCTCTGTCTCCTGCCCGCCAGCAGTGCAGGGGGATGGGGAATATGGGGGTTGTAGTCAGTTCCCCTTTGGGGTGGACTACTCATGCAAGTCCTTCTCATGAGCTAGACTTCTTCAAGAACTGCTCCAGCATGGGTCCCTTCCACAGGGTGTAGTCCTTCAGGAACAGACTGCTCCAGCGTGGGTCGCCCGCAGGGTCACAAGTCCTGCCAGCAAACCTGCTCCAGTGTGTGCTCCTCTCTCCATGAGTACACAGGTCCTGCCAGGATCCTGCTCCAGTGTGGTCTTCCCATGGGGTCACAGCCTCCTTTGGGCATCCACCTGCTCTGGTGTGGAGTCCTCCACAGGCTGCAGGTGGATATCTGCTCCATCGTTAACCTCTGTGGGCTGCAGGGGGGACAGTCTGCCTCACCATGGGGTTCAGGGGAATCTCTGCTCCTGTGCCTGGAGCACCTCCTCCCCCTCCTCCTTCGCTGGCCTTGGTGTCTGCAGAGTTGTTTCTCTCACATTCTCACTCTTCTCTCTGCAGCTGTTGTCCAGTTCTGGTTTGTTTTTTTTTTTTTCCTGTTTTCCCAGGGGTGCTACCACCATTGCTGATGGGCTCAGCCTTGGCCATCCGCAGGTCTGTCCTGGAGCTGGTTGATGTTGGCTCTATTGGACAAGGAGGAAGCTTCTAGACGCTTCTCACAGAAGCCACTTCTGTAGCCCCTCCACTACCAAAACTTTGACGCACATACCCAATATATTGCATTACTAGTTTATCACTGGTAAGGCTTCTTTTTTACTTTCCTTTACAGTCAGGTCTTTTTTTTCCCTTCATCTATCAGAAATTTTCTGATTTCCCTCAGCCTCAAGTAATGTTAAGATGGCATAGTCAAACAATTCACAGTGAAGATATGATCAAATTAGGATTTTAATCTTAATTTGGTTCACTTTTGTGCACAGTCCTTAACTACGTGATGACTTAGTGTTTCTTGTATGTCATCTTGCCTTATTAATCATGGGCTTTTAGAAGCAGGTAGACAATATTTTATTTTCTCTCACTGTTCAATGTATGCCAAAGACCTAATTTACTGCACACAATTCAAATTCTACTCAGAAATAATTGTTTTATAAAATCTTTTGGGTTACTTGCCTCTCTGGTATGGGAGTGCTTCAGGAACATTGGTTTATCCTCACAATATGCTTTTACCTTAAACTTGTTTTTACAGATAAGGCTCAGGGACACACGGAGGTACAGGGAAATAGTATCCACTAGTTTTCAATGTTCTCTTTGGTACCTCTGAACTTTTTAGGATGAGTTAGTGTTTTAGAGCACAAATATTCATTGTACTAAGCTGTGATTTGTAGAAATGCTGGCTGCTTAGTTGACCATTCAAGGATAGAGAAGTATCAAGTTAGTGATGAACTGTGGAAAAATGCATGTGTGATTTACTATATATTTCATAAGAAAACTGTGGAAAAAATAATGCAATTTCAGGCATGCACATTTTTCAGGGCAACATTCAATTCCTTTATCTTTGTGAAATACTGTTTATTTTCTCATAATTTCCTGTTTCAGGTGCTGTGTAATTTCCAGCTACTGAGACAGTGTAGGGAATCCTACAACTAATTTACACTTCTGTTTCACACCCTGAATATTTGCCATAATGTTATCCATCCTATTTAATAAATAAGACAATAATGTAATATTGCAGAGGACAAATCTCTCAACTATTTCACTTTCCTGCCTTGGTCTCTTTGGTCTCATTAATGAAATACAGGTGGTAATGAAGTGAGAATTCCAGCTAACTGAGGTTTTTTCTAAAAGTGACTAAATATTTCAGTTTAGGTGTCTAATGTCAGAAAAAGAGACAATTTTCAAAACATTTGATTGTACTTCCTCTGAAAATGAAATTCATTAGCGTGTTTAATGTTAGCCATACTGAATAGAGACATCTAAATTCATTAGCCATGTTTAAATCGTGTCTGCTATTCATGAAGATACACCACTAACAACTTCACCTTAATTCTTTTTATCTAATCCTTTATGTTCTCAGTCCTCAATCTCTTCTTATTTTACTCTGTTTATGAGGTGCTTTGAAGTGATTTAAAGTCATTCCTTTGGATGAAAGGGACTGTATTATTAAATTATCTCTAAAGTTACGGAGACATCAAACATCCCATTTCAGTTATCCTCATTTGCTTGTCTGCCTATGCATACAGGGGGGAAAAAAACCCCAACAAACTACATATGAATGCGTCTCTCTTCCAAACCACTGCCAAATTTGGGATTTTAGATAATTGCTTAGAACTCTAGGGTATATGGTTTGAAACCAACCCCGTATCATCTTTGTAGCAGATACAGTAATTGTAACTTGAGGAAAACCAATTAAAGGTATCTCATCAAAACCTCTGTGGTTCTAGAGTCTGTATTGAAATTCACCAAGTTTTGTCACAGCACTATGGAAAAAGTTTAATGACACGTGGACACCTTTAAAAAGAGTAGGAAACCTTTATTCGTCTTATTCTTTATTCCACAGAGTAGGAAACCTTTATTAATCTGTCATCAGCTCCACAAAGAAATTCTCCAAAATGACATTGTGACCATGAGAACTCTTTACTGAGGATGTATGTTGAGTACTGCTTTCCCTTTCCAATGAAGGTCATACTACTTAATTATTTCATGTAAAACTACGTGTAAAACTGGCCTGAAACATAAACTAAGAAAATATTTGATATGAGGAAAAGACAATTGCTGTGAAGATGTAATTAAAATCCCATTTAGGTCATCATTTCCTGCATTTAGGCATGGTAGGTAGAAGTAGAGAACTCCATCCTTAAAACTCAAGCTCTTCAGGTTTATATGGACACTGTAAAGCAGATAAATGACAATCTGTTTCTGCTTTACAGAGAAACATAACTGCTTTAGCACCCAACAATGTTACTGTTTATAATGGTTATGATGTTTAAACCAAGTCATTAAAGGCCTGCTTAGTTTTTAAAAAATAGCACTAAGGATTAAAAACTGATCAGAGCTTGAAATATTTAGATTTTTCTCTACTGGGACAAATTGTTTCCAGTTATAACTGAGTAACTGTATGAAAAAGAACACCATGGGATTGTGCATGTGTAATCAACAGCAACAAGGCTACTTGATTATAATTCTGAGAACACATTTTGGTTGAAATCAGAGCAAGTCCTTTATTGCTCCTCTAGAAGTCTTTGGGAACAAAAAACCTATATACTTCATGTCTTGGTAAATTATGGTCCTTCTCATCATGAACCAGTGAGAGGATCTTGCTCCACTGTCTGCTTTTATATATATCAGCTGTTAGCATAGATTGATAGACTATCGTAGTTATTGACTTCAGTTGAGGGTTGTAATAAAAAGAAAGCAACAGATGTGTATAATCTTTTTCGTTTAAATACCTTTCAAACTCTGCAAATGAATGTAGAGTAGGTAAGTATTTTGGTGTGGCTGTGTGACATATGGTAAACAAAAAAGACTAATGTGTGGTACGGTGTCTCCAGTGTAGTAATTTTGCTGGGTTGTATTCAGTTTACTGCTATCCTATGAGTAATCCTAGCACTTCACGATATTGCAATCTAATATATCTTTTCTTTAAATGCATCACTTACCTCATGCAAGTTTCAGACTGGCTACAAAGCTGCATTATAGTTTTCAGAGATGAGAATTAAGAAGTAAGCAGGACCACTTGCTATGGAATTAATAGAAATTAGTAGTCAGAGTAGTTTCAGACACATAAATCAATTAGAGGCTGCTTTTCAGAGCATTGATCATTTGTAAATACATTGTAAGTTAATATGAACTTTGGCTACAAAATTGAGACTAGCAACTTTTTTGATCATAAGTAACAATGCAGTAGCAAGAAGGTGGTCCTTTGGGAGGCATTCTTGAAGGGCAAAGGAGTCCAGGAAGTCTGAACACTCTTCAAGAAGGAAATCTTTAAGGTGCAGGAGCAGGCCATCCCCATGTGTTGAAAGATGAGGCAGCAGGGAAGAAGACCGGCCTGGCTGAACAGAGAGCTTTGGCTGGAACTCAAGAAAAAAAGGGGAGTTGTCTATCTAATTTGAGCATTTATGATAATTGTACACTTTCACCAAGTGATTATAGACAAAGAGTAATGCAACAGGAAATACCATAGATCTGAAAGAGTCACATATGGCATTTTCCATACTTTATAAAATTAGAAATGCACTACACTCCTCCTGATAAATGTCTAGACTCGCTCCCCAGTGTTTGAGCTCATTTCTCAGTCACTGAAATCACTTACAAAAAATAACTCTTTGTTATTAAAGATAACTTTATTATCACTTCCATGCTTGTGTATTCATGCTCCAACTTTGTGAAATCATCCCAGTTTCATCATTCGGACAGATGTTATTGTCTGAAGGTGAGTGTTTGGCTTCACTTTATTATGACCCGTACTATGCGTTTAATTTGAAAGTGGAATTAAGCTAAAATGACCAGATGTCCTGGTTTAGCTGACACAGCTGGGAAAATCAGGGAGTGAGTCCTCCTGAAACACATTTCTGGGAACATGAAGGAAAAGAAATTATTTTGAACAGTCAGCATGGATTTACCAAGGGCAAGTCATGCCTGACCAGCACAATTGCTTTCTGTAATGAAGTGATGGATTTGTGGATGACAGGAGAGCAGCAGATATCATTTACAGCAA
The DNA here is from genome assembly GCA_028020825.1 of Podargus strigoides. NCBI lineage: Eukaryota > Metazoa > Chordata > Aves > Caprimulgiformes > Podargidae > Podargus > Podargus strigoides. The sequence goes on along the minus strand of CM051621.1, from coordinate 22,995,914 downwards.
CTTGAACAGGGCTTTCAACAGCATCTCCCACAATATTTTTTATGAAAGGTAGAATGTTATGGTATGAGTAGGTGTTGAACTGCAGTAAAAATCTGGCTGGATGATCATCCTCAGAGGGTAATGGTTAATAGGTTATACTTTAATAGGTTATAGGCTATATTTTTTACACTATAGGCGTGTAAAAAATAAGTACTGCAGGGGCTGTCCTGGGACCTGTCCTTTTCATCATCTTCATCAACGACCTGGAGGAGGTGAATGGAGTGAGCTGTCATAAAGTTTGCAGGTGACACAAATGTGTGTGTCCATGTGTGTGTATGCAAAGGGAAGGATGAGCTGTTGACATAGTTGAGGGCAAGGCTGCCATCCAAAGGAACCTAGACAGGTTGTGAAGGAATGTGCCACCATGAACCTTATGAAATTCAGTGATGATGACCATGACAAATGCCAACTCCTGCACCTGGGAAGGAAGAGCACTCTGTAATGACACAGTCTGGAGTGTGACTGGCTATGAAGAAGGACTTGAGGGGTGCTGTTAGCTGGTAAGCTGGGCATGAGATGGCGGTGTGCCATGTCAGCAAAGCGGATTGAGAGCTTCTTGGAGTGTACTAACAGAAGCATGGCCAGTAGGTCTAGGGTTACCATTTTTCTTCCTTCTTCCTCAGTACTTAGGAGACCACATACAGAGCCCTGCATCCAGTTTTGGGCCTCCCAGTAGAGGAAACGTGCTGATAAACTGGGTTCATTTTAGTAGAGAGCCCTCAAGATGGTTTAGGGCTAGAGCACTTGCCCTGTGAGTGAGACTGAGGGAGCTGGGCTTATTCATGTTGGAGAAGAGATGGCACTGATTAACTGTATCAGATGGAGTAATCTAATGCAGTGGGAATGCCTTCTCTAATGTCACCTATCACAAAAACATGTCCCCTGTGTCACTGTAAATTGTGGCCACTTCTGAGAATGAGTTCAACTGTATTTGGAAGGAAGCACGAAAGGAGTGACTCCTGCCTATATATGGGACACAGAAATGGCAATATATAGATGTAGAGGGAAAAGCATTTGCTGTAGTAAGAGGTGAGAAGCTGTTGTGCATAAGAATATAAAAGAGTATAAAATGCCCTACTCAGTCAGACCGTTGATCCGTCTACCTTATTCTGACTCAAGCAGTGCCTAGATCAACATGGGAGCCTTGATACTTTCTGTGGTCTATTCCCCTTTTCTCTAATAGCTCTTGTGTTAGGATATTAGAGAACGTGTTCATAGCTTGTCCTTTCAGCATATATTTATGAACTTTTGTGCAGGAATTTTCTTTTTTCTGAACTTACCGACATCCTCAATCTCCTATAGTATTGTAAAGAATTTTGCTGTTGAGAGTGCTGTGTGAAGTACTCTATTTTTTAAGAGATCTTCTACTAGCCTTGAGTGCCCCAGGGTATTGCAATGAAGGGTTTGGTGAACAGCAGTTCTACATCCAGCAGTTGTAACATGCATGTTATAATATTACTGTCTTTTTAAGTTGATAGTTTTTAATGTGAAGACAGGAGTATTGTCAGATGTGGAAAGCTGAATGAGGATATTTTTGGTAAAGGGAAACATTCAAAAAAGCAACGTCTGCATCCTCAGAATACTGAAGGATTCTTAAATTCTTATCTTAATACTTCCACCACCCACAAGCTTATATGTTAAAACACAACAGGGAAAAAGTAGAAAAGATACTATTGTCATAGCAGTAGAGTGCATGAGCGGCAAGTTACTATCCTAGTATCGGTAATTTGAGAAATAAGAAATATTTTATCCATTTTCTTTTTTTCAGAAAGCTTACCTGAAAAAGCCTGAATAGTAACTTTGCATTGTTCTAACCAACCAGATCCTACTACGGAGAAGTTAATTATTCTATGACTGTCAAGAAAAATCAAAATTAGAAAACTTGAAAAAATATTAAAAATGGGATATTTAGTTTCTATGAGAACAAAGATTTCGGCGTAGTTTTTTTACAGACCACAAGATTCAATTGAAATAAAACAAATTCATCTACAAAATAAGACACTGGAAAGAGTGACAGTGAAAGAAAATAATTTAGCCATGTTGCATATCATTAGTATCATATTAAAAAGAAATAAAGCTTAATGTAGCTTTAAGCAATAATATTTTTGCCCACCACACATCGTTTAAAACCAAAAGTAGTAATAAAGTTATCTAGATTTTTTTGATTGTTCCAACAATGTTTAGAAAAATTTCCCACAGATACTGAAACTAGTTCTTCACTCTCTTTCACCATTGTAAAAATGAATGTAGTTACATGGTAGGAAAAAAAAACTAGGAGAGCTCACAGTTCTAAATTATGAAACACAATACCAGTACTTCCAGTAAAGCAGGAGTAGTGTTAGAGCACCAAGCCAGTACTGATGCAGAAAAATAATTGCTGTGTTTACTTGGAATGACAGTAAGCTAATACGATTACTGCAGAAGCCTGTGACTTGGAGTGCTGCACAATACAAAAATTTTGCATCCCAACCTGAGCTGGCTAATTAGACAGCAAATTAGCGTATAGCTACCTAGTCAGAGACTCTTTCAAACCATCTGCTTGTAATTTTGGTTCCATGATCAGTGTAGGCAGAGGTCTGAGTACATCTCTTTAAATCACAGATTTGGGTTGGAAGGGACCTCAAAGATCATCTTGTTCCAACCCCCTTGCCGTGGGCAGGGACACCTTCCACTAGACCAGGTTGCTCAAGCTGTCATCCAGCCTGGTCTTGAACACTTCCAGGGAGGGGGCAGCCACAACTTCTCTGGGCAACCTGTTCTAGTGTCTCACCACCCTCATGGTAAAGAATTTCTTCCTGATGTCTCTTCTTTCCCGATGTCTAATCTAAATCTAGTCGCTTTCAGTTTAAAACTGTTACTCCTTGTTCTATCACTACATGCCCTTGTAAAAAGCCCCTCTCCAATATGTGGCAAACTAAAGGATTCCTAGGTCTGGTCTTCATTCTTAAATTCACACTGTACCTCACAGTCATTATGTCAGGGTCTGATTCAGTCAGACTATAGGGATCTTTTCAAGAATATTATTTATCTTTCTTCCCACCAACTTCCAGATGGAGTTACTAAATCAAAAATCTTTTAGTACACTTTTAATGTAATATCCGAATTTTTTTTTTTTTTTTTTCCCCCTCTATATGTATCACTAGTTACAGCTTGGGGGAATAAATGTTGAGGCACAAAAGTAATGGATCCAGTTGAATATTGTCGTCCACTGGTGATGGACCTTCTGTTTCAGCTTTATATCCCACCTTTTTTCCTCATATCTTTTCTTACTCTCGACATTTTTGTGTATATATGCAGAGTGGACCGAAAATACATATATTCTGTGCTATAAAGTGGCCAGTGTGAAAACTTTGTAGAGCGATGACGAATGCTGCACTCCATGCCTGCTAATTAGCTCTTCACTAAGGTTGCAGAAGGCTGCAGTGATATGTGTTAGTAATCTGCCAAAATACACGTGTTTATTTAACACATTCTTCTTTGCCTAATTGCTGTTCCATAGAGATGGTACAAAAAGGATTCCGGGAAAAAAATGGAATTAGAATTCTTTCAAATAGGTATTTGCTGCCAAGTACCTCAGGTGTTAAAAAGAAGAACATTCAGAACAAAAGTCTGATTTCACGTAACCTGGAAGGCATAGAAGTGTTGAACAGATCAATAAAAACCTGTTGACATTTATTATATAATATCAGATATTATTTTTGGAAATTTATCACAGACAGGACTGTGTTATGTATGAACAACAAAATATTTAAAATAATATTTCTATGGGAAGTAACTTAGTTACTTTTTATGGTAATTCAGAAAGTCATTGCTGCTTTATACAGTTGGAAAATAACTAATCTATCTGTCTAATCCTTTATTGCATTTATACATATATACATTTTGGATATAGATATATTTATATATTTCTGTATATGCTTATACCTCCATATTTATGTATCTAAAATACTCTTCCTTTGCAATAAAAATATGATTTTATTGATTGGCTGTGTGACAGATCACAGAGCGTTGTGATCAATGGAGCAGAGTCGAGTTGGAGGCCTTGTAACCAGTGGTGTCCCCCAGGGGTCAATACTCGGTCCGGTCTTGTTCAACGTATTTATCAATGACCTGGACAAGGGGACAGAGTGTATCCTCAGCAAGTTCACTGATGATACCAAGTCAGGAGGGGTGTCTGACACGCCAGAGGGCTGTGCTGCCATCCAGTGGGACCTGGACAGGCTGGAGAGCTGGGCAGAGAAGAACCTCATGAGGTTCAATAACAGCAAGTGTAAGGTGCTGCACCTGGGGAAGAAGAATGCCAGGCACCAGTATAGGTTGGGGGGGACCTCCTGGAAAGCAGCTCCGAGGAGAAGGCTCTGGGAGTCCTGGTAGACAGTAAATTATCCATGAGCCAGCAATGTGCCCTTGCCACCAAGAAGGCCAATGCCACCCTGGGCTGCACAGGGCAGTGTGTGGCCAGTAGGTCGAGGGAGGTCATTCTCCCCCTCTACTCTGCCCTTGTGAGGCTGCATCTGGAATATTGTGTCTAGTTCTGGGCCCCCCAGTTCAAGAAAGACAGGGAACTGCTTGAGAGAGTCCAGTGGAGGGCAAGGAGGATGACTGGGGGATTGGAGCATCTCCCCTGTGAGGAAAGGCTGAGAGAGCTGGGACTCTTTAGGCTGGAGAAGAGAAGGCTGAGGGGTGATTTAATTAATGTTTATAAATACCTAAAGGGTGGATGGAGGGAGAATGGAGCCAGACTCTTTTCAGTGGTTCCCAGTGACAGGACGAGGGGTAACGGGTACAAGCTGGAACATAGGAGGTTCCATTTAAATATGAGGAAGAACTTTTTTTCAGTGAGGGTGACAGAGCACTGGCACAGGCTGCCCAGAGAAGGTGTGGAGTCTCCTTCTCTGGAGATTTTCAAGGCTCACCTGGATGCAGTCCTGAGTGATGTGCTCTAGGGGATCCTGCTTTTAAGCAGGGGAGTTGGTCTAGATGATCTCTGGAGGTCCCTTCCAACTCTGAATATTCTGTGATTCCGTGATTAAGCTCATATTGCCTTTTGAAAAGAATAGATCCAATATCTTCCTGGAAATTTCCTGGATTTCAGTTTATTTCTAGAACATCTTGTGCACGAGAGACAGATGCCTCTAGCAGTACCTAGGGATCTTGAGTTACAGCTATGGGTCGAATCAGAAAGACATACTTCAGCATGCTACCACTACTGACTTAATATTGAGAAATCAAAAAATATAACATTTCCTGGATGTTAATTTTACTTTAAACTATGATTTACAAAACTAAAAGAAAATATCTTTCAGGATCATTAGATCTGTAGTTCTCATATTGAGTTTGCGTGGCAAGACTTTGGTGGTGGAGGGCTACAGGGATGGCTTCTGTGAGACGCTGCCAGAAGGTTCCCCCTTGTCTGACAGAGACAATGCCGGCCACCTCCAAGATGAATCCGCTACTGGCCATGGCTGAACCCATCAGCAATGATGATAGCACCTCCATGATAACATACTTAAGAAAGGGGTAAAAAACCCTGGACAACAGCAGCAGAGAGAGGAGTGAGATGGCATGACAGAAACAACTCTGCAGGCACCATGGTCAATGAAGAAGTAGGGGGAGGAGGTGCTCCAGGCAGCCTGTGGTGAAGATCATGGTGAGGCAGGCTGTCCCTCTGCAGCTCATGGAGGTCCACAGTGGAGCAGATATCCACCTGCAGCCCATGGAGGACTCCACACCAGAGCAGGTGGATGCCCAAATGAGGTTGTGACCGTGTGGAGGGTCCACACTGGAGCAGGCTTCTGGCAGGACCTGTGGACCCATGGAGAGGAGCCCATGCTGGAGCAGGTTTGCTGTCAGGACTTGTGACCCCATGGGGGACCCGTGCTGGAGCAGTCTATTCCTGAAGGACTGCACCCTGTGGAAGTGACCCACGCTGGTGCAATTTCTGAAGAACTGCAGCCTGTGGGAAGGACTCACATTGGAGAAGTTTGTGGGGGACTGTGTCCTGTGGGAGGCATTCCAGGCTGGAGCAGGGGAAGAGTATGAGGAGTCCTCCCCCTGAGGAGGAAGCAGCAGCAGAAACACAGCGTGTGATGAACTGACCACAGCCCCCATTCCCTATCCCCCTGCGCCACTCAGGAGGAGGAGGTAGAGAAACTGAGAGTGGACTTGAACCCAGGAAGGGGTGGGAAGGAGGTGATTTAAGCCTTCATTTTATTTCTAATTACCCAATTGTTTTGATTGGTAATAAATTAAACTAATGTCCCCGAGTCAAGTTGGTTTTGCCCGTGATAGTAATTGTTGAATGATCTTCCTGTTCTTATCTTGACCCATGAGCTTTTCATTATATTTTCTCTCCCCTGTCCAGCTGAGGACAGGATAGAGAAGCTTTGGTGGGCACCTGGCATCCAGCCCAGGGTCAACCCACTAGAGTTCTTCAGCAAAATAATGAGCTCAAGAAACTCTGTGTTGTGTAATGCATCTGTATTTGAAGGATGAAACTCTGCTCAAGTTCCACTTAAAGCTTCAGAATAAGAAGTTATTAATCTGTGTTTTCTGCTTGCCTCATGCATAGTGCTGATTTCACCAGAAGGATTTATCAGCCATTATGTCAATAAATATACTATGTAGATGGATCCTTCTGAAATTAATGACTAAGTCTTTCATTTGATAAAAAAAGTCTTCAAAAGTCTAAGCAACTGTAAGCATTCCTGGGGTTCTCATATTACATTCCCTTCAGCAATCTTAGTAGAGCCCCTAGATACGGTAGCACTGTTACAGTATGTGATTGATGTTGGGTAATTAAAACCTTATCTGTCTGGAAACTGAAGTTTTGTGAGCAGCAGTATTTATTAATGCTGATGCAGGTTCTTACTAGTGTATGTGTTTGAACCTGTCTATAGCAGCAGTAGTGTAAGGGTTATTGATAGCATGGATTTATTTGATAGCTATGTTGGGCCTGGGAGTCATGTGTTGATAGAATTTTTGCTGGTAATAAAGTGTCAGATTAAAAGAAAACAGCAGCATTCTTATTTTTAATGGTGAGAAAAACTCACTGCCTGCTGCTGCATCTGACAGCATAAGATAAGCCTAAAGGTACATGTTACAAAAGAATTGAGTTCCTTATACAAAGGTGCTTGTCATCTAAACCCTTGATTATCTTGGAATATCTTAGCCTCCAAAAGTATATCTAGCAAGAAGGAAAATCATTAATTACTTTGTAGAGAAGCATAAAACACTGAGCTAACATTGTGAATTTAGTATGAAACTGAAAAATGTCCTATCCACTGATACAGTGCAGAAATGTTTGTTAACTAACTGCATTCATAGATGACAAAGCACTAGAAATGTCATAAAGTAGACAGGCAATACTTATGTATGCATGCATATTCACACCCCCACATATATAACACGTCATGAGAGTGATGTTCCCCATTCATGTTGCAAGATATTCTGCTGACACTGTATTCTTTAAAAGCATTCCTCTATTTCTACCTATTTTTATAGATACATTTTTGTTTTCTGGTCTTCTGAGTTAGAAGCAATCATGATACCACCAGCAATTCTTGGATTTGTTTGTTTGTTTTGGAGTCTAAGTACTCCCTTTTTTTGCAACAGCCTACCATTTTGTATCTCCCAGATGTAAGATCAGCAGTACTGCATACTCAGATTTCTTGGTCCACAATCCTGAAAAATAAAAGAAAAATTTATTTTGTATCTTGTAATAATGGCTTGTTAGCCAAGAATTTGACATCTGTCATTTTTTTAAGATGAAAAATAAGCACCTGTGTAAAACAGTTTGGAGTCAACACATTGCTGAAATGAATTTAGACTTCATGAGGCTGTCTGTATTTTCATATTTTCTCTCATTTCTTTTGGTCACATTTTAAAGATTTTGTTTCTAGCCATTATGATCACAGACTTGAATGAGCAATTACATACTTTTTTTGGTCTTTTTTTAGAGGGTATTCCCTCCCCCATGCCCCCATGTCCTTGCTTACTTTTAAATTGCATATACCAGGTCCAGTCCATAGCAGTGAAAGTTAGGTACTTTTCACCAGCTTTGATACTCTGCATTGACTTAACCTTCATATTAATATGCGATCCTTGTAACTAAATGTATCATAAAGCTTTAAGCATGTGATCATGTTCCAACATTTGTCTTTGGAGATGTTAATAGGGTTATTGAGCAGCAAAATGATAATCAGCAGTTTTAGAGGTCGTTCATTATATACTGTATAAATATTTCATAAATTCCCTACTGTTTACAGATAGAAATAGTCTAAAAAGAAATTGCAAATGTTCAGTACCTAATGCAGCTGATCTAGTTGTTAATGCTTGTTTATTTTTTTTAGAAAAAGCTATCTATATGTTTATGCAAATTATAACCACTACGTGACATAGGTTCATAGCATGGTCCAGCAGAATGTGTCATAATAGAAGCTCCAAGGATCATTGCATTCAAGTTGATTTACACTGTTAAAAAGAGATATATTTAACTTATATTAAAACATACCAAATGTCAAATGACCTTAAATTAGCAAGTAAATCTTCTTGCATCACCTTTTGTGTATTTTAGGTATTTACTTTTGGATATACAAATGATCACAGAATCATAGAATTGTTTGGGTTGGAAGGGACCTCAAAGATCTTCCAGTTCCAACCCCTCTGCCATGGCAGGGACACCTCCCACTAGACCAGGTTGCTCAAGGCTCCATCCAGCCTGGCTTTGAACACTTCCAGGGATGGAGCATCCACAACTTCCTTGGACACCCCGTTCCAGTGCCTCACCATCCTCACAGTAAAGAATTTCTTCCTTATATCTAGTCTAAATCTACCCTCTCTCAACTTCCACCCATTACCCCTCATCTTGTCATTACAGGCCCTTGTAAAAAGTCCCTCCCCAGATTTCTTGTAGGCCCCTTTCAGGTACTGGAAGGCTGCTATGAGGTCTCCCCGGAGCCTTCTCTTTTCCAGGCTGAACAAGCCTAACTCTCTCAGCCTGTCCTCATAAGAGAGGTGTTCCAGCCCTCTGACCATCTTGGTAGCCCTCCTCTGGACTTGTTCCAACAGCCCCCTATCTTTCTTGTGTTGGGGGCTCCAGAGCTGGACACAGTACTCCAGGTGGGGTCTCACGAGGGCAGAGTAGAGGGGCAGAATCACCTCCCTCGACCTGCTGATCACTCATCTTTTGATGCATCCCAGAACACGGTTGGTTTTCTGGGCTGCAGGCGCACACTGTTGGTTCATATTGATCTTATCATCCACCAACACACCCAAGTCTTTCTCCCCAGGACTGTTCTTGATCCACTCATTGCCCAGCTTGTATCTGTGCTTGGGATTGCCTTGACACAGGTGTAGGACCTTACACTTGGCCTTGTTGTAGAGTCAGATATCACTTTCAAAAATAATGTCTTTTTTTGGAATTTAACAGTTTAAGTGTTGGCATGAGGCCTGACTATTGGGCACTATTTCTGGATATACACTGAATGGCAAGTACACTTTGTGGGACGTTTTGCAATGTGATATCCAGATGCTGACTTTGTCCCAGCTGTAAGACTGGGGCATAGATGTACATCCTTAAAAGATACCCTTGATGTATAAGTTTGAAAGGAGGTGTGTTCTAATCGGCTACTCAGTCTGGTCTTAAAAATACCAGGGACTACACCTGCTGTGGTGTACAAATTCAGCTTATGCCACCTCAAATACAAAGCTGTAGTGTAGTAGGATAAATCAAGACAAAGAAATGCTTCCTAAATTAGCTGATGTCTCTGCTGGTGGGGGAGTCTGTGGGGTCTTTGTTGCCTGCTTTGAAGCCTTGTAGAAAAATTAGGACCAAATTCCTATCTTTCCCTGACTTCCTGAACTTGTCATCTGGATTTGCAGCACAAGAGAGCTTGAGAGGCAAATGTTTCAGTAGAGCAAAAAAGTAAGATCTGAAGAAAAAACCCACAAACAAACCAAGCAAAATACAGCAATAAAGATTCAAACCAACCTATGTGCATTTTCATCTCAGTGCTGCTATGGAGCATGTTGGGACCTGACCACTAGATACTCTGTGTCTCCTACTTTCAGTGTAATTTAAAACTCTTCTAATAAAGAAAATATGTTAGTGTATTGAGTAAATAGTTAAATAAGAAGCTGTGTTTTGAAGCAAGAAAGAAAACTTTGATAGAGTAAAGTGGGTTTTTTGGTGGTGTTCAGAGATCTGAGTAATTCCACATAGGACAAAATGTTGCACAATCATTATAATCTTAGTAGTTTTATAAGCAACTGCTCTTCTGCTATGATAGATGTGTTCTCCAGCTCATAATGGAAATCAATTATGCAGCTATGGGTAGTGTAAGAAACACTAGTCAGTCAAATGTCAATGTGATCAGAGGGGTTGTTTATGTCACCAAGACAGATACTAGAATAAAATATTGTCATAGAAATAACTGTTTCCCCCATCAACAGATGTCAGCTTTATGTTCTTATATCAAATTTGCCTTATCCTAAGCCCTTAAAAATCACTGTAGCTTCTAGAGCTGAAATAAAGACCAAGCATTTCCAGTCTTTAGAATTGTAATGCACAGTTAGATTACAGTTTTTTTCCAGTGGTCATGTTGTAAAAAAATTGCTAAATTTACTGGTATGCTGTCAGCAACAACAATATTCTTAGTTATATACAGATGCTGTAATGGCAAGTTTTTATTTCATTCTGTACTCATACTGCTCAGTATTTAGGAAAATTAACAGTAAAGGTAGACGAAGCCTAGAGATACATTCCAGAGTTTTTATTAGAGTTCTTTGCTTGAGTCTGTTCAGCTGCACATTGTTCAGTAACTGGCTATTTTGAGTCAAATTACCTACCTAAATGAGCTGAGCAAATGCTGGCTCAATTTAGTTACATACTATGAAATTTGTACGTTGAGTTATTCATTTTAGTGAATAGTTTGCTGAAGACTAACATTCAAATAGCATTTACCATTATCTTGTTAATAGGCCTTACTGCTTTAAATCTACTAAGAATGCAAATAAATGATAACTCTGCACTCATTAAGGAAATCTCTTGTGACTGACTTTGGTTAAATGTTCCAACCGGCATGTTTAGCACTTCTTTGGGGTTGGTAAAGTTCCAAAAATCTGTAAATTAAAGTTCTGTGGAGTGCTATAAAATATGCATAATGAAGCCCTGGATGTAAATTAAGAAGATTTATATTGCAGCATTCTGCTTACGTTATTCAATCTGAATGCTTCACAGGTTTTTATGAAGCAAATAAGCTGTTCTTTTTCTTGAAATTCGTTTTGAATGGTCGCCATGGATTCATTGTTACATTACTTAGTTCACACATTAAAGACTAAATTGTTCTTTTAAATCTGTATATCATACTAAAGTTTTATTGTACAATGCTTTTGAAGCGTAGGTGCTCCATCTGTTGTAGCAGTACACTGAAGTTGCCTATAGACATAAGTAGCTAAAATAGAGCTGAAAAAAATGTTTATGAATATTCTACTTTAAATGCATGTATCCCCTTGAGTCACGCTTATGTTTCCCATTATTCATAGCTAGTGAACATTAACTGGAAAAAAGTTTATTTCCAAGGGTCTTTAAATATTATTTATGGAAAATAAATACGAATTCTTGTATAAACTATAACCCCGCATGGTTTTTCTGTGTGTGTCCTGGGTTGCAATGTATTCTATTACCATGAGCCGTTGAGGCCTGGCGCCGGTGTTCCTTGCCTAGCCCCTCGGGACTATTCTTCTGTTAATGCGCCCATCAGTGCCTTGCCCCAGGACTCACCATCCCTTTGTGAGATGCTCCAGCCAGAGGGGGAGGGGTGGAGCCAAGCATTCCCGCCGGAGATAACTTTGGGGTTTGGAGCAGCACTCGGGGCTTTTACCCGCTGGGATCCCAGAGGACAGGGACTGCACCGCCGCCGGATTTTTGGAGGAGGACCAGTTTTTCTTTTCTACAAGATCACCGCTTCAACGGGATCATCTAAAAGAGAACTGCAGCTGCCACCGAAATCGGATTGCTCAGACTTTGTTTTCTTTTCCTACGGACCGCCGCTTTAACTGGACCATTTCGGAGAGAACTGCAGCTGTCACTGGATCGGACTGGTACCAGCACCCTGCCCGGCAGGGGGCCAGGTTGTATCCCTGACTCTATCGGGCCTGTCACCGGTTTCTCTGTATTATAGTTTTGTTGTATACATTAGTAAAAACTGTTATTCCCATTTTCCTCATATCTTTGCCTGAAAGCCCCTTAATTTCAATTCTATAACAATTCGGAGGGGAGGGGGTTGTATTTCTCTGTTCCAAGGGGGACTCCTGCCTTCCTTAGCACACACCTGTCTTTCAAACCGGGACAGATTTTGGCGCCCAACGTGGGGCCTGAGGGCATTGAGGAAAAAGGGTGAAAAAGGAATAACAGTTCCTGGCTAACCTGATTTTTTGTGCACTGAACGTGGGATCTTTGTTAGGCAGCACCATGTGGTCTAGTTTACCTTGCTTCGGGTGGCACGTGGTCGTGGCTATGCTTTTCCCCTTTGCAGCCCCTTATCTAAACATGGGTCCTCTGACTAAGGCTACTGCGGCTGTTATCCAGCTTGCACTGTGGGTTGGTAAGGTGAGGAGTTCATGGTTTTTCGATTTCCTGTGGAATGTGGGCACACGGATAAAGGGCTATCACACACTCAGCGTATGTTTCTGGGATTACATTAAAAATGATACCTTCTGTGAGGAAATAACACCAGGGGAAGTTTTCTCCCAACCATTCAACCAGTTCTTTGGGTCTGCTCCATCAGCTTTCGAAGGGTTTAGTTTTCCCCTAGATATTATCCATGTGTTGCTGCTAATAGGCCTACTGCTAACAGGCTGCTTGGCCTTCAGAGATAAAGTGAGACTGGCTTGGATAACTACTTGGATAACCACCCCAGAGACTAGGAATGCTGCCCCAGAACCTGACACGGCCCCAGAGGCTAGAGATCCTGCTCCGCAGCCTGACCCTGTCCCACGACCTGGCATTGCCCATCAGCCCACCTCACAAATGGACCAGCCTAATTGGGTGGGGGTACTGGTAAAGGAAATACGTGAGATGCTGAGGGAACACACCTCCCAAACTAGTGGGAGACCTTGTCCTAAAGAGGGAAAGTCTGATGGTGCAGCAGTGGAACCCACAGATGTTACAACTGTGCAGGGTCCAGCTGAACCACAAGGACAGCCACAGCCAGCAGCAGTCGCCCCTGTGCAGAGGAGGAAGTGCAAGGCCAAATCAGTACGCCCAGTTAATGATGGGGATGAGCCAGAGCCCTCACAACCCGCAGGGGAGTCAGAGCCTGAAATTATCATCGAATCCCTGTCATTCGACAGTCTCCGTAATATGCGAAAAGACATTGCGCGACGGGGGCGTGAGCCTTTTACAACTTGGTTACTTCGGGTTTGGGACCTTATGGGTAAAGGCGTACAACTGGATAGTGGCGAAGCCAGGTATTTGGGATCCTTGGCCCAAGACTCAGGGGTGGACCAGGTATTTGTAAGGGAGCCGGGGCCCCTTTCTCTCTGGGAGCGGCTTTTAATGAGTGTGAGGGAAAGGTTTGTCCACAGAGAGAGAATGCAGGAGTACCATCATAGAATGCAATGGAAGACCCTTGAGGAAGCGATCCAACAGCTGAGGGAAGTGGCAGTGTTAGAGGTACTCTTTGGGAGGGACGGACAGCATGATAATGACCCCGACAAGGTCAAGTGTACAGGGCAGATGCTGTGGAACCTGGCAAAGCTGGGGCCACAGCAGTATGCCACATTCATTGCAACAATTAATGCTGATGACAACCAAGAGACAGTGGGTTCTGTTGCCAACAGGTTCAGATATTATGAGAGTTTAGTCAATGGCCCAATGAAAGCTCATGTCGCTGCTGTGGCTAGGGACCTCAAGGAAGAGATTAGGGAGGAGGTGATGAAGGAGGTGAGGAGGAGCAGCTCTCGTGTGGCACCAGTGCAGGTCATAAACCCCAGAGCCAGAGCCCGACGTCCCCCAGCTAGAGAGAGAGGGTACACCCCACGATCTGAGCTGTGGTTCTTCCTGTGTGACTGTGGGGAAGACATGAGAAGGTGGGATGGGAAACCCACTTCTGTCCTGGCAGCACGGGTTCGTGAGCTCAAAAGGGAAAACACTAACCGAGGGGGCTCCACTAAAGCAAAAGTAGCCTCAGCCTCCCGTGACCGAGCTGCCAGGTATTACAGAAGGGAGGATGATGTGTCAGATCCCCTTGAGGAAACATCTAGCAGGTATGCCCAGGGAATGGATGATAACCAGGCCTAGAGGGGCCCTGCCTCTAGCCAGGAAGAGGCACGGGAGAATCGGATCTTTTGGACAGTGTGGATCCGATGGCCTGGCACATCAGAGCCACAGAGATATGAAGCATTGGTTGACACTGGAGCACAATGTACCCTAATGCCATCGGGACATGTGGGGGCAGAACCTGTGTCTATTGCTGGGGTGACAGGGGGGTCGCAGCAGTTGACCCTGTTGGAAGCTGAGGTGAGCCTGACTGGGAAGGAGTGGCAGAAGCATCCTATTGTGACTGGCCCGGAGGCCCCATGTATCCTGGAAATAGACTTCCTCCGAAATGGCTATTACAAAGACCCAAAAGGATTTAAGTGGGCACGAGACCGAGGGGTGGATCTAACCATGGACAGTATCTCCCAGGCTATCCATGACTGTGAGACGTGCGCAGTGTAGAGTTTCATTGTATATGTATATATATATATATCTGTGTGTGTGTGTAAAGTTTAAGAAAGGTATTGATTTGGGATGATGCAAATGGTAATAGAATAAGGGGTGGATAATGTCCTGGGTTGCAATGTATTCTATTACCATGAGCCGTTGAGGCCTGGCGCCGGTGTTCCTTGCCTAGCCCCTCGGGACTATTCTTCTGTTAATGCGCCCATCAGGGCCTTGCCCCAGGACTCACCATCCCTTTGTGAGATGCTCCAGCCAGAGGGGGAGGGGTGGAGCCAAGCATTCCCGCCGGAGATAACTTTGGGGTTTGGAGCAGCACTCGGGGCCTTACCCGCTGGGATCCCAGAGGACAAGGACTGCACCGCGGCCGGATTTTCGGAGGAGGACCAGTTTGCTTCTCTACAAGATCACCGCTTCAACGGGATCATCTAAAAGAGAACTGCAGCTGCCACCGAAATCGGATTGCTCAGACTTTGTTTTCTTTTCCTACCGACCGCCGCTTTAACCGGACCATTTCGGAGAGAGCTGCAGCTGCCACTGGATCGGACTGGTACCAGCACCCTGCCCGGCAGGGGGCCAGGTTGTATCCCTGACTCTGTCGAGCCTGTAACCGGTTTCTCTGTATTATAGTTTTGTTGTATACATTAGTAAAAACTGTTATTCCCATTTTCCTCATATCTTTGCCTGAAAGCCCCTTAATTTCAATTCTATAACAATTCGGAGGGAAGGGGGTTGTATTTCTCTGTTCCAAGGGGGGCTCCTGCCTTCCTTAGCAGACACCTGTCTTTCAAACCGGGACAGTGTGGCTTTCAGAAGGAAAGAAGCTAAAGCTAACTTTGTGCCACCCAGAGATGTCAAAGAAACCACATAAGGGCATTGGGTCTGTCTGTACCCTAAAAAGGGGCAAAAGCATCAAGAAAGAGAACCTGAGGTGCAGTTGTATGCTAGGAAACTTGCTGCTATGGAGTTGTTTAGTTCAGGAAACTACTGTCTTCCAGTGTGGAAGATAATACTTGGTATTTTAACAGGACTCTTCGTTGATGTTGTGGTTCTACGTCAGCTAAACTGAATGGTGGTCAGGATATTTCAAGTCTGCACTGAAACACAATTATTTTGATTATATCCTTAATCTTGTAGCCATATTAAATTAAGCAACAAAAAGCATCTGCAGCATTTTACTTTGAGGGTCTACATGTATATCTCTGTATACCTGTACCATTTTTAAAATAAAGACCTACTGTAGAACAAACTGTCATTAGCTTCTAAATCTTTAATTTCTGCTTAGTATTTTCTGTTTCTTTTAAGCTCACATTGTGAAATTCTGAAACGAGTGGTATGAAATAGTGCAATCAAAGTTAAACTCAAATTTTAAATAAGCCACAGAATTATGTATAAACAAATAGCAAAAATGTTGGTAAACCAAATATTCTGAATACAATAACAATTTTGAATGGTTAATTTTTAAGTTTTGTATTATTCAAAGATAATAGGAAAAATTATTTTTAGAATTTTTATTTTGATATTACTAAGGGATTTCCAGGATTTCACAGCTATACTATAATATTTTATAGCATTTTATTCCACTATATTGAATATAGGTCAGATATATTTTTTAGTGTATGTTAAATATAGCCACTCTTATAATTTTTTATAATAATAATTTCAAATTTTCCACATATTTTATTTTAAAAAAAAGGATATAATATTCATGTTTTATGCAACTAAACCACTATGGTATTACGCATAATTCAGTTTGAACACCAGGGATTATAAAATGTCTTTGGAAATTAGAGCCAGCTCAAATTGTTAAACTGTGTTTTGTAATGAAGAATAGAGGAACAGATTAGTATTTGAGCTTTTGGATCACATTACTCTATGATGACAGAGTACATCTAGAAACAATTAAGACAGTGATGACTATGAGAACACAGAGCTTAATTGAGGGATACTTTTATAAGAAACAGTGTATGTAGATCACTTCAGATTCAGAGTAGAAACCCAAACAATTAAAGATAAATGATGACGATAACAGCATTTAAAATAGAATAGCTACACATACATTTGCATGTTTATCTACATATTCATTCAGAAATAAGTAATGTGCTCTGTAGAAGAATTAGTAAGGGGCAGAGTCAAAATAGAAATTCAGTGGCAAAAGTACTACATGATTCAACTGAGCTTAGTATGGCATTCCATCATAAAGAGTATTGTGACTTTGAAAAGCAGCACTCAGAATTGATAGTTTCTGGCATATTTCCAAAACTATTTGAACTAGAGTATGTGGAAATAGATAGTAGGGTGACACCACTGGTGGGATACGAGGAGATCAGAGGTATGGCCAAGGAATGGAGAACACTATATTAATTTAGAAGACCGTGTGTGAGACAGAATTCTGATTTCTGATTCTTGTTTTATGGGCTGGGCTGGAATCTTCCTGCTCCAAAATTTCATGTTGAAATATAAACAGAGGCAAACTATAATTTAGATTTCACAGTTTTAGCATTTAATTTTTAGATAACAAACAAATACACAAATTAAGGAAAATACACTGTAAGCATTATAACAAGAACAGCTAATGGGAGCAGTGATCACTTTTCTTCAGTGGGATAAGGGCGTAACTGAACTGTCCAGCTTCACAAAGTACCCAAATGTTCCTAAAAGTGTAGGTCCACAAACCACATCTGCCTTGCATATGCCAAACAGGAGACTGCAATTCAAAATAAACCTTTGTCTGAAATCTATGGTCATATTCAAACTAGGACTTTCCAAAATTAGAATAAATTAGTGAAGGTTGATACTTTTAAAATTTGTATATTTGCACAGTATTCTGCTGGAATTACAGGTTGACATTAGAGTGTGAGAATAGAAAGACCAAGCATCTCTGTCTGTGGAAGTTAGACAGAAATATTAAGGGCAATTTGTGTCTCTGAATGCATAAGAGCTGGGATGTTAACAGACTTTATATTGCTACGAGGGATGGCAGAAAAAAATATTGTTCAATATACTCACTGCTTTGTAAGGCACTTCAGACAATAAACCTTACTGAGAGGCAAAGTTTATTAGCTCTGTATAGCCTTTTATCAATTTTCTATTTTGAGGTTTGCAGAATCACCAAGTGGCTGGGTTTGGAAGGGACCTCTGGAAGTCATCTCGTCCATCTCCCCTGCGTAAGCAGGGTTGTCTAGAGCCAGTTGCCCAAGACCATGTGAAGACCACTCTTGAATATCTCCAAGGATGGAAACTCCACAACCTCCCTGGGCAACATGTGCCGGTGCTCAGTCGCCCTCACAGTCAAAAAGCGTTTCCTGATGTTCAGGTGGAATCTCCCGTGTTTCCATTTGTGCCTATTGCATCTTGTCTTGTCACTGGGTGCCTCTGGAAAGAGCCTGGCTCTGTCTTCTTTGTACTCTCTAAGATCCCCCTGAGCCTTGCCTTCTCCAGGCTGAATAGTCCCAGCTCTCTCAGCCTTGTCTTGTAGGAAAGATGCTCTTGTCCCTTCATCATCTTTGTAGCCTTTTGCTGGACTCTCTGTAGTATCTCTGTATCTTTTCTTGTACTTGGGAGCCCAGAAGTGGGCACAGGACTCCAGCTGTGGCTTCCGTATTGCAGAACAGAGGGAAAGGATCACCTCCCTTTACCTGCTGGCAACACTCGTCCTAATGCAGCCCAGGATGCCATTGGCTTTCTCTGTAGCAAGGGTATATCCTGGCTCAGGTTCAACCTGATGTCCACCAGGACTCCCAGGTGCTTTTCTGCAAACCTCCTTTCCAGCTGCATTGCCCTCAGTGTAGACTGGTGCCTGAGGCTACTCATCCCCAGGGCTGTAGGCTCATGTTTCTGCCAAATACTATACTGCTAACAGTGAATACATGAGACTCTTTGAGACAAGTTTGCATGTCTTTGCAGTGCTTTCTACTGCATGCTGTTGATGTCCCTCATATGCAGAGGCAGAAACTAAGCTGAGATCCATTTAATAGCAGATTAGGGTAAACAAATGTAATTAACAATGTTATTGCATTTTATTAACACTACGAGCACTCACGTGCAAATGTATTTTTGTCACTGTTTCAGCAAACCATCCTGGAAGAAAGTTTAACATAATGCTGAAAACAGCTCTTAAAACTGTTGTCGGTATCTAGGCTGCTTATGTGGTTGTAATCAGATAGTATAACAATAGCAGCAGTGGATAACTTATCTAAAATGCCCTGATGTAAATGAGGACAGTGCATGTATTTTTACAGATATTGTCCTTGCTTAATAGTAAGTATTAGAAGCATATAACTGGGTTTTGGATAAGAGAAAAGCATATAGTTCTTTGTGCGTGAAGTGCTTAAAAACTTCTAAGTTGCTGTGACTGTACATTCAATGATCTCTTTTGGGTGCAAGGACCCTGATTTTCCCTTCTTGTGAGCCTCTGATCTTCAGGATGAACCTGTTTTCAAAGTTCATATTTGGTGAATTTCTAAATGACCAAACCCATAGATCTCTGTACAGTTTAGTTTTTCTGTTCTCACCATGTTCTCGTCTACAGTGGGCACAATTTTATAGTGAAAGAAGGGTGAATTTATTTGAGTGTTTTGTAGCAGGTACCAATTTTCACCTTATTTATATTGGAGGCTGACATTAACACAGTAAATGTTAAATATAGAAAAAGATTCAGTGCTTTGCATGCACTCCAAGCTTATTAGGTTTGGAAGTGGAACTTGGAAGGAATTTTGAAGGGAACTTCAGGAGTCATCTTGTTCAGCCTCCCACTAAAACGTGAGTCAAGTGAGATGGGTTTCTCAGGAGTCATATTCAGTCAAGTTTTGAATACTTCGAAGAATGGTGATTCCACAACTGCTTTGCATAACCTGTTGCAGTGTTTGACTACCCTCATTGTGAAATGTTTTTTCTTCTCCAGACTGGAAAAAAAAATCACCCATAACATGGTGCATACCTACATACACATACATACATGCTTTCATACACTTTGTTATGACTGGACTGCAGTATTACATTCAGACATAATCAGAGGGAAGCATGTATACTGTGCGGCACTAGAAATAGTGCCAAAACTAGACTACAACATTGGTCAATTCCTCAGTGGTAGTAGAGCTTAGAGGGGGTCTTCTCAACATGGTAAATATGCCTTTATTTTAAGTTCAAGCAGTGTGGATGGAGTGTAATGGTCATTATTGTATATTAGCCAGCTGTGTATGTGTCATAGTCTCTGGAATGTTTTCACTCTGATGGTTAGCACATTTGAAAGCTACACATGCATTTTTTTTACTACCTGTGCTAGTTACACTAGGTTGCACAACATATGTATTAAAATTACATGTATTTGTAACCCTGCATGATAAGGCAGGCGAGATATCTCATGAAGTGAGACTCATAACTAAATGCTTAGATTGTGATCTTATTCCAGATGAAACTGATTTTTGTATTAGAATGCTAAATTCATTGTTCAATTAAAAATGTTTCCCCATTGATTTGTTTAATCCTTAAACAGAGCTCCATGTTGGTATTTTGCTGAAACTGAAATACCAAAAAAATTTGATTCCTAAATGGGACGTTATCTGTCCCATGTAAAAGACTGTCTGACTCTCTTTTAGGCTTTCTAGATATAAGATGACGTTTTGTTCCATTGTTCGTTCATCTGTTTTACCTTCTGGTTATCTTTTATGTTGTTGGCTGCCATTAGTATGAATCTGTGAGCTGATGGAATGCTACACACTCTCTGTCCTGTGGGTACTTGTCTGCTGCTAGCTAACATTTTGAATATTCGTTATCCAGCACCAGCTAATTCCCCTGGCCAATTCTTTGGTTCATCACTTGGCAGGTACATGCCATTTACATCACCTGTGGTTTTTTGTTTTGGTTTGGATTTTCTGTCTTTACAGTCTTTCCTCTTTGGTGACCTCTTACTGCTTGAGAACCCTGGTGTAGCTTCTTGAATCAGGAGAGATATATACAGCAAAACAGAAGACATTTGGCAATTAATTGATTATGAAGGGATCTCAAATTATCTGGTTGCCTGAGGTAAAGACTGTATTCCCCTAGAACAGCCACAAGCTGTTGTCCTTTGAAGATTTACAGGAAGAGAATGATATGGGAGATTTTGATTAAGGGACCAAGGGCAGATGCTGCTTGAGTAATGGGATTTGTGCCACTCCATTATGTGCAAAATTCAAAACTCAAGATAACATATGACTTTTGTCATTATCCTTTTAATGAAAACTACAGTACGTGGCTGTGAACACAAATCCTGCTAAGTAAACTCAGGAGAGTTAGTTCACTGTACACTTGAATTCCAATTACCGTGGAAAAATAACTAAGCAAGAAGGAATCAAGCCACCAAAACACTACAAAATTTCACAGTAATGATATTATCAAGTGCTTTTTAGTTTCATTGCTGGATTTCTTTATTCTTCTGCCTGCATTATATGAGAATAATAACAAACAATACAAATTTCTATAGCAACACCATCTTTCAGACAAGTGTCTCAATGGATTTTGCAAGCATTGAGTGATCAAACCTCACAAATACTATGATGCTGGAACAAAGTACAGATTCCCTTAAATCACACCTGCTTGCCTTAGAATTTAATTACAATACAAGATTTAAGAATGGTGAGAAGTTAAAGAAGCAAAGCCTGGTTCCCAAAGCATTATTCCCATTAAGAAGGATTTGTACTAGAATATCAGATATTCAACAACACAGTTTTATTGGCATAGCATACGGGTTCAAGAATTCTTGTTTTCAAGGAGTGTAAGAGAAAATATATTATACTGTAACTTAAGGTTTTTCTACTGGCACTGGGTTTCTGGATGTACTTTGCCATGCTGAATCAGAAAGAAAATATTCTGATCTATCATTAATGACGTGAAGTTCTGTATATTTATAACTTCATTTTTATGACTTATAACTTCATTTTTATGTTTTCTTCATTATTCACAGGTGCATATCCTCCTAACCAAATCAAAAGATAGTTCTTATTAGTAGACAGGAAATATGATAAGCAAAGTCTTCTAATATTGTCCCTATATTTGGGCAGATTGATCAATTCCTAGCTTTAAGTTTTCCTTTGAACATCATTTAAAAAAAAAAATCTACTATGCATTTCAATCAAAATCATTCACATTCAGGTTATAGTCATTATCAGAGGTCATCATTATATGTATGTAATGTATATGCATTGTATTTGTATGTCCATACACACGGACTCCTTTACATACCAGTGATATTAATTACAGAGATTTCCACAGTCACCACTTTTATGACTGAATGTACATTTTAGATTTTAGGTTCATTTTAAAGGAAAATTTGATTGTCTGAAGATATGTAAGTTTCTTGATGCTTTAGTCGAATGTGATTAAAGGGAAGGTACTTGAATAAGCACATTTGACATTCCAGAAAAGCCTTTTACATTTACATATAAGTTATTAGATTACTGAGCAAAGACCTAGAGTTAAACTCCAAGCAGAAGATGCAATCTCAAATATCAGGGCTACATGAAATTTGTCTGAAAGTACTGATTCAAGACAGTACAGTAATGTATAATTAACAATCACTTGAAGAAATAGACTTCTAATAAAAATCAAAACTAGTAAATTTAGAGACACATCAGGGTGACTACTCAAGAGAAGTGACTGCCCTACAAGAGTGATTTCTCAGATGACTTTTGCTATATATTATGAAATTACCATATACAGCAACAACAGGAAATAATATTCAGTATAATATATTTATATATACAGTCACATGTTTCTAGATACAGTTATTCCTTGTTTTCCTTGAAAAAGAATGATATTGATAAATAAACTGTCTTTCTAAATTTTACAAATATGATTAGTACTTTGTATGTGGTGAAAATAAACTCTGTGTGCATGGATGTTTTTCAAGAAGTTGGCAAATACAGAACACACTAGCATTCCAAACGTCCAAGAACTTATGTGAACTAAAATGCAGTCACTTTTGGATGTTGGGCAGGGTATATGTTATATAAGCCAGAGATAGTATCTTAACTGTAATGAAATAAACTCAAAAATTCTCATTGATTTGTTTTTTCCCAAACGTTTTCCCATTAGTAGCTTGACACGGATAAAAGTGAAGGTATTTTAGTTGGCAGGGTGAGCGATCCCCTTAGTGTCAGGTGACAGACTAATTTTTTTCTAATAAAGTTAGGACTTCATAAGAGTGAAGAGGTGGTGAAATGGCCATGGTATGTTTATCCAGACCTGCAACTAAGCATCTCAGGGACAAGTCACTGCTGGGTCTTCATGCTATATTTAGTAGTGATACGAAGTATAATGCATGTCAGGATATTTATACTCTAGCTGAACTAATTTTGCTGAAGACATATTCTTCTAATTTCTTACTTCTGTAATTTTGATCAGATAAGGGACAATATGATGACGACAGTCATAATAACCTTAATAAACTTTTCTGCCAGCAGATCAAACTCAGATCACTTGTAAAATAATTAGCTGATTAGGGCGACAGACTTTAGAGAAGACCAAGATCTGCTTTTTCAGTGCATGTCATGATGGAGTTAGTCTGTCAAGCTTGAACAGCCTACCTTCTTCCCTTGTGCCTGTACAGAGCTCAGTGGTTGCTAAGGAAGGTGACAGATTACACACCACTTCTCAGCAGCAATAGTGTCGATAATCCTCCACGTTCCTTTTCAATCACTTCTCATTTATGCAAGTGTGAGTGAGAATCTTACAGACAGAGAAGGTAAATAAATTCATAAATTTAAAAAAAAGATTTTCCCTCATGTACATTCTTCAAGTCTCTCTTACTAGGAGAAGGTAAGGAAGAAACAGAAAAAAACCTCCAAATGCTAGCATATTTTAAATCTTGATTTTCAGTTATTAGAGTGTGGTTGCAGCAGATTTGATTCAAAGAGCCACAGAGATTCATTTCAGCTGTTCTTATGGCTCCACATTTCCTTATTTTCTGCTGTTCCTATGCTTTTTGTTGTATGATAAGTATCACTCATTTCTAATCAAGTACTAACTTGAAAAATATATTGAAGAATATATTAGTCTTTATAAGACAATAATTTGCATTTGTGGAAATGGAAAAGCCAACAAATGTGAAATAGTGTCAAAGTCTAAAGTTGAGTTATAAGCACGCAAAACTCTTCTAACGACCTTAAAAACAGGAACTGTTCTGGTAAGATTTCTGCAGTATGTCAGATGAAAGGTTGTTTTTGATCAGCACCAACCATCATGTCTTATCATCTTGTGACACTTACCCTTTAAAAAAATACAGTGTACAATATAGCAAGGGCATGAAAAGGTTACTCTCCAATGGCTTTTAAGAACATAGCTTGCAGAGAATCCTATGACCCGTGCAACAAATCTGATTTTTATCCACCTGTCCTATTATGCCTTAAAACTTCCGAAGCTTCATCTACTACTGTAGGTCACTATGGAAAAAAACAAAAATACAAACCTCTCAATTTCTTCTTGATCTACATGCATATTTCTTACAATTTAGAAGAAACAAACTGTATAAGGGTAACAGATTTTGCCTATGCCTATCTTAGATATATGTCTACATGAAGACATCTAGCAAAATTCTATTTATCGATACAGTCAGCATTATGCTATTTGGCAGATACACGATTTAAAAGTTGAGGTCCTTAGCAGTCCGCTGAAAGGACATGGATCCTTACTATTTATTAGCAGCTTGTGGAAGTGTTAATTCTTTCAGTGTCAATGTAAGTGTGACACATATATAACATTTGTAGACATATACATGCCAGGTGTTGTGTACAACCCATTCACAAATGCTTTTGACAGTATGAACCTACAGTTGCAATAGGAATCCTGTTTTCTTTAATCAATATATAACTCTGCAAATATAATCCTTGTGGACATCATGGTAAGTTTCATATCTTACAATGTTTCTTTGGTTTCCTTGGAATAATGAAAGTAGAAATGATATTTTAAGGCATTTTAGATGCCATGTACAATAACTTCTCTAAAATTATTAGATTGTTGTATAGCATATTAGGTTTTTAAAATCCTAAAGTAATTTAAGATTTTTTATTAAAAATAAAATCTTTTGCTATAACATCCATGATTAGCTACTGATTTGTCACAGCTTCTTTATGTGAAATGAGAAGAGGTTAAATCTTTCAGGCTGGAGTAAGAGAAAAAATGGAGAGCTCAGTTTCATTCTTTCTGTTATGCTTAAAATGTTGTTTGGATCCTAAGTAACCAAAGACATAATAAAAAATTAGTAGACCTTCTGATTCACCACCTTAAGTTGTTAGCATCTCTGCCAAGTGAAGCAGGACTTGGCACAGCAAGAGACCATATACGACCTCCAGGAGAACCTGTAAGAATTATGCCAATAGATGGAACTGTTTCTTTTAATGTCAAGAAACACTGTTGCTTAGATTTTGCCCTTTGAAATGAAACAACATAGTGGCCCTGATCTAATAATCTGATACCATTTTTGGAAGAAGTTGTTCATGTTTTCAAAATTCTAGCATAGATATCAAAAGTAATGGCCATCTGAAATAACTTCAGCAATTCTAACAAGCCTCTCCTCCATCTCTCTCATTTTTATGGAGCACTAATTTGTGCTATTAGGTGTGTACCAACTTGACCTAGAAACGGCTGTTCTCGGCAAGAAATTTCTATCTAGAAGCTCGTGATATGTCAGTGGTACTCAGGGATAAGGACAGGAGGCAGTGGGTGCAAACTGAAGTACAGGGAATTCCAGTTAAACATGGAGAATGCTTTTTCAGTCTGAGAGTGGTCAAACACTGGCACAGATTGCCCAGAGACATTGTGGAGTCTCCATCCATGGAGGTATTTGAAACCTGACCGAATGCAGCCCTGAGCAACCTGCTTTAGGCGACCTGGCTTTGAACAGATTGGTTGGTCTACACCATCTCCCAAAGGTCCCTTCCAATCTAAACTATTCTGTGGTTCTGTGATACTCCGACACCATGGAGTCTTCCTAAAAGCAGCAGGTCAAAGCCTTGCCTATACTGTCATGTACTGTATTGGGAGGTAACTTTGGTACTTTAAGACTTTAGGGTTTTTTACTTTCTAGTCATCTTTTCTATATTTTCTTCTTAATACCTTTCTGATGTTGTAATGAGTATCTTCAACAAATCAGTGTACTGTGAGAAAGATGGGCAGCTATGCAGTGGTGTTTTGCCTTCATGGGGATATGGTTCCATTGTTGAAAACTATCACATATGCTCAGT
This sequence comes from Podargus strigoides, assembly GCA_028020825.1. NCBI lineage: Eukaryota > Metazoa > Chordata > Aves > Caprimulgiformes > Podargidae > Podargus > Podargus strigoides. Next base: position 22,969,934 of record CM051621.1, on the reverse strand, counting down.
TGGGAGAATTTCCTATGGTAATGGGATAAGAATCTGCAAGGATAAAAAAAAAAATAATCCTGTAGCATGATCTGAGATGAAAAAGTTGAGCCAAGAGTTTAACCAAAGAAGATTTGCTGGTCTTGATGGTCTGAGAGTAAAGGTCTGCTTTGTAAGGGTAAGAGTGAGTTAAATGGAGTTTTATTTACAAGGTCTTTCTATTTTGTATTGAACTTATTTGCTTGTTTGTTTGCTTTCTCTTTTAGGAGTTTATTGTATGGAGTTCTATTCTGATAGTAGCTAGGTTTCTGTCTTCGAAGCCCCTGTGGTGGTATTATGTATTTCTCATTTATTTTAAAATCCAGTCTTTGTGCAACTTGCTGTACTGACGCATAGTATTACAGTTCTCGTGTTCTGTGTATTTGGTTATTATGCATATTGGTAGCAAGAGAGTTATTTAATATATATGTAGATTCAGCAGCATGAAAACATTTGGTTTCGCCGATAGAACAGAACATCTGTTGTAGGATCTTCTGATATTTTTTTAGCAAGATTTCAAATGAACCGTCAGCTCCAGATAAGAATTGTCCTATTGATTCCAGATTATTTTACATCTTTATTTCATATTTAGCCTTTCTTCTCTGCCATGAGCTCAACTAATGTAGTTGTGCAAAACCTGGAAAGCTGTACGGCACTTTCTGCAGATTGTATGAAATACATGTACAAACAGTGTGCATGAAAAAAAAAAAAGAGATGCTCTACCTAGTAATGATAATTAAATCCAGACTTCTAAGCCTGTGAGGCTCCGATAATGTCATTACTTTGGAAAGCACATTCTTGAAGGAAGCTAAGGAGCTGGTCAATCTCAGAACACTAGGGTGTTTTGAAGACTGCATCTGTGACATGTTTTGGCCAGATTAGACATTCTCGTGTTGAGTAATCTACCTCAAAATTCAGCCTGAATAAATTCTGAATTTTACAGTTGTCTACTAGTGTCTCTGTGCTCTGTTTCTAGCTGTTTAAGACTAAAAACTCGATAGCAGGCAAAACAGACTTAACTTGGGGAAAATTAATTTAATTTACTGCCAATTAAAATAGATTTGGGTAATGAGAAACAAAAAGTCAAAAATTAAACCAAGAAAGTTAAGCAGTTCTTTGCAGATAACTGCAGTTGCATAATGAAACTGGAGTGTTCAAAATATGCTAAAGGATATTGAGGTTGTAAAAGAGAATGATTTCTTAGTGCTGCACAAACAGGAGGAGAAAGATGTCAATTTAGGTTGTGCATATTTTCCCTTCAGCACTGTATTTAGTGCAGGTGCCCAGGCGCTGTCAGCGGGGGGCTGCAGGGTGGGAGGGGAGGGGCTGGGGCTGCCCTGAGCCACACACAGCCAGTTCCAGCCAGCTCCACAATGGACCCACTGCAGGACTGAGCTGAGTCCGTCAGTGCAGGTGGCGCTGCCTCTGTGAAAACACGTTTAAGAAAGGGCAAGAACACCAGAGAACAGTGAGGAGAAAAGTGTGAGGAACAGCCCTGTGAACACCAAGGTCAGAGAAGGAGGGGAGGAGGTGCTCCAGGCATGGAACAGGTACTGCTCAGCAGCCTGTGGAGAACCCACACTGAAGCAGATGGAGATTCCCAGAGAAATGGTGGCCTGTGGAGAGCTCTCACTGCAACATGGAAAAAGTGTAGGCATGGGAAAGTGAGTGGCAGAGAGAAACGGACTGTCAACCCCACCATCCCCTCTGTGCTGCTTGGCAGGGGAGTAGAGGAGTTAGAAGCAAAGGGAAAGGAGGAAGGAAAGGTGCTTTAATGTTTGTCTTTTTGTTTCTCACTACCCAAGTCTGGTTTAGTTGGCAGTAAATTAAATTAATTCTCCCCAAGTCTGTTTTGCTTGCAACAGTAACTGGTAAGTGATCTCCCTGTCTTTACCTTGATCCATGATCTTTCTCGTCCTATTTTCTCTGTCCATTTGGTGGGGGGTGAGTACGCAGCCAGGGCTGACCCACCACATTATGCACACACTACCATTACCCTGCAGACAGAAATCCAGGGTGGTTAAAGAAGCAGACCAGCACAGAGCTGAGTGGTAAGCAAATATTGAACTGGCTTGTCATATTTGATCTATATAGTGAAAGAGCTTAGATTTTTAATCTGGAAGAGTTCAAAAGAAATACGACTGTGTACTATCTTACAAAGGTGATAAGCTGTTCTCACACATAAGCAGCATGACGTGTTAAACATCTAGTAGAAACTATGCATATTTTCTGTGTATAGATATGAAAATGGCACATTTTGGGAGTGCTTGAAGTAGACAAGGGGCGTATCTGCTCAGTGATGATCCTGAAATAAAAGTTTATTTCACACATTAAAAGCCTAAACCTATAAGTGCCTACATAAACAGTGTTTTGTCCAGATATCTTTAATCACTGTTGTATTTGTTCCAACCTCATACTTTTCAAGACTACAGAGAAGTATTTATAAAAGCCAGTAGCCACAAATTTACTGAAATAAACAAGTATTCAGCTCTCCCAAGCATTGTTTTAACTCAGTTTAGATACTTTGAATTTTTTTTTTCTGCCTGTGTGTACATTTATTACCGGTAAAAAGACAGTATTTGGAAACTACTCCTGGCACTAACAAAGAAAATTTTAGTCCAGCTACAATGAGTGCATTTATGAATTCATATTCAGATACTTCTGTAATCACTAGAGAAAAATGAATCAGTAGAATTTGTATGAAATGTCTGCTTGTTTTTCAGGAGTTTGAGTTGAGTTAAACGTAGATTTACGTTTTTAACTATATCAAGTTATCTCTCTGCATTTGACACAACTGCTTTGAAAACAGACTAAACTGGACATAAATGGACCAAAACGAATATTCTGCATAGGCAGGAACTTTCCTTTCTGGCTGACTTGTATCAGAAATCTGTTTTGTACATGTTCTATGGCTTGTATAAAATGCACGAAGTAATGAGGCCCATCATTGTCATGCTATTGTCATTTCAAAGCACTGAAATGCAAAAATTAGCATTACCATTAGTTCCACAAGTTTTTTCTACATAATGAAAACAATTAATCAGTATAAACTGAACGTTTCAAGTCATTGGCAAGGAATGAATCCATAGACTCCTTGAAAGTAGTACTTGCATAATTTTTTTACTACCTCCATTATGTACTAAGATTTTAGGTGTCTGTTCTGGTGTCCAGTCATAAAAAATGAAGGGAAAATAGAGCTCATTTAAAGCTGTTTTCTTACCCTAAGGCAGATCAACTGTATCTTCCTCAGTCCAGGTTAGAACATGTTCAGACATTTTTAAGGGTGATTTATATAGCCCTAGAAAATCATAGCTTCTCTGTAATGTGTATTTCTATGTTCATGTTCTTATTAGAGTTAAACCTGTTTGACTCTCCATGAGCTTGGAAGCAGTTTCTTTCTCCACTTACTCCAGAAAGTTTATCATGTTCTTTCTTCATTCTTCTCCCTAAGATTAGCAGACATCATTCATTCAATCTTTATTCAATGATGATGGTTTATAAGCCTCTGATAATTCGCATTTCTCTCTCCTGACTGCCTCCAGCTGATGCCTAAAACTGTATCCAGCACTCTAAATGAGGCTTCCTAATGTGAGAGAAAAAGATGACTTTTTTATGTTGCCAATGCAGCATGAGATCTCCTTCCTGTTCAGGATGACATTTCAGCTTCTGTTCAGTTTTTATGTACTAAATTCCCAGATTGCCTCTGAACTACTGCTACCTGGCTGATTACTCTCCACTGTACATCGGCAGTTTATTTCTTTTTCTTGAGTGTGAACTGTTGCACATACTGAGTTCTGCCCTGCTTCGTCCTTGCATGCCACTGCTCTGGCTGGTCTGTCTTGGACTCTCCGTTCTACTCCTCTCTTTTAGTGCTCCCCAGCGCTTTGCTTCATGTGCCACTTTCGTAAGTATTCCCTTTATTCTACCATTCACAAAAGTAATAGTAAAAATAGATCCTTGCCTTGCAGAACCACTCTTGATACAGCCCTCGCTTTTGACAGGGCACTACTAATAACTGCTTTCCAACTGCAGTTTTTAGCTGGTTTACACCCCTTTCATCTGCACCATGCTTTTCTAGCTTGTTTATCAGAACGTCACATCAAAAGAATTAGAAAAGTCAAGTTATGACATCTGCTGCTTCTCCTTTCTTCTTAGGGTCTCCTGTCATGTCAGAGAGGGAGATTAGATTGGTTGACAGTATGTGTCATGATAAATCCATGCTGACGTCTTCTCATCTCTTTGTGTTTCTCCCTGTACTTAAGGCAGCTTGTTCTAGTATTACATATATTTTTTTTTGGAACTGATTTCAGACAAGAGGTCTATAAATATAAACACTTGGTTCATACCTTTTAAAGATGGGACATATGGTGCCATTTTTATTTTCTGAAATTTCAAATGTCCTAATGTCCTTTAGAATTTCTCCAAGACAACTGCTAAAGGCTCCCACTTCATACCAACCGTACTAGGGATCTTAGGTCTGCATGGACTTAGAAGTACATAACCTATTAAACTACTCTCTAAACTAGTGCTTTCTTGTTCTTACTACTTTCTTACCTATTCTTACTACTTACCTATTCTTACTGCTTTACTATTATGTTTTTGTTTTTTTTAAAAATTTACTGGTGAAATATTTATAGATACATAGCTGTAATATACTAAGACAGTCTCATCACAGTTGTTTTTCTCAGCTTTCAGATACTTTATTTCAGCTTTCCTATTTATAGTCTCTTCTTTGAATTAACATGATTTACAGAGAATAATGAACTATTATGATGTATATAAATAAGCTTATGAAGGCATGTAGTCATGTACAGTTTGCATAGAATATTACCCTTTGCTTGAACTGTAGTAATTGTTTGCACAAGAGTTAAAACTGGTTTAAGATTTGCATCATCCACATATTCTTCAGGTGACTGATGCATTTGTCTAAAGGTATTCAGTTTTTATTAGGTAATAACTGCATATTGTTTGCCAGGTAGTTTGATTTCTTTTTAGAATAACTTAAAATCTCTAAAGAAAACATTTATTGGTGAATTTAAGGCAAGACATTAATTCACTCTTTTCATATGTAAACATATATTACATCCACTTGACGGTACTCACTATTGTAAATAATTAAAAACGTTTTCTGAGAGACTCAGAAAAACATAAATTACACAGTTACATCCCAGATCATGTTATCAAACTGTATCCTGAATTTAGGATTGAAAATGTATAAAGTACAGTTGAGTGTTTAAAGACTACAGGGTTACTTGTGTTGACCATTTATGAAAATAGGAAAGTAGTCTGGGTTCATACTGGAAACAATGTATCACAGAATCACAGAATGTTAGGGATTGGAAGGGACCTCAAAAGATCATCTAGTCCAATCCCCCTGCCAGAGCAGGAACACCTAGGTCAGGTCACACAGGAATATGTCTAAGAGGGTGAAGTGCTGGGGTCTGAACCCTGAGCCCTGAATTAAGGTTGACATATGGGTGGTTCCCACAGCCCTTCAAAAGGAGGGGATGAGTTTGCCTTTTGGCTTTCCTCCAAGATGCGGCCGGCCTTGCGAGGAGAGCCCCAAGTGCCCTGCATTTTGATAACAAGTGCCAGGTGTCCTGTTTGGGGATAAAAGCTGGGCCCACTTGCAGGAAGGGTTGGAGAGTCTGTCTGTGGAGTGGGCGCACTTCACAGAGTTTTCCTGTTGGGGAAGGACCTCCTGACTCTTCATGCAACTGGATCGCAGTCAGGTCTGGCACGTATAAACGCGGGCTTTGTGGGGAGGCAACATGGGGTTACTTCTATCATATGTAACCACCTTATTGTCCTGGTTGTCTCCCATTTTCTCTGTGGGTTACCTCGTGTCTCTGCTTGTTCCATCTATTATGAGTGAAACTATGTCATTCCTGGGGTCACTGGGGTTGATATCTAGTATTTGTGATCTATCTAACTTGTTTGTACCCCCAGCAATCCCCTATATTCTGAGTCCTTTACGTGAAATAGAACTTACTCACTGGATTGTTGTTCTGCTGCTGGCTGTGTCTTTTGTACTGGGCCTACTAATTGGCAAAACAGAGGGTTTTGAATGTCTCCAGAGAAGGAGACTCCACAACTTCTCTGGGCAGCCTGTTCCAGTGCTCCGTCACCCTCACTGTGAAGAAATTCTTCCTCACATTTATGCGGAACCTCCTATGTTCCAGCTTGCACCCATTGCCCCTTGTCCTATCATTGGATGTCACTGAGAAGAGCCTGGCTCCATCCTCATGACACTCACCTTTTACATATTTATAAACATTAATAAGGTCACCCCTCAGTCTCCTCTCCAAGCTAAAGAGACCCAGCTCCCTCAGCCTTTCCTCATAAGGGAGATGTTCCACTCCCTTCATCATCTTTGTGGCTCTGCGCTGGACTCTCTCAAGCAGTTCCCTGTCCTTCTTGAACTGGGGGGCCCAGAACTGGACACAATACGCCAGATGTGGCCTCACCAAGGCAGAATAGAGGGGAAGGAGAACCTCTCTTGACCTACTAACCACCCCCTTTCTAATACACCCCAGGATGCCATTGGCCTTCTTGGCCACAAGGGCACATTGCTGGCTCATGGTCATCCTGCTGTCCACCAGGACCCCCAGGTCCCTTTCCCCTACACTGCTCTCCAACAGGTCAGCCCCCAACCTGTACTGGTACATGGGGTTGTTCTTTCCCAGATGCAAGACTCTACATTTGCCCTTGTTGAATTTCATTAAGTTTCTCCCTGCCCAACTCTCCAGCCTATCAAGGTCTCGTTGAATGGCAGCACAACCCTCTGGTGTGTCAGCCACTCCTCCTAGTTTGGTGTCATCAGCAAACTTGCTGAGGATACATTCTGTACCCTCATCCAGGTCGTTGATGAAGATATTGAACAACACCGGTCCCAGTACCGACCCCTGAGGGACTCCACTAGTCACAGGCCTCCAACTAGACTCCGTCCCATTGATCACAACTCTCTGGCTTCTTTCCTTCAGCCAGTTCACAATCCACCGCACTACCTGATCACCAAACCCATACTTTATCAGCTTATCTGCAAGGATGCTGTGGGAGACAGTGTCAAATGCTTTACTGAAATCAAGATAAACCACATCTACCGCTCTACCATCATCTCTCCACCTAGTTATTTCCTCATAGAAGGCAATAAGGTTGGTCAAACATGACTTACCCTTGGTAAAACCATGTTGACTGCTCTTAATGACCCCCTCATCCTTGATGTGCCTAGAGATAGTGCCAAGAACAAGCTGTTCCATCACCTTTCCAGGGATGGAAGTGAGGCTGACCGGCCTATAGTTACCCGGGTCCTCCTTCTTGCCCTTCTTATAGATTGGAGTGACATTTGCTATCCTCCAGTCCTCAGGCACCTCTCCTGTTCTCCATGACTTACCAAAGATGATGGAGAGTGGCCTAGCAATGACCTCTGCCAGCTCCCTCAGCACCCTTGGGTGCATTCCATCTGTTCCCATCGATTTATGGATATCCAGATTGCTCAACTGATCCCTAACCCAATCCTCATCTACCGAGGCAAACTCCTCCTTTATCCTGACTTCTTCTGGGGCTACAGGGATCAGGGGCTCCTGGGGAAAGCCTGCAGGAGTAAAGACAGAGGCAAAGAAGGCATTCAGCACCTGTGCCTTCTTTATATCCTCTGTCTCTAGGGCACCCCCCTCATTCATCAGTGGGCCTATATTGCCTCTAGTGTTTGTTTTATTAGCCATGTATTTGAAAAAGCCCTTTCTATTATCCTTGACCTGGCTTGCAGATAATTTTAAAAAAAGAAGAATACTGAGGTAACAATACTGAAATGTTTAAGAGTTTGGACAAGTGAGAGCTACAACTTTTTATATATTTAAAAGTATGGGAATTTTTTTTTCATATTGGAGCTGTAAGATTACATCATATTTCACCTGAAGATATAAAACAAGCAATCATTTCATCCAAAGTTCACATACTCATCTGAGTGTGCACCAGAACAGAATCAAGAAGTCTTTTCTTAATCCCTGATTGTGGAAGATTATTTGAACCCTGGTTACAGAAGTAAATGCTGAAAATTATTTAATAATAACTTAAGATTGATCTCTTTTATCATTTACAAATATATTTTCAATCACTTTGCAGCACTGGTCTCTCTGATAACAGTACATTTGTACACATCTAGGATGTTTCAATACTGAGGCATAACTTCAAGTACAGCATCTTCATCTAAGATATGAACAGAGTGAAATCTTAGAATCACAGAATAGCCTTGGTTGTAAAAGTCCTCTAAGATCATCAAGTCCAACTGTTATCTTGATTTCAGTAAAGCATTTGACACAGTCTCCCACAGAATCCTCACAGCTAAACTGAGGAAGTGTGGTCTGGATGATCGGATAGTAAGGTGGATTGTGAACTGGCTGAAGGAAAGAAGCCAGAGAGTTCTGGTCAGTGGGACAGAGTCTAGTTGGAGGCCTGTATCTAGTGGAGTCCCTCAGGGGTCGGTACTGGGACCAGTACTATTCAATATATTCATCAGTGGATTTGGATGAGGGAATAGAGTGCTCTGTCAGCAAGTTTGTTGATGACACCAAACTGGGAGGAGTGGCTGAAACACCAGAAGGCTGTGCTGCCATTCAAAGAGACCTAGACAGGCTGGAGAGTTGGGCAGGGAGAAATGTAATGAAATATAACAAGGGCAAGTGTAGAGTTTTGCATCTGGGGAAGAACAACCCCATGTGCCAGTATAAGTTGGGGACTGACCTGTTGGAGAGCAGCATAGGGGAAAGGGACCTGGGGGTCCTGGTGGACAGCAGGATGACCATGAGCCAGCAATGTGCCCTTGTGGCCAAGAAGGCCAATGGCATCCTGGGGTGTATTAGAAGGGGTGTGGTTAGTAGGTGAAGAGAGGTTCTCCTCCCCCTCTACCCTGCCCTGGTGAGGCCACATCTGGCGTATTGTGTCCAGTTCTGGGCCCCCCAGTTCAAGAAGGACAGGGAACTACTTGAGAGAGTCCAGCGCAGAGCCACAAAGATGATGAAGGGAGTGGAACATCTCCCTTATGAGGAAAGGCTGAAGGAGCTGGGTCTCTTTAGCTTGTAGAAGAGGAGACTGAGGGGTGACCTTATTAATGTCTGTAAATATGTAAAGGGTGAGTGTCATGAGGATGGAGCCAGGCTCTTCTCAGTGACATCCAATGATAGGACAAGGGGCAACGGGTGTAAGCTGGAACATAGGAGGTTCCGCATAAATGTGAGGAAGAACTTCTTCACAGTGAGGGTGACGGAGCACTGGCGCAGGCTGCCCAGAGAGGTTGTGGAGTCTCCTCCTCTGGAGACATTCAAAACCTGCCTGGATGCGTTCCTGTGTGACCTGATCTAGGTATTCCTGCTCTGGCAGGGGTATTGGACTAGATGATCTTTTGAGGTCCCTTCCAATCCCTAAAATTCTGTGATTCTGTGATTAACCTATAGCTGCCAAGTCACCACTACCCCATGTCCCTCAGCACCTCATCTACACCTCTCCTAAATCCCTCCAGGGATGGGGACTCCACCACTGCCCTGGGCACCCTGTTCCAGTGCCTAACAACCCTGTTGGTGAAGAAATTTTTCCTAATATCCAGTCTAAACCTCCCCTGGCACAACTTGTCCCCTCCACAAATGGAGGGACCTATATTCATATTCAAATGGTAAATTCTGCTTCAAGGGAAATGAACAGATTTTTTTTTTTCCCCTCTGATTTATCTTTGTTACTTCAGAACAGCTACTACCCCATACACAGCTCCTTGAAAAGCTTCACTGAAGTCATGTGAAGTGGGTTAGGCTGAGCTGAAACGGATGTTTTAAAGCATGATACAGTTTCATAAACATATGGAATTCCTGTAGTTTGCATTAAAAGCAGTTTATCAGCAGCTCATGAGGCAGTCTTACTGTCGCAATAATACTTGAATTTATTGTACACTGCAGGCAGGGGTTATCTTAATCCCACACACATTGCTGACCAGATCTGACATTCTATTCAGAGGTGTGAAGCAGTGCATAGCGCTGTGAGAGGACAAATATATTCCAAGAAATATATCACTTTTAAATATTCTACCTATGCATTCTCTTTTCCTGTGAATTCATGTCTAAGTAAAAGTAACATAAGGATTTTTTTCCCCCAACTGTTCTGAGGTGCTGTTCAGCAAATGCCTGGCAGTATTAAGTTACAAAGTAGGCAGCTTTCTTACCCCAGTGATTTTGCATCACACCTTTATTTTGCATGTTAGTTGATACAAATGCATCCTTTGGACCTTAATATTACAAACTTTCATTCAGCTACATTTGCTAGTGACAGGCATTGATAGTGTAATCACATGTAATAACTATAAACTCAATATATGGGGAGTATAAATGCTACGAATATAAATTTGATAATGATTTAATTGACAGGGGGTCAATTAAAAGGGGCTGCTAATTCTTTTAAATGTTGTTTTATTAAACTTGCCAGTGATGAGAAATGGTTAAATTGCTGTATGATTTTTGCTGTCAAGTATGTATTTCCATCCTATCTAAATACATATTTGGAATTGCAGAGTCATGCAGGTTGGGAAGGACCTTCACAGGTCACATAGTCTAAAGCAGCTGGACTACAAAGCATTTAGAGCAGGTTGCTCATGGCCTTCATGTTATTTTACTGATCACGTTAACCCACTGGCAGTTTATTCATCCCTCTTATTTTGCAGTTAACTTTGACACTGAAGGGAGGTTTGAAAGGAAAAGGAAGTACACGCATTTCAAGGAAGAAATTTTTTTCAAACCAATTTTTATATGGATTATTGCATTTTGCATCTTGGAGTGTTTTTTAGTAGTTTAGTAGTTTAGTTTAGTAGTTAGGGATGCCTGCACACTTGCCCGTCCTTGATCCCCCCTATTCCTGAATGTGTTATTAACTGATTGATTGTTACTAAATCTATAATAAACTGCTTCAGTTCTGGTTTGATTAAAAACACAAGAGTTGAGCATTTTTTCCTGTGACAGGTAGCAAACAATGCTTTGCTGTGTGCTTGTGCAGACACCTGTGTGCAACTTCCATTTGCTGCGAAGACAGAGCAGATGTCAGGAATGTGCGGTGGTGACAGCGGTCTCAAGCTTGGTGACTTTTGTCAGGGGATGTTCTGGTGGCCTTTTAGTCTCATGAGACCTGGTGGAGAGTCTGCCTTGCCCCAAAGTGTCAGGCACCTGCACGCAATTGCCATTAGCTGTTTCATTGCTTCTTACCACAGTGGTCAGTGTGTGCAAATAAATTGCTATGCCATTTGCATGGCAGAGGCTGTGGAATTTAACATCCTGAGAGGAATGAGCCAGCCAATACCAGAATTACAACTCTGGACTTCAGAAAAGCCTATTTCAGCCTGCTCTTGGGAGCAGATGATCCCATGGGAAACTACCCTGAAGGGTGAAGAGGTCCAGGAGATTTGGCTAATCTTTAAGCACACCTCTTTAGGATACAAGAATTGTTCCTTTCTGTCAAGGAGGCATAGCAGAAGGTGATCTTGGATGAATGTGGAGCTCCTGTCTGAGCTCAGACATGAAAAGGAAATGCACAGATGGTGGAAGCAGGGACAGGGTACATGGAAAGGATACAAAGACATTGCCCACTCCTGTAGAAATGGAGAGAGGAGGGCCAAAGCTCAGCTGGAGCTGATGCTAGCACAGGAGGTGGCATGCAGCATGAAAGGTTTCTCTAAGTATATTGTCAGAAGAAGGAAGGTTAAGAGTTGAGTGCATCCATTGTTCAGTGAGGCATGGGACCTAGTGACAAGGGTCAAGGAAAAGGCTAAGGTACTCAGTATTTTTTTTCCTCAATTTTCACTGGTAATGTTTGTTCTCTGGGCCCTTGGGTTCCTGAGCCTTCCAGTCTGTGGGAGTGAAGCAGTGCCCACAGTATGGGAAGAAAGAGTTGCAGATCATTTAACCCCCTTGGGGGTGCACAAATCTGTGACTAGATAGGAGGCATCCAAAGGTCCTGAAGGATCTTTGCGATTTCTTTGTGAGGCTGCTCACAGTCACCTTCAAAAGGTCATGGCAATCAGGGAGCTTCCTGATGGGTAAAAATAAGGCAGACATTACACCCATCTTCAAGAAGGGCAAGAATGGGGATCTAAGTAGCTACAAGCCAATCAGCCTCACCTCAGTCACTGTGGGATTTATGGAGCAAATCCTCTCAGCAACTATTTCTAAACACAAGAACAAGAAGGTGATTGAGAGTAAGCGTTTTATCAGGGACAAATCCACAATGACAGGATGGAGTGCACTGTCAGCATGTTTGTGGTCAGTGTCAGATTGAGTGGAGCAATCACTACACTGTAGAGCAGGATTGCACTTCAGAAGAATCTGCACAAATTGGAGAAATGAGCTGAGGGGAACCTCAGAACCTCATGGAGATAAGCAAAAGCAAGTGCAAAGTTCTGTGCTTGGGATGGAATCATCCCATGCAACCATACAATCTCAGGGCTGACTGTGTGGGAGAGGGAAAGACTTAGGAACAGCAATACAAATAATGCATCTAAATAAACAATAGCTGAAGGTGTAGCCTAATGAAATTTAATTTTTTTTCTTTGAATAGCAAATTTTTCAAAATTTTTATTTCAGAAAATAGTTTTGAAGTAAATATTTTTGTCTTATCTGAGGTAAATTGGATGAATTTCAATTTAGCATTGCTTTTGCAAATTCCTTTGTTTTCTTCTGTGTTTAATTGCCTGAATAATCTTAAGTGTTGTTTTTCCCAGCTTCTGTTTTCTTGCTTTTATTTTTGTTTGGTCTTTCCCTAAAATACACAAAAATCCTCATGACTCTTATACATAAAAGTTTTTGAAGATCTGTAGAAAAAAATCAAGAATGCTTGTACTGCCATTGATTATCCGTGCTTAACACTGTTCTGTATTTAGCAAGAAATAGAATGACTCGATAATGGGTCATAAGTTCCAAGCTAATTGATCTTCTTTCATCCAATAAGATTGCTTTAAACAGCAATCAGATTTATCTGTACTTTGGGTATCCAAGTAGAAACATTGAACTGTATGTCTTACATCATCGAAGACCATGTATAAGCAGAGTTGCGTGGAAAAAAAAAAAGTAACTTCAGTCATTCCATGGAACAGAGAAAGTAACAGTAAAAAAATGAGAATTCTTAATACTACATGGTACTACAGTGGGAAGAGACCAGTTGAGCAGGAAAGTTTAGTTTTGAAACATAACACTTTCTGTCCTGAACACCACAGGCAGCTTCACAAGTATAAATTATCTCTCCACTAATGAGCACCAGGGTCACACTTTACTTGAAATTCTGAATCCATGTCATTATTCTGAAATGTGTTTGTGAAGAAGATTCATTTGCTATGTACTGAAAGAGCTTTTAAGGATTGCTTTTAAGTGACTTTGATTAACCTCAACAAGAGCTTAAAATACTTCACTGTCAGAACTTTTCACGAAGGTTTAAGATTTCCATAAATGAATCAAGAGAGAAAAGAATCAGAAAACCGTAGCAGCTGTGGCATGATTGTCTAAATTAAAATAACTGCAAACCTATAATTAATAGAATAATCATCTGTTACAGAATTCTTGCAAAAAGACAATCATAATTAAATACTTTTAATCCTTTCTGAATAAAATGGTCCATTAGGCCAACATGTTTATATATATACACACACACACGTATGTGTGTGTGTGTATATGTATATGCATCTTTGTGTATATCATTTCTGAACTTCTGATGTGACTTCAAAAAGTTAAAATCTAGCAAAAGAATTAATGAAGGCACACTGATGAACATCGAGTTCATTGAATGTCAAATTGTGTTATTTCCCAAATGTTAAAATAGTACTTAATAGCCTTTGATGCAGCAAAATAAAATAGATGTTTTCTTTGATATGCATGTGCAGAACAAAGATGGCTTTGAAGTCTGTTTTTGTGTATTCCTTTAGCAGCGAAAAACTGACATACGATCATAAACTTAGATTGTCTGAAAGTATGAAAGCACATGAGACTTAAAAGGAAAAGTAGGACAATTTTCTTGACAGAAAAGTGATGCTACCTCTAGTGTCAGTGATGTTAATTGACTATACCTGAACTTTCCCAAGACTTTAGGTGATTAGTTTGTTTAAACTAAAGGAATACTATTGTGAGTAGGCTTTATAATCCATAAACAATGTAGAGAAATAATAAAATGCAGTTGGCAAAATGAATGATTTAAAAGCAACTTCTGATTTGTTTTAGGTACAGCTATTGTTTTTCTCTATATCCAAAGTTTAAAATCATGTCTCTTTGGAGAGGTTTTTCTGTGCCTGTTATCCTGTTCAGTGGCATTAATGATATACTTATCTTGTGGTTCTCAATCAAATCAGTCTGTGGCAGAGTAAAAAAAATACCATACCTAAAATGCAGGTTGTGCTATCTGAAGATTTTCTCTTATTCCCTCCAAATACTGGCAAAATATGATGCTCCTTTCTGTCTCCTGGAATCTTCCCCAGTATTTTAAAATTTGGTAGGGAACTGGTGTCTCACAGATCTCTTCAACTAGTAGTCTCTCAGGCTACTTCTGTGATGTCTTTGGCAGTGGTGCTGGTGAACATCTGGCAGCTGATGCAGACTCACTCCCTTCTCCCATTTTCCCTTTTTCTCTCTGCCCTTTCCTGACCTCCCACTCATGAACACAACTCCTGCTCTCTCTGTCCCTTGTAAACAAAGCCATTTCCCATTGGCTCAAAGTAGCCTTTCCTCCATCTTACAGATAAGGAAATTCCTCTCAGTCATAGTTCCCTATCGTGTTATCCAGGGTCTGAAGTCTGAGCATTCAGTGACTGCTAGGCAGTTAGTGAGTGCAGTGCCACTCCCAGTAGATCCAGTAGTGGATGAATATGTTGTCTTCCAGAGGATGCTATGATCAAAGCTTTGTACCTAGAACAACAGTTGCTTTAGGATTTTAGTTAAATCCCCTATTCTGAAAGGGCCCGTATCTGGCAAGCAGTGAGTAAACTGCCAGTAAAAGTTCAATCTCTTACAAAGGTGCCTCCCCAGCCATGAATGGCATGTTGCACAATGGCTGTCACTGTCCCTTACTACTGTCTATGTATGGATTTGCGTTTGTCATGCAGCTTTGTCTTTTCTGCTGGTTGCCTTGCAAACAATGAGTTATTTTTTATTTCTGTGGTAAATTGGGATGACAATATACAGACACCTCTAGATACTTATTATACAGGCTTATTGAATATATGGTGTCTTAACAGTTTTGTCACTTTTAAAGTCATTTACAAGGAAAATATTCACGCATCTTATTGCAGCAATTTTGAAACCTTATTTTTGTCAGAAGTCATACGTCTCTCAGACTCCAAACTTTCAGACCATGACAATCTCTAATCCGAATAGGAGAAGTACCTCACTGAATGCAATAGGTGCATGGTTTGATAATCTTCTAAAACTCTAGATTCTCTAATTATGAACCAAGACCAAACCATACCAAAACCCAAAATTAACTCACAAGAGCATCATCACTGATTTATTTTCAAGCGCACAAAACAGACGATGCTTTTCATGATCACGAAACAGAAGCAAAATATAACAATACTTAACAGCAGAAAAACCCTAACACTGTTTTCTGAGGAAACATGTAATGAAAGTACCCATGGTAATACTGAATGAAATTCCCATGAGTCAGAATGAAATTTATGTAGCAAAATGTGGACTTAGACATTGAAAAATATAAGGAGAGGAGAGGAAAATCACTTCAACTTAAAGGTAAAAGATCTCAAAGAGATGAAAATTTAAATAAAAATATTATGTTATCTTGAATTCTCAGTGGAAGCTATTGTCCTACATAATTTATAGCAAGTTCTTCTTTGATCTTTTATATTTACACAGGGTATTACTAGTGAATGCAAATTTTAATGCTAAAACACTCCCATTAATTCTACAATTTATACTTACAGTAATTATTTGGATTTAGCTTATCTTGAGTGATTGTTGTAGTAACAAACCAGTCATTAAAAAGTAAGTTTGTACGTCTACATGTACTTGTAAAGTCTGCCTACAAGGTTTCCATCTCAATATTTGGATCAGGTTCTGTAGTTATGACAAGCTTGCAGTTCGCTGAAAATGAAATAGTCACCATTTTAAGCTAACAAAGTACCTGATTCTTGATCTTCCTGCCATTTAGTTTTCCACTTATCTAGTATCCTTCGGAACTCTGACCTATTGAGCTTACACATTCATTCCTGTTTTGAAGTTACCAGCATTCCAGTAGAACAATGAAGTTTTTGAAAATGTGTCATTCTACTTCATAATTGAAACAAAAAAAAAATCTTAAAAGAACTAAATACTTTGAGCCAGGCTTGGCATATGGGCAAGAAAATTAATAAAGTAATATCATTCCATCACTGAGAAGCACAAACTGGTAAATTCTACAAAGTACTATTTCCTGCAGGCATGTGTGGAAATTTATCTTAATTGTCATAGAGAGTTATCAGTCAGAGGAAGATCACTGTATCAGAGTATTTAATTTGCATCAGAATGTTAACATTAAAGTAAAAGACAATTTTGCATGTATAAAAGACTGGAATCTTCAAAAAAATAGATGAGGATTCTGTGCCTTTATTTCAAAGAAAAAACCCACAACCAGCATTAATGACCCTGTCCATTTTCTGGTTAGTACAGACCTTTGTTGATTCCTTCTGCTCAGATGTCTGGCATGGGTTTTGTCAAGCAGGAAATGTCCAGCTTCAAAAGTGCCATTAAAGGAACTGAAACTGGAGGAAACCAAGTCTTAAGATCCTTTCCCTTTCACTCCTTGGTACAGCAGAGTGCTGTGAGGACTCATCTGGGTGTATCCCTGCTCAGATGGTGATATTTATATAATCTAGTGTATATTCAAATTTTGATATGGCATACTACTTCTGGAGATTCATTGGATTTCCCTTTCTAACAATAAAACTATGCTAGTGAAACTGGACAGAAGAATATTCACATTGTCTGTTAACGAGCTCCTCTGTATTGATAGCTGTTCAGTATCCTTTGTTCTATGCTAGATACATATTTTAAAATACTGACTTCTATAAATAGCTTGCCTGATTTTTTAAATCAATAGCCCTATTTGCAAATTGCATTCCTTTTTAAACACTGGATAAAATGAAGCATCCATAGGGGAAATACTGATAGCTGTGTATCACTGTCCCAATTTGCAAATTAGATGTACTCCATCTTTTTCATAAGTAATAAGCACTTGATTCTAACAAAGCAAGTAGTTTTTTACTAATTTTGAAGCATAGGATAAAATGTAGTATATGGCCCAATGGCATAACATTACAACAGAGAGCTAAACTCAGTAAATAGTGCCAAACCAGAACTGTTTAACTCTCTGGATTTAGATCTCCCCAAGACAGTGAGGTGTGACTCCTTCACACCTGCTGAAAATACCTTGGGTAAGGTCAAATTCAGCACAGTCAGATTCCCAGTTCTCCAGCCCAGCCACAACCTGGGCCCTGGCATCCATGCAGAGGTTCTCTGGAGGCTACTGTGTTACAATTTCATACACTAAGGTCCCAAATGTGTCTACTGGATGATCAGGTTTGTACTTCTGACTAAAGATCCTGGAAATACATTTGTTTCAAACTTTTGGCCAAAATTTGAGTTAATTCAGCATTCATTAAACTAGCTTACAAAGTATTCTAGTGTTATTTGAATATTTTCTATACCTGCCTATTTACTGCTTTGTCAAGATGTAGGCCACAAAGTTTGAGACATTATTTTGAGCACTTTATTGTGTGAAATGCAGGTGTTTTTTTAAATTCAGATTAATATACTTTAATTCAAGGAAATTTCTTACTTCTTGCTAAAAAGCATGTGCAGGAACAGGCAGTTCATGGAGGCCTAGAGGATCAGACACTCTTGTAAAGGGCCAGGGAAGGATCCCACAGTTTGGCCTAGAAACTTCCTTGTTGCTGAGACTCCTTCCTTATGGGCCTTCAGGAGTTCTCTGGATGTGCTTGAGAGATTGTTGGTTATCCTCTGGTTGTGATACATTTACCAGGGAATTTATGACAGAAATTATTCTTCTGCATTTATCTAAAGATGTTATTTAAATTAGTCTTGGGAAATAAAAGTTTTCATAGAAACCTTTGCTGATTCTCAAATGAGAAGCTTCTCACCTATTTTTAAGGAGACAACGTCATAGTAAGATCCTACAAATCTATTTTTTAAAAATAATTTTAATGAGGATGGGAAACAGTATGATTATACCTTGTTTTCAGAATGACAGGTTCTAGAAACTGATAAATTGTCATATTCCTTGAATTGCATTCACAAATGGTATTCAGTGTAACAGTATTAATACTACAGAGTCACAGAATCACAGAATGTTAGGGATTGGAAGGGACCTCAAAAGATCATCTAGTCCAATCCCCCTGCCAGAGCAGGAACACCTAGGTCAGGTCACACAGGAACATGTCCAGGTGGGTTTTGAATGTCTCCAGAGAAGGAGACTCCACAACCTCTCTGGGCAGCCTGTTCCAGTGTTCTGTTACCCTCACTGTGAAGAAATTCTTCCTCACATTTATGCGGAACCTCCTATGTTCCAGCTTGCACCCATTGCCCCTTGTCCTATCATTGGATGTCACTGAGAAGAGCCTGGCTCCATCCTCATGACACTCACGCTTTACATATTTACAGACATTAATGAGGTCACCCCTCAGTCTCCTCTTCTCCAAGCTAAAGAGACCCAGCTCCTTCAGCCTTTCCTCATAATGGAGATGTTCCACACCCTTAATCATCTTTGTGGCTCTGCGCTGGACTCTCTCAAGCAGTTCCCTGTCCTTCTTGAACTGGGGGCCCCAGAACTGGACACAATATTCCAGATGCGGCTTCACCAGGGCAGAGGAGACGGGAGGAGAACCTCTCTTGACCTACTAACCACCCCCTTTCTAATACACCCCAGGATGCCATTGGCCTTCTTGGCCACAAGGGCACATTGCTGGCTCATGGTCATCCTGCTGTCCACCAGGACCCCCAGGTCCCTTTCCCCTACGCTGCTCTCCAACAGGTCAGTCCCCAACTTATACTGGCACACAGGGTTGTTCTTCCCCAGATGCAAGACTCTACACTTGCCCTTGTTATATTTCATTAAATTTCTCCCCACCCAGCTCTCCAGCCTGTCTAGGTCTCTCTGAATGGCAGCACGGCCTTCTGGTGTGTCAGCCACTTCTCCCAGTTTTTAGGTGGCATTTTGCATTTTACACAGTTATTTCAGGTTTATGTTAAGTGCAAAGCACTCATGATAATAAATAATTAAGAAGTGGAAGTGTTCATTTAATGAAACAACATATATATATATATATACACTGCATAGAAATTTAAATTATCAGCAGACATCTAAGCTTGCCTGCCACTTGGCTTGCTGCAGCTATATATGAGTCAGCTCCATATATTATTATAAATCCTTTTATTTAGTGTTTCTTTAAGGATTCCTGAGGTTACAAGCTAAAAGAAGACCATAGATTGATTGAATCTTTTTCCCTTTGCGTAAGTATCTTAACAGGAACCAAAAAAGAAGATGAGAAGTGAGACATGTAAAAGAACTGAAGAAGAAAATTTACTGAGGTTGAAAGAGCAAAATTAGATTGTATAAGCGATCACTTCAGAGAGTTAATCAGATTTTGAGACAATCTGATCACTTGTAGTTAGGGATATTGATAAATTTGTAAGACTTCATCTCTGCTAAACTTTCCTTCCTGAAATGTTGTACATTTCAGGGTTTGCAAGAACAGTTGAGAGAAATTATTTTGCACCACAGAACAGCAGAGTTTCCGGGTGGGTAGAAATTCATTGGCACCACACTATTATAAAGAGTCGCTTAATGAATGCAGCCTCTCTTCTGAGGAGAACAGGTCTAAAAAGGACTTTTGTGCCTTTATTCACCAGAAGGAGCAGAATCAGCCAGTCAGTGAACTAGAAACTATATATCTGATTGAAGTTCTGTGTTGGGTCTCTTAAATAATTCCTTCAAACAATAAAAAGCAGCTTAGATCTGGTGAGTGGAAAAACTTTGATGTCAATCTTTTCTCTTGGATAGATCAGCCTGACTTTTCTAAGGAGCAGGGGAGAAAGTAAATTCATGTTCAAAAATAAGTGTAGGCTGTGGCAAACTACTAGCTTTTCTGATGATGCTCTACATAAATAAAATCAATATTATTTTAAAACATTCTATGAATTTCCTCTGTTGATAGTATAATTAACTTCCTAGATATTTGGAAACCTAGAGATTTGATTAGAATGGCACTTTTAACTTTGATTAATCTGCTCTACAGTATGGTAAGTAATATATCATTATAATTATGTTTTTTTTGGAAGCATCACTTTCTGTCACAAAATAAATCTTGCAGATAGCAGAATTTCACTTTAAACATGAAAGTATGTCGCTAATAACAGCCAGTCCAGGTTCCAAAATTAAATATGGGTACTATGATCATTCATTTACGAAGTTTATACATATGCAGAAGTAGAAACACACAAGAAAGAATTCAAAACTATTTTTCAGTAACTCAATTATTTTCAAAACCAACTTTTTTGCTGTTATTAAGGTGCATATCCTAAAAGTCTTTGTTGGCTTTCAAAATATGTACGTTATTTTTGAGGATTTTAGTTTTCAATTACTGTTTTTGAATCTTTTTTAGTAGATGTTTTAGTAATCTAAAATTACAACAAACTTGCTTTTTTGAGTGCAATAAAAGAACTCAGACTGACTCAGCCTTACTTTTTTTCCTATTACTTTCTCCTTTATTATCCCATATCTAAGGTTTGTTTTAAAATCCTTATAGTATTAAGCACTGAGTTAGATAACTTCAGCTGATTCATGCGTTTATTTTTCTTTTAGTTTTATATTATGATCTATATTTGGGCTTATTAATCTTTTACAAAGTTAATGAAATAATAATTTGAGTTGAAAAAAAGAAAAAGCAGGGATAAAATCATGTAGAATTTATATACAGTTTCAGTCTTAATCAGTTGCTTTTTGCAAGCTAATATATGTTCACATTTTCACATGTAGATCTTTGAATGCTCAATGCCTGTAAAAACAGAACCTAAGTAGAAGACACATAAGTTTAAAACTGGAGTTTCACAGTTAAAGCTAAAATGTTATGCTTAGGAAAAATTCATAAAGCAAGTGTATTTTAGAATGTTTCTTCAGAATTTATCTTGATTCTTTTCAGAGATACTTTTGAGGGTAATGAGTAAATGATAAACATTCAGATCAGTTTTCTTTTGTATACAGCATCGTCTATTAGGCATAAAGAAGTCTTCTATAGGAATATATGATAGTAGGCACGTAAAAATGTGAGAAACTGTGTACGAGGAAAATTAAGGTTCCTGGGTCCAAACGGCAAATGGAACATTTTATGAGGTCGAATATTATGCTGTTCTGACTTGGTGTTGGTTACAGATTTTGAGATTAATAGCTCCTGAAAAAATTATTTTTTTTGGTACAATTTGAAATGTGTAAAAAAATTTCAAAACTATAAATAGGAAAAAACCCACTCTATACATCGAGTCTAATCTCAAGCAAACTCTGCTATGTAAATTACATCTGTGTTTATTTAGAAGGCTGATTGCAGTCCAAATCAGAAACTGTCCAATTTTTGATAAATCTCCATGACAAGGTTAGAATATCTCATTCCTCAAGCTCTAATCTCTGTTTCTTAACTTGGTATTTGGAGGGCAGCAAAATGGAAGAATGACAGAAACTTCTGGAAAACAAACATTCTTGATTTTTTCTTAAATTTGGCTAGCATACTTGCATGCAGTGAATAAAACAAAGGTGAAAATATGGTGCCAAGACAAAAAATATTGCTGGAAAGATTTCCCCAGTGTTACATAGCAAGGGAAGAGCATATGGCTAATTCTTTTTGTGGTCATTTTAAACTCTGCTGATTCCCTAGGTGTGGGTTTTTGTTTTGTTTTGTATTTTTAATTTTAATTACTTTTTTTCTTCTTTTTTTTAATTAATTTGTAAGTTATGATGCAGAGTGTGGAATCTCATCTGTAAACAGTGGTGCTGGCTACAGCTCTCTGTTGGGAAGATAATATTGAGCACATACTTTGTGTGCCAAAACTCCATGAACCCTCATGAAAGCTGTATGCATTCTGCTGGGACCTAAACATTGACTGCATGGGAATTGATTATTTTTTATCTTAGATTGAGAGGTACCTATTCAAAAAACTGTCATAGAAACTAGGTAGAAAAATACTGTGGTTATTCTAGATAGATCAGCATTTTTAATGTAAGTAAATAAAAGAAGGTGAGTTTGCCTTTATATTTCATAAAGAAGGGAAAAAACCCTACCCCACATTAAAATTATTCCATTCCAAGTTTTCACTGAAATCAGTATATAAATGATATGAAAATCTTTATTAAAGCACTTCTTTTATCTTAAATATAACAAATATTGAGGACACACTTTTACTAGCAAAATACGTAGGCTTCATAATATCTCTGGATATTAATCTGTTATGTAATGCACGAAAGAAGCCTTATATAAACATAATTAGAAACAGATGGGCATTGTCGGTCTCATATAGGCATACGTGATTTGATCTCTTTGTTCTCCAGAGGTCTGGGCAGCGGACTATTAAAATGCAAAAGACATGGTCACGTTTGCATGACTATATTCTTGCGTTAGTAAGCCCTGCCTCAGAACAGGGCTTGTTGGCTTGAGCAAAGAACTATGCTATGAAACTTTCAAATTCTGAGTTTCTTCAGTGCATCATATGTATCTGTAAATAGATATATAGGCCTGTCATAAATGTCATAAATATCTGCAGTTAACTACCATAAATATCTGTAGTACTGTGTCCACTTCTGGGCTTCTCAGTACAAGAGAGACGTGAAGCTACTGCAGAGATTCCAGTGCAGGGCCACTAAGATGATGGAGGAACTGGAGCATCTCTCATATGATGAAAGGCTGAGAGAGCTGGGACTTCTACAGGCTGGATCGATGGGCTAAGGCCAACGGTATGAGTTTCAACAAGGCCAAATGCCAGGTACTGCACTTCAGTCACAACAACCTTCAACAGTGGTACAGGCTTGGGGAGAAGTGGCTGGAAAGCTGCCAGTCAGAGAGGGAGAGGTGTTGATTGATAGCTGGTTGAACATGAGCCAGCAGTGTGCCCAGGTGGAACCCGATGGAACCCTGGCTTGTATCAGAAATAGCATCGCCAGCAGGGGCAGGGAAGTGATCTTACCCCTGTACTTGGCACTGATGAGGCCACACCTCAAGTACTGTGTTCAGTTTTGGGCCCCTGACTACAAAAAGGACATTGAAATACTTGAGTGTGTCCAGAGTAGAGCAACAAAGTTGTTGAAGGGTCTCGAGCACAAGTCTTATGAGGAGCGGCTGAGGGAACTGGGGTTGTTTAGTCTAGAGAAGAGGAGGCTGAGGGGAGACCTCATTGTCCTCTACAACTGCCTGAAAGGAGGTTGTGGAGAGGTGGGGATGAGTCTCTTCAGCCAAGTAACAAGCAATAGGACAAGAGATAATGGCCTCAAGTCGTGTCAGGGAAAGTTTAGATTGGATATTAGGAAGTATTTCTTCACCGAAAGGGTTTTCAGACATTGGAATGGGCTGCCCAGGGCAGTGCTAGAGTCCCCATCCCTGGAGGTTTTTAAGAGTCGTGTTGACATAGTGCTCAGGGATATGGTGTAGTTGAGGACTTTCAGTGTTAGGTTGATGGGTCGACTCAATGATCTTCAAGGTCTTTTCCAACCTAGATGATTCTGTGATTCTCTGTTCAGCTTGGAAAAGAGAAGGCTCAAGGGGGATCTCATCCATGTATATGAATACCTGAAGGTAGAGTGCAAAGAAGATGGAGCCAGGCTCTTCTCAGTGGTGCCCAGTGACAGAACCAGAGGCAGTGGGCACAAACTGAACCGCAGGAGGTTCCCTCTGAACATTAGGAAACACTTTTTCACTGTGAGGGTGACTGAGCACTGGCACAGGTTGCTCAGGGGGTTGTGGAGTCTTCATTCTTAGAGATATTCAAAAGCCATGTGGACAAGGTCCTGGACAATACGTGACCCTGCTTGAGCAGATGCATGGACCAGATGACCTCCAGCCTCAACAGTTCTATGATTCTGAGTGTGCCTTTCATTCGGTTAGCCTTCTCAGCAGTGATTCAATCCTTGAACATCTAGCTCTGGCTCTTAGTCTTAGTTGCATAGGGAATAAAGTGTTAATTCTTGTATTCTTTATAATGGGATCATCCTAAATGCATGCTAAAAAGGTTTAGATATAACAACATTTGATGAAATATATTAAATTAATATATCTGTAATAAATAGAGCATAAAATGTGCAAGGTAGATATCCTTGAGGTGTAACAGCTAATAGTTACTTCTCAGATGCCCCTGCAGAAAGGTTATTCTTAAAAACTACTTAATTGCCATTGAAAGGTTGTTTGCATCTTCCTTTGAAGCATCTGGTAGGAGGCATATATACAGCCTGTTACGTTAGCCATCTGAATAGCCCTCTGTAACTATAGGCAATACCATACAGATATTCCAGGAGCTGTTTTGTGAGGTGCCCCTAATTGGAAGTTTGCCAATGAGAGAGCTAGGTTTGATAAATACCTTCAAGTTTGCATTTCATCTTTTTTTTTTTTTTCCGTTGAAGCTAAACTCCATTAATTCATATTTTGGTAATGCTCCATCATATTGCTTGTGAAGGAGCAGAGTAAGTTATGTGTTACTTAAATTCCAAGTGTGTGTTAGGATTTTGCCAAGCTTATTACCTAAAATAGTCCTGCCCCTGTAAAAAGAATTTGAAGGTGGTGCCTGTTGGCTTAGCAGTTATGTAGTGACATGTTTTTCTGGTTAGATGAGCAGCTTAGTGTTACACTGTTTAGTTTTTTTTTTTTTAGTTTGGTGGTTTTTATTCTTTTGTATTACCATTCCTTAAAGCACATTTCTTCTCTGATACAGGACTGGTTGATTTGAAGTCAGTCTAAGGGGAAAGATGTTCTTCTATAATCCCTTGTGCTTACAGAAGTACTTTATAGTGAAATTAATAATGTGTATATTCATGTGAGACTTGAAGTTGCATGTTTAAGAGCATAGTATTTTAACACATTTGAGTGTGTTATAAACATATATCAGCAACTGTAATTTCCTCAAGTGTGCCTTCACCATAAATTTGACAGAGATGTTTTTCTTTGCTGCACTGTGATATTTTCTTCATGTTGGTAATTCCCATATGCCTTTAATAGAGAAACTGATATTTTATGAAAGTACTTCTGAGTTGACACACATATATCAAATATAAATGGTGAAGTGACACAGTGAGGTAATGAGTTGAGACTCATGAAAGACACAACTTTTTTTTTTTTATCCTTTTTTTTCCCCCCTTCGATAATATGACGAATTCTAACAACTGAGATGTGGAACAAAATTTTAACATCACTTGTATATAAACCACTAAAATGTGTAGACACAAATCTGATGACAATATGTTTGTCTATGATACACTATTACAGTCTCAGCAAACTGACTGTTTATTGTTTCTGATTTGAGTGAGTTCTGCCTCCCCACAGCCACCCTCCTTTAGTATGAGGCATCAGTGCTGTTAACAGAGAGCAAAATGCAGACAAGAGGTTTTGACAATTCATGCATAATCGGTCTCTGGAGGACCCAGCTTTTCCTGTATCTGATTTGGATTATAAAAATTAAGGGTGTTTTCTTTTTTCCCCTATATTGAAAAATAGAGAGTGTGGCTTTCTCTCTGAAGTATTTTACAGATTAGAAAACAAAAAAATGTATATGAAAATCAGCTCTTTTAACAAAAAATGTGAATTTTTGCAAATGCTGTAAAACATAAAAATATCCTCATTTCACAGAGGAAAAGTGGAGAGTTAAAGGATAGAATTTCAGTATACAAACTCAGCTAGGAGCAAGGAGGGAAGAAGGGCAGCTCTGTAAGCATAATGTCATGCTTCTTACGCTAACACTGCTGAGGTGCTTCAGGGAGCTCATGCAAAGCTTTACTTCACCATTATTAAGAAGAGCTGTATTTTCTTCTGGACTGATGATACTTTAGTAAAGGACAGTAAATGCAAAAAACATAAAAAGGAAGTCCTTAAAATTTCGGGGATGTGGTCTTATGTTTGTCACTTCTACATATCATCTCGTTGAGATCTGTGGTTTGGGCTTAGGAAATAATATTAATGCTCCTGTATGCATTTGACCTTCTGCTCTTTAAGTGAGTCAAATAAATCGTATACTGAGAGTCTTGGACAGATGTGGTAAATATTAGCATTGCAGGAGATAGAAGTACTATGTGTGGGAGATGCTGTGCTTTCATAAATGCTGGAAATCCATAGTGCAGATGGTGAGATACAAATAAAGGTAAAAATTTGCTCTGAACTGTCAGGAACCTTATTGTTCCTGTTTTTTTGAAAAGTAGTATGTAGAATGGCATATAAAGAAATGGAGATGGAAGAAGTTAATGCCTAGCTCCAGAACTCAGTAATACCTTGCTATTTAATCCATGTTTAACAGAATGAGGTATATACTCTCTGACACAGTGGAGAAGCAGCACTGTTTAAGCAGTTGCTCTTCATCAACAAAGCAGATTACAAGTCAGTGACCAGTACCTGGTAGTCAGACTAGGTGAAAAACAGCAGTGTGAGTCTGATGGATTCAAGATGAATTTCATCCTATTTTTCACTAGGATGAAACTGAGAAGTCTGCACATTGTCTAGAAGAAATATTTGCTTATGAATCCAAATCAGTAGAGTAAAATAAGGAGTAGCATGGAGTTGAAAAGCTTTCAAAGCAAGGAATTGAAAAAGGATACTGTATTACTTTTTGCCCTGTTGTGTCTTCATTGCTTCCTTTGTATTTTGAAAAGAATTTCAATCCAAAACTTGAAGGTATTTTAGTTAAAGTGTTTTGAACTTAAGATTTTGTAAAGTAAGAAGTTTTCAGAAGTTTTCTTAGGTCTGTTTCTAAGGAAAAATAGTGGAAACCCTGTAATTTATGTAGAATATATATTGTTCTAGTTGATTTCATAACATAGAATTATCTACAATCTAACTAATTTTTTACATGCCCTTCTCTTCCAAGAAAGTGTGAATATAATAGCAATGAAAACCAAAATTGGACTAAGCTAATAATAGCAGCAGTGGTAGAATAATATTGGCATATAGTTTATACCGCCTAGTATAATCTGAATATACACATTGTTACGTAAGGTTTGTCTGAATACTGCTTTGCTACTTAAACTATGTTTCTTCAGTCTTATTGTTTTGAATATATTTAGTGCTGAATACATTTCTGTTAAGAAGCTTCTGCAGTCTAGCAAGTAGTGTGATAAAACATCAGTGCTTTGAACATTGATCGGACAAACAAAGCACTAGGTTCAAAAGACAAAGAGAAGCAAAGATTAGCAGATCTAGAAGCAAAGTTGATATCACATATCAATAGATCTGATGTGCCTTGTGGATACTGATTCAGAAAGGCAGATCACACAGCTGTGGAATTTGTTTAAAAAACTTGCCACTCAGATAATATATATCTATTAGCTGTTCTGTGGTATGCAGATACGGGGGAAAAAATGAAAGCACTTCTGTTTTGCAGACAGGGAACTGAGGAACACTGGGAATTGCTGAAGTCAATTCTCAAAGCTTTTGAACTAATAGTTTTGTAATTAACCAATTTAAATTTTAAGGTAGAAGGGATCTTCAGTTCCCTCTGACTAGGTGGAAACTGTGTCTTCTTATTTCTAAAAATGAGCTTTTAAAAACTTATTCAGGTATATCAAAATCCAAGCTTAAAATGTTTCAGAATTTTGAAAATCCGTCTGGACTTGAACTGCCCTGCATGCTTGTCACATGATTCTGACAAATTAGTGTAGTAATGATACCTAGAGTTCACTGTGCAATCATGCATACTCCAGGGAGCAGGCCTAGAATAAAACACCAGACTGTCTTCACTTTGTTATTTTTCTCTTCACTGAACATACACCAATGATTAGAAAATGTAAAAACACATTATTTTTTTTTTTTGTCTTATGGCTAATGTAAAAGCATATTCTTGACATGCCTGTGAATCTGCAACAGACACTAGATGAACACTGCTAAGCTACCTAGAGAAAAACATTGCTTTATTGTCATGCTGTCCTTTTGACTCAGCTGAAGAGATCATATAATTGCTTTCATCAGCTGCGTTCTAAAAAGACTTCTATGAATTAGGATGTTAAGAATCACGTATGTGCTGCTGATATTTTTGGGTTGATGTATAGAGCAACTTTATTAAAACTGGTTGGCTAGTGAAGGTTAGCAAGTCTGTGCGTGGCCAGCTTTGGTTACCTTTCCTGTGTTTTTCCACATTCATTACTTCTCTTCACATGTAAGGCATATTCGCTTGGCTTTCTTTTCTCTAATATAAATGGAGAAAAACATGTACATTTTAAAAAGAAGCAGAAGCCTATCAAAAAGAAAACACTCCAGCGCACACAATTCTCCCCTCAGGGACGGGCTGAGAGGAAGACTGAATTGTACATGACAGCTGTTAGGGTTTTGTTTTGTTTAATGCAGTGCAGGCAGATGCTGGAAAGGGTGGCATCAAAATCCCAAACAAAATGAAACCTATCACCGAGCTATCAGACAGTTGTGTGGAAATTCACATTGCTACAGTTGTATTATGCCTGTAGATAAGAGTACACATCTAATAGCTGCTATTTTCTTCTTTAGCTGACACAAAATGCCGTTTCTTTCTTTTTTTTACCGGCTTATATGCCATGTAATGGCTGGGAGAAAGCCCAAAGATAATATTCAGCTGTACTCTTCACGTCTTTGCCTGCTGCACTTACTACATGCAATTTATTGAATTTAAAACATAAATATCTCCAAACCAAGTTTCAGTAATACTTGAATTCCGTTTCATTTTCCAAAATGAAATATTAAGAAATATGTCTAAATGAAATATTAAGAAATACATCTAAATTTAAGCACTGGCAATGCAAATATTTTTTAAAGAATTTGTTTATGACTCCTTAAAGTGGTTGAGGGGTTTGGTGGCTTTTTTTTTTTGCATGTTTCCTTCTTCCTTGGCTTTATGAAGGTTTTTTACAACCAAGATAGGACAGCAGCAGGGGAAAAGAGAAGTGGAACTTCATGTAGATAGAAGGCAGAACAAGATCTCAGGCCAGCTGTCATCCCAACTAAAAAGGCATTATAAGTATTCCTGAGCATTATTTTCACGATAATTAATTGAGGCCCCCTCTACCCTCTCCAAGAAATGAGTGACTCCCATTAATCCACGAAGAATCTTTGATCCATTATTTACAAGTTCAGTCTTTTGTAGAAGAAATGAGAAACTTTCTCTTCTTCCCTTTCCCTTTCTTCCTCCCCTCCTGTCTTCCTCCCTCTGGAACGCTTTGGCTGGGTTGCCAGCCAGAAGTAGGCAGGAGCCTGCTGACTGCAGGCTTCTCTTGGACAAGTGATACTGCTTGCTTTAAACACACCAGTACCTGCAGCTGAGCCAGGCAAACAGATGGAAAAGGTTTAAAATAAAGCCACATAAGCTCCAATGAGGCAAAAAATTCACACTTTTAAAAGTTTTGTTAGCTTTCTACAAAAATGGCACCCCAGGGAAGGTTCTGTCACTGAATTTTATAGGCCAGGTGTTCCCCGGAACAAAAGCAGAAAGAAAGAGATGTTTGTTTTTGTTTTTAAAAAAGGGGTGTGTTTGCTGTTTTCTCTATTATGTGAATGCTTTCACAGAAGAAATCAATGGGGGTCCCAAAATGCAACTTTTTGACCAACTTAAAAGGCTCTTTAAAGTAATTATTTAACTATATGGGGAAGGTTTATTTCCAGCCTCCATTTCCCCTATGTTTTTTTGTGTCATAGAATAATAGTTTTAGTAGCTTCTATAGTGCTGAAACTTTAAGTCTCTTTTTAAGGAGACTTTTAAATGACAAAAGATTCACTCCCCTTCAGTCTTCTGCA
This sequence comes from Podargus strigoides, assembly GCA_028020825.1. Lineage (NCBI taxonomy): Eukaryota > Metazoa > Chordata > Aves > Caprimulgiformes > Podargidae > Podargus > Podargus strigoides. Next base: position 22,939,912 of record CM051621.1, on the reverse strand, counting down.
TGTGTTTTAGAGAAAGATTTCAAAGTGAAAATGAGTAGGTATGAAGCTGCAGTTATTTACAAAGATTCATTATTTTTTCCTTATTTTATATCTTGATCTGGTTCTTTAGCATGATCATACCTACTGAACTTTTTTGACTACGGCAAAAGTGTACTATTGAAAACAATACTGCTGCTCATAGTTCATAGAGTTAAATGAACAGGAGCAGTACTCAAATGAATGAGTACCTTACCTGAGTCAAGAGAAAAGAAAGATAACATCTTTCTTTGCAAAAATAGATGGAAATTGAGCAAAATATGGAGGAGGACTGTTCTTGTTAAAACACTGTTTGAGTTTGTGTTTTTTTAAATTAACATTATATAAGAGGAAGTGAGTGACTTGTGGAATTTGGTAAACAGATTACATTTCATCAAAAATCTTCTGCTAATTGTATAGAGATACTGCTGCTACATAGGTGAGATATTTGTGATGCTGTTTCAAAAATCGAAGCTTTTGAAACATGTTTCTTCCTCCATGGGGTCTAATGGGAGTGCTTTACTCATCTAAGACAAAATTGATAGCAATGGAAATACCACCTTATGAAAGGCAATCACAATTTGGCTAGTGGCCTCCTCTTGATAAATAATCAAAATACCAGTTGGGTTTCTCAGGTAAGCATAATGATTACTTTCTCCGTATCAGGCTTCCCAAATCTACTAGAATATATCCAGTGGCTGGCAGGTAAGGACAAATGCATGTGGTCATCTGTTGCCAAGAGTGATATTATAACAGTGCTTAAATGTTTAGTTCTGATTGACTGATTACAAAACTCTGTACCACTAAGGCTCTTGAAGCAGTCAGTGTAAGTCAGTTTCTTTGCTTTTTTTTTTGTTGTTTATTCAGCCTTCCTACTGGTGCAAATAATAGGATAAAGCTTATATGAAACAGAATTATGATTTAGAGAACTATGAAGGGATAATGTTTGATGGGGACAGGCTCTATAATTTTATTATCTTTTTTTTCCATAGTGAGATTTTTTCTTAAAAATATTGGAAAATAATTTTTTCTTGCCCTGCATAAATAACAAATCTTTTATATTGCTTTTTAGTTTTTAGAGCTTTAAAACTAGTTGAATAATACAGCTTCTGTTTTGAATTTGAAAAAGAAAATCTTTTTTGTCTGGAAACTCAAAAAAACACTGAAGGCTCTTATCTGTCCCAAGAGCTTTTAGTCTAACGTTGTTCATGTAGAAGTTTCTGAGGCCATATGGGCACAGTAGGCTTCACAGAATCATTTTCAATTTCCGTCTATGTCTAACATATTGCTATGCACAATTGTTACTTGAAAGGCAAGCAGGTTCATTTAAGGTTTTGGAAGTTATCAAATTTCAGTAGATTTCTAACAGCAAGTTGTAAAATTTTTGTGCTTGGATGAAATAATATTGGTAACAATTATGAGGTTTATGACATGGATTTTAAATACTTAAATTAAAACAAAATATATTCTGTCCTCAATAAATAACCTATTTTCTTCTCCCTCCACCTCCCAAACCTTGGCATTGTCACCCCTGGTGCCTTTGCAACCTTGATGTGGCGATCCCATGTACGTGTGTTTAAATCCCTCTGCTTGCATACACATAACATGAAGCAATTATTCAACTAAATATATGTGGGCCTTTAACCAGAGCTAGAATATAGATGTAAATTTCTCCTTGCAGAGAGAAATATATTTGAATAAAGCCTCTTACATGCCAGAAAGCTAGCTTTCCTCTAATGGAGTCAGAACTGATGCTATTTGGTCCACAGGTTAGTCTGGTATTTAATGAGGGAAGTAAGTAAGTTGCAATAACCCTGGAAATCTGGGAAATGGATCCTGGGAAGACGGTATTTCTTTTGCATTAGTGATTTGCTCTAAGCTCCTGCTTTAAATACAAAGAAGATCTCTCATAGCCACCGTCAGTCTTGTGACAGCATTTGCAAACAATGATCTGTAAGCAATACTATAAATGAGGTTTGTATTAATGATAAGCAAACAATAAAAGGGACTTAAAATTTCACGTTATAGTTTTAGGCAGCTGTTCAAATGCAGGTTAGAGTTACACAAACCCTATACTTTATGATAGAGACTTTTCTCATAAAATTTCGTCCATCATGTCTTTATCTTCTTGAGCTAAAATGCTACAATAATTCCTCTTAGCAGCATTGCTCAAATTTTAGTTTTATCTATCTCTTGATTGAGGATCTGGCAAAATTGAACTCTATACGGAAGAACTGAATTTGCTTGAAATTTCTTACAGGATTTTAATTACACAATTATAGTTCCTTTTGGCAGGAACTATTCCTTATAGATATGTTCTGTGAACTGTTATCCTGTTGGTTTTTATATTGTACAAAGATATTACTAATTTTCTTGCCTTTAAACACAGGAAATTTTTTTCTCTTTAATTTGCTCCTTTATCTTTGTCACCAAAAAAATGTTGAGATGAAGGGGTCTTAATCAAATATTGTTTATTGTATGTTTTATATACTTCCATTTAGCTCCAAGCATCTTAATGATACAGCGAGAGTTAGTTAACCTGTAGAGCCTCTCCTGCCTTATTAATGGTAGTTTATTTTGTTCTGGTTATATCAACCCTACTGACTAACCTCCACCGTACTGAATCCTGTTTTGTCTTGGCTTCTTAGATGAAAGAGGCAATATTCCATAAAAGCCAGGTACTTCTGCTGGTTCTTTTCTTTTTCTTCCATTTTTTTTTCATAGAGAAGGGAAAACAAAACGGAAAAATGAGTCATTTAGATCTCAACATCTTTTCCTAAGTTTTCCCTGCTGAGCCAACACAGTATTCACAGCTAGGAGAGATATCAACTAAACAGCCACCTAGATTTCTTACCAAGGGCTGAGTTACACTGTTACTTCAGAAATATGCATGCAAAATTTGTATCTGTTATAATGAATTTCAAACCTAATTTTAATATCTGATGATTTTGTGTTCACGGTATTTGTGTTTTAAGTTTGGTATGTCAGAATGTGTGTTTGCAACAGCTTAAGCATTTAGAAAATGGGAAATTCTGGCTCCATTATACGTTAATAACAAAACTCTTGCCTACAGTGGGATAAAGTTAATGCCAGTCTATTGCATGAGGCTTGTATGATATTTGGAGGTTCCTGATTAAGTAACTAAGTGACATCTGAAACTATATTTATCTACATGGAGGAAAACCTGGAAAACATTGTAAATTTATTTGTGGTTACTTAATTAAAAAGTTGATCCTAAATAGCAATTTCAAATTAGGAGATAAGTTATATTTATTTTCATGTCTTCTGGTTTTAGGAATTGCTAGTATTGGTGTCTGTAACCATATCTATCTCCTAAAATGCCTTGACTATTGGACTGTTTTTAGTGGAGATACAAATTGTATCACTATATTTTGAATTGCCAGGTAGTGTCACCATTATACGCTATATAAGAAGACAGTCAGATTTCCAAACTGTTCCTGGTATCCAGAAGCCACTCATTGAAAGAGCTGTGTGGAAATAAAAAAAATCAGAGCAACATATCATACGTCAAATTGAGTTTGGACACAGTCTGAAGCAATTAGGATTACTTCAGTTAATAAAAAGAACACTCATGAAGACTGATATGGTATAAGGGTATTAATTTGAAGTGGAGATTATAACTTTATTTTGACATATGCTGAATATTAGCCAGACATATCAGAGAAAAAGAAGTTCTATGATGACAGCATGCAGTCTGACTGAGCATCTGCCTGAAGCATTCTGCAGCAAATTCCACATTCTAACATCTGTCCAAAAAAGAGGTGAGGTGGATTTATTATTAAAGCACTAGATGGCTATTTACAGTTCTTTATTACTTATTAGTTCTGCTAATAAAGAACTGAAAAGGAAGTAGAGTTATGGTGAGGAGCAGAAGAAATCTTATTTTCAAGGCCTTGACCTAGATTATCACTTTCTGTTTCATTCCATTTTTTCCTAAGCAGTGGTAGCTGTGCTGCACCTATAAAAGCTCATGCCAAATACAACTCTGCCCTCTTCAAATATTTTTAAATTCCTGCCCAGAAAACCAGAGAAGTCAGAAGCACAAGGCCACCCAAACATGTCATCAAAGGACTAACCTTCTGAAGATTTTCTGTAGTGCAGTCTATATGCAATGATGTTCAACTGGGGAACACTGAACAGCTTAAAAATCCATAGAGAAGCTGTGTGGCCAGGAGATGACTGAACAGGCCTCTCTTCTAGTCAAAGATCTGTTTGCTTGCTGGAGCACGTACCATTTAGTGGATGTAAAGATTTAACGGATTGTGCATGACTACTTCTGCAGGCTGACAGACACCTATTGATGTAGCTAGACTGATTTAGGCTCACTGAGAACTGGGCCATGTATATATATGCTAACATTAGTTAGAATTACAGTAAAGAAATTATTGCAGAATATGTAAAGGGGATGAATGACATGATTAGGTATTTGCAGCATGGCAGAGAGGGAAGTTTTTTTACAGTTTGTAGAATGTGATGCCTGAAAACACAGTCAATCAAAATGGCAAGGAGAAAGTAGAGGAGGGGAATAGGGAAGAAATCAGTTGAAATTTATTTTGCTAGAATCTATTTGTTAAGTAAAAATTATTGTATACAGAAAACTCTTCCTTTTTATTTACCTTTCTCTTTTTAAAAAGTTCATTCATATAAGTCAATAAACTCTTCTAGAAGTGCGTTGTTAGAATAAACCTGTGAAATAACAGTGCTAGGTATGTAATAGTTACAGTTGTAGGCAAGTCCCTTCTGAGGGGAACAAGAAGGTTCAATATGGTGGACAGACCCTCGTCTTAGGGAAGTCTGTTGCCTCCCTGGGTCCTGGGTTAAAGCCATCACTAGGAAATTTCCTATCCTGGTACAGTCCTCAGACTGTTATCTACTACTGATCTTCCATGTGGGTGGTGATGAAGCTGCAATGCATAGTCCAAGTGCAATCAAAAGAGACTTCAGGGCGTTGGGATGCTTGGTAAGGGAATCTGGAGCACAGCTTATTTTTTCCTCTCTCCTTCCAGTTGTGGGCAGTGACACTGGAAGAAACAGATGGGCCCAGTCTATGAATACATGGCTGTGTGACGGGTGTCACAAAAAAAAGAGTAAAGTGTAAATTCAGGACTCTAAATTTTAGGAAATCAAACTCCAGCTGCTCAAGGAGTTAGTCAATAGGACCCCCTGGGAAACTGCCCTCAGGGACAAGGGAGCAGAAGACAGCTGGTAGATCTTTAAGGATGGTTTCCACAGAGTGCAAGAGCTCTCAATCCCCAGGTGTAAGAAATCAGGCAAGGAAGGCAAGAGACTGGCATGGATGAGTTGAGACTTGCTGGTAACTAAAGGGCAATAAGGAAATTGGCAGTGGAAGCAGGAACAGGTATCCTGGAAAGAGTATAGGATCACTGCTGATTGTGTAGAGATGGGTTCAGGAAGGCCAAGACACAGCTGGAGCTGAAGTTGGCAAAGGATGCACAGAATAATAAGAAGGGCTTCTACAGGTACGTCAGACAGAAAAGGAAGGTCAAAGAAAGTGTTCTAGCCCTGATAACAAGACTGGCAAACTGGTAACAATGGGTGAGGAGAAGGATGAGGTACTAAACAACTTTTTTGCCCCAGTCTTCACTGGCAACCTCTCTTCCCACACCTCTCGAGTGGATGGACCACAAGATGGGAACTGGGGGAGCAAAGTCCCTCCCACTGTAAAAGATCAGGTTCTGAAGAATCTAAATATACATGTCTGTGGGACCTGATGAGATGCACCGCGGAGTCCTGAGGGAATTGTTTGATGTAGTTGCTAAGGCACTCTCCGTGATAGTTTAAAAGTCATAGCAGTCAGGTGAAGTCCCCAGTGACTGGAAAAAGGAAAACATTGCACCTGTTTTTTAAAAAGGGTAGAAATGAGGATCCTGGGAATTATTGACCTGTCAACCTCACATCTGTGCTTGGGGCGACCATGGAACAGATCTTCCTAGAAGCTATGCTAAAGCACATGGAGGACAGGGAGGTGATTTGAGGCAGCTTCAGCATGGCTTCACCAAAGGCAATTCCTGCCTGACCAAACTAGCGGCCTTCTATGATGGAGTAACTACATAAGTGCACATGGGAAGAGCTATGGTTATCATCTATCTGGACTTGTGTAAGGCCTTTGACACAGACCCCCACAAATTCCTTCTCTCTAAATTGGAGATACAGATTTGATGGGTGGGCAGTTTGATGTATGAGAAATTGGTTGGGTAGTCACATCCAGAGGGTAGTGGTCAATAGCTCAATGTCAGATGGAGATCAGTGACAAGACGTGTCCCTCAGGGGTCCATACAGGGACTGGTGCTGTTTAATATCATCATCAATGACAGTAACAGTGGAATTGAGTGCACTCTCAGCAAGTTTGTATACAACACAAAGCTGACTTGCGTAGTTGACATGCCTGAGGGAAGGGATGCCATCCAGAGGGACCTGGACAAGCTTGAGAAGTGGGCCCATGTGAACCTTGTGAGGTTCAACAAGACCTGTACCTGAGTTGGGGCAATCCTTGATATCAGTACAGGCTGAGGGATGAAGCAGTCCTGTGGAGAAGAACTTGGGGGTACTGGTGGATGAAAAGCTGGACATGAGCTGGCAGTGTGCACTTGCAGCCCAGAAATTGATTCTATGATTCTAGGATTCTAGGATAATTGGTCTTTTGAATTCTGTAAGGAGGCAGTTAATTGACTGGTTTCTGTTGATTAATTTATGAGAACCAAAAGAACAACATGGGATGAATTACTTCATTACTACTGATTTTTTTTTTTTTCTTTTCAGATTATTTTTCTTTGCCACAGAGAAGAAAGAGCTAAAAAAACATAACTAAATATCTTGATATTCCCAGACTATATGGGGCAAGATTAAAATGCAAGAGTGTAAGTGAAAAAAAAAAAAATAGAGTCATTTTGTTCTCTAGAAGTTAATTCATTAAGGTTGACCCTCATGTAGGTCTTTTGTCAACGTTTTTTTTGTCTTCCATCTGTGCAGCCACTGCTGCATAACATCCTAATAACTTCAGTGAATTATTTCAGAGATACATTTTTTCTGACACACGCTGCCGCAGGCTTCTCCTGAAAACATCATTCTCCGGATTTTAGCAATGACTTAGTGTCTATCATTCTTTTCCATCCTTCCAGTCTTTGTCTTTTGACTACTTTCCAGACAGCTGTTAACACTGTCTGCTCTTAAATTCATCTCCATTTGGGAAAATGCATCAAGTTTGCAATAGATCAGTCCATTTCCAGCTCACTGCCATCCTTTATTTGCAGTGGTGAGACTCACTGCTTGCAAAATGCAGGGAATCATATGTGACTCATTCATGTAATATTTGTCAACTTTTCTTCTTAAAGCAGTTGCCTGATAGATCTTTTCCTCAAGTCAAATGTGAACCCCATGTGTTCAAGATCAGAGGAAAGCAATGTAATCCCAAATTGGAAGAATTATTTGCAGACAGAATGTATTAATTAAAGAAGGAATTTAGGTTGAGTTGTAAGCATAATCTTTAAGACATTCACTGGATATAAAAATTAATCCTTCATACACTTAAGATCTTCAGAGCTGAGCTATTAAAAAGTTCCCCAGAACAGAAAGAAGCAAATCATGATTAGGCAAAATACATAATGGTTTATTGAAATGCAATGTGCAGTCATGCAAGTGCTAAATTGGTAGTATCTCTTCTTCGTATGTGAGAATGAAATGTCACAAAAGATGGAGAGAAACATTATCACTGCAAATATTCAGAACTACATTTCTGTTATTGCAGAAGCAGGAATCACAGTTTTGTGCACTTCAGCAACAGCCTGCCAATGTATTTGTCAGTATGTAGTAACAGTTAAATCTTACTTTCATTACTGTCAGGTACAGTGTGATATACAAGGAAGGACAGGCTGAATACCTAGCTTTTTTGTTTAGAGTAATTAACTGGGTGGTGATCTAAACTACACCTCAGTGTTAGTGGTTCGGTTGCTCTTAGGAATTAATTTGTGCAGCACTTCAAACAAACTCGAACATTGAAGAGTGGTGGAACAGACTAGTTAGTCTTTGCTGTCTTCATCCAGGAAGAAAAAATTATTCACTTTGACAGAATGAAAGGGTGGACATGTATTTTACTTTCCCTCAGCGGGAAAAACAGCCTCCAAAAAACCGTACTCTGTTGCATTGTATAACACTTGCTGGTTTTTTCTTGTCAAATTTTTAGAAGTGTTTGTCCTCCCTGTTTATTTATAACTGCTCTTTCTCTTGTTCTGCATAGTTGATACTGTGCAAGCATATTATACAACAGAGACCTTTGTTCAAAGAGCAAATAAATGATCTAGACTCCCAGATGCTGGGGTAGAAATGGAAGGACAGTGCGTTTAAAGGACATGTCTGTTTTACTGATATTAAGAGATTGTAGCTGAATAAAAAAAGAAGTGCTGCTGGACTTAGCTTTCTCTGTCTAGTTTTCTAAATAGAGCCCTGACACAGGTACTAAAGATCTCCCATATGGTGAAACCAGGAGAGTTAGGTACCTTCAAATAAGATTAGAAAAACTCTTCACTGTAAGAGTGAGCCACATCTAGTCAATACTCAGTGAGTTCTGAAGTGCTTTCTGAAGTCTTTCATCTGACTTAGGACTCCAGGCAGACATTTCTTTTCATTTGATTTAAAGAACCGACTTCTGCAGATAACTGTGAACAACACTCAATTTTCTTAAATGCACTTTTTTGTATAAAATGTTCCACTGGCTAGAGAATTCCACAGAAAGTAGAAGCGCTAGGCTGTTTTTAGTACTTTCTAGGATAGTGTTACAGGTTTGAAAGCCAGCCCCAACATACTCTTTCATTAAAGTTGTGGTATTGCATAGCTTGGAACCATAAGATAAAGAAGTGGGATGATTTTTTTAAAAAGTATTAATTATCCATTAAGCAGTTGTTTAATGAATACTTCCTGAAACAAAGAAGTTCCACCTAACCTCTTAGTCTTCCCCTTCCGTCTTCCCCCTCCCCTTATGCAATCCTTTGCTCTAGCAGATTCATTACTGCCAATCTTCTGTTACCTTGTGCTAATGACAAAGTGAAGTGCTGAGGTCTGAACCCCAAGCCCTGAATTAAAATTGACATATGGGTGGTTCCCATGGTCCTTTAAAAGGAGGGGATGAGTTTGCCTTTTGGCTTTCCTCCAAGGTGCAGCCAGCCTTGTAGGGAAGGAAGGGAAGGGAAAGCCCTTGGGTAAACAAGCCCCAGGTGCCCCGCATTGGGTAAATGAGTGCCAGGTGTCCTGCTTTGGGGATAAAAGCTGGGACCACTTGCAGGAAGGGTGGAGTGTCTCTCTGTGAGGTGCATGCACTTTGCAGAGTTTTCCTGTTGGGGAAGGACCTCCTGACTCTCCCTGCAACTGGGCCCCAGTCAGGTCTGGCATTTGTAAACGTGGGCTTCGTGGGGAAACAATATGTGGCTAACTCTGTCCTATATGATCAGCCTATTGACTTGGTTGTCTCCCATCTCTTCTATGGGAGACTTTGTTTCTTTGTTTATTCCACCTATTATTGGTCATGCTGTGTCGCTCCTGGGGTTGCTGGGGTTGGTGTCTGTTATGTGTGATCCGTTTGACTTGTTTGTACCCCCAGTGATCACCCATATACTGACGTTTTTATGTGCAATAGAATCTGGTTACTGGTTTGTTTTTCTGCTGGCTGCATCCTTTGTGCTAGGCCTAGTAATTGGCAAAACACAAAGTGAAGGTGAGAGTAAAAATCACAAAAATCTAATTGTCATGAAAACCGATGGCAGCAGTCTGCTGGTTTCACAGGACGTACTTAGAGCCATGGGGTTTTGCAGGACGGGACTGGAGAAATCGGGAACGACTCAATGTGAGTTATCCGGAAAGCTCGTTTTATTGTGCAGATACATTTACTTATATATTATTCTTTTGTCAAATCATCACGACTAAGCATATCTTATTATCTTTTTCTTAGGTTTTCATTAGACCACTTAACTTTTAACCTATGCTTCAGCTTCTAATTATCATATTCTCCGCCTTGCCTAAGTGTTAGTTCTCTATCTTATGTAACTTAGTTTCTTGTACTACTCTTCAAGGACAGTACGTCCTTGAGGCCTAATCTTTGCTGCTAGCGCCTGCACAGTAGCCTGTTCGTGCACCTGCTCTAACATTCCATGTCCATTATTCACAAGCCAAACTCCCACAGGGTTTGTTTCATCATACGTGGTGAAACTTTCTACATCTTGTTTTGGGGTAAATAAAAAAACCAAACCAAAAAACTTGTTGTACAAAGATTTATTGGTAATTAACCATACATAATCTTAGGTTCAGTAGCTATTAAAGCATTAAGGGTTACTTTAACCACAACTACCTTGCCTTAGCTCCTGAATTTATAGAATGCATCAAAAATATTTTTTCCATAGTAACTTTGTTTCATTTTTACTTTTTCCCCCACATAAACCATAAGGAATAGCCTTTCCTATGTTGTTATGATACTCTAGCAAATGGAGTAAAAAGATATATTTGATATAGAGAAATAATTGCTAGAGAAAAAGTGAAATTACAGTCTTTTATGATCAATTATAAAACTGAGAGATATTTCAGAAGTGATCTCCTGGTGTAATTTGACACACTAAATCATCATGATAGTTCTAGAAAGGCCCTGAAGACATACTTACTCAAAGTACTTAAAGATAACACAACTAAAATGAAATAAAATTAACAAAACCTGAGGTCAGTACCATCATATTTCCATTTATCTGAATTATTTACAGAGTGACTTACGTTTTCATGCATGAAAGATAAAATTTTAACTGCTTTTTAGACAACCAGGCTTGTTACTCAGTTGGAGTTGTTGGCTGTATGTGTACCTACTCTCTTAAAAATCAGTAAGATAATTGTAGTTCTGTTTTGTCTAATTAAACTTCAGCTTGGACTTGGGCAATGCTTGCAAGTACCTGGACCATACTCAACAGAACATAAAGTAACTTCTTAAGAAGGTATATCTGAACAAACTCTGTTTTGAATTAAAGAATAATATGTGGAAAGGATCTGAAACTTATCCACTTCTCAACAGGAGGCGCTGATATTGTGATCTAAGAAGAAACATACTTTCACTCTCCTTGCTTTCACAAAAAATTGCCTCGGTATGCTGGAAGTGTCTTAGAGAAGTCATTGTCCTCATGGACTCTTAAGAGCCTGTTAATTTATGTAACATCATTTTCAAGAGTCATAAGCAGACTTTACTTGCTGGCAGGGAAGCGATTTCCCCGCTTCACGCACAGTGCCACTGAGGTTGTGTAGTAGAATGTAGGAAATAAATGCCAAGTTTTATGGCTAGGTACTGTCAGAATACTGCCTGTATTATCTTTTATTAATTAAGTGCATATACTATATTTCCTATATTAATCTTTACATAGGCTTTATTGTTAACATTTTTTTCTAGTATGGTTTGTATTAGGTACTTTCTAGCTTTCAAGTGGGAAAATGTTGTGGTTTAACCCCAGCTGGCAACTAAGCGCCACACAGCCACTTGTTTACTCCCCTCTGATGGGATGGGGGAGAGACTCAGAAGAGTAAAAGTGAGAAAACTCATGGGTTAAGATAAAGACAATTTAATAGGTAAAGCAAAAGCCATGTGCACAAGCAAAGCAAAACAAGGAATTCATTCACTCCTTCCCATCAGTGTCTCCAGGAAAGCAGGGCTCCTTCACATGTAGACAGATGCGATTGCTCCAAATGTCTCACCTTTCCTCCTTCTTCCCCCCAGCTTTATATGCTGAGCATGATGTCATATGGTATGGAATATGCTTTTGGTCAGTTTGTGTCAGCTGTCCTAGTTGTGTCTCGTCCTGGCTTCTTGTGCACCTGCACGCTAGCAAAGCATGAGAATTTGACAAGTGTTTGATTTCTTAGCAACAATTAAAACCATCAGTATATTATCAACATTCTTCTCTTACCAAATCCCATACTAAATCCAAAACACAATGCTATTCCAGTTACTAAGAAAATTATCTCTCTCCCAGCTGAAGCCAGTACAGAAAACTAATTTATGTTGGCTTTCAAATTCAGAGATACACCATGAAACTGAACAGAGAAAAACAGAAAAAAAGTGGTTTTTCAAAGTTTGAGGAAAGTTGCACAAATTGTGTCTGAGTACACGCCATTTAAAAAAATGCCCTGAAATGAATTGACTAGTATAATTTTTCTGTGCCACTTACTTTAAAATGGCACAAAACTTCTTTCACATATATTGAGCTACCCTAAGGAGTAATATACAAATGGCATTGGGGAAAATACAAAAGTCAAATCCATCAAATTTATTTTTTTCTTTTCCCCTCCTGTAGTTGTAATCTCAGTGCTCAGTTATTGAATTCCCTGGGGATGTATTTAGGCCTCAACCCAGCAAACCACTTAAACACATTTTTTATTTTAGTTTAAATTATATTTATCATGTAGGACTGCTGCCTACTAGTTAATTTACTTTCTTATAGTGTGTGATTTGTCATTTAAGAGTTATAATTAATACTTCAAATAAAACATTTCTTGAAATCAATAGATTTCCAAAGTAAAAGCACCTCTGAGCACTGGGGTCAGCACCGTGTTTCAACTGAGAATTTGAGATATGCATGCATAGAGTTGGGGACCAGAAAGAGCTTTGAGACAGAAATTACCAAAGAGTAAGAGCAAATATGCATCAGGAACACCTGTACATGGTGGAAAACTTGTGCTGAGAAGGAAGGAAAGAAAACGCACTTTTAAAAGGCCATTATAAAGTAAATTGTAATTATACATGTATATCAAAGTTTTATAAACAGATGTGCTTTTAATTTAAAAGCAATTTGGGGTTTTTTTTTGTGTGGTATGCATTCTGGAACAGTACCCTATATTGAATGCAGACGTCAGAAATTATCTGCAATGATCAAGCCTCATGTAGTTTGGCAAAAAAAAAAAAATCACATCTCTTCTGAAACAAGTAACCTGCTTTTTGGTAAGTGTTCTTGTTTATTTTCAAATTTATTTAACAAACCAGCTTGAATGCTAAGCATTTTAGAGGGTTATATAGACTTCAGCTTTTTGTGAGTAAATCCCTATGCATATAAAATGGTTCAAATACTATATAAAATAATTCAGTTATTTTTCATGAGGAGTACTAGAATTTATGGCATATTAAGCTTACATCAAAGTAAACATACAGATATTGGCAGCCACATGAAGATTGCTAATGTCACTTGGAAGCTCATTTCTGTGAACTATGCTGGTTTTAGCAACCAATAGAAGAAAGCTCACAAAGGATATGTTTTAGATTTATTTCCCTTGGGAAGGTTTGGATCAGTAGAGATTTGACTGCAAAAATAGGTATGTGTAAGTTTGTTTGGTTTTGATTTTGTTTTGTTTTGTTTTTTTTTAAAAAGGCAAAAGGAAAAAAGGATCAGGTTGAAAGTAAATATCTTCTTTTATCTAACAAAGTGTCCTGGTTCCCCAGGCACTGACCCATGGGCCAGCCATGCAGGCAGGCCATGAGTAGCCCAGAGTCAGCTGAGAGATCCAATCAAGGCAGCTGACTCACAGGTGTATCCCACACCACTTAATCAAGCTCATTATAAAAGGAGGGAGCTCACTAAAGGTGGAGTTCCTCTTCCTGGGGCTTCCCCCTCTTGGTCTTCTGCTCCTGCTGCTGACCTCAAGGACCAGGCTGAGAAGAACCTTGTACACTCTACGTCAGTGATTGTATTACTTTTGTTATTTCATTAAGTCTGTTTCTACTTCCGCCCATGGGACTTCTCCCTTTTTTTCCCCCAACTTCCCTTCTCAACTGGGGAGGGGACATTGTGTGGTAGAACAACTGCTACAGTTTAGCCTGGGGTACTGGCTAAATGTAGACACAAAGTCTTCAGTGTTCCTGTATTCTCCATAATATGGAGGGATTGTACTAAATTTAGTAAATACACAAGATCAGTTTCTACAGTATTACACCAATATTACTTCTTAAAATTCAGCAAGGTTGTGCCACTTAGTGCAACATTTGCTCTTTCTTTCTAGGTTATCATTACTGTGTTGTAATTTTTTTGCATGCATCAAGTTAAGCCTGGAAGAAATAACTATTAAGAAGGGAAATTATGTTGTCATTTTAACAAATAACCTTGTATTATAACACATTATAGCAAAATGTGTATGTGTATTTAGATAGATTGAATCTATAGCTACAGCTGTCTGTCTCCAGTGTTTTGATTAGTAGAAATGCTGGAAGTGTACTATAAGTTCTGCAGATATGGTTCTTGGTGGTCATCCAGCAAGAGAAGACAAGTATGCCTTGGAAAATCCAAGGGAAGTGGAAAAAAGGTAGTTTAAAATTTTTTCATTTGATTACATTTTTTACCAGATGTCCAATAGTTACAGGAAAGTGGAAAAAAAAATATAACTCCTAGAGGAAGAACCGCAAGAAGGAGTAGAGAAAGGATGTCAGAATGAAATTTGTTTGTTTATTTTGATGCATATAGTCCTGGGATATTATTTCAGTAGAAGGTAAAACAGGTCTGATATGAATTAGAAGGACGGAGGAGCAAGAGCAAAAGGTAGGAAATTTGGTAAGGAGGAGAGTTCAAAAGCAGAGTATAGGAAAGTCTGAGAAGTTCAGACAGGTTGGCACGAGAACAGATTACTTTCATGTCTACAATTTTCATACGATTTTCTGGGGCTTCCTTACCTTTTATGGAATCTTAATTTTGATTTTTTTCACTGCATTTCTCTTCTGTATGGGCTCTAAATTAGGCCCGTCATATAAATTGTGTGGTTTAGAAGAAAGTGTCTGTAACATTCATTTTGAATAATGGGAATATATGTGCGTGCTGCAGATTTGTCTTCCAAAAAACATGCCAGATGAGAGAGCGTAGGTAAAAGGTGAAGACTCTCATTTGAGATTAGTGAGAGTACATTTAATAAAAACCCAGTATAAATCTTGGTAATGGATCCTTTGGTGTTGTTACGGAATCCAAAACATCCAGTGCTTCTAGTGCCTCACCCCCAGAAAAGAGGTTTTCTAGGTACTTCATGAAAACATTGTTTAGAGGAGGAAATGATACATATCTCTGTATATCTCAAGCCTTGTGTGTCACCTTGCATTATTTCTTCTGCTAAACAAGTTTATTTCTTGATCTTGATAGCCTCTTTCTGGATTTCTTTGTCAGTAGTTTTCTGGGGAAATCTGCCCTGAAGATTTGGGAAGGAAGAGTGATACTTACCCTGGACCCTGCAGCTATAAAGTTTGCTGCATGCTAACAGAGAGCAGAGCAGTATACCACTGATACACGAAAGAACTGAGATACTGTTGTTCTGCTTCAGCTCCATGAATAATTGGTTGCAATAGCACAGACTGGAAATGATTAACATATAGATCTCTGTAGGCCAATCCTTATGAAGAATGGGTGTAACACTTAAAAAGGATGAAAATCTGACACTGACCAGTGTTGGTGGCTGGCCTCTTGCATGCTTCGCTTGACTTTGAAAAGCAGGGTCATGATCAAGGCAGTGTGCTATGCTGGGTAGCTGCCTGACATGTTCTCCTCTCTTTTGGAGAAATAACAGCACTTAACTGATATGCTCAAGGCTATACTCTGATAAACTAGTGTCAACTTCAGAATATCAACTTTTATTCCAATCTTAGCTTGCAAGTATGAAGATAAATGACCACACAGTTGTCTGACTTCATGTATTTGATTTTTCTTCAACTCTTTTCTAGTTTATTACTTTTCCAGCAGCTAAATTTACTCACTGCTAATCTTCCATTTCTCTGTGACTAACTTTATCTTACACTTGATTTATAACCAGAGCGAGACTCTTGATTTATACAAGATTTATTCATGTTTCCAAGACACAACAAAGCCAGCCTTCTGCTGTGTTTTACATAACCTTCTTTACGTTACTACATATTGCATGAATATAACTGTTTCAGTGAAATTTTCATAATGCAAGCCATTATGAAGACATTGTCTAAAGGTAATTATGCGCTGTACTTTAGCTTCATATTGTGAGTTAATAGTGTGGCAAAGGAACATGTGTGTATCGAACATAATTTTCTTTTGTCCAGTTTGAGTTCTGGCTTGCTCCATGTAGTGCTGTAAGAAACTGTCAAAACAGTTGACCTGGAAAATATGCTGCTTCATCAGAATATGATCATGATTAGGATCGTTCAATTACAGAATGATGTAATTAACTGGTGTCATGCCTTAAAATTTACCGTGTGTTTACTCAATTAAAGTATGCTTATGACTTTAAACTACAGCATGAAGCTAGGCCTAGGTGAGGCAATGGTGCTTGGCTTTGGGAAAGAAACTTAATCTGAACTGAAGCAGATTTGGGACTACTGTGCCTTTACATGCTCTCAGTAAAGAGAGACTGTATTTCCTTCTTTCTCTATTTGAAAAATAGTGTGTTTAGGATGAATTATGAATAGAGATGGCTTCAAAAATGTGAAGTAATTTCTACCCCCAAGAGAAAACAGTAGAAACTTTGAGCAACTGTTTTCTCATAATATTCATAGAACAATAAGTTTTGACAGAGATCGGGACCTCTAGGCACTATTGCTGTTCTAATTCATTTAATACAGTGAAGGAATTTATCTTAAATAGGGAATGCTTTGACACAGAGCTGAATTGACGCCTCCCTGTCTTACTTGTCTTCAACTGGGCTTTAGACACTGCAGTTTTATTGCAGTCTAGATTATTATCTTCACTTAAGCTGGTTGCCTGTTAAATATTGTAATATTGTGCTAAGAACTTCAGGAAATTAATACTTGTATGCTAGACATTACCTAATATATTAGCTGGAATATTTTGGATACCTACAGGATCAATGCTAATAATAGATAGAAATTAAATAATGTGGAAGGCTGATATAAATGCGCTGCTTTAGCAAGGGCTAGGCACAATTTTTTGAATATTAACTATGTCTCATGGTGAAGATCAGCTGGTTTGTAGTGGTATTGAAATTTTGTAAGACTGCCTCTTCAGAAGGAGGGGAAAAAAAAAAAAAGGAAATGCCCTTAGATGGGAAGAGGAATTAGCTGCTTATCACAGATTGCGGAGCTTTTTAGAGTAGTATAACATAGATTGTTATGAAGTTTTTAATTCCATGGGTATTCTCTCATCAGTATTTAAACAAAGTCAAACTAAAAATGCTACATTTTTAGAACTAGAAAAATTCTATGCATAAATATTTACCTACCTGAGTTGAAGTTGGGCAAAGAAACATAACTTTTTTACTGTCGTAGTTTACTGCCAGATAAATTTTAAGACTATTGATCTGTGCCTGTCTTGTATTTATGACCCTGATTTCCCAGTGTAAAACTTCTATAAAATGTTTTCACTGTTAAATAAAAAAATATTGCACTCAAAGCTAATATAAGCTATCATCAGTGAGTATATTTAAACTAATACAGGACACATGGATTGCCACTTTCTACTAGCTTGTCTTTTTCTTTGGGAAGTAGAAAAAACTCATTCCCATCTAACTTATTAGAAACATATGAATATTTTCTTCATTTCCCCCCCTCCCCCGCCCCCCCCCCCCCATAAAAATAGGTGAGAATAGTGAGTCTGAAATGTGTAAGGTATCAGTATATATTCTGGGAATTTTCTAGCATAAAAACTGACCTGAATCAGAAGTGTTGGGCCTTGCTAGAAGGTAAGTCTTTGAGTCAGGAACTGCTGGGCAGGAAGGAATAAGTCACAGAAATGGAAATAAGAGAAAAATATGAAGGAAGTATTTGGCTGGGATCATTAGTTGAGTGAAATAGCCAAGGGGTATATTGGATGACCCTGAAGACTCAAGTAATAGAAATGGGATGAAATTCAATAGCACAGCGTGGAAGGTCATACACTAAGGGACCTCTAACAAGCATTTCTTCAATAAGATGGGAGCTGATCAGCTGAGATGCAGCAGTCAATCACAGGACAGCTATAAGTTTCTGATATGATACAATCTAAGAGTGTGTTAGCTGATATAATTCTAGGAGAGAATGAAAAATCCACAAATGGGTATGGAGACCTTACTTGTAATATTAAGTATTGTTTTGGATATCTTGTTTTCAAAATAGATGGATTTAATCATTAACGGGTGCAGAAATGTACTACTAAAGAATCTTGGCTTTTAACCCTTGAAATAAAATCTGAAAGGAGGTATGGTTTGTTCCATATGAGCACCTTAGGGAGGTAAATATCAGTACTAGATGTTATGTCAATGTGTTTTGCTGGGATATTAACAGATACATATTAGCTGTCTGTGGATCAGATTGGGTGACAATTTAAAGGCCAATAGCTATCAGCGTTGTGATATTCTCATTCAGCCTTCTAAAATAAGCGAAAAATATACAATCAATGGAGATGAAGTGAAGCTTTATCAATTTTGGATGTTCTGGGATCTTGTGACCTGTAATATCAAGTATCGGGGAAAAAAACCTTTCTAGCTAGGTCTGTGGCTTTTTCTTTCCTAATTTATGTGTGGAAAATTACATTAACCAAGGATTTGGCCCCAACCTCTGTATGATCTTCATTGACCAAGAATAGGGACAATCAGTTTTTTGATATGCATGAACAGCTATTAATATGTGCCTTGACAGATGCAAAAATCTTACAATAGGAAAGAGATGCTAGGAGACAGATTTAAAGAATGATTCAGAGAGTAGTTTTGACATGTAAATAGACTTTGGACAGATTGAGGATTGATTTTTTTTTTTTTTTTTTTTTTTTTCCCCCAGAAGCCTTTCTGAGTGAAGGCAAAATGGGAAAAAGTCTGTTTTGGAGCTAAATATACTGGTCAAGGTAAATGAATGGGTTAAGGTTCAAGAACGGTTTTTCAGAAATATATAGGTGTTCTAGAACAGCTTCAGCGGTTTATTTCTGACTTGGTAATTGAGTAATTATCAATAACATGATTATTGCCATGAACCCACTCAAAGAGGAGTACTTATTTGCTACTTATTTGTAGGTAATACAGAGAATAGCAGGCTTATCAGCTTTGCCTGTGGTCAGCAGAGCAAAAAAATATGATGGAGGAAATCAGCTCTCCCAGTGGTAGAAGGCCCTGACACCTGCCATGGCTCTTTTCCTGACTTGCAGTTGCCTCATCAGTTTGCTACTCTAGCTGAATGTTCCCCATAACTCTGGGCACATGGTAATTCACAAGTGAGCGCTTAATTAACTGGCTCATTTAATCAGTGTGTGTACAGAAAAGGCCTTATGCTAGCAGTATTTCTCCCCAGGAGAGCTTGCCCATTTGAGAGGCATGGTCTCTATGTCCCCTGATAGCAATTAACTACCAAATTGCTTCCTCTGAATAATCATGAAATTTGTCTGTCTCGGATCAT
The DNA here is from genome assembly GCA_028020825.1 of Podargus strigoides. Classification (NCBI taxonomy): domain Eukaryota; kingdom Metazoa; phylum Chordata; class Aves; order Caprimulgiformes; family Podargidae; genus Podargus; species Podargus strigoides. Next base: position 22,920,531 of record CM051621.1, on the reverse strand, counting down.
TTCATGTAGTCTAATACTGCTTAAATTCAGTATCTTGCCAAACTGGGGCCCATTAGAATCGACAGTGATTTTGTGTGCTTTTTGAGCTACTTTTAATGAATGCCTTACCTAGATATGAAACTACATACTTGAAGTTTACATACTGATATTTGTTTGAATATTTTTCCAAATACTTGGACAAAATTTAAATTTCGAAATTTAGATTAAGAGCATTTAAATTAAAAGCCTTTTCTAAATTTAAATTTAAGAATGTCAAAGTAAGTAACAGTTAATACTAGCACAGATTTCTGCTTCTGTTTAATAGGTTCAGGTTCAAAATAAAATTTCTTATTTGTCTACATAATTCACCTATTAAGACTTGATATCACTCCTACTAAATGTGATTACTTGAAGGCCACACTTCTCTTTTTTTTTGGCATTTTTATTTGTCTTCAGGAAAGCATAATGAGCAAAGATATCTAATAGATTTTGAATGTTTTCTCTGAAAAACTTGTTCAGAAAAATAGCAATTTATAAATGTGTTGTTTGAACCAGACAGGCTAGACACTCACCATTTGACACACTTGAGTGAAGCCTCTGACCAGTAAGGATCATGCTAAAAATTGGGACCCTAACATCTGAAAAAAAAAAAAAAATCAGTGCTAACTGTAAATTAAAGCAATATTTCTTTAAATCCACTGCTTTTTGAGTTTTCAAAGAGCCCTGACCTCTAAAGCTTCAGATTCTTTCTGTAAAAGAAGTGTTGTCTCCAGTGACATTCTTGACATCCAGAAAACCAGTTGTTGCAGGCAGAGATCGTTTGAGCCTGCTTGTTCCTTCTAAAAACCACATTCCAGTTAGATTGAACTTGCTATTGCTTGAAGTTTCCTTTCTGGGTTTCAATAACATGAATAATCCATCCAACAAGAACTGTGACCACCAGTCTGTTTGGAAAGGTCATCAGCCACTGTCAGAAATATCAGAGAGAATGTTCTCAGAGGCCTTTCAGATCATAAGTCCAGGGCAGAATATGTTCATTTCTTAAATGGTAAAATAAACTTGATGTTTCAGTTTAATAATGAAAGTCAATACTGTGTCAAGCAAAATTTTAACGATGATAGTAATGTAAAAATGCTATTGCCTTTTATCTTTGGATCACCAGACTGCTTTTCCTTACTCTACTCCTGTCTTATACTATTTAGAGTGCACTGACCCTACATGGTTACATCTAACTCACACCAACGTAAATCAGATATATCAAAAAGAACTTTGAAGCAAAACTGACTGAAAAACCAGCAAAACAGAAGAAAAAAATCCCATTATTTGATAGTGAAGGAGATTGATCTTTCTATGAAGTCTCTATATTTTTAATTTTTATATATCTGCTCTTATTTTGAAGAAAGAGAAGCAGAGAAAGTATTTATCTAAAGGGAAGAGAAGAATAAAAGGGGGTCATTAAAATAAAGACTTCTATCACATTTTTGACTTTAATGTCATTTTTGCTTTTACTATGATTTTTCTTTCTTTTCTGAATTGCATCCTTTGGTATTCTTTCTCATTATTCCCTAGATAAATTGCATTCTTTTTTTTGCCTAACTTAAGTACAGCCTCAAGTGCTGTCTTTCAGGTAGTTTGTATAAGTCATTCTGAAGGATTTTAAAAAGACTTCCTCTTATTCCTTTCCTGACATTATTCTTACATTTAGTACAAACTCTTCCAGAAATAGTCTACATCTGTGCTGTCAGGGGGCTCTTCTTACTGTTTTCATGGGAGAATAAAAAAATGTCCTTAAGAAACATACATTTTGTTTTCCCTCTGTCCCTCAAAAAAACCCACCCTACAACACTTTAACCTAAAAACTCTTCTGAAGATGAGTTCTCACAAGAAACTTAATACCGAAATCCAGATACTTGTCAGATGGGATAAATTTGAGCACATCTGAAACAGAATGCCTGCCATACTCATACTGCAGATTTTCACTTTATGTACCTACTTAAAAAACAAAGTCACAGCAAAAGTGACAGATTTGCTCTGCAGTATTTGTCTCTCTGAAGTCAAGCATAGAAAAAAGTGATTAATATTTTCAACTTTAAAAAATGTCCAGCATTGTTACTTATGCTTGTGCAACTGCAAATGTCCTTCAGATCAACTGAGTATGAAACAAACAGAAGGCATTCCCAGAAACACTTGGTTGAAATTAAGATAATCTTGTTTTTAAAGTTTTTAGTATCCAACTATGCCTAACTTCGGATAAAACTTAGAGTGATGCTCTAAGACTAGACAGACTAATATCCAGCGTTAATACACAGGTACCCATGTCCTCCTTCCAGTCAAGAAATAAGGGAATAAGCTCAAATCCAGTCTTCTAGTTTATATACTATAAACATTTAGAGTATAAATAAGTGAGATTAATCATCTTATCAGACCTCTCTGTCATATTAGAATTGCAACAGCAACAGAAAACAAATTAAAAGAGAATAAACAGAAAAGGAATGCCAGTGAAGGTAGAGGAATGATGCTACAGGGTTGCTGTGATACATTTTAAAATTACCATAAAAATTCTTGCTGTATTCAGTGCTCGGTGGCAATTTCAACAACTAAATAAGGTTTGCACTAACAGTAAGAGCTAGTACTGCAGAAAAGGAAGTTGCATAGATTTGTTCTTGGTTAGTTTATATAAAATGGTTTGTCTATTGTGTCAATAATACAAATTCGTGCTAGCTAAAGTGCTGAAAACAACAATATTTACAAAAAATCAGCTGTTTTTAAAAGAAAGATCAAGTAAAACTAGAGCAAGAATATCTTTAGCAGCAATAAAATGAACTTAATCTTCATACTATATCAAGTTTATGCAGCCAGAGAACAGCAAAACCTGTTTATCCTTGCATTCAAAAAAGTAGTGATAAGTAGCCATGTTCATGTCTGTTTAGAAGAGAAACTAGAACATGTCTTACAATAATTAATGGCATACAGAAATCTACCCTTAGCCATGAGTTGTGTAAGGTTAGTTTAACATATAGTACCTCTGAGAGTCATAGATCTTTGCCAAAAAATTCAGCATATTGAAATTAATTAATTGGTACCCAAGTTTAAAGGAACAGGACAGCCAGATTTGAAAAGAGTACTGTGTGATCTGCCTAATGAATTTGGAGGTCAGAATTAAATCAGTGAAGAAACTCTAGATTAAGGAAATTATTTTTGTTTGCTAAAATTATTTTATATGACTTCATTATTCAAAGCACTAGTGAAGTCTTAAAGACATTCTGAAGATTTTAATACACCTTTTATATTTGCAGCCATTTATTTTAAACTGATTTGTCTGTCTTTAAAAGTGATTAATGCATAGAACCTAGACACACTGACTAAATCAAAAAAATCCCCCTTAGGAACACTTCACTGAAAACATTGTCCTAGTTACTAAAATAATAATTATAATGAAAGTTTCTGGAGATAAAATTGTATCAAAATATGCCTCTGAGCTGAAAACTTACTTAGTCAAGCTAAAATTTAGCTTGACCCAAAATTTATTGAGTTAAGCTGTGTGTTTACAGAGCTCTTTGGAGGAAAAATAGCTTGATAATAAATCTTAGAATGAACATACAAGTATATGCCATATAGAAAAGGTCTTTTATGTAGTTTTTTTAAACAATTAATTTTTACATACATAGTCTGAATAGACTGGAAATTTATTCTGATCTGATGCACACTTGTGAGGTAGAAGAAATAATAATTCCCAGAGCTGCAGTATTGTTAATTAAATTTGCATTCCACCGGTCCATGATAGATGAGTAGGCACTTGACAGGAGATTAAAGTTAAACGATGCCCCTTTCCCAATAGTTAGTGATTTTTTGTATGTGATTTTGCAAGTTTCTTGGGCAATAGCTTTAGAATAAAAAATGTAAGTGTCTGTGTGTGCATGTGTACACAGATTCGATAAACATTAAAAGTCCAGTTTGCACAAATTGCCTCTGTTTAAATCCTAAGCTTATTTCTGCCTGAAGGCATTTTGGCCTTTGTATTTTAAACACTGAATACATGTTTAGTTTGAACTTCTTACATGGTTACTGCCATCCAAGTTCTTACTTCTTCATATTAGGTCATATTTTCCCATCTTTATTTTGAAATTTATTTCATTTTTTTCATCAATGCATTAAAATATTACATTAAAATAATACTGAAATGTTACATTAAGTTCAATTTAATGCATAATTTGTTTTAATATTTCCTAGTAATGGTCTGCATATTTTACAAGCACAACTATAGCAAGCTTTTCTCAGCTGATATGTTATTGGTAGTTGGAATCACAACTGAAACTCCATTTCTGAAAATTTATACTGAAAATTCTATCAAAATTTAATTGTTATAATTTCCCAAACAGGATTTCATAAGCTATGGATACAGACATAATGTCTACATAGTAGATCTTGAAAGTTAAAAAAATGTGGAGCGCTTCATTAACTCTTTGATTTTAATCTACAGTTCCAGTAGTGTATTCCACCATATCATAGTATCATAAAGTCATAAAATAATTTAGGTTGGAAAAGACCTTTTAAGATCATAGTCCAACTGTAAACCTAACACTGCCAAGTCCAATACTAAACCGTGTCCCTAAGTGCCATGTCAACACGTCTTTTAAATACGTACAGGGATGGGGACTCCACTACTTCCCTGGGTAGCCTGTTCCAGTGCCTGACAACCCTGTCAGCAAAGAAATTTTTCCTGCTATCCAATCTAAACCTCCCCTGGCACAACTTGATGCCAGTTCCTCTCATCCTATCACTTATTACTTGGGGAAAGAGACCAACACTCACCTCACTGCAGCTTCCTTTCAGATAGCTGTAGAGGGCAATAAGGTTTGTTCTCAGCAGCCTTTGCTTTAGATTAAACAACCCCAGTTCCCTCAGTTGCTCCTCATAGGACTTGTTCTTGAGACCCTTGAACAGCTTTGTTGTTGTTCTTTGGACATGCTCCAGCACCTCAGTGTCTTTCTTGTAGTGAGGGGGCCAAAACTGAACACAGTATTCGAGTTCTCATAAGAAGTGTATCTTTGTCTCAAGTATATGAATCTAACCTGATTACTACCTTAGTAGGTATAACATATGTATCTTGCCAGACAAACTACCGGTAAGGTATAGAAGTTGGGGATACTGAGGAAAGAAACTAAAGACATCAGACAAATCCAGAGAGAAATGTAGAATTGATGTGCTTACTTTATTGCATGGTTTGTTATTAATTTGCAAATTTGTAGATGTAATGATCTGAAGCCTTCCTTCATGTCTGGCATTCTCTATTCATAGATTTTGCCTCTCCAGCTCTTACATCCCTGTATTAGAGATCCCATGTGAACTCAGTGGCGTTGCTACAAAGGAATCTCACAGTGATTTGTCACTATAAACATAAAGAATAAATGTGAAGCTTAGCTCAGTTCAGCTACTTAAGGTATTTCTTTTCCTTTATTGATACAAAGCATATGAAGTAAGTTTGATTCAAACTGAGTCTCGTACAAGGAGCCTTTCCCTATACCAAGTCCAATTAATCCCAGTATATAAACTGGTAGAAAGTGTTAGTGTGTTTAGTGAGGATGTTAGAAGAATATTGAGTGATGTATGAAGAAGAAACATATTGAAGGTCTGTACATTGGCACATAGGACTTGTCAGTCACATCACACACTGAATTCAGTAGAAGACATTAGCATGTTTTCAGGCATGTGGACAAATAAAGACAATCTTGAATACCACTGCTTGTTCAGGACTTCTTAAACAAGGCTGTTTGATACCAAATATAAGAAATTAGCAGTTAAGGAAGTCTGCATTAACTGAAGATACAGCTATATGGATCAATATTTGATTATTCATTTCCACTTGAATCTTTCATCTAAAAGTAATACATAGATTTCAGTATTGAGATTTAATAGTATTGCCAATAGTGTTAGAATTGCTTTTTTTCCAAAAATAGGGTACCTCTTAAAATTGATAAATAATTTAAAAAGTTTTGCATCTGCTGCAGAAAAATACATTGGTAAAAGAATGAGAAGAGAGACATGCCATTTGTGAATAACAGCATTATAATTTTTTTCTGTTGTAGTCTCGTCCTGAGGCCTGAACAGAGGTTGACTATTTTAGCAACTAATCTAGCAATATATTTGCCCCTTTTAAATTGTTAAACATTCAGTAAAAATGCTATTTTGTTAATATTTTTCCTTTTATCAGTTTTGGTGGCATGTCAATAAGTGGTCTTACTATGCTAAATTGTGTGCTTACATAGAAGGTATATGGCTAAATTCATAGGATACTTAGACATCAACTGCTACCTTACTGCCTAAGCTTAAATACACACCTAGGGCACATACCTGGAAGTAATACTTTGAACCCAGTTTGTTTCCAACTGATAACTTGTTTTAGCATTAGAGGAATTAGGCCTATGGCCCTTCTCATAACATTGTTCTAAACAGATGGGTCCAAAACTGTAGTGCTTCATACTGTCCATAGCAAAACAGTTTCACTAAAACAATAGAAGCAAATTTTATGTAGGTTTTGGAACTATGCTTTTGCGAAGGTCAAAGAGGGAGTGTGAGTGTAGGAGTTGGACAAGATGGTCTCTGGAGGTCCCTTCCAACTCTGAATATTCTGTGATAATCAAGGTAATAGAACAATGAAATGAAATAAGACAGAAAACACAACAGGGAAGAACTAAAACTGAAAAAGTAATGGATTGAGGGCTGCTGGAAAAAAAAAAAAAGATGGAGAGAGCAGAAAGAAGACATTTGGAATACATTGCAAGATGTAAAAATACAGAAAAACTAGCCAGAAAGTAAATTGTGTAAGAGCAATTGAATTTTGTCCTTACAGAAGAAATGCACACATTTTGGGCCACATTTTAACAACTTTAATTGCATAAGACTTTTCTTTAAAAATAAGCCTTTTGGTTCAAATATCTTCCATTTGGGGATAGGATAACTTATGGAGTAAATCAATACAACTGAAACAAATGACAACAAGTGGTTTGAACTTTGCACAACAGGTAATTCTCAGCTTCGCGTGAGGCTTTATGGCCATTTGCACTGGGGAGTTTACTCCTGTAATTGGCCTGTTTCTGTATTACTTTGACAGTGATTAGTAAGCAAAGAAGCAAACAACCTTCAGGATTAGCAAGCCAGTACTGTAGTCACTTATTGGAAAATATATTTGAAAAAAGTAGAATTACTGCCTATGCAGACAGTATTACCTGTGGTGTGTTCTACTAGTTAGTGAATGAAACATAGTTTTGGGACCCTAGAGAACTCAGAGAAACTTTTTGCTTGTTTTATGTCATTAATGTAAACAGCCTTTTAGTCCCCATCTTAGGCAATACATAGTTCATAATGCAGGAGGAATCTTAATGTTTACAGAGCTGTACTTATTTTTCAGGTGTTTAGTTGTGTTATCAGACTTCATCAGCACAACTCTTATGAAACATGTGCTCTTGTCTTTGAATACATCCTTAGACCATGCCTCCTCTCACAGCAGGAATAAATAGGTGAAATAGTTTTCCTTTTTTCATTTTCTTTTCCACTTAATGTAACAGAAGTTCTCTTTGAATATAATGTTAATTGTACTAGGCCATTAATTAATATTGCTATGAAAATCTAGAGGAGAGAAGTCATGATGTAAATATCCCCAGGGCTACAGAGGGCTTTTTTCCAGATTCTTTTAGGAAATCTAAAATAAAACGTAGACTTCCTCAATTTGTTTTGTTTCTTGGAGGAACAAAGTGCGTAGATCTGCTATCATAAATAATACTACATTAATAGGAGGAAGAGCTGTAACCTAAATGCATAGCTCCCCAGTATAATTCTGAAATCAACTTCAGGGGGATAACTTACAGTATGGGTTAAAAGTTGCCAATAACTAGTGAGCTATCAATATATTTGAGTAGTTACCTCTTCACAGCCTGCTCTTCTCTTGTCTTGCCTCTTATATACAAGGGCAACTGGCATCAATTGAGTATCCATGGCAGCTGCATCACCCATTGCCAGGGTCTGAGTAGCTGCAGTGCTTCTTGTGAGGGCCAAGATCACTGCAGGGCCTGTTGCAGAGGTTATGGCAGCTACAGGGCACCCACCTTTATGCCAAGGTTTCACTTTAAGCAGGACCAGAAATGAAGGTATTCAAAAGGCCTGATAATATGAGCACAATTCTAGAAGCATCCCAAGGGTGTTTCAGAGTTTCGTTGTCCATCACCATGTCAAAGAGATCAGAAATTGCTATATTTACAAGTGAATTTAGTATATCATAACCTCACACCATCCAACACAGTAGAATGGCACCTCTAAGCCCAGACCCAGAAGTGATAAACCATACCAAACCAATAAAAAACAGTGTCAGAGCCACACATAGCTCCAACAGCAATCCCAAACCCAAATACTACAGGAGTCCACCCACCAGCTATCTATGTACGCTCCTGTAGTCAGTAGTTGTAGTGACTCAGTGAAATCTATTAAAACTTCAGCCTTCAAATTAAAGGTCTGTGTTTTTCCCTGGTAAACTATTTAGTTCAAGGTCCAAATAAATACTGGGCACCAAATAAACTACCTAGATTTAGCCTGTGTATGAGGCTAAACTATTGCAGTTGCTCTATCTCCTGATTTCCCCCCCTCAGCAGCTGAGAAGGGGAAGTGGGAAAAATGGAAAAACCTCATGGGTTGAAATAGAAAAGGATTTAACAAAATAACAAAACTAATATAAATACCATAATAAAGTGTACAAGCTTGTACTCAGCCTAGTCCTCAGGAGCAGCAGCAGGTGATCAAAATGAAGGAGCCTCAAAGAAAAAAATCCTCGTTGTCAGTGAACTCCCTGCTTTTATAATGAGCTTGATGTCAGTGGTGTGGGATACACCTGTGAGTCAGCTTGGGGCAGCTGCCCTGACTGAAACTCCCAGCTGACTCAGGGCTACTCCTGGCCTGCCTGCCATGGCTGGGCGGTGGGTCTGTGCCTGGGGAACCAGGACAGGCTGGCAGAATTGCTAATTGGAAACAGAACACCATATTCATGGTACAGGTAGAATAATTCTAGAACAGGTTGAGAATGTTTAGAAAAGTGTTAATACTGCATTTCTTATTATCAAATCCAAAGCTTTACTAGCTTGGGTTAATATTTTTTGATTCCACAAAAGTTTGATCATTTCTTAAATTTTTGGTGTGGCATTGAGCATTACTGTCACACCTGTGCCATGCAGTTTTATGAAGTTCAGATGTTTCTAAACTGGCTGAGACCATGTGAATTCCTTGATGGCAGTGGTGTTACAGGTCAGAAAGTCATTGTGCTTTTGGGCAGAGGTTGGCAAGGCTGTAATACTGTTTGCAGTCCTCACATTTGTTCACTTATACTGCCCCTTCCATTTGGATGTACCAATGTACCTGTTTGTACTAGTCTACATTTAACATGGTAGATTTGTCTATGGCTTGTTCAGCTGAGATCCCTATAACGAAATTGAATTTATTTTTTTAATGAAGCTGGAAGTTCTATAGGAGGTGCTGCATTTTCCTAGGTTGTCTTTTGTTTGTTGTGTAGAATACGGTCTTTCAAACTGCTGTAAATATGCAGTCTGTGTTTCATCATAAGAACACTTACCAATTTTCAAAGCAATAGGGAAATTATTGTGGAGGATTTTTTTCTTATTTTTATTGTAGTGCAGGCTAACATAAAATGTTCAAATCATTATGTTAAATTTTGTTAGCTAACGTGATGCTATTTTTCACTGCTTATTCACATAGAAGATACAAAGCAAACTGGAAATACCTACAAATGCAACAGAATGTGAACTTACACAAGGCATTTATTTGTACTTATGAGAAGGTTCTGTGGTATAGTTTGCTGTGTCACCTGTAGCATGGCATCTGTTATTTTCACAGGTTGTTCACCTTTAAACTTTAGTTTTGAGGAAAAGGCATCTAGGTAAATTTTAGATCACATTAAAGATTACAGATTCACTCAATATATCCAAGGACACAGTGGGAGCAGTATATAGTGTTTATTTTAGGATTCAAACTCAAGTTTTGCTGTCTCTATACTGTAGTTCTTCAATTTAGTTTGTTAAAGATCTGTTTAAAGGATTTATTTTAGAATAAAGCTACTTCATTATGCTTGCTATTGCAGTTGAACCATTACGGTTTATCTTCTGTTCTTCAATTTAGTCTCTGTATCTTGAGTGATTTCTGGATATGAATCTCTTTTGTACTGTCTTTTTCAGTGGTGCTGAACAATGTATTTTCTATGGTATTTGAAGGAATACACTTGAAAGAAAACTGTTAGTGTCCAAATTATTTGGGTTTTTATTGCTTCATACACATTTTTATCATGATACTGGCTCAAGAGTGTTTTCAGTAGCATGAATGTTTTAAGACCCAGTGAAGCTCATAAAACTCAACTGAATTAGTAAGCTTATTTTGGATATTCCATAGCCTGAGTTCTGTCTTTTGGTGAATACAACTAAATCAATTATTAATTACCAGCACACCTTAGTTACGACATCTCAGTTAGTAACTGAATAGCTGTGAGTGAAATGTCATGAATGAAATGAGCATTAAACTGCGTGCCAGTTCCTGAGAGGTTCATTAGCTTGTTTGGTTTAGTTCAATATATTGAATGCTAGGATAAAATCCTGTTATTTCAAGCAAGCAAATGAAACTTAAAAGAATCACAAAACCATTAGACAGCCTTCAGAAAAATGAGTATACTTACAAGATTCTGAGAACAAAATATCCGTGAAGGACCTTTATACACAGATGAGCATATACGAAGAACTATTGAACCAAAAGGAAAATGGCAACCCTATTCTCCCAGTCTCTATATACTAAGCAAGGAGAAATTATTTATTTTGCTCTAATAATGCTGAAATTAGTGGTATACATTGTTATTTTTATCTGTCTCAAAAATAATGTTACCTCTGCAGGTTTTTTTTGCTCTTCAGTGTTGCCTATTTTTACATGCCTTCCCTTCTATTCTGCATGTGTATATTTACATGGGTATGGGTGTAGGTACTGTCTTGTATTTGTGTTGTAAAGAAGGTGACTGCTTGAAGAACCTGGAGTTGAGAAAGGCATTCCTCATTCCCCACCCGAATGGACTTTGATTTAAGAAAACAGGAAAATTTATGAAGAACTATATGTGTATGTGTCCCCAACCCCCCCAAATGAATAAGCTTTATTGCCTTCTGAAAGCCTGTGCTTTCAGTGAGATACGTGAAAGTGTTGGTATGGAGAAGGCTTAGTCATGGAATTACTGACTGGAGAGGACCCCTGTTACACTCAAAATCTTACAGGCAAAAAAAGGAACATGGGAACACTGCTTACAATGCAGTCAGTAATTTGTTGCTAGTCCAATTGTTCAGTGTTTCTGTTCTCTTAATTGTCTCTAAAATTGATTTTAATTGAACTGTGCAAGGTTACATTCCAATGTACAATGACTGAGCATTGTGATTTTTTTTTTTTGTTCTCAGTCTAGGGCCTCTGGTGCCATCGCATGCATGTTTTCTTCCACATAATTTTATTGTAGAGTCGTAGACAATTCAAACTACGTTGAATAAATACTTGTTTCAGCATAAGTGGAACCTCAGAAAAAAACCAAAAATTTTAGGCAATACTTACCCGATTTCTTGACAATTGCTATCTCAGTTAAGCATCGTAAAATCAGCTAAAGCCAAAACAAATCCAGAAAAATCCTGAGACGGTGCACTGTCAGGTCAGTGCAGTCTTTGGCCTTTTACTAGTAAATGTTTAAAAAAAAAAATCATTTTCTGGTTTATATTTCAGCATTCCTTTTTCTGAAGAGACAGTTTCAAATGGGGTCTATACAAGCCCTGCCTTCACACAAATGGAGATAAGCAATATTTCTAACAATTTTTCTTAACAGTTTTATATTGAAGAGTTCCCTAGCTAATTTCATGGTTACTTTGTAATTCTAATGCTTGTACAACTTATCTGCAAACAGTAGGGGTTCCTATTGATCATTAAAATGGCATTTCCAGCATGGTAAAGTAAGTTCTGAAAGCACAAGAGTCTTGCATTGCTTCAGATGTGTCCTGCAGTAATCTCTATGGAAATATGACTATTTTCTATGCATTTGAGTATGGGAATACTAGCTGTCATCATTCTTCGTGATGATTAATTGTGAAGTAGACTACATTTTAAATTCTATCCATCCCATTAGGTGCTCTATACTAAATGTCAGGACTAGCTGAGTAAAGTTCACCTTTACTAGCTCAGTAAAGATTCTCCAATCAAATTTACCAACAGCTTCCAAAATATTCTCTGGGATGAAAATGCTTTGCTAGGTCAGTTATTTTTTAAAGAGCAAGGAGGAGAAAGAAACCAGTGATTTATTAACTTGAGTTTTCTGAGGAATATTGCTTCAGTTGGTGATCCTACAGTCACAAAAATCTTCTATGGTACAGTGAGATTACAAGTGATGGATGGATGATGTTGGGCATTCAGCCCGAATGTCCTGGCAGTGTGTTATGAGCGGAATAAGTCCTCCCATTTGAAGGCTATATACCACCACATGAAGGCACTGGTCATGATTTAGATTATATTGAGTGTTTGACTCTGAACTTTCCTTGCTAAATAACAATTTGAATTTCCTGACTACAAATAGAAATTCCAAAGTGAAGAGAAATGAGCTATAGTCTCTACTAGAATAAGCAACATTAGTTGTGTGTAGGTGTGAAAACTTTCCTACCCTCACCTACTCTCAAAGCCCTATCATTTCTCTTGCAACAATAATTTAAAATATACATATAGGAATTACATATACACGAGTTAGGTACAATAAGGAACATGTTTGGATGATGTCTTCTTTCCCACATTCCTTTTTGTGTGTGTCATTCCATACCAATAGGTTTTTGGGTTATAGAACACATCCTAAAGAGTGTTCACTAAAAAGTAGTATATCATACAAAGATCAAGTCTTATGGTGCGTATTGCTAATTTAATGAATACATGTTACACAACTGCTTATAATGATCTTTCTTGAGGTTGTTTAGCCTGGAGAAGAGAAGACTCGGGGGAGATCTTTTGCAGCCTTAAAGGGGGCCTAAAAGAAAAATGGGGACAGACTTTTTAGTAAGTCCTGTAGCGATAGGACAACGGGTAACTGTTTTAAACTAAAGGAGGGTAGATTCAGACTAGATATAAAGAAGATTTTTTTTTTTTTATGAGGGTGATGAAACACTGCAACATGGTGCTCGGAGAGATGGTAAATACTTCATCCCTGGAAACATACAAGGTCAGGTTGAATGGAGTACTAAGCAACCTGGTCTAGTGGAAGATGTTCCTGCTCATGGTAGGGAGGACTAGATGACCTTTAAAGGTCCCTTCCAACCCAAGCCATTCTATGATTTTGTGGTTTTATTAAATCAGAAATCTGTGATTACTTGAAGATGTGTATACTTTACTACTTCTGTTTTTGCTTTTGAAAAGCACAATCACATCTAAAGGGAAATGTTTCTAATTTTTCATTCTATATCATAATTGCTTGGGAGAGGTCTGCTTATAACTTATTTGGAATTACTCAGAAGCAACAAAAAAAAAGTTATGAATCAAAGGGAGAAAGAAAATAAAGAGTGATTGCTTATCCTAACAAGTTCATTGAAAGGCTGGGATGTGATTCATCAGCCAGAAATCTCTTAATGGCTCCTACTTCTAAAGAAAACATAATTTTTGAGGTAGCTTGAAAAAAATAAATTCAGTTACATGCATGTACAGCATGAGTATCACTGTTGCATCACTCAGATTCAGAATAAAGTGTCCTGATGTTCCAACAGTGTCTGCAAAATTTATGACTGAACTGGTTAATAACTGGTTTTGTTTTGTTGTTGGGTTTTTTATTTTTTTTAATTAAATATCTGTTGGCATTGCTATGACAAATTAAAATAAAACCACAGTTTGACCATCCCAAAACTATGCCTGCTGTGACTGTTTCCTGACTCTCAGAAGGTATATTTGATTCAAAGTTTCCTGATTTATTTAGTGGCACTGCAAATGAAGTGTGGAGAGAACATCAGAAATAGTTATCTGTAATTGCATAGCAATTAGAAGGGGTGACATATTTCTTAAAGCATGCAACATATGTGATGTTTCTTTGAGTATTCTCTAATGTGATTTTTTTTTTTTTTTTACTGGATTCAAAATGAACGGTGTTACTATTAATGTGTTCTGTTATTAACAGTAAGGACAAAAGTAAGCATGTTTTTTTTTAGTCAACATCTACAATTGACTTTGGTAACACAATTTTACACTGGAGGATTCTCAGAGTTGTATGATCTCTTGCTAGCTCATAGGCTGTGGCTTTTGTCACCTTAAAGAGAAAGAAAAGTCAATTGAGAGGGGGTTTTTCATACTTCTTATTGGAATGTAAAGTAATTGTTATTGCTGGAAGGATAAAAACTAGTGCTGATAGTTGGAAAGTTCCAGCTGAGGGAATGTATCTGCTTAGACAATGCTACATAAAGGATGTTCTATGCTGCCATTATTTCTGATGTGCAAGACAAAGATATTTTTCTCCTGTTCTTAAATAGCTTCATTTTTGCTACATAAGGATAGGGTTGTTGCTTTAGTTCTGCAAGAAAACCTCAGTTATGACATTCTATAATTGCCTTTTGAGAGAATCCAAATTAAAAAGGCATCAGGCACTATTAAAGTGAATGAGAAATTGCTAGGACTCTTGTGATGATTTATTATTTTATTTGAAATAGTTTTGAGGCTATGTTGATAGGCTTGCTGTTGTGGTGTGAGTTTTCATAGCAAGAGTATACATTTGTCTTTTGAAAGATATAACAGATCACTGCTCTTATTTTTGTAGTACAATTACAGATTATTTTATGAGAATCTCAGGAATTTGGAGGGACTGCAGAAATGCAGCCAACTACTGATGATATTCATTACCTTTAGTAATGATTATTCATTGTACTTAAACTTTAAGGAAGCAAAACAATAGATAATCTTTCTGTGTTCTTTAAAATATGTGAAGCTGCTGTTAGTTGTTAAACAGTATTTAAAGAGCTATTAGAATATTTTGACTGTGGAGCAGCAAGGGGGAAACCAATTAGAAAATAATCATGAGGCTGAATGAGCAGCTAAAGACATTGTGCCTATCATGAATGGCAGGTGATGGTTAAATAAGTTTTAGGATTTGTCTGTGTTTAGAAGAAAGTGCCTACACAAAGAATAGAAAAATACAGAAAGGCCTGTGCAAGAAATACATCGAGCATAGATTTTTAAGGACAACAGGGCACAACTCACCAGGCTCTCACTGTTACTCTTTACTCCCACCCTTTTTGTCTCTCAAGTTTGAATAGGATTTCAACCTGCTGAAAAGGGGATTGAGCAGGTCTGTTTCCTTCCCTGCTGACTTTTTGTTTTAAACATCTTTGTCAGACTATCAATATGATAGTGTGTAAGAATAATGGGGAAAATTATTAGATATATTTTTACCACGCATTTGACAATTTAATTTCTCTGGGTTGCTTATTCCTGTAGGAGTTTCCACCTACTCGGAGGGTGGCCTGAGCATAGCTGAAGTAACAGAAATCTTAAGTGGGTCTGGGAGGTAGGAGGTCAATGGGAGAGGGATAACTGAATGAACAGCTGCTACACTAAAAGAAGAGTTATCAGGTACCCCCTAGGGTGCCAGACTTTTTGCAGCTGTAGCAAGTGCCCACATGACAGCAGGACACCTTCAGGATGAGAGTATGCATGAACCGTTCTGCATGGCGATAGTAAACACATAGTTTTACTATATCTTTCTATAGGAAACAGATAATTAACATAAAGGTAAATATACCTAGCCAGTGTATTCTTCTGTTTTTTTCTAACTGACTTTTATGTACATCTCAGCAAATAATTTAAGTAGCTTTGAGGAATGCCTCACCGATGGGATTAATGGTTTGCTATGTTTGGAGCTCGTCTGTGTTTCTCTCCCCCCTCTCCTCTTTGTTACGCCTGTGCATACAAAAGCCTTATGATATGCTGAGGCATAAAATTCTCTGCCTCATGCCCTCCTAATCTCCTATTACTGGACCTGAAAAAAATCACACTTCATATAATCACCCAATGAAGGAGACAGCCTGTGCATCAGCTCTCTTGTGCAGCTCAGAATTTGTTCTTTATGGACTGTTCAATTAGCTAACTTAAACAGAGTAACTATCTGATTGGTTCAACACAGACTAAATTACCTGATATTAGCAAGCTTTTAAAAACTCTCGATTTTGTAAATATCTTGCACTATATTTTGAGATTGTAGGAAAAAAGTACGGATTCTTTCCCCTCAGTCTGAAACTTGTTCCTTTGCACTTTGCAGTGCCCATTAATTCCTAAGCAGATTATATTTAAAAGAAACTTTAAATCTTTTTCTAGCTAAAGAAATATCTTTTGGATTACAGGGAAAAAAAAAGTATGACATATATGTATCATAAAAAACATGTATTTCCATTATTTTTTTCCTGTCCTCTCTACAACTCTCAGTGTCTGATAAGCAGAACATGAAAATTCCGTCATGTTAAAATTAGAAATGAACTTCTGAACCTTCAATGTTGGAAATATGTATTTTGAAAATTGATCTTCTTCTAAAATACTGTTTGGAAATCATTTTAGTGAGTTTATTTTTAGGATACCTTGTACATAACCCACCATTAACACTTCTCTTAGAGTTTTTACTTGTTTATGACAACCCTGTTATCAATTAAAGTAATTTAGGAAGGAAGTGTACGTTCATCTATTGCTGTTTTCTTTTAGAGTACCTGATGTTTAAAAATTTGTTTTCCACTGACTGCAGACTCTCTTGCATCTGTTCCCCTTTAGTTTTGGGGGTTTTGTTTATTTTTTTTAGAAAAAGCTACAACTTCAGTATTCATTAAATTCTCGCTTAGAGACGGGGCCAGTCAGAAATAGTGGCAGTGTTATAGAAGTTCAACGTGTATTTTTGAAGTTTCTGATCAATGTTAGAAAATCAAAAGTAATTTTTAAACATTTGCAATAAGCACTCATTTACAAAGTCAATGATGGTCTTTTTTGTTGTTCTGGAAGTTTGTTCCAGTTATCCATATCTGAGATGCTATGAATGATAGTTGTCATAGATGAAGAACAAGGAAATACACTAAATATGGAAATAATTTTTATCATCTGTCCTATGCTGCCAGATTGATGAAAATTCCTTTAGATATGAATGGCCATGACCTTATTGGTACAGGAAGTCTAAAAAAATAAAAAAGTATCTTCCAGTGCTGGAAACTGCATTGTTGAAGCACAGTGACTTCCTCACATCAGTATCTTTACACACTAACTTCCTCTAGCTGTGCACTTCATTCAGTATCAAATGGTGCATTCAGGTGAATTTGAATTTTGACTTTTTCTCCCTTGATATTTTAGTTCTCTTAAGAAAAACAAAAGACAGTGCTTTTCATTTAAGCTAATGTGCCTTTATTATGCTATGTGTCCATCTATCACTATTAATTCAACTATCTTTTTCAGTTAATTGCAAAAAGTATTATTTGTCAGGCTACCTCTCATTTAAACTAGAGTTTGGTATAAATGAGAATAGATCCCAAACTTTTAAAAAGCGAGTGCAAAATCTTTTTCAGTTAAACTACACATCAGTGGTTTAAAAGATGTGCAGTATTTTCTTACTAATTTCAAACCATGGTTTTTGTGTCACAGTGGTGCAATGTTTATTTACTGACAAATTTTACTCACTGGAATTCTTTCTACATGAACTAAAAATTGTCTTGCTAGACTGATACAATGAATTTGTACCTTTGTGATAATGAATTCAAATATCTATACTACTATATACCTTCGTAAGAATGTAGCAAAAATATAGGCATATAATATATTAACCTACATGCAATGTTTCTTCCAGTGTTAAAAGACCAAGGGGAGAAACAGAAGAAATACTGTTTAATGATTAACTTATAAAAGTGTAATTCTGATGTAGAGCTCTTCAAGTAAATCATCCATGGATATGTACTCTAATTGAAAATTACTTGTGTTACCAGTAATCCTGTCCTATCCTGTGCATATCATGATTCATTTGATGAAGTACTGCTGTTCTATGTAAAACATTCAGAAATAACATTCAGGTAAAACATTTGGGTTCTGTTGTCACTCATTTAAGGAACAGGAGTAATACTACATGGCAAACTTCCCCTTGCACTGTTCAGAAACTCTCATAACCTGTTCATGCCTTTAAAGTAGTGCAAAACAAAGTACCTTGTGAAGTAATTTCAAATATAAAATAAATTTGAGGGTTGCATATGCTAACTGTGTAGTTGCTTCAGGAGAACAAAAAGAGAGGCTGAATTTAACAGATAAATATATTTCTTACAAATTCTAGTTTACAAATATGTCATATATTTTAGAAAACCACATGGTATAAGATGAGCATTTCACACTAAAGAATGATCGAGACAATCTGAATGAATGACCTAAACTTAGTTAATAGAAAACTCACAGCACAAGAATGTATAAGACCTCCTGCCCCCTTCTGCCATGTGGATGACTGAGTATCTTTCCCATCGATTTTAGTCATTTGTGGATAGAAACATCTTGCACACTTCTTATTCAAGATTTTTGTTCCACGTAGGGTAGAAGTGATATGGAGATAACAAGAAAACAAAAAGGAAGAGTGTGTGTAATACTAAGATTTACTTATTTCAGTAGTTGCCTAAAACTGGGAGTTTACGTGAAGTTCTGAGTGAACAGGAAGATTAGATGAAGTCCTGTGTTCTGATGTTGGTCTTTTTTTTTTTTTTTATAACAATCTAATGTAAAATGCTTAAGTCATTCATTTTATGACGGTTTTAGTCCTCCAAATAATTCATGTTTTGTTTTGGGGAAAAATGCTGCTGTTTCCAAGATCTCTTCCCATGAGGACTGTTTAAATTCTTTTTTTATCTGAAGAGACATTGCAGGTCTTCTAACTCATCTCCTAAACTTGGTGTCAGGGTCACTGGAACTTTTGTCTATCTTTGGTCTTAAACATATCATTCAACAGGCCAGTGCTTAAAGCTTCACTTCAAAGTCCAGGTGAGCTGTTAGAGACTGACCTTGTAATACTTGAAAACACACAGTTCTATAAAATCTGGAACATTATGTCCTCATGAAAAGCACCCTGAATAAAAAAACAGGGAAAAGTCAGGTCCATAGGTCTTTCATTCTGTCTGGTGCTTGTTTGCTAGTAATACACAACCAGCTGGAATTGGACACTCTGAAAAATCATTCTCCACCAAAACCACTTGAAGCCTTTCAGAAGGTTGGATTTGTCAACACCATTGACTTCTGTGCCTGAATATATTTCATATGGGAATGAAAGGTTATAATTTACATATATGAAATTCTGGAGGAAAAAGACAAAAACATCACCAGAATTCAAGGGCAGTATTTGCTCTCAGTGTGTGTGCAACAGATGTGATGGTCCACAGTTATTTGTAGTGGCTTTTCAGATATTGTGTGCCTATTATGACTTTGTTGGCAACAATATTAGAATATCACTGTGTTACTCTTCAACTGCTTTTTAGTGTAAGGACAGAGCAAGTTTTTTTTTTTTATTAGAACAAACAGATTGCATCAATAAAGATGAGTATATATTGCTTTCAGGGAATTTGCATAAAGTGAAATCTTACCAGAACTCAAAATCTATGTTGGAGTTCATCACTTTTGTTTAGAGTGTGATGACTAATAATTTAGTGTCATAGTTACTTTCTGTACAGTAACATAACCTTAATGAGATTTCAGAATGATTCATTTGTAACAGGAAAGAAAAATGTATTTTGTGCATCACAAGGTATAGGTCATAGTTGCAAAATACTCTACCTAAAAGATTTATGAATTTGCAAGGTTATTATTGCAGTTTGTACAGTTTTACTGCTGGAGGCCATAAACTTTCCTGTATGGTAAAAATTTTAGATATTGTCTAATGTTTTCGTCTTTAAAATGTCTGTCAGGAAAATCTTTTTCAGTGTAGCAGATAAAGAATTAGATGCAGAGAATAGCATCATCAGAATCACTGTTCATCTTAAGGCTTCCAGGAAATGCTTTGTAATGATGTAGATTTGATAGATTTGATTACTTTCTCTGTCAATGGTGCAGAGTTTGTTAGGTGTCAGTATTTTTGAGAGGATCAGTATTTTTAATTTCCACATTCTTAAATCAAGAGATGCTTCAAAAATATCCTAGGTCTCATTTTAAAGATAATAGAAGAGTAACTTAAAAGTGAATTCCTCACCTATTTGTCCAATCAGGCTCCTGAGCTGCATTTGGAAAATGGAACTTCACATCTAAATCATCTAGTGACCTTGGGAATTAGATGTTTCATCCCTGAACAGTTGCAGTGCCTTTTCATTCATGCATTAATACACTGATATAAGATGGAGGAAGTAATTATTTATATTTCTGGTTGACAGAAAGGGTTGAATTTCAATATTCTGTACTTGTGTGTTAATTTACAAAAAGTCATCAATCTTGTAAATCCTCACATCGATTTTTCTACCCAGAAGTGTCCCCAGTAGGAAAAGCAAAGGTAGTGCAATCAGTATTTTAAGCTCAAATTTCTTTCCTTTGTTTCCTTGAGAAGTATCCTTCAGCCTTCTAACCTACAGCCAGCAATGCCATAGCTCCTTAATGGTACCACTCACATTTTAAGAGTGAGCATCTGGTGGGGGCAAGAGGAGGACAACTGGTGTGTGCTTTGAGGCATCCCAGTCAGCACCCACATGAGCTATAGACAGGCACACGAGGTGTGACAATGTATTGGTTACTATCTGATACCTCCTGATGCCTGTGTCGGATATTTGAATAATCATTCCCTATCTACTGTTTTCACAGCTTTATAGGTGTGAGGGATGTGATTGGGTATAAATATAAGCACCTGGTACTGCTTTAGATAGCAGAGTGTTCTTCTGACTGTCAGTCAGCTCTCCAGGAGGGTTTGGGTCTCATATTTGTCTTTTCGTATCTGCCCACATACTTTATACGTCAGGTAATTTGATTACTTAAAATGGATCCTTATTCTGGTTTTGAGATATCTGAATCTCATATGAATCTCTGCATATAGAAGAGCATTGAAGGTGAATGCTCTTTGGAATGAGTGAGTCAGTGGGATACTGGTATTTTCCATTCCGTTCTTAATACTGTCTAACATTCACTTACTGTGTCTGGTGTGACTACTTGACTCTTCTTTGACACTTGAAAAATTGATATTGGATGATTTATTAATATCTTCTCCAGCTTCCCTTCCATTATTTCTAAATTGTTGTTCCCCTACTTGTAAGTAACACGTAAGTGACAAGAGTAAATATTATTTTTCCTTATGGTTTAAAATTTAATTCAATAGAAATTCTCTGGTACAGTTTCATATAAAAGATGCATTCACCTATGGTTTTAATGTGTGCCACAATTTTCCTTTCACCAGGTATCTGAGGAGCTTGTATATGCATATCACATACCAGTATCTAAATTTAAAAGCAGGAATCTATGTCACACTTTGTTTTTTTTGTTTGTTTGTTTTGTGGTTTTTTTGTGGTTTTGTTCTTTGTAGGTTTTTGGTTTTTTTTTTTACACCTATTTTTAGAATAGAAGCACTTGAATATTTAATCTTGCTATGTACTTTTGTACATGGTTCTTTGGAATATTGTGATCATACTATAACTTATTATTTCCAGTGTTCATGTTGTGCACAGGTTGGATTTTCTCCCGTGTTGAATTTCAGGAAGGAAAAGTCAAGAAATGTCAGCAGTATTTGTGGAGCACAGTAGAAATGTTTCTAGAGCTATATATAGTTTGCACATCACTTTCAAAATGCTTCTGTGATACAGAGGAGAAATCTTTTTTTCTCACTGTCCCATCCCTGCAGTTTCTCACTAGATGATAGAATTTAGATGTATTAGACAGGAATAAAATTTTTGGTTCAGTTTTGGCATCAGTTTTCCAATACTTTTTTGTTTAAATGACTGAAAGGACTCAAAACTAACTGGTACCAGTTTTCACTTGCTTTTCTAAGCTTAGTGAAAATAGGTCTTTATTTTGCCCTTTTCCCGTTTTCAAGTTTCATGTTTAAAAGAAAAAAAAAAAAGAATATTCTAAGTTTGCATTTCAATGATTGGATTGGCAAGTTTCAAACTAGAGAAAAGCATTCTCTTTGATATTTGTATTTTCAGTTAGATTCTGTAGATGACAAGTGAAGGTAGCGGAACTATGTCTTGCTCTGAAGAATACCAGTGGCACAACACTCTTGCAGTCCTAACAGGATCTCCTGAATTCCTAATATGATGATATGGTGGGTGATTTTCAGTCATGTTTTATAAAACTGCAAGTATGCAGTACTTAAGTTCTAACTGTTCCTGTTAGAGCTTCCATTTCCATATGATACAGTTCTTTGGTAATAAAAATGAAAGCACATGTGACATCCAAATAGGAAGCAGGGAACGGTAGTGAGAATAAAAATAAACTATTGATAAATTGTGTTTTGAATAATTGCTAACCTTCCTGGCCATGGTGAGGAAAATCTTAGTGTTTAATGAGTAATCAATTTGCTCTAAATTTCTGACTTTTTAAACCTGGGGAAATCAAGTTGGATGTCCAGTGTGGGTGGAAGTATTTGATTATTTTGGCAGTTCTCTCTCTGCTTCAAGCTAGCAGTTACACAAGCAGAGATAGCCTATTTTAATGGGGTGACTGAGAGAACTTTGATAATTTAAGAAATATGTTGGTTTTACTGTTTCTCTGTTCCATGTGAGGTGTCAGATAATGCTGAATCAAGTCATAAAAGAAATCAGTGAAGTGAAGGAATAACAAGAAGCCTGTTCTAGGCTTGATAATAAAAAGGACACACAGGGCAGTGACACAGCCAGCTGTGCCCCAGACAAGGTGTTGCCTTCAACATCACCTACATTTAGGACTAATGTGAATGCAAGCACAGACAGCCAAGTCCCCTCTTTGGCCAGTAGAGACTGAAGATCACTATTGACAGTATACTCTCAACAATCTCAGTTCATACACACATGCACATTAGCGAATCACTTGGCTACCAGCATGACCCCTCCGTCCATCCAGCATCCCTGTCCAGTTCCCAGTCTGCACCTCTGGCCTGACTCCAGCTGCTGACCCTATACTCACTCAACGCTAGTCCTCCCAGTAGCTGGCACTTAGTCCTTGCAGCTCTCACATACGGGATTTAACAGGAAGACAGGACAGGCAAGCGTACTGACCAGCTCCATTTTACAAGTGACCGACCCCTTTCATACCCCTGTCTGTCTGTTCCCACTTTGTTCCTCCATAGTCCCTTTCCCCTGCACATTCTCCCATGTGTTTGCATAGCTCCAAGATCCCCACAACATCCTAAACCCTCAGGTTTGCATCCTAATCAGCTGCAAGCTCCCAGTTTGTCTGCAGTTTCTTGATAGCCTGAGTTAGTGCGACTAACCAGGTTTGTTTCTGGTCATTGTCTCCTTTAAGTTTGTCTGACAGTTTGTGTCATCTTACATTTTGTTCATGGCTTCTCCTTCCTCCTTAGTATCCCATTTGGCAGTGCATTCTCTGTACCTTCATCACTTAGTGTGACTGACAAGGTCTTGTTTTTGTACTGCCTCACTTATAATTTGTCAGTCAGGTTTGTGTGTCTCTATATTCTCATTTGTGGCTTCCCTCTTTTATTATTATCCCTTACCCCTATTATTATAAATCACAGTCTATTATTCTTTCTTTTAAAGTTGACCAGCAAAACACTGAAAGATTATACTT
Organism: Podargus strigoides; assembly: GCA_028020825.1. Lineage (NCBI taxonomy): Eukaryota > Metazoa > Chordata > Aves > Caprimulgiformes > Podargidae > Podargus > Podargus strigoides. Next base: position 22,896,783 of record CM051621.1, on the reverse strand, counting down.
TCTTTTTTCTTTCTATTCTAATCTATTTCAAACACTGTTTGTAATTGTGTGTCATTCCTGAAACAGTTTGTTGTTAGTTCATCATTGTATAACGGCCATTTACTGATTGATCATTGGATACAGAAAGAAGCTGTCCCAAGTCAATTGAAGAAACTGGACTGAAGATTTTAAATTATTTGCGTCTCTCATTGACTCAAAATCTTGATGCAGTTTTATTCCTGTAATGTTATTTGCTGCAGAATTGTAAAAAATTTCAAAAATAGATGGGGCACTAACTCCAGGTCAGTCTTACATCTTAAAGCATGGACACAGTCTGCCTAAGAGGAACCTTGAAAAGGGAGGTGGTTTGTGAAAGAGGAGGGGTAGTTTGAAAGAAATCAAGCATATTTCATTTTCTGTTACATCCACACAAAAAATTCAGTTTCAGGAGATTTCAACAAAAGCATATTTGCATGTAGGCTTTCTTCTAGGAGTCTCAATCTACAACTAACCATGTAGCCTAATTGCAAGCATTACTGAGTAAGTAACTACACATTCTTGAAGAGGAGTGAAAGAACACATTGGTGTTTACAGGTGTGCAAAATTTATGGAGTGTAAACTAGCTTTAGAATGTTACTGTCCTTATAACAATGAGGTCATATCGATCAGAACATTATTAATGCATAAAACTGGGAAATATGTCAGGAGTTATTGGCAAATATTTACTGAAATGTAATATTTCACTCATCTATTTCAGCAGCACTCCTTTTTTATGCTTGATTTTCCTGATTGAAAGTACATTATAACAGCATGAACATTCACTATATCTTTGTTGTATATTGATGATGACTAAATCTTGAATTGCTTAAACAAAATCTGCCTTTCATTTTTCGTGATCACCCATCAGGATATGGAAAATTGCCATGAAAGCCATACGTCTTCAATCACAGTTACTAACCACCACTTGAATATCGCCTAGCAACTGTAAATGTTCAGCAAAATCTTTCAGACCAGAGAATTCTTTGAATGGTTTTGAATAGTGAATACCTGAAGGAGGCATAATTTTTGTGATGGTATTTTGTGAGAGGAGGAAATACTACTAACTGAAACACGTATATGCAAAATTATCCAAATCTTTTGCCTGTAGTCTCAAACAATTAGCAAAGCTCACTGTGCTGGGTGAGAATCCCATATATGAAATTCTATCAAATCCAAGTGAAATATATGATGATTCAAGTGTGGTGAGCTCTATAACCTCATATTCCTCTAGGGCACATCCATTATCCTGTGTATTTGCAGAGAATTAAAAATTTTCTAAGATAATACTGGTGAGCTGAGCATGACCAGAATCTTAAACAAAGATTTGTTTGCTTCTGTTCTTCAAAAATAGAATATAATGATGTCTCCAAATGCTGCAAGTTTCCATCCTGTTTGTTTTTCATCTTGTGGTGTTAATAACATTCTGCTGATCAAATCCATGTACAATTATTTTGAAAGCCCCTGATGTTGTCAGCTTTGCTTTTTATTAACCAGATAATAAATGCATATCTTCTTAATACATGAGGAATGAACACCTCTCAGAAGCAAAAGCATTCATTTTAGAAAAAAAAAAAAAAAGTAGATGTCCTTTCTAGACATGTGTTTTTTCTTCTGGATCTCCATGAAGTTTGGAAACTTTCAACATAAAACATGAGTCCTTCATTGTATTTTCTTTTGTTGTTGATTGGATAAGTAGTGAAAGAGGTGAAGATGGAAGGGTGGATATGTTAAAAAGCCTCACAACTTAGCTGTTACATTTATAAGGAGGAACCATCGAGGAACTGTTAACACTCTATAATTTGACATGGAAGTAAGTTTGTCCCATTACTTTAGGCTTATGAATTACCTTTTTTTTTAGCAATTCTGGAGGTTCAAAGGTGCCCCTGCAAGGTGTCAGATATCCAGAAGTCATCATTATGGCTTAAAGCCTACTTTTTTATCCCTCCTCTCAACTTTTAAGTATTCAGATTTAATTTGAAAAAACAATAGTTTGCATGAAAATTTTGATGCCATTCTTTAACAAATGAGTACTTTTGTTTCATGGTATCAGTCCTTTTCCCCTTATTTGCTAGATCATGCTGTTCCAGGCAGTTTATCTCAGAGCTGAATAAGAGCAATAGTGTTGCTAATATATAAGCAATCAGAATAAACCTTCTGTTTCCAAACTTCAATTCTTCTTGTCTTAAATCTGAAGGATTTTACTTTCTCCATTAATTGGGAAGCTGTTTCTTCATCTTTTTTACTATTAAACTATGTATATTATATAAGTTATAAGCATCTAATACTTTTTCACTGTGGTGTGAATATACTAATGAGTCATGAATTTGCTTTTTGCACAGTACATATCTGCCAATCTTAGCTTTCTGCTGGTTAATGACAAATGTTTGCTTTACTTAAAACATTTTCATTGATTATTTTCTGCGCTTTTTTTGGTCATGTTTATATATGGTATTTCACCTAATTCAAGCTGAACTTCATGCACCCTGGCTGCAATTAAAATATGTTAAAGGCTGAGTGCTAAAGGTAGTAGAAGTATTTCTAGCTGCTGCATAGATTTTGTATGGAGCCTATAGCATATATACAATTGGTGTGTTTTACTGAATCAAAACTTTAATCTGTACAGGTAAAATGTATAAAAAAAGATTTAATGAAGATAGAGGAAAAGGACAAAAACAGAAGTAAAAAGGAGTTTAGCATGGCTGTGCTTAGGAGTTAGAGACATGGGCTTACCTCCAGTTCTACTGAACAGGGTCTTGTTTGGACCCATTCTAGTTTTACTACCAGGAGTAATTTGCAGTGCCATCAACCATGAAAAATAATATCCAAACATAGCCAGCACTTGCATACTGAACTGTATGAAGTTGTTAAGGGATGCAGGCAGGTGGACAGTCTTGGGAGGGAGGTAAACAAACTGAATTTTCCATAACACAAGGTAAAAAGCAAAATAAATAAAGCTCGAAAGAAGCACTGTCACATATTGCACAGCAGGAAAAATGATACAGTTGCCATCATGGAAGCATGGTGGGATGACTCTCACAACTGGATTGCTGCAATGAATGGCTTCAAACTCTTCAGAAGGGATAGGCAAGGAAGGAGAGGTGGTGGAGTGACCCATATGTTAGGGAGTGTTTTGATTGTCTAGAGCTTGGTGATGGTGATGATAGGGTTGAGTGTTTATGCATTAGAATCAGGGGAAGGCCAACAAGGCAGATATCATGGTGGGAGTCTGTTATAGACCACCCAACCAGGATGAAGAGGCAAGTGAAATTTTCTGTAAACAGTTTGGAGAAGGCTTACAATTGCTAGTGCTTGTTTTCATGGGGGACTTTAACTTACCAGATGTCTACTGGAAATAGAAGACAACAGAGAAGAAACCTTCTAGGGAATTACTGGAGTGTGTGGAAGACAACTTCCTAACACAGCTGGTTAGTGAGTCAACTAGGGAAGACACCCCGCTAGACCTGTTGTTGGTGAACAGAGAAGCAATTGTGGGTGATGTCACCATTGGAGGTCGTCTTGGGCATAGTGATCATGAAATGATAGAGTTTTTGATTCTTGGAGAATTAAGGAGGGGGCTTAGCAGAACGAACTGCTACCTTGGACTTCTGGAGGGCAGACTTTGACCTGTTTAGGAGACTGGTGGATAGTGACCTTTGGAAGGCAGTCCCAAAGGGCAAAGGAGTCCAGGAATGCTGGACAGAATTCAAGAAGGAAATCTTTAAGGCACGAGAGCAGGCTGTCCCCATGTCCTGAAAGACAAGCTGTTGGAGAAGGCCAGTCTGACTGAACAGAGAGCTTTGGATGAAATTCAGGGGAAAAAAAAAAAAGCCTTTATGACCTTTGGAAGAAAAGGCAGGCCACTTAGGAGAACTACAAGGATGTTGTGAGGTTATGCAGGGAGAAAATCAGAAGGGCCAAAGCCTGACATCGGCACCAGGAAAGGTTATGCAGCAGAACATCTTGAGTGCCATCATACGGCACATACAGGACAACCAGGTGATCAGGACCAGTCAGCATGAGTTTATGAAAGGCAGGTCCTGCTTGATGAACATGATCTTCTATGACAAGGTGACCCACTTGGTGGATGAGGGAAAGGCTGTGGATGTTGTTTACTTGGACTTCAGTAAAGCCTTTGACACCATTTCCCACAGCATCCTCCTGGAGAAACTGGCTGCTCACGACTTGATTGCTCATATAATTTGCTGGATCAAAAACTAACTGGATGGCTGGGCCCAAAGAATTGTGGTGAATGGAGTTAAATGCAGTTGGTGATAAATCACAAGTAGTGTTCTGCAGGGCTCAGTATTGAGGCCAGTTCTGTTTAATATCTTTATCAATGATCTAGGTGGGGGATTGAGTGCATCCTCAGTAAGTTTGCAGATAACACGAAGCTGTGTGGTAGGTACGGGTGACACGCTGGAGGGAAGGGATGCCATCTAGAGGAACAACCTCAAGTTGTGCCAGAGGAGGTTTAGATTGGATATTAGGAAAGATTTCTTCACTGTAAAGGTTATCAAGCATTGGAACAGGCTGCCCATGGGAGTGGTTGAGGCCCCATCCCTGGAGGTATTGAAAAGAAAATGTGTAGATGTTCTGCTTAAGGACATGGTGTAGTGGTGGACTTGGCAGTGCTAGGTTTACAGTTGGACTCAATGATCTTAAAGGTCTTTTCCAACCAAAATGATTCTGTGATTCTATATTAATGAATTTTAAGTTTGGGATAGGAGCAAATGCACAAACCTAACATTGCAGTGTTTTAAAGAAACATAAGGTGATGGCTGTACTATGTTTTGTTTGTAAAGGGGAAGAGAGTAGTCTGGAAATGGCAAAAAATATTTGATAAGATTGGCATTATATTAATAGAATATTATGATGAATGACCATGGAGATAATGCAGTAAATGAAAATAAGGTCTAGAGCCTCAAGAAGGTAACATTTCATCAATAAGCTGTTAGGAACAGTTTTTAATAGCAATTAATAATCCTTCTGAAGCAATTAAGGATGTGCTTGGGAGAAGAATCACTGGCAAGCTATACAATATCCAATAATTTTTACCTCTACTGTGGAATGCTTTGTTGTTTGGTTTTTTTTTTCTTTCCCCCTGGTGCATAGAATCTGACTGTTTCAAAGGGTGATGAAACTCATAAAGCTAAGCTTGTAAAAGAAAACTTTACTTTTTGTTCAAAGACTACATGTCTTCTCTTTAAAGTCCATGATAAAAAAAAAGGAACCTCTTCAAAAATATTAAGTGATTCAAGTTGCTGAACTAAAGCGTGTGAGCTGCTCTAAGCACAGAAGCCTCTGATTGACTTCTTTTCTTTCCTTCCCACCTCCCAAGAACATGAAGGAGAATAGTGGAGGTAGAAATATACTTGGTATTTTTTTGCATAAATCAAGGAACAATATATACCACAGGAGTACTGAAAATTTTTGACTTTGAAATGTAACCTTCAAGGGAGAGTGCACAGGGCACGGTGGGAAAGCCACCACAGTTCACATCATTCATTTCCCTCAGGGGTTCTTCTAGGGAAAAAATAACTTTTAAAAGATATCTGGGATTTTTTGAGATCCCTGAAAAGTGAAAAAAAAGGAATATTTGGGGCTGAAGCATTCAGTTAGGTAATGTATCATTGTGTATAATTCATGTAATTCATTGATTAAATTCAGTTCTTGAAACAGCTGATTTGGTCATGCCTGTGCTAGTGAACTTCCTACAGTCTGTGGGACGGGCTTGAAAAGTGACATGTGACTGTTGACCTGCTTTCTAGCAAAATTTTGGCCAGTGACAGTATTTTCTCAGGTGATATATCATGAGTAAGGGATTATTCCCTATTGTTGGTATAGGTAAGGCCACTATTTTGGGAAGAAGAAAGCCAAGGCATGAGGAGATCAGTGTCATTTGTGCTCATGCACGGAGAAGGTGTCTTAATACATTTTGGTTTTGGACATGTAGAATATCAGCACTACTTTGGGGTGTTTTGTGAGAAATTGAGCTTCAAGAAAAATCAGATGCGGCTCCTTCTCATAAAACAATCATTAGCATTTTCTTACAGTAAGGACTAAGTAATCCGAGTAGGACTGATCTTCCTAAGTGAGAAGTAGGGTTCCCCTTGAAGTAGACAGTTGGGTCTGCTGCCAGGGAATTAACTAGACATTTTTAATCTTATTTCTCAAATCTGTACAAGTCCCTTTCTTCAGTACAGAAGTAGAGAGACTTGTACTATATTCAGAATTCCTTATGACAGCAAGAAAAGTAGTTTTATTACTTGGAAACAGCTTCTTGTGTCTTGTTATAACAGTCAAACTTGGAGAGGAAGTACAGCTGTGTAGTTTATAAATCACTTGAGCTAAAGTAACTTTAATAGACATCAAGACTTTGCGATCCTCAGAACAGTATGCAAACAATCAAATGACATCTTCTCCCAAGGAAAAAAAAAACCAAAACCAACATGAGACCAACACAGGGATAAATAATGTGTACAATTTTAATGAGATTTATTAATATTCCCAATATTCCAGTTTATTATCATGCTTTCCTGGATATCCATCTGGAAAAAATTATGTGCTGATGAAGTGCTGGGGTCTGAACCCTGAGCCCTGAATTAAGGTTGACATATGGGTGGTCCCCATGATCCTTTAAAAGGAGGGGATGAGTTTGCCTTTTGGCTTTCCTCCAAGGTGCAGCCAACCTTGTAAGGAAAGCCCTTGGGTAAACAAGCCCCAGGTGCCCTGCATTGGGTAAATGAGTGCCAGGTGTCCTGCTTTGGGCATAAAAGCTGGGACCACTTGCAGGAAGGGTGGAGTGTCTATCTGTGAGGTGGATGTACTTTGCAGAGTTTCCCTGTTGGGGAAGGACCTCCTGACTCTCCCTGCAACTGGGCCCCAGTCAGGTTTGGCATTTGCAAACGCGGGCTTTGTGGGGAGACAATGTGGGGCTACTTCTATCCTATATGATCAGCCTATTGACTTGGTTGTCTCCCTTTTTTTCTATGGGAGACTTTGTTTCTTTGTTTATTCCACCTATTGTTGGTCGTGCTGTGTCATTCCTGGGGTCACTGGGGTCGATGTCTATTATTTGTAATCTGACTTGTTTGTACCCCCAGCGATCACCTATATACTGACTTTATGTGCAATAGAATCTGGTTACTGGATTGTTTTTCTGCTGGCTGTGTCCTTTGTGCTAGGCCTAGTGATTGGCAAAACATCTGGTTCTTCTGTAAGGATAATAATCTTAAAATCCTTTAAATTATTTCTTGTTGAATTACAAACACAAAAAAATAAGATAGTATTTTATGGGACCTGGTCCACCACTTTTGAGATAGACAAAAATGTTCAATTATTTCAATTCGTGTTTGATCAATCCATTTTTTTCATCAGTTTTATATAGAAGAAGTAGAGTTGATTAGAATTACATACAAGGTTAAGATGATTAGGTTTACAAGGCTAAGCTGCATAAAACTGGTTAAGGAAAGGAAAAAAAGGTAATTAATAACCCTTTTATAGCAATTTAGTTCAAATAACTGCATACTGCTGATGATTCTTGACATTCCCATTATTGACAATCTACTTCAGTAATTCACATTATTCTAAGTAAGTTCTTGTTAAATATACCTTATTTTTACTTTCAAGATTACACAATAGGCAACTTTCAAGACTTTCACAGTGTGGTTTATTTGTGGGGTTTTTTTCTTATTACAGTTAACATAAGCATCTGGAGGTATCTGAATATTTCATGTAACTGTACTTCTGTATAAGAGGAACGCATGACAAATATTAAAAAAAATAATATATTTTTAAGGTAGGTGTACTGATATATCTATTTCTAGAAATAATTCTGTATTTTAAATGTCTTTAAATACAACTATTATTCAAGATAATAAAAAATTTTGGAAGATAATTAGGTTTGATGATACCCAATCATTTCTGATGACATCAGTAGGTCTGGGGAACATAAGTCAGTGCTGGAAGCACTCTTCAGCATAATAAATCACTGTGGTAGCATTCTCCAGGCTTTTCTCCATAAGTCCTCTGTATGTCATCAAGACAGCCCTTGAAATAGGCATTACTTCTAGTGCTTGTTAGCTTGCTTCTGTTATCAAGATAAAAGCTAAATGTTTTATTAGATGTGAAGTGTATGCAAAACAGATTGAAGGTAGGTAAAACTGTGCTTCTGTGTGCTGGGATTAACTAAGCAATAAAACATCTTCTCAAGGTCATCTTGATCCTTTGTTTTTTTTTTTCTTTCAGCTTTTGCTGTTGATTTTTTTTGTGAACATCATCAGGAGAGATTTTAATGGTTGAATACAGACTATGTAGTTTTCAGAAGTAAAAACAAAATAATTGACTTTTAGTGAGTCATTTTAATTTCTACTAAATGACTGCCTAGCATGGTGGTAACTTAGTCACCTTAGTGAATCAGGTGGACTTCAATTTCATTCATAGACTTTCAGTTTGATTGTGTGTAGGCAATGGAAGAAGATGACTGGATGTGACTTCTCAGCTGGCTTGGCAATAATACAGCTGGAGGTGGGGGGAAAAAAAAAAAAAAGACAAGTCTAGGGAAAGCTTCAGTTCCTGTACTTAATTATTTAAAAAAGCTTCCTAATTGTAAGCTTTATCTCTGACAGTTGTCAGATGTCTTCCTGCAAGTGAAGATCAAAAGGAATAATTAGTATGTAGTCTCTTTGTCCCGCTGGCTAACAGAATTTTTTTAATCTGCTGAAACGTGCATTGACGAGCTTTGTAATGGAAGGCAGTGATTTTCACAGGTGAAAGTTTCATTTTATCTAATTCTGTCTAGTTCTGGTTTTCAGACAAGTGGAAGAGTAAGAAAAACTTGCCTTTGTGTAGTTTTTAGCATAATTTCTTCAGCAAATTGACAAAAGGCTCCTACTGTGAGAGAAATGTTTTAGCATAGTTCTTTTTCTCTAATGTAGAACAAAGACCTCCCTGCAAATATAGCTTCGAGCTTTGAAAATATCAATAATATGTGAATCCCTTGTTATTTTTCTGGTTTATCCCTAATTAAAGCCTTAATTGACTCCCAGCATTGAATACTTCGGACTCGATTCTGAACTGAAATACGCAAATATGTAAGTTAATCAGTTTCTGGGTAAAGAGATTAATATTTCATGTAGCTCTACCCTTAAAAACTGGAAGAGCAAGAGGAGACACTCCCATGAGGACTTGAGGAGTAATGGGAGAGGATGAAATGTTTCTAGTGACTGTGGAAGGGTGAATTCCTTTGGCATGCTTTTGCACTTTCATTCAGACAACCTTGCTTAAACAGTTAGTGTGGCAGGAAAATCACAGGTGACTGAAGGAGATTACAGCTCATCGCACTCCTTGTGTAGCGGTGCCTCCAGTAATAGCCAATATCTTCACCACAGTCTGGGAGCTGCTAAGCTTGGTCAGACACTTGATCACTCTTGCCTGCGAGTATTATTTTGCCTGAACCCTTAGCTTTCACTTATTCTTCTTTCTGTTCTGCTTGGCCTTTTACCTCTGCTCTCTTGACCTCCTCCTAAAATTCACTGTGCATTCCTTCATCCCTCTCAGATTGTTCTTTCTGAAAAAAACATAGCTTTAATGATAGATTGGTAGGGGCAGGAGAAGCCCTTCAATGACTTTAAGGACATCCAACTGAACAGCATATGCTGTTTAGTAATAAAAGGTATGTCCTAATCAGAACATAAATTCAGAACTATCAAAACAGCTAGAACTATGCATGCATGCTGGTCATGCTAAACTTCATAGTATTGACAGGTATAGCAAAAGGCTAAAAAACATTCAGTATTGCTGAGTGCCAGACTACTTAAGTTCACAGCAAATATGTATAATTAGTCTACTTCATACCTTGCTGTAAATCAAAGACAACCAAAGAGTGAGAAAGTGAAGCCAGTGTGACAGGCATTGATGGGGGTCAGAAGAAAGAGAATGTCAGAAACCATCAGAAAGTTTGTAGTCACAGAAGAAGAACTGATGCTGGAGCATAACGCAGTCAGCACCTGCACCCAGTCCCCAAATGCCTTTTTACAGAGTAGGTTAAAGTTTGTGAACGTTTATTTAATGAGATATATGTTCTTCTCATGTACAGATTTGCCCTCATCTATTTCTGTTTCTCTCTGAAAATATGCTAATTCTTGAGATCCTAGAGCAATTTTGTCAGTGTTTGTTTTATGCAAGTCTCAAAGTCCTAAAACTGAAAACTCTGTGGTTGATGGACAGAAAGTTGCTCTTTATGTATGTAGAAAGCCATGAAAATATGACTTGAATATATCTTAAAAGGTTAAGAGACATAAAACACATAGAAGTCTTGTTATTATAAACATGAGTGCTTCATAAGTCCAAATTAAATCTTGTTATTTGTTTATACATAATGCTGTTTGTGTATGCATGTACATACACGCACATGCGAATATATATATTTTAAAAATATACATTTGGTTTGAGAATGTTTTGAGTTGCAATAGCCTTCCTCCATTCAAGGAATGCTTTTCTATGGGCAATAAATTTGTGTTTATAAATTGATTTAAAATAATTTCAAGTTAAGGACTCAATGGAAATATAATAAATAAAAATCGTACTTTGATTTGTAGCATGTGTGTGACTATGGGAGTCAAGAACTAAGTCTTGTGGAAAGAAGAACAAAAAATGTAATTATGTCCTTGTGCTCTATTGTATAACATTACTTTTTCAGCAAAGTCTAAATTAAGAAAGTCAGAAAGAGATCAATTAACTTTCTTCCGCATCTGTCGATAATTTTAGCAGTGCAAAATGGTTAAAATTTAATAGGAAGACAGAATATTTTTCTGGAGAGGGAAAAAATGGAAGAAAATACTTCTACATAGCAATTGCATGAATTAATATTATGGGATACATATGACACTGACACATGCCTATAATGTTACAGTCATAAAGGCTATTTCAAACACAGTTGTATATTTAAGAAAAAAATAATCAACTTCTTATCTGAATAAAAAAGAGAGAAGGGAGAAACGTAATATATTGCACAGCTGTGCCTGGGCCACTTGGCATGTGTACACCCTCGCTGTCTTGCTTCACCTGTTATCTAGCTGTCAGGGTGAAAGGGCTACTTCTCATATCATGGAAACTACTGAACAAAAAGGGGCTTGAGATGAGAGAGGCTTCGTGCATCCCCAAGGATGTCAGTATGAACTCAGGGTGCAGGCAGGGAATTCTCACTGATGTGGGAGCCTGGAAGCAATTCAGATCCAGCTACGTAATTCTCTCCCCGCTCAAGGGCAACCTGAGATGAACAAGGAGTTTGGCTATTTTAGAGATTCACGATTTGATATCTTTGCTTTCAGGTCTGACACAGTCCCCTGTAACAGTGTTGTCCCAAGTGCACACGTTTCATAGTTGCTCTTGGCTCCAGAAAAAAAAAATCAAAAAACCAACACACACACATTTTTCCTTACCTTAAATCTTAGCATTTTTAATCTTTATCTGTCTTTTTTTTTTTTAAAGGTTACATTTCCGTGAAAAAATTGCTTTCAATTACTGTTTTCAGCCCTGGTGTCCTGATTTCCCAGGAACAGACCCACAGCCCAGCCATGGCAGGCAGGCCATGAGCAGCCCTGAGTCAGATGGGAGATCCAATCAAGGCAGCTGCCCCAAGCTGACTCACAGGTGTATCCCACACCACTGACATCAAGCTCATATGAAAGGAGGGAGTTCTAACAGTGAGGAGTTCCTCGTTTTGGAGTTCCTTCCTTTTGGTCTCCTGCTGCTGCTCCTGAGGACCAGGCTGGTTATAAGCTTGTACACTTTGTGTTGGTAGTTGTATTAGTTTTGTTAATTTGGTAAATCTATTTCTATTTCAACCCATGAGGCTTCTCCTATTTTCCCATTTCTCCTTCTCAGCTGAAAGGGGAACATCAGGTGATAGAGCAACTGCTACAGTTTAGCTGCAGATACAGGCTAAATGTAGACAGTTTGGTGCCCAACATTTATTTGGACCTGGAATTAATTAGCTTATCAGGGAGAATTACAGATGTTTATTTCAAGAGCCTTGCAGGGTTGAAATTTTAATTCATTTCACAGAGCCATTATAACCATTCACTGTGTTGGCATGAGTGGGATGGTTGGTGAGTGGACTCTTCTGCTATTTGTTTTTGGAATTGCTTTTGGAGTCCTGTGCAGCTTTACTACTCTTTCTTTTTGGTTTGGTACAGTTTATTGCTTTTGTCTGTGGGCTTACAGGTGCTTCCCTGTTATGTTTCATGGTGTTAGGTTATGGTATACTAAATTGGTTTGTACTTACACCACTTTCTCATCTCTGTGACATGGTGTTTGGCAAGGAGACTCTAGATGACTACAATTGTAATCATATTATCAGGCCTTTTGAATGTTTTTCAGTTTCTGGTCCTGCTTAAAGTGAAACCTTGGCATAGACGTGGGTGCCATGTAGGTGCTACACCCTTTGCAATTGGTCCTGCAGTGATCTTGGCCCACAAGAGAAGTATTGCAGCTACTCAGACCCTGGTAATGGGTGATGCAGCTGCCCTGGATACTCGGTGTCAGTTGCCCCTGTATATAAGAGGAAATACATGAGAAGAACATGTCGGGAGGAGGTGGCTACTCAGTCTTTGTCCTTTAGCGAGTTGAGAGACATATGTAAAGATTATAGATGGCATGAAAGCAAGCCCCTTGTCACTTGGCTGCTCTGGTGCTGGGATAATGGAGCTGATGGTTTGGACTTGGAAGGTAATGAAGCAAAGCAGTTGGGCAGATCTCTAGAGATGTGTGCATTGACAAAAGTCTCACAAGACAAGCACAGCCCCTCTGTTTCTGGACATGACACCTGTTGAGTGTAAATAACAGGTATCCCTTTAGGGATGATGTTGTGTACAGACCAAGCAGGTGGACAACCATTGAGAGAGGTGTTCAATATCTAAGACAAATAGCAGTGTAGGAGCTGACTTTGCTAACTTGGACGACCCTCAGATACCACTGGATTCAGATGTGCTCCAAGACCGATGTGGCATAAATGGGTGTTGAGTGCATCACCAGCCTATGCCAATATGCTGGTGTTATTCAGCTGGAAAGATGATGATGCATCAACAATAGGTGAACTAGATGCCTGATTGTGGCAGTATGCAGATAATCTTTCTTCCTCTCTATGAGCTGGCATCTCTGCTGTAGAAAACCCGACTGATAAATCCACAGAACTGCTTAGTGAGGTGCTTGCCAGATTGTCCCAGATGGAGGAGTAGGTTGCACTTTCTAGCTGTGCTGATGAGTTTTGGCCATCCAGAGAAAGCACTCCCCTGAAAAACCTGCTTGTGAGAGACAGTACACATCACAGGCAACCCTATGTTTTTTCTTGTGCAGCCATGGAGAAAACATGAGAAAACGGGATGGAAAACTTCAGTTTACTTCAGTTTTGTAGGCATGTGTGCATGACCTGGAAGGCAAAAAGATTGCAAGAGAGCAATCTTGCAAGTCAGCTGACCCAAGCTGACTCGCAAGTGTATTCCATACCACTTCTGTTCATGGTCCTTGTAAGAGAAGGGAGTTTCCTGAGGCTGGAGAGTTACTCTTTCTGGGGCGCCTCCCTCTTGGTCTCCTGCTGATTCTGCTGCTCCCAAGGACTAGCCTGAGTGTAAGCTTGTACACTTCCTGTTGGTATGTGTATTGGTTTTGTTATTTCATTAAATCCATTTCTGTTTCAACCCATGGAGCTTCTCCGTTCTTTCCCCAGTTTTCCTTCTCAGCTGGGGAGGGGACATTGGGTGATAGAGTAACTGCTACAGTTTAGCCACAGATATAGGCTAAATGTAGATGCCTATTTTTTGTCACCCACCTTTCCAGTATTCAGTTAGACTGTTTTTTTCTGATTCAATCAAATCCCAAAGAGAAACTTTGCCACTTATTATTTCTTTTTCCATTTCCTTCAGATCTATTGAAATGTTAATATGGTCTACTGAATCAAGTGAGTTTGCCTTATGCATGACTAGAGAAACTTCTATTATTTCTATTACCCTTTGCTTTCAAACATAGTCAATGGCACATACCATTAGTAGTTTTCTTGTATTCATGATTTACAACTGGTCCATTATACTTCCTTCTCTGCCCTCCTCTAGGGACAATGACAACAGTTCTACTCATAAGTCTTCCTTAATGTTTCATATTATTTTGCCAAATGCATATTGATATATGGATGGCCAAGGCAACTTTATGCTTGGGCAACTAATGTGATTTTCTCTTATTATCAAACCACTTTAGTTCCTAGGAGGCAACCAAAATTCTGTATGTGACTATGCCTTTTCATATCTTTAATATTTGCATTTAAAGTGACCATATGTTAAGTGTATGTAGTCCAACAGAAGTAATCAAGAACAGTATAAAAAGTCGGTTTTATACAGCAGAAAACCAATAGTAATGCTTCAAGTTATATAGTTTTAATTTTTCCAGACACCTGAAGTTTATTGTGGTTCTACTGAAAGTGCATAAATTGTTCTCCATTGTTGGTGGCTTTATTGTACAGTGCTTTCATCTGGACAGCTGTTTTGAATGGATTACGAATAGTTGAAATGCACTCTTTTCCTAGGGAATGTATCCTACTACTTCATCTCTGAAGACATTTAAGTATTTCTCCATCTCATAACTGCTCTTTAGCTGTTGAAAGAAGCTGTATAATTTTTTTCTTTTTAAAAATTGCTAAAGCAGTCAGTTTAGTGAAATACCAAGGGTCATACCATTAACACCTGTGTTAATGGCGCTCTATTAATTTATACTCAGCTGAACTTGGCATAATTCCTGAAATACAGTCAAGCTGACGAACAGAACTGAGAGTAACAGTTTTATGTAAGGAAATTGCATAGAAACTACAAGCTGTCTGGTGTATAAAGTTCTACAGATTATTAAGGGCAGCCTTTCAAAAGTGTGATGGGGATTTAGGTGACCCACACTTAATAACCTTGGGGTTTTTTTATAGTGTTATAGGAATACCCTTAGATACAATCTTAATTCTTGATCAGATACAGAGAACATTGAGTATTCCATAAGTAGGTTACTCAGAGTCAGGTATGTAGAAGTTCTTGTAGACTTCAGTGACAATTGTACGAGGCTCTTACCATCCCTGTCAAGTGGGCTGGTGACTAATGACAACAGAGTTCTGTAGCCTAAATTGGCATAAAGTGGTTCTACTGCGGTTCTTGCTGTTCCCTCCATGCATCTCACTGATAACGTCTCCCTTGTGCTGACACAGGCATTCATTCAGCCATGCACTACCCTGGGAGCAGATTTGAATTAAAACTGTTCTGAAGAGGTTATTTCTCAATTTGTGTTATTTCACTTTTCCAGTTCATTGTACAGTTTCACAAACACCAGGCAGTGGCACTCTGAAGAGCTTCACAGTGGTAGGAGGAAGCAGCCCAGAGTAGCAGCAGCACAGGGGTAAAACCTCTCTAGTGTTACAAGTTCAGGCTCATTCTTGCTTGAGGAGCTTGTTGAACAACATTGTTAGTCATAACGTATTTACTCTTTGCTGTGTTACTCTATGATCTAGCAAGACTTGAAGGTATTTTTTTATTCTATCTGAATAAATCCTTTCTTTTAATTAGAAGTAGCTCTTATGGTATAACATCACAAACATTGATCAGAAATTTGAAAGTGGTTTTTCTCCTTCTCAAACTCCTTTATTTAAGGATACTTTCCCCTTTTACTCACCTGTTAAATAATTTTTCTCATGTCTTGATGGAGGAATATAATATATATTTTTCTTTTCTTATTTTTATTTTCCTAAATAAATAAATCTTGTTGATGCCCAGTAAAAATGTGTTCTGTTCCAAGGTCTGGATGCTGAAGACGTCTTCAGACTTCAATGAGCTTTTGGGAAGTTTTGTTCCAAGAGACATAAGAGAATGGTAGAAAGATTTTAAGGTTTTGATTAATGGAAGGATATAACATTGATCTGTTGTTGGTTTCTTCATTAAAAAAAATTGGAAAATAAATGTGTCAAAACATCATTCAGGTTGAACTGGCATATTGTTTCTTTTTTGTTGGTAACCTATCATTCTGTTCTGCTGATTGCTTTGTGCTTTCACCAATTTATTAATTGATCTTCTTCAGTTTGACCTTTTTAGCCTTTATTAGGATAACTATAAGATTATACAGGTATTGTGGAATTGTGTGTTAGAAGCAGGTAGCGGTGCATCTGCTAAGTATTTATTGTATTTTGAGTAACTTAAATAATATGTAATATGATCCAGCCATGTGTGAGAGTTTTGATGCTGAGCCCAAAGTAGTGAAATCAGAGTAGAAAGGTTTATTAGCCTGGCCACATGTTTCTGTTCTAACATTAAGGAATAAGGATTGGCGGTTTTATTTTCAGAGTCAAGACAAAAGAGTTTCCTGTCTCATTAGTGTTAAAAATATCTCACTTGTTGCCTAATGACCTGTGATGACTTCTTCAGTAGCAGATGCTTTTATCAAAAAAACAGTCAGTGACTACGTTGTTATGGCTTCCCCCTCCTCCCCCTTTCCTTCATTTGACCATTTCACTTCTCAGTGTGACTCCCAGTGGCTGTTTCAATATAGCAAAGCATGCATGCAAGTTGGCAACGGCTCTTGGTTAGCAAGTTGGTAACTGCTGTTGGTTATATTCTTTAGTTAGTATCACACATTACATAGAAAAAGCCTGCAACCTAGCAGCCTTAAAAAGAGGAGGTTATGCTATCTAATGGTATTGTTATGGCATCCAGTATTTTCTCTTTAGGAAGTATGGGTATCTCAAGCTATGTACCTGATGGAAAGACGTGCTCCTGAAAATGAACTCATTTGTGAAAATACTGCCCTGAGCATTTGTATTTTACCGTGATCAGGATAGTTAATCATAATCTTGATGGTATGGTGGAAGACCTGCTTTCCCACAAGCAAATGCTCTTCTGAATGAGAGAATGATAAAAATATTGAGATGCAATGATTAATTTTTAAGGTGAAATTCCGCTTAATGTTAAGAAACTATGCAAAAGTATCAAGTTTCCAAATGATGTAGCAGTGAGCTCTGATGAGAGTCCTTCTGCAGAAACTTCTTATGTCTTCACAGAAGAGTTCCTCATGTTATATGTTAGGGAAAACAGACTGTTGAAACTTACTTTGAATTCAGGGATATGAAATTTTTAATTTCTGTCCTTCTGAGAGGACAGAACTCCATCAGTTAGATTGCTGTCATGCCTGCTTGAAACAGTAAGTTCATGCAGTCCTAGAACTTGGGAAAACAAATAAAATTTAAATACATAAACAAAAATCTGTCTGCACTTAGAGCAGCAATACTGTAACAGGGAAAAGCAGTTTGGGTTTAAAATAATTAAGCTGCTGGAGCTGAACTTGCAAGCTTTTAAAGGAATTTCTGATGCAATATTGGAAAGGGGAAGAATTGTATGTAATTTGTCTTTAAGTTTTACCAGATCAATTGCAGTGTTCAGAGTGTGAAGAAGTTTGGGCTTAAGGTATTTTGATGCTATTCATTATGTTGTTTGAGCAATAGACTCTGTAGCAGGTCTATTGATATGGGTAGATCTGACAAGAACAGTAAGGTACTAGTGAGGTACATCTGGTACTGTATTTTCTAGTCTTCATTTACACACAATTTATTCGTGCTGAATAGCATTTTGTGTCATATTAACAATTCATATCTCATTCTCATATACTGATGTCATATGTGATGTGACATGGCAACCAGAGTCTTGAGCTTATAACATATCAGATCTTTACAAGTGAAGGTATTAAAACAAAAGAGTTGCAGGGAGACAAAAATGAAAGCTGTTAAAAAAATAATAAATAAATCATTATGCTCTTAAAAAAAAACAACCAGAAACAGAAAAAAGCCAAAACCCTCCAAATCATGTAGGCTTCTTAAACTTAGGGTCTTTGGAAGAGATCTGAGAGTATTGATCACAGGAGCAAATTCATTATTTCTTCTCATTTTATTTCTAATTTTGTTCTGATACCTCTAGTTATTGTGAAAAGCAGTGTATATGAAGACCAATATCCTGCCTAGCAGTAGATTCAGAAGGAAATCCATAGGGTAAGAGCAAAGCAAGCACACAGATATTCAGTGTGCATTCTAAGTCCTAAGAACATGCAGCTCCAATGCTTCCTGAGATAGTTTATTGTGTTTAAGATTGATTGTTCTTCCATGCATTTATCAAAACTCCCATTAACTTATCTAAATGAATGTTCCATGAGTGTTCATCCTATGGACAGGCAGAGGATGTGATATTGATATTTTTTTTTTTTTTAAGCACTATTATTTATACTCCAAGTTCTTGGAAATACTCATTTATTTTACACACTATACATATAGCTGACAAAATTCAGTCTTCCCCCATCCCTATATTCTGTGTCCTGCTTTCAAGCCTTCCCCTGTATTTCTGTCTCTCATGTCTGTGCTTAGAGGCATTCTGGCCCTTAATTAACTAAACAGTTAAAATCTATTAAAAAGTACTAATGAACTGCATTAATTGTGGTTTGCCTCCCTTTTTTGTGTTGTGGCAGTAGGTAATAAACAGCAGTCTTCAGGAGTAAACCTTGAATGTCTGAGACAATTCATTCCTAAATTAATATTTGCAGTGGAAGATACTCAGTCCAGTGTCATAATTCATCAAAGCCACTGAGGACGACCGTCCAGCTTCTCTAACTGCAATATGATGCTGCACTTGCCTTGATAGTTTCATGCCTTGTTAGCTTATAATTTAATGGAAGTGGAATAAGAAACTGGAATACAATTTCATCTTCAGAATTAAGTTTCTTTTCGCCTTTCCCTTAAATTCTCTAGTGGCATGTTCCTATATGTATTCTCTGAAACAGTATTTTTTTTAATAATATCAAGTCTTAAAGTGATTGGAGAAGTTTACTTGGAATTCAAGAGACAGGTAAAATGCTGTATTGTGGCACTGACTTTTTTGGGGTAAACTTCAGCAAGCTACATAATCCCTCTGTGTCTCTCACCTGTCTAGATTAGAGATAATAGTATTTTGCTGAGATACTAATCCACTGAGACATTTTAGTAAGCTGGATCAGGTAGGTATGAAAGAATAGATACTAGAAAAACAAATGGAAGTATAAACCCTTGTTTCAACTGAAAAAAAAATAAATGTGGAAAATGGCCTGTTAGAAGTTGTGTCATATTGCCTGTGATGCGGAATTTTGTTCTTCAGAAGCTACTGGAACTAATTCTTCTCTCATACAATTCTATACTGTCCAGTGGTGTGGCAGTCTGTGATAAGACTGTTCCACATTTAGAAAATAAGAATAGCAGCTGAGCTAAGGATGTTGCTGGAGACTTAACTTATATATTTTGACTTTTAAGGGTTTAAGTCAGACCCCTAACTTTATTTAGATGAATTTTGTATTGATTTATAATCATCATCCTACTTACCTCCCATGTGCTAAGCTGCTTAGAAAATAAATGGTATGTACTGCCTAAGCGTATGCACTGAAAATAAACTGTCAAAGAGCCATTACAGGATTATTCTTTTGTTGTAGCTGTCATTGGGTGAGCTGTTCTTCATATGCTTGTGAAATTATATGACTTTTTTTTTATACTCCTTGCTTTATATGCCAAAGTGCCCCTGCTCACTTATTTTATATAATATGTTACTGAAATGGAATGGAGAAACTTGATTCTCCAGCATTCATTCCTGCCTGCCAGATGGCTAAGTGACTTCTGCTTCACAAGTCTCAACGTTTTCATGTCCCGACAACTGGATTTACAAATTGTGTGATTTGGGTATCTTGAAATGAAAAGCAAGCAACTATTAAAAAAAGAACCTGCTACCTGCCTGTTTTTATTTAGTTTTAAGTTTCTGATGTGATCCTTAGATACTTCACTCCATGCCAGTCTGATCAGAACCTCCTGTATGCTCACACAACCCTACAGAAATCTCTCTTGGTTTTACTTACTGATTGAGATCTCTGGGTAAGAGTAGATGTTTCTTTTTATTTTAGACCACCTTATCCTTCACAGCTTCTTTTAAAAAATGAAATTTTATTTCCCTTCACCATCCCTTTGAGGGTGTTTCACAAGAAGTTATGCAGATAACTTATATAAATAAATAATTTATTGGACTCTTCTACTTAAAAAGAGGGATATTTTGTAATTAATACATTAATACTGTATAATGTTCCACAGAAGAGAGCTACATGAACTGTCTGTAATTAATGGAGAAGGAGCAAACACTACAGAAAGAGATCTTTTAACCCATTAGCCAAAATGTTCTGTTTGATCTATGTAAAGGTATGGATTTGGGAGCATGAGAATCATAAATACGGATCAAATGTGACCTGTATCAACTAATGAAAAAAAAGGTTCTAGGTAGCCAGAATTCTGAAATGCAATGTTTTTTATTTTCCTTTTTAAATAGTAAGGGGAGTTGTTTGTTTTTACAGTTTCGGTGTTTCACTTCAGGTCAAGCTCTATGGCTTGAGTTTTGTGATTCAGAATATGGGGTTTTGGTTTGGTTTATTTTGTTTGTGTTTTTCTTTGCTTTTGATTGACGTGAAAGAGAGTTTTGATATTTGGGTTAGAGCACTGATCTCATCAAACTCCGTCCTAGCAATCCCTTAGGACCTCCTATCCGCTGGAATTTCCTGAAGGTTCTGTAGTAGGCACTGGGCTGCTTGATCATTGTATTGAAGGGCTCTGGGGTAGCCTTAAAGCATAGCGTTGCTGTAAAAAAAAAAAAAAAAAAAAGTGAACAAATCACTGTCTTCAAACCAGTAATACTGGAATGTTATTCCAATGATATTTCCATCCTTGTCATGTAATTATACTGTTGTGGGAATGGATGTGTTCACCTAACGTGAACTACTACCAAACAATAAATCTGCAGGGGTTGATACCAGTGATATACTAGATGGCTGGAAAAGAACACTTCAGTCTCTCTTGACAGTAGGCTTACATGATAAGAGTCCTCAGCAGTTCCTCAGCTGATACCTTCTGCTATATCAGTTTCTGTTTTTCTTCCTGTGTGTGTGGAACTGGAGAGCTATTTGCTCGTATGTGATATTGGTGACCAGATAGATTGTCTTTAAATCTCCTGGCTTTTTAAATAGGTATAGGAAAGCAGCTCGAATTAACCTGCAAGTTTGTTTCACTGGGTTCATTTGTCTGAATTTCATGGTCAGCTATCATAATGATTTAGATTCCTTTTACAGTGACATCTTCCTTTATGTCAGCTTTCAGAAAAGAAGTTAAGCAGTGACATGGGAATGGGAGGCAGTCCCTTTCTGCATTTCCTAACTGTTCCTCAGATAGTCCTTTAGGATATGCTGCAATATTCCTTAACTTAATTGCAGAAAATTCAAGCAGAACATTTCAACCAGAATAGTGCAGCTCCTTTCAAAGCTGGGACTATTGAAAAAATACATTATTTAGCCTTTTTCTAATTTAATCCTTAAAGGAAACAATCAATTGTCAGGGCTGTGCTTTTCCAGATCTAGTCAAGCTCTCAGTTTATATGTGCTGCTTAAAGGGTTTATTGGACTGCAGAACTCGAGTAGCATTGCACATTTGCTACTACAGGAATGAATTCTGGTGACAAGGCAGGAATGACTTGCCCTACAACTCCAACATGTGTGTGGTACAGGCCAGACTTAAGTCACATAAGAAACCCTGTGTCTTCTACGATCTCTTTGCTGGTACTTCATATGTTGTGATGGTTAGAAAAGTCTGGTTGAGATTTTAGAAGGATTAAGGACTGGAGGGTGCCTAAAGAGGTAACCTGAGGAGCAATGTTTGAGGATGGAGACCAGAAGAGCAAGTCTTTGAGGGTAGCTGGAAGTTGTGTGTGCAAGAGACAAAGACAAGTTAGGGAAGAGAACTGAGAACTGTCATGGAGGTGGGGAGGAAAGGAGAGCTGACTGGGAAAGGTCAGGAAGGTTCTTTCAAGCAGGTAGTATGGAACAAGAGAAAGAATGAGATGGACAGAGTGAAAAACAGGTGAGAAATCACACATATGTACATACGTATGTATCACTTGTGGAAATTAAACCTTTATATATAACAGAGCTTTTTATTTTTTTCCCCCTTTAATGACCCCAATCTTTTTTCTTTTTTCCTGTTTTATTTTTTTCCAAGATGAATTTTACTGGAGCATGCATTTATTTGTCTAATTGAGATAATTTTAGTCACATCTTAGCATAAAATTATGTACGGATGCACCCAATCTGTACAGTTAATAAGATAACTTTAAAATAACAGAAATACAAACCCACAAATAATACTCCTACAAATAACAAACTGACTTTGTCAAAATTTGACAATATTCATCATGGAAGCTAATTTATGCTTGTTTTTTGTAATTCCAAGCAATGGAAAGAATTCTAAGTAATGTCCTTTATAAAGCTTGTAAAACTATTCTCAGATATCTTTCACTTCTAAATTAGTAAATATTTGAACTTTCTTGAATATAACTATTAATTTCAGTGGAATAACTCTGATCCTGATAATGCTAGCATATATGCTTGGGTTCACATGCTGTCAGCCTCCCACAAAGTTCTGTGTATTCCTCTTCATAAAAGTTCCATTCCTAATAACAAAATATTTTATAGTAGTAAATAGTTTCAATAAAAAGAAGTGAGTAAAATAATGTGAAGATTTCAAGATAATTGTGTTCATTGCATACTGCATAAAGATTCAGATTTAAGGAACTAGAAAGCATAGAAAACATTGTCTTATGTCAATAGCTATATTATTATAGTTAAGTGTTCTACGGACAGGTTAGCTATAATTTGGTCAGGATTTTATTTATTTACTAATATGTATTTGTTAATGTGACATCCTATAAAAGTTGCTACTGGGCACTGTTAGTATCAGTTGCTATACACAAGCCCATACTAATGTGTTTATCAATTACAGACACAGACATTTCTATAACGAATTCGGGCTTTTTTTTTTTTTTTGGTAATTTAAATTATCTTTCTCTGTCTTGAGGATGGATGATAAATTAAGACCTTCTTCATCCTCTAAGCATTAACTTGTTGTGACAGGTTCAGAAGGTCTGGAATAGCTGTTTGACTGGGGTTAAGTATTTATTTCTCTAAGCAGTTTGGAGCAGGCTTTTTGGGCATTGAAGGGTGGCAATAGGTTGCAAACAAAAATACGTTGTATAACTAATTGCAATTACTCTGAACTTAATTAAATTGTTAATGTTGCATTTGTTAGCAGTTATTTATAACTCAAAACAGCTGTGATTTGTTGGTTACAGCAGACAGTTACCCTTCTGGCCTATACTGAGTCAGGGCACTTGTGCTTTGTGGTATAATTTTAGCTCGGGATACTAATAGGAAGTTTTGGAAATCAAATGTGTTGTTTCTAGTCCTGAATCTAATAATTTTCTTCCTTCTTATCCCCTACTGGTCTCATTCTCCTAAAATCTTGTTCCCTCTCTATCCTTTAGAGGATGCTTTCCTTATAATTGCTGTGTTAGAGTTTGCCTAGAGGTATGTAACTGCTCCCAACCTCCTGCAGCTGAAATTCTTACTGTAAAGATGTTTTATTTTCCCCCTGAAAAGTGTCTATTTCATGACTTTCACAACCTTGCTTGAAAGTAAAATTGGACAGTAATCCTTCAGAGTGCTTAGATAAGCCCCTGAGGGGATGATAATGATATTGGCCACTCTCTAAATAGCTGAAACAGAGCTTCTGTTTGAAGGAACCATTAAAGAGATGAGTAATCGCTGGTGACAGATCTTCACAATGGTATTTCAACAACTAATTAGGATTGTTGTCGAAGTTAGTGGCATTTCTTCTTGGTAAAGCAGCATGCAAAGCAGCCCTTATATTACAGAGTACTGTGGCTGACAGCCCAGAAGCAGGTGATGGCTATGAGGTCAGTGTGCAGCTGCCCAGAATAGTGAAGAAATGATTAAATGTCTGCAGCCGCGGAGACAGAGATGTTCTCTGACTAATCCTAGTGAGAGTCTGACATGTCATCTGGTGCTGATATGAAGAATCTTTCTAGACGTAATTCCTTAGCTAGGAAAAGGAAACAGTAACTAATGAAAAAAGTTATTAAAGCAAAACCTTCACATTGGCCAGAATCTATGCAGTAAATATGTAGTCTTGGGTAGTGAAATGAACTGTCATATTTTTCAGACTAGCAGTCCATTTAGAAATGACAGTGAAAACTGTACAGAGAGGAGGAACTGGAAAAAATAAGATTTCACTTGACTGCAAATATCTTCCCTTTTTTAGAGGCAACCACAAGTTTTGCCTTCACTAATTCAGCAACTGATTGAGAATAGCCATTAGACATTCCTACTTTCTTTAGTGATTTTAATGTGCTATAGTTAGAAAAGACTAGAACAGTAAAACAATAACAAAAAGTATATTATTTATAATAATCATGGTGTTTGGAGAAAACCCATTTTTTCCTGAGCATGTTTTCACTTTTTACAGATATAAAAAAGAAAACGTGTTCATATAACACTTTCCCTTGGTAGAGGAAGACAGCGTTAGAGACCACTTGGCCAAACTGGACATCCATAAGTCCATGGGCCCTGTTGGGATGCACCTATGAGTGCTGAGAGAGCTGGCAGTTGTTATTGCTGGGCCACTCTCCATCACCTTTGAAAGGTCGTGGAGAACAGGAGAGGTGCCTGAAGACTGGAGGAAGGCCAACACCACTCTGGTCTACAAAAAGGGCAAGAAGGAGGACCCAGGGAACTACAGACAAGTTAGTCTCACCTCCGTCCCTGGGAAGATGATGGAGCAATTTGTTCTGGAGGCCATCTCCAAACATATTGAAGAACAGAAAGTTATTGGGAGTGGTCAACATGGATTTACCAAGGGTAAATCATGTTTGACCAATCTGATAGCTGCCTTGGCTGGATGAGGGGAGAGCAGCAGATGTCATCTACCTTGACTTCAGCAAGGCTTTTGACACTGTCTCCCATAACATCCTCATTAGGAAACTCAGGAAGTGTGGGTTAGATGAGGGGACGGTGAGGTGGATTGAGACCTGGCTGTGTGACAGATCACAGAGCGTTGTGATCAATGGAGCAGAGTCGAGTTGGAGGCCTTGTAACCAGTGGTGTCCCCCAGGGGTCAATACTTGGTCCAGTCTCATTCAACATATTCATCAATGACCTGGACGAGGGGACAGAGTGTATCCTCAGCAAGTTCGCTGATGATACCAAGCTGGGAGGAGTGTCTGACACACCAGAGGGCTGTGCTGCCATCCAGCGGGACCTGGACAGGCTGGAGAGCTGGGCAGAGAAGAACCTCATGAGGTTCAATAAGGGCAAGTGTGGGGTGCTGCACCTGGGGAAGAAGAATGCCAGGCACCAGTATAGGTTGGGGGGGACCTCCTGGAAAGCAGTTCTGAGGAGAAGGATCTGGGAGTCCTGGTAGACAGTAAATTATCCATGAGCCAGCAATGTGCCCTTTTCGGGTCAATACCAGTGCCACTCTGGGCTGCATAGGGAAGTGTGTGGCCAGTAGGTCGAGGGAGGTCATTCTCCCCCTCTGCCCTGGTGAGGCCGCAGCTGGAATATTGCGTCCAGTTCTGGGCTCCCCAGTTGAAGAGAGACAGGGACCTACTGGAGAGAGTCCAGCAGAGGGCAACGAGGATGACTGGGGGATTGGAGCATCTCCCCTGTGAGGAAAGGCTGAGAGAGCTGGGACTCTTTAGCCTGGAGAAGAGAAGGCTGAGGGGTGATTTAATTAATGTTTATAAATACCTAAAGGGTGGGTTGAGGGAGGATGGAACCAGACTCTTTTCAGTGGTTCCCAGTGACAGGACGAGGGGTAATGGACACAAGCTGGGGAACATAGGAGGTTCCATTTAAATATGAGGAAGAACTTTTTTTCCAGTGAGGGTGACAGAGCACTGGCACAGGCTGCCCAGAGAGGTTGTGGAGTCTCCTTCTCTGGAGGTTTTCAAGGCTCACCTGGAGGAGTGAGCAGGGGAGTTGGACTGGATGATCTCTAGAGGTCCTTTCCAACTCTGAAAATTCCATGATTCAGTGATAATACTTTGAGATGGTGTAAAAGGATGCTTCTACCATCAGCTCCAAGTTGATAACTTGGGTACAACTCAGTTTACTAATAAACTTTGGTCATGTCTGACCCTCCTCTGTACTATTACGAATTTCTGCAGGAACAAGGAGGACACTGGAACCACTCATTCATTCCTCTATAGCTTAAGGAAGTTTGAAACTTTGTGTTAAAATTAATAATTGTTTTATGGCAGGTGATGCTTTTTTTTTAGAGCAAAGATATAACTGAATCATGATGGAAAGTAATGTTACAACAAAACCCATTTTCTGCCACTCCAAATTTACTGAAAATCATCTGAGGAAATAAAAGTTGGTCATAAATGCGTAGGGTTAGGCATGTTGTATGTACCTTAGTCTTTGCAGAAGTGAAATGAATAGACAAACTTCATTTTCTTGTCTGTGTTTATTAATTTGGTGAAACTCTATTAAGCTAAATGAAATTACTACCAATTTTAACTTTATATTGTTGATTTTATTTTGAAGGAAACAGTAAAGGAAGAAATGTTATTAAAACTGAATTTGTGATGAAGCAATGTTAAATTGAAAATGCCAGATATTCACATAAAAGTAATTTCATGGAGAGGGATTGCTTGTTTAAATTTCTGACTTAAAGCGAATGCTAGATTTTTATTTTATTTCCTCCCTTTGCACTTGGTTACTGGATTTTCCAGAGATTTCAGAATTTTGAGGTTTCTTGAGTTTGGGGCAATTGATAACCAGGTCCCCATCTCTGAAGAAAGAAGCCTGGCAAAAGTGCTAACTTCAACCTTAGTCAAAAAATTTAGACCCTACCTCGACTGGGAGGTGGATGCCTAGAAGACACTCACCAGTAGGTTCTGAGGTGTGGCCTCCCTCCATGCTGCAGAAGTCCTATTTTCCTTGGAGTGATCATCACCTTGATATTGAAACAAAAGTGCATTATCTTTCTTTCTCCTTAATTTTTTTCCAGCCTTGCAGTGGCATCCTACACAGTTGTTGTGACTGACTGTTTATAGGCATAGCTGTATATTTTTTTAGGAATTGGAGGTTTCCGTAATGGGAGTGTTTAGGAAACTGATAAATCATGCTGGTTTTAGAGTTTAAGATGAAACTTTGCTGAACTGACATTTGTTGACAGCACACTTCATAATAAATTATTGGTTCTTAATCATCATTCATTATCCCTGTGTTATCTAAGCAGCTAGTACCCAACAATAACATCCTAAATTAACTGTGAGTGACCACCACCACTGAGGTGATGTCTTATTATCCTACATATTGCCATATATGGAAACAGTCCATCATAGCAGAGGGGTAGGAGCAGCCAGGCTCAGAGCTCTTCCACCAGGCAAGCCAGGTTCTGTGTAGTATACCATACAAAACAAGGAAGAGGAAGGTGTGTGGGAGTAGGGATGAGCAATGGACTTCATAGGGCTTGAGACACAGAAATTGAAGCACAAGAAAACAATACAGTGTTTCAGGCCAAAAATAATATTTAGATACCGAAAGATGCAGGTTAAACACATAATGTGTGGCATAAATTTGAAGAGCTTTTGGAGGGACGTTAAAACTCTGACCTTTTCCAAGGCAATGTGAAAGTTTGGTGTTACTCCTTAATTATATGCTGTGGATTGAGGCCGCAATTGATAGTGAAACTTTAGTGGAGCAAGCATTCATTTCACAATGATGTTAATTTTTGAAAAAATAATTTAATTTCTTTCTTTTTATACAGAAGGATTCATCTTTTTGGTATCTTCATATAGTCAGACATATGAGAGTGAAATACTTTTTGTATAAACTAATGCTTCAAATTAGGCTTCCACGGCTAAAAATATCTATTTCTTTGAAACAGAAATATAAATGCTCCTGGAGAGAATGAGTGTGTTTAGAAATATCAACTACAGCACAGCCCTTCAAAGAACAATTCTTGGTAGGATTCCTAATTAAAGTACAAACCTGAATTTAAACAGAAGCCTATACATCATTTTGAACTTTTCTTTTATCACTACATTTTTCACCTAGTTCCAGCCGTGAGCAGAATGGCAAGCTGTCAGAATAAAAAGTAACACCAGGTCCTAAGGACAAATTGATATAAAGATTGATTTAATAACTTAGTACTCTCTAATACAGTATATTGTTAACTCTATAACTACTTTATAATTTGCCAAAGTTTTAGGGAATATTTTATATATGTATGTAGTTTCATCTGTATTTTAATTCAGTTAAAACAAAAATAACTTGTGCCTTTAGTCTTCCTCATAATCATATTTTCTACTATGTCAGTATCTTGTAGTATTAATGCTGTCTATCTACTAATGGAGTCTTTGTGGTTAATCTGTATGATTAATTCATTTTATATGATTGCAGAGTGTCCACATTTTAGAAATATGGGTACTTTAAATAAAGGGAACTCAGAAATGTGTATTTTATAACTACTGCACTTACCATATTGCATATATATTATCTCCTTCAGAAATTCTATTACTGTGTACCTGGAACATACAACATACAGAACGCAGAATATATAACTTTTCCTGGATGACATTGAGTATGTTGAGATTAATGAAAGCAAATAATGCCACACATGGTTTCTCATATTCTTCAACAATTAATATTCCTCTCCGGATATGTAGCAGGATATAAGCTATTGAGAAGCTTCTTATAACCTGAAGGATCCTTTTAGAAAACAAGCTTGCTGCAATTGTAGTTTCAGGGAAGGTGATGTCTTAAGAAGGATATACTGTTTCACCCAGTGTGGAATTTTGATTTTGAAATGTGATTGTCTCTAGTGATGTACAGTTAAGTTTTTAGTGTTTAGAAATTTAAGGCTACATGTAATAAAAGTTAGGCACCTACATGTGTGTCACTGTGGTCTTTAGACACAGAAATAAATAAAACTTATTTGCCACCTTAGCCTTGGAAGAGTCTAGGCCTCAGAATCTGCTGAGATAGCTGGGAAAAAAGTATAGCTGAAAATTAATAAGAAGAAGAGTTATTTTTCAGAAAGATAATGACTGTAAACCAAGGGGAGGAAGGTTGGTACTGGTTGAACTGGGAACCTGGGAAACTAACTGAAAAGGTTAGAAGGAAGGCTTGGAAGAGTCTGGTAAGGAAAGATGATGTGACCTGGAAGCTGAGTAGGAAAGGGAAAACTGGACAGGCTATTTTGCACTTGTGAACTAAAAGGAAGTAGGCTTATTGGAGCACCTCAACTGGAAGGGAATCATCCCAATTAGATCAACAGCTAGAAGGTGGTAAATAGTAGATTGTTCATAAATTGAGGTAAGAAGAAAAGAGAGTAAGGCAGAACAGGAATATATGTTAAATAATGCAGCTGTACATTAAATTATTAGTCATCCTGATCATTAAAATATCAGCCTCTGCAAAACCTGCAGGTGTAAGACTATTTTCTTTTGAAATGAATATTTGCTTTTTAATGTATTAATGGGTGTTCTAAGAAGCCTATATAAACGGTTATGCATGAAAAACCCTTTTATGATTGTTTGGAGAGCTCTAGTCTGATCTAATGAAATAACCTTAATTACATATCCATATGCTCAATCTCATTTATAAACAGTGGAGAGAAAATAAAAAGCATTTTTTGCTGCTGATACTGCTTTTGTTGTTGTAGCCTGCTGCTCTGGGTATCACTGAAGCAGTTAGTTCCCTTCTTTCCTTCTGTACTACAGTATGTTAATTCCTGGAATGCGTTCTCTGTTCTGATGTGTATTTGGTAAACCCAATAGCCTTCTTGCAACACTTGCTTATGAAAACGTTTCTAAAGATATGACTGGAATAAAAGCACGTCTGGCTTCTAACACTTGTGCATCCACTTTTTTTTTCTTGTAAATAATTCCTTAAAAAATAGCAAGCCAGAAGCACGCAAATAAATGCAAACCATAGGTATTCTATGGAAATGGATTGTGTCTTTGTGGAAGAATAGGTGGGTTAGTTTAGCAACATCCCTTCTAAAAAAATAATAATAATTAAACGCTGGCATGATTATTGAATTGGGTTTGGAATTTGAATGTTTAATAGGAATGCACCAAATTTTGTTCTTTGCTTCTTGGTCTGTTGCTGTGCGCCTCTGGGGAGAACCTGACTCCATCTTTACTCTGTTCTCTGGTCAAGTATTTGTAGGCAGCAATAAAGTCTACACTGAGCCTTTTATTCTCCAGGCTGAACTGATCCAGTCCCCTCAATGTCTTCCCATACATACAGTGCTACAGTCCTTGACTGTCTTGGTGGCCATACTTTTGACTTTTTCCTGTATGTATTAATATCCTTCTTTTACTAGAGAGCCCAGAATTGACACAGCGCTACAGATATGTTTTCAGAAGTGCTGAACAGAGAGAAAGGATCACTTCCCTGGGCCTGTTGGCTAACACTCTTTGTAATACAGTGCAGGATGTGGTTGGCTGCCTCTGCTGCAGGGGCACACTGCTGATGCACGTTCAGCTTTTTGTCAGGTCAGATCCCCAGGTCCTTTTCTGCAGAGCTGCTTCCTGTACAGTCAGTCCCTAGCTTGTCCTGTTGCATGGAGTTTTTTCAATCTAGATGCAGAACTTTGCATTTCCTTTCACTGAACTTCCTGAGGTGTCTGTTACTCTTTCTTCAGTGTCCAAGTTCCTCTGAAGAGCAGCCCCGAGGTACAGCATATTGACTGTTACCCTCAATTTGGTGTTGCCTGCAAACTTCCACCACTTTGGTGATACACTGCAACAAAGGTTGTGAAAGGCCTAGTTAAAGTCAAGGTATACCATATCCATTGCCCTCCCCTTGTCTACAGTACCCGTCACTCAGCATAGATAGCAATAGGTTTGTTCAGGATGGAGTTGTCCTTGGTAAACCCATACTGGCTGCCCCCAATCACCCTCTTGTTCTTCATGAAATTAGAAATGGCTTCTAAGTCTGTTTGCCTGTCCTTGGTTGCTAAAAGGGCCAACATATGAAAAAGAATACAAGAAATAATGAGAGAGCAGTGTGCAGTTGGTTGTGTGTATTGATGAGAAAGGAAGCAATATGGAAAGGGAAATCATCTGTGCTTCACAGTGGAAGAATGGGGTCAGAAGGAAATGCTCTGCAAAATGTCTGTGTCTCTCCTTTCTCAGGAGAAGACATTAGGAGATATCAAACCTCTGCTTTGCCCTAACCTGTTGAAGGAAAATTTAATGCCCCATCATGATGAAGAGCATGGAAATTATCTACTAGGAAAGAGTAAGGAGAAACAGATGGAGTCCTTTTTCTTTTCTTAACTTTGATTTCTGAACAATTATCTTTTTTGTTTATTTTTTTTAAATCAGTATTTTATATTTATATAGTGCCTTCAAACACGAATGAGCGTTCTGTTTCAAACTGAGGAAAGCACACATGCATACTCTTATCACAAGATTGCACAAAGTGATGTATTGATGTCACTTTCAGAGAATATAATTGATTTTAAGAGGAGGAAAGCAGTGTCATTTTCCTCTAGCTTTGCAGGTTGTCAAAGCATTAAGAACACACTAAAAATGGAGATTATCCATTAAAAGTGGTCTAAAACCACCTTACAATATTTATTTAGTTTAAAAAATATTAAGGCAGAGAAATAAGTAGCATTCACATTACTTACTATCTCATTTATACCCACAGAAGAAACAGCATCCAGTTCTAGAGAAATGAATCAAGCAAAGAGGGTAATGCTAAAAACTCTAATCTTTGTAAATAAAGGGTTTTTTTATTACATCCTTCAGTTCCAGAGGATCAAATAGAAACTTTCTATGTATTCAGTAAGAATCAAATGTATCTCCTGTGAACCTAGGCAGTTCACAAGGCTTGTGTGGAGCCCCGTTGCAGGTCGATATCATACCTATCGAAAGGTTAAGCAGTTCTGTTGCTTCAATACAAACTACTAAATAGGACTGTGCCATTCAGTGGTGTGCCAGAAGTGTAACAGGCTTAACCTAATCATGATTTCAAATTCCTAGCCATGGTTAACCTTTAAATATTTATTTGAGCCAGTAATGGATTTCAATGGAGTTGGCATTTTCTAATGCCAAAATAAGATACCTGCAACAACGTTTTAGCCTTGGAAATGTAGTTGAAGTTCTTGTAAATATAAGTTTGCAAGAGTGGTAAAATAAGACATAGGTGTTCCAAATATTTGAAGACACTAACACAATAAGCACTCATTTCTACTAGGTCTTTGAAAAATTCTGCATTGAAAGTGTGTTATATATTGCCGTGGTCTTAAGTCCTTAATATACAGTATCAATCCTATCCTAAGTTAAATGACTGGATTCCTCTGAACAAATATACAAAGGAAAGAAGAAATGTGAATTGAAGCTAAACAAAATAAATCCTGTCCCTTCCTCATCCTCAGACAGCACTCAATACCTGCATAAATAATAATAATAAAAATCCAAACCAAACAAACAGCAAAACTAAAAATTCCTCTGAACTTGTAATTAACTTCACTCAAAACTGAGCAGTGGATTCTTTTAAGCCAACAAGCTTCAAATGAAGTCAGCACATAAAAAGATTAAGAAGGTCCATAAACAAGAACAAGTTCTTTCAGTTCCCTTTTTCCTCAATAGAAATAATAATTTTAGATAAATTATTTTGAAACACACAAAATATTCACAATCAAATATGAGTGAATTGTGAACACAAGGCTTTTTACTTTTATATTTATCTCCATTAATTTTGGGCAAAAATGTCTTCTTATTAGCATTACTATTTTATTGATATTCTTTGTTACTGATTTGGTAAAAATAGAGCGTAGGGAAATGGGTATCTTCATAAATTAATGCTAATCATTATATTTCCCCCCCCCCCCCCCAGCTAAAAATAAGCAGATTTACTTACTGATGTAAATAAACACAAACACACTTTGGCATTCTTTGAAGCTGTGTTCTCTTTTGTATGTTCTGATTACACGTTTTCCATATATCTTATTCTAGCGCAATCCTAAGACGCCTCCTTTAGATAATGAGATGTTGGCTGATTGGTGGGTTAATGAGTCATTTGCAGAAGCAGAGCCCTCACTGTGAAGTTGCTTCTCGTGTACACACCTTCAAAGGGAACAGAGACCTAGCTGTATGTCGATGCTGTGGCTTTTCTCCCAGTTTGGGAATTTGTGGTCTAGGTGCAGCTGATCAAGAAACTGCACCCCTATAGTAAAAGGGCAGTGGTGGTCAGTAACTATTCTCTTTCATATAGGTGAATCACACGTGCTAAATGCTGCAGTGATCCAGTATAAAAGCTTAGGCCACAGGTTTTCCCATGGAGTGGATAGAAAAGACTGTATTGTAGGGATATCATGAAAATGGTATAGCTTGGATGTTAGATATCAATGAAAAGTCTGAGCAGAAGATGATAGCCTGATTAAAGGTCTGAGAAATTACTGCTTTGCACAATTAGAGCATGAGGGAGCAGCAAGGGGTTGGGAGGTGAAGACATTAAGGGATTAATTTTTTTATATATTAAACTTGAATTTATAGCTAGTCATCCATGAAATCAAAAAGTCTGAAAGATGAGCCAACATCTTCCTGAAGGCCTTGAAAGAGCAAAGGTAATGTACTAAGACTGTAAAAAATACTAATTTCTTGAGAAGGAGTTAAGAAGAACTCAGAACTCCTCCATATACATATTTTTACATAATTGTATGGTGCTGAAAGTATTCAGGTAAGTATTATATGAATACAAGTTCCACACTTTATAAGTTTATCCTGCACACAGTGATTATATAGCAGCGAGTGGGGATAAAAAGGAGAAATGTTATAGTTGTGTGCAAATTGTTTCATTCATTCTTCACATATTAAAATGTTTTTGCCTTCCCGTGAATGTTATTACAGTAATATATAGTTAGTATTATTATAGCAATGAATTATTTTTTTCTTTGTGTTATAGGAGTATCTCAAGGTGAATACTTACTCCTTCGTATCAGTATTTATATATACCTCAGTCAATAATCAAAGACGTTGTGGTGCTAAGCACAGTGCTGAAAAATAGTTCTTTCCCTTCAATAAATGAAGTCAGCAGTGTGCCTTATAGTAGCATTCAAATGATAAATGAATATGAATGAAATCTTGTAACCATTCTCCATTGTCACCAAAACTTTCTTCTTTCCATTACTGCCTGCTTAAATCCAACCTGCAGTCCATAAGACACGGTATTGTGAGAAAGCCAGAAGCCTCTATAGCAACTTGTAAGAACACTAACTGTAGCAATTAATGACAATTTCCATGTCTCTTGGTCATTTCCAGACCCATATAATGCACCAGGAAATTACTGAAAAGTGAATAAAACAAAGTTTGAAAAAATAAACAGACATAAAACCCAAACAAAACACCAGCAAAAGAACCCCTCCCATAACTAAACATGAGAACTTTGTTTACAATATCTTTCTTGGAAAAGAAGACTTTGAAAGCAAATGCTGTCAGGTTCTTCTGGAAGATGAAAAACACATTACAAGCTTGATTTTGATCATGTACAAGGCCACTCAAGAATGTCTTAAACTGACATGTAAAAGAAATGTTTCTGTTTTCTTCCTTGTTTTAGTACCAGATGAAAAGAATGCTTTATTGTACTGGATGTTAATCTTGGTGAAGAACAGACGTCTAACTATATCAGATGAACAAGCAACAGCTGATGTGCAGTTTCAGACCTGCATTTTAATTCTATTTTTTCATTTGACTTGAAAACCCAGATAATATTTTAGTGTCTAGATTTTAAAAAATACCAAAGCCTTCTAAGATTAATACCCAACACTGATAAGTAAATTTAATGTAAACATATTCCTAAAAGGCTGTGATGAATTTTCATGCTGAGTAAATGATCTGAATACCTGTCTTGGTATACATCACAGGCATGAACAGGGAGAAGATGTTTCGAAGGAAAATCAGAACCTCATTTCTACGGCAAATAAAATCCCTCATACATCTCTGTCTCTACAGCAAAAGAATTGTTTCTCTTGAGCACTTCTCATTTCCCACTATGGCTTTAAATGAAAGCAACATCCTTTGTAGTTTCTTTTTTGAGAGTCAGTATTGTTTGCTGCTGGGGAATATCTATGACAAGGCACAGCTGAGACACCTAGGAAAACATTTATTTCTTCATTCTAAAGGTGTTAGTGTCTTGGTTTTCATGCTTTTGGGAGAACATTAAGTACTTTGCCAATGATTGAGTGCTTTTTGAAATGCTTTTTGTGCTAGAAACATTGCAGATCCAGATGTTGGTTGTTTCATGGATATGTTTTTTAGACCTGTATTCTTACAATTAAGATAAATGATATCACAGAAATAAGGTAAATTAATTTTCAGTTGATTAAACAGATTAATCTTTTTAAAAGTGTACTTTACTTTTAAAAGTAAAATAAAACCATAAAGTAGATACAAGAAAAATACTCAGATGCCAAACTGAAGAAGAAACAGGACAAAATGAGAGGTCTGTTGGCAGCATTCGCCTCGTAAGTGGCTGCTTTTCGGAAGTTACTTTGAGAGAAAGAAAATACTTGGAAGTCTGAAGGGACAGAAGACAGCAACAGCAAAGTATAACCTCTGGGCAAGTTTAGTTGAATAAGAGCAGATGAGGTACTATTCCACATGCCAATTCAGCAAATCCTTTAAAAGGTGCTGGGAATTTTTGTTGACTTTTCCTGTTTGATGCGGTAAACATCCATTACACATTAAAAGAGTACACAAATATACTACTGATCCTCTGGTCCTTTAAGATGCCAGCCACTCAGTATCAGCACTTTTGTAAACAGCTGGAGTTTTTCTCGACCTCTTCCTATCATGTAGCTGGATGCCTTCCTGATGGTACTTCATCATATCTCAAATGATCTAGCTTGTTTATGATATATCTGAAAACTTCATAGAGATAAATGGATACTTTGCTCACATTTTATTTAACCAGACTTTGAGATAAATGGAATAGGGAGGATGGTCTGGAATGTGAAGAGTAAGCTATAGTTTTCATAGGTTTACTAACATACATGGGGAAATCTCTAGATTATAGTGATCTTTTCCCTAACAGAATTATTGTTTGCATCAGTGGTTTAAGCTGTTCCCTGGAAGGGGGGTGTGGGGAGGAGAAAAGGATATTTCCTAATACATTAAATGTTTTTTGGTACTAAAATCACAAAGTTGGCAAGATGAACGTGACTGTGTATGGAAAGTATTTGCATACTAGGAGACACTGCTTACTTGACAAGAAATTACAGCAGTGTAGCAGCAATTCTTTCCTAATTTCATGTTTCATGTTACTTATATTTATTTTCCCAACTTTATTAGAGACTTGTCACATTATACAAGATTAACAAGATGAATAGCTTCTATCCTTAAGTCAGATTACGATAACAATGTATAAAAGTACAAGAAATGTATGTAAACTGTTTTGTAACAGCAGCCTTCATTTCTCAAAAAGAAAAGCAGTGTGATTTTATTTGGGAAAAAAAAAGCAGTGTATTTTGGGAATGTTTTAGAAGCTGGAGAGATGTATTTAAATTGAATAAATACTTAGAACAAGAACAAAACCTTCAGAAGGGGGGGAACAGAGAATGCTTAGTAGATCTATGAAGGATGTTATTTAATGACTGAGATTCAAGAGGATATGCATGAAAAAACAGGAATATGAAATGTTTAAAGCAAGCTAGAGAAAACCAATTAAAAATTGCTTTAATAGAAACAAAAGATTGATTGTGGCACAGTTTATCATAGTTTATTTGTTTTGGTTTATTTGATATGGAGGTTATATGATAAAGACTAGAGAAATCATGCTTAAAAAATCAATGATAGAGAATCTATGGTAGAAAAAGTAACTCTCTCAACTTCCCTGACTAGAGACCAGCACAAGTTTAGAGGTGTGCTTGAACCTGGAAGAAATGAAAGGTTAAGTTACTAGCTTTTGGGTTTGTCATACACTTTTATTGTCCAACAGACAGTAGAAGTCCAACAGACAGTCCAGCTTTTACAATGCTGAGATGGAAAACTGGCTTCTGTATTTCAACAAAATGTCCCTATTATCATTTCTCATTCTCAGCTAGAGAATGAATTAATTAATTGTTCTCTATTCAATTGCACATTAAGAAAGAAAAAAGAAGTGGAAACACAGACTGAAAGAATTAAATCCTTTGAAGACTGTTTCCACTGTTAACTAATTTTCTTTTGTAGTATAAAACCCAAACATCTGAGAAGTGAAATTTAAAGACCCAGTTCACATAAAATCACCGAAGTTTGTCTTCAATGAAATGAAATGGAAACTGTGGAAAACAAATCTAGTAAAAAGCAATTGCTGATATTACACAAGTGGATGTTAGTTTCATAAGGGGGTTAACTGTTTTAACAAGCAATCTCTTCTGAAGGGCTGTAAAGTGTTTAAGAATAGCACTGCTGTTTTTAATTTGATTTCTCATCACTTCAGTTTTAGTTAGCTATTTTAGATACCTATAAGAAAGAAGAGCATATTGACAAAAAATATTGACCTGACTACAAGATCAAAGAATCAAGATTAAAGCAGGATATGGCGGAATGTGGCAGGAAAAAATAATTAGATTCTTATTCTGCAAATATTCAGTTATATTACTTCAACAATACTCCATCCTGAAGTTTAGTCTAAATCTTCCCTTATTTAATTTCAGCTCATCAGCTAGTTACGTATTCTATACTATATTGAGTTATAGTTTTTATCAAACTATTTGTCCTGTTCCCTCTTCCTTACCATCTTCCCTGCTTCTTCACTCAACACATGTATCATGGCCACAATAATCAAATAGAATCTTGTTTCTGGTGGTGGTATTTTTTTTTTCAGTGGCAGCTCCATGAGGAACTTTAAATATTTAAAACCCCCCTGAAAGGAATAGTTCTTGCTGCTTAGTATTTTGTACAACCTCAGAAACTCACTCTTTTTTGGCAGCACCTTGCAGCTGTGAAACTGCCTTTTCCTAAGCCACCATCAGCAGTTCTAATCAGTGTTAGCACTAGGTATGTTTGTGCCGCTTATAACACTCTTAGACGTATCTCTGTTGAATTCTTTCCACTTTCTGACCCTCTGGAGATTTCTGACATTTAAAATATCAGTACAGTTAAAATCTTGTTATGGGCAAAACAACACACTTTATATACAAAGCTAAGAATTTGGTATTAGTCCAGTGGGTTTTTTAGCAGTCTAATAGTCTAGTTTAATTAATGCAGAGAAGACCCATTAAAAGCCCAATTATTATTAATAAAAAGAAAAGCCAGCCAAAACCCCTCCTTTTTTTAGCATCTACCCCTTTTTTTGTGATGTTACCCTCACCTTCTCAATGTCCTTTAGGTTCCCAAGGTTGACAGATTCAGTATTCCTCAAACAGAAAGGGGTGTGGAGGTGGAGCAAGGGGCATTGCAGCAAGTTTTCACAATCACTCCAGAGGTCCTCACTGAGATGCTCATGATCTTCACAGTACAGGTTTCTTGCTTCTCAGTCTTGGGGTCTTCATGGAGATATTTATGTTTTTCAGTCACAATCTGCTTCCTTCTCTTTGGTGTCTAGCTCAAGTCTGAAGGTTGCACAAGAGCCTCAGTGGAAAGCAAGGGCAATTGCTTGTTTTGCTGTGACCTCCTCTGTTGGTCAGACTTGACCATGGTTGTCACTCACAGAGCTTCAGCAGAAGCTGGTGAGACAGTGGTCACTTGGCCACCAGGTCAAACAAGCTGAAAACTACTTAAGCCAAGGCAAGCCCAGGGATCCTGTATTGTCATGTCAGTTCTACATCTCTGGCCTTTTCCTAAGAACAGCAAACATTTTACATACTGTACTACCACAGGAAATCTACAGAAAATTATCTGCTTTTTGCACTCTCAGCCTTTTTTTTAGGGTAAATTCTATAGCTTTTAATAGATTTCATCTCCTCCAGAGAACTCATGCAGCCTAAATCTCTTTCCTGCCTTGTTTTATTCTCTCACTGTTTATTAGTCCTCAGTTCCCTGTCCTGTCTGAATTGGTGCAGGTTAGACATAACTTATCCATCATAAGGCAGCTATACTCATTTTACTTGATAATTAATCCCAAAGTCCTTTCCATATGCTGCTTAACAAGCTGTATGTATTAGTTTTGCCCATCTTCCTTAATGCTTGATCCTTTGATTATTTATATTTTAAATTTTCTTTATTAATCCATACTGGATTTCAGGAGCAGCTACATTTATTTTCCTTAGTGCTTTTAAGACAGCTGTTTATTCTGGCAATCTGGCTCATTCATACAGTGCAGAAAAAAAAGATCTTGAACACACATAAAATCAAATGAGGCTTTAAAGTAGTATCAGTCTCAAACTATTTTCCATTTTTCAGAGCATTTATGGAATCATCCATTATTGGTCCTTGTAGAGAACTACCTGGGATTTGATAAATATTACTTTTAACTGCTTTTTTCAATATACTAGCAAGCCTCTGCTCTTTCGAAGTCAATATTTATCTGAGTTCTTCTCTGAGTATTAGCATATGATTTTCGGGACAGAATCTATTGCCTTGTTTTTGCTCCACATTATCTTTCCTGCATTAATTCTGATGGCAGTTGTCAATGTTATTTTTCCCTTTCCATTGTGTACTGTTTTGTGCTTTCCCAAGGCAGTCAGTCATTGTAGTGGTGGTGTGTAGTTTGCTTTGTGAACCAGGCATTTTGCCATGAACGTATGTGAAATTTCTTTTGACTCACATCCAAAGTATTCACTTCCGCATCTCTCATCTCCCGAAATTTTCTGTATATTTTGTTGTAGGAAAAAAGATCTTTTCCTTCTTCTAACAATTTTTATGGATTTTGGAATGGTCATATATGTAACAGTACAGGTATAACTGATAACAGAATATTTTAGGGTTTGCTTTGTTTGTTTGTTTGTTTTTCTCTCTCTTTTTTTTTTTTGTGTGTGTGTGTGTGTGTTTGTTTGTTTGTTTTTAATGGAGATGGAAGTTCTTTTTACATTTGATAATAATGTGTAAAGCCAGGCACTTCTACGAAAGTAGAAAAAAACCACAGAGACAAGCTTCAAGGTTATCATTGCTGAGAGGGTTTTCTAACAAAAGCTTCTAACTTTTTAGGTTATGGTATGTAAAGGCATTTAAGAATGGATATGAAATTAATAAGTAAGAAGACATTTTGAAGCTCCAAATGCTGCTGCTGAAAATATTAGCTATTATTACAAAAAAGTAGATTTTGGTTTTTTCCTATTTTTGAATGGTGACAATACAGGCTCCAAGTGGCTCAATCATTTTTCTGGTATTTGTCTTATAAGAACAGAAATTAGTTTACCATAGTTGAAGGAGGAACTAGGGCTATCTTAGCTTGGTTTTCAGCAGCTGCATTAACACAGTTAATCCATTGTGCTTCTCTCCAGAAAAGCTGGTTCTGCAGTGCATTAGACATACCTTCTGATTATTTGATCCTCTGCCTCTTCTACCGATACAATAGCTCCAGTAGGGTAGAACGTTAATTGTGGGGATGTCTAGTATATTTCATCATAGGTGAACAGAAATGTGCATGCAGTTCCAGGAACTGGTGATTATAGAGGAGAATAAATCAGATTATAAATTTCTTTCTGTCTTGTTTTGGTTTGTTGGGGGGTTTCGTGTTGTTTTTTTTTTTTTGTTTGGTTGTTTTTTTCCCACTGGAAAGTACATATATTAATAGAAAACATTTCAGAAATAAACAGAAGTATATTTTTAAAAAAAAAGATTTAAAAATGGCATGGGCCTTTGAGAGAAAGAGTGAGAAGTGTTTTAACATTTTAGGGATTCCACCCATTTTTTATTGATTGGAAAATATTCTTTATGAGCAGCATGCCATAGTGACTGAGCAGTATTAAACACAGCAGGAGAGCACATGAGTACCTCAGCAATACACTTAAAACTGCAGTTGAACACTTTGTGTATGAACTTCCATACAAGGCTCCCTTTTTCAATCTGGTGCTTTACAAAAATGTCCAATGATCTTAATAAACTGTCACAAGAAACAGAGTAGGTGGCATGGCTAAAGTGTTTCTGGGGCTCAGGTTAGTATCTCTGCTGGCAATACATTCTGCTGGGGTTATTTCAGGCTAGCATGAATATCTACTTCTTTTAAGTTTGACATTCAAGTACAATGTTTTCTTGTATATTTTATGTTTAATAATTTTCTTGTTCTCTTCCCCAATAAATAATATATATAGTAAAGTTATTGTAGCAATATACCTTTTGGCTCAAAAAGTTAATTTATTTTTAGTTTGGGGGGTTTCTATTTAACAACTTCAGCTGTATTATCATCTTGATTTACAAGGCATCAGTCACTGCTTCTTCGTAAATATGTTATCTCATTTAGTAGACTGCTCAGGACTCTGATTACAGTCTACAGATTTTAACCAGCTAAAAATGAAACATATAAAATTAACTAGTTGTATTATCTTGTTAGTCACAGCTAGTCATGGACAAAGAGGGAGAATGAATAAATGATTAGTTCACTGTGTTTTAGAGGCATTCTTATGTATTCAGAAGAATTATCTTTATAAAATGTCTCTCGATGGCAAGTGCAACCTAAGTATCATAATCCGGAAGCTTAATTTTTAGATGCCTAAAATGATCAGATAGTCTCCCCCTCTGCCTAATTTAGAGACTTATGTTTTAAAGTACACAGTATTCTGAACCTTGACTTCTCCTTGGCTGCAGTTTAATTCACTCCTTGGAATATTTGTCTCAGAAAATCAAGTATCCTTTCTAGGAGTTTTCCTCTAAAAGAAATTGATTTTTCTAATTCTTCATTTTTCTTTCTCAAGGATGAATTTGGCATAGTTATTCCAAAGACAATGCATATTTATTGAGGCTTTGATAAAGCATAACCTACGATCAGATCTGTTCATTCTTTGCTTTCATAAAATCCTGGCAACAATAGCAGTGTTGACCAAAGTGTGTAAATATTTTCTTTAATAGCAAAAAATGCTCATCATCTAAAAATCATTACTCAAGATTTCCTTTTAGTTCTTAGTGTAATTCTCTTCTCCATTCAGTGCTAGATTATGTCACTTGATTACGCTTGCTTAACCTTGCTTACAATTAGTATTCTGCTAAAAGTAGTCACAACTGCTACATATTATTTCAATGAATCATGTCCATTCCTTGTATGCACCCAGGTAAAACAGTCTTTGACTTTACCACTTCAACTTAATGAGGATAGTGAACTCGGTGTGCATTACCACAAAGGACAAAACTGAAAAGGTGAAATTGCTTTGGGCATAAAAGCTGGGACCACTTGCAGGAAGGGTGGAGTGTCTGTCTGTGAGGTGGATGCACTTTGCAGAGTTTCCCTGTTGGGGAAGGACCTCCTGACTCTCCCTGCAACTGGGCCCCAGTCAGGTTTGGCATTTGCAAACACGGGCTTTGTGGGGAGAGAATATGTGGCTACTTCTATCATATATGATCAGCCTATTGACTTGGTTGTCTCCCATTTTTTCTATGGGAGCCTTTGTGTCTTTGTTTATTCCACCAATTGTTGGTCATGCTGTGTCGTTCCTGGGGATGCTGGGGTTGATGTCTGTTATGTGTGATCTGTTTGACTTGTTTGTACCCCCAGCAATCACCCATACACTGACTTTTCTACGTACAATAGAATCTGGTTACTGGTTTGTTCTACTGCTGGCTGCGTCCTTTGCACTAGGCCTAGTAACTGACAAAACAGTGTTGTGGAGATGAAGTCAGAAACTCGTATAGAAAGCCTTGGCGTATGCAGAGCGACCACACTTGAATTTCCCTGCTGCCCTTCCTGTCTGCATATTGTGTTTATGTAACACCTGACAATATTCACATGCAAAAATATACGTTGATTTGATTACATGTGGTACATTAAATATCCATATAATAGCTCAATCAGTGTAACCACCTGTATTTTTAAAAAAAGAAGAAAAATTTTGCCATGTTGTGCTAAGGCAAGACACAGACCTTAGCCGTATATAAACAACTTGATCTTGAATTATATAATTTAAATTGAGATCTATACCTACTAAGAGCCAGAAGAAGCTGTGATAAAAGCTTGTGCAGAGCTTTTTCTTCCATTTAATGTTCCATAAGCAGGGACTTATGATGAGGGCTTTTTATTGTAAAGAAAAACAAGATATACTGTTTATTTAGGTGTTGGGTAGAATCAGGTAAAGGTGACATGAGAAATAAGTTAATGGACTGAAGTTTATAGCTGTGTGTATTACTGTCAAATCTCTGTGTAAATTACGTTTCTCTTCTGCTGGCTGGAATGCAAAAATCCAATAAACTGATAATAAAAATGGAAAGGTCGTATGTAAATACCACAGATCTTGAAAATGAACCAGAAAAATATGATAGTTTGCACACAAATGCCATTTCATATTCTCTTTCATGATGTCTAAAGTGGGGTGGGACTTACGTGTTTTTATCAAAGTATGGTGAGAAAAGATTCTATTAAAGAGAGATTTGCTTTAAATCTGAAAACAGGTGTTTGATCACTAATTGACTGTTTGCTTCTGCAGCTTAGAAAGTATTATTTTACTTTATTAAGAAGACTCAAAAATACAGACTGATTTAATTATTCTAGTAATTCACCAAGAGTGTTTATAGAGGAATATACATTATGTCTTTTCAGTCCACCTGAGCAGACACCTGCTTGTATGTTTTTATTTATATTGAAATATATTGATAGCATACTTTCTAAAAGAAAAGATGAAGGAGTATGCAAGAAGCCTGATTTCATGCTCAGGAATTGACTGAAATTTGTGCTGGTGCCAGCTGTATAAAAGTCATTATTGTCTGTATTTTGTTCCTGAAAATAATATTATACTTTTATCTTCAAAAACTGAGATTCTCCAGGTACCTGAGTGATATGTATTTATTTAATTTGAATTAGATTGGAAAAAAAAATTATATATATGTATGTATTGTAAACATAGTGGTCTGTAAGTCTGTGGCGATTGATGGAAGCCCATATCACTCTGGAATTTTCCTTCTGGTTCCCTTCTCTCCTTCCATTAACAATATAGTATAAATGTACTGGATGCTTTCATAGTACTGCTTGCCT
This sequence comes from Podargus strigoides, assembly GCA_028020825.1. Taxonomy (NCBI): domain Eukaryota; kingdom Metazoa; phylum Chordata; class Aves; order Caprimulgiformes; family Podargidae; genus Podargus; species Podargus strigoides. The sequence continues at coordinate 22,852,734 of CM051621.1, read as the reverse complement.
ACTTAAGAAATTACTGTTTTTCTCTGGGCTGTTAAGCAGTACTACTAAGGGATATCAGCCTTGGTAAATTTTAACTAGAGGAGTTTATATTTAAGAAGGCAATTTTCTCGTAGAATGAGCTTCAGGCAGTGGATTAGTTTAGAAATGATATGTAAGATGGATGCTTTGTAATCAACACATGAATAAAAAGCTCCACTGCTTACCTCCGAAACCTTGATATCAAAGATGGTCTAAAATTAGAGTGATTACCCACTTATTTTTCTAAAAAGAAAGAAACACCTTCTTGGTAGTTTGTTTTTAAAGGATTTTTTATATTTTTATTTTTAACGAAGCTTAATTTTATGTGCCATTGAATTGAGTGGTATAAGGCAAAGCTCATTAGAATCGTTCGAGACCTAGGGTACTCCATTCTTCTGTAAAAATAATATTTTAAAATGTTCTTATTTTCAAGTAAAGTTCTTCTTTTTCCTCAAATACTATAACTTCTGAATTACAGAAAATTTAGATCAAGAAAGAGATGTGCCACCAAACCAAAAGCCTAGATCAGACTCACACAATATGTTTTGTTTGGGAAATTTACTGGCACATCCCATTGCATATCTGATTGGAAAAGGGCGTAGGACAGAATACAACTTTACTACCTACTTCTGTTCATTCATATTAGCCTATCATCAAAAGCTTCTGAAGCTTTCACTCGTGGTTTGAATTCTACTGGCAATACAAAATTATTCTAGCAATATATGAAGAAGCATGAAGCCAGTGTAGAGATACCTTTGCAGGCTGCTAGTAAGCTGGAGTGTCCACATAGTGCAGCTCTGTATTTTGCAGAAATGTAAGGTATGATTCCTCTTGGAGTGTATTAATATCCCGATGCAATCTTTCTGCTTCTGTTATAAGAACAGGGACTCCTAGTTTTTGCCCTATCCAAAGGAAGTACTATTATTGCCCCAGTTCTTATCTTAGGAAAGCCTGGTGATGTTGCATGCATTTTAAGAGTTGTGAGAGACTTAGAAGTCATAAAAAGGATGAAGGAAAAGACTGAAAGTGTCAAAGATAGTGTCACTCCTTGTATAGGTGTAACAAACTAATTCATTGGTTATGGAAGCACACAAAATTAGCAGTAGCAGAAAACTGTTCTGTCCTGTTAGTGTATTACACAATGTTGCCCACATGGATAGGGAAAAAAATAATATTTTGGAAAGTTGATGAGTTATTCTGCATATGTTTAAATACAGATTTACAAATTTTGAATTGTAAAAATCATTGGAAAGCAGCCTAAGGTAATCAGCATTCGTATTTCAATCCACTGGAACTGTGGTTTCAGCAATAAAAATCCCCATAAAAAGCATTACTTCAAAAATCTGGTACTTCTGTGCACTTTGAGGTGCCTGTATCTTACTTAGTAAGGTAGATCTGTATACTGGAAAACATGAATAGAGTTAAATTTGCATGAATTCAAATTTTCTCCAAAAAAAAAAAATGCATCTAGTTTATTATAAAGAGGTTTAAGGATATATGTTATATACTGTCACAAGGATTTGTAGGTTTACTGAGTAATGTGTGACTCTGTCACCAGGTCCATAATTAAAAAGTTATCCCAGCTCTTTTCTGCAGAAGGCTTTTGAGAGTCTTGAGCTCAGTGACTTTTACAAACACAGGAAGTGAATTGATCAAATCTTCAGAACCGCTGTGCTGTCATTTTTTTCATTCTCTGTGCAATTCTGTTCTCTATGTGCTAAATCATGTAGAAGGGAAAGAGGCACATTTTGTAATCTCAGTAACAATAATTAAACACTTTTTTTTTTTTTTTTTTTAACTCTCAGCATTTAAAAAATGTTATACTTTGAAGAACCATGGGGCTATTAAGTGTAAACTTGGAAGTGTTCTCAGTTTCCACTTCTGTGCTGCAGACTTTTAAGCACTGTACGAAAAAGTATTTACATCTAGACATCTAGGCAATTAAATGTTCATGGTGCATAATTAATAACTGCATAGTAGCAGGTGAACAATATACTTTAGAATACTCAGACTGGAAGTAATTGTGACATATGCAAATACTTCCCAGAGTCAGAAGTTCTCATCTCTTACTTATTTATTTTAAAGGTTTAGATGATGCTATCAGTAATATGCAGAGAAGCACAATTCCTATTTTTCTTTTGTGAAATGGTCATCTTCACAAACCATACAAAGCTCACTGCAAACAGTGAAGACTCCTACTCTATTTAGCTGGTACTGGACAAATGAAATACCTTTATTGCATATGCTATAGATTTTTATTCACCTACATATGTCAAGTCCTGAGTATTGACCACTGCTTTGCTTTTCAGAAAGGATTAATACTGTTAAAAATAAGCTAAGGAAAAGATACTTTGGGAATTTATGAGAATAATTTTTAATAATGAAAGTATATCATGGGACCTATTTTATTTAGATTTAAAAATGTCTAGATTTAACATAGTACTTGAGTTTCTTTTCCTTTGACATTTTTCATATTTTACATTTCGCTGAGCTCTCTCTCTAGGCAAGCTGGTTAAAGAACCCCGAAAACGAAAGCAAAAAGAAAACAAAAAAGGAAATTGACCAGCTTTTGTTTTGGTTTTGTTCTTTTTTCCTACTCAGAGCTTTCACACATCAGTTTTAAATAGCTTTGAAACCAGCAACTCCATGATTTTCTAGTGATTTGAAAGACAGTTTTTGGTGGTCACTGAACAGATGTAAAGCTCTCCATGTTCCTATATCAGATCTGCTTGTGTAGCATACTATCCATAAACTAAAGTGGCTCAGTGGACCCTTTCCTGGATGATTTGTGGAGTCAGAATACTAGACACTACACAGAAAGACCTTCCAGTATTTGCTGAGAAGATACTCGTACAAGAGACATAAATGAATGGCAAGATGAGGGAGCTGATGCATAGCTTCTGGACAAAATCCCATTGTTTTGCCATGAATGTTCTTTGTTTCCATGAACTGTAAGATTGTGGTCTGGTTTGTTTTTTCCTTAGCTTTTCTTTTATCTTAGGAGAGATTTAGTTTCATTCCATCTTTGTTTTTCATGCAGAACTGTAATGCTGAAATAAGTAATAGTGCCTTTTCAGGTGTGGTGTTGCAACTACTGACGCTGACACAGAAATGGAATCCACAATAGTAAAAAATGTTAAGGACATAGTTTTTCTGATGAGTAGAAAAAAATGACATAACCATCACTTTCTCTTGTAAGACTTCATAACCAAAGCAACTGGGCTTCTATTCATGTTTTACTTGAATATCTTTAATTTTTCTTCTCTCAAATGGAGTAATATGTCCTACAGCAAATTTCACTGAACTTTGTGAACTCTGCAGGTCTTGGGACTGCAGAAATCTGCTCACTGGGTCTGGAAGCTGATGTTTCCAATAGCTGATTTGAAGTTGCAAAACTTTTGGTATGGCGTAGGTGTTAAAATGTAAATTGGATTTCTTTGTTAAAATAAAAGGAGAAATCAGATATCGAAGGAAGTGGGCTAACAGCTTGGAGATAATTTCTGTTACTATACAGGGAGACGGTTTTAGAATAGAGTTGATATTGTTGAAGGAGATTGATATGTTTCTGTTGCTGCATTTGAAAGACTCATGTATTTTACAAAAGATTTGAATTAAAGAATTTCTGAGCATTTGAAAAGAATTCTATCTGGTTATAGGAATGTACATCTAAGAACTTTTTTAGTGTTTAAGATGGATTTGTGGTCATTTATTTATAGCATTCATTTACAAATTCCTATAGGTGTAGATCACCTGCAATGAATGTTACTAAAATAAATTTGGTAGAGTTAAGTTTGGTTTTTATTTATTTTTGGGTTTTTTTTTTTTCAAGATCAGCTAACAATGGAGATAAAATGAGTCTAACATCTCTCCCACATATAAATATTTATAAATTATTTTTCTCTGAAGTTAGGAACATAATTTTACAATAATTTCGGATTCATTATTCTAGACCACTGAGCATGTGGGTTACTCAGGAAGTCTGAATACAATTTCAAAGACAATATTTAGTAAGAAAAGAAAACTGAATAGCACAAATTACTAGAAAAGGGACAGGAAATATCAGTGGGCCACTGTTGTGCAGTATTTTGCCAGTGTCCGAATATTTTGTGAGGTTCTGGTCTGTCTGATCTCAGAAAGGATATAGTAAGGATTTCCTTCAGGTAAAGTTAGCTGGGACATTTCCACTAATCTTTTAGTTCTCAGTCCATGCAGATAGTCTAGTGTTAGTCCAAAGTAAAACATTGCTGAACACGTATAGTGAACATATCAGGCTCTTGGCATCAACTGTTTTGGTCTTCACATCTGTTCCTAGTGCACTACCTGCTGGTGTCATTATATCATTAAGTAGACAAGGACTCTTCAGTTTGGGAACAATGTCAACTGAGTGGGGAGGAGGAAAATATTACAGAATTTTATTAAATAGAGAATAATTCAAACAATTGGCTTGAAAAACTTATGTGCTGTTTGCCTCAGAGGATAACTATTGACTCTATTGCTGCTATTAGTGCCAGTTAAATAGTAAACTGACCTCAATGATTTTTTGAACACCTCTTTTCATATATAAAAATATGCTATATGTACAAAAATCAGAAAGGGAAGATAGTAATCAAGAGAGAATTTTACCATGATCATGATTTTATTTTTCTTTTTTCTTTTCCTGTTGTATGATTTGTGTTATTTTATGCTGCTGAGTTTCATATTCATCAAGGATCTGGTATCTCTAAGGTGTAAGCCCATTTACTCCAGTAAAGCTATTCATCTGACCAACACGATGTTTGTCAGATTGAGCTTCATTATAGATTCTGTAAACTTCTGTACAAATTACTTATGACCCACATTCCTCACTACCTCCTCTTGCTAGAATCTGAGGTTATAAAAACTGCCAAAGCAACTGTGTTACTACCTGATGATTAGCAAGCTTCAGCTTATTTACAGTGTACATGGAATACCACTGCTTATTTTTCTTTTTTTTTCTTTTGTTCCCTTTAATATATTCCTTTAAAAGCATGTTTACTTAAACTAATAACTGTGATTTGAGGCTTAAGTATAGTCAAAAACCTTTATGATTCATAATAGCTTTTCTTCTGGCAAGCTTTCCTAAAAGTTTAGTGCAGCGCTTGTACTCTACAACAAATCTGCACATAATACAAGGAAATTTCACTCTTTGCCCCTAGCAAACTTGTTCTTGTGTCACTCAGAGATGCTTGTGGTGACAGTGACCACCGTGTGGCAGGTGTTCCGTGATGCTGGATAATAAAATCCTTTGGGAAGCTGCATATTCTCTTAACGTCGATATCTTCCTGCCATCTTCAGCTTTTGAATGATAAATGATGCAATTAAAGCTTTTGAGATGTGCATAAAATAACTTGCCTGATTCCTCTTTAATCCTAAATAGGTCTGTTAGATCATGGAATAAATCTGACTGTTGGTCTTAGTAAGAATACATTTTATTTTTTTTTTAAAAACCCTGACATTCTTCATAGCTTCTCAGCAATAAAAGGAAAGAAATCAAGGACAATTTTAAACAGAAAACTATCATTTCCAAGGATGCCTCAAATATTGGCCAAAAGTAGTAAGGTATTGAAAATTCCAGATGTCATTTTCTCTAATCTCTCTCTTAAATTACTGGCTTAACGTTGGTTTTGTGTTCGACTGAAAAGAAATTTTATTTACCCATTTAGTTGGTGATTGAAACTATCCAAAGGTTGCTTTTCTGTCATGATCGGCTTTAAGAAGATCTAATTTTGCCTGTTGTTCTCCTTCTTACTTTGAAGTTATTATCCAATTTATATATAAAATTGGAAACTGCTTGTGAGGGACTGAAACAACCTGGTAAAAGTGATATTAAGGGCATCATTTTATTCAACTGGATGAAAAAAAAATGGGATATTTAGCAGATAACCTAAAACTGAATTAGCTCTGTTCACTGCAGTTTGTTTCCAGGGCTTTTCATGCAGGGGTCATATGATTTGAAGCTATACTTTTTATATTATAGTTTTTGTCAATTGCAGATCTGACTGAAATGAATTTAATAAGAGTTTAAACCAAGAACATTTGAAGATTATTCTGCTTAGAGGAAAAGATCAGAAAGCAGCCACCCCCACTCCTGGGGAGTAGGAAGGCAAATGTAACATGAACAATTCCTTTCTTGGCTGAGCGATCAAATACTGACCACATAAAAATCTGAAAGTTCTTAACTTGGATCTCTGGTGAGGCATGGGGGAAGAACGTTTTCTATATTTACAGTGTTAGCTTGTGCTATACCTCATTTCTGGAATACCAGCTGCAGAGCTGTCACCTGGTAGCTTTCATGAAAGTAAGCTTCAGAATAGGTGTTACCTCATGTTTCAATATCATGATTTGTCAAAGCTCATACCACTGTGAAGATGATCAGGGTAGAGTTTTAATACCATTTTTAATTAAAAAAAAACAAATTAAAAGCTCATCATGCCAAACAATTCTATCAAAACAGACCCAGATCTGAAAGAAGTAATCAAAGCATGTAGCCAGCCACAAATCTTGTCAGAAAAAAAGATAAGCACTCTCACATTGATTATGTTGCTACCATGTCAATTAATGCCATTAGTATTTTGTTATTTTGTGGACTCAGTTTCTATTCCAACAATGGCACCATATCTACTGGCAAATTGGAACGTTGCATGGGATCACATTAACTCTCCAGATGGCTGCTACTTTAAGTAACCTTTATCTTTATAAAAATTCTTAATGTTACAGATAATTATTTCTGTTCTTAAAGGTAAAATAGCTTTGGTCTGCACATGTATGTGTGTATGCATGTATTTACGTGAGGATACTTCTACATACACTTTTTAGAAAGTCACTTTATAGTGTGATTTTTGCTGTTTCTCTTCTTGTTTTCCCACATAATAACACAAAACAAGAGAATACACTATCCTTTTAATATCAAATCTCAATTTTAACTTCAAAGCACTATGCAGAAATCTAGCTAAAAGTGGATGCCTCTGCTGCACTATTTCTTCAGACTGACTCTGATTTTGCATTTCTTTTTGCTTTTATAGTTAGCTGTTAAAAAAAGTTATAGAGTTTGATCCAGGTACAAAGTCACCTCTTCCTAAATCCTGGAAGTTAGTCATTTTTTACCCCTGAAAAGCTAGAAGGTAGAAATAGAAGGCTGGGATCAAATCATTTTTACTTATGTGAGTGCCTGTTTGGTGAATATTCCATAAACAGAAAATCAGTGACATTATTTTGGCAAGAAATTTGTTAGACAGTATATTCAAGTTTTACTATTGTATAGCATAGTAGTCTATAATGTTCTGCCATTGGGAGAACATATATTTTAATGTCCTTATTCATCAATTCATACATCTTATCTGGAAAAATTCTGATGAAAGTGGAATTAACTTGCAAAAAGAGTAGAACTTAAGCATAATTTAACATTAGTTCATCCTTTTGGGGATAGACAATATTATAGGTGTAATGATAACATTAAACTGTAATTATAACTCATTTTGTTGTCACTTCTGTATTGTTTATATTCTCATTTCTTATAAAGCACGTTATGATGGTACTCAGTAGAGATGTTGTTTGTAGAAGACTTTCTTGGGATACAGAAGGTGAAAGGTGTTTATTTAAAAAGCAATAAAACTTTACTTAAGTGATGATTCTGACCCTGGCTTTCTTGTGGTACAGAGGTCACCTCTTTCATTGACTGAGATTGTGTTTGATTCAGCTGGAAATCAAAACCACAGGAACATATGAAACAGCAACATAAGAAATACTAAGATATAAATGGGATTGTCTTTTCCTTTCTTTATTTCCAAAAGAATTGGAACAATAACCTCATCTTCGGTAAAAGGACTGCTATTCAGTTTACACTTGTAGTTCCAGCACAAGAACTCTTGCTGATTCAAGATCTGCACCACTCTGTTCCATTTCCCTATTGCTTTTTTAAATGCCATTCACCCTTAAGTTTATCATACATGAAATATGGACTCATTTGCAACAAGGTTTGCCAGGAGACAGTTACCAATTCTTGTGACACTTTTTGGTCTCTTCCATAGGAAGGTGCAATACAAAAGACAGTGGCCTGTACTGTTTCTTCTGTTCGTAATGAAAACCATAATTTATAAGGTGCTGTCAAACAAGTCCAAGTGTGAATGTTCCATTATTTATTCTCAGTTTGTGACAGATATGATTGTTAATTTACAAGTGGTTTTTTCCAAAGAAGAAGAAAACTATATACAGAGTACCCTTTTTTCAAGGAGGCAGGTCTGTAGGTGGAGACATTAGACCATGTTTCAATTAAAAGCATTTGTACTTGTGTATAAGATCCAGGCTTTCTATGATCATTACTAAGGATTCCTCTTTTGGAAGAGGGTTTTCATGGCAAAGGCGAGAGGAGCAAAATTCCTAGACTGTTACAAAACTAATCTGTTGTTGCCACAATATTAGAGGATTTTATGGTTTTGATCACTAAGTAGATGCACTGCATGCAACTTACCTTGTGCTAATTGCAGAGTCACAGACTGTATATGGTATGTTAGTGGATATCAGTATCCTACAACACATTTTTTGCCAACTATTACTCACGAACTATTATTCACCTCTTACCAGTTTCTTTAGTACTGAGTAGTTTGAGGTCACAGCTGCTGGTCATTACTACATTTTGTTTTGTTAGCTTTTTAATAGTGGCAGCTGTTTTCTCTTCCTTCTTCCTTTTGACTAAATACCACAGATATCTTATCACATGCTGGATTCTAACTCAGGGCCTATGGAAAGTTAGAAGAGATAGGCAATATGTTAAAGAATATGAGCAGGTTTTGGTTAAAAGGATATAGACCCTTAAGGAGGGGTGTGGGGGAATATCATTAGAAAAAGCATGCTTGAAAATCAGACTTAAGATGGAGGTTGAATTGTTTCGTGCTAAGTCATTCATAAAATCAGGTTCTTCAAAGACCTTTTGAGAGCATAGCTGTTCTACATATTAGTTCACTAGCATATGCTTTTTCCTGTATAAATTAAATATTCTTGAAATAAATTTTACCCCCATTTTAACATATAAATAGGAGAGAGCTGTTAAGCTGTTGAGAAGAACATGAAGCTTTATGTTTTGTGAAGATGTGGTTATTCTTTTAACCACAGGTGTACCTATGTATCCATGAGACATGATAATGCAGGAATAGATGTATTGAAGATCAAATTAATTCAGTATTTTATCTACAACAGTGGCCATAAGTCATTTTGCAAGGTATGATATAAAGATCTCATGTAACGATACTTTCCTGAAGTATCTTGGGGAAAGCAAATCACTGACTTTTGGAATTTACTTTTGCTAAAAACAGTATAAACTACGTGCTATAGCAGGGCAATTCTCAGATTAGTAATACTCTAAATTATCACTACCAGGTGATTTTTATTTCATGACTACATGTAGTTGGTGACTACAGAATAAACCTGATAATCCCAGGATCAGAGAACTAAGGTAACATAATAGTTTACTGAATCACAGAAAATAACATGAAATTACAGACTTAATTTTGCTAATTTCCCTCAGATAGGCCTCCTTTGATCACAAAATGTAGATATACAAATGTAGATTGGGGATCTCGAAATGGAGGGACATCTGGAGGGGAAAACAGACAAAAATGGAGACGAGGGTCCATCAGAGGGGTCTCTCAAGGTAAGTCGGTCTCCCCCACGAGTTAGGACCAGCTCTAACAAGAAGAAGAGAAGGGTAATTGTAGTTAGTGACTCCCTTCTGAGAGGAACAGAGGCCCCCATATGCCGGCTGGATACACTCTACAGAGAAGTCTGCTGCCTCCCTGGGGCCAGGGTCAGGGATATCACTAAGAATCTTTTCAGACTGATACGGCCAACAGATTACTATCCACTACTAGTTATCCAGGCTGGTAGTGATGATGCTTGTGAGAGGAGCCTGAAGACAATTAAAAAAGACTTCTGGGTCATGGGGAGATCACTTGAGGGATCAGGAGCCCAGGTAGTGTTCTCCTCAATTCCCTTGGTGGAAGAGAAGAATACTGTTAAAGGAAGGAAGACCCACCTGATAAACATGTGGCTAAGAGACTGGTGCCACAAACAAAATTTTGGGTTTTTTGCACATGGGAAGCTTTATGCTACGCAGGGTCTGCAGGCAACAGATGGAGCTAATCTGTCTCAGAGGGGAAAAAGAATGATGGCAAATGACCTGGCTGGCCTCACTGAAAGGGCTTTAAACTAGGTTTGAAGGGGGGAGGGGATAAAATTGGGCCTGCTAGAGTTGAACCCAAAGGAGGCAGACCACAGTTGGTAAGGAAGTTGTCAGCCCGGCTCAGGTGCTTCTACACTAATGCATGCAGCATGGGCAATAAACAGGAGAAGCTGGAAGCCATTGTGCAGCACGACAACTATGATGTAGTTGCCATCGTGGAAACGTGGTGGGATGACTCTCATGAGTGGAGTGCTGCAATGGATGTCTATAAACTCTATAAGCAGAATAGGCAAGGTAGAAAGGGTGGTGGGGTGGTGCTCTATATTAGAGTGTATTTTGACTGTATGGAGATTGATAAGTGTGATGAGCTAGTTGAATGTTTATGGGTTGAGGAAGGCAAACGAGGTGGATATCCTACTGGGAGTCTACTACAGGCCACCTGACCAGGATGAAGAGGTCGATGAACTGTTCTGTAAACAACTGGCAGAAGCTGCAAAGTCACAAGCCCTTGTCCTTGTGGGGGACTTCAACTTACCAGACATCTGCTGGAAATATAACACAGCAGAGAGAAAACAATCCAAGAAGTTCCTAGAGTGTGTGGAAGATAACTTCCTGACTCAGCTGGTAAGTGAGCCCACCAGGGAAGGTGCCTTGTTAGACCTGTTGTTCACAAACAGGGAAGGACTCATAGGTGATGTGGTGGTCGGAGGCCATCTTGGGCTGAGCGGTCATGTAATGACACAGTTCTCGGTCCTTAGCCCAGTTAGGAGGGGGGGCAGCAAAACTCTCACCATGGACTTCTGAAGGGCAGACTTCAACCTCTTTTAAAACACTAGTTGAGAAAGTCCCTTGGAGAACAGTCCTAGAGGGCAAAGGGGTTCAGTAAGGATGGACTCTTTTCAAGGAGAAACTGTTAGAGATGCAGGAGCAGGCTGTCCCCATGTGTCATAAGACAAACTGGCGGGGAAAGCAACCAGCCTGGCTGAACAAGATGCTTCTGCTGGGGCTTAGGAGAAAGAAGAGAGTCTACCACCTCTGGAAGAAGGGGCAAGCTACTCAGGAAGAGTATAGGGATTTAGTTAGGTCATGTAGGAAGAACATTAGGGAGGCAAAAGCCCAGCTTGAACTCAGCCTGGCCACTGCTGCAAAAGATAATAAGAAGAGTTTTTACAAATATATTAACAATAAAAAATGAACCAGGGAGAATCTCCATCCTTTATTGGATGTGAGGGGGAACATTGTTACCAAGTATGAGGAAAAGGCTGAGGTACTTAATGCCTTCTTTGCATCAGTCTTTAACAGCCAGACAAGTTCTCCTCATGGTATTCAGTTCCCTGAGCTGGAAGATTAGGATGGAGATCAGAATAAAACCCTCGTAATCCAGGCAATAGTAGTAAAGGACCTGTTGAGTCAGTTAGACACCCATAAGTCTATGGGACCAGATGAGATCCACCCGAGAGTGCTGAGGGAGCTGGCGGAGGAACTTGCCAAGCCGCTCTCCATCACCTGTCAGCAGTCCTGGTTATCGGGTGAGGTCCCGGATGACTGGAAACTTGCCAATGTGACGCCCATCTACAAGAAGGGCAGGAAGGAGGATCCGGGAAAGTACAGGCCTGTCAGCCTGACCTAGGTGCCAAGGAAGCTTATGAAATGGTTCATCTTGGGGGAGATCACGCAGCAAGTGCAGGACAACGGGGGGATCAAGTCCACCCAGCATGGGTTTGTGAAGGGCAGTTCCTATTTAACCAACCTGATCTCCTTCTATGATCAGGTGACCCACCTAGTGGATGAGGGAAAAGCGGTGGATGTTGTCTACCTGGACTTCAGTAAGGCTTTTGACACTGTGTCCCACAGCATTCTGCTGGAGAAGACACGTGGACTCTTCACTGGGTTAAAAACTGGCTGGATGGCCGAGCCCAGAGAGTTGTGGTGAATGGAGTTAAATCCAGATGGAGACCGGTCACAAGCGGTGTCCCTCAGGGCTGGGTCTTGGGGCCAGTCTTGTTTAATGTCTTTATCAATGACCTGGATGAGGGGATCGAATGCACCCTCAGTACATTTGCAGATGACACAAAATTGAGTATGAGTGTCGATCTGCCTGAGGGTAGGGAGGCTCTGCAGCGGGATTTGGACAGACTGGAGCGATGGGCTGAGGCCAATTGCGTGAGGTTTAACAAGGGTAAGTGCCGAGTCATGCACTTCAGCCACAACAACCCCATGCAGCGCTGCAGGCTTGGGGAAGAGTGGCTGGAAAGCTGCCTGGTGGAAAAGGACCTGGGGGTGTTGGTTGACAGCCAACTGAACACGAGCCAGCAGTGTGCCCAGGTGGCCAAGAAGGCCAATGGCATCCTGGCCTGTATCAGAAACGGTGTGACCAGCAGGAGTAGGGAGGTGATCGTGCCCCTGTACTTGGCACTCGTGAGACCGCACCTTGAGTACTGTGTCCAGTTCTGGGCACCACAGGATAAGAAGGACATTGAGGTGCTGGAGCGAGCCCAGAGAAGGGCAACAAGGCTGGTGAGAGGTCTGGAAAACAGGCCTTATGGAGACTGGCTGAGGGAACTGGGGTTATTTAGCCTGGAGAAGAGGAGACATAGGAGACCTCATTGCCCTCTACAACTACCTAGAAGGAGGTTGTAGTGAGACTGGTGCTGGTCTCTTCTCCCAAATTACTAATGATAGGATGAGAGGAAATGGCCTCAAGTTGCAGCAGGGGAAGTTTAGGTTGGATATTAGGAAGAAGTTCTTTACTGAGAGGGTGGTTAGCCATTGGAACAGGCTGCCCAGGGGGGTCGTGGATTCGCTGTCCCTGGGGGTGTTCAAAAAACTGGTTGATGAGGCACTTGAGGCCATGGTCTAGTGGTCTAATGGTTAGGAATAGGATGGGATAAAGGTTGGACTTGATGACCTTGGAGGTCCCTTCCAACCATAATTATTCTATGATTCTATATGATAGCATTAGTTCTGATCTTCACAATCCTTTTGAAAAATAAAGTTGAATTATCTTTTTTGTTTTTCCTGTTTTATTTTTGAATGTGTGCTCTGTTAGGAAATTTCTCATAACACAATCTTGTTGATTAGTATAAATAGGGTACTTCTCTTACTTTATATTCCATAGGAAAGAACATAGTAAAATATTTAATCTTTGCTAATACCATGAAGAAACTGGTAGCTATAATCCTATTTCTGTATGATATTCTGGTAAGAGATGTATTCTTAACCAACAAAGGAGAACAAACGATACATAAAACCTAAGAGAGATATTCTTCAACAACAAAAGTACACCTTAACCACAGATCGAGGGATAAAGACGTTCAGTGTAACGTGTCACTGGGGCAATGAAAACCTTGAAATAGTAGGTGAATTAACAGCTTTGTGTGTATACATTCAATGCAAACAAATACCAGGTGAAAGAACAGTTTATAGATGTATTAGAATGAGTAAGGATTGAAAAACAGTCTCCTGTACAAGAGTAAAGTTTGTTCCAGACTCACGGAAAAAGAAAGATGCATGAATGGATATTTAATTAGGCAACAGCTTCATTAAGGTAATTCTAATGGGAATCTCTTGCAATAATTTAGTATTTAGTGCAGTTCATGATTCCTCTCTTAATTCTTACAGAGTGGAAAGCTCAGCATAATTGAATGGATAATACTCAGCTTCTATGTAGTACCCTGCTGATTTTCCATTTTCTGAAGTTTTTATTTTGTTCTGCTTTTGCTAGATCAGACATCAAGGGATTACAGATTAATTCCCAAGATGCTTTTGAGGGTGTTCCACCTTAAGTCAAGTTTCTGCTGCAGTTTGTCAGAGAACTAGATGCCCCATGGTATAACAACACATGCTAGATAGCCAACTCAGGGAGAGAGTCCAAAGTTTGTATTCTACTTACATCTGAAATTGCTAATAGTTACTTAACATTGACCCTAAACAGGTGTGTTATCATTTGAAAAAAATTGATTTCATCTGTGTTTAACTAGTTCCTAATGATTTGTGTGCTTCCTGGGCATATATTCACTGATAACATAACATACACAGATTATCCATTTCCTAGTCAGTATTATCTTACCAAAGAATTTAGGAGGAGTTTGCAGCCAAGTGGAAAATGTCACTTTATGTGCTCTGTCGGCTTCCCTTTGTAAGGAGCTTGAAAGATCAAATTCTTAAATATTCCAAATTGTTCCTAGCATTTGGTTGCTTCCCAGCTACCAAACAATTTCAAAATATTTTTTCATACCATGCAACATCCATCCAGTGATGTTATAGGCAGAACTGGAAATAAATATTTACCCTTACTTGACACTTCTGTTCCTCTGTATTATCTGTCTGCTCACGTGCAGAACAGCTGTAATAACTGAGGTGCAGGAATGTTCTGAGGGGAACTGGGTATCTATCTGAAGGCAAATTATTTAATTGCTGTATGTGGATCAGTTGAAAATGGCACTCACAAGCTTTCTTTTCTACATTGAACAGATTTTTTGCAATTCTAGGACACAAACAACTTCAGCTTTCTTTAGGGGGAAAAATGTACATTTTAATCAGTTCAGCACTCAAAATACCAACTTTTTTTAGTGATACCTTGAGAGTCCATTGATGTTCTGTGTAATGAGTAGAATTCTCTAAGTCCTGGTGAGTTAACACTTAACACTGAGTAGATCAAAGCCTAAAAATATTCTTCAGAAGGTGGAATTTATTAAAAACAAACAAACAAAGTCCCTGATTGAATGTGTTGCTTATGAAACGTTCTAGTTTGACAGCCCTAGAGACCAGAGTCATCTCTATTCATCCAAATAAAACGTACAGTGTAAGTAGTAGCAAAGTAGCTGTCCTGTATTTCTGCCTTAATGAGAGAAAGGATGGATGAATGCCTGGGAGGAACTAGGAAGATATAATGTGCCTAAAGCTGGAAAATTTAAGTGGGTTTGTATAGGGGGATGCTTATAGTATAGAAACCATATACAGAGCAAAGTCTGGAAAAAAAAAAAAAAAAGGGCTGCAAAAAGAGACTGACAATGAATTCAAACTACTAGCAAGTTTAATTCAGTTGCTAACTTTGTTCAAGTAGCTCTACTATGAGCACAGAGGCCAGGTTTAAACACTACACTTCTGACTTAAATGGTGCATATGGCTCTCATCCCAATTCTGAATTTAAGTGCAGCAGAGGAAAATGGCAAACTTGAATTCATGATATAAGAGGTACTTCTACATTCTTCTTTATCTGCTAGCATGCTTATGCTAATAGCTGAATAGTTTTCATTGGATCAGTGAGAGAGACCACTTAATTTCAAATTCATCAGAAAATCATAGACTATAAAAATATAAGCTGAAGGGTTAAGGTGAAAAAGGTGAAAAAACCCTTTGTCATATAGTAAATGTATTATTTTTCATTGAAAAAATTCACCAAAGAAGTAGCAGTGCTGGGCCTTCTAATAACAGCCAGTTCTGGGTCATCTAATAACAGCCATCAGCATCTGCTTTTATTTCTTCCTTTTCTTTCTATTATCAGCATATTTATGATAGTGCCCTTTGTAGGGTGAGAGCTTTCAAATAACAATGAGACAAGATTACATTTCTGGGAGATTGACAAACTAAAGTGAGCATGGCACAAAAACACCCTCAATGTGGATAAAGTGAACGTAGCAGTAATGCATATGGTAATGCCTGCAGCAAAGTATGCTGATGTCACCTGGTTTTGCATGCCACCCAAAGAGAAAACTAGAAGAAAACCAAGGCATTAGAACATACTGTATCTGTACCTTCAATGCTTTTCACCTCATAGCTTAATCTTCTGGATGGAAATCCTTTACTAGCAAGTCTTGGGTGTTATGGTCCATTTTGACCACAGAAAGAGATCTATAAAGATCACTGTAGTTCCTACCATTATGATAATAGATTGAGGTAATACAGCTTGCTGCAATACTAAGGGAACTGTAGCAGATTCATTTTAGTGTCCATTCATAAGGGCTGTATTTAATTACTTGGATGACATTCCTCCTACAATGAGAAGGAGATTTGGTACCGTATCAGTGCAGTTACATGAGCAAAACATTTGGCCCAGGACTAGAAAGCACTTCCCTAACTACTTAAGCACAGCCACTTTGAAAGAAGGAAAAAGGAAGTAGTGATTTAGAAATACACTTCGCATTATTGTAGGACAGAAAGTGATTAATGAATTGAATGAATAAGGAAGATGTAACTGCCTACTGTTTTCATACCTTACTGAGAAATGTCAAAAGATGCAGTGACAAAGTTATTCTAAGTCCATTTCCTTCCAGTTCCCGGTGTCCTACCCAGGCTTAGTAGCTGACAAAATGCTACTTGCCAAAAGCTAATGTTAGCCAGTATTGTATTGGCCCAAAAGAGCAATCATCATTTTAGCTAATAAGGTTATAATGACTCTTCCTGCCATTACAGTTAACATTTGGCAGAAGACCTACAGCAGGTGGATTGAGACTTCTTTCTAACAAGCTATCTTCAGTGTACTCATGTTGTGTCAATAAGAAAACTGGCATCCCATATTCCCTACTTCAGATTTTTCTTCACTTGCATGTCTTGCCTCTAAATTAAGCATTTTTGCAGTTGACATTTGTTTAAGTCATTTAGAGCTGTCCTGGGAATATATTCCAACTCTCAGGATTAAAGTAGTGATGGGAGAGATTTTTTTCTGTAAAAAGATAAAAAATAAAATTTAAAAAAATCTTCTGCTTTCAGACAGGGTGGAGATGACAAAGATAGGAGGCAAGCAATATTGGTATTATTGGCAGAATTCCACTGAAAAAATTAGTTACACAAAATTTGAGATATTTTAATCTGTGCCTGGTGAGGATTTGGACTAGTATCACTGACAAGAAAACTCTTTGCAATATGTACAGTTATTTTGTAGCAAGTGCCTCATTTAATTTTAGTTCAAAATGGAAATTATTTGGCTGGCATATACGCTGTAATATCAAACTAAAGTCAACAGATCCTGTCTGATGTTACTGATATTAATTCAAAAGCCTTGCCACATCAGTTTTTTTCCTTACTGACTCCCTGCTATTCTTTAAAGTCCAGAGGGAATTTTACTATAACATCCAAAGAGCTTTTTTTAACATATTTCACACATTTTCTACTGACTCTTTGTTCAGAAGTTGAAGTGCCAAAGACGAGATTGTTGTCATTTTGACAAGCACATTACGTTCTCAAATACACATGAATTCCTACTGCAGAGGTGAACAGACAAGCAGTTATTTTGTGACAACAGTACTGATAAGAGGAGGTGAACAGAATGTCTTTATGTCTGCATGCCATATATACATGCCAGTGATTGCTTGTAGGTTATGAAAAGAGCCTGTTTGGCTGCCTTTAGGACCCCATATTTTATTTTTTTCCTTTTTTCCCCTGTTGATTTTTTTACATTGTTTCTGCAAATAGAAAGAGAATGGGCCTCCATTTAATTAACAATCAAAACTTATAAAACTGATTTTTTTTTTTTTTTTTTGTAGGACCCATCCTTCTATTAATTTTTCCTCTCTCTAGAGATATCATAATACAGTTTTGGTCAAAACACCTCTTTTCTGTTCAATAGCTCTTTCATAACTTAGGAAGCAGACGTCCATTTAGATATTTGTTTCTGTGTTGATACTACTTTTACAAAAGTAAAGAGATTTTAACAAGCTGTTTCACATAGAAAATAAAAAAGTTTTACTTTGAAACATTAGATGAAATAATGCCTTTGACTAGTCTGCATTTTTTTTTAACTGAATCCTCTGTCTTTTAAGCTTTTTACCAAAAAACACTTCTGAATTATTTTCTCCCTCTTATCTTTAGCTACTGTTGCTGATAATAAAATGAAGTTCACGATAATGGTAGTTTTCTTAGATATCCTCATTTTATTTGTACAAAATATTTTTTATTACTAATGTGCTGTCTGTGTTTAGCCTTTATCTGGGACTAAACTGTAGCAGTTGTTCTACCACCTGATGCCCCCTTCCCAGCTGAGAGGGGGAATTGGGAAAAGTGGGAGAAGCCTCATGGGTTGAAATAGAAATTGATTTAATGAAACAACAAAACTAATACAAATGGCAACATAAAGTGTACAAGCTTATACTCAGCCTGGTCCTCGACAGCAGCAGAAGGAACAGAAGACAAAGAGGAAGGAGGCACAGGAAAAGAAACTCCCCACCTTTAGTAAACTCCCTCCTTTTATAATGAGTATGATTAAGTGGTGTGGGATACACCTGTGAGTCAGCTTGGGTCAGCTGCCCTGACTGAAACTCCCAGCTGACTCGGGGCTACTCATGGCCTGCCTGCATGGCTGGGCTGTGGGTCTGTGCCTGGGAAACCGGGACATGTGCTAACGTGATTAATGACAGGGATCAAAACTGAGTGAAAACAATATTGTAACTGGAGGGAGAGTCAGGAGAAAACAGGTCTCATACCCTAATTCCAATATCAAGATAGCCAATATTTTTGTAGTTTTTATATAAACATCTTCTGTTGTTGCACTGTCAATTATTCTGACGAGAAATTAGTAAGTATCTTTCTATATCATTATTTCATTTTATACAAAGCAGCTGAACAATGAAATATAAAATAATTAAGTAACCTTAAACTTGATGTCATTAGCTGCCTCATCGGAAAATGGCTTTAGGTTGTTTTCCTTTGGAACAGCTAAGTAACACTAAGGTGAAAAGCTCATCCCTCACTCCTAAGGTTGTATTTTCACTTCAGTGTTACCCCATTGAGCATCTGGTTAAAGGCGAAGCTTGAGGAGGTGGCAAGGAAGGTGACTTTTACTGCAGAAATTGATGATAGAGTAGAGCTCTCTGTAGTCAGATTAATAGCTTGAATCGCTGTCTCAGAGTTATCCTTCTGTATCCAGAAATGCCAGTAGTATCTGATGTCCTTTTATCTACATTTTTTGCCACAAAATTAACACAAACAATTTGAGGTAACAGAACCTTTTGGTTTACAAACCATATAAAGGAAGAAGATACCAAACCAGCTGTAGCTTCAGCAAAATTGATTTTAAAATTAATTCCCAGTACAAAAAGTTTGTAAATTACAGTTGTGACTTTTAAGATGTATTACATGGACACAGTTCAGCAGTGGTTTTTCACCATATGTCTTCCCCTTTTAGAGACATTTGGTAAGGTACAAAAAAGCCCAAATGACTTGCTCTAAAATACATGCTAGTAGTAATTCAGTAGTATGACGGTAATGTTGTCAAAAATATTGGCAAATTTATCAAAAATTCAGTGATATGACAATACAAGATTATTCAGTTATTAGGACAAAGAGGAAGTAAATTATAATGCTCTAACATAAGGCTTCCTCATAACCTAACCATGGGAATTGGCTGTAATAATTTCCCACAGCTTTTTAAAAAAATACATTTATAGTGAAATATTCTTAAAAGAGCAAGATGTTCACTGGCAGAAATACAAAATGATGGTTTGAAAGAACAGCAGTGTCTAGTAGGATAAATGGACTGATGCTTGAAAATATTAATGCATTAATTGGAACATCTAATTGAAAAAGTCTAAATCATGTGAGAGAATTTGTTTCATGACAGTTGTCCTTTATGGAAAATAAGCCTACAAGTTTAAGTTTCAGAAAAACGAATTCTGTAGTCAGAGCCAGTCCTTTAACTTACACATCCAGATTAATAACAGAAGTGGGTTATTGATATGCCACTCATTCTTTTCGTTGATTGTCAAGTTTAACACAAAATGCAAAAAATTTAATTCCCGCGTTACTCACATTAGAACGGAAACTTACTGCAAAGACATTTTCAGTTATTTCAAGGCAAGGTGCTGGTTTTGTAAAAGATATTAAAACTGAAAGAGGGGTGAGAAACGAAAACAAACAATGTGATCAAAGAAAGAGTAGATCTCAAAAAGGCACTTTAAAATGTGCATCGTCTGGTGGAATCTATAGCCTTGATACATGATACAGAGAGACAAGCAGAACTTTTAAGAATCTCCTGTCCAGAACAGGACACAGCACTCCAAGTGTCCAGTGCTGAGTGGAGACACAAGATCACCTCCCTCAGCCTGCTGGAAACACTCCTCCTTATGCAGCCCAGGATCCTATTTGCCTTCTTTGCCAAAGGGGCACATTGCTGGCTTGTGTTCAGCTTGGCGTTCACCAAGCTTCTCTTCTGTCAAGCTGCTTTCCAGCTGCTTGGCCCCCAGTGTGTACTGGTGCATGGGGTTGTTCTTCCCGAGGTGCAGGACTTTGCGCTTACCTTTGTTGAACTTCATAAGGTTCCTGTCAGCCCATATCTTCAGTCTGTCAGTGTCCCTCTGGATGGCAGCACAACCCTCTGGTGTATCAGCCACTGCTCCCAGTTTTGTGTCATCAGCAAATTTGCTGAGAGTGCACTCTGCCCCGTTATCCAGATCTTTAATGAAGATGTTGAACAGGACTGGACCCAGTACTGAGCACTGGGGTACGCTGCTACTTACTTGTCTCCAAGTAGACTTCATGCCTCTGGTAAGTAGCACTGATGGCTATGACCCATCAGCCTCTGGATTATGAGCCCAGAGACTTTCTCAGAAAAACCCAGTGTTGAAGACCTACTTCTATGTAGTGCAGAGGTAAAATTTTGATTTAGTTTTGTATTTTACCCACAGATTTAAACCTGCTTAAATTTCTATAAGAATACTTAACTTAGGCCATAGACATCTATGGTCAGGCATTATTAATGCCAGTGATTAATTACTTTTGAAAGGACTAATTAAATAATAACTAAATCAGAAAAAAAAACAGTGGAAGTATATATACTAAGTCTTGCCTCAAAAACCTGTGTCCCAGGCCCTAGTTGAAAGAGTGGGGTTTGGTTTTGTTTGTTTTCTCAAAAAGTTTTTCAGCAAGTAAATCTTTCATTGAGGACTGTAGTCTAAGGTATAATTCCAGCTCTTCTGTTCTCTTGGGATAAAAGCAGAAGTTTTGGAAAATCTGAAAAGCCTTTAGAATGTCCTGAGAATTAATCAAGGTAGATCAAGACTATGGCGGATAGGTCAAGACTGCCTGTCAGATTAACAAGGTTTTTATTTCATTCTTGATTCAGGTTACTATGATTATGAATATGTGGTATTTAGGAATCTGTATCGTGTTGTCACATACTTTAGCATTGCTAAAGGTTTTATCCAGTAGTGTCTTTGTCATGGTTTGAGGCTGGGCTGGCCACTAAACGGACAGCAGATGCTCTTTGTTAACCCTTGTCCCTTCCCAGACAGAGGAAGGGAAAGAAGAAAAGGGAGAGAGACTTACAAGTTGAAAATAAAACTAAAGCAGCTTTAATGAAATTGTAACAATGAGAAGAGAAATATAATAATGAGAAGAAAATCCTGAAATATTTGCAAATACGTACAAAACCAGTATCGAGCTTCTCCCCCTGAATCACATGCTCCCCTCAATAACACACACATCACCACCGGTGCTGCAGAGCAGCTCTGGGAAGATCCCAGGCTGGGCTCCTGGATGCAGCGGCAGACAGGAGCTGGGTTCAGAAATGTGCAGATCAGGGGCAGACAAACGGACAGAATCCTCCCAGGATGCTGGCCATAGAAGATGAGTAAGAGCAGGAAGAAAGGCGGGCCAGAGAAGAAGGCAAAGGGAAGGGCCTTGCTCCCCATGATCTCTCAGTTTTGTACTGAGATTGACGTGTATGGGATGGAATACTTCATTGGTCAGTTTGGATCACCTGTCCTGTCTGCTTCTCCCCGCACGTGCACCCTTACATTAAGGGGAATCTCAAGGCAGCACCGAAAGAATTTGGCAGTGACCTTGGTTTCTGCAAGATTAAGTATAAGCAAGAGGCTTTCTGCGTGCCATTGTACTGTGAGCTCAGTACTAACTATAAACATCAAACGTTATCACTTTTAGGAGCAGACAGTGTCTGAAAAACATGTTGTTGACTTCAGAAAGTGCAGTCTTAGAAGAGACTTAACTGAAAAGTAAAATCACTGAAAGGAAAATTGGTTCTGTTTTAGCCAAACCAGAACAGTCTTAAAAAATCTTTCGAGAACTGAAATTGTGCAACCCCTCAGTTTCCCAACCTGTTCCTATAGTGACTCTCATGATAAAATCTTCTTTCTTGTATCTAGTCAGAATCTCTCTTGTATCTTTTTATTCCTGTTTTCTTCTGCCATGATCCACTGTGAAAAGCCTTGTTCCACTTTTCTGATATCTTGTAAGGTACTAGAAGGTCCCCCACTAAACTGTTAAAAGAAATAAAATTTTAACTGTAGTAAATGGTGTTTAACTTTTAGTCCAGACTTCTTTGTTCTCTGGACAGAATCAGTAGCGTGAATTTAATTCGTAGGCTCATTAAAGAGACTGAGGAGATATGCTAATATTATTCAATTTAGGATTCAATGAAATTTATAAGGAGAAAATACTTCACCTGCTTTCAATGGATGTCCAGGTGACAAACGAGAGAACTGAGAAGCAGCATGAGTGCTCCAACCCCCACTCTCCAAAATCCTAAAATATAAACAGCTGAAATAAAGGTAACTGTCAGTGAACACAGATGAAAAAGTGACTTTTTAGCTTAGTAAAAAATCAGAAAATGGCATGTTCTATAAAGACAGCTATTACTCTGAAGTCAGTTTATGGAAGACTGGAATAGTACATAAATGTATATAAGATGAGAAATCAAATGAAAATATGTAAGTTGATAAACTATGTCAGAAAATATAGATTTTGACAGATCTGAGTTACTATGAGAATGACTGACTGGAATAAGAATTACTGAATACATAAATAGGATTCTGTGTGTGCCAGTCTCAGATTTTTTCTTATTTTTATTTTATTCCATCACACAGAATGTTTTGAATGACCAAAATGATGTGAAGCAATCTTAAAAGACCTATTTAGGAAACAGTTTACAAGCTGGAGTGAAGTCTATGTTGAGCAAACTTGAAAGGCTTGGAGGTTTGATTTAGAGAAGCATATACAAAGCCTGAATATTTATTTGAACCTATTTAACTTCTTGCAGCTTGTTTTTGTTCTGGATCTAAATGACTCTTTCAAAGCTGTGTTAGATATATGATTGTAATAAAGAAGAAAATATTAACAGCGTTTAAAGTGTTTGAGCTTGAGTTGAGAGGGAATGGTTTTCTTTTGCCAGTAAAATTTGTGAGATTTTGACATTTTTATTTTTATGTACCTGTAAATACTGATATTGAAGAGGGAGACAGGAAGTATACCATAAAGTATTGAAATGGTGAGGGTAGTTACCCAGGGTATAAATAGTGTGAGCCCAAAGACCCTGTGCTGTTTTTTATAGGCTAGAAAAATTGTTATTTGACCATGGAGTAAATCCATAATAAAATGTTGTATTCCTTAAAACCAGTTTTTGAATAGAAGTACACATGAAGAGAAATGTTGGAAAAGTTTTAAAAGGAATTCTTGCAGGTATTCACTGATAGGAGTGAGTCTTGAAGATTCAAAAAAGACCACTGTACAGAATTAACTGAAGATAATACTTATGTGAGCACTAGGCTATTTTTGTATGTTATTTTGAACATCAGTTGTGGGTAAAGGCTTAGAAACTATTTTAAAAGATCAAGTGAGAAAATACTTTGAAGGACTCAGCTTGATTAGGAACAGAAAATATAGTTGTAGGAAAAAAAGAAATTTATGCATTGCTGATTTTTTCTTTGTTGTTGTTGTTGTTGTTGTTATGAAAACCACTCAAGCTTCTGAGTTGGAGAGAGAAAATTGAAACTGTACCATTAGAAATCTTTTGGCAACATTTTCTTTGCAGGTGTAGAAGTTTCTTACAAATAAATACCAGAAACAAAAGGTTGATTCCTTGAGCTAAAGGCTAATTAAAAAAGAAGCTTCCTACTGAGAATTTCAGGAGTCACTAGTAGGCAGGGGTGCTTGTCTGGATGGTGTAATAGAGTGCATTTTGGATGAGCAGTATGAGACCTTCCCCAAAGCTTTTTGTCCATACGGTCACTTAAGTATATTACAGGACTCTGAAACTAGCTTGATCTCAGCAGGACCAGAGAGAGGCATAAGGAGTAGACATGAACTGTTGAGGCTAGGGAGTCAGACCTTTCATCTCATTCCATCATTTGTAGAATAAATAGACAGAGATTTATTTGAATGTGTTATCAGAAAATTGTATTGAATCGAAGACAAGGCTCCATCTTCCATGCTTTTCCTAATCCTGTAGGGATATTTCTGTCACAGGCAGTAGGAGGCATACACTAAGTCCAATGCAGGTGCCTCTACATTACCAGGTTAGTGCCCTGCAGGGGTTCTGCTGGCTGCGAATTTGCTTTGTCTGTAGCTGGCACCTTTCAGTATGCCACCAAGGAGACCACTCATAGCAGTTTCTCTCCTACAGGGACCAAGGCAGAAGTCACACACAGGGGTGCAGTCCAGAGCACTCTGCTTGCAATGTGTATGCATGATCTCTCAATAACCAACTCTTTATGTACGCTGAGAGTATGCCTTGGACTGGCATCTGGAACAAGCTTCACAGCAAATATAAATGGTCCTGGGGCCATGGTCTTCCATAGTAAGTAAAACCCAGCACCTTCTGTCTTTGCTCTAGACCACTCATTAACGTAGGCACACTCGATGAGTTTGGTTGTATGGGCCAGACTCACTGCAGTTCAGTTACTGCCAGATGGTCACTTCTGTTACTGTAATGCTAAAGCCACCAGAATGGTGCTTGTTCCCAGCACTTCATACACGAGTGTATAACAGAGCAATCTCCCCTGTTAGAGCTGGTTTTGTAGGCTGCCTGCAGATGGGCAGGTTACTCTCCAGTGTTACTTTTAAGCTGTTTTTTGAAGTGGAGGATTAAGTGTGAATCCCTTGTCCTGTTCCATTATACTTACACTGCATAAGAGGGACATAGAGGCTTGAAAACTCCAGAAAGCTCAGTCATTTACTTCAGTGAGTATTTTCCCATTACAGGAACTGTTGAAAAATGATGCAGACAGGTTCACAAGCATGGTGTCAGGTATGCATCAGGAACAGAAAGATAATATCAGGACTGATGCTGAGGATAAGAGGGCCCTCTTAAAGTGGAAATGGAACAAAAGTGCTGTTGAATTTCCAAATACAGCAACTGCCCACCAAAACAGACTATAGGTAGTATGACACTATCCATAATTTTGCGTGATCAGAAAGCCTTGGACAGAACTGAAAGCCATCGGTGTAAAAATTCTGTGATGTATCACAGGATTTCACTCTAGTATTTTTGGAAAGTGAAGGCAGAGTTTTTATGAAAATTGTGTGTCGCTGGAAGCAGGGGACACAAACACATTCGTTTGCTGTAATTTTACCCTTCTTGAAGATTTTTACTGTATCTTATGAAAATGACATATTAACTCTGCATGTCACAAATGGCACAAATCCTTTTATTCCTGAATGTCACATCCTGCACACTTCTGTAATAGAGAATTTCAGTATCCTGATAAGTGCAAGTGCAAAGAGTGAGGACTCTCCTGAGAGAGATGAAAGTTGTGCTCTATTAGAACCTGATGATGAATCATTACTGAGTAGGAAAAAATTGTAGTCACATGATTAAATTTTCGCACAGATGTTGTTTTTATTTTAATAAACAACTATATAAGGACATATAAAATATGTTAATTATTTTTGAAGAGAATGAAAACTACTCTTTCAGAAAATAGTTTTACAAGTTATATAACTTCAATCATTTTTCTAGATCTCTAGGTGCTATACTTTAAATTACTGACAACGAACCCCTGCAAAGGATATGCTTACTTGTCTTCATAGCATTGTTTACTATAATCTCTGTATGGATAATTTTAATGAAAAATACAGCTCTACATGGTCTGCCATTTTCCAGGCAGAGCATTCATCCTTGTCAGCACTGCTGTGAATTTCTGCACATCAGCTAGACAGAATTGAACTCAATCTTTTTTTCTGGCTTGGGAAATGTCCAAGACATTTTAAATTTTCTTCTGAAATGAAGTTCACTAGGAGGCAGTGCGCTTGAAATTAACAAGGATTCATCAAGGCATAATTGTTATCATTTTGGAAGCACCTCTTGCATTGCATTCCATATTGATTTGGCTTATATTTCATTCGCATAATAAATACACATTTATTGTTGTCTAGTATACTTTTGAACAAAATTTGCTGATATATCCTTGTTTATTTAAATTCTGTTTTGTAAAAAAAAATAGATAAAATAACAGGTGAGTTTTGCTTTGAAGTATGTTCTCACAAATACACAAGCCCACTTTTAATGACTTCTGCTCCTATATACATAAATGCATGTTCCACGTATCTCCTATAGCAGGCCTATGTAGAAGCTTGGCATATATAGATACCAGACTGCATCTGAAGTCATGTATTTTCCATTGGGTTTCGCATGAACAGCTGGATACTGTGAGTGGTGTGACCTGCTGTCAGCAGTATAAGTTCCATTCAGGGAAAGAGAAGAAACATAGAGAAAAATTGTACAGTAAAATTTGTGATGAAATTGAATTGTTAACTCCAAGACTGGATCCTTGCAGTGCAGTTATATGTTATGGATCATTGCTCCTATGAACAGCAGAAAGATTCTAAGCTTGTAGGAACAATTTTTCCCTGAATTACACACATCTGAGGTTAGGAGCTAGAGGAACTGGGTTTCGTTCAAGTTGTAATTCAACCCGAGTTCGGTTCGTTCAAAATTAAGAGCAGATCACATCCACAGACTTTTCAATTTTTACAGTGTGACACTGAAAGTGTTACAGTGGAAGGATGGATGTCTATATTATTGCTTTGAGACAAAGGTTGTTGAACTATTGTCAAACTGTGGACTGTTGGTTTTGTTTCTGAGTAATATAACAAGGTTTCTTTTTGCACTTCATCACAAATTCTAATATGTTCTTTCATGAACTTTGGGTAGTAGAAGGAAAGAACAGTAAAAAAGAAAAAAAACAATGAATCACTTAGATTCTGCAGTCTCTACAGAGGAGCATCAATTCTTGGCTTACCACCTTTCATTGGATGGGAAATTAAAAATCCTACAAGTTTCTATGAGAAAATGGGATAAGAAAAATGAAGGTAGTGTGGGCTGTAGTAGTTTTTCTTTTTATTCTTGGCTGCATATATTTAGTAGTCTGCCTGTACTTCCAGCCTTTTATCCTGCCTGCCTCCTGTTTCTTGTTTTCCTGGCATTCAGCTTTACTTTGGCTGAGCTGATAAGAGGCAGCTGGTGCAAAGACTCATTTGCATCTTTCTCTAGCTCTGCAGTGACTCAATGTGGTAGGTAACAGCTATGGAGGTAGGAGAACATGGAAACACTAAGATCCTGGTGGAAAGGCAAAGAAAAGTAAACGTAATTAGAGGGATGGAGAGCAAAGACAGTGGGTGCTAAAGAGATCAATGCTTCTGAAAATACAGCAGGGGGCAGGACAAGGACTCTGCTTGAAACTTTCAGAGAAGCAGACATTCTCTGCAAAAGTCTTCCGAAGAATAGGAGACTGTTGTGATGAAGGAGAAAACATTTATTTGGAAACGGATTCTCAGTTGTTTTTTTTTTTAAAAGATTTTTTTTAATCTTAATTAGTATTCATGAAGCAACAATAAGATGATGCTCTTATTTTTCAGTTTACACTTGTATTTAACATATCTACTAAATATATGTATAATGAAGAAGGAAAAAGGAACATTCTGATATGTCTAGCAATTTTCAGTGTTTTCAAATCTATAGTCTAGTGTATTTGTTGTTGTAATTTCTTTTTTGTTGGCTTTTAAATGAAGAAAAAATATTTTAATATGCCCACATTAGTGCTTTCTCTGCCTTTGGATCTGTGGTTTACTCCTTATTGTATATTGTATAAAGAAATGCATCCATGGATGTTATTTAAACTCTTAAATTTGTGGAATCTACTAAACAGCATAAATTACAGAAGTGAATGTTTCAATAATGAATAAAATACCGCCATATTTCTTACTTTTCTTAATGTTTTTTTTCCTGGATTTTTCACAAGAAGACTTGGATACTAAGTTCCTGTACTGGAATATATATCTCTAAACAGTCATTGTGACTTCACTTAGCAAATAATTGCATGAGTTAGAAACATTTCTGATTCCCAGCTGATTGTTAGTGTCCTTAGTTTTGGCTGGTGATGCTTGTTTTGGGGATAAATGTCAGATAAATATTTAAGCAGATGCTGAAATTGGCATGACTAAGAAGAAGCCTTATACTTAGCATGTTAAAATAGTGTAAAAACATAAGAAATACTCTTCTGGATCAGATTAAATGGTCTACCAAGTTCAGTGGCAATAAGAGATAATGTTTAGGGCAGACACACAAATCTGGCCAATATTTGATCCTCATTTTCCTCATATTCTGCTGCCATCATAGGATTAATGATCCTGACTATTCACCTCAGCATCTAGTTTGCAAGCCTGTCATTTATGAATTTCCCTAATCCCTTTTTGAAGCAGCTGATACCATCTATCTCCATAATCTCCTGTAGAAAGAGATTCCTGAAAATTTCTGCCCACTGTGCAAAGAAATATATTCTTTCACCTGTTTTGAACTGATCTCCTGATTGTCTCAATGGGTATTCCCTAATTCTAGGGTCAGAGAATTGTGTGACTAACAGTTCCACGTTCACCTTACCCACTCCATGAATTAATTTGAAACCATGATCTTGCCTCATTCTTCTTTACAAAGTGAAGAGTACACGGTAGTTTTTATTTCACCATTGAAGGAAGTGAGATGGCCTTCACCGTGTCAGTTGCCCTCTTTTGTGCTTATTCTATCTCAAGGATAGTCTTTTTG
The DNA here is from genome assembly GCA_028020825.1 of Podargus strigoides. NCBI lineage: Eukaryota > Metazoa > Chordata > Aves > Caprimulgiformes > Podargidae > Podargus > Podargus strigoides. The sequence continues at coordinate 22,823,758 of CM051621.1, read as the reverse complement.
AGATACAGAGAGAAGTATTACATGTACAGCTATCAAAATAAACAAAACTGCAAATCTTTCCAGAGAAAGGTACTAATGTTTCTCCCTCTCTCGGGAGAGGAAAAAAAAAAAAAGAAAAATGGAAGAATGAACAATTGATATTTAATATTAACTGTACTTAAAGCTGAAATTTGACAGCACTGAATGGAAATTGAGGAAAAGAACGTAATGGAACAGAAAGCAAGTTTTTAATTTGCCATAAAACCTGTACAAAGTATGTTTATATAGTTATTTCAATTGCACGTAAGAATTCTTTTCCATGGATAGGCGATATATAATTACTTGCACAAGAATTAAAGCTGCAGACTGTGTGGTTGATCTGAATACTCTCGTTCTTTTTCTGTGGTAACTGCTAGTTATTTTGCCACAGAAAATTTTGGGATCAGACACTATCACACAGGGACACAAAGTGTTACTTGAGCTCCACTGCAGAGTAATAGTTCAGCAAGAGTGTAAATTGCCAGGATATCAAGAAAGTTTTTTAGAGTTAAAAAAGACTCTTCTCCTCAGAGATGAGTGTTATGAGGCTCCAATATCTTCAACCAATAAGAGTCAGAAAAGATTCATACACTACTCAAAGTAATAGTGGCTATGATGGAACTGTCATTAGAAAGATATTGACATTCTACCCCCCTGAAAAAAAAGTGTGAATCTGATAATTTTAATTAGACAGTAAATAATTTCTAGCATGAGTAAAATATGGTGTGTTAACATAACCACATGTGATTTTATTTGTGCAGTCTGTGTGAGTAGGAAGCAAATTATTTCATTCATAATTATGTGTGGTTTAATTTTGTCAAAAAAGAGGGAAAAAACCCAACAAAAATGACAAAAAACCACCTTTTTTCAAATTCTTTGACTTTCTATGATCCAAGACTTGAAGAAGGAAGAAAAAAAGAGGTTTCTGAGGTATTGCAGAAGGCTTTGCTTTCATTTTTTTTTTCTTATAAAAGCATGACATTTTAAAAGTATTTCGAAAAGCATGTTTCTTGAATGCAGTGTCTTCTCAGGACTTCATTATTCATCGGAAAAACTTAAGGACTTGAAGTGCTGGGGTCTGAACCCCAAGCCCTGAATTAAGGTTGACATATGGGTGGTCCCCATGGTCCTTTAAAAGGAGGGGATGAGTTTGCCTTTTGGCTTTCCTCCAAGGTGCAGCCAGCCTTGTAAGGAAAGCCCTTGGGTAAACAAGCCCCAGGTGCCCTGCATTGGGTAAATGAGTGCCAGGTGTGCTGCTTTGGGCATAAAATCTGGGACCACTTGCAGGAAGGGTGGAGTGTCTGTCTGTGAGGTGGATGCACTTTGCAGAGTTTCCTGTTGGGGAAGGACCTCCTGACTCTACCTGCAACTGGGCTCCAGTCAGGTCTGGTATTTGCAAACGTGGGCTTCGTGGGGAGACAATGTGTGGCTACTTCTATCCTATATGATCAGCCTATTGACTTGGTTGTCTCCCTTTTTTTCTATGGCAGCCTTTTTGTCTTTGTTTATTCCACCAATTGTTGGTCATGCTGTGTCGTTCCTGGGGATGCTGGGGTTGATGTCTGTTATGTGTGATCTGTCTGACTTGTTTGTACCCCCAGCAATCACCCATATACTGACTTTTCTATGTACAATAGAATCTCGTTACTGGTTTGTTTTCCTGTTGTCTGTATCTTTTGTGTTAGGCCTAGTGATTGGCAAAACAGGACTGGAAGTTTCTGCATGATTGCACCTCTCTCATTATATATCAATATGTAACATGCCTGTACGTTAATCAATGAGTGCAGAGAGTCTTGTTGGGTGTGGATAATGTTTGGTCTTGTTATGCAGCAGGAACTATTGTGTCCAGTTGGCTGAATGCGTTCTAGCTATTTTATGTCTGAGGCACAGGTATGGATCTGTTGTCTTAGGTAATCTATTGTCTATTGTGCTTAGACAGTTTTTCTTGGCTTTTATGTAAAGTTCATGTGCTTCCTGACATATATTTTACTGAGTCTGAAACAGAATCTTGCAGCTACTTTTTAAATATTCTTTTCATCTTCATCAGTGTTAATAGGATAAGTTGTGATTTTCTTCTTTACTGAAGAAAAGATGATACAAGGCCCTTTCTTCCTATTTTTGCCTTAGTTCTTGCAGAGGAGCCAATTCTTAATTACACAGAAGGCTGATAGGCAAGGTCTGAATTGCCAGTCCACCTCACAAATGACTAAACCACTTTTCAAGGTTATGCAAATATCTGTGATTTGCATTTCTACTCTTGAAGTGGTCTGTTGGTCTTATGTGCTTGGTAGAAAGGTTATTCACTTCCAAAGTGAAGTGGATAGGGGAAATAAAGAACTGCTTCTGAGATATGATATCCTTCATGCAAAGATGTTCAAATCTGGTAATTTGTAAGACAGTAAAAGATGTGTACACTAGAGATGGAATGCACTGAATTGTTCACAGCCAGTGGATTCTTGGTACAAAATATCTCTGGATGTAAGTACGGTTAAAAGAGACCGAGCTCACACTCACATACACATTGACAACTTGGTGGCACAGTCACTGTTATTAGTTTTTTACAGATCTGAATAAATATCATATCTTTGCAGCAGCAGTAAGGAAGAAGAAGGTCTGAATGCCTCTGTGTTCCTGCTTCCTCTTTCACCCCCCCACCCCCTTTTTTTTTTTTTCCCTTTAAACACACATTTTTTACAATTGTAAATTCTATTTGATGACCTATAACCTCATCTGTTTTCAAGGGCACTTCAATTTAAGAGCAGTAGTAATAGCAACAGGAACAGCAGAAGTCACAGCAGCAGGGATTCTGCCTGTGTAGCTATGAGGAGTATTTCAGTAATGAAAGGGATAATTGTGGCTCTGTGCCTCTACTGTAATTGAAAATCTAGTGTAGTGCCTTTTCCATTTAATTTCATTGCTTGAGTTCAAATCATTGTACGGGAGAGAAAGCAACACTAGAATGATGTCTGTAATGGTGTTTTCCTGTCCTTTCACCAGTCTGAAACCTAGCATTAAAGTTAAAAGGAAGAGCAATTAGGTATATTCAATTATTGTGAAGGGAAAGAACCATAATTATAAATTTCAGTAATGAAAAAGTACTGCTTATCAAATATTTATTTACTAGTTCTGTCTACCAGGTTATCTCTGATGAGCTGGAAAACAAGTAACATGTTAACTCAATGGTCCAGGTAATTTATGCTGAATTACAATGGCAAAGCTTTTCACTATAGTAATTACAATAGCATATTAACAAAGTGGCTCTTCCATCCACTGACTAAACATAACCTTAAACCTGCAAAGTACATAATATTTTTACTTCCTATGGTCTTAACTGCCAATGAGGAAATGTAGTACATAGCATGGTGCTCTTCTTTGTTAATAACTATTCTTGTTCAAAATGGTTTTCAGACTTTCTTAACTTTCTTCTGGTGACCTGATAACCAGGTTTCTACGGCAGCTTATATAGGAACAGAAGCACAATGGGTTTAGCCATTCTAAATGCATCTGATATATATGCTCATTCTTTACAGTCACTGGTACCACAGTGGAAAAAAAAAGCAATTCTGAAAATAGGTACTAATTATGCATTTGAACAGCATGTTTATTGTCTTACAAGAAACTGTAGACCCACAGCACCCAGTCTTCCATCCACTCTGACATGACATCAGTTAGCTTCTGTTTTCAGAGTAAAACCCATGTGGATATTCCACAGTGGTGAATCCATGAAGTCCAGTTTTGTCCTTATCAGTACTTACATAGAGGTAAAATTCATGGAGTACTATGGACTTACCTCCTTGAAAATTAGAGGAAAAATTGGCTTTGTATTTAATGTGTGGGAATGGAAATAGGTACTTAATATTTTGCAGCAGCAGGCAAAATAAGAAATGCAGGGGAAGAACCTTCAAGGGCACAAAATAAAAAGGAGCTATCAAGAATCATACTCATCATCTTTTGCCTTAATGAAAAGCGACAAAGCCTTGTGTATATTTTGAGTTTATTTTTTATTTGATGCTCTGTAAAGGAAAGCATATTTTTAATAGATGGATATTTCTAGTATGTGTAGGGAGATGGTGACTTTCATTTAGACTTTCCATCCTAAATCAGTTAAAGATTTTTTGAGGAATCCGTACATGTCTAATTCCTCTACTATGAAGTGTCAGTCATCCTATGCTAGTGTTAAAAAATGTCATGGAAGCACAGATGTGAAGACAAAAGAACAGAACAAATTCAGGTCACGCATTCAGTGTGACATATGATGGAGAACTCTGACTAAGCTAAAATTGTGGGGATTTCGTTATTTCATAGTCATTAGCTTAGTCAAAGCTAGAATTGTAGATTTGCTTCAGATATAAATAAAACAGGAAAATGGGCAATATTAACAAATAACTGGATGAGTTCAAAATGATCTGGATAATGTGAGCCCTTGCACAAAACATTTACTTCTACTGGTTCTTCAGAACACCTCTAAAATAAACATACACATCCCATGCGCTGCGGTACTGTTGTTCTCCTGTAGTACTGTTATTTAAAACAATTGGACTATGCACTGAAAAAAAGTGACAGAAATAAGGAAAACGTGAGGAAATGAGATACTTGAACATAAACACAGTTTAAAAAAAATAAAAAGGATATATCCTCCCAGATGTAGCTGCTGGACAGATGAAAAGATAACTAAGATAATAAAGTACAAAGAAACACAAATAACACTTACTTCTAAACTTGTGGTGGAAAAGACAAATATTCCCTCTTTGGGCTGTTGATACACTACTGATAGTTATTTCAAAAGTGCTTGTATGTAACAGACTTCTAAAAAGAGTATGAAAAAAATTGTTAACCATTTTATTCCAAAATTTACAGTTGAATAAATAGTTCTAAAGATCTGTGGCATTTCAGAGATTATTAACTAACCAAAATTACTTGATAAATCAAAGTATATTATGTCAACATAACGTATTTACCAGATTTTCAGTAATCCCATGAATCTGAGAGTTTTATTATATTTAATATTTTAGGTATCTGCTACTTATCTTATAACAAAATGCTTCATATTCTTGGAACCCATTTTTTTTTCTCTGTTCATAGCTTTCTGCAGATGGTTCCAGTTAAATAATCCAGTTCTACTTGGATTATAGTTTGGTGTGAGTCAATTGCTGAAAGCATTCAATACTTAACATGAAAGGTACCTCTCTCAGGGCAACTGCTTCATAACATTACTCAGCAGAGCCCATAGAATTTCACATTATTGGACAAATATGCATAGTTAACCCCTAGTCAGGACATTTTGCTAATGGTGGTAAGAATCTGTGATTGTGAAAAACTTGTATAGTTGCATTTTATATATACTTATATGGCTTTATTAAGATAAGGAAGCTTGTAAAGAATGTAATTAAGACTTCTATTTCTGTCTTGAAGAACTAGTGTTCTATTGCCACAGATCATAAAAATGAGGTGAAGCTTTTGATACATCCTGTAATTTCTATCCTAAGCATCCTAGAAACCTTATTAATTGAAATTCACAAGTACTGAAAGATCTTATGTATAAGTAATTTTTTCAAGTTCCTTCTAGGCAGCCCCAAAAAAATAATTTCCATTGCCATCAGAAGGTAATGTCCTGCCTCTATTGTGCTGCACAGTAGAGGATACTTTCTACAGTATCCTTGAAGACAGATGAGAGAAACAAAGCCTGAAGTTTGCTAGCTGTAGTTGTTATTTTGGCTCCAGTGCAATAAATACAAGTGAGAAAGATTTCCATTTTCTGCCCACTGTATTTTGTTTGGGTAAGATCTACAGACTCTTAAGTGGTTTGTCCAATTGTATAACTAACTGGAAACTATAACATTGAAAATTGTGTAAGATTTTCTTGAAAAATGTCAATTTTCCTGGATATTCCCAGTTTCCATTGAATCTGAAAAAAAAATAGTAATTAATGATTGTATAATTAAAAATGGTGACCTGAAATATGGTTGTATACTAGGTGAATGAAAATATTCTCAATTCTAAAAAGCAAGCAGAGATGAGCAAGTAGTAGAAACTGAACTGTTGGGAAGCTTAAGCTTTCCTTCCACGGTGGAATGCTAAATCTCTGTTGATATGGGAAACAATTTGAAATTCAAATCATTAATGGAATTATAGCATTATAGTTATTAAAAAAGAAAGGAATTTCCTAATATACATACTGATTGAAAAGAAAGTTTTGTATAAGTATTGAACACAGCATTTGCATATCAAATTAGCTGCGGAGTTTGATGCTAAGATAGCTTTAAGGTACATGAGGATTTCCCACCCCCAACAGGCAAACCAAAAATTAGTTTGTCACCATTGTGTCATAGCTATTTTTAACTACAAATAATGTTTACTCTAGATTCTTGATAATCTGTGAATGTAGTGTGAAGAGTCTACAAAAAAAAAAAATTAGAAAATTGTACTCAATACAGACCGAAATTTGAAAAGAATGTGCTTAATATCAAGGAGGAAATAACACTGTTTTCTAGCACAAACTGAAGAGAATGGAATTGTATTTGCGATCATGATTGTGTGCACAGTCTGCATGTGGGAACAAGGCAGGGTTGAGCATATCCGCACACTATACAAAGGCTGGGTTTATTCCAAGATGTCTGCTGTATTGCAGGTTGGTTACTGTTTTAAATAAGTGATTTTTTTTTTTTTTTTTTTTTCCTGTTCCATAACTTCAAATTCTGGACATGCAGGTTCAGTCCTAGTGGGAGAAGCATAGTTAAAAATGCACATAATAATAGATATACCTCCTTTATTCTGCAAGGTATAGAGGTCAAAAATGTTGTTTATGCTGGATGGATCCTCACAAAGTTGTGCTTTTCCTAATGGAACAATTTTTACAGCTGAGGTTGGTTCAGCTTCCTGACGTTCAGAAATGCATCAGAACATAACATATAGTGGCTGGAAACCTGCCCGGCAGTAAAGGACCTGGGGGTGTTGGTAGACAGCCGTCTGAATATGAGCCAGCAGTGTGCCCAGGTGGCCAAGAAGGCCAATGGCATCCTGGCCTGTATCGGAAACGGTGTGACCAGCAGGAGTAGGGAGGTGGTTGTCCCCCTCTACTCAGCTCTGGTGAGGCCACAAGTCAAACACTGTGTTCAGTTTTGGGCCCCTCACTACAAGAAGGACATTGAGCTGCTGGAGTGTGTCCAAAGAAGAACAACAAAGCTGGTGAAGGGTCTGAATTGTAGAATCATAGAATAATTATGGTTGGAAGGGACCTCCAGGGTCATCAAGTCCAAACTTTATCCCATCCTATTCCTAACCATTAGATCACTAGACCATGGCCTCAAGTGCCTCATCAACCCATGTTTTGAATGCCCCCAGGGACGGTGACTCCACCACCTCCCTGGGCAGCCTGTTCCAATGTCTAACCACCCTCTCAGTAAAGAACTTCTTCCCAATATCCAACCTAAACTTCCCCTGACGCAACTTGAGGCCATTTCCTCTCGTCCTATCATTAGTAATTTGGGAGAAGAGACCAGCACCAGTCTCACTACAACCTCCTTCTAGGTAGTTGTAGAGGGCAATGAGGTCTCCTCTCAGTCTCCTCTTCTCCAGGCTAAACAACCCCAGTTCCCTCAGCCGGTCTCCATAAGGCCTGTTTGCCAGACCTCTCACCGGCCTCGTTGCCCTTCTCCTCACTTCAATGTCCTCCTTCTACTACTGTGGTGCCCAGAACTGGACACAGTACTCAAGGTGCGGTCTCACGAGTGCCGAGTACAGAGACACGATCACCTCCCTACTCCTGCTGGTCACACCGTTTCTGATACAGGCCAGGATGCCGTTGGCCTTCTTGGCCACCTGGGCACACTGCTGGCTCGTGTTCAGTCGGCTGTCAACCAACACCCCCAGGTCCTTTTCCGCCAGGCAGTTTCCAGCCACTCTTCCCCAAGCCTGCAGTGTTCCATGGGGTTGTTGTGACTGAAGTGCATGACCCAGCACTTACCCTTGTTAAACCTCATACAATTGGCCTCAGCCCATCGCTCCAGCCTGTCCAAATCCCGCTGCAGGGCCTCCCTACCCTCAGGCAGATCGAGACTCCCGCTCAGTTTCGTGTCATCTGCAAATTTACTGACGGTGCATTCGATCCCTTCATCCAGGTCATCAATAAAGACATTAAACAAGACTGGCCCCAAGACCGAGACCTGAGGGACACTGCTTGTGACCAGTCTCCATCTGAATTTAACTCCATTCACCACAACTCTCTGGGCTCGGCCATCCAGCCAGTTTTTAACCCAGTGAAGAGTCCACCTGTCTAGACCACGAGCCGCCAGCTTCTGCAGCAGAATGCTGTGGGAAACAGTGTCAAATGCCTCACTGAAGTCCGGGTAGACAACATCCACCGCTTTTCCTTCATCCACTAGGCAGATCACCTGATCATAGAAGGAGATCAGGTTGGTTAAACAGGAAGCACAAGTCTGATGAGGAGTGGCTGAGGGAACTGTGGTTGTTTGGGCTGAAGAAGAGGTAGCTGAGGGGAGACCTCATCACTCTCTACAGCTACCTGAAAGGAGGCTGTAGCAAGGAGGGTATTGGTCTCTTTTCCCAAGTAAGAAGTGATAGGACAAGGGGTAATGGCCTGAAGTTGTGCCATGGGAGGTTTAAGTTGGATATTAGGAAACATTTCTTCACTTGTCAAGCATTGGCATAGACTGCCCTGGGGAGTGGTGGAGTCCCCATCTGTGGAGGTATTTAAAGGACATGTAGATGTGGTGCTTAGGGACATGGCATAGTGGTGGACTTGTCAGTGCTAGATAAATTGCTCACCTTGATGGTCTTAAAGGTCATTTCCAATGAAAACAATTCTATGATTCTGTTCTTCACAGCAGGATATTTTATGATTTTGTACTGTAAGTTAGTCTGCAAACACATAGGTATAAAAAATTGTAAAATTTTATGAATGAGGAATCAGAAATTCAATTAAGGAATGTTGTAACCATAAAAACCAACAATATTATATCTAGGGGAGAAAACTGTACAAAAAACTAGCAGAATTTGTTCTTTGTGAATAATTTATTTGTTCAAAAGAAAATAATTCAAAAGAAAATAAAAATTAGTATTGTTTCATCAGGCAACTCACATATACCATAAATCATGAATAAAATTAAAATTTTATTTTCAGAGAAGTACATTAGCAGAGACTTTTGTCTCCTGACGCAATCAAGATGAACATAAACCTTAGAGGTACTTTACCTTCTTTGAGTTCATGAGGATTATGCTTCAGCTATGTGAGATGATGCAGCATATGCTGGAATGATTGTACAGTGTTTGTCAGTAAGGAGTAGTAGTCACAGGGATGGGTAATTCTGCCAGGTAGTTTCTGAGGTGATTAATTGTTACTCCTTATTTCAGTAAGTGACTAATTTATGTTGTCAGAGATTTACTGCCTGCTGTTCAGCATGTGACAGAGTGATTCCAAACTGTACGCTCTGAGTTACTTCAGCTGTGTTGAAACTGGAGTAATTACAGTGTTGTGTAAGTGGAATTTCAGTGGAAGCTGTAAAGAAAAACCCAGAGAACTGCAGTGGGTGCACTTTTTTTTTTCTTTTTTTTTTTTTTTTTTTAATATCTGGCTGTATGATGCTGCTGCACTACCTGAGTTTATCTACAGAGAAATCCTGATAAATTGAATATAGAGGTTTAACTGTTCGGGGGTTTTTGGTGTGTTGAAATTCAGTAATTACTTTGCAAGATAGAATCATACATACCTCATCAATTCTAAAGTGCAGACTATCTGGAACAACTGTCTGTTATTTCAGACAATTATGTGGTAAAAATTGGAAGGAAAACCTAGGACCAACAGTTGCTACTCATACCTTCTGAAATGGAGATTGGAACAGAATGTCAGTGTCAGATACAAAGAGATATATTTCCTAGTGCTGTCCATATGTTCAGCTTTTCTCATTATGCTAATAAACAAATATTGAAAGAGCATCTACACACGAAATACTAAACATCAGCTTTTGTGCTTTACTTACATTAATAAAGTCTACAGAGTACATCGATTTGATCATATACCCACTTTTGTGTTGTAAACCTTGGCTTGTTCTTTGAATCAGTGCCTGAGGAATACAGATAGTATGACATCACTTTCTGTCTTTCTCAGTTCATTCAAGTCCCATTTTCAAGGTGGTTTTTTTTTTCTATACAACAGACTAATGTATGGAAGGAGGAAAAAGCACGCATGGGAGAATACACATCATCTAAGTATTTTATTCACATTTTCACCTACAGCAGACAGCACTGTTGAAGAGAACAAAACAGAAAGTCAAATCTTGAGCTAAATACTATAAGATTTGAAACAGAATCATAAGACCCAGAAACACTGTGTCTTTCTATGGAAATTTAGTTTTGGAAAGATTCTTATGAAAATGTGGTATTTTCCTAAATCTTGTAAAACAAACGGGAATTAGATGCATCCAAAAAGTGAACTGACCTTCAAAATGTGCCCTTTGAAGTTGTTGTGATGAACTAGCAATAGAGTTTTGACCAGTAGAGGCATATATAAGAAATTTTTCGTCAAACTTAATTTGTACAATGGAACACCTATGAATATTGTCCAGAACCGTCTATGAACATATCCAATTTCTCTATTCCAAAGTAAAACAGATAACTTTCACACAAACAGGTTTGAAACTAATCCTAGTGTGTTACTGGAGTAATGTCTCTGCCAGTGAACTTTCAGTTTTAATGCATCAAGGGACTTCTTTATTAGACTTTGTAATAAATGAACCAACCTTATATAAGGATCAGATTAGGGATTTGCATACTGGTAAAAGGTTAAGCAAATCGATATGTTGGTATTATTTTTAATTTACATCTTTAATGAGCTGTAGCATCACCAGAATTGCTGGTTTGACTTCCCTCTGTTTGACAACATCGGACCTGAGTTTACTTTTGATGTACTTGCAGTTGTCTCATATGTGAAGAAAATACTGAAGCGTATGAATTTAGGGGGGGAAAAAAAAATACAGATTGCCTGCTTGCCACAAACAAATTTGTACACAGATAGGACATTTCCATGGACCAATCTAATGCAAGCAGATTATCACTAATCAGAACATTAGAATTTATGTTAATTACAATTTTAAGAATTTAAGGGATTCCATGTTGACATACTAAAATTCTAAGATAACAGGATGTTTATCTTTGCAACCAGAAAGTGCTGAAAGTATTTTTTATTACTCTTTATAACTCAAACACTGGTTTGTAATTCACTATTAATAATGCTTATGTACAAAAGGGCTATTTTGATTCTACTTAAATTCATACAGTGAAAGTAAATATTCTTTGAATACAAGGCTGGTGTTTTCCAATAAAAATCTTTGTGAAGATGAATGCAAATACTTAATGGGAAAGCTCCTTTTAACATGATTCTTTTAAAATCACTATAGATCAGAGAGAACAGTGTGTTTATGAAGATATGACTATTAATAGATGTAGAACTTGGATGAAGAATAGCAAACCAGAATAACAAACTAATGTGAAGAAAAACTGGTGCTGTCTGATTCAGCCTTACCAGGACATATTTGCTTCCCAGTGAAACACCCAACGAAAGAAATTATGGGAATCTTTTGTTCTGTTTATGTGGTGTCACTCCTCTGCACAGTCAAAGTTAAACGAACACTGAAGTATCATTAAGAGTCTAACTGCTTTCACTTTGACTCTGCTGATAGTTGAAAAATGAAAAAAGGGAGCCTAAAGTGAAGCATGTTCTCATTACCTGTGAGAAATATGCATATTGCAATATAAAACAGAATAGTGTCAACACAATAGCTGTGTTCTGTGTGAGAGGAGCATAGCAGGGTTTGATGCATATTCCCTATTTAACACATTTCTCTCTCTTGGCACTATTTGTATGATATTAGACCTGATGGTTATGTTTGCTATTCTGTTGCCTTCTGGGAGTGGGTAGGTGTTTTTACCTTAGAACATGTTGAAATTACTAAGCTTTTACCTTAGACATCCTCTGAGGACTCAAATGTTGCAGGACCATGAAATGAAGCTGCCAGAAATTCAGATTTATGAAACTTGTTGTAATGTATAGAGTGGATAAGCTATTATTTTGGAGTGTTAGGTTTACAAAATTGATTGTAGTGTCCTTGTTCTTAAAACAAAGGCCTTAACTAAATAAGAACAGTATTTGTTTGTTTATTTGTTTATTCTGATATATCCTCAATGACCTTCTAGTAACTCACACAGATAAAGAGAGAAGGGCCTTGCAACATATGGTTGCAAGGGGAGGTGGGAACTGCCCTTCGTGATATCCCTGCTGGCTTCCTCCGTGCTGTTCACAGAGTGTTGCTTCTGCTTGGGAACCTGAAGCTGGCCTGAGGTCTAGTGCAAGCCCTTTAGAAAATAAGGTCCTTAGAGATGAAAGCTTAGAGGCAAAGCCATTAGCTCAAATTCTACCAAGTCCTTGGAGAAAATTAGCTTCATCTCAAAAAATAAGAGTACAAGTGCTCTGAAAAGGAAGACCTATAACAAAGATGTCACTAAACTTGGACTGAGTTTCTTCTGCTGGATGTAAGATGCCCTTCAATATAGGGTGCATAGAAAAAATTCCTATTAATACAGAAATGATAATGTAGGATGATACAGTATATCCTTAATACTAACTGGTTATTAATTGTATTCCTTGCATTTCTTTTTTGCCACTTGCACATTATTGCAAGTTCATATATGAACACATACAGAGTAATAAAACTCTACCAAGATATGACCACAGAGTAATAAAACTATACCAAGATATGACATGCTTAAGCATCAACTATTAAAAGCAAGCAGGGGTAATAAAAGTATGGCCACCAGATCATGCTAAACCGGATTTTATTGTTGACAGAGGTACTCAAACATAGTGAAATATGAAATTTCCCTCCCCTCCTAAATAGGCACACAGTTACACAAGGAAAAGGATTAGTAGAAGACATTTTCTCCACAGTACCAGATTGCAAAAGCAATACTGGCAGAAATGGGCTCACTGAAAGAATTTGAAACTGAAGCTAGCAGGGGACTTTATGGATGAGTTCTTACAGACTGATCGGTACTGGGAGGAGTGGAAAACAGAGGAGAGGTGACAATTTGAATAGAGGAAAGGATTTTAGATTCCTGTAGAAAAGAAACAGGGACAAATTAGGTGGATTTTAGTGGACACTGTCTTCCATACCATATGGTCCAGTGCAGCAGAAGTGTAATTGCCTGCTGACTTTCAGCATGCAACTAGAAACACTAAATAATAGTGGTGTTTGAGAACTGATAGGCATCAATACAAGTTTCAGTCAGTGAGCATCAGATCTCACTAAAGCCAGTCCCAGCAAGGGATTTTAAAACTGCCTGTGACATTTTCAGATCAATCCATCAGTCTGTAGGTAGCAACATAAAGAATGCACAGCCAGAACAATACCTGTTCCAACCAGTGATGACTCTACTAGTGCATTCTGAGCAAGCCACCAGCAATTCAAAAGTCCTGTGAGAAAACAATCACAGTAAATGAGTCTCTGTTCCCAAGAGGCTGAATCATGATTACAAGGATCAGGCATAAACAGTGTCACTTGAACAAGGAATAATGTATTACAAAATTAGGTGTATGGAGAAAGTCTTGCATACAGATCATCCTAGCTTATTACAGCATCCATTTGTTCCATGGAATCTAAAGTTAAGGGAAGAAGTGTAATATAAATCTAATAAGCCTATTTTCTACACTGTTGCAATATTTTGTTGTTTAAGTATGCAGAGAGAAACCCCAACATTTCAGGACAAAATTAAATTAATCCTGCAAGGTATGAGCATCACTGAAATCTATCCCTTCTATGCAAAGCAATGAATCCTAGTGCAAGTGAACAGGTAACCAGTTGCTCTTGGGTTTATGGTAATGTGCTCTGGAATAACGTGATAAGACAGACATTAGAGTCAGATTTAGTGACAGTATTAAAGCAACCAGCTGTCATCTGTAATGGTGCTTTCCCATTAAGAAATCTGTGTAGGTGAATACTAAAATGAGCTTTCTTTTCTGAAAGAACAAGACTTGCACAAAGAATTCTGTATATGTTGAAAATAGCTAAATTTCTCTGTATACCTGCATTTCCAGGAATCTTTTGGCAGACATCTGGTTTGTTTCTGCTCTATGAGTGGCTGTTTGGTTAAATTTTTGAAGTACACTTGGGATTTCTTATCATCAAGTAGCCAAACAGCCAATCCAAAAGCAGAAACATTTCAAAGACCTCACTTGTGCTTCATTTTTTCTAGGTAAAATACAAACAAAATGGAAAATACTTATCTTGAAATTCTTTTTTAATGGAATGAGGTTTTACTCAGAATTTTTATTCTTGATGGCCATCTCGTACCTGTGTGTACAGTGATTAGCACACTGAATAGAACTTTAAACTTACAAATACCTTCCAATAAGGAAAATACAACACTAAATGTAATGTAGTTCCTCAGACAAGTTACACAGTACAACAAATGTTCACAAATAAAATAGCATTTTATGAGACCATATTAGTCATGCTCGGCAGAATTACAGTTAATGAGATCTTCTAAATCAGTCTTTACTGCCCATTTTTCCACCATTGGCTTGTAATGGTTCTGAAACTGCGGAGCTGAAATTGGCAGAAATCAAGCTAGAGAAAAATAATATTTTTGCTTTGTGTACTGCATTAGATTATTTGCTGAATCTAGTGTTAAGGTCTATGCAAATAATCCAACCATACTAAAGGAAAGAAGAAGCGATTAGATGTAAGTGGGATAGAGTCAGTCGCTTTGGTCTTTTTCCAGTCCTGGGTGCTAGGACTTCATACAACTTGATCCTTAAAAGTCATCTTTTGTATGGTCATGTGTTCAGTAATCATAATAGCTTTAGGTCAATTCCAGTAATTACGATACCTTTAGATCAATTCCCATGTGATTACTAAAACAAGAGATCTGCTCTAAATCAAAAGTAATTATGAGCAAGGATTTTCTTAGAAAATGGACTCTAAATATTCTCCTGGTTTTTCACAATTTGCAATATATATTTTCACCATGTCCAGTTTCATTATTACCCTCTGTTCCAAAACTAAATTGCATCTTATACTGTTGCATGAATATAGTTAGTATGACAGCTCAGCATGTAGGTTTTTTACCAGAGAAGGAAATGAAAGGTACAAATTAAATGCAAATTACAGAAGTAAAGAAGTGATACTGAAATTTTAAGCTTTTGTCAAATGTAATTATTTATGTAATTTTTTCCATATGTCATTCTTCTATGAGCTGCATAATTTTCCATAAAACCTAAAAAAACCCACAACAACAACAAAAAAAGACTGACTTACTTGATGCTGCCAATGCCCACTATAATTGTTAAGTAAAAAGTGACAGGTGTGCTTTAGTGGTTTACAGTGGTTAATTATAATCATATTTTTCTACTGGTGCATTTTATTTTTGCTCGTTTATTAGGATAGAATGGTTTTGAACAACAACTGTTTGCACCAAATAAATCAAAAGGAAAAAAAAAAATCCGAATTTGGAGTACTTAACATAGAGTATATGATGAAGGTTTAGTGACTGTTTTGGCATCATCTGCAGACTACACTAAGCCCTCCTACTGAAATCAGCTGTACATTACAGAAACATCTCATGCAGTCATTTTCAAGTGGATGTCTGGGCATCACCCATTACTGCCTACTATGGTGACTTGGCAGACCTGGCCAAAAATTTTGTTTCCATAAACAAGTTATGGAAAAGCATCACTTCATGGATTACCAATTTCTGACTTCTCTGTGAAAAAGCATAGTCTGAGACTTTGATAGTTCCAAGGTCTTGGGCATCTTGGGCCTGGGTACCAAAGTGAGTTATTCTCAGAAGCCATGCCCTCAAACACACAGCCATTTCAATGTTTTTAAAGCCATTATTGTTCAAGTATTGTGCGTTTAATGTAAGAATGGAACTATGCACTCCCATACACAGCCAAGTGTGTGTATGTTAACGTGCTCCATACAGCAAGAACATTTCCAGACCTGCTACTGACTCTCTGCTAAGTTCAGTGGTTTGCTAAACCTGAATGGTACAGAAATAACAGAGCCATAGCTACATTGCCTCAGAGATCTGTTTAGGAACATGTAATGTAAAAAATACAGCATAATAGAAGTTAGCACTTACTGTTATTTATCGTGTTCCTTTTCAAAGCACTTTACAGACACTAACTAATTAATTAATATGTATAACTCATCATTAGACAACATTTCAAGAACTCAGTATATAATTCTCTAATGGCTGTTACTAAGAGGTCCCTTTGAGAGGCACTCCTAAAGTTTAATGCTTAGTGTTGGAGAGATCATTAGCCCAGCCTTTCAAGACCAGTTGCCATTGTATATATTTTAGATATCCCATGTACTAATCATTTTATATAGATTAATGTCTTTGAGGCATGGGTTTTATATACTTTTTATTTTCTAGAGAAATTTCTGGAGAGAGTTATATTGTAATGTAACTTTTCCTGTTATTTTCTAGACATTTATTTGCATTCTGTGTTGTATAGCCTGTATGAAGACAAGCTCAGAGAAGAGCAGAAGTATATGGGTACTGCACAGTTGGCTTTGTGTGATACTTTTGAGGATCGTGTGGTGTGAATCAGAAAAGGGAAAATTCCTGATTGCAGTCTTGTTGCTTTCTGACAGATTTCTGAAATGTTTTTAGAAACGTGCTTCTTTCAATTAATTATAAAATCACAAGTTGCTTGGCTATAGTTTCCCAAATCTGGGAGACATTGAGTTTCAGCCCTCTGATGGGTTGAAATAAGAATTTGTATTTGACTGAGGAAGTCCTTAAAATCTTTAGTTTTAATGTTTTATTAGAAAAAAACATCCATTTTCTAAGCTTCTATCTAGGGGTTAGGTTCATATAGCTCATTTGCCCTTTATCGTGCCACACAGCAATCGTGTGCTGAAACTGACAGCTGGGACATGACAGCATCTTGTTTATCAATCTTTTACCAGTATTTGGTTTGGTTTGTGAGAGAGGCTGGTATATTTTGTCAGGAAGGTTTATATTTAAGCTTCTTGTCGTATAAATAAGGAAAAAATGTGTGTAAAATGCCTAAGTATAAGTGACTACTATTCCAATTTAAAGCATCTTGTATTAGAGTTTTCACTGAACAAAACCAAAACCAAAAATACATCCCTTGAGTTATGTCTAATTCATTTTTTATTAATCATGCCAAAGGACATTAAATAAGTGACACATTCAGCTGGAGAGGCTGGATCTGTACATCCTCTCATTCTGAGCTAATCTTTTCCATTTTCTCCTTCCAGTGCCTCTGTTTTTCTGCCTGAGGTTGCTCCAGAACTGAACCAAAGTGAGAACTGCAAGTTAGGCAGTCTGAATGATTAGGTGCAGAGGGAGCCAAGCAGAGCTGACTTTGTAATCCCATTTTATCTTCAGCTGTACTAAATCCTCCTGGAGGAGATTTTTTCTTGTGCACATTAGCCTTTCCTCAGAAAAAGATTGCTTACAATCTTTCATCTCACTAGAAGGTTTTCCTCAAAAAAAAAAAAAAATAAAAATCAGCACACATAAAAAAATTCCCAAGTGAATGACCTGATAAGCATCTAGAAACACTTTATTTTATGTTTTAGGAAAAAAATCCCATACATTCTGTACAGGCAATACTAAAGACAGAAAATCAAAACCTATACATGAGTTTGTGAAGTTAAGCCTCTGAACAAGGATATTATAATCTTCTCGGAGATGCAGGCACCAGCTTCAGATTACTTTTCTATGGCATAAGCATAGCCAAAGGCTACTGTTGTACCCCCAGGATCTTTTTCACTGGCAACAGCTTTGGACTTTTACATTCACCCATATTGTCTGAACATGCTATTTTAATTTGAGTTGTGCATGAAACTTAAAGAAATAATGTTTATGTTTCTCCTTGAGACTTTAAGAAAATGTTTCAATATGCTCGCATTGCATTTATAACATTTATTTTGTTTAATTTGATTTTAAATGGCTTAATTTTATTTTGTTTTATTTTTTTCATTTCAATTTAGAGAAACTCTTAATAACAGATGAAAGAAAATATTAAGTCAAAATAGGTCCTGACTGTATTTTGTAATGAGGGGTAACTGCATTTGCCTACAGCTTACATTCGCACCAGCTTTTTAAAGAAAGACATTTTAGGAATGTGAAACCATGCTTTGCCAAGCACTTTACTCATAATTTCCAGAATAGATTAAGTCAGTTTTGCAGGTGAAAGCAAAAGCCTGGGAATATTTGAAAAGACCATTCAGCATGTGGTCTTCAGCTATTATTTAGCATTTTCAAACTGCAGAATAAAAAGGTACAATAAACATCTCTGCTTTTCTACAATTTCTTCAGTGTTTTGTTAAACCTTTAATCTAGAGTAATTTTGGTGTTTTTATCTATCCTAGTTCAGATCACAAAAAAGTGACATTTGGTATACGCTTCTCTTCCCCCCCCCCCCCGCCCCCCCCTCTAAGAACTAAAATCCACTGAATTCTTTAATAAAGTCCTTCTGAAGTTGTGAAAAAATAAGGAGCAGGAGTCTTTTCCTTTTTCCCTTTCCCCCTTCTCTCTCTTTTTTTTTTCCCCTTTCTCTTTTTAGTTTTTTTCCTTTTTCTATTTCCCTTTTCCTTTTTATTTTCTGTAAGGGAGAAAAAATTAGCAGAAAGTCTAAACCACAGCTATTGACTACATTTGACTCCCCAGAAGGACTTTTGCTTGGTATTAACTTTGCCATTCTTTTACCACACTTGATTGTACAGGAGGTATGTGTGCTATGGCACACATATGTTTGTGATATGATTAGTATCTGCTTCTGCCAAATTCTTAGTTTGGAGAGTTCCTGCTTGATAACTAACTCAGTCTCAGTTCTGTCAGTACAAAAGACAAACACTACACTTTGGAAATAGGCATTATTTCAGGATGATAGTCTATGACATTGAAGGATTAACAGATTATTTAATCAATAGAATCCATCGTTTGGTCAGAAACTGCAAAAAAAAAATAATGTCCTATTAATTAATTCATGGTATTTATTGTAGTAACATTCATCACAGTGTTCCAATTAGCTGTTAATGTACATGTCACAAGTATTAATACAAGATTTGCACTGTAACTCATCATTGATTAACTGGACCATCATTTTAAAGTGCTACAGAAATTATACAAAGTAGCTGTCTTCTGCTTTCAGCTACGTTTAATTTATGCTCATTACAGTTTCCAAAGATACATTTTTGCTGCATATGCAAATGTTATGATAATCTATTATTTAATAAATCCAAATAAATCTTTTGACAGTGAAAGATTCAAATGAAACTAACAGGATTCATGCTCATGTAATGTTAAATGTTGTTAAAGAGAGGAAAATGTTCCTACCTTCCTGTTTATTTTTAATGAATAAAAATAAAAACTGTTACTGCAGTGCTTAGCGAAAATTAAAACCAGAAAAAAATGAAACTAACAATTAAAAAAAAAAAAAGGAAAGTGGAAAATATACTCTCATGTCCTAAACAAAGACTTTGGGACACTTACTCATCATTAAAAATTTCTAAACCTACGTGTCCCTCAGATGCTAGCCAGACTGATAGTTATTCTGGTATGCACTACAGAACATTCAAAATAGTCTAATAATATTTTATATTAACATTATTTTATAATAGTATTTTATCAAATGATAATATTCCTACTTTCTCACTGATACAATGGAATTCCATTCACCAAGAAAAGGAGAGACTTTTTTTCCTTCATGATGTGGTGACTGGGTTGTCCCCAGGGTTTGTTTTAGCTACCAGAAAATAGATAAATTATAAGGAAGTTTCTTTAGTTCCTGTAACTGCTACTTAGGACTGCTCCTTGGGTTCACCTGTAGAAACAGGTGTAATGCTATGATCATCAGAAATTAATATTTTTTATCTGCAGGAGACAGAACAAATTATTAAGTGTTTTTAAAATGATATACTCTTTTGACAGATAATACTTCATGCGTTAGGTAGCAACAGCAGTGAAAGAGTGAACCTCATAATCTGTTAGGAATTGAAACTTGTAGAATTGTCATAAGATAAAAAGTTCTTTTAAGTGGTTCATTTCACTGTTTAGACAAGGAGAGACATTGCGTTATGTATGACATTTTGTTCATGAAAGAAGAAAGAAATAGGCTCTAGAGTTTCCGGGGAAAAGCTTAACCTGTATCAAAGCGATTAAAATAAATCATAGAATAAAGTGACTGTGCAATCTGCATTTAAGCTAATCTTCTAGCGAGAATGTTTTATGGGTAGCTAATTCTGCTTTTGGGGGCTGGATGGTGACTTAGCTGTGGTGTTAAGTCTGATTACTTTGCAGTGCTCTTTCAGATATTTTAACTGCAGTTGAAAGAACACAGATGGCTCTAAAATAACTTACTGCATTTGGACACAGGCTGGTGTTCAATTATTTAAAAAGGAAATCTATGACAAATATCAAATGGGAAAAATAATCCAATTTTATGTGTATCAGAAAATGAGAGAGATGTTTTATGAATTATTTTATAAAGAAAGCTTAAGAATTAGCAATCTCAAAGTACCATATGCAAAGTAAGATTAAATTGAAATAATACTTCTTCACGTATGTTAGAATTACACTGATTTAAGATGACACAAACTTAATATAAAACTATTTTTTTCAATTAATTTATATATTGCAGATACATAACTGAATTTTGAAAGAAAGCCCAAACTGGTATGGTTATGATTAGCAAAATAACAAATCTAGAACACTATGGAAAGCAAAGTTACTGAACATCTGCAGTTATAATTACTCTATGAATATTGTTATTGCCACAAATTCCCTGGAGTATCTGAAAGTATAAAATTAAAGAGATTATATTTTTTAAAATCTTGTATAATTGAGTACTGTAGTAAAAGTAAATTTTCCTCTAGGAGATTGCCTAGAGGGAACTCACTATCCAATGCATGCACATTTGAATACAAAGGTGTCCCTGCCCATGGCAGGGGGTTTGGGACTAGATGATTTTTGAGGTCCCTTCCAACCTAAACCATTCTATGATTCTATGAAAGGTACTATTACTTCTGGACCAAGTGAGCCATATAAATAAATACATCACAAAGAGCTGTAAAACCCTAACTTCTGTCTTGATGAGACTATGGACAGAGGATTGGAAGAAAGTTCAAAGGCTGGAATGGTGTTGTGGCAAAGAGATATGCTGTTTGTGTTTCCCATGGTAACTCAAGGTCGTGTCTCAGCAGCTTTTGATGGTTTGCTTCCTCCCACATCAGAATATTCACATGTCCAGTATTATATCAGCACAGTTCTCATGTCCATGGTGTAAAATTATCCTGTCATAGAGTTTGCAGGTGAACCAAATCTTATGCCTGTTTTCAGGAAAAATGCATTGGCTGTTCCTTCTAATGTTCTTACATTGATGGGGAAATTTGAAGCTTTCAGTGCAAATGCCAGAAGAGTATTTGTATCTGGTAATGTAACATTTCAGTCAGAAATCTGTTCAGAAGTTTAAAATGGGATGTACAATTTCTTTTGCTTCCCGTTAATGTTCAAAATGATCTTACTCTCTTTTAAAGGTTTTAGATCATCTGGCTTTTGATCTTTTTCTTATTTTTTCTTTTACCTTTTCCTTCTTTGTTCTGTTCAAGGCAGGGTCCTAATAAACTCCCCTGTCTTTCCTTCAATCAGTAAATCTTCTGATGACATGACCTGCAGCAGAGTAAAACTCTCAGAAGTATTTTACATTGTTGCTTCCATACACTTCCATACATACAACTGTGGAATTAACTTGATTTCTTGGAGGTTTTCCTTAATGTGTACAAATGATTTGCTATAGATCGTCTCCCAAAATCTTTAAATATTTTGTTTGAAAGTCCAGTGTTTTACTTAAGAGTGTTACAAAACAAAATTTTGGCACCCAAAGGAAAATATTGTGACTTTATTGTTTGTTCTACTTTATCTGATTAGAGGGGAAAAGCCTTAGGTTGCACAGTACTTAAGGTACGAAAATTTTTCTTTTATCTTTTCAATAAACTAGCTGACACAAAGCTGATACTACTTCAACAGCAAAAAAGAGTGAGTCTTCAGATAGTGAAATCATTCCATTGACACTGAGGAACTGATTCAGTATTCAAAATAAAAAATATGAAAATCAGAGAAACACATTAACTTTGCTTACATTCTTTACTTATTGCAAACTGGAAATCCTAGTTTTAACTTACATGAGCCATTTTTCAAGGCAATTTTTTAAAATGGCATATTTGTAGCTGTGAATGGTTATCCTCCATTTTAAACTGTTATTAAATATGTTTCTAAGACAACATGTAAATATTGCATTATTAATGCAATAGAAAGACTTTTGAGGTTAGACTGATATGCTGTGCAGATGTAAAGTCACAATCTTTTCTTTTTAGAAAAGTACTGTGTTTGTCTCCAGGCTGAACACTTAAAATACAAAATAAAATTGCCCAGATTTGAAAAGCATTGTGAGTATACTAGGTTTTTGCATGAATGTTTTAAATTAATCTTTGATAATGTCTCATGTGAAATATCCTAACCTTATCTGGCAGTTTTCAGTGAAGGCCATAATGTACTTTTATGTGTAAAAACTCTCTTGTATTAGTAAGAAGAGGACTGCAAGAGGTGTATTTATTATAAGATAATAATACTCCTGAGGGAAAGGAGACACTTAAAGCAACTGTATCTTGAAATGCTTCAGGAGTCTGACTGATCTGTAATCAACAAGGTTTGGATAAAATACATATGAAAGTAAAACACTCGCAGAAAGGAACTGTGTGGGAACATTACAAATTACATGCTTCTGGAGACATTTGGTACATGTGATGTCTTCAGCATTTCTGAATTAATTAAAGTTTTTCATATCTGCTGAGAAGTTAGTGTCCAAAACTCTCAGATCAAAACCACTATAGTCAAAAAAAGAAAATGAAAGTCTAGGTACAATTTAACTGCATAATCTGCAGTATATTCCTACTAACTCTGAGTGCAAAGAAGAAACCTGAAGTCTTTCCAAAGTTTTCAAGAGGACCAAGCCTGGACCAGCAATGTATAAATCAGGATTATTTACAACCGAGACTAATTTTAAGGATATCAGCATGTAATGTTAATGCATTTGCTGAGTTATCACAGTATAACAAGTTTCTCATAGAGCTCTCGTACTTGTTTTTTTTATCCTAGATTGAGATGCAAATGAAAAGCAGAATAGTATTTTATGTAAATTATAGCACTCACACTTTAATTTCAATATAAACACGTATGATTTCCTCAGAGTTCTTACTGAGAAACAGGAGTAAAGGAGGAAGATATCCAGTAGGTAATTTAACAGGTCATTTAACTAATTTGTGCAGCAGTTTTAACAATACTGAGTTTTCCCTTAAATTCTAATGGAAAGTTGAGTGTTTGAAAATCTTTCTCGTGCAGTAAGTAGTGATTTGAAATATTTGCTAAAATACAGGCTGTTTACACTTTTGACTTCCTTTCTGCCAAATACTTTATTCCATTCAACTGTCTAAATATTTTTTCAAACCCCTCTCTCCTTATCTTCCTCAGTGTTGTAGGAAAGTACTGTACTCATACTAACTTTCTGGAACATTTTCAGAGTTGTGACAAAACAAGTTGTTTTTTTTTTATAGGTAGTGATTATTGACTTCTTTTTAGAAGAAGATGAGAGAGAACTAGCCCTGGAATATGCTGACAGACTGTTAGTACAAACATGTAGGCAACTGCTTTATAAGTAACATGTAAGCAGCTGACCAAAAGGATGATTGTGATATTTTTTAAAGGAAATTCTTGAGATATTGCAATTTGCATTAAAAAATGCCCTGCTGTGTATGAAATTGAATTTACAAGTATTCAAGAACACTCTAGCTACTGTGATTCTCTTCCAGTCCCATGAGGTTCTCTTAGTGGTGCAGGAAACTCATAATGAGAAACTGGAGATTTTGCAAAACATTAAATTATAATCCCCCTTTCCATTAAAAATTAGTTTATCGGTTTTTGATTTTTATTTTTTGCTCCAGACTCTGTGTAGACTATTTATATCAGCATAAAATATGCTTCCAAACATCTATTCTCCAAAATAATATAGCTATTTTGAAAAAGCCTTGGCGTATACAAGACCTATAGTTCAAACAACTGTCAATACCTCATACTTTAGATTATTTTTTCAAGTTATCAGACATTCTAAAGGTGTCTAAGTAAAATGGTTGTAGAATATATGTATATATACCATTCCTACTATAAAGAAATATTAGTCATTTCTCAGTGAACCTGAATAAAATTTAAATAACTTAGGATTAAAGAGATACACCAGGTAGGGACTGTGTGGAAAGCAGCTTTGTGGAGAAGCTCCTGGGGACCCTGGTAGACAAGTTAAACATGAGCTGGCAGTGTACCCCTATGGCAAAGGTGGCCAACAGTGTCCTGGGCTGCATTACGTAGAGCGTTGCCAGCAGCACTGGTGAGACACACCTGATGTGGTGTGCTGTGTTCAAGTGTGGGTTTCCCAGTACAAGAGAGGTGTGGAGTGAGTTCAGTGAAGGTCCACAAAGCTGATGAAGAGGTTGGAGCATGTGTCATACAAAGAGAAGCTGAGACATCTGGAGCTGTTTAGGCTAGAGAAGGTAAGGACCATGGGGGAGTCTTGCCAATGTATATAAATGCCTGAAGGGATTGTGTAGAGAAGACAGAGCCAGACTCTAGGACATTCTAGTAGTTTTGTATTTGATAGAAATTTGTGAATGCCATCTCTCTTGGACAGTGTATAGGGTTCCTTTATCTTTTTAAGGTAGATGTTTTACTTCAATTGTGATTTTTTTAAAACCTCTGTACTAATCTCAAATACCAGTTTGCATACCTGCACAAAATTTTGAAAATTAAATCAGGACCATTTTGATTGCAGCAGTGCTGCTTTTTCTGACTAGCTTAATACAAACAATTGGCTTGAATGGATATTTAAAGGAGAACTGGGGCCCTGAAATTAATGGCAGCAGCAACAAAAACAACAGGTTCCCCATGCAGATGTCTGCAGGCGGAAGAAACAGTCTCTGGCAAGGATCATAGTCAAGTAGTGCTGCTGACAGGGATTGCCCCTGAAAGTTGGTTTGGTTTTTTCTTTCATTTCCAGTTGTTTTGTTGTCAGTTGCTGGCAAAGATCTGTGCCAGGAAGAAGACTGTGAGAGAAAGTGAAGTACTCTGACAAAATTAGAGATGGGTGAGTGCCAACATATGTCTGCTTTTTGAGGACTGAGGGAACTACTGTGCTGGCACATAACAACATAGCTTCACACCAAAGCCATTTACAGAGAGAAAGGGAAAAAGCCAAGATAGCAAAAATATTATAAAGTCAGTGTGCCAGTGATTTTAATATGATTTAATTTGCTAGTTGAGAAAAATACCAGTGCTATTTACCCAACTTGCTGTTACCCTTCTTCCTGTAGAAGAAGGAATATCCATTTAAACCATATGAATGCTGTTAACTTGAAAACAAATTCTGATTTCTCATTTTGATGTAAACAAAGTTAAGACATTTAATGATAAACATTCAGGATGTGTTACTTATTTAACTACATTTGATAGCATTTTTGCCCAAGGTTCTTTCCTGTCTTCTTGGCTTCCAAGATACTGTGTGAGATCCAAACATTTTGAAATCAGTCAGGAATGAATATATCATATGCTTCCAAGTTCACCAAAGAAAACTTCTGTATTCACATACACTGGGTACAATTGACTACAGATCATATCTGTGGGGAAAAAAGGGGTTCTGGTTGAGGACAAGTTGAAAATGAGGCAGCAGTGCACCATTGCAGTGATGCAGGTTCACCAGTTTTTGAACTGCATTTGCAAGAATGTAAGCAACAGGTTAAGGAAAGAGATTTTTCTCCTCTATTCATTATGTGTGAAGCTCTGTTTTGGTTCCTCTATTTATTATGAGAGCTATAGAAACAAACTGTAACAAGTCCAATGGAGGGTCACTAAGGTGGTTAGAAGGATGTATGATATAAAGTACAAGAAGAGACTGGAGGAGCTGAGATTCTTGTTTAGACTATAGAAGGAAGCACTAAAGAGAGAAGAGGTACCTAATTACAATTTTCCACTACGTAAAGAGACATAAAGAAGATGCAGCCAGACTGTTCAGAGGCACACAGCATAAGGGCAATGGTGACAATTTGAAGCAAAGAAAATTCCAAGTAGATATGAGGAAAAAAATCTTCCCCTTGGAAATTACTAAGCCCTGGAATAGGTGTCCTAGAGAGGCTGTGGGATGCTCGTCCTTGATGATTTCCAAAACTAGACTGTAAAAAGCCCTGAGCAGCCTGCTTTAATGTAGAAGTTAGGCTTGGTCTGAGGAGGAGGTTGCATTAGAAGACTTCTAGCATGAAATCTATATTTTTCTATGATTATATATAAAATTTTCTTTACTATTGATGATTTTACTGTGCTTTTCTAACATGGACATCTATTACCATGTTTGTTTTTTTTTTAAAAATCAGACATTAGTTTTCTCACTGTTTATTTTGATGGTATCATCACAATTCCTTTTAAAATATTGTTCTGATCTAATTTTGTTTACTACTTCAAATACTCTTTTTCTTTACTAAATATGTTCAAAACTTTTGAATCAGACTCAAAGAATAAGGGCTTTTGGAAAATGCCTGTTCCAGTACCTTTGTTTCCAGGTCCTTTGCCACACTGAGCCTCTAACCTTCCTTTTCCTCATGATGTACTTAGAGAAACCTTTCATGTTGCCCTTCACCTCCTTCTCTAGCATCAGCTCCAGCTGAGCTTTGGCTTTCCTCTCTCCATTTCTACAGGAGTGAGAGTCTTTGTATCCTTTCCATGTAGCCTGTCCCTGGTTCCACTGTCTGTGTATTTTCTTTTCATGTTTGAGCTCAGTCAGGAGCTCCATGTTCATCCATGCTGCTTGCCTTCTGCCATGCCTGCTTGACATTTTGCCCATTGGAATGGACCATTACTGTACTCTAGGAAGCTATTCTTGAAGGACAATAAAGAAACTAGGCCCAGGTTATAAACCACTATTTGCTTTCCTTCCTTACACAGTGATTTCCCACATTTCATAAAATTTATTAGCGATTTTTAATTAATATTCAACCAATTTAAATATTTATTTTTATGTTGTTTATTAATTGATCTAATTTTTCTTAGACACTTTGGAATCTTCTGCTAAGTACTTTGAATACATATACATTAGTGTATTTATAAGCCTTGTGCATTAAATATTAGTAAAGCAGAAGGCATGATTGCCTCCAGAATTGTAAACAATTAGAAAATAATTCATGGGGACGCCTCACAGGTTTATCTACCTCAGCTTGGCACTCCTAAACATAGAAACTGAAACTGGTAGGTGCTTGGCTTACTTGTTTTTAACAAAATCCAGTCATTCACATTCTAGTGCTTACCCTGCCTTACAGCTCATTCAATTTTTCTTAAATTTTATCTCATTCCTTTTTGTTTTATTCCCCATAGACTTGTTGGACAAGTTTGAGAAAATAAAAGGCTTGATATCTGTGATCACACAGCTGAAAACAAGTTTTTTAAAAATGTATTTACTATGTTAAAATACATGTAGAAGTATGTTGCAGTTAACTCTCTCACTCTTTTTGTCATGGTGAAGTGGTTAACTGTTGTTGCAGCTACTGACCTCAGTCAAAAGCCAGTGATGAGCTGCCTGCAGTAGGTGTTTGAACTAAGTAGATTTAGGAAGATGCAGAATAATATTAAATTTACTGTAACAGTAGGTTCAAGAAACAGACATTTTCTTTGGAACACTGAGACTGCAAAAGCAAGTAAAAGAACATTTTCTTTTCAATAAGGCAAAGCATCAGTCAACTGCAGGAGATTAATACAAACAATTGGCTTGAATGGATATTTAAAGGAGAACTGGGGCCCTGAAATTAATGGCAGCAGCAACAAGATTTAATGCTTCATCCACAAAATTGGTGAAACTTTGATTAGCCTAAGATTTCTTTCCTGTTGCCTGTCTGGTCCTCCCCATTGAACAGAAGCTTTTCTGAATCTGAAATGTTTTTGACTATTGTTTTCTTCTAGAGGGCACAATTTGGTTGAACTTCATCTCTTCACTGATACCTCTGTCTAGTATTCATTCACATCACAAATGATTTAAAAAACCGACACAAAATCCATTATCTTCTAAAGAAAAAAAATCATTCTCACCTATCTACACCTTTAGCATGCTGAGTTTTAGTACAGACTCTATGGACCGGTGAATGCCTTGCCAGTCCTTTACATTCTGAAGCAGCTTTGATAGTCTTACTCTTTTGTGAGTTAGCTGGCAGTTACATGTGTGGAGGCTTGTTTCTTTACGACTGCCAATACATGAACTGGAATTAACAGTGTTAAAAAATAAACAAAAATACACTGCATATTCATTCGTTAGGAAAAAAAGGAAAAACAGAATCAGGGAATGCTCAGAGGGTAAAGTTGGATTCTTCTTACCAGCTGAGATACAGCCTATGAGGTGGACAGCTGCATGCAGCCATATATCTTTTTATAGCTGCATGAGGGAGGAGGAAGTAACTTTAAAAAAAAAAACAACAGTAGGAATTAAGATAATTCTATGATTCTATGATAAATATATTGTGTAAAAGACAAAAGTACCTATCTCAGTAGAAAAACAAACACTGAAATACTTTCCCACAATAATTTCTATTTTATTTTGACTGATCATGAGATGTCAATTGCAAAAGAAAAGGGAAATGGAATCTGTGCAATTGTCAATTGAAAAGGACAAATTTACAGCACAAAATGGGACTCTTGATGAGAAATTCCAAACTCTCATTCTACTCTGTTACTGATGTGGTTCCAGAGAACTTTGTCATATATATTATTTTGTGTTATTTATAAACCAACGATCCTTATGGTCTCAGTGAAACAGCATTAGTTTAGGTTCAACCATCCTATTTTATTCTTGATGCTTTGGCACTATGAAACCACAAAGTTTTAATGAAATGCTTGTGCCATTGTTTAAGATCCCAAAAGGAAACCCAGACTTTGTTTATTAGGGATGTGTATGAAGTATTTCCTATTTTGGCTGGTTATATACAATGCCAATAAACCTTCAGTTTCATGTATCTATTCCTAGTCAAGCGGGTAGTGATTTCCAGGGAGTTTAGCTCTCCTATACACTGAAATAATAAACTCAGCCAGAAAAAGAACATAAAATTCATAAACAATATTAGGCACAGAATAGTCTAGGAAAAGGAGTTTCACCTATAAATTTCTTGGCTGTAAGTGGTGAAACAGTAGAAATCATAAATAATACAGGATTTTATGTTTTGCGTTGTATGAGTTTTATAGAGCTCAAATGGAACATAATAAGGAAACAGCAAAGCTCTCCCTGGGTACTTCATAAGTTGTGGGATGAATTTTCCGCACTGATGCCAATTGAGCTTTTTTCCCTCCACTCCAATATTCGTATGAACAGCAGGGAAGCATTTAATTTCATAAAAAGCTATATATAGCTGCTAATTATAAATAGTAAGATTGATATATACCTGACCTAACATAAATTCTGTTTAAAAGGATAACCCTCTGTGATACAGATTCTAGGTTTTGAGAAGTCCTTTAATGATTTGCAATTTCATATATGTTGTTCTAGAAAAATATTTTCTAAAATTTAAGTGATAGGTCTTTAAAAACATGTGGGATAGAGTGAGATTATGCGCAGAGACAATTAAGAAAGTATTTAGTAAGAAGACAGTACAGACTGGTGATCAGGCACAGGGCTCGGTCAGACGAGTGTACTGACCAGCTCTGTTTTACAAGTGGCCAACCCCTTTTATGCCCTTTCTGTCTATTTTTCCTTTGTTCCTTCCTGATCCCCCTCCCCTGCACATTCGCCATCAATTTGCATAACTTCAGCTACCCTCTGTAACACCCTGGACCCTCAGGTTTACATCTTTATCATCTGCAAGCTCCTGTTTTGCCTGCAGTTTCTTGGTAGCCCATCAATTAATGATTTGACTGACCAGGTTTGTTTCCAGTTATTGTCTCCCTTACAATTGTATTTTAGCTCTGTGCCTGCATTTTTTATTTATTATATTCCCCTTGTTGTCATATCGTTTCAACAAGGTCCTTTATCACATAATCTTGCAGAAATAAATGTTTCCACATTCTACATAGCCTCATCAGTGACTGACCAGCTTTGATTCTCCTTATTGCCTCACTTATTATTTGTTGATCATGTTTGTGTCTTAGTACGTTTCTTTATGGCTTCCCTCTTTTCTTATTATCCCCTTTTGCATTAAACAGGTCCTTGACCTGATACAGGAGGGAAGGAGGGAGCAGACACCCTTTTCTTCCCCATGCCCTTACACTTAGAGTCTCAAAAATTTCTCTTCAATTATCACAATGTCGTTCTCCTAGTAGAGCAATGTCCACATGTAGAAGCAAGTGGAATCGCAGAATGGCTTAGGTCGGAAAGCACCTCTGGAGATCATCTAGTGCGACTCCTTGTTCAAAGAGGTTCAGCTAGGGCATGACTTCAGACCCTTTCTGGGCCACCTGTTCCAGTGCTCAACCATCCTCACAGTGTATTTTTTTTAGCCCACCTTGATATTTAAATGGAATTTCTTGCATTTCTATTTTTACCCCTTTCTTCTTGTTCTCTTACTGGGCACCACTGAGTCTGCTTTGTCTTCTTTATACCATGTCAGCAGGTGTTTATACATATTCATAAGAACCCCCTGAATCTTTTCTTCTCCAGGTTAAACAGTTCCAGCTCCCTCTCGCAGATGCTCTAGTCCCTTAAAAATCTTTGTGCCTATAACAGAGTCCTACTGTCACTGTAGTGAAGTAGTGATATGCTGTGTTCAAATAATTACTTTTTTTAGACTCTTTTACACCATCAGAGCAAGGGGAGACTAAAGCAGGGGGATAAGAGCTAAAAACCTCAAAGTTTGGGAAATTTTCATTTTAATCCACAAGTGATTAAACATACTGAGCCAAGTACTGGTGCTGAAATACCACAGTTAAGTTTTACCCTGGTTGAAAAAAATACATCAGTATATTCCAGAGTTCAGTCCGAAAACTGTAATTTTAAGTCTAGACCAGTTAGTTGTTTTTCATGGTGATCTCTCAAGGCAGAAACAAATAAAATTTTGTTCTTGTTTATTTGGCTTCCCACCTACTTTTTTTAATTTTTTTTTTTATAATTTTTAATATTACTGAAAGCTAGGTTTAAGTTGCCAGATATTCTATGCTGAATTCCAAGGGAAAGCAGGAAATAAGCAGCATTTCTTTGTTAATCTGCGATGCAAGTGTCAAGGCCCTTAGTGCACCCACAGGTTTCACACTCGTCTTGCCTAGCCTGCCCTGGAGCTTCCCGTGGCCCAGACCACCTTTCAGCTCAGCCCTGCTCCTGAACTGTCCTATCTTAATGGGGGCCCCTGGGCACAGGGATGCTGACATTTGTTAGGGGCCACAGGTCATGGCTTCCTTCAGGACCCTGACAGTGAGTGGAACTAATTGGAGTCACCACACATGTGAAGCATGTATGAACAATAGCTGGGGTTTTTAAGACTTCTAAGAAGTTGTGTTGTGGTCCTCAGAAAAGTGGTCATATTTATAGGCTTTTTATATGTGCTGTGGGATTACGCGGTCTAGTGTTGGGCCTTCTGAATGTTATGCAGCATATAGCCAAGCATGTAGACCAAGAATGGATCAGCAGAGGATCTAGGACTTCCAGCTAAGTCTGTTGATGCCTCAGATGCATCAGGGCTGAAAGCTGTAACTGCAAAATCCCAGGAAGCTTTCTATATTTGTTGTGTTCATAGTCTTTTCCTTGGGGTGTCTGTATAGTAAAAGGGAAAGGTAGTCTCCCTGCAATTGGATCTACTGTGACTGAAGAGCAATTTCAAGTTTCTAGTTAAAAAAAGAGCAGTGTTAGCCTTAATGAACACTCTTCATATAGGATTAGAATCTTAACTCTATTGTACAGAGAACTGACTGTTTAAGAGCAGAAATCAATCTTCTCTTTACTGGAAGTAGTCAAACAAAATTTTTGTTGGAGTTTATGCCAAGTGAGAGATGCTGGAGAAGGAGCCGCTAGCTTGTTACTACAGTAACGGGGAAAGAAGGAAAGCCATGGTTGTAACTAATGATATAGCAAATGTCTACGAACAAGTTCTGCAACTTAATCTGCAGGATAAGTAGGAATTCAGCATGGAACAATCATGCCGATACTCTCAATGTCTCTATAATTTAGCTCTAAAAAGGAAGTTTTGTAGCGGTCACTCTCCTTTTTCACATAATAGTAATCC
Source organism: Podargus strigoides (assembly GCA_028020825.1). Lineage (NCBI taxonomy): Eukaryota > Metazoa > Chordata > Aves > Caprimulgiformes > Podargidae > Podargus > Podargus strigoides. The sequence goes on along the minus strand of CM051621.1, from coordinate 22,791,413 downwards.
TCCTGTTTTTTCAAAAACAAAGCAAACAGTTGAACGCTGATGCAAATGAAAAACAGCAGAACACTGAAATTATTTTGTCCACAATGTTTAATTTATCCAGCTCAAAATTTTTCTTCAGCAAAGCTAAGAGAATCAATAGACTTTACTATCATACTCTTATTCAAACATTTAAAGCATGCTGAAAACAGTGCCTCTGTGCTTCCTTGTAGAACTAGTGATGGTGGCATTTTAAACATCCATCTTCAAATTCTCTGAAGACTTTAGCTTGCAAATATAAATACATTGTTAATAATTAAATTGCTTGGATAACTGAGAAAAAAAAATAGTGCCTGAATATAAGCACAGTCATTGCATATGGACATTAGGTTTGTTTATGAATTCATGCAGAAATGAACTTTTCATTTCCCTTTGGTTAGATTGAGGAATTGCTTTTCACCATACTCAACAAAACAGGATGCAATTACCTCTGAAAAGCATGTGGACATAAATTGAGTAAATAATTACCTGCCATTTGGAGAATGTAAACAATTAGTCAAATTAATTACATGTGATATTCAAGAAGCCAGAGATATCTGATTATAAAATCAATAAAAAATAGGTATATCCCTACCCAGTTTTTCAGCTTGTAAACTATTATAGATGACAAAGTAGTCTTCGAAACGAGAGTTTTTCCAAGGAAACTAAATATATTTTTTTAAGACAAAACTAAGCGCATAGTTTCTTCAAAACTACTTCCAATTCTTTGCACAACGCATATGTATTTTTTCACAATTAATACAATTCTGATTAATGTTCTACTTTTGATAATCTGCATTTTTAAAATGCAAAACAGTCCTTTGAAAAATTTACTTCCTTTTATTTTCCTGTAGTTTAGGGTATTATGTGTACGATATATTTGAGTACACTGTAATTACCCATCTACTTCTGACCTTTTCACTCGTTCCTTCTGTAATTTGTGTTCTTTAGCAATACCACTCTTAAAAACTGCTTTGGTTAGCTGTTAATGTCATTTTTCTTTATCAGGAACTGAACAGATTTATTCCTTCTCTCCAGATGGGGATTATGTAAAGTATAAATTCTATACTTGTGCTCCTTTGTGTACATATGAAGACTTTGCAAAGTCTAATGAGAAGAGCTAGGTAGGCTTCAAGGTAGATATGTTTATTTTTTTATTAAAGGATTGGCAGTTATAAATTTTGAAACACATTAGAAAATGTTTCTTTAATCAAGTTTAGGGGTACTGTCAGTTTTAAAGCGTTATCTCGTGAATTATCAGAATACCTTTAGTTGAAATACAGATTTATAGTAGAAGAAAGGTTCCTTGTATGTTTTCTCCCTGAAGCATACCTTGCTTAAGTCTTATTATTTAGGGAATCTGGATTTAAAACTGAGGGAAATTAAATGGCATTTTTAAAAATACAGAGGATTTGATGTAACATCTCGTATGCAGGTGATCCTCAAAGAAGTTGGTTGTGTTATAAATTAGGGATTTGCCTTTGATGGAGTTCTAAATGAATAGGGAAGAGCTACCAGCATAATCACACAATAAGGTCATGTATTCACAAGCAGGAACCGATATGTTAGCTCTGCTATAGTTAAAGCTTGTGGCAAATCAGCCATTCTAAATATACATAAAACTGCATTAAACTGCACCTCTTAGTAAAAATCATATCCCTATGGTTTATTTTTGCTGTGCCATGAAGTTGTTTAATCTCACAATTTGATTCTAGAAAGTCTCTACTTTCAGTACCGTTTGTAATAGTAACAATTACAATAATGATAATGTGCAAATTGTTGATGAATTTGTAGTCTTATGTCATGGAAAGATGATATTTCTGTTATATGGCCAGTTTTTCAAATTGCTTAGAACTATTATGTGTCATTACTTTTTCAATCTGCTTTCCTCATTTTCATTTGAGATTTCACCATATTTTCCTTAGAACATACTTCTTTTATCATAAGATTTGATGGTAAATTCCCAGTGAAGAGCAATGAGAAGGATAAGAATATTTTGCTGACAAATGTATTCTCAGAAGAGTTAAGTCTTTGTGACTTTAGAGGGTAATTGAAACTGGAAATTCCTGTTGGTAGTCAAACCAAAATTAGATCAGATATAAAACTTTCAGTCACAAGCAGGAAACAGATGGAACTACCTTGAAATCAAATAGATTAGCCTTTAATAATGAAATGCTTTTGTTGCTATTATCAAATGTTGTTTGATTGTGAGGTTAGCTGCTTTCTGCTTCGTTGGATGGACATTTAATTACTTACCTTGTATGGCCAATAAGAGTTCTGCAAATGTGGTAGGAAAGGAGACAAATCTCTCTGAAGCAAATGGCTGTCAGTAGGAGAGAATTACCATCTAAGCTATGTTTTGTCTCAAGTGTTCTTGTTAGCTGGTGGGAGCATTCTAAAGTGACATGAAATATCCTATTTGTATAAAGGGAGGATTGCTAGATAATTTTAAAGAAAAAAAGAAGTGCGAGCTCTATCATTTGAAGGGGAGACATTTCATCTGCAAACAAATCAAAGATGCAAAATTTGAATTCTACAAAAACTAGGAGTGTCGCAAACTTCAGACCTCCTGAAGTCCAGATTTTATTCCCTCATCTAGTTAATCAGACCTTTTGAATAAATCCCAAACTGATGTTTCTAAAATTTTTTTTTTCAGAGAAAACAAATAACTGTGCTACCTGTTTTTTCCACAAATAAAGTCTTAGAAGAATGATAAATGTAGAGAGAAACTGAAAAATATTTTTTTTTTACTTTGTAAGTCACCAAATGAAAATATTTTGTCAAACAGGACAGTAGTGGTCTATACTGCCACTCAGAAGAGATTATCTTCTTTCAGGTTAAGTGTTTGGTCCTTGAGAAAAATTATCTTGACACCTGGTAAGACCATCTGTGCTCGTAATTCTGTTTCCTCTGTGCTCTTAAAATGTCTTTGGATATCAGCTCATTGAATGTGGAAATATTACTTCAAAAATAGTAAAAATATAATAGTTCATGTCCATAGTCATATGTAGCCTAGAAACTCAGTAAATGTACTGCATTAAGCTAACAACAAAGGCCACAAGGCTTATCAGACTCCTGCTTTTGCCCCTCTAGAGCTGTTTTATCTTATTTAGCTGTAACAAAAATTACCTAAGGTTCAGATAACTGTTTATCTTATTTTAGCTGTCGCACAGTTGTTGCATTGTGCTTATTACTGTAAATAATTTTTTTAAACTCATAGATAGTAGTAACAACTGTTTCTTCTGTACAGAATGAACTATCTATGACCCCTGAAAAATATGCAGTGTAGTAGACTATTCTCCATGCTGTGACAGCAGAAGCCTTTAAAGTACAGGCACAAGATGATACCGGAGTTCCTGGGGCTATAGACAACAAACCAATGGTCACTTGCTGGTTATTAAAGGGATGCAGCCTTGGGAACTGCAGTAAGAGCAGTAAAAGCAGTTTTAGTAGTAATAAAACCCCCGAAGAACAAGTATCCAAAAGGTGTAAAACACATGATATATGGTAAATTTGCATGGAACTGTGAACCAGTGGAAAAAGTACAAGTTATTTCTGTATGTTTGGTAACGTGCTACAAGTGGACCTAAGAGGGAGGAAAAAGAAATCACGGACACTGTAGTCCTCCTGGAAAAGGATTTGGAGTACCAGTGACCTTTTAATACACTCTCCCTGAGTGAACCCACTTAACTTAGGACCCTGAAGGACAGTGGAAGGTTAAGCATAATACAAGGGAAAGTGTATCATTTGTAACTGAAGGGGAGGTACACCTATGTTATCTAGTAGATATTCTACTCAGTCACTGAAATTACCTGTTGTCAAACAAGTTTGAAACTTGTGACCTCATGCCTAAATCCTTTAGTGACAAATTGTTTGTTCATATCTTCACTTTAAATTCCAGTTTTATGACTAAGTCAAGTTCCCAGATGTAGACTGGAAGTCTCCTAATTATTAACTTCTTTAGAAAATTAATAGAATTCTCATTATCGACTCTATTATGGGAGGATCAGAGGACACCAAACAATTCTCTGTACAGCTATGTGCGTTGTCTTATGCTAAATTCAGATCTTGGCTATCCTTTTGAAACTCGGGTAAGGGTAACTACACAGTCACAGATCCATTTTTTATGCTTCATTAAGTATTAGACAAATTAGGAAGTTTCAAGTAAGGAGGAAATACATAATCTTACTTTTTCAGTGCCTTCTACCTAATCATTTAGAGATTTATTCTAAAATAAATTCCAGAAGAGAAGCCTATTTTTCATGCTGCACAAAGCTAGCTTGAAAAATTTGGTATTGCCCTGTTTTATTTATCGTAACATGGAGTCTTTTATGTCTTAGAAGTGACATGTCCTATGTGCTACATACAAAAAAATAAAAAATAAAAAAATCAACCCAAATTTTGCTCAAAGAAGTTATGTTGCACCTGAAAGGAGGTTGTAGCGAGACAGGGGTCGGTCTCTTCTCCCAGGTAACAGTGATAGGACAAGGAGTAATGGCCTTAAGTTGTGCCAGGAGAGGTTTAGATTGGATATTAGGAAAAATTTCTTCATTGAAAGGGTTATCACACATAGGAACAGGCTGCCCAGGGAAGTGGTGGAGTCCTCATCCCTGGAGGTATTTGAGAAATGTGTAGATAAGGTGCTGAGGGACATGGTGTAGTGGTGACTTGGCAGTGCTAGGCTAATGGTTGGACTTGATAATCTTGAATGTCTTTTCCAATGAAGGCTGTTCTATGTTTCTGTAAAAGAGAAAAAAAAAAAAAAAAGAACCACACCACCTTCCAAATACAAAAAAATGTAAAACAATACACAAGAAATCTGAATCCACAGATCAACAATGGTAACTATCCTATCTCCAGACAATAAACATGTCTTTCTTTAGGAAACGCCTTTTCTAAAGCTAAATTGCTATTGAAGGTAACGTGTTTTCATTTCCTGCCGTTTAAAGATAGCCCTACAGCTCTTAGAAATAACAGAGTGCAGCAGCCTGTAGAAAATTATAAGTGTACTTGTACTTTTCTGCTGCCCTTTGAGACTGGAGATTGCCAGATCTTTACCTCTCCTGTTTTTTAAAGCCTCTTTTGAATATGTGGAAAAGAATATGAATAGAATATGTGAAGTGGCCATTTGGAGTACTGTGGCAGCATATAGAAGATTGAAAAGTCTGCCTCTGATGTATTCAGGCAAGAGAAGGAGCACATAGTTTGAGGAAGTATGTATATTAGCAAAGATTGTAAACACTTCAGAAAAGTATTTCAGTGTAATGGGTTTTTATCATGTTTATTGGACGTCTCCTCCAAAACATAAAATCGTTTCAGAGTATCTCTTCAGTAACTACAGTTTTTCTGTGATAATCATAAATTAGCTGTATAGGTGTGCCTGCTGTACTCTGATGATACTTTCTATGAAGATCAGAAAGACTGTAGCCTTGTCACTGCAGGCATTCCTCTGGAAAAAATCATATGCTCTTAATAGTTAATGAAGAAATGATATTTACCTCACTTTCCACTAAAGGCTTCTCTATCTGCTCCAGCACAACACAGACTTCAGAACAGCAGGTAATTTGTTGAATTACAGTACATGCTGTCTCTCTGTTCTGTGAGAAACCATTAAGATCAATTAGTACTTCACAACCACTTTCTCAAAGTACTTTGCAAAGATTAATAGTGCACATTTTCATGTCACTTATAAATCATTATTTTATTATTATTACTTACTAAATAATCAATAACAGTCTAAAATTTAGATTCTGATTTATCCTGGAGCAAATAACATAGCACATTCATTGAGAATACTTAACAGGATAACTTCAGAAGGCCTTGGTCAAATGACTTCTTCCTCCTGCCAAGTTCGAAGGTGCTGGCAGAAGCATCTGGTTAAAGTTCCATCAGCTGTCTGAGAGGAGGGTGAGAATGACTAATTCAATTAACGATTTCAATTATTTTTACTTTTCATACCACGTCCTTGAGTACATGGGGCTTTTTTGATGTGTTGGGAGTGGGTTTTGTGGGGCTTCTTTGGTGGGTTTTTTGTTTGTTTGCTCATTTGTTTTTAAAGGTAGCATGTTTAGCTACCATAATGCTTTAATATTTTGTGAGAGCTTCACTCAATTGCTACACCTGACAAATGCAATGAAAAGTCAAGACTTTCTTCGCTTTAAATAACTGTAAAAATTTGAATTCTTACACTACTCTTGGTAAATATTCTCTTTTCAAAAATTGTGTAGAGTAGAATCAAAAGACTACTGAAAGGACTTTTTGTATGTACAGAATCACTGCATTTCTTTCACAATTGATTCTATTACAGATTTCTGATGCTAGCAACAAATTTTTATATGAAAGGTAAAATATTTTTATTGCAAAACTCAGATACAGAGACAATGAAATCACAAGACACGTATTAGAAAAATGAGAGTATGTACAAACAAACGTAGAGGGGAAAAAAGTCATCTTAGCCAAACAAGCTTATAGAATACTGTGGTTTGTCATACATTTTGTCTGAGTTTTGAACTCTGATGAATTCACAGAAATAAAATACACTAATCAATACATGTGTGTTTTCGATTTGATCCTTGGCAGGCATGTGCTCATAATATTTTTAGGAAGTTGCACAGAAGTACTTTTGTAGAACTGAAAAGGCCAAATATTAAGACAACTAGTATATTCTGTGAAGGTTCATAAGCTTTTTTTCTGTAAAACAAACCCTGAAATTCAGTTGTGCTGTCTGTCTTTGATTTTAGTAGATTTTGGCTTAAAATTAGTAAAGAGATAATTAAATTTATAACTTGAGGTAACTGGTCTCTGTTCTAAAATTTTAGAGCTACTATATTCACATATGGATATTAGACTAATTACTTTCTACAATCTGTATAACTTTTGAAAATAAAACTCACACAGGAATTTCAAGACCAGTCAGCATTGCTCATAATCTTCACTGGTTTAATGGTTAAATAATTATTTACTTCAATAGGGACACCTTTTGAGAATATGCATCTTTCAGCCCTCCTCTCCAACTAAATTCTGTATCCTTTTAGGTAGCTGCTCCTGTAAACAGTTTGACTGTAAGCTCTGTACCTCAAATTTGAATATATCTGCCATCTCACCTACTCAGCTAAAAATCTACTGCAAGTAAAACAGCCTTCTGATTCATAATTTAAGAGAGTCTTTAGAGGAAACTATTCTGTTTGTCTCTAAATGATCAGTGATAAGGAAGGGACAGGTATTTTAGATTGCCTCTGGCAATGAAAAATGCAATATAAAGCACTGAAATCTTAAAGAAATACATGTAAAAAACTGAAATATTGTAATCGTTTTACTACTTAAATTTTCATGCAACTTCTGCAGGCACTGTAAAAAAGTAAATTCTCTTTTTTTAGGCAAGTCCATAAAATATAAATGATGAAAAACAACAGCACAAAACATGTGGAAAAAAAAATGAAACACAACTTCATTGAACAACTGTGGCTAATGAAAATAATGTTCAAAAACATGCTAATTGCTCCACAAAGTAGGGGTTTTTTTTGCTGCCTCGCAATTTTTATAATTAATCTCTATCACTAGTGTAAGATATTAAACTTTTTGTTTTCTAGGTATTTACATTTACCTTACTGAGGTAAACTTTACAAAAGCAGTGGGATATGTGGTTTATATCTTGCTTCAAGGACCACTCTATTTTCAGTTTCAATAAGTAGGAATTTATCTTGAACAATGCCTTAGAACACAGTTCTGGTTTTAATGTAGGCAGAATCATTGCTGCAAATTTTGAAATGAAATTTTGGTATTTATGAATGAAATTTCTAGGAGAAGGGAAAGATAAAGGAAATACACCATCTAAATGTTTTGTCATGTATCATTGTGGAAATGGATGATACTGAAATAGTTAATGACCACGTTTAAACTATTTATTAGTGTTTTGACCTATAACTGATAATGGCAATGTCTCTAGTCTCCAGCTAAATGGGTGTCTCTGAGGAAGGGCATTGTAAGGAGAGATAAAAAGAAAAGCATATGTTAGTTCAAAAGGAACTTGAAGAATTCATTAAATCTTGTAGTTTTAGATCAGCAGAGGCCATTCTGGTTCTCCTGAGTCTAAAATGACAGAAGCAAGATATAGCTAGCTATTTGAAAAACAAACCTAACTCATATTTTTTTTTCCCCTTACTTGGCTGTCTTTCTCAATTAATTGTCATTGGCTATATTTTTTTTTTCAGCGTTTTGTCAAGCCTCTCAACTCCATATCAAGTCCAAGTCAATTCAAAAGTCTGCAAAGGACTAAAATATAGTCATACAAATTATAACCTATTCATTGTCCCTTGCCAGGAGATTGACATCCACTGAAAGAGGTGTTCAACCTCTGTTTGCTTGCTTTAGGTTGCAAGCATTCAGTTTTCCTGCTCCAATTCCACAGAAAGAAAACTGAAATGAGATAAAAATGTAGCCACTGAAACACGTAGCAGATGACGCATCATGCAGGAAGGAGGGCCATCAGCCATAGATGGCTTCAAGATTGCAGAATATACAGGACAGTCTCTTACAGCTAAAGCAGGTACAGGGATTATGAATCTTGCCTTCTACAGTGAATTTCTACATACCTGTAGATTCCATCCCTGTTCTTCTGTTACTTTGCTTTTACTTCTCTAAAACACCTCCATGTTTTTCAGAAAGAACACTGCAGGGAAGCAATCCCCCATCAAAATGAAGCAAGCCTTCTATGGGCTGTTTATGTATGAAAGGGAGGAAAAAAGTTATGTATCTGTATTCATAATATGAATGGCTTTAGTACAGGTGCTTTATTCAGAATATTTCTGTGTCTTTATACATTTCTGGATCTAATATTTTATAACCAGAGACATTTCTAACAACTAAAAAAGTACTGTTTTGGATGACTCAAATTCTATTTCAACACATTTGTTTCTATGGCTGTATCCTGAAATGCCGTGAACATTACAAGTTTGTTTGTGCAATCTAGAAATTAAAATATCAAAAATCAGCGTGAAGAGATAATAATTTAAATAAATCAGCTTATTTCTTATTTCAGCTACTTTTTTTTTTTAATCTGTTTCCTGTTTCTACCACCAGCTACTATCTAAAGACTTAACAGAACTTTAATTTTATATAATAATTTTCAGTATCTATCTGTAATTATTACCACTCAGAACATTAAATAGCTCCACAAATTGCTGCTGTTTTTTTCATGGACAGATACACATGCATATACACAGCTGCTATAGCTAGCAATCCCTTAAAAAAACAGTCCCTAAAAAAAAATCTGAAAAAGAATTCATAAACTTACAAGAGGTTTATATTAGGTAAAATCTTTTTATGTCAACATGATGTCATTTCTAAAAACACAGTGCTGTCATGTCACCTACTAATCTTTTATGCAAGTTAAATATTTAAGTCAGAATAGCATACCTTTATTATAGAAATTATGATTTCCTGTTTGCTATCCACTAACAATGACATTTGGGTTTCACAGGCCACAATGTTAAATGCATATGCAGAACTGTTTACTACAGAACACATTACTGACACACTTTTGTTTGTGTTGATAAAATTTGAATGTTGTGCACAGCACAAAGACAAGTCTAAGAGATATGACTGGAAGTATTGAACTTAGCTGATTGCTACATTCTCATTTTATAAGCAGCAGGAAATCTTTAATTTCCAGAAAGTATAAGAATTGTACTTAGATAAATATTCTGTGATGGTTTACATAAAATAAATCATGACTTTTTTTTTTTCTTCTTCATGCTAAAGGAAAAGAATTAAAACATTAAGAGATTTACACATCTCACTAGGAGACAAACTTTCTTTTGAAAACTGTTTGGAATAACTAAATCTTATAATTTCACAAATATTAAAACACAGTTTTGAAACATTTTTTGAGGGACAGGTCCATGCTACTTTTTAGTAGAAGTACTCTCCTTGATAAGAACTATTCAAAAACTCGTTGGTTGGTTGGTTGGTTGTTTTTTTAAATCTGCTTCAGCTTGTCATCTTCATATTTACCATGACCAGCCTTTGCCACTATTTGTATAGGCTTTTACTGTTGCATAGATCAGACCCTTGAGGTTTGCCTCAAAGCTCTTCACATGGAATCAAGGTGATGGTCAGACACAGGCAGGAAGGAATCTGATGTTTATGAAAATAAGTATTTTCTTCCATGTGACTTAAGTGGGATAAAACTATTTGTTGAATTTTGAACATAATTCCTCTTTATGCACCTCCCATTATGGACAACAGCAGCATCTGCGGCACAGCCTGATTTTCTCCCCATTTAATAGGATTGGAGATAAACAGTACTGTATCTAACTCATCACTCTCATTTGGGGTGGCTGGCAACAGGTCCAGAAGTTCCCTATAATGCAAGACTTACTGGATGTTCAAATAGTGCTTTCTTTCTGGGTCTTTTCAAAATTTTCCTGAGCAGCGGATATTCTGAGAACCTAATCTAGCTTCATGTTTCTGCTGTAAAGTTTATTGGCCATTGGTTGTTGCTGTTAATTTACCCTGCTGATGTCATTACAACCCAGCCTTTGTGCCTTCTCTTCTTTTCAGCCCTCTCATTGTAGATAGCAGTATCAACACTATTGTAACAGAAAAAACAATAAAATTGAAGACTCACAGTAACTACAAAGGTGTGCTGTTATAGTCTAAACTGAATTGTTTGTCCTAAGTGTTAAGTTCTGGTCACTTAATAATAAAAGATTTTCTTCTATGGCCATTTCTATCAGTCTGGCAATGGGTTCTGAAGGGAAGCCAAAGGCTGCAGTCCAGCTGAACAGAATTCATGGATGCCTGAGTATCTGAGGATCAACTTTCACACTGGAAGACTCCAGGAGAAAAATGACGATAGATTTTGTTGTTGTTTGTTTTTTTTTTTTCTTTTTAATGACGTTTTCACATGGATGAAGAAAATAACACTTGAAAATGCTAAATTGGACATTACTAATGTTTTTTTGCCTAATATGAGTTAAGTATTAGAAATCCACAGCTTTCTGTAAAGGGAACTGACAGCTTAAGCAGTTGTTTTAGTGAATCTGGTCTAGAAAAAAATAACAAAACATATAAACAAAAGTCCCAACAGTCAACTACCAAAAATAATTAAGCACACAGGGGAATAGGCAGCAGGGTCTTGGCAATGTTATTCTCCTATTGTTTATCCTGCCAAATAAATCCAGGCTTGAGGGTTTTGGATTTATATCAAATATTTGGAAACAATCCTGTCCATTTGCTCACTGCATCTGATTTTCCACGTTACCAAATAGGGCATAAAATCTGAGAATTCCTCTCTCACAGTGAGATTTGTTAGGCCTTGCAAATTAGAAATGGTGAGAACATGAATGATTTAGTTGCTTCTGAAAGCAATATTGCCTGAATAAAAAAGAATATTTAGGTATACCTAGCAAAATGAGTTTCATTTAAAAGGGTTTAACATAGGTAATCAGTTTTTGGAAACCGTCGATCTTTAATAGCAAGATCTCTACTGAAATCTCATAATTTTAGTAGAGATCTTGCTACTAAAATGCAGAACTGATAATATACATTTCTGTATAGAAACTCATATAAAGGTAATAGCCACAAAAGCAAGGTTACCAAATAGACCTTTCGAACTATCTCCCATAAGTGGTTTAGTCCTGAAATATTAGTGTTGCTTTTATCTGCTACTCCCTCAAAATTAAAATGTTGTAATATAAATAAATAAATGGCCAAATAGAGCCTAGTACAGAATTTGGCAGTCTTCTGGCTGAGGGACCTGGGTCTCTTTAGCTTGGAGGAGACTGAGTGGTGACCTCACTAATGTTTATAAATACATAAAAGGTGAGTGTCATGAGGATGGAGCCAGGCTCTTCTCAGTGACATCCAATGATAGGACAAGGGGCAATGGGTGCAAGCTGGAACATGGGAGGTTCCGCATAAATACAAGAAAAAACTTCTTCACAGTGAGGGTGACAGAGCACTGGAACAGGCTGCCCAGAGAGGTTGTGGAGTCTCCTTCTCTGGAGACATTCAAAACCTGCCTGGATGTGTTCCTGTGTGACCTGATCTAGGTATTCCTGCTCCTGCAGGGAGATTGGACTAGATGATCTTTTGAGGTCCCTTCCAATCCCTAACATTCTGTGATTCTGTAAACAAGAAAACTTGCCTAGGAGTTATTATTGATCTATTTTCATCTACGTTTTGGTTTTTAAATACTGTCAAAGGTACTAGACACATGGAGAAGGCACTCATTTTTATTATTTTTATAAAACTAAATATTGTTTCAGGTGAGAATAAAATTAAAATGCTGGAGATCAAATTAATTTCTTACTTCTGCTCTTCCTTAGATTAAAGGGATAGAATGTCATCCAAATATGTGCTTCATTACTTGTATATGAAGTTTTGTATTAATACAACTCCAAACATGGCCATCCAGCTAAGATTCTGGAAGCTTGTCCAAATGTAATATTTGTTTCTGACTTTAGGCAATTATGTTCAGCATTTAATGACAAGTCAAAGCTATAGAATTTCTGGGTCATTAAAGTATTTTATAAGTGTTATGGTGCAAAATAATCAGTATTATGGAGCATGAGAACAGAAGAGAAATAGACGTTTGAGTTGCCAAAAGCAAATATAGAAAATGAAATCTTCTCTGATGTGAATAGCAGTATTGTTTGGTAACCTGGCAAAGAAGTAAATAGCTTCCCTTTCTGTGAAGCCAGAAAGATGAAGAATAGCTGCTGTTGAGTCAAATAAAGATTTTCAATTAAAGGAAGGGCTTCACACATTAAAATGTATTCCTGTAGAGCAGGATATGAAATATCAAACAATTGCAGCAGAGAACAGGTGTTTTTACATGCTATGTGACTCAGCCATTAGTGCCAGAGGTATTTATAAATACCTTGTTAGACAGAAAGATATAAGATTTGTAAAAGTTTTTTGTTGTTCACAGGCAGATTTATTATTATTTTTTAAAATTATTATTTATTTTTTGAATATTTAATTTCAAATATTTACTTGCCATATTAACTTGCACTGCCAAAGAGTGGCTTAGAGGGCAATGAAATATGTAGAAAGCTGGAGAAGTATAAGGTTTAGCCACTTCCAGGGTTCCATGGCAAGCTAGAATCCAGTTGTGCCTTTGAAAATTACTGTTCTATACTTTCCACCGGCACTGAGGAGTTTTAGAAGGGCATCATCACTAGTGTATCCAGTTTGAGATGTACCTAAATGTTTGTGTCTGCTGAAGTGAGGCCTTGGTGATCTGTATAAAATACGTAAAATGACATAAATGAAGTAAAAGTAAATGAAGAATGACATATCTTACAGAATAGTTCTCTGGTCAGGACATTCAGAATTCAGTTCCAATAGCTTTTTCATCGTCAATTCTAAATTTGTAATGTCTGGCATATATATCACGAGGCTCAAGGATATCATAATAGAGAAACTGTATAAATAGATCCCTTAAACTTACTTTCTGTACATTTGCTCTAAGACCTTTGCTTTCATTCTTGAAAGGAAGAGAAACAAAATCTTGTAACAGTGTTGTCTCTTGTAAAGCTTAGGCAGGGTCAGAAGACATCTCATGATTTTAAGTCATCTAAGAAACTGTAGCATAGGTTCACTTCATCTCATTGCTGTTAGCTTTTGATTTACGATTGCTTTATCTTGCCAAAAGTATAAAAGGCAAATGAATAATGATGAACGGTCTATGATGTCATACAGAACTAATGGCAGTTCAGCTGAAAAATTTAATTAATATGTCATGTAAACAGTTTTACCTGTCACTGCAGTTCTGACCTTGCAGTTTCAGGTATAGGCAGATAACATAAGAAATAGCAACACGCAATCCAGAAGTGAGGATATTTGTATCCTTGACATGTGACAGAACAGCTATCAGTATAATTAAAATATATGATGCATTTGGCATTGATGCAGATACCTAATTCTGATAGTGTAGGAGAATGACCAATGTGACATTTTGCTCATTTTCCTCAGCTGGAACTTGTACAATTTCTCAAGAGTAAATGACCTTACAGTATTATATAATATAGTCTTGACCCTGACTGTTACAGCAGCTCAGAGTGTGAACATGCAGTCAGCAAAACAGCTCTCCTAAAAGTTAGCTTTAATTTACAGTGGGACAAAAGCAAGTGAAAGTTTCAGTGATAATGTCTGATGGCCTGGACATCCCACCTTGGTGTTTCCTCTGCCCATTCTCACTCTTCTTGTTCCTTCCTCCTCTCTCTGCCTCGTGTTTTCTGCCCTTTCTTAAATATGTTATCAGAGAGGTGTCATCATATTGGGTGACAAGTTCAGCTGTGCCCAATGGTGGGTCCATTGAAGCCGGCTGGAACTGGTTGGGATGGCCTGTGTTCAACACAGGGCAGCTCCGGCTGCTCCTCACAGAGGCCGCCCTGCAGCCCCCTGCTGCCAGCGCCTTGCTACATATTCTCAATACTCTGTTTTGGATAACTAAGCATATAATTAAATGCACAAAAGGTCTGCACTAATTTCTACCCAATGTGTGACCCAATAAGCAACCTCAGAGGACACCTAATTAAACCTTGAAAGCAGTTATCTCAGATAGGTTTCTGATTCTTACTGCCTTGTGTAATCATTTATTTCTGTTTTCTTTTGATTTCTTAATACAAAACACCAAACTAATGTCTAGTAATACTATACTTAAAACATATGCATTCTAATGTGTTTTAATGCGACTACAGAACTAGCTTAATAACCACTAGAAACTTATTTCAAGATGTGTTTTGCTGTAGAAATAATGACTGCCTGACAATAAGCGGCTTTTGTTTTTGCTGCATTATCCATTTCATAATCTTGTCTTTATCTTCAGTAAACTGTTCAGATGCCTAAATAAATCTACCTAATATAATTTGATGTATCCAAGGGTGGTTCAGACATCCACTTAAAGTTGGCAGATATGACACAGGCTACCGAGATTTTTTTTCAGATGAGCAAATGGTGCCAGGTAAATTAGGCTAGCAGCAATTACTGGAAAATACAAACTTGGGCAATCAAATCAAACTCTAAATGCAATTGTAAGTTCAAATTTGTGTTTATCGAAGGGTGAGAGTTAGGGACATAGGTAGAGAAGAGAATAGGAAGGGAGAACAAAAACACAAGCACTAGACTTCTAAATCTTTTCTCTGCATGTTTAGAGCACTTATTTATTTACCCGTTCCACTGTTTTATACATCATCTTGCTTCAGTGAAGAAGTATTTCACAGTGAACATTAATTAGAATGATAACTGAAACACTATTCTAAGCATTAGAGTACATGGAAGCCTGCTCATGTTGTAACTTTTTCTTTCATTTCTAAGAGGTATATATTTATTCCATTGAAAGGGGAATGTCTTTCAAGAAGTGTGAAGACATAGGTGATGGAAGGAGAAGGCAGAAGCTCAGAATGTCACATCACTGAAATGATGTATTGAAGCTTCTCTAGCTAGTTGCCTAGACAGCCTTAATGCAAAATACGAGCAGCAAAAAAATTTAGACATCTCATGGATTTTTAGAAATTTTTGTATTAATGGATTTAGTATTCAGTACTTTTAAAATGTAGGCATGTGAAAGACAAAGTTTATGTCATTTTATTTAACTCATCAAGCTCTTTTCAACATCATGAAATAAAAATACAGACCTTCAAATGAGATAGTAACATTGGCATAGAATTTCAGACACATTCATTCTTTTTTCTTATTACAAAACACTTGTTATCTACTGACTTGTTAAATGTCTTGAGCCATTTGAAATATGTGACCTGCTCTCCTTAGTGTGCTGTCTCTGATGTAATTATAAATATCTTTTCTGTTACATTTTACCTACAATAATATCTTTTCTCAGCTCAGTTTTGTGATGGTATTTTATATTCATAGTTCTTTAATATTTTCCTCTCAGTTTTCCTGTTTCCTACTGCATTGCATACTTACCCATTCCCTTTTTTCTCTGACTCCCTCAATAAATACCTTGGGTTTCTTTTTTGTAATGCTTTTCTTGGAACAGCAAGCCTGCCAGGCAAATGGAAGGAAACTTCAGAACTGTAATTTTTGTAATGGCTGTTTGCTTGAGCTTGCTGTAGCACAAACAGCTTACTCTACTTGTCCTAGATAAATCACTGGGAAAAGGCTGCTCTGGTTCTCAGATTTTGCATCAGCTAAGTTGTCCCCCTTGGTGTTTTAATTTAATGAAAGAAGTTAATTGATGCAGAAATAGCTTGACAAGGCACGGGCAGCACTATTATTTGGCGAGTCTGAGACAGACCTGAAGTATGATTTCTCTAACTTCTGAGTCTAACATGAACTTGTTTATAAACCTGGAACTGTTGAGACAGAATACAGTCATTGTTTTGTTCTAGTGTTCATTATTTTGGTTTGCGTCTTCATTATTTTGATTTGTGTCTTCTTGAGGCCTTCCCAGAAGTACAAATCTCTAAATTAAAAGTCCCAGTCTTGACATTGTGATGCATGTTAGTAGAAACTTCTGCTTGCACAATGGCAGACTTGAGTCAACAGAGGTCTGTAACAGTTTGAAGATATTCCTATGTGAACTGTTTATGGTATTAGCAGCCAAAATCTAAGCAAATGCTTAAATTTATTTGAGAAAAAATGGTTTTATATCATGCCATGCATTTCTATCCTAATTCCTCTACTGTTCTTTGCCTTATCTGTGCTCTTTTTGTTTGAATGACATGGTCACTCAGTTATCTTTTTCATCTGCTTTTTTTATGGACTCCTGTAGTTCTCACCTTAGATGTCTGCATATGTCTATAATTATCGTGCAATTGAATCTGCAGTGTATCTGACACTTTAAAAATTATGGACTAGCAGCTGAAGAACTGAACAAATACCAGTACAGTAAGAATTCTTCCACTGTTCTGTCAGAACTGAAAAAACAGCATTATTGTGCTCTAGTAGGAAAACTACTTGCTCAAACATTACCTGAATCAGGATGTTCCAGGTCATTGAATCTAAATTTACTCTATGCTTGAGTGAACTAAATCTAGTGCATAATTATGCAGCCATGTATATGACAGCCTAAGTGAGGCCTATTCTTCCTTCCACACATTACAGTTTTATATTCATTCTTTTTTCATGCCTATTTAAAACAATAATTTAAAAAATAATAGCTTTGATAATGCTTAACTTGGTTGTTTTCCCATAATATCAGTTTTTTGGTTTTTGTTGTTTTGTTTTTGTGGGTTTTTTTTTAAAAAAAATGATTTAGGATGTCTTGTATAATGTTTAGTACTGAGGAGCTCTGAAGAATCCTGACTGGCTGCTACTCGATGGGGAAGCTTCTTTGGCAGTACTGCATTAAATTCATTATACAGGAAAACTGAAATGTTACTACTTTGGAATGCAGGCATTGATTACTGAAGAAATGTACTCATTTACAAGTATTATCATTATAATCCTCTTAGTGCTGTGCATAATAGTTCACATGTGGTCATTTAACAGGTTTTCAAGGTAAAGGAGATGCAAAGCACAAAGAATAGTTCTCAAAATGCAGAACTAGAATGTTAATAATTCACTAATTTAAGGAGTGATCAGTGGCAGAATGTAGAATATAAGGTAACAGCAGACAAAATAGAAGTGATCTGTAGTGCTGCACTCATCCTGTGAAGGATGTGAACACATTTGAGAAGGAAAGTGGAAGCAACATCAAAGTGAGAGAGAAAGTAGCGCAAACAAGTGTATACTTCCTTCTCAGTTCTGTAAATGAGAGTCTTATCTGAAGGAAAGGAAAAGATCCACTGCAGTCTTCAGGGCTTTAAGTAAAAGATTTCTGTACTTTCCAAGAGACTGTATATTTTCAGAAAATAACCACCATTTTAAAAAAAAACGTATCATTGATATTAATGTTTCTACTTTCCTTATACTTTTTTGAAATATCAAAATAAATATAAATAATGTACATATAAAATAATAAAGCAATACAAATACAATATGATATTTTGTTTTCTGTGGCCTTTACTGCTAATCACCTACACTGAAGTAGTTAGTATATTAGAGTTTATTCTGGCAATGGAGAAATGCTTTTACTGAATTCCTTCTGCTTTTCACAGAAGAATTAAGGGGGGGTTGGCTACAGAAAAAGTGTAAGAATATTTTTATTAAAGCGCAGTCTTGGATTCCAGACCCTGTTTCAAGATATCTCTCTCAGCTTTATTTGTTATCAGGTAGTAGCATTCAAGATTTTGCTTTTTGCATTTGGGAAACAAGGATACAGGTTATTTTGTTATGGACCTCAGTAGTATCCAAAGTCTTCCCTTAGCCATAATTGAGCAAACTTCAGTAATGCTTGTTTGGGAGGGGAAGTGGTCATAGCTTCACAAATACAAAAATCTTTAAGAATCTCACAAAAACTAGAATTTTCCTGCTAATTAGGATCATTTGCATAATGAAGGTATTTGTATTAACCTTAGAATTACGAGAATGTTTTACATTTGTGTCATGAACAGTGGAAGATTTTCTTCTTTTTTTTTAATTTAAAAATAAATGCACAAGCTTTTTGTTTGGTTTTGGATTTCAGTTGGGATTTTAATTGCAGTTTGTTACTGTGTGTACATATGAGTTTATCAGTCTATGAAGAGATACACACTGAGGGGACTGCTGTTTCAAAATACATTTCCTTATTAGTCACATGCTGTGCAAGGTAGTGTAGTGGTAACACCAGTGTTAGGAATACTGCTGTAAAGTAAATGCTGCAAACTGGAGCATATTTATCTTTCAAATACAAACACAGCTATCCTATCTCATTTTCAATTTAAAAATCTAACTTCATAATTTGTCTGTGAGGAAATAAAAATTTACATACAGAGAAACATATTTTAATTTAAAAAGAAGCAGATGTGGTAGGACAGTTAGAGACTTAAATTTACAAGTGTCTTGTAAATTATTCTTGCTGTCTTCTTGAGTAAAAGGATGGAAAGAGTGAATGCATTCAAAATATTAAGTAAGTTTATCTGTAGCACTGAGTGCAATAAGGACTTGCTTTCTCCATCTCTGGGCCACTGTAAGAATAGGTGATGTTATGACCTTCCTTCACTGATGTTAATAGTCATATTTTTCTGAAGTACAAGTATATTAATGTCTTTTAAAGAAAAAAAAGCCTTCATAATTTAAGAAGGTAATTTTTATCATAATTCTTTACAACTCATTTTAGCAAATAAGCTATGTGGATGACTGGGACAAGCAATATGTTATAAATTCACAGCTCAAAAAATAAAGTTTTAGTATCTTGAAAATAATATTATTGTGGAGGTAAATACATATTTCTTACTGATGAACATGGTTTTCCAAAGTAATTTGTAGGGAATTTAAAGCAGTTTGATTTATGAAAGATTTATGTGTTAAGTACTGGTAAGTACTTCTGAATTATCTTCACTATCAGAATTAATGACCCATATTGTAATATGGCAAAATAAGTAGTACTTGTAGGTGTAATTACAAATTATAAGCAAACAAATATTCCCTTAAGCAGGTACATTCTTAAGGCAATTTACAACCTTTCACTACACAGATTACTGGTGGATTAGTGCAGTAATCAAATTGAAGTCAAAGTTAAAATTAAATCAACAAATTTGCGGTTCAAGTAAATATAATAGATAATTAGACCTACTTAAGAAGTTTTGTCATCAGAGGGCAACATCATTAAAGTATATTAACATCAGTGTTGGTATCCATAAGATCAAAAAAGCAAAGCAAGATTACTCAAGCTGACAATTACATTATAGCTTGGACTGAGGAAACTTTTCCCTATGAGTGTTACATCAAAAATTTATTTCTAAATCTCACTGCTGCGATCTTCATTGGAAATTTTTCATCCTTCCTCCATAAAATCACGAATCCTTTCTGTGAGCTTAATCATAACAGAGCTCAATTAGGCAGGTGGGACACTTTGGTGAGAATTTAGGCTTTGCTTTTGGGGTGATACATTAAAATCAGTATTTGTTAAGTACATCACTGAAACGGCAGAAAAAAAAAGAAAAAAGCTCCCCTTCCATAAATAGTCTTAGGATTATAGGATTATAGAATTATAGGATATCCTGAATTGGAAGGGACCCACAAGGATCGAGTTTAACTCCTGACTCTACACAGGGCAACCTAAAAGTTAAACCATACATCTAAGAGGATAGTCCAAATGCTTCTTGAACACTGACAGGCCTGGGGCCTTGGCCACTTCCATGGAGAGCTTTCCAGTGCTTGACGACCCTTTCAGTGAAGAACGTTTTCCTAAGATTCAATCTGAACTTCCCGTGATGGAGCTTTAGGCTGTTCCCTCACGTCCTATCACTGGACAGCAGAGAGATCAGCACCTTCCTCTCCTCTCCCTCATGAAGAAATGGTAGTAGGCAATAAGTTCATCCCTCAACCTCCTCTTCTCTAACCTGAAAAAATCTAATATCCTCAGCTTCTCCTTGTAAATCATGCCCGCTAGTCCTTTCTCCATCTTTGCTGCACTTCTTTGGACACATTTTTAGGATGTGGATCACTGTCAGAAACTTTCACTTACAATTTTTTCAAAGTGAAAGGAAGGTAAATTCCTGAAGAAAACCAGTGATTTTGATGTGTATTTTTAATATTTTCAGGTAGAAATGGTATACAGGGGTAGCATAGACTTGTATTACCCAATAGTTGCTAAAGGCATTCCCGATTTCTTGTTGAAAAGAAAGAAATATAGTCTTTTGGTACCGCTGTTTAATGCCAGCAGTGCACCCTGGGGGCCAACCAGCTGGAAAACAGCTTTTCAGAGAAGGACCTTGGGGTTCTGGTGGACAAGCTGACAATAAGCCAGCAAAGCACCCTCACGGAAAGGAAAGCAACAGCATGATGGGCTGCATTAGGCAGTGTTGCCAGCAGATCGAGGCTGTGATCCTTCCTGTCTGCTCAGCACTGATGTGGCCAGATCTGGAGTGCTGTGTCTTCAGACTTTAGTTATCAGGACTGTCCTAGATAAATTAAAGGTAAATAAACCTTTTTTTGGGGGGACATAGGATGAGGAGACTTGGATTAGAAAAGAATACCTGGATCATCCCTGAAAGAAACTGATTATAAGATTGTGTGTTGAACCAGGAAGTTATCTTTCAATAGTGCAATCTAAAATGGAATCTGCACAAAGAGAGAGTATCTGATGAAGTGAGTAAGGAAAACATATAAAGCAAGTAATCAGATTATTGGGAAGGAGATTTAGCTTAGTATAAGATTTGGCAAAAAAACCCAAAAAGGCAAGATTTCCTTTAATTCTACGTATTTTCTTCCAGAAACACTTCTTACAAGACTGCTTGTTTCAGCAGTATTAAGTTAACATTTTAACATGCATTTTACCGTATCTTGGTTGAAGTAAAGAGTAATTTCTAGTAATTGGTGAATCTGAAGGCATTTGTCATGTAACAGTTTGAAAGATGTAAAATGTGAGTACTACAGTCCTGATTTCTCATCACATTCTCCACAGGATGTATTTCAACAGGATTGCATGGGACACTTGAAACTAACAGAAGTACTTTACAGTAAACAATGAGTATTAAAAAGTATTGGGTGTTTGTGTGAACTTAAGGCAAAGAAATTTATAAAGGCTTTTGGGCAATCTGTGAGCTGTTGGCATTACCCTCCTTGCATTATACAGTGTTTTAATAATCTTATCATCAAAGTTGCATAAACAGTGGGAACACACTCTTCAGGCAATATATAAGATAGTCTAAGGAAGAATTACCACAGGATGCAAGTTCATGATTGTTACTTATCACATGTTGTTTTCCTGGCTTGGCTAAAACAGAACCAATTTTCCTTTCAGTGATTTGACTTTTCATTAAAGTCACTTCTAAGACTGCACTTTCTGAAGTCAACAACATGTTTTTCAGACACTGTCTGCTCCTAGAAGTGGTAACGCTCAATGTTTATATTTAGTACTGAGCTCACAGTACAATGGTATGCAGAAAGGCTTTGGCTTACACTTAATCTTACCGAAAAAGTCACTAGCAAATTTTTTCAGTGCTGCCTTGAGGCCCCCCTTAGTGTAAGAGTGCAAAAGTGTTGCACCTGTGGGGAGGAGTGGACAGGACAGGTGACCCAAACTGACCAACGGAGTATTCCATCCCATACACGTCAAGCTCAGTAGAAAGCTGAGGGATCATGGGGAGCAAGGCTTTCTGCTCTTCTCTGGCCTGCCCTTCTTCCTGCCCTTGCTCATCTTCTATGGCGAGCATCCTGGGAAGACTCTGTCTGTGATCTGCGTGTTTCTGAATACAGCTCCCACCTGCTGCCGTGTCCAGGAGCCCAGCCCAGGATCTTCCCAGAGCTGCTCTGCAGCACCAGTGGTGACACAAGCATTATGGGGGAGGGTGTGTGACTGAGGGAGAGAAGCTCGATAGTGGTTTTGTACATATTTGCAAATATTTCATTATTTTTCTTCTCGTTATTATATTTCTCTTTTTATTGTTACAGTTTCATTAAAGCTGCTTTAGTTTTAACTCTAACTTGTAAGTCTCCCTTTTCTTTCCCTTCCCCTCTCCAGGAAGGGAGATGGATTAACAAAGAGCATCTGCCGTCCGTTTAGTGGCCGGCCCAGCCTCAAACCACAACAGTTATCATATTTAGGAAAAAACCCCACAAAACCAAATTCCGTTTCTTGTCAGGCTCAGACTAGACTCCACTCTTCATTGCTATGATAAATGATTAAAAATAAATTCAGAGAGTAGTTGCCTTCCTTAACAGCTGACAGAAATAAGCAGTAATACACGTTTAAAAGAATTTTCATATTAGAAAACTCTTACAAAATAGAAACTCTAAAACAAGGATTTGTTTTTATGTATATAATTCTGATTTTGTTTTCTGTTGTTTTGTCATAGCTAAAAAGGATTGAATATTCCTCCTAATACTTCATTCTTAGGAATTCTTTATTAAGCCCATTTCTTTTCTTTTTAGCTGCTTGTTATTCTTTGAAGTTATGTCTCCTCAGGCTCTTCAATATTTTCTATTGACTCTTCTCACTTTAATTACTTTTTCTTTTTCTGAGACTACAGAAATGGAAAATATTCTCTGTATATATAGGCTGTACTGAATTATATTTCTTGCTTGACCTTTAAATATTAAAAGATGAGCAAAAGTGTCCTGAAATAGACTTAAACATTGGATCCATGATTTTTTTTGAATCCCATTAAAAATATATATTCTTTTTGAAGTAGGGTTGCTGTTGCATGCAGGACCTATGAATAAAATCAATAGCAAACAGCAGATTTAGTCATAATATAACAAATGGGAATACTTGTAGTGGTATATGATCCCTGAAAAATGAGGCAGGGATTGAGGGTCTTAAAAAAATCTCTTGGCAATAACACAGGACTTCTGTAATGGGTTCTTCTTCACAAAAGAAGCTACACATCAGCCAAAATTTTGATTGCCATAGGGTCAATGAACCAAATAGTTTCATTTTGGTATCTCTTTTGAAATGGGGCACGTTATTAGGACTCATAGAGATAAAGATTGTAACAGTTTTAAAATATTGGCATAATAGAATAAAAAAAGATAAATCACCATTTAGAAGGCAAATTTTCGAGGTTTTTTTGTCATGATAATTCAGTAAACAGTAGTCCAATTGTATTCTCACAAAAGCAAATTAATTTACTTAAATCTGTCCTATTTACTTAATTTGATAATTTTGCGGGTCATTATTAATACAGGAAGACACTTTAGATGTGAATAAAAAATTATGTATGACTTTTAGTAAAATCTAAAGTTTTGGCAAGTTTAGGGATTTAAAAAATATTAATAATAGATCATTTTCTGATTACATAGGCAAACTTAAATTACTCTTATTTTTTATTTGAAACATTAGGCAATTTTGATCATGAATTAATGCTTTATCTCCCTTGACAATAACCCCAGAGGAACAAAGGTGTCTACTTACTTGGTTGACTCCTGAGAACGTTGTCCAAAAGTCAGCAGTGAGGATAAAAACCCCTACTCTCTGAATACTGATTTCTGTAAAACTGTGGTTTTCTGCCACTAGTCAAAGTAATTTAATGTCATTTGGTTGTTTAACTGGCAACATGAACTTAAAAAAAAAAAAAAAAAAAAAAAATGCAGCTTTATTAAGATAAGCATATAGTGCCGTTTTATGTGTCCCCTGATCTCCAGCTGCTGCTGAAGAAGGGTGAGTATCTCTAACAGACAGGACATACCTGTCAAACCCATGCAGATATTTCGAATACAACAGGACATCTAAAATGCTTCCTCATGCTTTGTTTTGGCAACTGAATCACTCCCCAAATTATTCCAGTACTGAAATTTGTTTGTGGCTGAATTTGAACTCTAAACCCAAGATTATTCCTGTAGAAAGAAAAAGCATACTAACAATTGACATTCATATTACAATTGCTTACCTTCACAGTTGAAGGATACTGATACATTTCTCACTCAGAGAAATGTCTCTGTCATAATTAAGGGCTTAAGAACTTTATGAACTCAATTATTTATATCCTTGAAAAATCTTATTCAGCTGACACCTAACTCTTAAATTGTGAAACATGTTTGTAAGATATTCCAAGAATCAAATGTTCTGCTCAGCTGATAACCTGCTTCTGGAAACTGAACTTCTTCCTTTTTAAAGTCATGGAGTCCTTTCTTTTTAAAGACACAGACATCCTATGAGAGTATATAAGTTATATAAGGCTGTTTAGAAGATTGTAGGTGTTTATTAACAATTCATAAACACCTATTATTGTGGCTTACCTCTTATATTGGAGATATTGATCCCAAAAATATAGTTCAATGGCTGCCAGTTAATTACATGTCATTAAATAGTCAGTAAACTGCTTGAATCATGATTTGGTTTAAACTACATGAACTAAGCATTTTTTTTTCTGTGCAATAATATCTAACTCATACAGTAGAGGTGTATATCTACTCAAAATATAACTAAAATGGGAGTAACAAATTACTTAGGCCATGTTTTAATCTCATTGTTAAGATCTATGTGCTTAACTTGGGTCTGCAAAATCCACTGTTCAGGAAGGTACAGGAGTGCTAGGCGCATCAGTACTAAAAACTGTAACATCTACATGCTTTTAAACTCTGAACTTGTGCTGACTGGAAACTAGAGTAAATAGTCTCTACAAAGTCTGTTGCCGTGTAAGACCTTTTTTCTCATTAAAGTCGATATGCAGACCTTTACTACCTATTTTGACTGTATTGGTATGCAACTGATGTGCAGCTATCAAGAGTACTTTTAATCTTTTATTTCTTATTCATCAAAACACAAGAAAAGAAACAACCCCCCACGAATCTGTTACTGTTAACATTTATGTTCTGCTTAGGATGCTCAATTTACTGAATAATAATGAACCAAATTAATTCAATCATCAGTTTTATTTCAGACAGAAACTCTGTCCTGATGTTGTGTTGTTTTCAGAAAGCTGCAATCACTGTAGAGCTAAATAAATAAAACCATCATGATTTTATTTATGTTCTTTATAAGTCCTGTGATTATGAGATTGTAGTACATCAACCACCAATGATGAAAGTCTCTAGACCAGTTCCCTGCTCAAAGCAGGGCCAGCTTTGAGGTCAAACTAGGATGCTTAGGGCTTCATTTTGTTGGGTTTTGGAAACCTCCAAGGGGGAGACTAAGCAAACTCTCTGCCCTGCTTCTTCCAATGATTGACAATCCCCATGATGAAAAAAATAAAAATATATCCAATTTAAAATTCTGTTCTGGATGATATTACCTGTGTCACTTTCTTGTTAAAATAATGACATAGTTAATCTGAATACAGTAAGAGAATCATTAAAATAATGGTCTAATTTGATTGGCATTGTATCCAACCAATTCATCTTGCTTTATTTTGTTTAAGAGGCTGTTTTGTTTTGCTAGTGTAAGAAATCTTTTTGAATTTGAAACATTGATTTCTTCTGTAACTTTTTTCATAGTAAGTATAATATAAAGTGTTCAAGATCTCATTTCTTATTGATTTAGATTAGATTAGATAATCTAACAGGAAAATCTAAGTGTTCACAGTACATTTCAGTAATCTACACTTTGACTCTGTTTTGTACGAGAAAATCTTATCTTAAAATTATCACTTAACAGTAGAAGAACATATATACATCTCGATAGTTTTTGTTATTTACAAGTAGTCTGAATAATTTTTCACTTTTGCCTTTTTATTTTTCTTCATTAGCTAACTAATGGAGATGTTAAAGCTTTTTTATTATTATTATTAAAGTATTATTTTGAGTGACAGATATTTATAGTGTATATTTACAAGGGTTTAATTCAGAAGTTTGTGATTATTACTTAGTGCTGGATTTTCCATTAATATAAAGTCTCTGTACACCAAAATAATATCAGTTCAAGCCAGAATAGCCATCTATATTTTGAAAGATGACTCTAGAAATGCTCTACAAAACCTTCAGGCAGCGCTACAGGCTTGGGGAGGAGTGGCTGGAGAGCTGCCAGGCAGAGAAGGACCTGGGAGTGTTGATTGACAGCTGAACTGAACATGAGCAAGCAGTGTGCCCCGGTGGCCAAGAAGGCCAATGGCATCCTGGCCTGTATCAGGAATAGTGTAGTCAGCAGGAACAGGGAGGTGATCATTCCCCTGTATTTGGCTTTGGTGAGGCCACACCTTGAATACTGTGTCCAGTTCTGGGACCCTCTCTACAAGAAGGACATTGAGCTGCTGGGAGGGTACAGAGGCGGGCTACCAAGCTAGTAAAGGGTTTGGAGCATATCTCATATGAAGGAAGGCTGAAGGATCTGTGGCTGTTTAGCCTTGAGTAAAGAAGGCTGAGGAGAGACCTTATTGTTCTCTACAGCTACCTGAAGGGAAGTTGTAGCGAGGCAGGAGTTGGTCTGTTTTCACTAGTGACAAGCGATAGAACAAGAGGAAATAGCCTGAAGTTGAACCAGGGGAGGTTCAGGCTTGATATTAGGAAGAGTTTCTTTACTGAAAGGGTAGTCAGGCATTGGAAGAGCCTGCCCAGGGAGATGGTGGCGTCACCATCCCTGGAAGTGTTTAAGAGATGGGTAGATGTTCTGCTTAGGGACATGGTTTAGTGGTGTTGATAGGTCTAGGAATAAAGTTGGACTTCATGATCTGGAAGGTCTCTTCTAGCCAAAACTATTCTGTGATTCTGTGTGACTTCTTTTGCATTGTGGCGTAATTAATAAGACACTTTATTTGAAGACAGTTTATTTAACTGTAAATTCAAAGTGTGAAATATCAATAAGGAATGTGAAATATCACCAGCTAATGGTGAGGAAGCAGTTTCAAGATACAGGAAGGCCAAGTTCAATTCTTGTTTTGTTTGAATGAGGCATAGTTGATCACATCCTTTGATGAAAAGCTATTGGCTGTTTTCTTCCCTACTACATGTACACAGAATGTAAAGAGCACTGTAGGTACATATGTAGATGCTTTCCTTTTGTATCAAAACATAATACATAGAAGTTACAAGATGATATAGAGATATTAGATACATTTATTCTATTGATAAAGACTGAAAAGCACATTTCTGTTTTAATGTGAAGAATATCCTTTCAGAACAAAATAAATTTGTTTTATGTGTTCCAGTTTTCTCTTAGGAAATTTAATGTCTTTGTACAGGAATATTTATACAGGTTTGTGAAATATTAATGGCCTTCTTTTTGGTACCAAAAAAGAGCTACAGTCAGAGCTTCAGACACATTTCGATTAACTGAATTGTGCAAATAGCTATTTCTGGACTCTGGTTTCATGGACATTAGACTGACTTTTCATGGCTCCCTTTTTTTTGTGAGTTCTTTTGATTGTCTGGGAAAAAAAAAAAAAAAAGAAGCCCTTTTGGAAGTAAGATTTTTGTCTGTTTGCTTGTTTGTGTATCACTTACCCACTGTGCTATTAAGCAGACTTCTGTCTCAGAAGTTATCCTGATAGAATGACAACTTCTGCTGTTAGAGTTTGATAACTTTAAGAAGAAACTGCCAAAACTCTTACGAAAGAGCTTGCTGCACTTGGAGTTCCTGGCATGTCTTGTACTCAGAGGTCTGTAGAAGAGTCGAGGCTAAAGCAGGATATCTATGTCTGCTGATTGACTGAGATAAGCTACATCCAACCAGTAGAGAACAAGGTTATTTACAGCTAGATAACCGTATCAGTGATACCATACAAGGCTGAGATTGTCTACATATTGATATCAGAAACACCAAAGTTAGGTGTGCAGATTTTTACGATTTGATATTAATGGAAATTTTTTTTTGGTTTTTTTTGTCTTAAGGTTGCATATATGTCTATAAGAACATATATGCATGCATGTTGATGTGAATATGTAAATAACCTTTTTGTCAAAGAACTGATGTTATAGTCCAGGCACTCAATGAACTCCTCCTGTGAGAGATTATATTTTCCTGTACAAGTCCCCTTTCATCTGTTCCACTGCCTTAAGTGTGAGCAAAAGCCTGTCATGACACTGTTCTGTGTTGGTTCCCATCCTGGCTGTTACTTTTATCTGTTCTTGTAGATGATAACATCAGATACACGATGAATTACAATACAATTCATTGTACTAGTGGCTGAACATTTTATCTTCTTTCTCCCCTTCCCTGCCAAAAAAAAACCCAATATAAAAATTACAGCATATATATTCTGGTTTGTATGCTGTAATTTCATGTGATTCAGGGATGGTTGACTTCAGTTATATGTAGTAATTACATTTCCCTAACAATGAATATACAGTAGACCCTTTACTGCCTACATATTTGGCAGTGTTCACTAAACTTAGCAGTAACTTAAAATTCAGAAGTGCTTTATAAAACTTTCATTGTTTTAACTTTTGAAAACTTCAAACACAATATGTTCAATTTTTTATTTTTTATTTCAGAAACAGTGCTTTTATTGAATTATAATTCTGAGTACTTTGAGTATTTGGTCCACCTATTGTTTTGTTTATGAAATGCAATATGCTTCAGAAATGCAAAGAGCAATGTGGAAATATTTCTCTGAAAATGTGTGTCATCACGATTACAATGTGCTTTTGAGTAGGCACACTGAAGCATGAAGACACTCAGCTGATCTGCTTGAATATGTTTTTAACAGCCCACACTTTAGGAACATTTGGACACCTCTTTCTAGCTAACAATTTATTCTCATTACTGTAGCTGGTACAATACATGAGGAAGACTGCTACTCAGAATGGTCACAGTTTGGAACAAGCACAGAAAAGCTTTAACAGAATACTTAGAATGGTGACTTGAATCAGGCATTATATATATTTTCTAGACTGATATGCCATCTGATAAGATGAGTCTTCAGGTTATGCACTATCCTGTGAATCTTTCCATATTCCTAAGAATTAATTATTTTGCAGTTTAGATTATTACCTATTTTATTTGATCAATGCATTACAAATCAATTTTGTGACTCAAATTAAAATCACACAGTCTGTCTACGTCTGTGGAGAATAAAGATGATAATTCATCAGTTTAAATTATGCCTATACCTTTGTTCACTCTAATTCACTCTAATTTCCCTTGGTATATGGTATTTTCTTCTGAGAACGGGCAGTTCATTTTCAGTTTGTATTGTTGGCTTTGATTTCACACATTAAAACACTAAGCATTTCACTTGTCTCTTTCATAGCTTTACTGTACTGAAAATCATCTCTCACCATGGCCATTAATGTATTTAAAGTTGCCAGGGTGTTTGCACTCTCTAAACATACCTTTAAATAGGAGGGACACACTGTTCAGGTATTTTCAAAGCACTGTTTTATGTTCTTAAGGAAAGTCTTAAAAGTCACATAATTTGTTATAACGAGATTCTTTTTCATAGTAGTTTATACAAAATTTCCATGTTCTCTGTAGAAATCATTTCAAAAATTTATCCCTGGCATTTGCAATATTAATTTACATTAATACTGAAGCTTTCTTTTCAGTTAAAAAGCTTATTAACATTTATTTTATTTGTAGGTTTATATCTTTTTCAGAGTATAATAAATGTTCACTTTTCTGCTTGATTCTACATTTTTAGAATACATATTATCAAAACATGTTAAAATGCCAAGTATGAGGCAGGGGTGAAACTAATCTGTTCACTAGGTTAAGTACTTTAAAATATTTTGTCATGGCCTGTCTTGTTTAATTATTTCCTATGGAGGATTTTAATACCACATAACTGCATATTTCTCAGATCACTTCATCTCAGGTGACCATTGTTCTAGATACAACATTGACATATAGTTTCTTAGCTTTAAACTGTGTCTTTGTCAATCAAGAGAGACTTCACGTTACCCTTCTCTCCATGATCTTGGACATCTTTCTATTTGCCAGCTTGATCCATAAATCTCTTAAACTTGCAACTCTTACCACTCAATTTAATGTTTTTAATTTTCCTGTTTGAGTTGCACTTAGCAAATCACTAGCATCCTCAATGGTAGTTTTATTTCTCCGTGGTCTACTTTTCCATTTTTCATTGCACAGTCTTTTTTAATTTTTTTTAGTTTGTCTCCTAAGGAAATAAGTCTTATAAGCCATATTGCCAGTGGTTTCTGATCCTAATACACTTTTGACAAAAATTGATATGGATGTCTAAGCCTTAAAAAAAAAATTGTATGAAGTGTCATCAAAATAAATATTCAAGTGAAGGAAAAGTAAGTTCATGATGCCTCTGAAGAACTTAGAAGCAACTCAGCCTTTACAAGACACCGGAAAAAAAATGGAAAAATGGTTTGTCTCCCCAACACAAGGAAAAGCTTCAATAAAAATTAAAACTGTAAGAAATCTAATCACAAGACACAAAACAACATGAAAAACAACTTAATGATGCCAAGCTTTTTTGTTTCCTTGTTTTTTTTTCCTGTAAAGCTCCTATGTTTAACCTATTCTTTCATGATCAGTTGATTATGCTAAGATTTTTTCTCTGCCCTTAGTTACTTTTACCTTATGTTGATCAGTGAAAGGGGATGAATTAAAAAATTTGAATATTGTTTTTTTTCCTCTTTGTTCTTTCACAACAGTCTAGACAAGACAGCAGAAAATTCAAACAAATCCTGAATTTTGTGAAAATTCTTGCCTTATCTGTCTCTGGATGTTTAAGACACACTGTAGATGGCTTTGAAGTTTAGGATTGACCTGAAACAGATTGCTGATCTGATTTTTTTTTTTTATTCCTCCCCTAAAGGGAGAGAAGGAATGCAAAGATCACTTATATTTATTAGTGTTGAGTATAACTAGTTGAGAGGGAATGTGGATATATGTGTATTACCTTTGAGCTCTCTTCATTCAATCAATTTTCTCAAGTGAAATTGCTAAAAAATAATTGTGTCTGATTGTCTACAACTCTCACGTTATCTTTTAGATTAAATACCTTTATTACATATTTGAAAAATTTGTCTAAGAACACTAGTATACCATGACAAAGGCCTTGAAGTACATAGATTAAAAGAAGGATCACTCTCTTATGTTTAGGAATTTGTTGTCATTTTATTTCAGACTTAATTTGTATGATTCTATTAAAATGTAATCCAAAGCTAAAATTTGAACTGGCAGTCAGTAGTGTGGTTATAAAATAAAACTCTAGGAATACTTTGGTCTAATTGAAGAAGCAAAAATCGTAGAAATGCTGTGAGCTCCTTATTTTTGAGGAAAAATATTCATATGTAACTGATGATGAAAGCAACGAAAGGTCTTCAAATGAGAAATCATAGTTTCATGCATGTTTTACAAGTGAAATCAACTGCTGACTTAACAATTACCATACAGTTTTAACCAGAGACCTAAAAATCTATCTTGAAGTGTAGCAGTTTTGCCCATAGCTTGATGGTTGCTTATACAAGCTCAGTGGATTCTGCCAGCTTTGGATCTAAAAAATTCATGTTGATGTATTCATGTTATCATTTAACAAGTGCATTTTACTGTACCCTGTTCCCAAAAGAATAATTAATATCTCAACTTAGATCATCTTTGGCAGATGAAATCCTGTTTTTCACATGGCATCTTAAGCTATTACTTTGCACAGGTGTTAGAGGAGCAAAAGGTTCATCAGTTTCAATGTCTGACACATGTGACTGATGCCCAGGGGATTTGAAAGACAACATTAGGGAAACCTGCTCTCACTCACTGGTTACACACTTCCAAATTATTAATGGTCTCATTAGGCGTCCTACACAGAATGTGTGACTTATTAATTGTGGCCTCTCCTATGTGAAGTTGCCTGCATAGATTTGTTATTCTTTGAAGGAATTTTGTAGGCATCAAGTCATTTTAAAGCCATGGAGTCATTAATGGTGTAGTATCGCTATATTGTCACTAGAGATGTTGCTGTAAGTTCTACCTTGGCATTTTTAATTACGCATTCTGAATAATATTACAAATGCACTCTCTAGCTTAGATTTTAAACATTCTTATTCTAAAGAATGGAAGAATTGGCTCATTTTCTATGTAATTTGGTTATTAATCTCTAAAAAGTTGACAGTGAATTTAAAAAAATTCTTTGTAGCAATTTTTTGTCACAGAATTTTTGTCCAACAAAAGGCTAAATTTTCCCTGATATCTATATATTCCTCAGAGTTACATGAAAAAAGTTACATTCAAGATTAGTGAATAGCATCCTGGGTAAAATTCAAAGCTAATTATGTACCTCTCCTGACATTTGTTTATCTATTCAACATATCCATGTATCCAGGTAAGTGTCTTCTTATTATTTTTGTATTTTAACTACTGCAGTTACCAAACATAGCCAGATTAATTTAAAAAAAATATCTTCTTTAACCAAAGGGTAAATGTGAGAATTTTCTGCCTGTTGTGGTTTAAGCTGGCAGGCCATTAAATACCATGCAGCTGCTTGCTCACCCATTCTCACCCCATGGGATGGGGAAGAGAATTGGAGGGATAAGGGTCAGGTGACTTGTAGGTTGAGGTAAAAACAATTTAATAATTGTGATAAAATAAAATTATAATGAAAATAAAAATTGAAATAATAGTAATAATAATAGTTATAATAAAATATGCAAATGAGTGATGCACAGTGCAATTGCTCACCGTCCACTGACCAAGGCCCAGCTCGTTCCCAGCTAGTGAGCCTGGAGGAGAAGAGAAATCCCAAATCCACAATCCTGGATCTATATACTGAGCATGCTGTTGCATGATATGGAATATTCCACTGGCTAATTTGGATCTGTTGTTCTGGTTATGCTCCCTCCCAGCTTCTTGTGCAGCCATGAAGTAGCAAGACATGGGGTCCTTGATCTCATAGCAATAACTGAAAACTTCAGTGTATTATCAACTTTCTTCTCATACCAAACCTCGTTCTAATGCCAAGACATAGTGCTATTCTAGCTACTAAGAAGAAAATTATTTCTATCCTAGCCTAAACCATCCCAGACAAAACCAGGACATGCCTCTAACAAAAGTTTGAGAAAAATTATGAGAAACTTGTATCTGAAATTATAAGGGGTTTATATTTGAATTTTTTAAGTAGCTTTATCTGCAGCTATCGCAATGTACTCCAGCTAAATAAGCATTTATATAAATAAGTACATAGATGAAACCAAAAGAGTTTGTTGGCCAAATGAACAAACCCCCCCCCCCCCAAAAAAAAAAAAAGAAAATTAATTAAATTCCAGGAGCATTTCAGGTGATGTGAAACAACACTATTTTTTCTTTTTTTTCCCATGTCATTTAAGTACTTGTTACAAATGTGTCAACCACTTTTGTAGAGCGGGAAGATAATAATTTAGCTGTCAAAGGGTGAAATTATTTTGAGAGGTTTCATCAGCAGGGGGTTGGAAACAGTTTAATGTGTGTCTGCAATTAATAGTGTTGTATCTAGCTGGAGGGTTAATTTATTATGCTACTGTTGTCTTTCTTTCTCTTTAACAACCCCCCACATTTTTGAAAATTCCTTTCATGAATCCCGTGCATCTTCAATAACATAACATAAATTAGCATGAAGAGTTTACAGCACAAAAAGGTATTCCTTTCTTTTTTTCTTTTCCAGTTATTAATGAATTAAGGCTCTCAGGTCAAAGAGGTTTAATTTAGTCTCAAGAGTGTGCATTTGGCAATAAAAGAAGGCCGTTTACACTATATTTCTTATAATTTATATTATTTTTAATTTGTTTTTCATATGAACATTGAGAGTCTCTCAAACAAAGAAAAACCATTTTTTCCTATAAGGAATGGTGTTCAGTTTCAATATAGACAAGAAGTTTGTTTTGGACTACAACAGACATATGTTTTTTATCAAATTAATCAAACTTGCAGAGAAACAAAGAAAGTGTCTCAATGGAGTTCTCAATTAAGTTATTGGGCCAGTTAAGATTCTTATATGAGGTGGTGTTTTTTATTATTATTATGAATTAGGTTCCTCAAATCTCTTAAGCATATTAATATCCTTCCTATTCCTTATGAAGCACATGTTCATTAGGCTAATGAACTCAGGTGAGTAGCTCTGGAAGAATTTGTATCTGAGAATGTAGATTTCTGAAAGCCCTTTTTTTAAGTCACCTGTAATTCTACACTATATTTGCATCAAGAGAGTGGCTACTAAAAAAACTTCCTTTAATGTGGTACCATTGATGTGGTTCCTCTGAGTTAAACCAGGGAATACTAAAAGCAGATGTATGGGTGTGGTGAATGAAGTATGGAAGGAAAAGGAATCAGAACTCCTTTTCTGAGAAAAGGAAATTTATTGGCAAGCAAGTAAACAAGTAAGCAAGTAAGTAAGCAAGTTAGCAAGAAAGTAGCTAACCAGAAGGAAAAGGGCTCTCCAAGCTCTGCTGCAGCTCTCTGCTGCTGTTCACCCGCCAGTTAGTCTTATACATTTATGTTCCCAAAACAATCAAGCTAAACAGGACATAAAACAGATGCTTCTTCGCACACCACACTTGGGACTGTTTTCAGTCACATCTTCACGCATTCCCTCAGGTTGTTTTCCAGCCTGACCTTCTCATTCTCTCATCAACTATTGTCCTGTGGAGCTTTTCTGGGAATACAATGCAAATTCCAGTGTTATCCTTGATCGGTCCCAATCCACCCTCCCTATGTTTGACACAGCTTCCACATGTGGGTACTGCTGTATTTCCTGTATACTTCACCACTGTCATCTCATTTCTAAAGCCCACACCAGAATTTTCCTCCTGACAAGATTCTTTTTATTTTTATTAGGCACAAGCAGAGTGATGAAGAATTCTGACAGCATTTAGCCACAACACTAAGAACGGATCCATACTACACACTATCTACAAAATTTTGTTTATACCAATGAGAAGAAGTAAATTAGATACAGAAAGTAATGTGGTTCCAGTAGGTAAAAGAATTACACAGAATCACAGAATGTTAGGGATTGGAAGGGACCTCAAAAGATCATCTAGTCCAATCCCCCTGCCAGAGCAGGAATACATAAATCAGGTCACACAGGAGCACATCCAGGTGGGCTTTGAATGTCTCCAGAGAAGGAGAATTAATCAAATAACAATGTTAAAAATAATATGATATTTCTTTATAAGACTACATAAACTAATATTTTTCACTATGGACGTTGATGGCTATTTTGTAAGTCTTGAGAGAATTTATAGAATAAATAGAGGGTATATGTTGGCATAGCTAATAGGAGACAAAGCAGGTGAAAAAGATTAACTTAGTTTCAAGAATTGTTATTTACTGTAGATAAAGTAATCTTCAACTGGAAATCACGAATCATAGAATGGTATGGGTTGGAAGAGATCTCAAAGATCACCTAGTTCCAACCTCAGTGTCATGGGCAGGAATACCTTCTACCAGACTAGGTTGCTCAAAGCCCTGTCCAACCTGGCCTTGAATGCTTCCAGGCAGGGGACACCCACTACTTCTCTGGACAACCTGGGCCAGTGTCTCACTACCCTCAGAGTAAAGAAGTTCTTCCTAGTATGTAGTCTAAATCTACCCTCTCTCAATTGAAAAACATTACCCCTTGTCCTATCACTACATGTCCTTGTAAAAAGTCCTGCCCAGCTTTCTGGTAGGGCCCCTTCAGGTACTGGAAGACTGGGATAATGTCTCCCCAGAGCCTTCTCTTCTTCAGGCTGAACAGACCCAACTATCTCAGCCTGTTTTCACAGGAGAGGGGCTCTAGCCCTCTGATCATCTTTGCGGCCCTCCTCCGGACTTGTTCCAACAGGTCCATGTCCTTCTTATGTTGGGGGCCACAGAGCTGAACACAGTACTCCAGGTGGGGTTTCACGAGAGCAGAGTAGAGAGGGAGAATCACCTCCCTCAACCTGCTGGCCATGCTTCTTTTGAAGGATGTGGTTGGCTTTCTGGGCTGCAAGTGCACATTTATGGCTCATGTTGAGCTTCTCATCAACCAACACCCCCAAGTCCTTCTCCTCGGGGCTGCTCTCAATCCATTCTCTACCCAATCTATTTGCGCTTGGGATTGCCCTAACCCAGGTGCAGGACCTTGCAGTTGACCTTGTTGAACTTCATGTGGTTTGCATGGGCCTACCTTTCCAGCCTGTCAGGGTCCCTCTAGATGGCATCCCTTCTCTCCAGTGTGTCAACCGCACCACATAGCTTGATGTCATCAGCTGTGTGCCACTGTCAGTGTGACTAGCAAAGATGTTAAACAGCACTAGTCCCAATACTGATCTTTGAGGAATGAAATAGTGGAGCTTTATTTGCTTGATTTTTAAATTGTGCAGAATATAAAATAACAGTGTTGAGGGAGTCCTCCTATATTGGTCTTGATCATCTTCTGGAAACATGAATAGGAAAGGTCATATGGTTGTACTGTTTATTAGTACTTCCTAATCTGTCTTTTCAGGCAGCAAGATAATGCATTAGCCATTAATTAAATTGATTCTTTTCCTATTCCCTCCCTCCTTGTTTTTAAGGGTAGAAAATAACTTTGTGCCTATTGGATCTATTTTCCCTCTTCATCTTTGTTGTTTGTTGTTGTTTTTTTCAGTAGAGCAAGGAATCCTGAGCATAGAAGGCAATCCTGAAGTAGGAACTAGGAATTCAGCTCAGTATTTCAGCATTTTCTATTTTTCTGCCAAAGGCTTATTCAAGGAAATCATCCTTTCTTCCTGCTGTTAGAATGGCCCTCAGCATGCTTATATTACTTCTTGTCATTTGCCTATTATAATTCATAAGTAACAGTATAAAAAATACTGCCAGTGCTTTTATTTGTCATTTGATTATATTAAACATGGTCATTATCTAGATCTGTGAGGGATCTTGAAAAGAATGCATGATGGAACGAGGGCAAATAGATTAAGTAAACTCAGAGACATAAATAATTATTTGAATAATAGGGTCTAAATTTTTTTTGTGGCTTTACCTGGAAGTAAGACTGCGTACTATTTTGCTGTGATGCATTAAAATAGGTTCTTTTTTGAGTGTTTAGTTTAATTAGCTGATCCCTTTGTTCACTTTCATGAATGAAACCAGAATTTCAGAAACTGTCTGATAATCTTGAGCTCATTGTTACATAGACCTCAACCACTGAAAATCGAGTTCATCAAACAATTAAAAATGAAAGACTGTCAGTGAGATAATGCAACTAATTTAACAACAGTAATAATAACAGCAACAGCAACTAATAATACCCCAGGAAACTATGAAATTCATATTACCTAAAAAGATCTACCAAAATTATGTAATTCGAAATGTTTATTTTTTGGATGATGAAAATTAAGTCCCAAATGAGAAGGAAGGGAAAAAGAAGGAAAAGACAAAGTTCGGTAGAATGAAATCCAGAAAAGGCCTTTACAATGGAAGACAAAGTGTTTGATGTTGAAACAGGTATCATAAGTAAGTATAGTCACCAGACAATTTTAGGAATGCATAGATTTACTCAGGCAGAAGCTGTTAGTCTGTTATTACAGTCATAAGACTTTTTGTTTTTTAAATACAATAAAATTTGAGTCTTGTCTGAGTATTATGGAACAGTTAATTTTAAAAACCTTGGTGGTCCTAGTGAAATTGCTTTGTTTCTCAGCCTTTAATGAAGACTTTTTTATCACCTTACTAGATAGGTCAGGTAATTTTATACCACAGAGCCTTTCTCCTTATGCCTCTTTACTGTTCTGCCAGACAGCAATAAGAAACAAAACATCTTTTTAATGCAAGTGCAGATCAGACAAATGAAAGTACCTTTATGTCCACCACATCTGAATGAAATATGACAGGTGCTTTCATCTTATGTTTTGGTTGGTTGTTTCTTTTTGGGGTTGGATTTTTTAGGGATAGAAAGAGCAAGTCTTTTTTTGTGTGTTTCTTTTTATTCAGTGCCAGTTAGTAGTGCAGATGGAGAAAATCTCAAGCGGATTGAAAGCTCCGCTTAAAATATCCCATAAGGTTAATCTTTTAAACCAACTTACTTCTATATACTATATTCTGTGTACTATGTACTGTGTTCAGTGTAGTATGAAGTCTCTATGTACCCCAGATCCTCAGATAAGGATGGTTTTCATGTGCTCTGTGGTCAACACTACCAATATTTTGAGTTTATTCCCCTTCCATCTCTGAAAGAGAAGGTTTAGTTTTCTGTGTTACATAAAAAACAAAAGTTTTGAAAGGTTCAGCATTCAAAGATAGATAATCACGTTAAAGCTCTTTTTTCTACTGCAATACTTCCCACCAAATCATGATGACATTCTTGCAGTTTTCATTAAAAAATTCAGTCTCAGTATCTCATACTGTGAATGTGAATGTAAACTCTTGTTTATAAGGAAGCACAAATTTAAAATTCCTCCCATGTCTACTGTAGTCATTAGAATTGTAGCAGTGATTAGTAAAACCAAAACATCCTTTAATAGTTTAAGAAACAGCATATAATAATAGTTAATAATTACTAGATCAGTAAATTAAGATATTTTATAATTTTGGATATGACTAATTTTTCTCAAAGTAATGTACGTGAAATCCTGTGTCTTTTGATGGAGAAAGTTCTTGAATTAGCGCTTAAAATATACCACCAACAGCAGTAACAAATTATATTGTCACACAGTTGCTAATACCTTTAGACAGCTGTTGTTTAAATAAAAAAAACCACAAGAATAACCTTTTATAATACCTTTATAAAGCTAAAGAATAGGCTTTGTGTAATAAAATTGTTTCATAGTTTTTCAAAACTGTACTGCAAAAGCTTAAAATCTCATATTTTTAGTGAGCTTTGATTAAGAGTGATACCTGAATTACTGAGAAATTGCAGTTCATTGTATGCGAAATGGCATTTCAGTCTTTAAGAGCTGAATAGAACTTATAATAATTATATTCTAGACATTTAATTCCTGATCTATTATATCTGCGAATATATTTCTACTTTAATGACAATTTTAACAATTTATCAATTAAAGTACTTTTTTATTCCAGTAGCTTTATTCTGTATTGGTAAGACTAATATTTTTAAAATAAGAGGAAGAATAATTATTTTGATAGAAAAAGTAATATTTTTCATAAGCATGATATTTTGATAGAAATACCTGTATTTATTTCTGCAGCAAACTTGTACTGTAAACCATTGTTTTATTTAAGGATTTGCTGATTGCATTAAACAAACGTTGCATTATTTAGTAGTTGTTACTGAATGTTAAAAACTTTGCCAAATTGGCTGTATCATTCTGTTTTATGTTATACCATAATATCAAAACACTGTAAACAGTTATTTGAATGCTACCTGTACCATACGCTAATTTTTGTTTAAGCTTCACTGCTTCATAACAGCATCCAACAGCAAGGGGAGCTCTAAGACAAGTTGGAGTAAACGGAGAAACTTGTGAGAGACTAGGAATATTGTCAGGATAAGATAGAGTTTAGAGACAAGATTTGGAATGGGGGAGGGTCATAGCTGTTATACAATGTGAGTCAACCAGAGGTGTTTACAAAGTACATGAAAAAGGAAAAAAATAAGTGTAGGAGACTAAGAGAAGCAACCAAGTGACTAAATAGAAATGATCCAAGCACTTTAAAAAAATCAAGCTCGCAGTGTGAGATATACCAGATAACTAAGAAAATCACCTAGATGTGATATAGCATGTACAGAGTGGTTGAAATAAGTGGTAAATCAGATGTAGATTGATCTGTCCAGGATATAATAGCACTAATGAATTATAAATACAGTTTACTTTCAAGTGAGTCTGAGGACAAGGCTGTAAAAAGGGATGTTGTACTGATTTTTACTCAAAGGCATGAAAATCGTATTAGATAATTTTGTGTACATAGAAGCAGTCTTTCATAAACATGCAGAACTGGTTCATTTTCACAACATTCTTTGTATTAAGTTTAACTTCTGACTCAAATCAGAAAAAGTCTGAGATCTAGGGAGCACTAGATTTGTAATAGCATATTAATTATCATTGACATTGAGGTTCTAACTGAAACATTTTAAGAACACTTTCTATTATTTATATCTGTATCTACCACATAGGTAATTGAATAGTAGAGCACTGTGAGATAATTATATGAAATTATTTGGCATAAATTAATTTTGAATTTATTTCACTCATCCAGCAAAATAAGTTCTCTTTCCAGCCCTTGTAACCTATATTGTAGGATTCATAAAGCACATGCTTTCTCATCAAAGGCTGCCTAGTTCACAAAGATTACATACTTGTGCATATGAATATATGTATGTAGAGATATTTGTTATATGACTGTAACACTAGACAAGATTTGTTATTGCAACATATTGTTTTGTTTATACTCTGGAAGTAAGACGCAAATTTTTTTCAAGGCAAGCCAGACAGTGGATAGCTACACCAGGAGCAGAAAGGAATATATAGCTCTATCCTGTCTCAGTACTTGGACCATCAATTAATGCTGACAATGTACATTTACACCATAGACTGCTTTGTTACTAGCTTGTAACAGATGAAACTTCTGAGTTTGATGTACTAAAGGTACTGAATTGAAAAACTTGAAGTCCTTTTGATAAGAATTGGTAAAATTAATCAAAGATTAAGAAACTAATTAATATTCAGAATAGAACAAAAATTACCAGTTTGTAATTTGTATGAAGTTTTCTGAAAAGGTTTAGTACACTTTGTCACAGACTTTTCCTACAACTTCTGCACTCAGTGCAGGATAAATTCATGTCTTTTAATTCTCAGTCAGACTTCATAGCCCAAGCTGAACAGGTCAAGAACTTTACATTTGCTTTACGTACTTGAAGCACTAGATTAATTCAATATAAACTTTTTTTTTCTTCTCAAAATACAGTATGTTATTAGTATTATCAAATTTATTGGAAATCATGTGGAATGGAGCATATGATGACGTTGAGCATACATAGAAGTGTCAATTGAATAGAGAGAAGTGTTCTGATAGAAATTAATGTGAGTTATTAAATGCTTTTCCAATGTATTTGATAGTCCTCCCTACAGTAGACTATCAGATCATGAATTATTTCAGTGAAATTTTTCTAACCAAAATGCATATTATTAGAATACATACTAGCCTTGCCCCTGAAGCTAAAAGATTATGATAAATGTAATAAAACTAGTTGAGGATACTACTATGTTAATGACCAAACTTGCTGCTTTTATTACAGAATCACAGAATCACAGAATGGTAGGGGCTGGAAGATATCTAGTCCAACCCCCCTGCTAGAGCAGGATCCTAGAGTAGACCACACAGGAACACGTCCAGACAGGTTTTAAATGTGTCCAGAGACAGAGACTCCACAACCTCTCTGGGCAGCCTGTGCCAGTGCTCTGTCACTCTGACAGTAAAGCAGTGTTTTCTTATGTTAAGACTGAACCTCCTGTGTTCCAGTTTGTGCCTGTTGCCCCTTGTCCTGTCACTGGACACCACTGAGAAGAGTCTGGTCCCATCTTCCTGACACCCACCCTTGAGATATTTATAAGCATTAATGAGATCCCCCCTCAGCCTCCTCTTCTCCAAGCTAAATAGGCTCAGTTCCCTCAGCCTCTCCTCATATGGGAGATGCTCCAATCCCTTCACCATCTTAGTGGCCCTGTGCTGGACTCTTTCCAGTAGTTCCATGTCCCTCTTGAACTGGGGAACCCAGAACTGGACACAATATTCCAGATGAGGCCTCACCAGGGCAGAGGAGAGGGGGAGGAGAACCTCCCTTGGCCTGCTGGCCACACTCCC
This sequence comes from Podargus strigoides, assembly GCA_028020825.1. Taxonomy (NCBI): domain Eukaryota; kingdom Metazoa; phylum Chordata; class Aves; order Caprimulgiformes; family Podargidae; genus Podargus; species Podargus strigoides. The sequence goes on along the minus strand of CM051621.1, from coordinate 22,749,322 downwards.
CTTAATACACCCCAGGATGCCATTGGCCTTCTTGGCCACGAGGACACATTGGTGGCTCATGGTCAGCCTGTTGTCTACCAGGACTCCCAGGTCCTTTCCCCCAGAACTGCTCTCCAGCAGCTCAGCCCCCAGCCTGTACTGATCCATGGGGTTTTTCTCCCCAGGTGCAGGACTCCACAGTTGCTCTTATTGAATTTCATTAAGTTTCTCCCTGCCCAGCTCTCCAGCCTGTCCAGGTCATGCTGGATGGCAGCACAGCCCTCTGGCGTGTCAGCCACTCCTCCCAGCTTTGTATCATCAGCAGACTTGCTGAGGATACACCCTGTCCCTTATTCTTGCTGTGCTTCTGTTTATATGAAAGGAAATTGTTGCCTGCAAAAGTAGTTCTTCTGGTTTTGTGTCTGAAAATTACATAAGTTGATATTTTTTTTTCTTTCTTAGCTATGAATACTGAATTTTCGTAGAGTGAGAAAGCAAATTTGGATAGAAAATAAAGTTACCAGTAACGAACAACAAAAACACTTCACAAATCCTAATCAAATTAAAAGTAACTTGTCTCACATTCAAGTCAAACATTTTTTTAAAGAAACCAAATATCTGCTGCAAAATATTGTGTACAGTGCTATTTAAAGGAAAAGGTATGTCCTGCCACAAGGCATGAATTACTTTACAGTGAAGATGAGAGTTTGTTTTAAGCCTGTGGGAATTATTAAATAGAAATGACTAGCACTAATCTTATAGTACGGAAGTGTGAGTGGTAAGCAGGATCAAAAGGTTCACTGAGGTGATTTTTTTTTTTTTCCCAAGGAAATGTGTTATAGAGAAATGTATGTATACATTTACATAGGAAAGTATATCACTTTTTTACAGTTAAATGGGAATAGAACTTTTTGGACTAATACTTCTAGCTGCTAGAAGTTTATTCGCTGCTAGTAGTTTCTCATAGATACTGTGGACTGTGGCATAAAAGAAAATGCTTAAGGTGAGTTTATCTGAAATTTAGTTACATATTTAGAACTCATATCCCACAAAAAGTAATTAGACTTCTGTCAGTTTGTACCAGATGAGAATATTTCTGTGAGTCACAGTTCAAAATTATGAAATAGATATGTGAAATAGCCGTCAGTTCAATGGTAGTGGCTCTAGGCAGGGGAGGTTGCCCTATTCACAATATATTTGCTTGATGCAATAATCTGGGATACATTTATATGAAAATGTGCTATATCATATGTGATTTGGGGTGTCAATTGATAAAGATCTCGCCATCTACTCTGCAGGTCTGACTTACCACAGGGTTAAATTTGGCCTCCATGAAGCTACAACAAAAGTAGCAGAAAACAGTCTCCTGGACCAACATTGGTTTGATTGTATTCTTTGTTTTTTGTTATCCTGGTGACAATACAGAAAAGATTAAAATTTATGAAAATTTCCAGGTGATAATTTGATTCAAAGAGATTTCAGAATAGATGAGGGTATACTTTACCTTCTCTTTGTCTCCTGATCATAGGAAATATGCTTCTACACAGGGGTCGTAGCAAGTGTAATTCATGAACTTAACAAGGAACTCTCATTCCTCTGTTGCATTGATTTAAACACATTTCCAAAAATTTAAAGACTGAACATTCTTGTTACTAAATGCTAGCAGCTGATGACTTTATAAATCTTTAATTAATTTCCATTGCCTTCATTCAGCATTAACCTTGTATTTTTATGTGATTCTATTTCAGAAGGAATACATGGAAGAGAAACTGATATTTTGACAATATATTTCTATATAACAAACTGAAAAAATCTAAAATAATCTTTCAGTCATGGTCTGATGCCCAACCTGACACAACTTAAACATAGATAGATTGAGTCACAGTAATACTGTGACCCATCCTTCTTGGAAGCAGCTGAGGGCTATCAAAATGTTGACAAATATTTTAGTTATGAAAAAGAAACTGAATGTGACAATGTGTGAGTTCAATCAAAAGCAGGGAAGTTAAAGAGGGATATAGCTGCCCATGAGCTGTGTTACTAGGCTGAACCATGTCTGTTTTTTAAATTCATGATAAAAGTGAGAGAAAAAATTTGAAAGTCTACTTTCAATTTTAATTTGAGCTTTTTAAGCTTTATTCAAGCTTTATCAAGCCTTTTAATTTCCACAATGTATTATTGTGATAATTTTAATATTAAAGGGTCCAGATTTTTTTTATCAGGGTCTGGTATTATACACAACTGAGACAGAATGATTGGTTATAAATTTCTATATCATAAACTATTTGGAAAATGAAAGTATTAAAAAATGTAAACCAGAAAAAATTCAGTTTGACGGATCTCATTTTAAGAAATTCCATCTTTCCTACTCTCTGTTTCTACAGTGGAGAATTTGTTACTTGCCTTAGAGTCTTTAACTGAAATGAAATCCCATTATATGTGGAAGAACTACAATAGAAAGGTATATATGTTGAGGTTATTTAATTTTTTTATTTAATTTGTTTATGTGGCAGGGGGTTGGGGTTTTTATTTGTTTTTTTAAAGCCTGATCCCATTTCTTTTCAAAACAGAATTCATTCAAGAATTGATGGAAAATGTATTTTTGTATTTTTTTTTAGTTTTTTTTTTTCCTGCCCACATAAGCAAGTAAGCAATCTCCTGGTTCAGTAACTGTAAAGCAACAGACTCTATTGCATTTTCCAAGACCAGTGAAGCAAAGTCAGGATTCAGTTATGGCTGAGGGATGTGGTTTAGCGGTGAATTGGCAGTGTTAGGTTAATGGTTGGACTTGATGATCTTAGAGGTCTCTTCCAACCAAGGCTATTCTGTGATTCTGTGATTCTGCAATCTAGATAGAATCATAGAATAGGCTTGGTTGGAAAAGACCTCTAAGATCAAGTCCAACCATTAATCTAGCACTGCCAAGTCACCGCTAAACCACATCCCTCAGCCATAACTGAATCCTGACTTTGCTTCACTGGTCTTGGAAAATGCTAGCGTGGGCCTCTCTGCTTTCCACTGAGAGGTGTTTCTATGGGAACCTGGTTCCTCCTGAACCTTTTCAGATTTTTATGCCCTCTTCTATGGTATACCTTTCCAGTTAGTTCAAGTGGTAAGTTTAGAATGCCCCTTGAGCTCTCACAAACTTTTTGCTTGCTAACATCTGTCAAGGGAGACTTCTCTGGCCCAAACAGTTCTCATGGCTGCCAGGTTAGTGTCAGAGTGCCTCACTGGCATTTGAGTCTCATGAATTTGAGCAATCCTTCCAGACCAAGCCAGCAGACCCATTTAACATTCCTGATACATTTATTTGTTTATTAGCCAGGTAAGGGAAAAGTGGTGACCAATTTTTACTTAGTCATAGGCACTGTTAAGGAAATGGTTACTACATTTGAAAATAGAAATATAGACGAACAGGATAGTATGGCCTGTGTATGCAGGCAGCTGAAAAAAAAAGGTTATTTGTGATGTTGTTAAAACTGGGACATGCATAGATAAGTCATGTCTCTAGGCAGAGTCTTCCTGCATAGGAATAATTTCTTAGAGCATTGTTCCAGGGCACAATTTTCTTCAATGTGAAGCAACTGTCAACCTCTGAAAAGATATTCCTAACCTGGTGTGGAGATTTGCCTCCATCTTTGCTCTGTCTGCACAACTACTTGCAAAATCACTGTAATATTCCATAGTGTGTAAATACTACCTTTTCTTACTTTTAATGGAGAGTTATTTTTAAACTGAATCAGTGCAGTAATTTTATTGAAAGACTTTCAAATATATGTTATGCGCAGAGGGCAGTGGTGTGAGACATGTAAGCAGAAGTCACTGGGAATGAGAGGGCTGAGAATTTTTAAAGAGGGCATCTTTCTAAAAACAATGTATTGATAAATAAACTCTCAGAAATTTCTCATCTGTGTCTTTTTTACTCATTGGGCAGCCTACTGAATCCAAATACATTTCTCTGTGTTTCCCTCTGCTTTCCTCTCCACAGCTGGAGTTCTGTGTCTAGTTGTGGGCTCCCCTGTACAAGAAAGAGATGTACATAATGGAGCCAGTCTGGCACAGGACCACAAATATGATTAAGAGACTGGAGCATCTTTCATGAGAGGAAAAGCTGAGAGAGCTAGAGCTAGAGAACTCCTGAACTCCTCCTTTTTTTTTTTCTTTCTTTTTTTTTTTTTTTTACCATGAGGTTGGTTAACACTGGAACATGATAATGTTTTTTTTAAATTACAGGTCATGAATATCTTGTTAATTAAATATTACTTGTCTTTGATATGCACAGGTGATTTTGAAATGTAAAGTTCTTTCTGGGCAAGTGCAGAAGACATTACCATCTAGTTTGCAAATAAACTCATTTATATAATAGAAATCTGTTTTTACTATTAAGAGAACATGAACATTTCAGAATTGTTACTAAATTTTTTGGCCTATAACTTTTCATTCTATATTATTATAGCATTTTGCATTTTACAGACATATTAGTGCCAAGGAATACAGTGTATGAAAAGCTTTTAACTAGAGTAGGACTTTCAAGTAACAAAACAAACTTAGAAACAACTGGGTTAAAAAATTCCCCTTATCACGCTGTTCTTTTTGAAGACTACAAAGGTAAGTTAAACAAGGAAGAGAAGGGGACAAATTTAAAAGAAAAAAAAAATCCCAATTTATGTTATTGGAAGGAATTATTTGTAATAGGGAAAATGTTTATCTTTGTATACAATATTAGTATATTAAATAGGCTGAGATAAAAAGGAAATAAAAGTCATTGAGATGCAAAAATTATTAAATTTCAGATTCTTTATGTTGTTTAAGTTTCAAAATTCAAAATATGACTTAATTTTTTCTAAATCTTCTTTCAGCATACTGAACATAAACTTCCTCTTGGTCTCCACAAGTGACATTCCTACATAGTAAAGCTAATCACTTGTTCCTGTGCTAAATTAGTCGGTAATCTACAAAATGGCCTTTCTTTTTATTTCATAGTACCCAAGAGACTTTGAGGACCATTATTTATAGCCTTTTGGCAATTTGTTATGCTACAGCAAACATGATTCGTGCCTATTCTTGTTTCCTTTAGTGAGAACCAACACATGTGAGACACAATTTCGTCTTAAAAAATACTGTCAGCTCTTCCTCATTCTAACATAAATCTACCTATTCTTTATTGTATTCTCTGGCGGTTTAACTAGGTTCACTGGGACTCAGTGTCCTGACCAATATTTTGGAACTGATATTTGGAAAAAAAAAAAGGCATTATGTTTACCATCTTCTATCTCTCTGGCATTTCTGGTAGTGAGGTATTTTTCTGAAAAGTAATGACTAAAAAATACCTACTTTACCCTATTAAAAATTTTGTATGTTCTCTCATCTAAATTTTTTTTTTCCCCCTCTGAAACTGTCTTGCATTCATAGAAAAGAGTCTTGGACTCTTAATCAGGAATTACTTTATTCAGAAAATATTTCACTTTTAAACATATTGACAGTTTCTAAAGAGTTGCATGTTTGTGAAGAAGCATTAGAACAATATTGGGAACAAACTTTTCCAAGTCTGAATGACTCACAAGCCTGACTTACAAGTTTGGAATGTGAAAAACAGATCCTCAAGGATCTAGTTCCTCTAGATGGTTGGTTTTATTGTGAGGTTTGTTCTGGGTTTCTGATTCCTTCCCAATACTTTTAATGTTAGCAGGTTATTTACAGACAAGTTTTCGGTATGCAACTTCCAGCTTATATTGAGTTCACTAATACTAATGTACTCCTCTGACTGTATACTAGTATAACAATGACAGGTCATGAGCCTAAAACTCTTTAAGAAAGGAAATCAATTTAAAGTAATTTCTTCAAAGTCAAAAATTGTTCATATACCTAGCTCTGCAGTAGTCAGTGAGACCACTTAATCCAGAAAAAAATACTGATTTAGATATCATGATTTTTTTTATAGTACTGAGTGGAACACATTTCCCTACATGTAAAGTCTTACATTAAAGTGGGAATTAACAATGTCCATGAGCCACATATCAGTTAAGAACCGCTAAAGAAAGACTGCAATGAAAAAATGCAACAAATCACTTCATCATTTACAAGCTTAAGCCTGAACGATTGCACAGTAATGTATTATTTCTTAGCTACTGTAAAAAGACATATTTTCTGCAGCTTAAATTTTGAATTGGTTACGTACAGCCAACCTTAATGTAAGCCTACTCTCTCCTTTTATAAGTAGGCAAAGGGGAAGGTGAAAGTTTGAAGACAGTTTCTGAAATGTTTTTTTAATTACAGGCAAAACATTGTAGCCTGTTGTGAAATGATGACCTTTATCCAATGTTCTTTGTCTCCCCAGTGCTTGAAAACTGCTTATTATTTGTCCTTTAGATTTCTTATGTACTTAAATCTCTGCTTCAGTCATTCAAAGTATTTTAAATTAATCAAAGTAAGGTTTATGTTTTGTACCATTTTTATTGCCATTTCTTGGATAGTTGCATGTGTCTAGGTGCTAATATGAGAAACCTTTTTTTGGAAAGACAGAAAAATATTCAGGGGGTGGGGTGGGGAGGGTGGGGGGATATTTTTATTGCTATTGACTTCAGTAGGAAGAAAATCTGGAAAATGTCTATTGTTTCTATTCCCAAAAGAGAAGGAACACATGGCTCCAGCTAAAGTGCTTTCTTTTAACTCATGAAACAGAGGCTGTGTTTCTGAAAAACATGGCTGAAAATTTAGGTCCACCTTTGCAGATGTAAATTACAATTTAAATGTTGTAATATAGGTTAATATTGTAGCATAAATACCTTATTTACCAATCAGTCCCACTGTGAGTGTAACTTTTGATTTTCCTATAATTCCAAAGATACTTTCAAATTATAAAACAAGGTAACTAGGATTTGTTCTGCAAAAATAAATCATATTAGAAAACTTCCTTTTGAAACTCTCTGCTTTAAAATAATGACAAATAGCCAATATTTTTAAAAGATAAATTATTAGAAAATTTTATTAGAAACGTAGACAATTTTATTCTCAAACTCTTCATTCTACTAATTAAATAACTGAAATATAATGTGTTTGTATCAGAACAGTTTATATGAGTGTATTATCATGACATCTGAAAATGTCATGAAAGGGAAATCAGTTACCGAATGCCATTTATTTGTTCTTTTGACTTAGCTTGAAATATAATTTGTAGGTTTGCTGGAATATTTCTCATTAATGCAGGTGAATATGAACATAAATTCCCTGCTCTCCTCAGTTTCTTCCTTCTACATGATGCTTGCCCTGTTTCTCCATTTGTCTCGTCATTATACAGCAGTGAAATGACTGACAGCAGAAGATCTAGACTAACAAAAAAAACTACTGTCTGTTTGTGCCTAAATCTGAAATCAGTCCTCACTCCTGATACCTGCTTGGCTGCACCATCTGTACAAAGCATGTCTGTTGCTGCAGGAGTGGGGCTATGAGGGTGTTTATGAGAGATTATAGACAGAGGAAAATGCAGAAATGGCTCACTGTGGAAAAAAAATTAACAGTGCTCCTCCTCTGTATGTGGACTTCTCCAAGAGAAGAATATATAAAATAATTATTCACATAACATTTTATGAGATGTTTTGAAATATATGAAGGCTATTTCAATCCCGAAGAACCATTTCATTACCAATTAGAAGAATCTAACCCTTTTCAATCTTGATCTTAATTTGATGGCTGGAAAACTGGCCTCACTAAAACTAGCAGATAAGAGAGTAATATGAGTGTAGCCAGTTTGTGTGAAAAGAATATCCAAAACTGTCTGAGAGAGCATTTGACTAAAACTCATATGACTGAGAAGTGCAGATGACTGTAAAATATTCTGGAAGAAGATGTGCATATGCATGGGTGTGAGTTTGTGTGTACGTTTAAAGCTTTTATGGGTAAGTTACAGAAGGCTATGTAGAAGGCTGTAGGCATTATCAATTCATAAGAATTGAAGTGAGAGATTTTTCCTTGCAACAGTAGGCAAATTTAACCATTGATTTATGCAAGAAGAGAAACAGACCCAAGCACTGAAAAATCTTGAGAGAAATAATTCATTATGTGTGTCCTACCTGCAACAGTAAATGAAGTATGATGTTTCCACTCATTTACAGTTTACATTTTTGTATATGTTATGTATTTATGAAAGTTGAATATTTATGGCCCAAATTTCAACTGTTTAGTATGTAGCAGTGCTAGCTTTTTCAATGTTAAGACTGGGAATTTACGAGAGTTTTACATTTTCTCTACCTGTATGCCTAATTCAAGTGTCTCATGAGAGAGTAATAAATCAATGTATTTTATCCAGGGGGATGTGTAAACAAATAAGAACAAACAGTTCTATTATAGTTAAGTGGCTAATAGTCTAAATTACTGCTGTCTATTTACTACAGTAATATTGACCTTATATAGTCTGACTGTGTCCCTAACTCTTAGATTGAAAAAAAAAAAAAGAATAATTAAAGTGAAGGAACATGTTTATTTTAATAATGGAATCCACCTCAGATACATTTGTATTAAGCATTTTGCACCTGAATCTAAGCCTTGTTAGCATAAATTTCATTAAGTGCTCTTCTGCTTTCATGCCAGAGAGGCAGAACATATTTTTGATAAAGCAGTAAGTTTGTACTGCCAGCTTATAGTAGACAATAAAAATGCTGAAAATAAGCAAGTCTGCAATGAACAACTTGAAAAAGAATATAGCAGTGATGAAAAAATTGAGAACAATGATGACAAACTTTTTATATACACATCTGTTTCCACATCACAAAAGATCAAGAAATATTAAAGAAACAGGTCTTAACATCAGGAGAACAAAACCAATCAAAATAATTACTTAGTAAGCTTATACTAGTGGAGTATTTTGTTGTTGTTTATTTTATAATAGCTGTGGTTTTTTTCTCCAGTCTCTTGAAAATTAATGACAACTTGTTTCTAAGTTAGAACTACCGACTGTGCTACTTCTTCCACGGACAGCTAACTGAATTTGACAATGCTTTGTTTATAGCACTTTCCAGTCACTTGTCACAGTCTTCGGGTTTTTTTGTTTGTTTGTTGTTTCTTTTTCTGAGTGTATACTTCAGTTTTCCTAAAGTTTGTGTAGTGAATGAAATCTGGCAGGCATTTGAAGACAATTACTTGAATTCAATCAAAGGCAGCAGGAGGTCAGCATGCATGAGCAAGGAGCTCCTGACTGAACTCAAACATACAAAGGAAACATACACAAGGTGGAAGCAGGCGCAGGTAACCAAGGAGGAGTATAGAGTTGCTGTCCAGTCCTGTGGGGATGGGGTTAGAAAAGCCAAAGCCAATCTGGAGCTAAATTTGGTGAGGAATGAGAAAGGCAACAAATAGGATTCTACAAGTTTGTAACATTCAAATATCAAATTTTATTAAAATAATCTAAAAGCTAGAGGAAAAAAAGCCCCTGACAAAAATCTTACTGTGTTTGAGAAGGCCTAATTGTATCCTTTCTTCTTTCCTTCTCTTTCTCTAGTTACCTTAAATAAATTGCCTCTACTTTGTTTCTGAATTATTCCTTATGCTCGCCAAAGCTGCTAAAAGTGTAAGGATGGATTTTCAATAGACTTTTGAAAATGAAGAAAAAATGTTGTCCACAAGATAAGCTCAGAGAGGATACTTTTAGTTTGAAAGACACAGTCTAGAGATGTATCAGAGTAAGAAGTTATCATGTATTTGACACTGTGTCATATATACATTGAGAAAAACATAATTTGAGAAGCACAAAATAATGTTCTTCAGCAGTTGTGACAAAATCCCTGATTTTACTGAATGCAGAGAAAATCTAGGCAAAAAGTTGAAGTAAGGCAAACAGGTAGCCAAAAATAAAGGAGGAATATTACTTTTTAGATGACTCATAATCTCCTCCTCAGACTGGGTCTAGTTGAAGCAGGTTGCTCAGAGCCTTGTCTAGGTGAATTCTGAGCACCTCCAGGAACTGAGAATCCCAGACCTCCAACAGTTATTTTGAGCAGCCTGTTCCAGTGTTTGATCACCAACAAGCAGAAAAAGTTTCACCACAGAATTTCTTCTGGTGCCTTTTGACCTTTCGTAATATGTTCATATCCCTGACTACCAGAGTGCCAGGAAATCCAAACAGATTGTAGTAACAGAAGAGACAACTGGGCCTGGTCTGGAGCATTTCCACTAAGTGTGCACATGTGTAAGTATGGGGAGAGAGCAGGAAGAAAAAGGCAGAAGACAATGATACCAGTGAAGAAGAAATGGTAGAGTTCAGCAGGATTCAGATGTGTTCAAAAGCATATCATAGTTTATTCCTCTGGTAAGCCTACAAAAGTCTAACTATACTTTTGAATAATCACTTTATTCTTTCAAGAAACAAGGCTAGCATTTTTTGAAAGACAATCAGAACTGGCTATATTGGGTGGTTTTTTGTCCTTTCACTATTAATTATGTTGTAAGAAACAACCTGATTGCAGTCGATACATCAAAAATGTTGCTTTGTAACTCTTGCTCAGTCAGGTATGCTTCTTGCTATAAGTCAGTATATTAAAGAGGAAAATAAGACATAGAACTGTACCTTTGCCTGGATATTCCACTTCAGGAGCAAGCAGCAAAACATATTTAGTTGCATTCCTCAACAGCAATTTGTTCTATGAGAAAATGGGCATTGATTTTTCTGACAAATATACCTCTCTTTTTCCAGTCTTCAATAAAAATCAGTACCACTAGCAAAAGAACTCAAGATGCAAAGCAGAGCAGACAGAAGTGTAAAATCAGGTTAGCCCTTCAATATTTATTCCAATTTGATTAAGCTATTGAACCATTGGCTTTCTGTGCCAGGTGATAGAATCTGGTTTTTAATGGAAAATGTAAAGTGTATTATTTTGGAATCTCCATTGCTAAAACAAATTGTTGGGAGTGTAATTCATTTGAAATTTTCTGCTTGGCAAAATGAAAATTCTTCTGCTGACATGTAAACTTTTGATACCCAAAATACAAAGCTTACAATAGAACAGTATACTTTAGCAATTTCTGCAGAACTTGCAACCTTCAAGACTCAAATTTCACACATTTATAGAAATGTTTTATTAAGAAAATAAGAAATATTTTTTCTTTGCTTCAAATTGAAAAATTTGGTTTTCTAGCCATAAAATATTTTGAATCTGTTTAGTAAGATATTAGGCTGCATTTGCCTTTTTCGCATATATTTTCAAATACTTTAAGTCTGTTTTTTTGTTCTCTGCTGACTATGGTTTTCTAGTGAAAAAGACTCATAATGAAATGTTTTCTGGTTGACTAACATGAGTTATACATCTAGTCGTAAATATGTGTGTATATATATTTTAGCTATGAATGGGGAAATAAAAAAAGGGATCTAAGCTCTAAACTGCAACCAACAAGATTTTGTCTGTATTCTTTCAAGGGAAAGTGAGGTTAATATTGAAAATAATTTAATTTTTGAGAACTGCAACAAAAATGAAATTCATAGTTTTCTTTTAGGGAATATGGAAATATTCCGTAATGAAAGAATGTTTCACAAGAAAATCTTTAGATATTTTTCTCACTCCTTCCATAATGGCAAAATACTTTTTTTTTCTCCTTAATTTTAACATGTCTTCAATTGTATGAATGCAATGGCTAAAATGCTTTCTAAGAGATAGAAACACTTTTTTTAGTCAATTCTCTACTAAATATTGTTTAGTGGATTGGTTTGGAGTGATTTTTATATATGTATAGCTTTTTATGGTTTAGTTTTCATTATTATGTAAAGAAAAGTTTTATGTAGCAGAAGTGTGGAAGCTAATTCTGACACAGCCTGCAGTAATCTTTTGCAAGGTTTACAGAAGGGTCAAAATTCAGACTAACGTGCTTCACTCAGGGAGCTGAAAACAAATCTTCAGAAATCCTGTGTGCATAGGGTCCTGTAGGTTAACCTTGTTGAAGTTTTTGGCATGTTTACATACTTGAATATATTGAAATAGCAAGGCACAGAGGTGTTTTTACATTAGCTTTCTATCCACATGGACACTGAATTTGAGAGCAACTGAATAAAATTTCACTGCAGTACTTTGAGAAGAATGCCTGTATCTTTTCCTGTAGTGATTTATAGACCATAATTTTGAACTCAATACATTTCTGCCTGTAGACTTAGAACTATTCCCAATTAAATTATGTTGAAGGATCTTCAACCAACAAAATGTGGATTTTATATTTTTTGAGTTCTCTTGAACAAATAGTAATTACATTTTTTTAGTTTATGGTAGCCTTACCCCTGCTTTTGATTAAATGACAGTAAAATCTGCATGTTTGGTTGTATCTTGGTTTGAGAGGAGTATATTTTTTCATCTGCATGAAAGAGCAGCCATTTGAAATTCTGCCAACATTAAGACAATTTTATTGTATTATTAATTACTGTCAGACACACTTATTTAAATATAATGGACCTTATTTGATTGTATCCTATACTTTCATACTATTTCATTAATAATAATTACTGCAAGTATAATTAACAGCTCAATTATATAGTATTTACTCAAGGTATCTAGTTGGACAAAAAGATTGCATTTAGTACAGTATCTTGAAGGCTAATTTGAAAACGATGGGCAGTCATTAAGAATAATTAAGTCTGAGGAGGAGAATTGAAAACTTTATAGGAAAGATTTTGTGTCATGTATCTGATTGCACTAAGATCATGAACATAAACTCTTTCAGGGTGTGATGCTTTTCAGCTCCGTAAACTTCTTTTCTGTCGTAATACTTCTTCCTTGCAGTTTTCAGTCTTGAAAGTGTTTCAATATCTCCTCAGCCTAACTTTGTAATAAAACACCTAAATACATTATAAAATGACAGCTCTTCAATAAAAAATGAAGCTTCATAACTCGCAGAACACAAGACAGTTTTATTATGCAAGCTGCTTTTACCTTCTGGTCCCCTCTTTTTCAGCTATGCAAGGTTTAAGAAAGACAAAATCTGTTTTGTCCCGAATTTTCAGTTTACGGCTGTTTTGCCAATTACTAGGCCTAGCACAAAGGATGCAGCCAGCAGAAAAGCAAACCAGTAACCAGATTCTATTGCACATAAGAAAGTCAGTATATGGGTGATCGCTGGTGGTACAGACAAGTCAATCAGATTACACAAAGCAGATATCAACCCTAGGAATGATACAACACGACCAACAATTGGTGGGACAAACAAAGCAACGATGTCTCACATGGTAGAGATGGGAGACAGCCAAGCCAATAGATGGAAAATGTAGAAGAGAGACAGCCACATGTTCTCACAAAGCCCGTGTTCACCAGCACCAAACCTGACCAGGACCCAGTTGCAGCAAGAGTCAGGAGGTCCTTCCCCAACAGGGAAACTCTGCAAAGTGCATCCACCTCACAGACAGACACTCCACCCTTCCTGCAAGTGGTCCCAGCTTTTATGCCCAAAACAGGACACCTGGCACTCATTTACCCAAATGTGGGGCACCTGGGACTTGTTTACCCAAGGGCTTTCCCTACAAGGTCAGCCACACCTTGGAGGAAAGCCAAAAGGCAAACTCATCCCCTCCTTTTGAAGGACCATGGGAACCAGCCATATATCAATCTTAATTCAGGGCTTGGGGTTCAGACCCCAGCACTTCAACGGCCTGAAGAGAACTGTCTCTTATCTAATTTTGCTTGAAAACAAATGTACTTCCAGCTCATCTGATAACATGCAAACCGTTTGGGGTTTTTTTCAGGAGAACATGTATATACAAGATTTGAAGGTGATCTCTGGTAAACCTTTAGTGTTCAATAACAGAAACTATTTCAATAGATAATTAACTGTATTTATTTACTATATTAACATAGTAATAATAAACTATTAAACATTAGAACTTGGTATAGCATGAGTTATTTTATTGCCAAATACTTTAAATGGAGCTGGATTAATTTATGCTAAGAAGGTGGCTCAGTCAGTAGGATTTTGAATTATTTTCCTTTGCTTATTCTAAGGATCAGACAGGCAGCCCTGTAGAGAATTGAAGTGCCAGTAAAATGCAGCTTTTTATTCAACACAAATCAGTGTCCATACTTAGAAGTGTGATTGGACTGGTTAAATACTATGAAATATATATATATCTTCAGATGTTTAGGAGGAAAGAAGGTTGTAATTATTTCCATTAAAAAAACAAACAAAACAAAAACCACATGGCTTGATAAAATTTAATTAATCAGTGTTGTAGTAAAAGTACATCAGAGGATTCTGCTCTGCCTGCATTACAATATAACAAAAAGGTTGTATTAAAACCCATTAAATTATACTTCACACAATTTTTAGACTATGGAACTTGACAAAAGGTTAATTTTTTGACAATGGTCATTTAGTAATGCTCAAAAACGGTAAGATGTGTTTATGTCTAGGATAGAGTAGATATATATGTATATGTGTATAAAATTCATATTCACTGTAACATAATTCAAGTTGACTTTCACTTTTCTTTTAAGAAGGATAAGGTTTTCCTATTATTGAAGCACAAATACATAGCAGAACCATGAGTATGTTTCACTACTTATAAAATGTCACAGGGAAATATATTGTGGAAGCCATTTCAAATCTTTTTATTTAGGCTTTAAGCCATTCTCTTACTTTCAGATACGTTCCTTAGATGCTTACAGAAAAGTGCTCTACCATTCTCTGAAGTGGCTGATTTTAGTCATTCTTAGAGACAGAATGCTAGTACAGACGTAAGTACTTGCTCTGATTCAGTATGAGAATACAATCAGTTTTGTCAGGTAGCTATAGAGCCTAGATCTCACCATGAAATCTTTATTTCCTCTCATTTTATTAGCATAAAGATTAAGTTTTAGTATGTTAGTAGCTTCACAGATTTCAAAAGGAGTTTTACTTGCTTGAAGTTGTCCTTGCTACTAGTATTTTTTTTTCTATTTTATATTCAGAAAGACTGTGCTTAAAGACTAGTGTCTTCTATTATTATTGAGATTAAACCAACATACCACAATATATGAATAGCTAAGTTTGTTTAGATGTTTAATGATTTAGTAAAGGGGCTTTTATATCTCTTTTTAATAAAGACACTTTGTATTTTGTGTTACGAGAGAGAATGAGTATGATGATTAAAGGAACTGGAGACTTTTCTAGCAGATGCAAAAAGCAGAAAGTAATTACACACACAAAGAAAAATGTAAAATGAATTGCCAGGAAACAAACCCCTTAGAACAAACTTAGTCCTTCCATAGTAAAGGCCTCTAAGTAGAAATCCTGCTCCCACTGAAGTAAGTGGCATAGTGTAAGTTGGATTTAAGTTTTTATGTTTCATATTTAGGATCTCCCTATTACCGAAGCTCAAAACCAGCAAAAACTTGTTTTCTATGAGTGTTTAGCAGAATTAAATCCTAAGTCAGTTAAGTCCTGTGGTTTCCACTTCTTTCTTTGCGTTAAGCCCTACACTCAGCAGTTATTCTAGGAAGTTGTCTATTACATCAGCACACATGGCTGAAACAAAAGGCCAGCACATGCTGTGTGTTGGACACCCATAAGTATAGAAGCACTTGATGACATCAGCAGTCCTATCTCACCTGCACTGAAGGATGTCTTAGTAAGAGACTATTGATACTTCAGTCATACAATTTTTACATATTTTTAACTTTTTTAGTTATTCTATTTAACTTCCCCTGAAGCTTAATGGGTAAATTGGAGAGACATGGATTTTATGGATAAGGAACCAGCTGGATGGCTGCCTGCAAAGAGTTACAGTGAATGGCTCACTGTTCAAGTGGAAACCACTAATGAGTGGTGACCGTCAAGGGTCAGTACTGGGACCAATACTGTTTAATAACTTCATTAATGACATTGTCAATGGGATTGAGTGTATACCCTACAATGGGACAACTTATATCACCATGGTCTTCTCCATGGGCTCCAGGGGAATCTGCCCTGGCATTTCATACCCCTCCTTCACTGATCTGGGTGTTTGCAGGGCTGTTTCTCTCACATTTTCTCACTCCTCTGTCACACCTGCTGCTCAGTGGTTTTTATTCCTTCTTAAATATGTCATCACAGAGGTGCCACCAGCAATGCTGATTGGCTTAGCTTTGGCCACTGGTGAGTCCTCTTGAAGATGGCTGTGCCTGGCATGAGGGTAGCTCCTAGTGTCTTCTCACAGAATCCACCCCTGCAGCCCCCTGCTACCAAAACTTTGCCCCGTAAACCAGATACACACACACATGCACAGAGAACTCAGTTAATTGAGGAAAATACAACCATGTCCCAAGTTTTCCAGTTGCTGGCATTTAGACCTCTCACACATACACATATCACCAGGTGTTGGCTGGTATTTTATGCTTCTTGGCCCCTTCTCCAAACAAAAAGGTGGTGATCTCATTTGTTCTTGGCATGGTTAATTTTATTTTTGGAATCAGGACTTGTCTTGATTTCTCCAGGCATCCGTCTTGCTTATTTTTCATGATTATTCTGGTGTCATCAGACATATCTCCCACCTGCACAATCTTACAGATATTACTACTTTTTCCTGTACCCTGTTTATATAACCACTTGACAGCTTTACCTTTGTTCCTTTGAGATTATGTCTATTTTTTATATATTTATACTTAACTCTTACAAAATATTATTAGTGTTGCACAATAGTTAGTGGTTACAATGTTACAGAGTACTTATACAGCCTTAGTGCTTATATTTAGGTTTAAATCAAACACATGATAATATTTTGTTTAGTGTACTTCTATTTTGTGAAGAGAATAGGCCTTTGCTTTGGCTACAGTCACCTGCTGCATGATCTTGGACAAGACATTTCATATTTGTGTCTCTGCTGTATCTTTTTGTGCATCTAATATATATGCACATTACAATTTACATTACATTACATTTCTGGAGCAACGACTGTCACTCAACAGTTGTGTGTATAGTATCTGTTGAAGTAATGCAGTCCAAGCATACCTTATAGTTCTGATATTGTTATTTATGCAGTAAATACATCCTTTAACCTCATAAAAATCTATTGATTCTACTTTATGTACTTTGTTATCTCATTTGATTTTAATGTTTTCAAAATATTTTTAACCCCTCTTGTATTTTCTTTCCTCCAGTGACTGAGAATCCATTCCTATTACTAAAAGAGAGGCTCAATTTTATTTCAGTCAAGACTGAAGGATAGAATGTAAAAACTCCAAGCTTTGCTCGTTATTTGAGTTATTTCGTACCTAACTTCCTAAAAGTCTTTGATCTTGCTAGTATAATATTCTTGCAGTATATTAGGGCTGTGATGAAACAGAATCTCCTAATTTAAAATAAGTGGCTCCCAATGCACAGGTAATTGGATCTAAATAATTTTAGACCCACTTACACTTTGCAGCTACATCTATCAAAAAACCTCAGGAGACTTGCATAACGTACAGAATAAAACTAAACTCTTCTAGTGCACTAGTTAACAGTACTATCAGAAAAAGAAGATTACTTGAATGTGTCAGTTATGTCTCATCATTGATCAAGGACATACAGGTTTAGTAATTAAATAGTACATAAAACAATTTATTCAAGGATGAAGCAAAGAAGTGAAGTCTGAGCATCATTAAGTAAAACGTATCCATCACAGAAAAAAAGAAAATTAAACTTTCTTCATTTTCATCTAATCTGATCTTCCTCACTCCAAAAAATAAAATAAAATAAATAAAGCAACAAAACTTCTTATATCTGTATTTTACTTTCCATCTAGTTCAAGTCTGCCTTTTGCATTTGGAGTGCTGACACATTCATCTGAGTCAGCAGAGGTTCGCGTGATTTTATCCTTTTTTATTATTTTTGCTCCATCTTTCTCCTATATGTAGTAACACCCTGCTCATTCCTCATCTGTCATATTATGTTATCTTTTGCCCTTTGTATCATCTTCTGCCTATCTCTGAACTGCAGACTCCTAATTGTCTCCTTGCCTATTATGTTGTCCTACTTTTTACACCTTACTTCTCAATCCTGTTTCTTAAATGCACTTTCCTGTCCTTCAGTTCTGCCTTTATCTGAATGAATCCAATCTTTGCGTGATTGGATTTGTTTGTTTGCTTTTTTTTTTGCCCTTAGTTTGGGATTGAAAATAGGCTGAAAAATTTACAAGGACTTAGCCAGTGGAAGTTCGTGCTAAAATTAAACATGCTATGAAATGACAGAGTTTCTGAAGTTTTTCTGTTGTATTTACATATTATTTTTGAAGGCATAAAAGAAAGAAAACCGTATACCAAATACTAATAAGATACAGACTCCCTTGTGTTATTCAGTTTGCCCGAGGAATATGCTGTTAGTGGAATACAATCATCTGCTTTGAAAACAGGTTATACAAAATCAACTGCACTTTTTCAATTGGGCATGATTTATATAGTGCATGACATGCTAGATAGCCTATACTAAAATAAAAACTTTAAAACATAATAGGATTCTACAGTTAAAGTCCTGAAAACCACTTTAGATACACAGAGCTCATACTTTCCTTAGATTTGAAGGGAATCTATCGCTCTGCAGTTAATGACACTGAGCTTTTGGTAGTAGCTCTAAGAGTAAAGCGAAAAAAAAAAAAGTTCTTCTAGGCCCAGATTCAACAAAATTTATACATGTGCCTAGCTCTAGTCATTTGAATGTTCTCAATGATTTCAGAGTTAAATGTAAGTGTAATCTGGTCAATATCTGAGAAAGGAGTTCATGAAAATTTCAAGTGGAAACATGAAGCTTAACCTTCCGACCAGGATCTTAATAAACTGTGTATTTAAAGAGCAAAAAGAAAAGTACGTCAACTCTTATCCAATAAAGATCTGACAAATTTCTTCATCAAAATAGAGGTCACAAGCAGACCAATATAGGCCCACGGATGAATGAGGTGGGTGCCCTAGAGACAGAGGATATAAAGAAGGCACAGATGCTGAATGCCTTCTTTGCCTCTGTCTTTACTCCTGCAGGCTTTCCCCAGGAGCCCCTGATCCCTGTAGCCCCAGAAGAAGTCAGGATAAAGGAGGAGTTTGCCTCGGTAGATGAGGATTAGGTTAGGGATCAGTTGAGCAATCTGGATATCCATAAATCGATGGGACCAGATGGAATGCACCCAAGGGTGCTGAGGGAGCTGGCAGAGGTCATTGCTAGGCCACTCTCCATCATCTTTGGTAAGTCATGGAGAACAGGAGAGGTGCCTGAGGCCTGGAGGATAGCAAATGTCACTCCAATCTATAAGAAGGGCAAGAAGGAGGACCCGGGTAACTATAGACTGGTCAGCCTCACCTCCATCCCTGGGAAGGTGATGGAACAGCTTGTTCTTGGCACTATCTCTAGGCATATCAAGGATGAGGGGGTCATTAAGAGCAGTCAACATGGTTTTACCAAGGGTAAGTCATGTTTGACCAACCTTATTGCCTTCTATGAGGAAATAACTAGGTGGATAGATGATGGCAGAGCGGTAGATGTGGTTTATCTTGATTTCAGTAAAGCATTTGACACTGTCTCCCACAGGATCCTCGTAGATTAGCTGATAAAGTATGGGTTTGGTGATCAGGTAGTGAGGTGGATTGTGAACTGGCTGAAGGAAAGAAGCCAGAGAGTTGTGGTCAATGGGACGGAGTCTAGTTGGAGGCCTGTGACTAGTGGAGTCCCTCAGGGGTCGGTACTGGGACCGGTGTTGTTTAATATCTTCATCAACGACTTGGATGAGGGTACAGAATGTATCCTCAGCAAGTTCACTGAGGACACCAAACTAGGAGGAGTGGCGGACACACCAGAGGGTTGTGCTGCCATTCAACGAGACCTCGATAGGCTGGAGAGTTGGGCGGGAAAAAACTTAATGAAATTCAACAAGGGCAAGTGTAGAGTTTTGCATCGGGGGAAGAACAACCCCATGTACCAGTACAGGTTGGGGGCTGACCTGCTGGAGAGCAGTGTAGGGGAAAGGGACCTGGGGGTCCTGGTGGACAGCAGGATGACCATGAGCCAGCAATGTGCCCTTGTGGCCAAGAAGGCCAATGGCATCCTGGGGTGTATTAGAAAGGGGGTGGTTAGTAGGTCAAGAGAGGTTCTCCTTCCCCTCTATTCTGCCTTGGTGAGGCCACATCTGGAGTATTGTGTCCAGTTCTGGGCCCCCCAGTTCAAGAAGGACAGGGAACTACTTGAGAGAATCCAGCGCAGAGCCGCAAAGATGATTAAGGGAGTGGAACATCTCCCTTCTGAGGAAAGGCTGAGGGAGCTGGGTCTCTTTGGCTTGGAGAAGACTGAGGGGTGACCTTATTAATGTCTATAAATATGTAAAGGGTGAATGTCATGAGGATGGAGCCAGGCTCTTCTCAGTGGCATCCAATGATAGGACAAGGGGCAATGGGTACAAGCTGGAACATAGGAGGTTCTGCATAAATGTGAGGAAGAACTTCTTCACAGTGAGGGTAACAGAACACTGGAACAGGCTGCCCAGAGAGGTTGTGGAGTCTCCTTCTCTGGAGACATTCAAAGCCCGCCTGGACATGTTCCTGTGTGACCTGACCTAGGTGTTCCTGCTCTGGCAGGGGGATTGGACTAGATGATCTTTTGAGGTCCCTTCCAATCCCTAACATTCTGTGATTCTGTGATTCTGTGATCTTTAATTAATTGAGATATTCAGACAAAGGCAATTTACTTAGGTAGAGACCAAATGCAATACAAAATGCTCATCTTACTTGTTTTTGCCATGGAAGAGAGGGAGAATATCATCAGCTATAACATCAAATTTTCCTGAAAAGCCACTGATTATTTTTTAGTGTGTTCCAATTGTCTAGCTAATGCTGGTAGTTGCTAGCAAATTAACATCAAAGCTAATGGTTTTGCAAAATGAACTGTAATTTTTACCAGAAAGAAAAAGCAAGTTTTCAATTGGAGAATGTGACATGAATTCATGTGCAGGATAAAGGTTTGCCCTTCAGGAAAACTAGTAAATGAATATTTTAATGATCTTGCTTGCTCTGCAAAACTTAAAATGACTGTATTCAAACTCAATAGCTAAGCCTTTTGGAAAACAGCCATACAAAAGCTGTTCAGGAATACCCTGACTGACAGGAATGCTTTATTTTGAAAAAATTACCTCTGTGAAAGAGGCTCAGCACTTTTTACTTCATTTTTGATTTTTGTTCATTTGTTTTAAATGATATTTAGAAACAGGTGGCAGACAGATGTGTAATGAGAATTATATACACTCCAAAAGAATTTCTTTTGCTGTTGAATGCTGCTAGTGGTATTGATAGTGGTGTTTATAATAGCTGGTAAAATACAGAGAATTAGGACAAAACAAAAAAAATAGCACGTGAAATAAAATTTGTTTAACCTTGAAGTTTGGAAAGTAAAATGTAAATACATCAGTACGAGATACGCCTTGAATATTTCAGACTTATTTTTGATAAATTGTTAAGATTTATTAGTAGTTTGTAATGTTAATATCCCTGTCTTACTCTGATATATATTTGATCTTTGCTGTAACTATACTGTTGTTGTTCCAGTGATGTGAATCTCTTTTCTCTCTACAGGCCTTAAGAAACAAATGAACAGACAACAAAGTTTATAATCATCAATATTTTCATGTAACAGATGATAGCTGAAGGTATTTTTATATAAATACATATACATGTATGTATCTCTATAATAACGGCTGTCAAGAGGACTTAGACATCAGAAGTATAGCTGTCTATACCTGCTATAGCTTTCTCCAAAGTCAGTTCATCTTAAATATATTTTTTTCTCAAGTTTTTCACAGTTCCAGAGTTTTGATATTTATTTTCTTCCAAAGAAATACAGCCATGATGTAGATTCAGAGATTAAAATCTGACCCTTAATATTGGGCCAGAAGCCCCAAAATTAGTATGAAATGCTTAAACCAAGATACGCAATTGAATCAATTAAATCTCTGGCCTGTGATGCCACATCCCATTGCTAAGCTGAGCGTACTTTTAACAAGAAGTTTGTTCTTTCTTCCAAGCTGTCTCTTATTCTAAGAACAATCAAAAAGAACTTCCACTCTGTTTCTTAAAACTTCTTCCTCAAAATTTTTCTTTGACATGCTGTCTTCTGAAGCTTTACAGCTGTTGAGGTTGATGTGCCGTGGCTTCTGTCACAGGAAAGGTACTGTTTCATCTTTTTTCCTAGGCACACAGTAAAATATATTGTTTTATGATTAGACTTTATGCTCGTTGGGGCAGAAACTGGTTTTCTTTTGTGCTTATATATTATCCGTACAGCAAAACTCCTAATAATAACCTGTAGCTCAAGAGAAATGCAAATAGGGACCAATAATATTGTGTCATGGATTTGTTTGCTTGTTCGCACAATTCTTAGATATTTTATATATCTACAGCAGAAAGGAATCGTTTCTACAGCAGAAATAGCCCATCATATTAAGTCCCAATAGTCTATGACTAGTTTTTGCTGCTTTGCTTTAATTAATTATTCTTTTAAACTGTCATTATATATATTATGTATTGACATTCAGAATCTCAGGAGGATGAATTATTCAAATACATGCTTTTTTTTTTTTTTCCTGCTATGTGTAAAGCTGTTGTATTATTTCCCATACTTTCTGTTTATACATTATTTTGCAATTACAACTGAAGATTATAGTTCAATTCTTGCAAAATAACTCTCTTGGACAAGGTGGGAAGAAACGATTTTTCATCATGTTTCACTTTTCGTGCTTTAGTAGTAACAAGTAACGTATGTACCTGTTAGATGCTCCATATTTGTTAATAAACAACACAGTGTATGATCTTGCATATCCTTTCAATTATCAAACACCTGTTACTGAATATTAAAATTGTCTTCAAATTTATCATTTTGTCTTTTTAAGATTATCTGCAAAATTATTCACTCATCACCACTGCTGTTATCCTGTTATTTGTATGTTATCTGACATATTCAGAGTATTTAAGTCTCTATTTAGTTGCTTTATAGTGAACTGCTTCTTAGTGAAAGCAGTTTGCTTGTTATTCTAGTGCCCTTGTTAAGCCTTTTTGTATGCTATTGCAAATACTGTTATTGCTGTTACTACTTCTCAGTACTTTAGGCTATTATTATTGGGGATTTTGCATGCATTAGAAGGCTCTAGATATGCAATTGCTGAAGAGAGATATGGGAAATGCAGCTATCAAATGCTTTAAAAATTACTAAACCACCATGCACAGTGTGTAATAAGCATTACAAGATGTAGTCACGGGTGTGTAGTTTCCCTGTCTTCTCCTTTGCTTTGATCAGTTCAGGACAGCATCAGCCTATACAAAGTAAGTATTTGGTTATACCTGCACTTGCAAAACATTCAGAAATGTGCTTTTGAAGCGAATCTACTACTTATCCTCATTAGCTGTGCATTAGTTAGCCCCAAAAAGTGATTACAGAGCCCAGGGACAGGACTGAGGAGAAGGACTTGGGGGTGTAGGTTGATGAAAAACTCAACATGAGCCAGCAATGTGCGCTTGCACCCTGAAAGCCAACCGTATCCTGGGCTGCATCAGAAGAAGCGTGACCAGCAGGTCGAGGGGAGGTGACTTTCCCCCTCTACTCTGCTCTCATGAGACCCCACCTGGAGTACTGCGTCCAGTCCTGGGGCCCCCAACACAAGGACATTGAGCTGTTGGAGTGGGTCCATAGGAGGGCCACGAAAAGGATCAGAGGGCTGAAGCACCTTCCTTATGGGGACAGGCTGGGAGAGTTGGGCCTATTCAACCTGGAGAAGAGAAGGCTCTGGGGAGACCTCATAGCAACCTGAAGGGGCCTACAAGAAAGCTGGAGAGGTACTTTTTACAAGGGTAAAAACAGCCTCTTATAAAATTTTCCCTAACAAGTGTTAAGCAGGATCTTCAAATTTTCGTACTCATATGCTTAATAATTAAATACAGTTGTCATTTAATGTCATAAACTTAAAAAATTGTATAGACTGATAACACATACAGAATAAAAACAGTTTCTTTATTTAAGAAACAAATTTTAAACTCTTTTACACTAACAGTCACATTCTGCTATGGCAAAATACGTTCTCTTGAACAGGCATATTCAGTTAAAACTAATTTTTAATACTTTATTGCCTGCCTTTTTAAAGTGGGTCAATGAAAGATGCCTGTAAGAACTTCAGGTACCCAATATTTGAAATTTTTGATACAGTATGTTTTAAATAATTTTAGTTTCCTTACTCCTTACCTGTGCACAGGTATCATTCTTCAGACATCAAAGCACTGTAAATCTGTATTGCATACTTGTACACTGAAAGAAATGTTTCCTAGTAGAGAAATTACAAACGTTTGGGCTTCCTTGTGTCTAACTTTGGAAGTGATTCTACCTTATCAGAAGAAGTGAGACAGTATAAAAATAATTTCCTTACAGTTAGCATTCAGCCAAGACTTTTTACATAGATTGCTAAAAATGCATTATTTCAGCATATTGTATATTAAATAACACTGAATTCTACTCTGAACACATTACTTTGTATTCAGAGTACTTTCATTGTATAATAACAGCATCCTGTTAGCCTCTTGTTTTAGCGAGTGAATCACGGAATCATGGAATCATGGAACTGTCAGAATTGGAAGGGACCTCCAGAGATCATCTAGTCCAATTCCCCTGCTTTAAAGCAGGATCCCCTAGAGCACATCACCCAGGACTGCACCCAGGCGAGTCTTGAAAATCGCCAGAGAAGGAGACTCCACACCTTCTCTGGGCAGCCTGTGCCAGTGCTCTGTCACCCTCACCAAAAAGAAGTTTTTTCTCATATTTAAACGGAACCTCCTGTGTTCCAGCTTGTGTCCGTTACCCCTCGTCCTGTCACTGGGAACCACTGAAAAGAGTCTGGCTCCATCCTTCCTCAACCCACCCTTTAGGTATTTGTAAACATTAATTAAATCACTCCTCAGCCTTCTCTTCTCCAGGCTGAAGAGTTCCAGCTCTCTCAGACTTTCCTCACACGGGAGATGCTCCAATCCCCCAGTCATCCTTGTTGCCCTCCGCTGGACTGTGTCCAGATTTTTAAGACATGATATGAGTCTCCTAAAACCTATTTTTTCTCAAGCAGTTTCTCTGAAATAAAACTATAAATGTTTTTGACTTCCCATTAAATAAGAACTTCGTGGTATAAAATGGCAAAAGATATCCTCTCAGTAAAATTGGAATGGCTATGATTCATGTCTTTACTTCTACAAATAGTTTAATTCCGTAAGGTTGTCAACTTTATGTTTAATACCATAAATTGATCCCAGAGTTCTTTACTATACACAGGGAACATGCAGAGGATTTTAGCCTCCCATTTTTCTTCCAGTATTGGTGTAAGATGGAGAGTTTCCTCCTTCTTTACAATTCATCAGAATAATGGCTAGGATGGAGCTTTGTGCAGGATACTCTGGACACATCTCTCCACCTGGAGTCATATGTACTTACTCATTACAATTCCATAGGAGTAGCTGTGCAAAGGAGAGGTAGAGATATTTGTTGATGTGTTTTTTAACAAACAGGACTAGATTTGCCCATAATTGTAGTTTAATGAAAAAGTTCTTTCTTATTTCAACATGCAATTTTATCTGAGAAAACGGGAGCTGTATCATGACTGTGTTATATGATAAAATTATTGATAAAATCTGTTACAAGTTTTCATAAAAGCAACAAGATACGCCCTTGCTAGAGCTGTTTCCTTGGCTGGAAAGTGCTTCTCTGTGGCAATTACTCCCTCAGGGAATGAATATAGTAGTTGTATTCATTGATTAAAAGGATACAAAAGACAAATCTTACTGACTGGAATACAAATCAGGTCTTTCAAATCTATCAAAGACACAAAATATGATAAAGTTTCTTGAGGGCACATATTAGTTCATATACTTTCAAACTGTTCAGAAATCTAATAAACTGATCCTCTTCAATTTTTTTAAGGACTATAGTAATTATTTTCAGACTGTGTTCAAAAGTGTAGAAATGTCTATTTAACAAAGAAATAAGATCCTCTTTAAAACAAAGCAAATATTTCATTCCTTTTTATGAATAAAGGCAATTATAGTTAATTCCACTTTTCTCCTTTGCTCTCTGTATCCCTGTGGCAGTCTGTGAAACTAGAATGCCTCATTATAAATGGCTGTTGGGTGAAAGCTTATGTGCTTGAAAAGTCTTGGGAAAAAAGCAAGGCTATATCGATCTAAACAATATTGTTTCTAATTCAGATGCTGAAATTGCAACTTCATTGTACATATTTTTCCTATCAGTTGTGAACACATATGATTTTGGAGTTTTGTGTTTGTTTAAAATCTTGCACCAGAGACTTACTGTGTTCTTACAGGTAGCATTTTTTTCAATTACAGCAAAATCCTTTTGTTCTCAGGACAGTTTTAAAATTACAGACAAATATATGCAAATGTTGACTTTAAATTTTGGGAATTCCTTTGTAGATTTCAAAACTCCTCATCACTGAAGTGCTGGGGTCTGAACCCCAAGTCCTGAATTAAGATTGACATATGGGTGGTTCCCACAGTCCTTCAAAAGGAGAGGATGAGTTTGCCTTTTGGCTTTCCTCCAAGGTGCAGCCTCCAAGGTGCAGGGAAAGCCACTGGGTAAATGAGCACCAGGTGCCCCGCATTGGGTAAATAAGTGCCAGGTGTCCTGCTTTGGGGATAAAAGCTGGGAGGGGTGGAGTGTCTGTCTGTGAGGTGGATGCACTTTGCAGAGTTTCCCTGTTGGGGAAGGACCTCCTAACTCTCTCTGCAACTGGGCCCTGGTCAGCTTTGGTACTTGTGAATGCGGGCTCTGTGGGAACAGCATGAGTTTGCCTCTGTCCTATGTTATCAGCCTCTTGGCTTGGCTGTCTCCCATCTCTTCTGTGGGAGACTTTGTTGCTTTGTTTGTTCCACTGGTTGTTGGCCGTCTTGTATCATTCTTGGGGTGGCTGGGGTTGATGTCTGTTATGTGTAAACTGATTTACTTGTTTGTACCCCCAGCAATCACCCATGTACTGACCCTTTTGTGTGCAATAGAATCTGGTTACTGGTTTGTTCTGCTGCTGGCTACGTCCTTTGCACTAGGCCTAGTAATTGGCAAAACAGTCACCAACTTGAAAGGACAGCAAAATGACAGTCTGATATTTCTTTCCTTGTTACGGCATCATACATTGTTATTACTCTTGTGAGTTAAATTTTCCATACAATTATTGATTACTCTTTTTAATGTAACAGTTCTGCCATATTTGTGCAAATAGTTGCAACTCTGTAGAAGTATCTAATGTTACAAGAGCATGGTCTCCATCTTGAAGAGTTTAGGATTCTGTCACTTCTGAACAGGCTAAGCTTTTACAACAATTAAGTTAAAGTTCCTGAACTATGAGTGCATGAAAACCATAGCTTTTCATATTTTAAAATTATGATTTTTTTCTTGTTTATTTTTTTTTTACTAAAATGATGTAAACCTTTTTAGTAATTCTATCCTTTATTTACCATCATGCTGCTGTTCTTACATGCTGTTCAGAATATAGAGGTATGTAACATAACTCAATCCTAAAACTCCTATTGGAAGGCTATAGGCTGCTGAAAGGACCTTACAGGCCTGTGGGGTAACATCACGGAGTAGTGGTTCATGGAGAGCAAATCATAAGGTAGGGTAGAGAGTGATATGTCTCAACATAGATTCTTATGATATCTTCTTTTTGTAGAATGCCACAAGTATTCTAATATAAAATCGGAGCATAGTGCATTAGTTAAATGAGAGATGTGGATTTATGCTGTGATGACAATGTCATCTTAGAAAAAATTATTTGTTAAAAAAGTGTAAACTTGATAAGTGATGGTTGATACATGGCAAGCTCATTCAAAGAAGCCTCCAAAACAAGCAAACAAAATTATTAGAGAAAGCAACTGTTTAAAAACCTGAAGTATATTAAGTTGGAAGGATGTACTAAGGATTCAGTGGTTTTGGTCAATGAATATCATATTCTTCATTACTGAAATACTGATTCTGATAAGAATATCTTCAGAGTGTTATGTATAATTTTAATATTTTTGTAAACCAAAAGACTAAAAATCAAGTGTAGGTTACATTTACATTACTTTTTAAGCTTTCTGTGATTATATGACAGAATAATAAGTTATGGAGATCCATGTGCTACATATGATACTTTGGTATATGTATGTGGTAATACTATATTTACTACCTAAGATAATTTCTGGCAATTTATAGAATGTGAATTCAAATCCAGAATTTCTTATTCAAAAAACGGCCCTTTAAGAAGCACCCTTACTCTGTTCACTTTAGTTGAAATTTTGCTGTTTGCTGTTCTTCAAATAGTTCCCGTTCCTGTGCCATAGCACAAATTTTAATAAAGGTTATATGCATCTGGATTCATTAATAATCTGAAGATTAATTACCAAATCCTTTTTAGGAAATGGATACTAGAAACAGTTAAAAATTAAGCCTTAATGATAGAGGAGGAAAATGATTATCCAGAAAAACATGGAAACAAAGCAGAAAGGGATAATTGCATGAAAATGAGATATGCTAGTTAGGAAATACTTAGTTGACATGGCGATCAAAATGCAGGAAACAGAGAAACTTGTGATTAACTGAAGAAACAAAAGATGGTAAGGAATTTAGAACTTTCTAATAATTAAGCACTCAAGTGTGAGAGTTAACTTGTGTTTTTGCAGTGTTGTGAGAATCATGTTTTTGTAGAACCAAGAAAAACACCAAGGCCTTGTACATCCAGGTGCCAGATAACGTAGAAGGATGTGAGAACCGACTTATGTTTTTACGCGGCACTACAGAGCCAAAAACCAAGGCCTTGTACAGAGGTACCAAATTAGAAAGGAGCCTGGTATAAAGACCATCTTGTTCAGTACATCCTGGTACCAGATAATGTAGAAGGACAAGAGCTACACATAACCTGTTTTTGAGAATATTGTGTCTTACATGGATCAGGAGATAGGGTGCACCTGAGAAAATATTGCCATCCAGACTTAACAGATTCCACAACTATGCATAAACAGGCGGTTGGTAAAAGAAAGACCTATTATGGAAACTGGAAAAGCCTCTTCTGGAAACTTATTGCAATAAAATGCATCGGATAGGCTGTGAGCCTGGAGTATCCAACCAATGGAGAAATAGGAGAGAATAACCCGCGTTGGGGGAAAATACTATATAAATGTTTTCTTTTCTTTGTTAAGGTGTGCGTCTCTACTTCAGCCGGGGGGGCATGCCTGTGATTGCAGTCGCGAATAAACAGAGCTGCTTCACCATGATCCTTGCCTGAGCAAACTTTTTTGGCCTAAAACTTCGTTTCTCACACAAGGATGCTTAACAATTTTCAGCAGCTGTTCACATACACTGTATACTTTATTGCATTGTTATCTGTTCTCGTTGTTCATGCAAGAGATAGACTCGTTTTACACATACATGTTGTTGTATCTGGTGCCCTAGGGGAGAGAGACACTGAACCCAGCAGAAAAATCCATCTGTAAATGCATATTCTAGTGATCCATTAGTAATGAACCTGTTCTACTCAATAATTTTAAACAAAGCAATCCATGTCTGAACTATTTTTGCTTTAAGCATGACATCTCCTGGAGATGCCACAGGGTATTCCATTGTCTGAATACAGGCCAAGGTTCAAAGCTGGGTTTTGTTTTGCCAGTGTCCATTAAGGATTCGGTTCATTAATGAACTAAAGACAATATAATATAATTTCAATATAATTATTAACAAGGGCTTAAACCATAGGAAATATGTTTTCTGATTTTACAGCAGTCTATAAAAACACAATTTAAACATCATATAATTTTTATGTGTATACAATAAACACTGACCTTTTTCACCAGACTTCCAAGTCCACTGAGTTTTATTTTAAATTCTCAGTTCAGATCTAAATGTTCTGTTTTATACAGAAGCATCTCAGCTTTCCAGATAGTGTGCCAATTTCTTTAACAAGTGTCTTTGTAACTGACTGTTGTTTAGCGCTCCAACCCCCCCTTTTTTTTTCTCCAGTCAAAATGACAATACAAGATGCCCTCACCCTTTTAAAAGGTAACAAAGGCACATTGTTTCACTAGTCACTCTGCATCTTTCATTTCTAAACAATATGAATAATTATGAATAATAATATATTAATAAAATTATTATTCATATTGCAGAAAAACACTTGCTGAGTTACTATGTTGTGTCTTTCCTCTTTCTACTTCTCTTTCATGACTACCAGGTGTTTGGTCCCAGGTGTTGCATCATTTGTAACAGCAGGTTGTAAACCCTTCAGGCTGGTTCCCTGTGCAACTTCTCATGCAGGAATTTCTAAAGCACAAGATCTGTTTCTATTAACAGTGACAGCTTCATTGACTTTAAAAGGAACAGTGTTAGGTCAAACATTTCTTAAATATCCCAGTGAACCTAAACTTAACATTGACTTGGCACGGTTTTTGATGCAGGTAAGTCACAAAAAATGATGAAAAATCATAGAATCACTATGGTTGGAAAGGACCTCCAGGATTATCAAGTCCAACCTTCATCCCATCATCTCCCAGACCACTAGACCATGGCCTCAAGTGCTTCATCCAATATAGTGACTTTCAATTTACACTCTCATATGCATTGCCTTTACTTCTAAAAATAATGGAGTTTCAGTTTGTTGATCTGTACCACTTCAAGCTGTGTTTGTTATATCTCATAAGTAGAAGCCCTTGATATACTTGGTGTGCATCATAGTGCCACACACAACAGAAAAAAAGATGGGCAACTGATTACTCTTACTACAGTGGTACCAAAATTTTAAATATATGTGATACCAAAATTATTTTTTAGAAATATTGGAAGAGCACTGGGAGTGGCATCTACCACTCAGGGCTGCTATGTCTTTGTTTTCCATCCATCCTTTCCCCTGCCTCTCCTATTTCACTACTTCAAAACACACCTTCAGGGAGCAGAGATGACAATTTTTCACTTTGAATAATAATCATAAATAAATACAAACTGAGGGGTGGTGTAACTAGATGAAGTAGTTATTACCAGCATAAATAGATGAGACTCATACCAACTATGATGAGTCTTACAAAACGTGATGCTTTTTAATTAGCTGAGGGAATTGATCAAAAATACTTACAATACTAATGACTACTTACAATGATAATACTTACATTATCACTGACGGCATCTTTTTGATGCATTCTAGTAAAACTTATTTCTTGTGTTTTGATGAAGTTCATTAATAGCTACAAAATTTCTTGTAATCTGTGTTCTGTGTTGGTTATTTCTGTCACGCGAGAAATCTTGGGGTTTATCTTGCAATACTATTTTATAGTTAATTAAGCAGTATGTGGACATGACTACAAAAGGTTATAAAATTGAAGGTTAAATGTAAAGAAAATGAAAATTATAGAGACAGGTAGACAAATGCTTGGAAATACCAGTGTTTATGTTGCTTGGCCAGTTTTAATTATGTCCTCTTTGAATTAACACTATGATACAGTTGTTTTATCACTTCATCAAAAATATTTCTACACCAGACAAAGCCAAATTTGTAGCAGAATTTAAAGAGAAGATGTTAACATATGATGAATAAGGCTGTAGACTGATCTCATTGATGTAAAATAATACACTGAGAACTGGATGCTGTACTAGCACTAATGACAAAGTTTTTATACCATGCTTAGCAAATTACGTATGATAGTGATTTCATAGGTTGCCACTATATGTGGAGTCTCCTTTTTCTAAATACTGAACTTGGAAACCTGTGTGACTTGATTTGCAGAACTGTTGAGTACTTACAATTTTCTCTGCTGATAGATAAGAGCTTACTTCACAGTAGTGTCATAAAGATAAGTCAAGTGATGTTTTCAAAACACTAGGATATTGGAAGAATACCATAGGAAAGACAAAATTAAACTAACAGTTCTCCAAACAGCTCAGGATTCTGATGGTGTGCAATTAGTAAAGCCCAAGATCACACACTGAAAGGCAAGAATAATAAACTCCCAGAGTGTATTCAGAGCACTAAGGCAAATGTCTTAAAGAGCTATAATTGAGAAAATAAAAAATGAATCAGAACATGTATCCTGAGAGATGTTGCAGAGTAGTTGAATGAGATGAAAATATATAGAGATAATTGTGATCAGATATATTCTTTGTTCTCTATACTGTTAGTAAATTATTTTGTTTGTTTGCTTATGTTGCAGGTATATCAATTGATTTACAGAACCACTTCCATGAAAATGAGCTCAATTTTACCCTTATATTGTAAATATTGTTCAGCAGTAATTTGACATCTTATATGAATATTAAGAATGTCGTATTTTAAATGCAGCCATTGCAATGATATTACAGAAATAATAAGAAATGGCCTGGCATTGCTGTGTTGAAACTAATTGCTTTTTGAAATAAATATGGTTTTTTAAATAATGTGAGTAAGATCAGTCTTGAAAAACTACATATTCAAGGTACAATACCTGATAAAAAAATAGTTCAGAATACTTTTGCCATCCTCATTATCTTCATAGATTATTTTTGTTCTAAAAGTATTCCTGTTGCTATACTTGTCCTTGGATTCTTCTCAGTAATTTAGAGATATCAATCTCTCACTGGCCCCATTGCCATCCCCTGGAATATTTTCAGAATATTGAATTTATTGAGTAAGAAATTGAATTTCTATAAAACAGGACAATGGAATTCATAGTTTTTAGAAGCCTGAAGAAAAATTTGGAAGTCTGGTTTCAATGTTGTCTGGAGTCTCTTAAAAATATATATATGAGATGTCTGCTTATCAGTTTAATTGCTATACTAGGAATTATTTAATGCTGTGACATGGGGGGGGGGGGGGGGGGGGAAGGGAAACAATCAGAAAGCCCATGTGGGTTACTTTGACTTGCCTTTAAACCTCAGGAGTTTAGATATCATGCACAGAGGTGCACAGAATATGTAGGATATATTTTTGACTATATAGACATGTATACCCAAGCAGGGTATTTTAGATACTCCTTTTTATAGAAGCACTTAAGCTGTGTTTCAAACAGTATGGGTGTTTTGCCAATTAGTAGGCCCAGTATAAAAGACACAGCCAGCAGCAGAACAACAATCCAGTGAGTAAGTTCTATTTCACATAAAGGACTCAGAATATAGGGGATTGCCGGGGGTACAAACAAGTTAGATAGATCACAAATAATAGATATCAGCCCCAGAGACCCCAGGAATGACATAGTATCACTCATAATAGATGGAACAAGCAGAGACATGAGGTAACCCACAGAGAAAATGGGAGACAACCAGGACAATAAGGTGGTTACATATGATAGAAGTAACCCCATGTTGCCTCCCCACAAAGCCTGCGTTTGTACATGCCAGACCTGACTAGGATCCAGTTGCATGAGGAGTCAGGAGGTCCTTCCCCAACAGGAAACTCTGTGAAGTGCGTCCACTCCACAGACAGACTCTCCAACCCTTCCTGCAAGTGGGCCCAGCTTTTATGCCCAAACAGGACACCTGGCACTCATTTACCCAATGCAGGGCACCTGGGGCTTGTTTACCCAAGGGCTCTCCTTGCAAGGCTGGCTGCACCTTGGAGGAAAGCCAAAAGGCAAACTCATCCCCTCCTCTTAAAGGGCTGTGGGAACCACCCATATGTCAACCTCAATTCAGGGCTGGGGGTTCAGACCCCAGCACTTCAATGGGTCACTCTTTGAAAACAGTCAGAATCAGGGCTTCTCCTATTTCTTAACAACTCAGTAGTTGAAATATTTTCCAGGTTAAGTGACATGAAGATTGAAATATTAGTGTTCTGCTAAAGGCAACTTAAATGACATCTTTTGCCTTCCTTCAGAGTTTTACAGCTGCTGGATTATAGCCTGTTTTGAAATGTGGAAATCTTGCTTTTCTGAATCTATGCCAAAAAAAGCCATAATTGTCAGAAAAGTCTGACTCTGCTGACAAATGATTAGGTCACTCATTAGCAAGTGATAGAGTTTGATTTTTTTCTTTTTATTTTTCCAAGGGTTCTGTACACAATATCTGTTCAGCATATAGGAACAGTCACAAGGGTGTATGATGTCCTATCCTCTTGGGCTAAAGAGCAAAACTGAATTTTTATGTAACACATCCTGGAAGCGTTAAAGCACTAGACACATGAATAAATTAATATTTTTGGGAAAAAGTTTAGGGCAGAGCTGTGGCACCAGTATCATCATTATGTGTTGTTTGAAAGAAGCAACAGGTTTTGCTCTGTTTTGCTCAGAGGTCAGTTTAGACTGTGAGGAACATCAGATGTGCACATACTGGTACCAATCAGTATTTAGGAGTAAAAATAGCTAGTCAGCAAGAGATATCCTTTTAACCTTGCCAAGACTGAAGCCTGCAACACATGCAGAAGAATTTTAGTTGCCTAGAGTA
Organism: Podargus strigoides; assembly: GCA_028020825.1. Classification (NCBI taxonomy): domain Eukaryota; kingdom Metazoa; phylum Chordata; class Aves; order Caprimulgiformes; family Podargidae; genus Podargus; species Podargus strigoides. Next base: position 22,715,005 of record CM051621.1, on the reverse strand, counting down.
CTTTAAGATTAAAACATAAGGAACTTGCAACATTTTGGCATTTCTAGATTTGAACATCAGCTGAAAAGGCAAGTTCAAGGTCTCAATCTTGCATTTGTGTGGTTGTTGTATCTGATTTTATTCTTTTTACATGTATCTCAAACTACATATTACTATTCTCTAACATGCAAGTACTATGTAATTGAATTATACATAGCGGTTTTCAAAGTAATAGGTGGTCTCAGTCCAAAGAGAAATGTTAATTTAGTGGCTCTTGAAATAATAAAAATATTAATGATCCTGCTATCTTCTGCCAGAGGCAGTTTATCTCTCAATATGCAGAGGATCAAACCCAATTAAGAGAAGTAGTGGTGGTGTTGAGAGAAGTAAGAGAAGTAGTCTGTTGTAAATCAGTTTTCAATTTTCAACACTCAAGATGTAGCTGAAAATTAATATATTTATAATATAAAAACTGAAATCTGGTTCTCATTAATTCAAATCATCTGAAACCAATCTCGTTTTATATATTCCTGTATGTGTTTGAACTTCAATGTTGATTTTAGAAGTGATCTTTAAAAGATTTATCTTTGGTTCTGTTTTTCTCTGCCAGTAGTATCTATGAAAAATTATGAAAATAATTAAAAAAAAATTACTCTGAATTTTAAAAGATAAAATTAAAACAGCAAATATCCCATTGAAAATGTCCAATAGTTACTGATAAATCTGCGTTACCTCCCACATTGGCAGGAATAGAATATTAGTATAAAGGTTATCCATGAAACAAAGGTTGAAGCCATCAACTCTATTTCCTCATATTATGAGCATTTTATAAAATTGGCCTGTATTACATTTGGTATTCCTCATTGCAGTCACAGATCTAGTAGAACTAGTGGGCTTTTTAAACTTGCTACTATATGGAAACAACACTATCAGTAGAACACTGTATCCTGATGAATTTTAAATCCATCTACTGTTGGTGTCTGTATTTAACATTAAAATAGAGTATAACATGCTATAGCATGATTTAGCATTTTGTGAATATCAATCATTATCACTGCCCTTAGGCTTTTTAAAGATTGCTTTAATTGGTAAGCCATTTTATTCCAAACTTACATGCCTAGATCAAAACAGACATGAGTAGGAACCAGGTGGTGTGTGTGTATATGTGTGTGTGTGTGTGTATATATATATATATATATATAAATATAATTATTTTTTTGTTTTCAGTGTTGAGACCATTGTAAATTCTGCAGCTTATCAATATGAACACAAAAGATATTAAGGTGAATGGAGATAAATGGTAGCTGCCTTCTGAGTTCCCAGGCCTTGTTTTCTAGATGTGTACTGTCACAGTAAGTATGATTGGAAAAGGTAGTCTTAGTTTTACGAGAATAAATGCTTTTCATAGTTATTTCACACATGGAACTTAGAAAAATTCCCACACTACAAGAAAGGTCATGTTGTGAAGAACCTGAGAACTGATGGTGAGCAGCTGCACATGTATCCATCAGCTGTATATCACCTTTTCAATGAGATCAGTGTAACTAAATGTGTTGACAACTGCCTCTTGTCACAAGTGTCTCAAAATGCCAGGGCTGCCTGAGCCCAGGATGCTGGGAGATGCAAGGACACCCCAGCAGGGTGGCAAGGTAGGGCCTAGGGCCTGTCCTACCACCCCAGCCAGGAGCATGGCAGGCTGGAGGCCAGCTGGGGTAGCCCCAGCCCTGGGCATTGGGCACCTCCCTGAGGATGGGGATGGGCTGAGGCTGGGCCACCACGTGGGCTCATGGGTGAGCCAGGCTCAGCAGGGAGCCTGAGCTGAGCTGAGCTGAGCACCAGCCACAGGCTCAGGCACTGCCGCAGCCCAGGCCTGCACAGCCGATTCCCTGTGAGGGGGCTGAGCTGAGCTGAGCAGGGCAGGTCTGTGGGGAACTGGAGACTGGCCCTGCTGTGGCATCACTGGGGCAGGGACTGATGGACCCAATGGACTGAAACGGGAGGGTGGCAGAGCTGTGGTCGGTGGCCAGGCAAGGCATATAGGTGTCCTCAGAGCCCTGATAAAAAGAACCTTGGAGAAGGTGGATAAACATTATAAAATATAGTAATTCCTAACTAGCAAAGGATCAGGACACAATACAAAAAACATCTGTAGAGAAACTGTGTTCCCTTCTATACATAGTTTGCTGCAATGATTATACTGTAGTTTTTTATTTTTCTTTTTCATAACATCTTTTGCTAATCTGACAATTTATTTTTTCACACCTTTAGACCAATAAAATTTATTTAATTCACTCAAGACTTCTCAGGCTTTGCATTTATTTTGGTTTATTTATAAAAAGGTTAGGTCATCATGGAATACAGATGAAACTCTAAAAGAAAGATCAGTAAGGGGTCAGACCAAAGAGATCACACTTGTTCTAGGTTTGTTTCATTTTCCAGTCATTATATTGATTTTAGTAAGTGTCTTCTGGTTTTTGTATTATTATGGGATCATAATCTGTTACATGATCAAATGTCTTAGGTCTCAGAGGTAGAAAAGGGTCTAATTAGATTATTCTATGTCATGACAAATGCGTTTTGCCACAGGATCAAATTAATTATCATTGTTTGAAAACATGTGAAAGCTGTTGCAGATATATTTCCCACCCACATGCTGACGCTTGAGGCTGAGGGAGCAGTCACTTGAGTCACATCAACTCCATGCAACACTACAGGCTTGGAGAAGAGTGGCTGGAAAGCTCTGGTCAGAAGGGACCTGGGGGCGCTGGTCAACAGCTGGCTGGATATGAGCCAGCAGTGTGCCCACGTGGCCAAGGTAAGGCCAATGGCATCCTGGCCTGTATCAGAAACGGTGTGACCAGCAGGAGTCTGCCAGGTAGCAGCAGCTACAACGAGAAGGACTGAGGTCAGCCCTAGGCGAGGGTCGATCGCGCTGTGCGGGGGGTTCCTGAGCCCAGGCACCCCCCACTCGCAGCGCGACCCCCGCGGGACCAGGCAGTCCGCGGCAGCCAATCAGGCGCGGCAGAGCGTGGCCAGGAGCCGCACGGGAGATTTTTAAGCGCCCCTGGGGAGCAGGGGGAAAAGGGGCGGGGTGCGGCAGTTTGCTTGAGCAGGGTGCGTGGGGAGCATGGAGCTGAGGGGTGGCAGCGACCAGTGTTAGGGCAGTTAGGAACTGGCAGCTTGCCTGGTTGATTATCAGTCAATGAGGTGAACAACAGCCAGGACAGAGAGCTGGCAGCTCTCGCCAGGACGAGCCTGAGGGGCTGCAGCCTCCCCTGTGGGCAGCGCGAGCAGAGGGCGCGGGCGGCAGCCTGAGGGGCGGTCAGTCCCTGCCAGCCGGTGGGCACAGCCCGCCCAGAGCAGTCACAGCTGTGGCTGCCGCTCGGGCTGAAGCCGCTGCCAGAAGGAACGTGGCCACCCAGCCAGAGCCCCCTCACAGGGAATCGGCTGTGCAGGCCTGGGCTGCGGCAGTGCCTGAGCCTGTGGCTGGTGCCCAGGGCAGCAGTGAGAGCACCGTGTGCGGTGTGAGCAGGGAATGGTCTGCTCGGCGTGGGGCAGAGCTGAGAGAGGCAGTGGAAAGGCTGAGGAGTGTCAGGAGTGTGAGAGGGAGATTGGCTGGTGGGGTCGCACCCCAGCACCCCTGAGGGAAAAGCAGCAATCGGAGGCTTCACAAGAGACAGTGGATTCCCTGCCCTGTTGCCACCAGGCAGAAGGAGGGGACCTCAGAAATGGGGGTGAATGGGAACATGTCCCTGTGCGGGGTGACAGGATGAGCTGATCAACACCACACTCTATGACTGCCTCTACTAAGAAAAAAAAAGGAGGGTTATTGTTGTAGGTAGCTCCCTCCTGAGGGGAACAGAGGGCCGATATGCCGACCGGACCCATCCCACAGGGAAGTCTGCTGCCTCCCTGGGGCTCCGGTAAAAGATATTGCCAGAAAACTCCCTGATCTGGTATGGCCCTCAAATTATTGCCCACTGCTGGTTGTTCAGGCTGGCAGTGATGAAGTTATGGGGAGAAGTCCAGGGGCAATCAAAAGAGACTTCAGGGCATGGGGGTGATTGGTTAAAGGATCTGGAGCGCAGGTAATTTTTAACCCTTTATTAGCAGGAAAGAATACTGAAAGGAACTGGAAAACCCACATGCTCAACACATGGCTCAGAGGCTGGTGCCATCGGTGGAATGTCTCTGGAGACATTTAAAACCCGCCTGGATGTGTTCCTGTGTGGTCTACTCTAGGTTCCTGCTCTAGCAGGGGGGTTGGACTAGATAGTCTTTGGAGATTTGTATCTGGGGAAGAACAACCCCATGTACCAGTACAGGTTGGGGGCTGACCTGCTGGAGAGCAGTGTAGGGGAAAGGGACCTGGGGGTCCTGGTGGACAGCAGGATGACCATGAGCCAGCAATGTGCCCTTGTGGCCAAGAAGGCCAATGGCATCCTGGGGTGTATTAGAAAGGGGGTGGTTAGTAGGTCAAGAGAGGTTCTCCTTTCCCTCTATTCTGCCTTGGTGAGGCCATATCTGGAGTATTGTGTCCAGTTCTGGGCCTCCCAGTTCAAGAAGGACAGGGAACTACTTGAGAGAGTCCAGCGCAGAGCCACAAAGATGATTAAGGGAGTGGATCATCTCCCTTATGAGGAAAGGCTGAGGGAGCTGGGTCTCTTTAGCTTGGAGAAGAAGAGACTGAGGGGTGACCTCATTCATGTTTCTAAATATGTCAAGGGTGAGTGTCATGAGGATGGAGTCAGGCTCTTCTCAGTGACATCCAATGATAGGACAAGGGGCAATGGGTGTAAGCTGGAACATAGGAGGTTCCACATAAATGTGAGGAAGAATTTCTTCACAGTGAGGGTAACAGAACACTGGAACAGGCTGCCCAGAGAGGTTGTGGAGTCTCCTTCTCTGGAGACATTCAAAACCTGCCTGGACATGTTCCTGTGTGACCTGACCTAGGTGTTCCTGCTCTGGCAGGGGGATTGGACTAGATGATCTTCTGAGGTCCCTTCCAATCCCTAACATTCTGTGATTCTGTGATTCCTTCCAGCCCCTACCATTCTGTGATTCTGTGACTAGATTCTGTGATTGTCCCCCTGTACTCAGCTCTGGTGAGGCCACACCTCGAATACTGTGTTCAGTTTTGGGCCCCTCACTACAAGAAGGACACTGCTCTTCTGGTGCATGTCCAAAGAAGAACAACGAAGTTGGTGAAGGGTCTGGAGCACAGGTCTTACAAGGAGCAGCTGAGGGAACTGGTGGTGTTCAGTCTGGAGAAGAGGAGAGACCTCATTTCTCTTTAGAACTACCTGAAAGGAGATTGTAGTGAGGTGAGGGTTGATCTCTTCTCCCAGGTAACAGTGATAGGACAGGGGATAATGGCCTCAAGTCGTGTCAGGGGAGGTTTAGATTGGATATCAGTAAAAATTTCTTCACTGAAAGGGTTGTCAAGCACTGGCACAGGCTGCCCACAGAAGTGGTGGAGTCCCCATTCCTGGAGGTATTTAATAGACGTGTAGATGTGGTGCTGAGGGACATGGTTTAGTGGTGAATTGGCATTACTAGGTTAATGGTTGGACTTAATGATTTTAGAGGTCTTTTCCAATGAAGGCTATTCTATGATTCTGTGTTTTCACAAGAGCTTATGTACCCCAACCTGCCATGTTAAAAAGTAATCATCCTACAGATCAGGGATGAATTTTTTGTTGTGGAAAAAATTGTTTAAGATGTCACAGCATTGAATGATTTCAATAGAATAAATGTAGCAATAAAAGTATATTAAAATAAATTAAGAGAAACACAAGAATCAAATAAATAGCTCTGATAGGATTTTTTTTTTTTATAATAGGTGTCAGTAATTAATGAACAGTAAAATACTTTGTCACAATTAATGGTATTTCAGAAATGAGATACTTCAGATGAGTACTGAATGTTGTGTACTGCAATCGACTCTAAAGTCAGATCAAAATTTTTTTCAGTATTACATAGACAGTAAAAAAGGTAAAAGAATGAATTTTATCAGAGATATTGTTCATAATGCCAGGAAGTCTATTAGAATCTGAATAACCATCAAACCTGCCCTGTACTGAATTTTAGTATATGTAGAGATAAGCTGCATGGTAAATGAACTTCTAACTGTGGATGTTCCAACTGTAAATGAAGTTGTTTTGATTACTTATATTGTATTCTGCCCTTAATTTTAATTGGGCATAGGTTTCCACATTCATCTACTGAAAAGAACATAATGTCCATCTCTATATGATTAAGATTTCCCCAGAATATTGTATTTCTACACGTCCAGCAAAAAGTGAGAAACTGAAAGTATATTGGTTTATTTTTCATTTAATGAACAGTAAATACATAGTTTTGTATTATTTTCATAGTAATTCAGTTCTATAGTTTAGAATTTTTCGTCACTGAAAGACAAAAGTAATGGGTAATAAATGGATTTTCTGACTATTAATAGAACTTTCATTTTAAAAGAATACATAAATAAAATCTACTGCCTTACCTGTTCCAGAAAGACACCCATAGTACAGTGAAGGTATTTGTTCCATATTTTTGTTCCTTAACAGGAAATAGTGTGTCACTCAGTACACAGGTCCAGTGTAGAAGTTGAGAAGAAACCTCCTTGGGCTTTGAATCAAACCTTATATTCATATCTTGTCAAGTTTTTATCCTTTTCTATTTTCTTATTCATTGGGTGTTTGAGGGTACTACATACATTTCCAGATATTCAGTGGAATAGAACAACTTATTGTCATAAACCAATATTTGTTGTTATAAAAACCACTTATCATACATGTTTATGATCCTGTCTGCACAGTTTATTTGTTATGTATCTTAGAATCTATTTTCAGAAAGATTCATTAGCTTCAAGAATTTCTCTCCATTTCTGAGATTAAAATGATAAGACTGTACCTTATTTCTGACATAACCTGTAGAGTCAAATCACATATGGCAATAGCAGGATGGCTAGGAAAGAAACTTTTATAGATATAGATATAGATATATATACGTGGGGATGGAAATGTATTCAGAGGTAAGCTTTTGTAATGGTTCAGTTTTTCTTGAGTGTCAGCAGTTAGGTATATTTCATTTGACAGTGTAAATGTGAAACCTGAAACTTAAAACTGAATTATACATACTTTTACAGTTCCTATTTGTCTGTTTGTTTTCTCAGTTGATATACAGTAATTGAAGGGAAAACTAAGATGAGATAATATAATTTCTAATTCCTCCTATGTTTATCAATATAATAGTGAAAGGATCTGCAGCTCAGGTTTTATTGACTTTACTCAGTTTTAAAGGAACTCAATTTTTTAGTCCGAGAAGGACATGTATCTCCTATTTCAATTTGCCTCAAAGCACTCATTTCTAGCATTACTATATGCATTGCAGTGCTTTGATTCTGAATTATTTTCTTATCTGTTAGCCTTCTTTTTTCCATTAATTGATGAAAACTGAAGGATGTAGTATATTCTGGCACCACTGCTATACTTTTCTTCTGAATGCAACTGTACAGAATAGAGACAGGAATGCTGATCTTGCAAGAAAATTCCCCTACAAAACATTTTCACAGCTTATACCCAAATCTAATGTGAGTACGCTAGCAACCCTAACTGTGTAGTAGAAAGCTGGAGTGAATCATAATGAGAGGTCAAACTTAAAGAACAAATATATGTTAATGAGAATAATAACGTAGAAAATAACAAGATAGAAACCTCTTTGGGCAATGAACGTGAGGAAGTTTTCAAACACATGAAGCTTCAATAATTTATTTATTCATATATTTGAGCTTGAATTATTTTTGAAATTATTTTTTAATATTCTTTTATTTAATGTTACTGCTGATATTTTTGAGTAATAAGGTTCTTCTCTTCCCATCTCCAGACACGTAACAGATGTCTTAACAAAGAAGTTTGTTATGGAGACTAGAAGCCATATATATGTTCATTACATTCAGTTCTTTACTACCAAACTTCTATTTAAGTGTTAGAAAACTGTTCCTTCTGAAATAAATATATATATATATATATATATAAGTGTTAGAAAACTGTTCCTTCTGAAATAAATATATATATATATATATATATATATTATTTAGGAATAATTATAATTATTAATATATGTACCGTGCCGTTGTTTCAAAACATATTAACTGAATCACTTCTTAAATTATGAAGGACCTATACAAACTCAACAGTTCAGAGAAATACATATTACAATACAGATCAAATATGTAATCTGGTAAACTAAGTTAAAAAACAGCATGGAGAAGAAAATGCACAAGAAACATAGAAGTCCTGCAAGAATGTCAGAGGTTTATTTCTGTTTGTTTTTTTGTTCTGTAGCTCCAAACCAAAATGCTCAGCCAGTTTCAGACTAGAATATCTGTATGTGTAGTTAGTGTAGAAAATATTTGTTTAATGCCACCTGAGCAGGAAAGGGCAGGCAGAGCAAGCTATACAATGTGTTTGAACATTTCCTGGTAAGCTGAAGGCCTGAAAGAAATATATCTTTCTAAATGGCAATTTGTTCTTTGCTCAGCTGATATGCAAGTACCATGTATGCCATTCTTTACATAAGGAAGATTTTGTTGCTCTAATGGGACACACTGAATTTAATGACTGGAGACCATGCAGTTCACAGGACTGTGTCACACAAACTGTTGTCAACCTAGGGGTTTTTTTGAGCAGACTACATAAAAGGAAGAAAAAAATCTTTCTTCAGATACATGCTGGATCCTAGACTTACCTAAAGGAGAACTCAGCAAAAAAACCCACAGCAACAATAAAAAACCCAACAAACCCAAAACCCAAAAAAACCCCAAACCCTATCAGAAAGGAAATGGGAATTGAAAGAACTACAGTCATACTCGTGTATTAATGAAAAGAAGAGAACATTTCTTACCACTTGAGTTTTCTAGTTGACTACCATTCCTTACGGCATCAGCTGCCACAAATTGAAAAATATGCTGGGAAAGTACTGAACTCACTGGAATCCTCCCTTTTGAGCTGCACTTATTGTAGTGACTGGTGACAGACACTGGTACAGCACCATGAAAAATTTTCATTTTGAAGGACTAGCAGACTTCAAGGAAATTCAATTTATATGGAAGTCTTCTGGTCAGGTTTAATTCATGTGTGTCTGACAAGCTGTGTCTGCACATGATTGTGGTACCTCAGGCATTTTTCTAAATACTTCAGGGACTTTTAGAAGGGGAAGGTAGGTAACCATGCAGTAAAGAAATAATCTTAAGCAATTGTTCATCAGGCAGTATAGCCTCCAGAACGTGATCAAAAGCGTTCTTTCTGGTATGCTTTTGCATGTTCTCTTTTTATTTTTACATGCAATAGAAAGGCACAAAATGCAATCCAATAAATACTCTATAATTAAGTGCAAGTACTTTTTACCAGGAAGAGTCAGGCATCAGTGAAGAAATTAATATTAAAATAATACTTTTAATTAAATATTATGCTCTCAAATGTCAAAGCATAAATAACAGAAAAAAATTTTACATCCTCTTACGCTTTGAGGTGAAAAATCCAGAACCTCAGGATACTGTTGCATTGATATCAACAACCCTACATCAGTGTAAAAAGCACAGAGTGGTATTGAATATTAAGCTGTGGCTGCAGTATTAAAGCTAGTGCAAAAATACAGTGATGGTGTTTGAGTTTCCTTTATCTTATTTTTTCAGTTGTTAAATGGATTCCATGGAAAAAGTCAGTCTTTCTCTCCTGTCCTACTCATATGTTGAGACAGTGAAGTGTTAGTTCCCTGCTATGTTGTTTTCTTAGTTTCATTGTATGCAAATACAAACACAAGATTGTGTAATACTTTATTTATTAATTTGTTTACATTAAAGTAGTTGATCAACCAAATACCTAAGTGAAGAAACAGAAAGGAACTCTGAAAATTATTATTAATAATATCTCCTAACTTTTTCGTTCTTTTATCTGACCCTATGTTCTCTAATCTTTCTGCTAACTTTACTCCTTAAGCAGTAAATTCTATCATAGCATATTTTATCTCAGTCTTGTTGCAAATCTGTGGCTGATACCTGTTTAGGAATCACACACTGATCAGGAAACATATGTTCTACCATTATAATGATTTATTGTATATAGAGCAGTTTTTAAAAAGTATTAGTATGTGAAAACGAGTATTTAGATAATCCACATCCTTGATATGTGATTTGGTTTTTATTATAAATAGACTACTGGAGAGAGTGCAGATGTCATTGTGTCATTCCTATCTTCCCCAGCAACAAGTATGATTTGATTCACCAGGGTTCTTTCATCCAGTGTTAATGAAAAAGAGAAATTTGAAGGCTGCAGATCTTGTGATTATTCTATCATGGGTGTGGCATGCTGTTAATTAAATCATAATTAAATAGGCATCCAAAATAACAACTAAATCTGGATTCCACCCCTCTAGAAAGATAAGACATAGGAAGAAAACCTCCTGTTAGTATTGGGACTGTCAACCTTTCCACTGTATCTAGTGGAGTCCCTCAGGGGTTGATACTGGGACCAGTACTATTCAATATATTCATCAATGATTTGGATGAGGGAATAGAGTGCTCTGTAAGCAAGTTTGTTGATGACACCAAACTAGGAGGAGTGGCTGACACACCAGAGGGTTGTGCTGCCATTCAACGAGACCTCGATAGGCTGGAGAGTTGGGCGGGGAGAAACTTAATGAAATTCAAAAAGGGCAAGTGTAGAGTTTTGCATCTGGGGAAGAACAACCCCATGTACCAGTACAGGTTGGGGGCTGACCTGCTGGAGAGCAGTGTAGGGGAAAGGGACCTGGGGGTCCTAGTGGACAGCAGGATGACCATGAGCCAGCAATGTGCCCTTGTGGCCAAGAAGGCCAATGGCATCCTGGGGTGTATTAGAAAGGGGGTGGTTAGTAGGTCAAGAGAGGTTCTCCTCCCCCTCTCCTCTGCCTTGGTGAGGCCACATCTGGAGTATTGTGTCCAGTTCTGGGCCCCCCAGTTCAAGAAGGACAGGGAACTACTTGAGAGAGTCCAGCGCAGAGCCACAAAGAAGATTCAGGGAGTGGAACATCTCCCTTATGAGGAAAGGCTGAGGGAGCTGGGTCTCTTTAGCTTGGAGAAGAGGAGACTGAGGGGTGACCTTATTAATGTTTATAAATATGTAAAGGGTGAGTGTCATGAGGATGGAGCCAGGCTCTTCTCAGTGACATCCAATGATAGGACAAGGGGCAATGGGTGCAAGCTGGAACATAGGAGGTTCCGCATAAATGTGAGGAAGAACTTCTTCACAGTGAGGGTAACAGAACACTGGAACAGGCTGCCCAGAGAGGTTGTGGAGTCTTCTTCTCTGGAGACATTCAAAGCCCGCCTGGATTGTGTTCCTGTGTGACCTGACCTAGGTGTTCCTGCTCTGGCAGGGGGATCGGACTAGATGATCTTCTGAGGTCCCTTCCAATCCCTAACATTCTGTGATTCTGTGATACCAAGTAAATAGTTTCTGCTTCTACTTGGTGAGGATTATTTTTGTCTGAAGGGGAAAGATGCTGTTTTATACAAGGTGCTCTTTGATCTCAATTTTCTGCCACAGAAGCAGCAGCTACTCAGCTGCCTTTTTTTTTTCCCTAGTTACTGCATTTGCTCCAGGAACGCTATTCACTTCTATTGCATATTGCTTAGAAATACATCACCCCCATGAACTCTTAGTTCTCTCTTATATTCTGACTTCTCTACATTTTATTCTTTTGAATTAAACATATTACTTTAAACAAGCCCATCTGAAAGAATAACACCCACAAACCCACTTTCCAGCACTCCTGTAAGATTATTAAATGGCTTGTATATGAACCCTTATGCAGAGTTAGATCCAGATTCATGTGGCTATTTATACATTCCAGTGAAACTACTCTTTTCAGCTTCTCTACTGTCTGCTTCTTAGCCAAATCCCCAAACTGGAACTCTATCCTCTTTCTCTTTGACCTAATGTAAATATGTAGCCCTATAGTACTGACTGGTATTGGGTCATGAAACTTATACTGAAGTTGGAGGTATCACAACTGATGCTTGTTGGACTTGCTCTGCCTGAACTTTTCTCGACCTTCCTGTAACTTTGTTTTCACTAGATTTAGCTGTAATAGCATTTTCTCTAATAGACCAGGCATCTATGGATAATTTATTTTGTTTATCTGTGTGTTGTACAACACAAGTTTTATATAGACAGCAGTAACAAGTAGTTATTCTATGCAAAATGAGATGTTTACAATACTAACATGACAATGCAGTGTAGAGAAACACAGGCCTGATACAATAGCAGATGCCTTCTAAAGTGGAGACAAAGGAAATGGTATAGTAGAGTGCAGGCATGTAAGAGGTGGGATGTAGGCCTGGCACAAAAGACCTCAGCAATATAAACAGCTCACCCACAGTCAATTAAAGAAATGCAGATCTGGACAAAACTGTCTAAAAGAAATAAGTCACTTTATATCATAATTCTGGAGTAACGTGGAACTGCAAACCAATAAAGACCAAAGGTATGGAAGCGTGTTAACAAACATCTAAACGTTGTTCCAAGTGGATCCTAGAGCAAGAAAAAGGAAACCTTCAACATGAGCATGGTGTTCCTCCCAGCAGATGACTACAGATGCTGATAACTCACTATAACACACCCCCCGGTCCATCACCTTTCCCCAGCCATCAACCTTAGAACACAGAAGAGTATGGTAAGTGGGAGCACACCACCAGTAGGTATGAAAAATTCGTTGTTAAAATTCTCTATAGTCTTTAGGTATATTTCTTCCTAAATTTTCAGGAGAAAGTATGGGAGAATATTGTCTTTCCAAAATGTTAAACTGCAGTGGAGGCATAATGAATCTCTCCAATTATAAATATTTGGGAAAGGCTGAAACAATTATATTCAGTGAATCAGGGTGTAGTTTCCTAACTTAATCAAACCTACATCGAAAATCAGATGTGTCACTCAGAGGCCTTCAGGTTGCTCACTTGGAGGGAAAAATATTAGAAGTTTAAGCATTGCTCTGAAAAATTATTGCTTTAAATTTCTTACAATTTCTACATCTTAAGACCAACAACGTTCAATAGAAAATTTTTTCTTAGCGGAAGTGAAAGAAATCAGCACCTGGATCACGGAATACTAGTCTAGAATATCCAATATTATAGTCAGATGTTTTACCTAATTCCTTTCTCTGATCTTGAACATTTTAATAACCTGTGTCTGAAATGAATGATATCAAAAAACTAATGCCAAGTTCATTTGTGACTCACATTTGTTAATACATTTATATGGATGATAAATTACCATTCACAGTATTTCAGTTAGAATAAAGTTGGAAATTAGATCATCTAATATGTGTCTTTTCCAAATAAGTGGTATCTCAAGTCAGGAATCCTTACCTGGCTTTTCTTACCATATTTGATAAGCTACAGCATGATATTGTTTAGTTTGATATTCGGCTTTCCCAGAGTCCCCAGTATTATGTATAGTGTTCTTCCATAAGAGCCCCTGATACCTTCAGTGTCTTCTCTTTTAATTGCAGGGCTTTTTGAAGATTAAAATTATTTTTTTTAATTTTATTGCTGATGGTAAAGTATAACATTACCTTACCTGCTGAATATACTGACACACAGACATACACACACATGTGAAATTTAGAAATAGCATCCAGAACTTGTTTGTCACAGATTAAGTCCTGGTGTCCTTATTCACCTTTGGCAAAATCCCTATGCCCATGTGAAGTCTGCAGAAAGGAAACTACATAAAATTAGAAAAATGGTGCTATTTTACATAAAGCTAAAATAAGGGCTACATTACTTTCAGCACAGTCACCCTAGATACATATTTAGAGCAGAAAATCAAATGAAATTGTGCCATTCCTCAGGCTTAATAGGGGAATCGAAGAATTATCATCCATAATGTTGCCCTTTTTATAATATAGAATTGATGCACTATCCTATACTGGGTACTAATATTGCACTATGATAGTGATGCAGCTTTCATCTAAGAAACTACATTGACTATACAGAGCATATATAGTGCAGTATTTTAAAACCAACCACTACTTTTTCTCTTACTATATTTACTTGCAGTGCCAGAACTGTGCCCCTTATTTTTGGATGTTTTTATGATTATTTCTAGGAGTAATGAACATGTTTTGCACCTTCCTGGTTCAGTCTCCTTCAGCAAAGAAATCTGATCTTAAGCCATCTTCCTGGAGGAAACAAGTGAGGGATAGTGCGACACATTCTTTATTTCTGAGAATATCTGCAGAAGCACAGCAACTGTGCTTTTAAAGATGTATTCATTCACTACGAAGGCAGTTAAATCTAAACTTTGCCATGGAAACTTGTTTTTGGTTCCCATAATATTTCAAGCAAACAGATTCGGGGGGTGTGTGTGTGTGTGTTTTGGTTTTTTTTAAAAAAGAGATAATAACTAGTATAATGGCCAGAGTAATGTATATAGAGAGTATACCTCCTATCACAGGCTATTTTCCTAAATATTCATCACCTAGTTCCTGCCATAAAAAAAACTGACTTATAGTATGAACTAAACATTTCTTCGATTATTTCACCACTTCCTACTTTTGCTAAAAATTTCACAAGCTTGTTTATTTCTATTCTTGGTGGAAATATCTTATTTTGAAAAATGTTCTCTGGTCAGCTCTAGATGTCAGCTCATAATTGATACCCTACCATTCTTGATCCTGAAAAGACACAACCTCTGATTACAGAATCACAGAATGTTAGGGATTGGAAGGGACCTCAAAAGATCATCTAGACCAATCCCCCTGCCGGACCAGGAATACCTAGATCAGGTCACACAGGAACGGATCCAGGTGGGTTTTGAATGTCTCCAGAGAAGGAGACTCCACAACCTCTCTGGGCAACCTGTTCCAGTGCTCTGTCACCCTCACTGTGACATTCTGTACCCTCATCCAGGTCGTTGATGAAGACATTGAACAACACCGGTCCCAGTACCGACCCCTGAGGGGCTCCACTAGTCACAGGCCTCCAACTAGACTCCGTCCCATTGATCACAACTCTCTGGCTTCTTTCCTTCAGCCAATTCACAATCCACCTCACTACCTGATCACCAAACCCATACTTTATCAGCTTATCTACAAGGATGCTGTGGGAGACAGTGTCAAATGCTTTACTGAAATCAAGATAAACCACATCTACCATTCTACCATCATCTATCCACCTAGTTATTTCCTCATAGAAGGCAATAAGGTTGGTCAAACATGACTTACCCTTGGTAAAACCATGTTGACTGCTCTTAATGACCCCCTCATCCTTGATATGCCTAGAGATAGTGCCAAGAACAAGCTGTTCCATCACCTTTCCAGGGATGGAGGTGACGCTGACCGGTCTATAGTTACCCGGGTCCTCCTTCTTGCCCTTCTTATAGATTGGAGTGACATTTGCTATCCTCCAGTCCTCAGGCACCTCTCCTGTTGTCCGTGACTTACCGAAGATGATGGAGAGTGGCCTAGTAATGACCTCTGCCAGCTCCCTCAGCACCCTTGGGTGCATTCCATCTGTTCCCATTGATTTATGGATATCCAGATTGCTCAACTGATCCCTAACCCAATCCTCATCTACCGAGGCAAACTCCTCCTTTATCCTGACTTCTTCTGGGGCTACAGGGATCAGGGGCTCCTGGGGAAAGCCTGCAGGAGTAAAGACAGAGGCAAAGAAGGCATTCAGCACCTGTGCCTTCTTTATATCCTCTGTCTCTAGGGCACCCCCCTCATTCATCAGTGGGCCTATATTGCCTCTAGTGTTAGTTTTATTAGCTATGTATTTGAAAAAGCCCTTTCTATTATCCTTGACCTGGCTTGCAAGGTTAAGTTCCAAGGAGGCCTTAGCTTTCCTAATTGCCTCTCTACATCCTCTGACAATAGCATGTAAATAATTTTTGTAAGCATATGGATAAAAGACTGAATAATCTGTAATCACTATTATTGTTTGGTTTACAAGTTAATCTTTCTGAAAATAAAATTTTACAGTTAGGGTGAGAGGGAAAGCAACAATATTGGTAAACTTTGGTTTTCACTAGGACTAAACAATATGAAGTGACAACTTTCAAGGGTTGTGTCAAGTCCCTGAATGCAGAGTGGCAAGTGTCTGCTTCAGTTTCTTACATCAGGCTAGATTCAAGAATTCATGGGATATTTCTGTATATAAAACTGCATTCATAACAAGTATTTACAGATATTCAAAGAAGATTCTCTAATTAGTCTGAATGTATAGTGATTTTTACAGATTATAACTGCCGCTTATTTAGCTCGTGATAAAAATAAGTCTTTTGTGTTTACATGCAGATAAATACACACCTGCCTAACAAAACCTTCAGCAAGTTATGGTCAGTTTTACGATTACTATAGTCAAAGTCCTTTGAAGAGTTAGTATATTTTGACACAAATGGGAGAAACAGTGAGTTTCATGAAGAATTAGAAATTACTGTGGATGGATTTTTAAGAAATAATGATATTAATTTTGTGACTGGTAGTTAGGGTGGTTATATCTGAGGACATTAGTATGGGGTAAGCTACTTCAGAGATCAATAACAGAATTTTATAAAGCCTTATTTGCTTCTTTAACTGTTGTTATTTAAATCAGCCAGACTGAACTGGGCTAAAACCCAAAACTAATCTCATTAGAAATTGCTGTGTATTTTAAAAATTAAAGTACATTATATAACTAACTATTGAGGTTCCTAATTTAGGCACGCAGATTTCAAAATCTTGGCTTATTTCACTAGGAGCATGACTCATATTTTAAAGGATTGTTATGAGATGCAATCTGCCAGTTCAATTTAAAATTTATTTGCCTTTTTTTTTTTTTTTTGCTTTTTTTTTTAACCTCAAAATACAATAGAATGTATCATAACTTCAAATGAAAAGAATTCAGAATAATGTTAAAAATAATGTAAGGTTCCTTTTAAAAGCAATTTATCATTTTACTTGATTCTTTAAACTCGATGGAAGTGTTTAGTAGGTAGAAAAAAGTGAAGATAGAATGAAGGATAAAGAGAAAAGATTTGAAAAGATAAAGCAAGATGTGAACCATAGAAAACAGCAGTTTGAGGAGCAGTGGCAACACAAAGATGAAGTAGCTAATTAACTAAGGTTAAAAATAAATAAATAAATTGCCCTCATTTATTCCTTTGGGTGATGGAAGAGTTCTTAATTCATACCTTTGTCAGACAATCGACAGCTTGAAAGGAAGTACCCAACAACCACATAGAGTTCTCTCCAAGTTGCAGATAAATCCCTGTAGCAGATGACCACTGCTGCTCATACACCACTGATCTATGAACATCACTATGTACTGTTGCATTGTCTTATTGGAGTAGTATGAGGAAAGAGTTAGTGGGTCTGGGGGAAGAGACTGAATCATGACAGCACCAAATGCTCCTGGGAAACAAGGGACATGGAAAACTCAAGTAATTCAACATCATACTCCTTTCTCAGGCCAAAGTAAATCTCATAAAGGCCAAACAGATGACCTAGATTTATAGTTCAGAGTTTAATTCAATATGAATAATGTTATTCAGCACCATGCTTGCGATTTTGTTAATGCCAGTAGGATGTGGCATATTCTCTACAGTATAATACCAGAACATCAGCAAGTCTGATTCCTTTTTAAATTGCTTAAGAGCATTACTTTCAATCAATGATATTTCACAAAAATAAGAAACTGGAATGTAGGTGAAAATAATTGAAAGGGTTATGTTTATTTTTATAGCTTTAGAGGTGAAAAGAAAGTAGAAGAAAATAGTAAATGCTGTATGCATTAGTAGTATACCTCAATAACATTCATCTGGATTGATATGCTGTTTGTAATTTCATGTAGATCTTTCTATTCATGGTTAACCTTTAGAAAACACAGATAAAATAGGAGGACTTAGTCACTACCAAATGGAAGATTGAGGAACACTAACAATATTATTGTATCCCCAAATAGTTGTGAAAAATACTTTGAAAACTTAAGGGAAAAAACAAAAGGTAAAAGTAATTAACAGGGATATTACATGCTGTGTTGAAAAAAAAAAGTGTTCCTGTCTCCTATGTCTCATAATCAATTTCATAGTTTCAAAAACACAGTCTACACACAACAGTATCAGTTTACTCTGGTAATCAGGAAATATAAAAGTAACGGTATTCTCTAGACAAGATCTGAAGCTTTTGTAAGTCATTACTATGCTTTTGTAAGCACCACTAGCTCTAGAAAAATTCTATCCTTTTTTTAACAGCTTAGAATTTGACCGTGTATATTAGTATCTGTACATTCAGTTTTAAATAATATTTCAATTATCTCAGTATTATTTATGTTACTACATTTGAAATAGCAGTTAGTTCATGTTAATTTGGAATGAGAAAAAACTGTAGATCAGCTCAGTAAAGCTATTATTGCCATCTTATTTTTATTAGTATTTACATTTTGATAATAAATAGTATGAGACAATCAAATATACCTTGAATTTAGATCTCTTAAACTGTCTTGATATCTATCTGTATAGGCTTTAACTGAAAGCCTTTGCTCCTGTGTGGCCAGTGTTAGTAGTGTCAGCTTTTCTGGCATGATGTAATGTTAAGCGTTGCTCACCCACCCAAAACAATTGAAGCTGTTATGGCTAAAGAGAACTTTTAGACATTAAAATCTATTCCTTCTGAAGAGCAAGACATATGTAACATTAGTGGACTATGTTTTTGATGAGACTACACTGCACACGGGTAAATTTCTGAGATGTGAAATGAGAAGTGCTTACAGCAAACTGACTATAAATATGCATATTCAACTCTTTCCCCCCTAACTTGTAGTATTATAGAATCATAGAATCATAGAATAATTATAGTTGGAAGGGACCTCCAGGGTCATCAAGTCCAACCTTTATCCCATCATATTCCTAACCATTAGACCACTAGACCATGGCCTCAAGTGCCTCATCAACCTGTTTTTTGAACACCCCCAGGGACAGTGAGTCCACCACCTCCAGGTGGATGCCTGGGACTGTCAGAATTTATTGCATGTTTCTCTGTTTCACTGGCAAGTTGTCTTTGAAATGTTTCACCCCACTTTTCTTCTTTAACTAGCCAACTAACATCCACTGTGTACTCTGTTATTACTGTATTACATATATATGCAGTAATCTGAATTTCTTTTGAAATGCCTGTAACATACATACAATGTGCGCATGCATAATATCTTCTGTTTCACCAATGTACTTGGTACTATAAAGCTTACATAATCAGAAAACCCCTGACTATTTTGTTGTCATAATTTCTGGATACTTTATTCTGTGGGTTATTAAGAGTATTCCTTAGCTTCAGTTGTTCACAGTAAACGAAAAGCAATGTTATTCCTACATTCTACATTCTTCACAGTAGACTAAAAGCAATGTTATTCCTACATTCTACATTCTTTGTCTAAATAATGACCAAAACATTCCAACCGAAAAGGGTAAATAATAATTACATACAGAAATAGAATAGCAAAAGCAAAGCATGCAAAGACTATAGTATGAAATAAATATATAAAGCTGAAAAGATATTGATACTGAAACACAGGAGATTCCATCTGAACATCAGGAAACACTTTTTTATTATGAGGATGACTAAGCACTGGCACAGGTTGCCCACAGATGTGGTAGAGTAGTAGAGGGTGAAGATTCTTGGGAGATACTCAAAAGCCATTTGGACATGGTCCTGGGAAAACTATTTTAATTGGCTCTGCCTGAGCAGGAGGATTGGACCAGATGACCTTCAGATGTGCCTTCCACCATCAACCATGCTGTGATTCTCAGTTTCCTTTCAGCTATAATTTCAAACAAGAGAGGGAAGACAATGGGTTTGCTATTGTTAGAAAGCTCTAGTGAATCTGATAGGAAAGATTACAAAAATTTGTTAAATCTATGTAGATATAAGACTGATTTTATTGATAAACTGTGAGCTAACTTAGATTCTTTTTTTCCTATCTTTTACACATTTATGCCCCAGAGATTTAAATGCACGAGTCAGTCTTGTCATTTTGCCTGTGATATTCCACTGGGACAGATCGTGAGGTGTTTCAGTTTATGGCAATATCACTCTACAAAAGACTTTCAGTTCTATTTATCCTCAGCTCTATTTTGTGATGTGTGGTCCCTTTTTCAGTGTCTACATGAGGCCCTTATTTCTGGAGACGAATGAGTAGATAAAGATTGAAATAATGCAAGAAGAAATTTTATAGTCAGAAGTTGTATATACAAAATGGCAGGTAGGTCATTCAGTGTATAGTGTGACCTTCTGTGTTGAGTCTCTCTGACATCACAAATAACCACAGCTTGTGATACATTTTTTCTAGACCACTAGTTAGTTTGTTGTTGAAGCAAGAATCTGTTATGCCCTCAATTATCTATGTCTCAATTAAATAAGTTAACCCATTTGAAAAGGCTGCTGTTGGCAAGAATAGCTGAAGTTATGGTAGTAGATATTTATTTGTGGTAGGGAGAGATAGATTTTCATAAAAAATAAAACTTGTGATACATATTTGTATATGACATGTCACATCAGCTTTTTTGAAGCAATTGAAATGTTACCTTTTATTATTTTTCATGTTACTCAGAATCATGTCATTAAGACAAGGACCCTGTAACATCCAAACTTCTAGTAGAGCTTATAGCAAATTATCTTTTCAGAATATCTTAGAATACTTTATAATGAGAGTGAAATGATATGCAAGTGGTAAGCCAAATTTATATATAACTTTTTGTTAGCATTAAAGTGAAGGTAAACTCTACTACATTTGGTCTTGAATATGAAAATCATCTCTAGAATCTAGCAAACCCTTTGTACTGACCATAAAAACAATTCAGAGTAATAATGACTCTCTCATAAAACCATATCAGTGAGCAAAGAGCAGTTCATTCAAATGCTTCTGGTGTTCACAAACTTTTCAAATGTTCTGAGGAAGCTTAATCAATTTACCACTACTGAAATGAAACGATTGTTCAACAAATCACATCAGTCCTGCCTTAGGCCAGTAATAAAGATAAATAACTTCTCCAACTGAAACTGCAAGAAGGATTTAAGAGTTCAAAAGGTAGCTCTCCTGATATGAATTTGGCCAGAAGACTAGAGTTAATAATCTATGTTTCAGTGTCCTAGTATTTTAAGAGAGGTTTCTTGTTACATTTGAAAAATATCACCAGTAGCAAGAATTTCTCATATCAAAAATATCAGTAGAAATTTTGTAGAAAATAACCTAAGTGAAAAAAGAGAGGAAGAAGAAAGACAGAGCTCTCTAAAAATGTGAAAGACAAGTGGAAGGGTCTTAATAACAGTTCACACTGTATTTGAAAGTGTCGTAGAAAAAGGAATCAGATGGTAGGTACTGTTTCTGTAATAGAAGATTCTAAAACTTTTTTTAACAGTTTATTAGTTAATACAATAGAAGGGTCTAAATATGAAAATATGATGCACTGGTTTATATCATCCTGGGTTATTCAACAGGATGACAGATTAACTGCTTTTTCTCTTTCACATATATAATACCATGCTTTTCTGTTTAAACTCAAATACCATCTCTTTCAGATGGTCTAGCTGGTTGACATAATCAATTTAAAAAAAAATTATTTATTCCTGATTCATAATATACTTTGATGACTGCTGTTTCTATTTCAGTCTTAAAGAAGAACCCATAAACCTGATTTTTTTCTTCATACCAATTACATTGATTATTTTAGTAGAGGACATTACTTTTCCCACCTTGCTTTGCATGACAGACATTTTGACCCGAATATACAAAGAAATGAAATAATTATTAGAAGTGGAGATAGGTGGTCAGATGCTATTTCCTTAATGAAGGAGAAGATAAAAAAAAAAGAAAGCAAAACCACCTCACCATTTTATAGATTGTTTTAAAATTCCACAAATAATATTTCATAATATATTTTGAATTTATCAAGTTAAAAAAAAAAACACATTAAAATTGAATAATGTTCTGCTATTATAGATATCCACCTGAAGAAAAAAGAAAAGGGAAAAAGAAAAAAACTCATAGTGCTAGGGAAAAAAAAAGAAAAAAAGAAAAGACTTTTATTCAGCTTTGCATATATGAGAAAAGAAATAAGAAATTGAATTAATTACTTAAATTTTATTATTGGGTAGCATGGCTAGAGAATGGTGATAAATAATATTAACCATACAGGTAAATTTTTCAATGGATTAATCAAGATCTTTATAAAATAAGGCAAAAAGCAGCCCTAAATTTAATGGAATGTGCAGTACTGTGAAACAAAGTATTTTACACAAACATATGTGCTAGAAAAAAAAGGTGTAGTTGCTAATAGGAAAAATATCAGAAAAGAAAGCTAAAGAGATAACCCAGTTAGACATCACTTTCTGCTAACCTTGATATCTGTATAAATAAAACTCCTACTGAATTTGGATTTAGATATGAAATCACTTCTTCCAATTTTATTTAAAAATTAAAGAATGACCTGGCCTTTCACCCTGAAAATTAGGGGTTTGACATTACTTAGCACAAATTTATTGCAAGTAAATTATTTTCCAGGAACTAGTGTTCCGCCATCATTCTCTAATGGTGGAAATCGTCAGTATCACATGTTTTAGCTGCCAAAAACCAAGACCAGATACTGAAAAAAATGAAGCAAGTAATTGATGCCAATTAAAAGTACATGGATCAGAGCCAAGGCAAAATTGTCACAAAACAATTACAATAGGAATATATCATAATCAAAGTAATGAGGAAGCTGAAGAATGTGCTGCAGTGGATTGTGTCTAAAGTGCAACTTTTCTCCTATATTCCTGAGATATATCACAATTTGTTTGTGTACCTTGCTAAGGGCAAGAAAAGGGTTCTTATGAATTTACTTCTGGATTGTTATCTTTCGATATATACTGCCTTACTTCTAGAACAGTTTATTGTCAAATAAGTTTTTACTTTGTGCGAGTATCTCTGATACCTAGTATCAGAAATAGTTCCTCAGAATAGAACTCTACTTGCTCAGAGTTATTGACTGTTGCTTAATTACTAGACTTTGTAGTCCTGATGAATTATAATGAAAACTCAGAACTGTAGATGATCATAACAAAAACACAGTCAACATTTTTTTTAATAATATACATACTCTGGAATATACTATAATTTCTTGATATAACTAAGATAGTAGAAAAATAGCCTCTGCTTTGTCAGCACAATGTTCAAATAAGACATTAAGGTAATAATATAAGAAAACACATCACCAGAAGAGAAAAGACTAATTCCTTCACATTATAGGAGCTGGATTATAATTCTCCTGTTTAAGAATGGCTTCCTGAAAAAGTAGTGGTTTGTTTTAAGATACTTCTTATTTTAAGTGTCTGTAATTGTTTTTCAGCCCTTCCTTAGGGGCTTATGTTGAAAAGTATGAATGAAAAAACTGAAAGAAATTTAAAGAACAGAATCTCATTCACTGCTGTATGCATCACAAACACAGTCACGAACAGCGAAAAAAAAAAAAAGACAAACAAACAGAATTACCCTCTTATCCCAGGTGTTGTACAGATAAAATCTAGACGAGCTTACATGTACAAAGATTTGTTAGTGGAGTCTATAGCTCATGACATATATTGATTTTAAAGTTACTTTAGGAAAAAAAATAATGAAGAGAGCAGGGGAAAGGAGGTGGGAGAGAGAGATAAAAAAAACCTCACTCCCCAATTCATGTATACTTATTGGCTATATTAACAACTGTTATCTGTCATTTTATCTAGTAATTGTTCAAGCTAAAAACTAAAACATGAAAGGATGGGTAAAGAATTCTTAGTATGAAGTTACAGACTAACAGCTACAAGGCAAGAGTGAGGAGGCAAAGGAAGAAGAGGGTGTTTTAAGCATTAATGACAATCACTTTCTACAAGAAACCTGGTCTAACAGACATAACTATGCTTCAGTGCAAGGTCATGAGGATAGCAGCACTTGAGATACTGGGTAAATGCATTGCCACAGCAGCTTCAGAATGTGTAATGAAAGGTTTCAAGGGTACAAGTGAACAGCAGGCTACAGAACTGAAAGAGGAAGGCCCTCAGTATTACAAAGGCTAAAGCAACTAAAAAAACCACGCAACATAGAAATTTTATTGGGACAGAAAATTGTCTAAATTTGATGATTCTGCTCGTGCACTCTGTCACTTAGCTATCTCACTGGGTTGATTGCTTCAAATTATCAGAATCTTGGGAAATTCTGGCCTCATGAGAGCTGTTTCAGATTTTGCAAAATATGCACAAAGTAATTTAATCTGTCTTTAATACACTGGACCAATTCTGCATTAACACTGTCAGCCTCTTCTGCATGCAGAGTGCCTCTGTATGGTGCACTAGCAGTAAGCAGACTTATTTTGAGCATGTTAGCATTGCTGGGTATCTGACAGAGAAGAAAAGGTGGGCAGAAATATGAGATTCGTGACCTTCATTAAGTCATATTTTTAATAATGGTTTAAAAAAAAGCTGATGAATATTAAACAGCTAATTTTTGTTTCCTTTAAAGTAAAATGTATTTGTAGTATTTAAAGACATAGATGGTAAATGTTATGTAGCTATTTGTTTAGTGCATAAAGAAAAGTTAATCACGGAATTTAACAGGAAGCATTATAATTATAGTGGAAAAAATGTTTCAGTCATTGGATCTTTGGAGTCGTAACAGAAACAGTTGTCCTGGGTTTATATACAATTTTATTATCCCAGTATTATGTAATGATGATGGGACATTAGCTAGTGTATGACATTATGGAATTTAGTATTAGAATTATGTCAAAATAATAGAAATAGGATGTTAAGAAGAACTGCACATACACAAGATAACAGCAATTTTGCTTTAACAGCTTTACAAAGTTGCTTTCAATTCTTTCTGGAGATAGATGTATTTTAAATAGAGGATCACTGCAACTCCACATTGATTCCCCTTCCTTTTTTGAAAAAAAATAATAGCATTGCTGCTTTTTTAAGGTAATGATGTGAAGTAGCCCTGCTTTGGGTATCGGTGACAAGGTTTTTGTAGTGGGGGGAGGTGCAGGGGTGACTCTGTGAGAGAAGATCAGGGACTGCCCTATGCCAGAAACAGCTTTTTCTAGCCACTCTGCAATAGACCCACTGCAGGCCGGGCCCATCAGCCAAATGTGTGACACCTCAAAACCAGTCAGAGGAATTTGCGCCTCTCTGTCAAAAAACATGCAAGGGCAGTAAACACTGAAATGGGTACAACAAGGCTAGAGCAGGAGGATGCTCTCTTTGCCAGAGCTGGCAACACCCCTGAAGATGACCCACACTGGAGCAGATATGCCCTCTGAGGAACTGCAGCCCATGGATAACCCGCACCAGCAATGGAGCAGAGGAAACGGGTAAGAACGCAGAGTAGAAGACTGAGAAACACTGAGTGGCATAAAGAAACCACTGCTCCACTCTGCAGGACCCCAGCCTTCTGCACTGCATGTGGCCTTGTCAAAGGCACTGAGTGTACCCTGTTGTGATAATAAGGAATAGATTAGGAAGGAGGAGAGGTGTCCGAAGTGAGCCTGGAAAAGGGGAAGAAAGGTATTTTCCCTATGTGTTTAAATGTTTGTCATCTTTGTTTCCCAAAATGTGCATAGTAAGTGTCCCAGTTTCCCAGGCACAGACCCACAGCCCAGCCAAGGCAGGCAGGCCATGAGCAGCCCTGAGTCAGCTGGGAGATCCAATCAAGGCAGCTGCCCCAAGCTGACTCATAGGTGTATCCCACATCACTTAATCATGCTCATTATAAAAGGAGGGAGTTCAGTGAGGGTGGGGAGTTCCTATTTTTGGGGCTTTTCTTGGTCTTCTGCTCTGCTGCTGATCCTAAGGATGATGATGAGTATAAGCTTGTATACATTATGTTGGTGATTGTATTAGTTTTGTTATTTCATTAAATACATTTAAACTTCAGCTCATGGGATTTCTCCCTTTTTTCCCCTGATTCCTCTTTCTCAGCTGGGGAGGGGTCACTGCGTGGTAGAAAAGCTGCTACAGTTTAGCCCTAGATACAGGCTAAACAAAGACAGTATTTAATTAAATGCTTTAAGTTAAATTTCCCAAGTTGCATTTGTTTTGTGTGCAACAGTACTTGTCTTGATCTTGCTCTTATTGTTCATGTTTTCTCTTCTGTCCCTCTGGAGAGTTAAGTGGGGGGTGAGGCTGTGTGGGTGCTTGGCTATAAGCTGCGAACAACCCACTATATCAGGAAAACTTGTATGTTACTAGGTATTCAACATGTGTGGCAATCTAAAGCATTTAAATTTGGTATTTTTTGTTTATTTTTATGTTTTTTTCACCCATATATTTTGCATTTCTTAATCTTTTTATTTTTATTTATTTTCTCTTGAGCATCCAATAGTTACCTTCACTAAACAGGTAGAAATACCCAGCAAAAACTGTGAATCTATACCTAGAAACTTTTATTTGCCGGTGTGATTTTCTTTAAATCTTTCCCTTTCCATGCAGGTACATTCTTTACTGCTTTTCGTAGATACTTTGTTCTTACTGCTGTGGCAGTGCATTACTTTCTGCTGAGAAAGGAGACTATACAATACAGGGCTGCTGACGTTTAAAAAAACCCTCCTATTTTCTTTATAATATAACAGGTATAACAAAACAATTATGAGTTAAATAACCAAAATGGTAAAGGCTGTTGAAATAAGTATCACTGCAATACTTTCAGCAAGTTTTCATCCTATATCCTGATTTACTAATAAGGTTAAGTAAATACAGGGTGAATTTGCTGCCAGTTGCTATGACACAGCTCCCATGGCTCAACTTTGGACACACATAACATATGCTGTGAAATAAATGGAAATAAGCTGACCTTGTTGAGAGATCAAAGAGATTCTTTCTTGTGAATGTATTTGAATGGAGATCTTCATGTCCATTTGTGCAAAAACTTACTACTTACTCTTGCTTTCATACCCACCATCTCTACTCTAAAGATCTAAAATAAATGTACCATCTAGCTTTTCCCAGACACAAAGCACCAAACTCTCTGCTGATTGTTACTTTCTTCCAGTGTTCATAACAGACTAGCAAAATTCTGCCATTTTGTTGTCCTTAACATAGTTGCCTGTATCCTTTTTGCCTAATTTAAATTGTAGACCTTAAAATCTGAAACTTTGGTACAATCTTGTTAACTGTAATGGAGCTATTCATAAACACAATGTTGCTTCTATTACTGGAAAGGCTGGATCCTTAACTAAGGTATGATTGTATGCTCTGAGAAATGCAAAATGTTCCTTCACTAGATCACTACTATCATTCTTTTATTATCACAATCTGATGACCACATCACTGAAAACATAAGTATCTGTTTAAGAAAATGAAACAAGAAAGATTAAAAAGAAAAGAGTAAAAAAATCCCAAACAACCCACAAACCTGAAATTTCAAAAGCTGTAGCAAGTCTTGTCACCAACATTTCAGTTTGACAGTAACAAAGAATGATGAATTCAGATCATGATTACCTCTATTATACTGAGCAACCATACTCTCTAAGTGCTGGTATGTTGCAGTTTTCTTAGCACACATCCGCATATAGTATTTTTTTTTACTGCAAAGTAAATGCATCCACCGAGGTACATAAAGCTAAATAAACCTAGAATCTAATAGTTATACTGCAGTCGGAATGCAGAAATCATGATTCTGCATTCATGAAAACAAATACAATTTAAAATTATGGTAAATTGACAAAAAAGGACAGAAACATTTTTCTAGCCCAAGACATTATCCTGTTTTCTATAAGCAAAGAAAGGTGACAGTCTGCATCTCTTTCCTTTTCTTCTAGTCTAACATGGCTCTTTAAACCTTGTTGTTAATATTTGAAATTTCATATTTTGCTGATGCAGGATTTATTTAAGATCAGGAAGTCTAGCTTGAAAATATTTAATCTTTCTGAGTAGGTTCAGTATGTGCAATCTGATGCAATTTATATTTATTAGTCATTTGAAGAGAGGTAGACAGGAGTTCCCTGGTCCCATAGTCAACCCCTCTGTGCTCTCTCCGTTAGAGAAACTCAGAGGTTCTCACACTCAGGGCAGATCCTTAGAGACCCCCTTGCTCCAACTTTGCCTGTTCACTGGCTAGTCTGGCTTGATCTCACTCGCACACCCACAGTTGCTCCAGTTGCTGTACTGCAGATCCTCATACACACATGCACAGAGTAGAGACCCTTACCAGAACATAGCTGAAGTTGGAGTTTAATAAGGAAAGATGACAGATTACAGGGACTCAGGTACAGGACGTGGACAGAAAAGCATAAAGACCAGCCCCTACTTACTTGAGAATGAACAATTTTATTTCCTTATGCTTCTATTTCACACACTTGTTCATCCCCAAATCATCAACATCCCTCCCTTTTCCCACCTTTGGTTCCTTCTCTAAGCATCTCATAAAAAATCTTGTGTAATCCCAAGATGTTTCCTATATCCTTAGGCAGCAAACCTCCTTAGTCTGAAAACCGATCTGGAGAGCTGGTCCTGTTGACTTAATTTTGATTTCATACCTGGATAATGGGGCTGCTGGCAGGGTCTGGACAAGGTGTTGCTTCCTTGAGTCTTTAATTTGGATTCCAGCTTGTCGTTGTGACCCTGTGTTCCACTGGTCTTGTGGAGATGGTCCTTTGGTGGGATGATGGCTCTTCTGTGATGTGATTGGGAGCTTCCGGGCAGGGTATTATTTGTCTGATCCTCCTTGCATCCTGCTGTTATCTTTCTGTGCTCCTTTGTGGGTATGCAGATGAGCGTTTACCACAGAACCTAAAACTAGTAATATAAGGGAGAGCGTGCTCTGCAGAATTCTTGCTTCAATTGCTGCAAAGATTGGAAGGCATTAAGCAAATGAGGCAGAGACCTACAGGAAGAAAAAGGGCAGGGTCATGGAGAAGGCAACAGAGAGATGCCCAGGGAAATTATCTGGATTCAGGTCCCTTCTTCACCATTCCCATGTAATTCTGGATAAGTGACTTAAAGCACATTTTACACGGGTGGACAACGATTGTGTATTCTTCATTTTCTGGGTGACTGACTTTATTCCCTGTGGTCTGATTTGCAAAACAACTTTGTACTCATAACTGCAACATAAGCTAGTTAGAGCTGTGCTTTGAATATATAAAGTGTAATACATTATTATGTTTTCTAAAAATCAGGTCCAGGCTACGTGAAACTGGGCACGTACAATTATTAGCTCTTTTTGACCTTACTATCTCTGTGTCTTGGTTCACAGCCTGTGTTTTATTAACGATAATAGGACATAAATAATAATGTCATTCTTCATTACATAATGGTGCTACAAAAATCAGTTTGTGTTTGGGAAGCTGCCTGTTACTATTGGTAATACTATTTTATGTCTCCTATGTCACTGATATCAAAACGAATATCAAATATCACAGATATCAAATATTGTAGAGATATAAGAACATTCTTTTCATATCCTTCCTTACCCTTCATTTTCTAATAGAACAGATATTACTTATCCTATCTTTAACTTGTTTTGAGTGATTCCACTTTCTAATGATCCCAGAAATCACAGAATCATAGAATGGTTTGGATTGGAAGGGACCTCAAAGATCATCTAGTTCCAACCCCCCTGCCATGGGCAGGGACACCTCCCACTAGACCAGGTTGCTCCAAGCCCCATTCAACCTGGCCTTGAA
Source organism: Podargus strigoides (assembly GCA_028020825.1). Taxonomy (NCBI): domain Eukaryota; kingdom Metazoa; phylum Chordata; class Aves; order Caprimulgiformes; family Podargidae; genus Podargus; species Podargus strigoides. Next base: position 22,685,312 of record CM051621.1, on the reverse strand, counting down.
CACTGCCAGGACCGAGGCATCCACAGCTTCCCTAGGCAACCTGTTCCAGTGTCTCACTACCCTCACAGTGAAGAATTTCTTCCTAATATCTAATCTAAATCTACCCTATTCCAGTTTAAAGCCTTTACCATAAGGGTATAGAGGAATACAATAAGTTTAAAATCGAAAATGTGCTCTTACAATTTTATTTAAGCTGACATTCTTTTGTATACAATCTATGTAGAATGTTATTTTATTATTTTCTTGGAGCTATACTACTAAATAATTTAGTTCAGATTGAAATCACTTACCATGATCAGTAGTGAAAGCTGGAAGCATTATGCCAATTTTTAAATTTAAATTATTTTATTTGAATTCTACCCTTTATTTTTTTCAAACATATCCAAGATTATACCTGTACTTTCCTTCATTCATATTGTTTTTCCCAGGAATAAGAAAAACAAAACGTTGGTCAGCTATGATCCTTCAGAAACGTCAGCAAAATTGTTTAGCCGTGTAATAGGAGAGAACAATATATGAAAAAAAAATAAATGAAACACAAATCTAACATACAGTGAATGCTAATTTTGAGGTATACCATAGTTATAGTGATGCCATAAAATGTACAGTACTGAATGACGTTAAGCATTTTCGGCATAAGTGAGAAGACCCCGTTTCTTGGTACAGCAGCTGAACAGACTTTTACATAATGGTTTACAAAAGCCTTTTGGATTCTTACTCATTTGAATACATCTGTAGATCTGTTTGATTGTGGACATGAGATAAAAAGTGTAGAGATAAGTACATAAATGGCCATTTGCCCTGGCAAAAGAAAATTATGTGCTGTCTCTCCAGTTTCATGGGGATTTTTTTGTGGTTTGTTTTTTCTTTTTTTTCCCCTGTTTTTTTTTTTTTCTTATATAATTTTAGTGATGCAGGAGAAGATTCAAGGGGCATTTACAACTGTTTTAACTTATTTTTGCTGCCCATTTCTATATATTTACAAGGTATATTTGAGACACATATAAGGTAACATTTGGTAGCCAGTAAATGCTGAAAACTTCTTTAGAAAACATCTTTTTCAGAGTGCTACTCAGTGCTTTGTGATGAGTTTATAAATAATCTTTCTTTAGGCACGTCACTTCCTACTCTTTTCAACTTAATTTCATGCACAGGTCCATAACAAGGCCACATGTTCAGCTTCTCAATGCATCACTATATTATCTCCTATAATTCTTGATTTACTCCCTCCAGCTCTGTTAGTTCCATCCCAGTTCTCTTTTGGAAATTTCTTATCCTTTGCATTTTATAAGCCCTACATATTTCAGCAAAACCTTTTGTTCCATGGCTTTGCCATTTAATTTATACTCCCCTGATAAATAACAATGAGTAGGTAAATAATGTTAATAAATAAGCTTTTCAGCATTTGTTGTGCCTGCAATAAAACAAGTGACAATACATTGATTCATAGCAAAAACATCTGAACTATCACCTTTTACTTAGTTAAGTCATGTTGTCTAGGAAACAAGGATGACCTTCTCGGGAGAGAAAAATTCTTGTATCTATGAGGATTTCAGTAGTTCATCAGTAGTTGTTTTCATTAAAAGAGACTAATTTTGATCACTACAGTATGCATTGGTACAGATTAAACTTCTAAAGTCAATTTGCATCAGATACAAACAAATTCTTAACGATCTACAGCTCATTTGAAAGTGGCTGGTTTATATTTGGTTAAGAGAAATAAAACCTTTTTGTCTACTTTACAAGGCATTTCTACCCATAAACACAAGTGTTACCTGGATTTTTTTATTTTTTTTTCTATTTCACAAAGTTTTCATATCCCTATAAAGTGTGTCTCTAAAGAGGTTGTCAGTGTGCTTTGCATCCTATGAGCCATCCTTGTAGCCAGTGAACTCGGAAGCCTTGCTTCTGACGTAACTGGAAATGATGAGTGAGGTGGGCAGACTGTGCATTACACTAAGATAATGCACCAATCACAAAATTATGTAAATACAACATTTTCATATTACTGAAATTCCCAGGAAACAGACTTTGTTCCCCAAGTCTTTCCCTTTTAGTAGAGTAAAAAAAAGACAGAAATACAGAGATGATCCAAATGAAAAGTGCCATTGCAAGGACTATCATGTTACTTCCCTAACTGTTCAGCAGACTGCCAGGCAGATGCTTTTGTTTAATCTTGTGTTAATAACCTTCCCTACTTTGACCTAAATTAGTCCAGTATAAGTGCTATTAGTACTGAAACTTGCTTTGAATTTATCTCTAGGTGTTTGCTACAATAAAAGTTGTGCTGTCACACAAACTACTTAATGGCTCAGAGATGTCTTCAGTCTACATATGCTAACTGCAGCTCTGATCAGGAGAAATGCCTGACTAACAGCTTAAGGAACGTAGTTAACTACCAGCTTTTCCTTTGTCCCACTCTGTGGGACACCTCTACTTTAGAACATCACACACTGCCTATGCAGAGAAAATCCCAGAACAAGAAAAAAACCTGAATAGTTAAGAGGACAAATCTAAAACCTTTGACTCAGTACAATCCTCAAGAAAGCCATCACATTAAAATAAAACTCTGGTTACTGTGATTTAGCATTAACAACTGATGTGGAAAAGAAGTTTCTTTGGGGACGGAAGTGCAAAGTGAAAATTAATAATGGAAGTATATTTAGATTAATCTATGAAAAGGATGCAACCTTCAGAATATTTTCTCTCTGTCCTGAGGAAATGCTTACATATATAGTGTTCAGAATTTCACCTTTTTTTGATTTCAGTTATACATTAAAGCAAATGAGAAAAATGGTGCTATACCTTGCAGTCACAAGTTTTCCTTTTCTCTGCCTTCACCCATCTGTTTTTCCCTTTTCCTGTGTACCTGTCCAAACACGTATACTCCATACATTTTGTCTTCTCCAAACATTTCTCTCCTTTTCTTCCTCTTCTTATATCTCCATTGTCATATTACCTGACAGTCAGAGGCATGTTTCTTAGCTATTTACACAGATTAATGCCTTCATTAAGACTGGGTCTCTTTGCTGATAGTAATGAATTTCAAGTAATGTCATACAAACACTGTGTGATAAGATTTGCCTCAGTTAAAACTTGGCAACAAATATTGTTTGCCTTTGGAAATGTTGTTTTATATTTCTGTTTTTATCATTCTGAACCTTCAGTTCAGGCAGGCACTTCGAATTGATTGTTGTTGAACAAAACCAAAAAGAAAATATATACACTAATGATACACAGTCCAGTAAGTTGACCTTAAAAGGATTGTTTCAGGGTGACCTCTAATTTTTCACACATAATTAGCTAGCAAACAGAAAATGTAATAAAAGAACTTACAGGAATACTAACTTGTAAGCCCATTATTTCTCTTTCTGCAGTCACAAGATCATTATTATTTGCAGAACAGTGTGTACCAGGAAAAAGGTTGATACTTTCATGATCATAAACATTTTACGTATATTTGATTCAATTTTCTCTTCAATGTCCTTCAAGTTACTTATACTGCTCTACTGCAAAGCAATATTTTTCCTAAGCAAATATCTAGCTAATAAGCAGAGAAATCCAGTTGTAAATGAGTAATTATGCTAAATAGTACAAGGAATTTTTATACTAATGGTCGTTTATTCATAAGGAAGACTTTTCTTATGCAATTATACATTTCACATTAAGAGAAATAATTTATTTTTGTCAGAGACTTGCTTATATGTTTAAACATTATCTTTTGTCTTAAACTCATTCCTTAATTGTACAGCTATTCTGGAATTTAAGAAATATAGCCTGAATGTTTTACTCCATTAACTTTTATAGAGCTATAGCTATTAACATTGAGGATTGTCTCTTATGTACTTTTGTCTCATGAAGTGCACTTAAAACTGCAATAAACAGGCAACTAAAATTTGTTCCAGTTTGGAAGTGTTTGTAAATATTAGTACAAATGCACCCCAGTCAATGGGGTGTTGTTAAAGGAAGTCAAAACAGGGGCTTAAAAGAAACTTTCCTTTTACCCACGTGTGACTAGAGTCACTAACTTTTATTCCAATAAACCTCTTAATTTCTATTAGTGCTTGTATTGGCTTAGCATAGCAGAAATATTTTTGCATGAAAGAAAATTTGCTTTTCATGTCAGTGTGTTGTCTGTTAGGGAATAAATAAAAAAACCTGTGAGTATCTAGTGATTCTGAGTGATGGTGGTATGGTAGCCTGAAAAGTCTTCTCTGTAGTGTGCATGCTATATTTCAACTTAACATCAGTCTAGCAATGTAGGGGAAAAAACCACATTAAAACACCAGATATTTATTTTTAGTTTGGCCCAGAAATCATATACATATCCATAATAAGGTAGGAAGATGAAAATATTGAAGAAAAACTTGTTAAAAGTATTAATGTTAAGTAATGATAAATAGCAATAAGCAATAAGAATTTCAAAAACATCACAAAACGAGTGTCTTCCAGAGAACTGTCAATGGAGAGAAAGATAATTGCAGTCTCTTTGCATGTCAAAGTAGTACCGAAAGACAAGATGATAGTAGAAAAGTCGATTTAATTCTGTATTGATGTATACTGTGGAGAAGCTAGGGAAGATTCTTGCATCAAAACCTTTATAAGAAATCTGTCTGAAGAAGTGACAGGATGAAAGCTTTAGAATAGTTTAATATAATAAAAAATAATAAGCTGCTAGAATTCAGATATGAAACTCTTGAACTAGTTGTTGCATGTAATATGTTGTCTGATTCAGCTTCCATACCAGAAACAGGAAAAACGCCTACAGTGATAATGAAATAAAAAGGAACACTTAAACAAGTCAAATATATATATGTACTGTGTCTCACAGATCTCTTGAAGTTCTTCAAAGGAGTCAATGAGTTGATTCAGGTATTCATGTATCCAGTCCTTCTTTAAAGGACTTAGTTAATTTCTTTAAGCTTCTTTAGGGTAAGAAAGAAAGATACCTTTGCAGATTACTAACGTCAGTGAAATGTAGTAAATGAAGGGTAACAAAGATCATCTTTCACAGTGGCTGAAGGTCACCAATGGAACCTCTTATGAGTCAGTCACAGAATTAGGATTGCTCTAGAAATTCGTAGAAAAAATCCTTATCTCAACGTCCAGGTGCAGTCAAACAGAAGTAGAATTTAGGAAACTAACAGGGAAATAGTATCAAAGGAACCAGGAGGCATAATCTTGTCATTATATAAACCTAAAATTAATAAAATATGAATTAAAATGTTTATTTATTTTTCAAACTTTTTATTTAATTTGTTTTTATTTTGGGCTGATTCAGCTCTACCATTTCAGGTCAATAAAATTACCCTACAGAATAGGTGGTTGTCAATGTAGAGAGTTAAGCATTTCAGTTTAGAAGTTTGATTGCTCTTTACAAGTACTTAACCCCCTCTCTTGCAGAAAGAAAAAACGGTCTGACTTAATTTGTTCTAATTTATTTATTTTTACAGAAATGTATTTGTGTTGGTTCAGATACCCAACATCTATCACATTAAGCCAATAATAATCCTGTGAAATGATAGCAACCAAAGCTAAGTCTTGTCCATCTAATCTGAAAAAACTGTGCTCAAAGTGTGTTTATAATTACCCAGTTTACTAATTTCCATATACAACCCTCTGATGCATTTTTTTTCAGGTTCACACCAAGATCATTCTTCAACTTCTAATATAAAAAGGTGAGATTAAATAAATAAGAAATTTTGGGGTTGGTGTTTTTTGTTGTTGTTGTTTGGGTGGGTTTTGTTTGTTTTTTTTTTTTTAATTTGGTGGTTGTTTTGGTGGAGTAGAGGACAGGTAGGGGAACAGGAGAATTCTTTCAAGATCTTCTTAAAACTTTCCTTAAATAGCAAATCTCATATATAACTTTTTGGTTTCTGCAAGGAGTCAGAGAGAGGTGGTAAGATCCCAAACACTGTCATATAAATTATGCTGGTTTGCTACATACCTAAGGCAAAACCCTGCATTTTGGATTCTCTTACACATAAGTGTTATTTTCATGTATGTAATGGATAACATCATTTATCATGAGGAGATAACATCATTTATCATGAGGAGATAACAGCTGACAGCTGTAGTTCTTGTGCAGTCTTACACTACATAATTACATATACTGCAGGTTATTGCTATGTGTCACAAATATCTTTGCAGTCATGCACTCAGTTTTGAGATTTAACATAATGTATCTCATACATTTGTTTCATTTTGTGAAGAAATGGAAATAAAAACATTCAAGTGATAAATCTGTCAGACATGAATACAATTTTTCAGTAGCTTCTCACCATATGTAAAGCTGTTCTCAGTCTTTTCCAGTTTTGGACTACCACTGTCACTAACAGTTCGTTTTTTTCCCTCCTACATATCATTATATATGCATCAGATATAATTTTGTTTTTCATGCCCAATCCCAAGGGATTTTTTTTTTTTTTTTAAATAAAATTGGTTTCATTTCAGAATTGCTATAATTCCCAAGTTTTGCCAATCCATCCAGTTTACACCAATATAATTTCACCTACTCAAAAAAGGTAGAAAATTGCAATTTCTCAGTCTCTGATACTGGTCTTATTTTATGGGGTCTATAGAAAAAGGAATTTCTTTAGTGTATTTCTTAACTGTATCACATCATATAATCCTCAGATTCCATTGTAGGTATTATGTTTCACTATCATAGTATCTATCTCAAGTGTGTATCTAAATCTCACAAATATGATGCATAAATTAGCTTTTAGACAAATAATTAACCAGACCAATTGTATATAATGGGATATCTATTATTTTAGAATATCTGAGATATCTAAGAATGACAGCAAAAACAGAGGCCCAGTGTTGACATAAACACTATTTACTCTAGTGTGTAACTCTGAAAAAAATAATTGTAGCCCAGTCTCAGAAACTTCATCAAGCATTATCAGGTATCTACAATATTAGATTAACTGTAACAGCCACTCTTTCATTACTTCTTGGATTTTCATTGGGAAGAAATTGTGGAAATTTTGCTAGAAATTTTGTCAATATAAGATAAACTGAGTATGGAAATTAAAGTGATGATTAATCTAGTACAAACCCCTCTTTTTTTTTTTTTTAAATTTAGATTCAACTAAACTTATGATAACCATACACTTTTGGATTCTTGTTTAAACTGACCAATCACTGCTTTGAAGTTTTCCGGTGTTAGCCTCAAGAAGCCTACTGTATCACTGAACTAAGGCTTATCTATTTCCTTCCTATTTGTGACTCAGATCTTTACTGAAGATCAAAAGATCTATAAATGCATGGAATAGTGCTTATAGATGACCTTTCATAGGTATTGAAGCCCTGTGGTTAGTTCTGATTATATGAAGTCTACACAGAGCTGAGAGTCTACACGTGCAGATTCCAGTGTGATTGCAAGAATGTACTGTGTTGATCAGAACATGTGGTTTAATACATCAGTACCTCCAAGCCAGAAATTCATGCTGTCAGCAAGAAACACAAACCATATATGGTACTCAATTGTTCAAGCTGTTACGTCGTTGAGCAAAATGGTTCTTGCAGAATGTAGCAAGAAAATGGCCTGAATTAGCTGAAAAAAAATCTTAAAGATGTTAACATTTTTAAGGATATTATAAGGTTCTTTTACTTTTTGTTATCTGTCCTATCACTAGTCTTTTTTCATTTAACCTTTTTTTTTTTAATAACCTTCTCCATACCTTTATTTTACCAAAAGACAAGATTCAGTGTTAAAAGACTATTTATCTGTGGCCTGACAGCTTTAAAATATGTACAAAACACACCCATGTGAAATAATGACAAAAGTAAAACATTCCTCCTAGATGAGAAATAAAATCACAGATGATGAGGGATAAATAAAGTACATGTATTCAAACTTTTGTTGGCTAAATTCAAAACTATAACACAAAATTCAGTATTGCTTTATATCTGCCTATTTGTGGTATGCCTATTTGAGAAATTTCTTCAGCTTATTTTTCTGGACATGACAATCACTGACAGATCAGCTGAGCAATGTTATTTTGGGATTCAGAAAACATGCTGAATAGAATCTATATTCCTAGATTGTATAAAATAGTGAAAGAGTAGTATATTCTCCACCAGCATGCAAAGTTAAAGTCATCTTGAGTCGTCAAGTCAACAGCAGTACCATCCTATCATTTTAATGGGGTACAAGGTGCATAACTCAGAGTCAGGTACCATACTTTGATCTGCACAGTCAAAATTTGTTTCATGGTTTAGTGTCCTAGAAATATTTCAGAAGTATATAGGAGAAACTATTGTTATCACACGAAAGGAGTGAATTGGTTAATGTTTAATTATTTTCACATTTCAAGATACACACTTTATTTTGGTTTACAAATCTCAATAGTCTATTGAATTGTTTTCTGTTTCCATTTTGTTTTAATTATTTTTGGGGTGGGGGCTGGAAGGATGGAGAAGAAGGGAAGAAATCTATTTGCTATTTAGTATTAGGCGAGTGTGAATGAACAGAAGAGTGAATGCTAGCGGTCAAACTGGACACAAATTAAGTGGCAGGCTTTCAAGTGTGAACAAGTTAGAAATATTGCTCTCAGTCCATTATGTGGCTGTTATGATTTGTTGTCATTTCATATCATCATACCTGAATGACCATCCACTCAGATATATTCTCAACTGAGAAAAAATAGTTACAAGTCTTTTAATATATTTGTGGTATCACTTAAACAGATGGATTAAAATAATTTTGGACATAAGTGCAAAAAAGTGTCCAAGTTGAGGGTAAATCCCCCCTGAATACCATGTGAAATTTGCCCATATCCTTCTTTTGACCCTCTGTACAAAGGATGTTTCTCATTGTTATCAAGAAAGAAATTCTTCGGATGAAAATGTGCCCCTTTGTGTCCTTTTTTTTTTTTAAGTGTATGAGGAAGGCCAGTACTGAAGTATGAAAAGGAAATAACCAAAGCCAGCAAGTACAATCTGATCTGAAGCCTGTAAGTAGCTTAATAAAATGACTTAATTGCTTAATAAAAATCTCAAGCATGGGAAAAGACTGAGTGAACTGATAATACATCAGAAAACAGTGGGTAGCAGAGTAAGATGTTTTATCTCACTTTTAAGTGTTTTAATCTTTGCATGCACACTTACATAAAATCTATTAACTGAGCTGAGAATTTTGGAATTTAAACCATGCATATATTTTTATCAAGGCTTTTAATAGCTTATGTGTCCCAAGAGCTTGGTACAAAACAGGCAGCCCCAGCAAACTGTCCTGTCAGATCAACAAGCCTGAGGCAAGCAAGTACAGCTATACACTTTCACCACCTTAAAACTAGTAAATAAATAAACAAAGAAAGAAATATCAGAAGCATTTTGAAATCTGTTCCATTTTCTTCTACATTCATTTTTCACCTAATACAGTTCAGAAAAAAATGTCTTTCCAGAGGGCATTTAGCAAAGTGCCTTGGCAGTGGAAAAGACCTCTTATGCTCCTTTGCTTTCCATTTTGGAAAACAGTTAATGTATTGCTGTTATTTGTGCTGGGGTTTTGTTTGTTTCTTGACTCTAGGGTAACATACTGAGTGTGCATTCCCTTTATCCTGTTTTTCTGCTGTTTGTAAAAGGCCAACTGTTGTAAGTAGCTATTACAGATGTTATTTGAGTTGCACTGAGCTTTGCTAATGAAAACTGTTGAATTACCATGTTTTTGACATTTATGGCAGACCACATCGAACAAAAGCCTCTTTTAATCAACTAATCAAAGTATGTAAATATCTTTTCCTCCAAATTTATATAATGACTTTCCTTTAACCATTTTTTTCACTTAGGTGTTAAACAATGAGGATTTTACTAAGGTCTATTCTACATTATAATTCATGAGCTGTATTTAACTCCCAGCCCTTAAGCAGAAAATATTCTTTTTTGCGAGTTTCTAAATCCATTTCTTTGAGGCAGTTCTAATTTGTTGGTTCTATTTGTTGATGCAAATAAGCTGCTGAGAAGTTCATTAAGTTAAGGATAATGGTCTGAACTTTTCTTACAGATGGATTATATGCCATCTTTATTTTGTAGATGAGACTCACCAAGTCTAGCATCTACCACCTCAATATTATTTTAGTTCAGAGAGTAATATTAATTAGATTATTTATTGCCTTAGCATTCATACAGCAGTCACAGTCTGTGAAAGCTGGAAAACTATTGTCAGAGCTTCCAGCATTGTCACTGGTTTTATGATGGTATTTCTGACAGTTCTGGCCCTTAACTGGTGAATAAGTTATACAAGAAGAAAGATAATGTAAACCCTATTAAAATGACAAATTAATATGTAGCTTACTTTCTGCTAAGACAAAGATTTTGTAATCCTAAAAGCAGGGAAGTTTGGAACAGGGCTAAGTTATTACAGGACTACTATGCAAAGCGTGCTGAAAAAGCAAACTCTTTTTAGATGTGTTGAGCTGTAAGGGACAAGCTTTGGGGCAAAAAGTCATTTAATCCATTGTGAGAAAGCAGGAAGACAGCTTCTTAAGCAACAAAAGGCCAGGACACAGGTTTGCCATTTCAGGATAAGAAGCCAAGGATAACATTTCCCACTTCAGAACTTTGCCCTTTAGATTCTTAAGAGCTCTATTTTTTTGTCTCACTGACAATAAAGAAAGTTCAGTGCAAGCAATGGGGAGATGTTACCACTTCCCAGGTGTTAATACAGTCACATATCTATATTTATGACTTGAAATCTGACAAAAATTCATTTCAGTATAACCCTTTTCAATGCTCAGTTTAGTGTAATTTAGTCTCTTTATTGCCACCTAAATAAATGTTTCTGGCCTGATAAGGATCCGTTGCATTGCTTGAAAATTGATGGTGGTTTCCTCTTCCATATTTATGCTCACACATTCAACACTGCATTAGCAAGATGCTACTTTTCTAAATAATTACAAACTTATTTAATGATCCCTATATTAATTCTAGTCTCTGCACTTCTTCCGTATAACATTTAATCAGTATAGACAAAGCTATAGGAAAATGTAGAGTTCACATTTTCAAACAGAATATATGAGAAACCTACACTTATAGTCTTACAGGTATGGAAAGGCAACTGTGATTGAGATCTAAATTGCTTACAGGCTCTTGTGTAGTCTTACATTTTTTCTAACTGCATCACAGAAGAAAGAGCAACAACAAAAAATCCTTGCTTAAAGCTGTGTTCTCTCCAACAGGGTCATTTGCGCTAAGAAATAAACTTTATGTTTTTAAAATCACTTGAGCATTCTGTCTCTTGCTGTCTAAAGTCTTTGTTGACTCACTTCTTGTATTTTCAGACTTCACGTCTATGTTTCTTTCCTTTGTGTTTGCCTAGCAGTCATATGCCCACACTTCCACCTCTCTCACAAAGAGTGGGCTTCTGCCTGGTGTATTCAAGCAGTTGTGGTGAGCTTTGGGAATAGCTCTGGTTAAAATAGCTATGATAAAGAGGACTTCTTGTGGATTTTATGCAGTTCCATACACCATTTTCTTTCTTGACAGACTTTAGCATGCAAGACAGCTCTGCATTTCATGAAATATCTGTTGCTTATTCAGTATTTGTGGGATGTGATTAATCATTGAGGATATAATCAAAGTGTTCTTTATCATTCTAATCACAAGTGTGACTACTGTTGTACTTGTTAAGTTTTTACTTGAAAAAATTGGATACAGAAATACAGAATTTCAGAACTGTTTTTCCATACAGATAAGGAAAAAAAAAAAAGCGTGTTCTTACGTACCTAGGGATATGTATATAATTACACTGTGGATATCAGTTTAATGAAGTCAACAGAAAACTATGTGTCCACAGATTGTTAGTTTTCTCATGGGTTTCTTAAATTTTCGATGTTATTTAGCATAATTGTACCACTTGGTAATGTTTTGGTCAAGTAACTGAGCTGTGTTAAGAAAAAGTATGTCTGAAGCTATTGGTAAAATAGAAAAATTTCATAATAACTTTAATCTGTGATTTATATCCCAGAAAAACATAAGCCAATAGTTCACAGTCTTGGCATTACACTTGGTACTTCTGCTTACCCTGTATGCAGTGCTGTTATCGTTTTAAGAAAAGCATTCAGTAGACCTGGTGTCTGTAAGCGTTCTTACTGTTTCTTAGAAAATGTTAGTATATATTTGTCATCAAATCATCCATCAGTCTTTCTGCTCCAGCCCCTGCTAACTGCTAATGCCAATAATGTCAGAGTTAGAGTAAATATTATATCAGGATTTCAGAAGTGGTGAAAAATAAAACAAGTTATGCCATTCTAATTAAATGTCCATTAATAACTTACATGCAGGTTTGTACATCAGTTGCTGTTTATCAAAAAAAAAGAAGGGTTGGTCTGTTTGATTAATGATTATTTATATAGCATTCACAGTGATACTGATAGTTCAGGAGTTTCATATAAGGATTTCTGAGAAGAAGCAAAACACTTGTTAAAAATGCATTAGTGAGAGACTAAGGAGTATACTGGGCAGAATGACTATAGACTTTAATTCTGTCAGGGCTTTACCTTTTCTAACCTTACCTTTTCTTCTATAATTAGGAATACGTTGTTGCTAGTGTTCTGCTTTCTTTATTCCTTCTGCTTTCTGTATTCCTTCAGCCAAACAAGCTTCCTGTGAAGCCAGAAAGTGTTTTTTTTTACAAGAAGTTAATCTACATATGTTTATTGTTATTACAAATAAATTTATTCTATTTCCATTTTTACTTTTTTTGAAAGGGCCTAGTGGACTTAGTGGACAATATTTTAAAAGTATATGTCTGGAATGAAACTACCAGATTTAAATTAAATTTACATTATTTTACCAACAAATGTAATTTTAAATATCAGCCTGCCTAAATTTATCTTTTTATGTTAGCTTGAAAGTAAGTGATGACAAATATAAAGAAAAAGTGAAGTAATACACAGGCAGAGAATTCTGGATCTGTGGATCATACATAGCTAACTTCAGAAAGAAAAGGGAATTCAGTTAGGATTACGTTATATTTAAACATTCCATTTAAGAGCATTTCTGTAAAAGTGCTTGTGACTATCATTTGCAATGTTCTTTGAGCGCCAAACTCTCCTTGATACAGTCAAGAAGAAAAAGAAAAAAAAAAAAGAGAGGGAGAAAAAAGTATTTTGCAAGCAGAAAGTGAATAAATTCATCTTCGTTATGTTCTTGCTCCCTACAGTACAATTTCAATGCAGTTTACTTGTTTCAAAATAGTCAACAGTTTTGGTTCATTGTAGTAAAATATGTTTTGAATCATAAGCTGGAGGATAAAACACAACCTTTTTAAAATTACAGTTGGAGGGGGTTTTGAAAGAAAACACAATTCTGCATGTTCAAATGCAGTAGTGGATGGCTAATGACAAGAGAAGATATAATCATAAAAATCACAGGGAAAAATGGTTTACAAATATTACAGTAAATTGACTCAAGCTTTACTTTTAGCATTTTTTTTTAGTACACTAGCAAATACAATTTTTCCCTATTGTGTTACCTTTGACTTGCTACGCCTTGAAAAAAAAAAAAAAATTGAATATTGGCATATATCTGTATAGTTTCACATACTGATTTACATCCATTCAGGATCTGAGCCCATAGCACAGCTATCTCAAACAAAACCTGAAAATTACTGTCATTATGATATGTTTGATCATCAAGAGTAAATATTGAGTAAATACTCAGAGAGTAGGGTTTTTTCCTCTTGTTTTAAAAGATCATCTGATAGGAAATTATATAAAATGATATTTTTTTCTCATACTACTGGAAAATCCTTAAGCAGATGAATACAATTCTTAGATGAATTAAGATGACTAGTGTAACTGATTGTTTGTGACACACTTTTGAAAACTTAGAGGAATAAAGTGTTATAAAAGAAGAAACATCTGACTGGTTTTGTAGAAGTTTAAAATCCTCAAATCACTACCAAGAAATGTGGCTTCCAACTATGAAGTATAATGGTCAGATTTGTATCTTTACTTCGTAATAACTGAGTATTAATAGTAAAACCCCTAATATGATGCATTTAATTACTAATTTAATTGAAGTTTAAATTGATAGCTAATCTTAGCAGCATCTTGCAGGTATGGAAATACACTTCTGAATTTGGTGTATCACGACAGGAAAAATACATTTACTATCTATATATTTATGTATTGCAAAACAAAAAGTACTTTGTAGTGACATCATAGTCAACTCAGAGGCAGCAACACATGACTCTGTTTTGATATCTAGTGCGAGGCCACAGTTTGAGTTACTCATTGTTTGTCTACCTGGGAAAGAGTATCTCTTGTAGCTAAAAATCCTTTTCTCAGTTGCACGTAAGTGCACTTGAACTGCATATATGGAACTCAAGGAGTAATTTAAACCTTCAGTTTAATTTTCCCAAGTTATCAATTTTAATTTGCCTATACTGTTATATCTGAAAATGCAAATACAACTATATCTAACTCATTCAAATGCAACTATATCTAACTCATTACTTTGCCAATCTTTCTACTTAATTTACCTAATACAGAGAACATTTTCATTTATTATCAGCAAGGATACAGACTGTCAGTGCCCAAGATGGCTATGCTGTACCTATCAAAGATGCTGAACTCCTGCTGAATAGACGCAATCTACAAACCCGTTTTAACACTCATTAATACACCACTACACAGAACTCTTATTCTATCACAATATATTTAGTAGGTCTGACTTGAAAAATACTTAATTTGCATTTGAATATATATATATGGGTTAACTATGAATAAAAACGGATCTTCTGTATTTCTGTTAACATCATGCATAACGATAGTAGGAGAAGAGGCAACCTTGTGAGTTCAAATACTCTTTTTACTAAAATACATAGCTCATAAATATGAATCGAGTTAAATATAATAGCCAGGTGTGTGTCCCCAAATGTATGGTATGAACAATTAATAGAATAATGGTAAGAGTTTAAAGACAGTATCACTATTCAAACTGTTCCAGGTTGAATATATCTGAAACTTTTTTTAAGATGAGTTATTGACCTGATTCCTCAATACCCCATAGACTCTTCTCTAAAGCTTAGTTTCTATATTACCTTTTGAAGTTGTTGCAGGATAGGTGAGCAGTTTGCACTACCAACAGCCTAATTAGGAAGAATGATGTCCCTTGGGACAATAGAACCTTCTTCATATTCATCATCCAGTCCAAAAATATACAGGGTGGGGTAATATATCCCCAAAATGCCAATTTAGTGAGTTTCTAATCACAGATACTTCATCAGCTGACAAAAGAAAAACCTCAGTAGACGTAGCACTTCAAAATCTGGGACAATTTACATGTAATTTCAGGAATCAGCAGGGATACACAGCTGGATAAAAATAAAAAGCTTTCTGTAATTGAAAATTGCCTTGCAGCTTGTTTGTGATTAAAATGAAGTTCAGTTCCTTGAAATCTTGTTTAGCAATTAAATCTGTTTTACTTAGGCAATGAAACATTGTCAATTGTCCTTGAATGATAAAACCAGTACAGACACGCTTTAACATTTCATGCTAATTGAACGTGTACATACAAAATTTGGCAAAATACATATTTAACAACTTGAAAACTTTCATTTGAGCACATGCAAGAAGTGCTCTCTCTGACTAGAAGAGGTTGTGGTCATCTGCATTACTTATAAAGAATCTTGGTGACAGCCTTTTGTGTTTTGCACTAAAATAAAATAAAAAATGTTTGCACCTCTTTACATCTAAATAGAGCAATTCTGTCCAAAAGCCAGTGTGAAAACATTACCTAAAACCTGATTGAGTTTAAAGTTTGACTGAAATGTTAAGTTAACTTCTAGTAGAGTTCTTGTTCATTTTGCTTTTCAATTTTTGTATCTGTTTGTTTGGCATGTTGATTAGATTGAGAAGTGTGAGAGCTGGTTCTCTCACAATAAAACAGACATCAGAGACTTCAAGTCTTCTGTTTGTTTATTTTCTTAAAGTAGTTTACTAGTTTTTGAGTAAAACAATGTTAAGAAACAGTTGCAAATAAAACTTGAGATCTTACAATTCTTAGAGCCATTTTCACTGTAATGTTTAGTCTGTTTTGTTTGATTTTACACTCAAATGTAGTGAGTCCCCACTAGGTTCACTGAGGAGAGATTGAACTTGAATTATTAAGATAAAAAACAAATTAAAAAAAAAAATAATTATTGAATCAGAAAGAAAAGGTCTGGAGCATTAAAAAAGCAAAACCCCACAAAATCAAAAGTAACTTGTCAAATTATGTGTGGAAAGGTTATTCAAAAGAGCCTGATTGAAACTTACTCTAAGAGGTGCTGAAAGGTCACTTGAAAGACTCAAGTGAAAAACAAGGAAGTTAAAGGAGACTAAACTGGAAAACAAAACTATTCAGTCCATCAAAACAGGGATGAGGAAAGAAGATTTAAAAATAGAGAAGGAAGATACAAAACAGAGAAAAAAATGAAGGAACTTAGAAAAAGTATACACACTTTAAATAAGGACTTTGAGGAAAAAAAGGTTCACTAGCTACATAACTAAAGCACTCACTACCACCATCTTTAAAACCAGGGCGAGAAATCTGGAAGTAATGTTACACTTAGAAATAACTGAAGTTATACAGCAATGCCATTTCATTATTATTATTATTGTTAGCTTTAGTTTCAATCAAGGAAATGTTTCTGTCCATATCACAGTTACAGAAACTTCAGAAGGGGGTTGCACATCATTTGTTAGTTACCATACCATTAATCACTAAGTTCTGTGTTCTTTTCAGGTAATATCCAGGTACTCTAAATGACTGAATATATTCTGCAAGAGAAAAACATATTTTTAATCTAGAATTCTCTTTTCTGGGGAATTTATGGACAAATGTCTGCAATCCTAGGTCTAATGAGTAACACTGAATTTACAGATTGGTGTGTAATCCTAGCACCATTCTAACGTACTTTCACAAGTACTGTCACTTGTACTTATATTATTAACACACTATAAAACTAGTGTACAAACAAGTAAAATGTGGCAATTGATGAGTTAGCACGTTAATACTTATTTTCTTTACAGTTGTTCATTCTTAAATTTGAAGAAACTGTCCCTCAGCAGTGAGTTTTTGGTCTGAATTGCAAATATGGTTCTAGGAACCACCCAAAGCAAAAAGGATAAAGCCTAAAGAATTTAATCTGGATCTAGAAAATAATTCAGGCTACTGAGGGACTCTCAGCTGATATTTGGATAAAGTACGAAGCATTTTGACCTTACCTGGATTTAGCTGTTGAAAACGTAATGTTTTGAAATTTTATTTTATTTTATTTTATTTTAATATTTTTTCATAACAAAAGCATAGAGATATGTTCCTAAATGTACCAGACAGACCCTGCTCCAGAAAATAGCTCTTTGTGGGTTTTTTTGTTATAGAATCTGCTGGGATCAAGACTAATCCCTTGGTGTAAGACAGCACATTTTTGCAGCTGCAGTGGAGCAGGGAATCTCAGCTTTTAATGTCATGGTTCAGATCTTCAAAACACGCTTAAAATATTTTGTAGTTCTCTAAGAATTTGAGCAGCTGTATACAGAATATATTCTATTTGGTAATTTGTAACAGCAGTCATCCATTTAATTTTTTACAGTTTTTTACTCTGCTCATATCAGCCGGCTATTATTTCCACAGCAAATAAAAAAATGCAGTATTATTTCTTGGATATAACTAATTGTACATGTCATTTTATATTTCATATATAATGTTTACAGACACAGAAGGATATTTAAATACTGCATTTATTCAGAGCTGAAGGAAAGGCTAAATATTATTTTTCTCTTTTCCTCCACAAGGTATGCAATGGGGAGAAGCACTAATACAGAAACAATTTTTTCTGTGATATGGGAGGAAGCAGTGTACAACAGATCTAGCATTCAGAGGTTAAGTAAGCCATGAGACCAGTATCTCACAGATAGTGTGAGAAGTTCCTCACTTATTTGAAGGTGGAGAGCAGACTGGTATTTGACTTCCTAATTTATCTGGCACCTGGAGAGCATGAGAAGCTTTCTAAATAGGCTGTAAAACAAGAGCAAAGCACGTGGTAGTTTTCAAACTGCATATAGGAAGCCCAGAAGTTCCATTTTAAAGAAAATATTAACCACAAATCATAATGCATCACAATGTGAACTCTTCTGCCTTAGTTACTGCAATCACCTCTTCCAGTATTGCAGCACTCTGTCCAGTTGCAACTACTGAGGATGGATCTAGGTCTTGGGCTGCAGGGAGAGCTTGGTACTCCTTGTTGAAGATGAATACAGTGAGGGTGCCTTATCCTTAGGAAGGTGTAGTCTGGTAGATATGGTGCAGTGTAAGGTGAGGGAGGTGCATGAGAAAAGGAACAGGCTTCTTTGCATCTAGAATGATAAACAAGTGTCTTGGTTTGAAAGACAGGTGTCTGCTAAGGAAGGCAGGAGCCCCCCTTGGAACGGAAAATACAACCCCCTTCCCTCCGAATTATTATAAAATTGAAATTAAGGGGCTTTCAGACAAAGATATGAGGAAATGGGAATAACAGTTTTTACTAATATATATAACAAAACAATAATACAGAGGAACTGGTTTAAAGCCTGACAGAGTCAGGGATACAACCTGGCACCCTGCCGGGCAGGGTGCTGGTAGCAGTCCGATGTAGTGGTAGCTGCAGTTCTCTTTGAAATGGTCCTGTTGAAGCGGTGATCTTGTAGAAAAGAAAACTGGTCCTCCTCCGAAAATCCGGTGGTGGTGTAGTCCTTGTCCTCTGGGATCCCAGCGGGTAAGGCTGCTCGTGCTGTTCCAAACCCTAGATTTTATTCCCGGTGGGAATGCTTGGCTCCCTCCCCCCTGGCCGGAGCATCTCACAAAGGGATGGTAAGTCATGGGGCAAGGCCCTGATGGGCGCATTAACAGAAGAATAGTCCCGAGGGGGGAGGCAAGGAACGCCTGCGCCAGGCTTCAACAGCTCATGGTAATAGAATACATTGCAACCCAGGACAACAAGAAAACAAAATGACATTTGCAAAGACTTTAGTGGCAAGAGTCTAAGATCATGGGCATATGAAGTTTGGCATGGCCACTGTTTGAACAGGAACAGCAGAGGACACGAACTACTAGGAAGATGCAAGCTTGTGATTTCTGGCAGTAGAGTAAGGCTTCATCTTCCCCTGTAAGTGTTTAAGCCCATGGTCTTGATAAGAAGGCGCAAGAAATAAATTCAGACAGAAGGATTCTGGGACAGACTCCAAATTCAGATCAGTCTAGAGAAGAGGAAGTGAAAGGTGGTAGTGATTGCTGACTGCCTCTTTTCTGGGACAAAGGCATTCATTTGACAGATATATCTAACATGAATTGAAGCGGCAATGTATCTACACCAGGATCTGTAGCATTGCATAAGTCTCACTGAACTTAATGTGCTTCTTGACTACCCTACCTTGCTGCTCGATCATGATGGCATCAATGATATGCGAGAGAAAATCCTGAGCTGAGCACAGTTGTGTTAGGGACTTTGTAGATGAGAGGAGGAGTATGGAGGCCTCATCAGTGTTTTTATCAGCCCTTCTGATCAAGATAAAACAAAAGGCAGATGCATCCAAGAGATTAAAGCTTAGCTGTGCAGCTAATGTCACAAGTAATTTTTTATTTTTTTTTTTTTTTTTTATTATTTTTTCCATGGTAGCACCTTGTTTAGAATGACCATAGGGAAGAAATGAAATTCAGTTATAAAATGACAGCTATGCAACCAAGCTTAGATGTCTGGAGAGACAGTCTTTAACTATGTTTATTGGAGGATAGAAGGAAATCCAATGGTGAGCGAGGAGGCAAGCAGAGGAAGTATGTGAGGTAGGTTACAAAGGGCAATTTTTACATTCATGCTTAGAAGAAAGGGCATTCAGAGGTTTATGTTGGGTATCTATATACCAATGCCCAGACCCTGGACAACAAACAAAAATAATCACAAGCATGATCTCAAGTTATGATGTGGTTGTTAGCACAGAGACCTGGTGGGACAAAGCACGTAATTGGAGCATGGCTATTTAAATAGGAAAGAAGAAGGGGGGGCGGGGATCTAGGCAGTCATTCACTGTGCAGAATTAGAATATAAGCCAGAGACAGAGTCTCTTGAATGTCTCTAAGTCATAATCAGAAGGTTAAGAAACACTAGGGAGGTTGTAGGAGACCATCTGAGCAAGAGGAGGTAGGAGGAGACAGTGAATGAGGTTTTCTACAAACAACTAGCAGAAGGCTTCCACTCAATGGAATTCATTTTCATGGGATATTTTGGCTACATATACTTTTCCTGTGAGGGTAACTGCAACCAAACTGTAGTGCTCTGGACAGCATTGGTGAGGATTTCCTAATGTAAATGTTACAGAGGCTGACCAGGGAAAAAGCTCTATTTGGCTCTCTGCTTACAGAGAACTGAGTGTAAATGTGGCCATAATGGCTTTTTGAGATACAACAATTGCAAGATGACCAAGTTCAAGATCCACAAGAAGTCTGAGAAGGTAAACTGGTGAGTCAGGACTCTGGACTGTTGGAGAACAGATTTTAGCTTGTTCAGGGAATTGCTAGGCAGAATCTCCTGGCAAGTGTCCATGAAAATGAAGAAAGCCTAGGAGAGCTGGCTGAAGTTTTAGGATAACTTATTGATAGATCAGGTCTTTGTTCAGGAAGATCAAGACATTTGTCTTGTCTAAGCAAGGAGCTTCCTGATGAACTAAAATGCAAGAAATGAAGGACTTCTACAAGAACTGGAAACAAGAACAGGCAAGAAAATATAGTACGAAAACTACAAGGCACCAAGTAACAAAATCAGAAAGGACAAAGCCCTGTCCTAGCTAAAAATAACAAAGAACATTAAGAATCACTATTTTGCTTTGAACTCTTTTCTGGAAAAAGAGAATTTCAGAAACTTACATTGATATAACACTTTGTTAATCATTTATTACTCTCAGTATACTGAATTTCTAGGCATCTTATAGAGTGAGTAGGTTTTAGACTGTCATAAAAAATTGCAGCATTGCATTTCTAGTTAGATGATTGAATACAAAAAGACAAGCAATGGGAGAAAATAGGGTTATGATAACAATTATGCGATTCCTGTAAGGAATAAATGAGCCTGTCCTTGAGTCTCATCCTATTTAAGATCAAACAAAATTAACCTTAAGGATAGATGACCGCATGGACCCCATTCCTTCGGTTTTTCAGTATCTATTAAGCAAAGCTGAGAGAAAGGGCTCAGCAGTGAGGAGAATAGTTGCTGTTATGCCTGAATGATTAGTCTGGCATTATTAAAGAAAATGTGAGTTTTATCCCATCTGCAGTGATTTTTAGGACTTTCTTAGGCACTCAGCAGGTCTTGAGTGCTAGTTTTGAGCTAAAAATAATTCCATGTGGCAGGTTAAATCTGAAGATTTAAGTTCTTAGAAAAGCTAGCTGAAAAATATAAGTTTCTAAAAAGCAAGTCTTTTTGTGACAGGATTGAGAAAATTGCTGTTCTCAGTTGTAAAATGGAATACTTGGCAAAAGCACAAAATAAACCATTTCTCCCAGTAACATTAGTACACTATCCAGAAATTCAAACCCCAATTCAGTTAATGAGCTTTAGTTTCTTGTCTGCTGTCATTAGGGAGCTGTTAACTCGATTGTAGAACAGTCCTGCCAGCACCTTCTTTCGCTCCGCTTTGCATTAATAAGCAAGTATCCATTGGGTTGATTTCTAAACTGCTGTTAAGGCAGTATGCTAAAAGGGATCATTAAAAACAAAATTCTCCCCACAGTAGCATGGTTGACCAAAAATCATCCAAGGTACCATGAACTAAAGTACCACTACAAAACTAAACTGGACAAAGGAAGAATCTATCCTTTAATGAAGTGAATTTTCTAGCTTTGAGGGAAAACTCTCTGTTCTGGTAGAATTAAAAATTCCTGGAGATAAAAAAGATTATAAATTTTTCATAAGTTTATGAATAATCTTCTGTAATAGTTCAGGAATTAGTTTTACAGATATTTACAGGTACCTCTAAGTGATCAGTAATTGTTAATACCAGTGGGGAAAACAAAGACTGGTGATTATTTCAGGAGATTAATTTCCCTGGAGAAATATTACCTTCAAGTAATTTGAGGCATTCTGAGGAAAGAGACAGACATGAGTAGTGCTTTTGAAATAATATGTTGAAGTCTAAATGGATTTGGGATGTGGATATTTGATATGGCATAAAAGAACCTAAAGAAAAAAAAAATCAAAGGAGAGAAATTGTATTGTTTTAAAAAGTTGACCTCTTCTAGAATGTACATGTTTTCTAAATAAAATTGGAAAATATAGCAAAGATAAACCCTCATTATTTGCAACATTATAAATGTTAAATGTAAAATGGAGATCCTAAAATGCAATTGCCAAGAGGGAACACCATACAGTGTTTAAAGATGACATGACAAAAACAAAGAAATTTTTCTATGAAAGATTATAAGGACCTTTTCATCCCTCTTCTGTCTCTTTGAGATATCCTGTTTTTTCCTCTGATATTATGCTGTCATATGGGGATTGAATTCAATCAAGAAACAGAACTGATGAAATTGCATTTGAAAAATAACAAATAAAACGTACACTTTCATTTAATTCTTAAAAAAAAAAAAATTAAAATATAAGGGTCATTTAAAAGTTTTTTTTCCTGAAATAATTTCCCATCTGATTCAAGTTTTTCTAATATTCCTTTTGAAGTGGAAGCAACTTCAGGTACATCAGCTGGTTCATTAAGAGCTTGGGATTGCTCTGAAACTATTCATGAATCCTACATACTACTCTAGCTTATTGGGGTGTTTTTGATGTGATTGCATTGTTTTGAAGCAACAGAAAATGTGAAGATTCCCTTTCAGGCACCTGTAGAGTTTTCTTATTTCTTGATTCATACATCACACAAAGGATGTCTCATGGGAGGTCTGACCCATTGCTTCCTCATTACATTACGTTACATTGCATTACAAGAAACCTATGCAAGTGACCTGACATTCTTCTATTCCTCTGCATAGGATTTAGTTGCTATTCTTTACTTTCATTAATGCATTTTCTAAAACTCTGTTTATACTGATCAGTATAAGTGTTTTAAATCATATGGACCAGATGCCTGTAGGGGCCTTCATCTAGAATAACCTTCTTAACATAAGTCAGTAAGAGTCATAAACAAGTGTCTAAGTTTAGCCAGCATCTGGGGCTAAACTATAGCAGTTGCTCTATCACCTAATGACCCCTCCCCAGCTGAGAAAGGGAATTGGGGAAAAAGCGAAAAGTCCCATGGATTGAAATAGAAACAGATTTAATGAAATAACAGAACTAATACAAATACCAGCATAAAGTATACAATCTTATACTGAGACTGGTCCTTAGGAGCATCAGAAAGAGCAGAAGACCGAAAGAGAGGAGCCCCAGGGAGATGAACCCTTCCACCCCTTAATAAACTCCCTCCTTTGGGAGAGAGTGGTGTGGGATACACCTGTGAGTCAGCTTGGGTCAGCTGCCCTGACTGAAACTCCCAGCTGACTTGGGGCTACTCATGGCCTGCCTGCATGGCTGGGCTGTGGGTCTGTGCCTGGGAAATCAGGACAGTACATTATTACAAATAATTTATATTTGTGTAGTTGAGAAGAGCTTCTTTAATGGTACTGCATTAGACGTTCAGAATAAGTTGAGAATAAGTTGAACTGAAGTTAAATACAAAAATTATTCGTAGTGATATTTCCTCGAATGGGTTAGGAACATGGACAGAAAAAGGCTAATTTGGACTATTCAGAATACCACATTTCCATTATTATTTTAAATTTAATTTAATTTTTGTGCTTTCAAATCTGTTTTATTTTATTGATTGATTATGTTTTATTCTAATACAGGTCTTTCTGGGTTTGAATGAAGTCTTTTGTATTTTATTTTGTAGGAAGGCAATAAAATAACAATAGGAAAGATCTGAGAGTCCACAAAGGCATATAGAAAGATAGACAATGTCTACGGTATTCTAGATGTGTCTGTGTCATTCTGATTTTGATTTTTTTTTTTTTTTTGCACAGATGTTCTATTTTAACTAGTAGTTAATTATTCATATCAGGTATAAAATCTTGGGCAAGCACTAGAAGTCAAGTGCTCATGGCAATCATCCTTGGTGTGGTTCAGATACCTGCTTTGAATCAGAAGAACATTAGTTTTGGGAACAAATTCTCCAATCACGATCTACATGCTCTTCTGGGATTTCATTTTTCTCTTCTAAACAAAAATTCTTTAATTGACCTTGAAAGAAGATACATTTTCATGTCAGAGAAAAGGAATGTAATCATGCGATCCTGAAAGCTTTGCCAAATGGTGTTAAATTGCTCAAGAAAAGTGTGATTTTTGGCTCTTTTACTGGAGGAGGTTTCTAAATTTCCAGAAAGGAATGATAAAGAAGCATCAGCAAAATATGACAATTTGACGGAGGCTACACACTCTGTCACTTGTACAGGATCGATTAGTCAGTCACATTTGCGATCAAAACACTTGTTATGTGGACAGATGAGGTAAGGGTTACTGGTGGTCAGTGGTCCAACACATAAGTGGAGTTTATTGCATCAGAAGTATGATATTTCTAAGGGCTATTTATTTTTTTTCCAAATCTTTTTGCTGAAAGATGAAAGTCAGAAATGATAGTAGTAACTCTTGTGTTAAAATCTGTATTTAATAGGTGGTGCTAAGACACTTAATGCTGAACAGAGATCCTTTTTATATGTAGGCATTTTGAAAATCATTGTATCAAGACAGAAAGCACCAGTCTCTTAAGTATGAATTAATTGTCTATGGAATATTATTCCAAAGCGAATTTCGTAACTGCGGTGGTGTCGGCTGAGACTGGAAATAAGGGAGAAAGAGAGAAAGAACAGAAAGGCCCTAACTGTATTCTTAAAAATTGTACATGATATTGACCATGTTTATCTTCTAAAAACCCTTATACAAGTTGTATTGCTGTGAAAAATTATGATTTATCGAAATAGAAGTAATTTGTCAATATGCAGGTGCAAAATGCATTTGGTGGTATAGTCTACTTTGCTCTAGAGAGGTCTGATGTGATGTTCTGGCATTTTAGTTCATATTTCTATTGAGGTTTTCAGAAGACTGTTAATTATTTCTCACAGTGTGAAATTTCTACTGAATTTCTAAAATGAAAGGTGATTCTCTGAAAGCACGTAGTAAACAACTGCATTTTTTGTAAAAATCTGTGTGTACCTCACTAATGGATATTAAATGACATGCTTAAGACTATCCAGCTCTGTATGCTAAGCTTTCAAATATCACAAAAAATGACAAAAAAAAAAAGGTGAAAACTTAAATTTTAGTACATATGCGTATCAGCTAGTATTTTATTTTTCAGTAAAACTCACCTTCTACCTGAAATATATCAGAAGTCAAATATTTGCTAACAAATATATTTTCACTTTAAATCTGGATGACATTGGTTTTGACTTCATTCTGTCTCCTTTCCAGTGAATTGAGCAACAGTATAAACCTTTTCTCTTCTAACCCACTTTAGTGTGCAAAGGAAAAATACATTACTTAGCTGCAACTGGAGTCAATTATAATTATCTAAACTTTGCTTCATTAACTTCTTTTTAAATCCAAATATTGACAAAAAGTAAGACAGTTTGGCTACTCCTCAAAGGATATTTGGTATATTTGATCAATTCTGGGAATATCTTGCTTGAAAAACCGTTGCACAGTTGTTAAAGAAAACAGTCTTCAGTATCTCCTTTGAAATATTTCATGACATTCAGCCTGAAAACAGTCAATAAAAAGTTTTAGAAAGCACAATAGTTGCAGCAGTTCTAAGATCTGAAAGTAAGAAGAGTGCAAAATAGCAGTACATTGTTTCTTGTATCTTTCTTATGTTTTTAATATGGATTATGTATGTATGTTCAGCAATATACTGAATATATATATTGGCTGATGGTTGGACTAGATGATCTTCAAGGTCTTTTCCAACCTAGATGATTCTGTGATTCTGTGAATATACTTTTTTTTGTAACATCTGACTATCGTAAAGATTTATTCTGTGATTAATGGGATGGGAATGAGAAGAGGTAGGTACAATTCCTAGCTCTTTCTTTGACTTTATTACATTATCTTGTTCAAGACAACATAATTGTAGTATAGATATGCTTACAGTATTTGTTTCAAAGGTGACATGTATCTTTTTACATTTATATTAGGATGCTCATGTCATCATCATATGGAAAACATATCTTTTTGGGTTCGTGTGAGCAACAAAATAATTCTTTGAATGATATAACAGTGTTTTTTTATAGATGAAAATGTCTTCTTTTACCTACAAGTTTTCAGATCTTATGAAATCTGTAGAACTGTTAAGCTTTCAAAAAATGTCTCCTAGATTTTATTATTTTATTTTATTTTATTTTATTTTATTTTATTTTATTTTATTTTATTTTATTTTATTTTATTTATTTTTTCATCTTAATTTTATTTTTATTTTATTTTATCTTAATTTTATTTTTTTTTAGAGAGAGAAAGACAATAAGCTCTATTACTTTTGCTATATTCCCAAACTTTTGTTGCCCTGAACCCTAAAATAATAATAGTTTACTGTGGTGACAACAGCCTAGCTAGTTATATTTTTTCCAGGTACTCCTAATACCTTCGGATGTTGAAATGATTTATATTAATAAAGTTTGAAAACAGAAGTTAAGAAAGTTTTTAATTGGCTGAATTGACCTGAATTTCAGTCCAACTGAGTTAAAAGCAAATCTGACAAGTTTTTTAAAGGAAACTATGCCACTGCAGGCATTAGCAATATTCTACTTCCTTAGCATTTACACTGGGCTTTCAAACCTGATTATGGCCTATTTTGCATCTATACGGTCTGGAAGTGCATTGACAGCCAACATCCCTGTGGCATTCACAGTCACTACAAACCCATACATTTCTGAATGCATGAATTATGCTAGGCAGAGTTCTCTGAAATAGATTTATACACATTTTTTAAAGATTCAGTGCAAATACCAATAACATTGCCAGTGCAAATATTTCGAATATTGCTAAAAAAACTTTCTAAAAATTTAGTTTAAAGAACATTTAAAAAAGAAAAAATAATATTTAGTTTCTTCTCTTCAAACTCAGTGTCAGAATTACTTGGAAATTTTATCCATAGTTCAATCCACTATAAATTATCCTGTTGATCCTTACAGTTCTTTAATATCAGTAACATATGAATGTTAGAGAGGCAGAGCAAGATTAAATGTTAATGGATATGGATATACTTCAAGTCATGTAGCTGTGCCTCTCTGGGATTTTTCCTTAGCTATGAGTAGTATCTCAAGCTGACACCAGAGAAACCAGAGACTCGACAGTTATCAAAATTAAAGGAAATTACTAGTAAGCATTCAGTTACTGGAAAGTTCCTTGTTACACCTGTGATGATTTCTGATGTTTAATTGAAATTACCATGCGCAAATGTAATTACTTTACAAATTCATAAATATTAACTGAGTTTTCAAAACGATGCATTGATTTACAATAATTTCATTTTTAATTTGTTTCAGCCTTACAGAACAATACCTTTGAATTAATTTTATCCTTAATTTATTTATCAGCATATTGAATAGGCAAACATTTTTAAAAATTACTTTTATGTTCTGTGTTGTACAACATTACTGCCTTCTAGATTTCGATTGCTTACTTGACATTCACAAAAAAAATATTCCACCTCTCTAATTCCCGTTGAGAAACACTTAGGCTGGTCTCGTGAGTTTTAAGTAAGTTTTTTATAATGGGAGTTTAGTAAATACTTACATCACTTTAGATGGAATACCCTAAAAGGCATTTAATAAACAATTACAGGAATATTGCAATTCAGCTGATTATCAGCAACTGCATCACAGAATGTAGTGTTATATAATTAATATGAAAAAGGAATTAATAAGAAAAACTCACTATGGTTTTTTTTACTAAATTTTAATCTAGCTGCCAAAATGATTGAATTTTATCAAAACAGGTACTAATATTTTAGCTATAGGTTCTTCTTTAAGTCCTCTACAATTCCTTTAAGCTCATAACCATGTGGACAATTAGAATGATGAATGAAGACTAATGAAGACTAATCCTATTAGAAGTTCATAAAATATTTATAATTTTTGCATAATCATTGCATAATGGGCACATAAATTAGTGAAAATAATTTCCTTTATGAGGTGGGAAACCAAAAAATGTTCACATTACTACTGTTAAACACAAGGTGTAGAATATAGGGTGAAATACTACTGTCATTAATTTACATTAATCTGGCACTACAGTTTTCAATAGTTATATTGAATAAATTAACGTATGAGACACTGTTTATATTTATGTGTGTGTTTGCATGTACACACACACATTTTGCCAAGAGCCTCTGAGACAGACAGGACAATTAAGAAAACCAGTCTTCTCTCCTGACTGCTATGCTTTTTTTGAGGAATAAGTATGCATTTTACATATATGTATATATATATATATACACATTACATATAAATCTATTTTTGCACACACACACATATTGTAACTGGAGTTCCTTTTATGAGTTTTAATTAGATTTTATGGCAAGAATGACTTTCCACAGGGCCAAACACAAATTTAAAGTTCTGTACCAAACATTTTTTCCCTTTATTTTCGTTCTTAGGGGTATTTCTTATGCTTAGATGCATGCAAATATGGTACGAAGCCAACTCTTCTCATCTTTTGTATGTCTTCCAGGTGGGTAAGTCACAGAAATGGGAATTTAAAAATTCAGGTTCTTGTCTTCATTACCTTAAAGTCCATTCAGTCCTTGGTCTAACTTCTTTTCATTTCTTCTTAACTTTCCAGTCCATCATACATCTTTGCATATGTAATTCAATTTTCAGCTGAAATAGTATAAATCATAGAATCCTGGAATCACTATGGTTGGAAAAGACCTCCAGGATACTCAAGTCCAACCTTTATCCCAACGTCTCCCTAACCACTAGGCCATAGCCTCAAGTGCTACATCTACTCATTTTTTAAACACCTCCAGGAATGGCGACTCCACCACCTCCCTGGGCAGCCTGTTCCAGTGCCTAACCACCCTCTCAGTAAAGAACTGCTCCCTAATATCCAATCTAAACTTCCCCTGATGCAACTTGAGGCCATTTCCTGTCGTCCTATCATTAGTAATGTGGGAGACTAACACCAGCCTCACTACAACCTCCTTTTAGGTAGTTGTAGAGGGCAATGAGGTCTCCTCTCAGTCTTCTCTTCTCTAGAATAAATAACCCCAGTTCTCTCAGCTGGACTCCATAAGGCCTGTTTTCCAGACCTCTCACCAGCCTCGTTGCCCTTCTCTGGACTTGCTCCAGCACCTCAATGTCCTTCTTATCCTGTGGTGCCCAGAACTGGACACAGTACTCAAGGTGTGGTCTCATGAGTGCCGAGTACAGGGACACGATCACCTCCCTACTCCTGCTGGTCACACCGTTTCTGATACAGGCCAGGATGCCATTGGCCTTCTTGGCCACCTGGGCACACTGCTGGCTCGTGTTCAGTCGGCTGTCAACCAACACCCCCAGGTCCTTTTCCACCAGGCAGCTTTCCAGCCCCTCTTCCCCAAGCCTGCAGCGCTGCATGGGGTTGTTGTGACCGAAGTGCATGACCTGGCACTTGCCCTTGTTAAGCCTCATAAAATTAACTTACTCTCAAGATAATTATTAATTGCTTTTTTTTATGATTAAGACTTATATTTCCATCAATATATTATGTTCTACCACTTTGTTAATTAAGTGACTGTAGATAACCTTATCAAATGTTTATAAACAGTTTTAGAAGTGCCATTGTGTACATCTTTAATGGGATTTGACGGTCAAAGTCAGCCTACTATATCCCTTAAATGCCTTTGGAAGTTTTTGTCAGGCATTTATTAGGTACTCTGTAGTCGCAGTTTAGGAGTTTCCTACCAATGACAGCATTTGAATGTAACGTATCTTCAGGCATGTCGTTCCCTTTCCTATCTTGATTGAGGGGTTAAGACACAGCAATAACCCTATGTTTCTATTTACTTTCATAAATTTACATTTTATGTACATGTATTCTGCGCATACATATGTATTTATGTGGAACATAACCTTAAAACAAGCTTTAAGATAATGAGCTTTAAAAAGCCCAAGCTTTAAAATTTCATATTTTGCTTCTTCAAGACTGTACACAGTGATAGGACTCTCTTTCAAGAGTACCTGTTCTTCCAAACTAGATGATAGGTCAAAAAAGTTACAAATGGAGTATAGTACTAGGTTTCCAAATGTATACTTAAGCACTCAATGTAAATGTCTTAATTTTCAGGCATCCTGACTGTCTATAAATTCCACTGAAATCAATACTTGCTGGAGAGATGAAGAGCACAGAAAGTTTAATTTTGGATTTTTAAAATTTTACTTCCTTCCCACTGGTATTCCCGCTTTTAATTCAGGACTGCATGGTCCTGCTGAGATAGTTGTTAAACATGGGATAAAATATTAAATCACTGACAGAATACAATTTTTTTCTAAATCTTTTCCATGATAAATCTGTATAATTTTTTTCTGCATTTAAAAAAAAATTATATCTAGTTCATAAAATGAGCACTATATAATAACTTCCCCTATGTAATTATCTATAGTGAGAGAGGTCAGATTCTTTTAACGTTATCCCAATACTAGTTTAAAACATGCCTTCAAAGCACAAGTGTCTTGTTTATATGCCTTCAGAGCACAAGTGTCTTCTTTATTAGCTTGTACTATTAATTAGATCAAGAAGTCTCTAAGCAACTAAAGCTCAGTCACTCATAACTTTATTCATTAATGGGTATGAGGTATCTCCTAACTCAGATCAGTGCTAATCTACTATTCCTTCTTTTAAGCTTGCAGTATATTGAGAAATTTTAATGTGTGTTAATTAACCTCTTGGGTACGGTAATTTCCAGATAACCAGATTCATTTACCCAACGTATCTACCAGAATTCTACTCTGCAGCATATTTTTTACTTCTCAATGGTTTTAGGATCATGGAAACACTGAAACATTCATGATATTATAATATTCAGTAAAAATGAGGCTACTGGAATTCTCAGGTGTTACTATTCATGCAAAATAATGCCAATTATTTTTATTTAACTAAGAATGTGTTGTAAAAAAATAATTTCCCACAGTATTTTTTCATAAGTCTTCTTGTTCAAAAATAGAAATTAACATTAGAGGCAGAAAATGCTAGTTTTAGATGATGTTTATTTTACAGGATCCACAAGTTTAGTGATGGAACTAGATTCATATGAAGACAGCAGGCCCGAAGTCTCTGCATTTTGTGCATGGGGAAATCTTTATACAGGTAGTATACCCTGAACACAAGGTAGGCTATAATGATTGAAGTAACATCACCTTTGAATTAATCACCAGGGGACCAAAGGAATGCATAGATTAGAATGAAAGTAAGGTGCCTGACAGATAATTAAAACATGAAATAGACTTATTCTTCACATACAGAATAAGGCATCTTATAAAAATATACACTTAAACTGAGGTCGTAGATATGAATTAGAAAGACTGTTGCTAATGTCAAACAATTGTAATTAAAAAATTGTATAGCAAGTCCATATAACTTCTTGATCATTGCATTTCTTATTCAATAATTTTTAAATATCACAACTTGATTAGAAACATTTTATACTGTAAGAGTATGTATGAAAACTTTTATTAAAATTTCAAGCTATCCTTGAATCCAGAACTGCAAGATAATATAAATACAGGCAGAGATACTGATGTATTTGGGATTTTGTGTTATTCAACATAATTACGATACTGCTGGTCTTGTAATAATGAAAATTAATTGAAATATATGTTTTCAACAATTCTTCTATATAATTTCTTTGGAGAAAACCATATTCCAGTATTTCAATTGAAAGATATTTCTTAAAATCATAGCTGGAATGCATTTATTAATTTATCTTACAATACTGTACAAATACTACATCAAATATTGGTTAAAATGACTTGTGCTAACCAGATATTACATCACCTTATCAAGTTTAGAAAATACCACTGCGGAGATTTGTTCTACAAATGGGTACAACAGTAATAGTTGCTATGACAAATCATTTGTCATATTCAGAAGCTCTTTTATACTATTTGGAGACCTCTGCAAATTTTCATATTGATTAAAAGCTGTTGTTTGCAACATTGATAAAGTTCTATGTAGCAGAGTAATTACTATTCATTCTTTGCTTCCTGGGACATATTTGCATATAAGCAATGTTGAGTCAAGTTGTATTTTCTTAGACAACTGATATCATTCTCTATTTATATAAATCTTATGATACATTATTTTAGTGGATTTTGTAGTTTTAGATTGCCGTAGTGAAGTGCTGGGGTCTGAACCCCAAGCCCTGAATTAAGGTTGACATATGGGTGGTTCCCATGGTCCTTTAAAAGGAGGGGATGAGTTTGCCTTTTGGCTTTCCTCCAAGGTGCAGCCGGCCTTGTAAGGAAAGCTCTTGGGTAAACAAGCCCCAGGTGCCCTGCATTGAGTAAATGAGTGCCAGGTGTCCTGTTTTGGGCATAAAAGCTGGGACCACTTGCAGGACGGTTGGAGTGTCTGTCTGTGGAGTGGATGCTCTTTGCAGAGTTTTCCTGTTGGTGAAGGACCTCCTGCCTCTCCCTGCATCTGAGCCCCAGTCAGGTTTGGAATTTGTAAATGCAGGCTTTGTGGGGAGACAATATGGGGCTACTTCTTCTGTCCTATATGATCAGTCTATTGACTTGGTTGTCTTCTATGTCTTCTATGGGAGCCTTTGTTTATTCCACCAATTGTTGGTCATGCTGTGTCATTCCTGGGGTCGCTGGGGTTGATGTCTGTTATGTGTGATCTGTTTGACTTTTTTGTACCCCCAGTGATCGCCCATATACTGACTTTTTTATGTGCAATAGAATCTGGTTATTGGATTGTTTTCCTGCTGGCTGCGTCCTTTGTGTTAGGCTTAGTGACTGGCAAAACAAGTAGCAATAATTTCTGTTCTAATCAGAAATTTCTCATGCAATTTTGAAACAAAACAAACAAACAAAAAAAGATGGTGCTAAGCCTGTATCAGATCCCATGATAATAAGACATTATAAATGGAATTTAAAACTCTTTGGACTTCTGCATTCTCCTCATTTGAATATATCTTTCATCTATAGGGAAGTGTTAAATAAAAAAAAAAAAAAAATCTCTGTACAGAAATAGCCAAGTATTGATTGCAGCTTTATTATCCTTTGCTTCCATTTTTATTTAAATATCTCGATGCCAGGGGCATCAGGGACAGCCCTAGCCCTGGGCATCTGGCACCTCCCTGGGGGTGGGAACAGGTCAAGGCCAGGCTGTGGTGTGGTCCTGTGGGTGGGCTCATGGCTGTGCAGAGCAGAGATGTGGTGAGCTGGAGACTGGCCCTGCTGCAGCATCAGTGGAGTAAGGGCTGATGGTCTTGAGGGGTTTGACAGGGGGTCCTGGGCCCTGGGCAACTTGGACCATTTGCTGTGATCAAAATACTGAAAGTAGAAGTTTGCTGCTGACCAATGTTGCTTCCTTTAGTCAGAATCTATAATAATTATAGTAAGGAGGAAAGTTTTGATAAATCCTCTGCAAGATATTTGGGGTATCTTGTTAATTTTCTGATAAAAGCTTTAAACTAGCACAAATCAAACATAATTAAATTTTAGTATGTATTGGAGCCTTTTCTTCGTCTGACAGGTATATTGAAATTTTAAAAGTAATACAATCCTTTAAAAGCTATAGAGATCTGTTGTTTCATTTCATTTTATTGCTTCTTCACCTTGTCTACATTTTTTTCTGTATTCTCTATCCTCTACAGTAGTGTTAAAAAAGTGATATAGTTCAGATTTCTCATCATGTTGCTAAAAGTATCTTTTCATTGTCCTTTCTTATACTGCCTTTTCTACTTTTGCATCATTTCTCTGATTCTTTCCTTGCCTGTTTAAGATGTTTTGTGTCTTTGGTTGTCTGTCACTGTTGATAAGACCTCTAATTTTCTATAGAAGTCTCCATAGAAGTTTGGGAAATTTATCTAACATTTGATGCTTTGTGTTTTGAAGCTACAGTACAGAAAATAGATTCTTGCTAGAGAGATTATATTCTTTCAATACTCAGAAATAGTGTCCTAATAATTACGTAAAGCCTTCAACAAACTCTTGTACTTTACAGTAATAAACATCCTGGTTCTTTAAATGCATTTTAAGCCATTTTTACTACCAAACACTTCAAAACTATTGTTGTTGTAAAGCAAAATTCTGCTGGTTTTGCACACACAGACTGTCTACTCCAACAGTACCAATTATGGGTAATTTTACGAGTTTTAAATAACAAGCTACTTTCTCTTGTACTTGCTTGATGTTATTATTTGAATCCATTTTATAAGATTATCTTTCTTCTGAGTTTGCTTACCCAGAATGTTAATAATTGTCTAGGTTGCTCTGCTTGCACCCAAAACAGCAGGGAAAGGAACATTTCTGTTAATTTTGATGAAATTGCATTTAATCCTCTGCATAGCGTGCTGTCTGTGTTGAAAGGTTTTGCAGTTACCAGTGAGGCTCTAGCTTTTATCCTTTCAATTTCTTATCACATACATTGTAGTTTCTGTTTACAGTGTTTCTTGGCACAGATCTGAACATAAACTTTTCCTTACATCAACTGTACAGTTTTTGTGGCCTCCTGTTCTCAAAAAAATCATAGTGATGCCCATACCATCTGTTGTATTTGATTTTTCAATTGTTTTCTACCCCATCAGTTTAGTCATACTGTTCACTTCTCAGGAATGATAAGAGGAGAGGGTACCACCTTCCCAGAAAAAAGATAAAAACTGGTAGACTAGTATTCCAATTGGGATATTCAGAAGAATCATACTTTCTTTCTTTGCATTTCTAGCCATATGTGTATATGAACAGTCTCTTTCTCTGAGGTTTGTGGTATTTGGTCAGATGTCTCAAGAGCAGATTTAATTCTTGTCTAAGAACAGGATGAAGCATATTCAAAGTCCTTGAAATTTTTTCACATTGGTGCCCTTTGATACAGGACTTCCCTATGAGACAATTTACACTAAGAATGTTCTTTCTTGGTGGTGTGTGTATGTGAGGGGAGTTCCCTTTGGCTCAGTGGAAATGTAATTATCTAGTGACCAGACTATTTCTTTTTTTGGTGCTTTATTGTCATGCAAGGCATTTACAGGGCTACAGGCTTAATTTCTATGTAATCACCATCATATCAATTTCTATTGTGGAAACTATTAGTGTTTCCATTTCCTTAATTTTCTTCATTTAATTACAGGTAAGTGAAGTTAATTTGTAAGAAACAGCATAGAAAGCAGTAATATTCATAGCTATTTTTGTACAGACATAGAGCTTTAAAGGAGAAAAAGGAGACTGAATAGATGCCTTATTAAATTTGTTTTTCACACTCTATGCTTTCTAGATCAGTTCATATCTTTTAAAATTATATGCACTTGATATTAACAAATATGTTTATAACAAATGCAAGAAATTCAGATTGCCAGTAATTGTAGAACTATAAATTGCATTGTTATAATTGGTTTTAATGTACAGTTTATCACACAGCCACAGGTATCTTTCCCTAGAATTTCTCAGGATGAATCAGTTTGATGGAAACTTACTATATCTCCAGTTCTCTTCATATCTGTTGTTCAAATACTTTGTATTGTCCTGCTATATGTGTCCTGCAAAAATAAATAAGTGCAAATATAAGACTAATAATGTCATTCTAATTGCAAATGGAAAATGTAAGTACATAGATGTTACATTAGAGCAACCATTGCATTCACTTTACAGATTATAAAGTTGCAATAAAAGGTTAGAAGTCAAGAATGCAATTGAAGTATTCTGAGTTCTGGTTAAGACCAGTTTCTACTAGAAAATATTGCTTGATCATGTAGTTTGCATGATATATAAAATATAAGCAATATACAATATCATAGAAATACTCATAGTAACCCTGCATCTGCATTTAATGAAATATTTCTGGTTATAACAATCAGATGATTTCTCTAATGATGATTTTTCACCGTAGGGACACAGAATTAGGAAAAAGGGTAACAAAGGGCCATTTACTACTGTTGCAAACTGCTACCACGTGATGCCTTTTAAAAAAAACTTTCTAGCTTCTTCCTGAAAACCAGTAACATTTCTAGACATGCTTTCAGAGGCTGGTAACCTGTGAAGATTTTTTAAAAACTTTAGTTTCTTGGTAACTAGGAAATTTTCCCAATTATATCTTAAATATATATATATTCACTTTCTGTTTATGCTCACTTTTCTTTCCAGTAGCGTTCTGTTCCACTTTATATAGCTTTTTACCTCTCAAGAGGAAGGAATCATATAGTAAGTACATCCTTGTTACAATATGTGTGTTTTTCTCTTATCTTCAGACCTCTAGCTCTTGTAACTATTCCTTATGTCAAAGTTTGTCCAGAAGTTCTGTTAAAGGTAATCCAGTTTGTCTGGTATTTTTCAGATGATGTTTTTCTTCCTTCATATATACTATTGGTTTCATCCTTAGTCATGCAGAATCAAAAGAAAAAGTATATTTCCTCTTAAATTTACACTTGCATGTTAAAATAGAGGAAAATATTATTGTTGAAAAGATTAAACTCAGATCTGCTTCCTGCTGCAGTACATTAGTTACCAGTTCTGCATCTTCATTCCAATTGGCTAACAAGATTCTTACTGAAAAGTGAAGCAACAAATTTGTTTAGTTCAGGATCTACTTCTTCATGATATTCAGTCTATACCCTGTCCTTTTTTCTTATATTCCCCAGCCCCAGCCATCATCAGACCTAAAAGTATTGTGTAGCGCTTTTTTGCTGATTAGTCTATTTCCCCTTTCTTTGTTTGTTCTCCTCTGAGTCTAAACAGCCTTCCTAATTGTTACCATATGCCTTTTTTTTGTCTGTGGATTTTTTCTCCTAGAGTAATTCCTCCTCATTTCTCAACTTTGTATGCAAATTTCAGACGGTCTTTGTGTTGTTTTTTTTTTTTTCTTGCAGAAGGGGCTATTTTTTAATTTTTTTTTTTCAGCTAAAATATTATGTAATTGCTTAACCTGTCCTTTTAATATTTTATGCTTGCCACTTGGAAAATAAAGCCCTATTTGCAGCAGAAATATAGTAGTGTTGGTTATAGACTTACATCACTTTGCTGCACCATTTCTCTTGCATTTAGCTTGTATGTTTGCTACAATGGACTGCCTTTCATCAGCCAAAGTCTGTTAAAATTCCAAAATAATATTTCCCATGTCTATATGACCGAACTTGAGTAAACTTGTACTTAATTAAGCATGAATTCCTCTGTGTGAGCCTAGAGAGGAGTCATGAACAGTGGTGGATGAGACTGGTAGACACAAGACAGCTGAAAAGCTGTATCACAGCATCCTTTACAGCCTGTATTTACAGTCCCAGCTACAAATTCCTACGGCAAAATATGTGTGCAGTGGTAGTTCAAGCAGTGTGTATACTCACAATAGAATTTCATATTTCTCAGAGAAGACTGATTCACACTGATTTCTAGAGTACAAAGAAGTGAGAGAACAAATATATTGCTACTCCGTCCAAATACTCCTGGCACCCTAGACCAGTATCAGAGGACACATATCTGCACAGAAGACTCTGTCCATGAGTTATTTTTGTGGTTATACGTTTCTGGTTTCATATTCAATAACTATGTAATATAAAACCAATTTAAAAGTCTGTAAGGATACAGTGAGACAAACCACTAACATACAGATTTTGGCTCCCTTTTACTTATTCTCTTTCAGGTCCCATTATCCTTGCTAAAACTACGGTCATATACACAGATTTCAATATGAAAAATAAGGATGGTTGTCCTGGTTTGAATTGAAACAGAACCAGAACCAACTTTCCTTACAGTGGTTTTACTTTTC
Source organism: Podargus strigoides (assembly GCA_028020825.1). Classification (NCBI taxonomy): domain Eukaryota; kingdom Metazoa; phylum Chordata; class Aves; order Caprimulgiformes; family Podargidae; genus Podargus; species Podargus strigoides. The sequence continues at coordinate 22,647,355 of CM051621.1, read as the reverse complement.
AATTAAGTCCCTTCATGTACTTTCTGAAGTTAACATGTTTTTCAGACACTGTCTGCTCAAGTGATAATGCTTGGTTTATAGTTATTACTGAGGTAACAGTACAGTTGTGTGCAGAAAGGCTCTTAGAATCATAGAATCATAGAATAATTATGGTTGGAAGAGACCTCCAGGGTCATCAAATCTAACCTTTATCCCATCATATTACTAACCATTAGAGCATGGCCTCAAGTGTCTCATCAACCCATTTTTTGAACACCCCCAGGGACGGCAACTCCACCAGCTCCCTAGGCAGCCTGTTCCAATGTCTAACCACCCTCTCAGTAAAGAACTGCTTCCTAATATCCAATCTAAACTTCCCCTGATGAAACTTGAGGCCATTTCCTCTTGTCCTATCATTAGTAATGTGGGAGAAGAGACCAATACCAGCCTCACTACAACCTCCTTTTAGGTAGTTGTAGAGGGCAACGAGGTCTCCTCTCAGTCTCCTCTCCTCCAGACTAAACAGCCCCACTTCCCTTCATAAGGCCTGTTTTCCAGACCTCTCACCAGCCTCATTGCCCTTCTCTGGACTCGCTCCAGCACCTCAATGTCCTTCTTATCCTGTGGTGCCCAGAACTGGACACAGTACTCAAGGTGTGGTCTCATGAGTGCCGAGTTCAGGGGCATGATCACCTCCCTACTCCTGCTGGTCACACTGTTTCTGATACAGGCTAGGATGCCATTGGCCTTCTTGGCCACCTGGGCACACTGCTGGCTCGTGTTCAGTTGGCTGTCAACCAACACCCCCAGGTCCTTTTCCACCAGGCAGCTTTCCAGCCACTCTTCCCCAAGCCTGTAGCGCTGCATGGGGTGGTTGTGGCTGATGTGCATGACCCAGCACTTGCCTTTGTTGAACCTCATACAATTGGCCTCAGCCCATCGCTCCAGCCTGTCCAAATCCCGCTGCAGAGCCTCCCTACCCTCAGGCAGATCGACACTCCCACTTAATTTCGTGTCATCTGCAAATTTACTGAGGGTGCATTCGATCCCCTCATCCAGGTCATTGATAAAGACGTTAAACAAGACTGGCCCCAAAACTGAGCCCTGAGGGACACCACTTGTGACCGGTCTCCAATTGGATTTAACTCCATTCATCACAACGACAACCTTCTCTGAAGGGAAGGGGGTTAATAGAAAGCATCTGTTGTCTGTTTAGTGGCCAGCCCAGCCTCAAACCATAACAATGATGTACGTCCTTCTCAGTCTGTAATCTGAATAATTCAGATATTTTCCAAGGAGATAATAGATCTGGATTCTCTCAGGCAGAAGATCTCTCAGTGTCCAAAATATCCCACTGCTTGTATAAATGCAGAAGAAATACTGTGTAACATAGTAAATCCGTGGCTCTTCTTCTGGTAGATAATTCTTTTGCAAAACAAGCACCTTGTGCCCCTATCATGCCTTCTTCCTAGGAGACCTTTTTTTGTCTTCTAAGACTCTATTCAATGTAGAAAGAAGTGAGTTTGAACCACTCTGCTAGCTACAGGTGCATTGCTTTCTTTAGGCCCTACAGGGTTTAATGTCCCAAAACATGCATTCTATATCTAATTTTTAGTCTCTTAAGATGCCTTCTCTCTTAGATTGAAATACGTAGGTCTAAAGCATGGCTAATTTTAACTTTTATCTTTTACATTATAGATTATGGGTTTGATATATCTTACAGGCTCCCTATTCTTTCCCTACTGCTGGGTCAACTGAGTCTTGTTTTCTTATACCATTATTTCATGTAGTCATTTTTCAGCAGTCCTTCTGCTTCAGATTTACTGTTCTCTCTCCCTAGCTTATTCATTTTGTTCAAACATGATTTTCTTGCCTTTTCGTAATCTGAAATCTAAATCTTTAGCTGTCTTCATGGGTTTGATGAGCTGGCTCTAAAAGCTCAAGTTATTGGGTTAATACAGTCTAGAAAGCAGAAATCAGCTCTGACAATTCTGTTTAAGCTGTCTTGTCAAACGTACTCATGAAATATGGTTGTCTAGATGAGGTGAAAGGGAATGTCTGCAGAGAAAAAAAAAAATCAGTGAGTGAGCCATTAACACTCTTTGTGCTTTATCCTTTGTATTCTTGTTTAAGTCAGTGGTAATTGCTCTTAGCTTTGTAGCATACTGTAATACTCCAAGATGCAGAATGCTCCTTTTGACACACTCTATCAAGTGCCTTTTAAAAATCAGTACAAACTTTATGTAGTTCCCTTCTCTTTATGCTCAAGCAACTTCTCAGTTAGTTGTCATAGAATAAACATCTGCTTGATTGTTCCTCCTTGGCACAAAACTCCACTTGTTACTCTGCCAGTTGATGATATGTCATTTGAGTCTGCATCATACCACTCTTAGGAATCATCTTGCTGGCATAGCTCAACAGATGTGCAGTATCTAATACAGTTGTTTTATTAATAGATATTTCACAAAGAAAAAGAATAATAGAGTTCTCAAAGTTTCAGCAGCTGTGTCACAAATTACTGTTGGTGTATTTTATTCTTACAGAGCGCTGTCTTCTGGGATCCTTGTATTACCAGACTATCATTTTTAAGAGGAATTACATTGTACCTCCTATTCTAAAAATATCTTTATAGCTGCCCTTTGGGATTTATACTATTGCAGTTGAGGAGAAATTTATATTTGATCCCAAAATATTTCTCACCATGCAAGCTTCTACTCTTCAGATTTTTGCTAATCTTTATTACAACAATCTCTACATCAGTAAATTGCTTGCAGCAATTCTCCATTTCCCTCATACTGTTAAAGCCATAGTGTTTAAAAACTATTGAATTGAAGAATTACATGTTTCCACTAAAGAAAGAAAAAACCCTTTCCTTTAAAGTGATTTGACTGTGGCTTGTAAGAAAATGTCTGCTTAGTTACAAGGAAACATAACACTGTGCATGCAAAAACCTATTCCTTAAAACAGGAGAAAAAAATCTTCTCTATATTTCAGTTCACTATATATGTGCAATTTCAGTGTACAGTTCAGTCTATTGAAAATAATAGGCATGTCAATGTCCATGGACAACATTAATGTGCTCCTAGAAATGTGCAACTAATGCAAAAAATCTTGTTTTCCTCCATTAAGATGTTTTTAGAAGTCTCATGCTGAAACCCACAAAAATATTAAATATTGCCTTTGTCCCTTCTTATTAGGCTGACTCTTCAGATTCATGGTACCTTATGAGAAAAGTCAACAGATTTTTGAAAGGGGGACACATTAACACTCCAGTATCAAACTGTTCCACTGTTAGAGAAGCAGAACTTTCAGAATCAATACACTGAGTGTTGTGATTTCCAGAACTGTGAAATTAGCATTTATTGAGAAATACCAGTTTCAAAATCTCTAAAATAATGATTTTTATTATTTTAATTGGTATTTTAGCAAAGCTGGTCTTTTTCACTTGAATTTGAACTACAATCTGATTTCCTTGTCAGAACAATTAGATTATATCATTCAAACAATTACAGTTAACAGGTTCTTCAGAGGCAACGTGTGTCACTGCACGATGGAGACTGCATAAATTACTGAAATACAGGTTTGTTTTTATTTTTGTATGCAAACATTTAACAGTAGCTGTGAATGGGGCTGAAATTTATCTTCCTCAGTTTAAAAGCCTTAGAATATTATTCAGACTACTAAATCTCACCTCAAGAAAGGAAGGATAAGTAATATCACATACACAAGAGAAATAGTCCTGTGATCATGCTTTTATAATAATAATTCCTCTATCAGTTAATCCACTGACAAAAACATAGGAACTTTCTTCAGTAGCAGAAGTATATTTCTGTTACTTTAAAACGTTCATAGCTATAGTTTTAGAATTTTGGGCATTATGATACAGGTATCCTGGACTTGGATTATATTATGTATTTGAATCCAAGTATATTTGCACGGATTTGAATATGTAATGTTTTATCACTGACTGAGGCAAGAATATCAGTTTTGAATCATTACCACTGACACAATGGAAACTGATTGTTGCATAGCTCAAAAAATGTACACTGGCATAATTATAAATAGGAGAATGTTAAATGAGGTCCCCACATTATTACTAATGATCACTTCTTACTGAAGGGAATTTTTAATCATATGCATATTTGCTCTTAGAATTAAGTTTATTCTGATAGTGTTTTAAAACATAGTGTGGGTGGAAAGCTGTAGGCAGTCTTTTTAGCTGATGCATTGAACTTATTGTGCAGGTTAATGAATGTCTTCTGATTTTGTCCAGATACTTGGTTTCTTATCATGTAAGAAAAGGAAGAAAAGTATCTGCAATAACTGCACAGAGTATATAGTTTACCCTGTTACCCTGAAAAATACTCAGGGATCCTCAGAGTGCATTTCAGAACCACAATGTCTGATATCTGATTCAGAACCACTCACTCCAGAGGTAATCTTAAAATACCTACAGATTTTCTGAGTACTGTTGTTTTTCATATCAGGGTGACAGTGATGCTGTTAAAAGGACTATGGACATGCAGATGCATTCTTGTAGATATTAACATACGTAAAATAAGGAACTAATGGAAAACATGTCTTTATAGCTTAAGAAATTTTGTATTGAGTTTGTTTCTGGAAGAAATGCTGACATTTTGTAGGCCACTCTACAGAAGTGAGTAATAGTGTTTTAGTAGAAACACTTCCCTAAGGATAAGTAATACCAAGCATGGGAATGTTACAGAATCTAACAGCCTAGCTTATTAGTTCATTCTGATTTTAGAATCATCAGGTTTTGTAATTTATGAGTCTGTTCTAAAATCAATGAAATGTGGTCTTATGATTTCGGCTGCAATATCTTTTACATACACGCATGTTAGCTGTTTTTAAAAGGTCAGCATGCTTGAATGCCAGTACCTCACATATATGAACGTGAATATTTTTGTCTCTCAAAAGATCTCCATTTCTTATCATTATGCTAATCAAATGAGCACTTGAAAACAAAATCAAGTAGTTTTAGTTTAATAATTTTTGATTATTTTTCCTTCCATGTTATTGATTTGTTGTTTAGTATTTTCTGATGGTGGAAACTATTGAAAAAGTATAACTGGTTTAAAGGAGTTGCTTGTTTTTTTATGGTTTTCAGCCACAAGAGTTTTTATATATAGTGGTAATCTAGTATTCTCTGTTTTGTCAATTTGCAATTTTCTTTGTTTTATCTCCAATGATATACCATAGCAATTTATTATATTGTGCTTACACCCTGAAATAATGTGTATGCATATGGTTGATTTGGTTTTGCAAATCCAAAAGCAATATCAAAGACTAGCAGTGCTTTTAGAAACAGGAAGAAAGTTTGCCAGTATTTTTGCCTCACCTTGCACTAAATTAATTTTAACATCAAAATTCCAAACAAGGTTTTATGCTCAGCTGCATCATTTAAATTGAATAGTAAATCAAATAGATTATTTCTAAATTATAGTCATTAAGATAAATTATTCATTAACAATCAGCTACAAATGTAAGGTAAATTATCATTGATTTTTTTTTTTTGTGCTGATGAGTTTTAGTAACGTGTCTCGTGTTCTTGTGTAAACTATATTTATATTGCTTTTTTATTATTGTTACTGTTTTAATCTAAAAATATTGAAGTTATATGCAAAAGGCTGATTATTTAAGTCAAAACAAAAAAAAAAAATCTAGAAAGCCAGGAAACAATTCTGACTAGCTGTAGAACTTACTAGAGCAATGTTTTTCGTATGCTGACTTCTGTTGAGATTACATGCATAGTTTTCAGATTTAATGTTTTTTAAATAATTCAAACATGTTCATGATTTCAGACAGACTATCTAAATGTACACAGTTCTAAGTCTGATATTATGGGAAGCTTTATGAAACACATTTTTTAAAACTGGTTTTGAGGTGTTTTATAACCTGCAGGTACATTAAGCCAGTAGAATTGTACTGACATCTTGGAATATAATCATGATGTGTTTGAATAGCTGAAGTAGAGCTAAGTTGTTTGGAAGCATGAATTATTTCTGTGTGTAGGAATTACACTATTTAGGACCTTGTGCTGCTGGGTTTTTGTCTTCTTTTTAATGGAAAAAATTTCAGACTATTATAGGCGAAAAGAAAGGCTGATGTCCTATCCTTCAGAGTCAGGTAATCCAAACTGAGCACATCTTGTGTCACATTATTATTCTCATTTTAAGGGCATCAAAACCACTTATATGCAAATACTTTCAAATAAAATAATGTGTTTACTTCCTTAAAAGACAGCATAAAAAATTTTTACTGATCCATTTAAAAAAAAAAAAAGAGTTGACTGTAAAGTTGGAGAAAATGACTGTGTTCAAAGATATTATTGGAGAAGGAAAAAGCAGACAATAAATATATATATATATAAACTGAAGTGACATGTCTACATAACCTACGACACTTCACCACAATGTTTTTACTATTTATGTTTATGGAAAAATTAATGACTAATTTCCAATTAGTCATATAAATATTTGCAGATCATTAAACACTTGTTGATTTCAGCTTTATCGTTAGGCACCTAAAAATTGTTACTGAAGAAGTTGAGTCTACAAAATTTTCTGTTAACTTTGTTCAATTAGTTTTAAAAGACTTAGTTGACCTATGTGAAAAAGAAGCTTGTCTTTGGATCAGTCTCTTGTAACCTTTCATGACTTTTTATTAATGGTTCATATTTCTTTTTTCTGCTGCAAAATAGTACAGCTGTAGTGTAGAATCTCTTTTCACCATGCTGCTGCCTCTTCATGGTGTAGGCCATAATAATTCATAAGATCCTGAAAAAAATATGTCTGTTTACACTCACATTCCTTAAATAAGTGCACCCTTCAAGCAGCTAGGTAATGAAGTAACAAATAGAATAATCCAAGATTAACAAAAGCTGACACAAAACACCTATAATATTGCATAACAAGATGATATAAATAGGAAATGATCAATTACTGAGTTGAACACAAATCACTGATAGTAGTAACAGGACCTTGGGAACATGTTAAACATAAGATGCTAATTATTAAATTAAAGTTGAAGTTAGATGTATAACAGAAAATAGTAAGAGGGGTTCGTAAGGTAAAAGATGAAAAATCATGGAAAAAGATCCATGATTTTGGGCTGATTCACTGAATATCTGGAAATCCACTGTATACTATTTGGCCTCTAATATGTTGCATTAAACTTTCTGAATAGCATGTCATTGCATTCAACATAACGAAAAAATCCCACAGTTATTCGTGTTGTAACTGAGCCTGAATCCTTGGAGGTCTGTGGAAGAGGGACTGACTGGAGCGTTAAGCAGGTGACACTGAAGTACCAATAAAGAACCTCAGAAGTGTTAAGGTTTTTATGTGAAAGACAGATTCTGGAATAAATAATCAACAGTAGTCATTAGTATTCTGTAGTGTTTAGAACTTTTTGTTTTAAATCCCAAGCATATGTCATTGTACTTTGTTCTTTGAGGTACATGATTTAATCAAAGCATGCTGGCCTTGAGAACACACATAAATGAAAACATTCACAGTGTTCACAATTTGTCAATGTATTTAAATATGACATTTTAGTTTGCTGTTTTCTCTGCTATGTAAAAATCAATTTCCAGTAGTGAATGATTTGTGAAAAAAATCTCCATCATGGCTTTGAAAATATTCTTGTTAAATTCTGTTCAGTCAAAAAGCTGTGACCAACTGTTACAACAGAACATGTTGAGGAAGTGTTTGAACATCAGGTCCTTCGCTTGTAGAACAGCACGTCAGGCAGGATACAGTCTTTGCAACTGCAGTGAATAACATTTTATAGTGCAACAGATATGCACTCCTGAGATTATGTAGATCTCAAATTAACCTCACAAGGCTATCAGTAATGCAAACCTCTCAGATTTTTCTGTAGAGTACGTCTGCTAACAGATGCTAAGGATATATATATAGTCAATGTATGCTGCCCTTAAAATGTGTACAGATGAATTTCAGATAAAAGATAGTTAAATATAGCATCATTTGAAGAATTTTTATTTGTGAGGTCCTGGTGTTAAAAGTTCAAAATTTTATTTTATGTGGCTGGAACCTAACAGTATGGGTACATGAACAGGCTTTTTTTAGGACAGAAGAAACAGTTACTAATCTGTAACTGCTATGACTAGAAAGAGAAAGATGTCTTGCAGGATGCTTTAATGCAGTATCATGGTTATGACTGATTTGATGAAATGTGAGTCTTTGAAATCTAAATATAGACAAGATTTCACCCTTGCAAAAAATAATTCTACCTAACTTTGAGATCAAACAAGTTGAGCTGGGAGTGCCCAGGAATCCAAAAATTGGTTTCTCAAAGAGTGCTCAGTAAGTGTTCCATCCATTTATATTTGGCTACATTTTCAAGGATTTTTTTGAAGACTAGAGACTGAAAGCAACTGGGTGTTATAGATAAAAGATCCAAAAATTATCTGAATTTCTCTTCAATAGCTTTTCTATTGTAGGAGAACTTTTTTCAATATGTATGTTTTTTTGTTTGTTTTCACTTCTACATACAGTGAAGTCCACCCTGCAGCAGGATATACACCATTTCTTAGAAGAAAGCTGTTGCTAAAAAGTTTTTATATGTCTGTGTCACACACCTTATTTAAAGAATCATGTTAGAAATCTAATTCAATGTTTTGGGAAGGACTTAAATTAGAGACAACCCTCCAAATTTTACTGACTGTGGTGAACTTCACCTAGTGATCATTATTGCACAACAAACCAGAATTAGTTTTTATATAAGGAAGAATATATATGTGAATATATATGTTTTTATAACACTAAGGACTGTGTAATTACACCACCGGAAAGATACTAAACCTGTTGTATTAAGCCCAAAGAAAGATAATACTCTTCTTCCTCTCCACAGGAAAAAGACAGTTCCAGAACTCAATATTAGAAACTATCACCATCATATATAGTCACTAGTCAATTAATGCCTGATAAGCAACCATTTTTAGAGCCACATCTCATTGGAAAGATGCCCTAAGAATGGCAGGAGTGTGATGTTCAATCATAAAAGCAACAATTTGGATCTGCAATTCATCTCAGAGCTCTGCATACGCTGCCAGGAGCTGCTCCCGGGTCGCTTGGTCCATCTCAGAAGGCTGTAAAAAAGTAGACGGAACTCATTCTGTGAGACTGAGTGCAAAAATGGCAAAGGATAACAAAGACATTGAATGTGCCAAACACCAAGTAGAACATTATGCTTGTTCTGTTATTTTGTCTAAGCAAGTGACACTTAGGCGTTGTCTGGGGCATGATACTGCTGATATGTGTGATCTTTGGCCCAGTTCATTATTGCTGTTGTTATATTCTCAGATTCTTATGGCATTTCCAACATGAACATTTTTTACATTGCCAGTACTTAAGGTTTTACTCCCACTGCAACAAACTGAATCTCACAGTGCAAGCCCTACAAACACAAAATATTCTCCCTTTATTATCCCATACATTCCCAGTGATTTTGGAAAGGAAGAATAATACGTATACATTTGATAATCTACAACGTCTTTCTCTTTTAAAAACTGTAATACAAATCTTCATTAAAATACTGAATTAAAATACTGAATGTGGTGAAGCTAAAAACATTTTTAGAAGATGAAAAAAATAAGGATATACAAGTCATTTTGTATAAAGCATGTTATGGTCCTGATCTTTCTTTTTATTTTACTCAATGATTTATTCCACAGACTTCAACAAAAGCAGGATCAAACCTTTCATGAACAGTGGCATTTTGATGTATTACACCAATACATCACCCTATGCAGCTCCTTGATGATGTATTGTGCTAGTGCTTTATCAAAGTGTCATTGCTCTGACAAAGGCATAGCACCTTCTTGCAAAGCCCTATAATGAAAACTATTGTGTTGTAGAAGAGGTTATCCTATGTTATGTTATCCTATGTTATGCTATGCTGTGTTTTATGCTGTTACACTAAGGAAAAATACCAGAAAAAGAGATTAGGTTCCAGGAATGAGTGGCAGAGGTGGATATGCCAACTGATCAGACAGACAAAATTCACACAATTAAGTTCCCGTAGGACTTAGCATTACTTTAGTAGCTCAATTTGAAACTTTTTGTCCTATGCTTTTTCAGTATCTTATTTTATAATTTCAATTAAAAAAATCTAAAATATGAAAAGCAGTGATGAATATTTTGCCTCAGAAGCGGTGTCTAAGTTAAGGAGAATCTTTACATCTGGCTCAATCACTCTTCCCAAATCATCGTGTTGGAATTCATTCAGAAAGGTTTATTTGGCAATATATCACACTTTTGGAAATTCAAGATAGAAATTTGCAATTATATGGAGAACTGTCTTTGACAGGTATGAAACAGATTATAACATGTTGTGTTTAAGACAGTTGTTGACTGGAAATACAGGTGGGTGAAACAGGCTGCACAAAATCATTCGATGACATTGAAATCGATGAAATCTTCACCTCCTTTCTGAACATAGTAAGAATTTTCTCACATTTCATACTCGTTTTGTACATAATCTTGGAAAAAAAAAATCACATTAAGATCAACAGCAAAGAAAGAAAAATCATTCAGCATAACTGTTTTCATTGCCATGGAGGTGTTAAACAAACACTTAAAGAAACACATAATATTAAAAAAAGCACAGTCAGCTATAATGAAAATAGCATTTGAGGAGAGACATATTACAAATGTCTAACGCTACCCTTGTTGATACAATTCAAAATACAACAGAAGGAAGGATACATAATAATACAGAGTATTTTCAAAGTTTCAGTCTTTCTGGAAGGTCATGTAAGGCCTGGCTCTGCCATCCTTATGCACATTAACTTCTGCTTTATTTGAGCAGTACAAAGCTATTTATCTTCTTTTTTAGTGTTATTTGAAAGGAATGCTACTGATGCCATACTTTAGTCTTGACTATACTCTTTCTGAAGATAACTGAAAACTAGGTAATACTTTGCCTCAATTTGGATTTGGTGTTTGTGAGCATTGGAAAAGTCACCTTTTGGGATAAAGATGGATTTTTGCTATTGATTTTCAGGACACCTTATACTGCTTTAAATAATATGAATATGGTTGATTCTCCAGATGCTAGCTGCCTTCACTGAGGTGGAATATTTTATAAAGGAAGTAAGACATAAATTGGATAAGCTGCTACTGGATAGGCCTAGATGAAATATTTTCTAAGATTTCAGCTTCCTCAGCTGTACCCCAGGATGTTGTCCATCTTTCAGCAACTCCAGGGGAAATAAAAGTACAAAAATGCATGATTTATTATCTATATGTTTCCATTTACTTATAGAGATTTTCCTTTAGATTTTATTGAAAAAAGTTAATGTCTTCCACAAAAAAAGTTTGCATTTCTTCTCCCAGAAATATTACTTGGAGGTTTGGATTTGTTTAATTATTTACACATTACATTTAAAAAATATTTTTAATGTAAGTTTTCTAAAATCGTTAGCTAACATTTATTTATTATGTGTAGGTTGCAGTTAGCCTATTTTTTTCTGCATTTGTGGGATTTTGTTAAGGAATATTGTTTTAATGATTGCTGTCTGAGTGTACTTTGGATATTATCCTGATTTGTGTATGCTGATGGACAATGGATTTAGTCTAATTTTGTCAGATTTCATAGAGCTAATTAATTACCTTTCCATATTTATTGCCATACATTCTCACACTTACTGCTAAAGAAGCTCTTATTATTAGGAAGTGACGTAAAAAGCCAAGAATGAGACTTGTAATGATATTTAACATACAAACACAGAGGAACAAAGTGATGCTGCAGAAGATTATTGTTATTTTTACTCTACATTCCACAGATATTCATGAAAATATGAAGTGTTGACATCCCCAACTCTTTGAAACAGTAGAACTTTAGAGTTAATAGTTACATTATAATGAAATAGAAATAATATTATGGTCTGCCAAAATAGCAAATTTGGTATCTGTGGGTGAACACATCCCACAGTTCCCACGTATGTTTCACTAGCTCTACACTACATTTATAAATAGCAGAAAATGATGAAAAAATAGATAAGTAACATTTATCATGGGCTTGATCAAGTTCAAATGTGTTCTACCACAGTGCACTGTAATTTCTTACTTACGGAAAATCAATTCCTCTTCTACTAAAAAGTATCCAATAAATACCATTATGGTCCAGCAATTGTAGCATTTATTAATTTTTACTTGACATTACTAGCAAACAATATTGCAAAATACTGATGTATTTTATAGGCATAGTTAATTTTTTCTCCCTTTGCTATATATCTATTACACTATGTTAGTCACTACTTATTAACAAGGGTTCAGTAAGAGCCTGAAAGACCTTCCCGTATTAGTACAGCTAGAGTAGCTAGTTTGCTCAGTATTGTACAATAATGGACTAGGTTTTAGTGTACGTAAACTGTATATGATAATTAAAAATGATTGAAGTTTTTAAATTGCTTTATTTTACTGCTGGATAACGGGAAAAGTGAGTTAACTGTTTTTTCTTATCCTTTCCCCAAACTTCTCTTTCTCTTTTGCTTTCTTTCTCTGTCTGGTAAGAAGCTTCCCACTTCTGCATAAAGTTATATATTTTGTCCTACCATAGGCATTTCATTGCTACCACACAGATATTAAGATCACATCTTGCCCATTTTGCACTTCTTCCTCTCCTTGCCTGTACCATTTTTCTTCTGATTATAAACCTGAAGAGAAAATAACACAAGACATAATGATGAATGTATTTCAACTTACTGTGCATTTTGCAGTTTAAATGTCACTTTTTTTTTTCTTAGTGGAAAAAATATTTTTAATTTAAAAAATAGATAAAATAAAATTGAACTTAAATAATTGTAGGGAAACAACCATTTATTTCTGAAAACCTTGGGGTTAGATATGACAAGTTTGTTTTCCTGTCTTTGCAAAGAAGGTATTGAATTAGGCTGTTGAAACATTGTACTGGGTCTGGCTGAGCTGGAATTGATTTTCCCCTATAGCAGCCCTCACGGTACTGTGTTTTATGTTGGGAGCTAGAAGGGTGTTGATAACACAGTGGTGTTGTGGCTACTGCTGAGCAGTGCTTACACAGCACCAAGGCTCTTTCCAACATTTCCCCCCAGTGGGATGAGGTGGGCAGGATCTCGGGAGGGGACACAACCAGGACAGCTGACCCGAACTGACCAAAGGGATATTCCATACCATGTGACGTCTGCTCAAGTATAAAGCTGGGGAAAAGGAGGAAGGGGGGTGGGGTCACCCTTGGTCCTCCGAGGCAACTGCTACGTGCATCACAGCCCTGCTCCCTGAGAAGGCCCCACATCGCCTGCTAATGGGAAGTAGAGAATAAATCTGTTTTCTTTTTTTTTGGCTTTCGCACGCAGACCTTGCTTTGTTACATTAAAACTGCTTTTGTTTTACCCACAAGGGTTAGTTTTTTCTGTCTTATTTTCTTTCCCCCTTTTTGCCCTGCTAAGAGAAGGAGGGGGGGAAGTGATAGAGTGACTTGGTGGGTACCTGGCGTTTAGCCAAGGTCAAACCACCACAAACAATTACCAATCAAACAAAAGATTGTTTTCACACTGAAATCAACATAACTGTGTAAGTGGGATTCTGCAATATCTGTATAGTCTTCATTTCATGGGCTTAAATTCCTGCTTGGACCAGGAAGTCCATGTCCAGGCTGTGAAAGGCAGGACCCGGAGAGATGGGCAGAGCACAGGCAGGGACTGGGACCCTAGGGAGGGTTGAGGGGCAGCCCAGGGTAAGGCTGGTCATGGCCATCAAGGCAGTAGTGAACTCAGACCTGACATTTCCCAAGTGTGATCCATAAGAAACAAGGCTTTAAAAGCTCGCTTTTATGACAATCTCCTGCTAATGTTCAGTGATCTGCAAAGAGACACCCCATTGCTTTCAGCTATCCAAGGGTGAGAATTGATTTACACAGATGTTCTTGGTAAATACAAAATTATTTCCTGTAAATATTTTCTCTACAGGTGTAAGCTATAATGGATTGACAGTGACCTCCCCTTCCCCACTGAGCTGGAAGGTATTTGTAAATTTTGACTCAGCCTACTTTTTGCTTGAAAAAAAAATAGTTGTCAGAGAAAAATCAGTATTTTGGGTTATTGTTGTCAGAGTGTGAAATGTGACGGTTATCTAATATCACTGTGGAAAAAGAGCAAATAGATATTCTTGATATATAAAATCACCTATTAGCTTGGATTTTGTGTACCCAAGCTGACAGACAACAGTGGTTATAGATATCTGTGTTTGTGTGTTCATGCATAGATCTCCTTTCTAATTAAGGTGCTGCAAGTAAAATATTTTCTTTATAATTGAAACCCTGTTTTCTTTAGATTACTTTTATATTGTGCTTATTTCTTGCCACTTAGTAGGACTGGCAAAACTTCAGATACAAATTTATTCTATTTTGTATATAGTTCTACATATTATGAAATCACGCAACACTAATGTTTTATATAAGATGGTGCACTTATTTATCAATATATGTTATTTAACAGTTAAAACTGTAATTTGAAAAAATGTCAGACAACACTCCTTGGGCACAGAAGAATTTCAAAACACTTTTCTATGTATACATATTTGGAGAGCATATAAACTTCAAATTAAAGTAGAAAAAAATCTTCTGAGATTATTAAGAAAATAGAGATTTGTTCAACCCAATCTGACACATTGTCTTTTTTCCCCTAACTGACTGTCTATATTCAACTCTTGTCACTATTGAATTGCAATAGAATTGTATTTTCCAGTTATTCAGAGCCCGGTGTCAAATCCAAGTGCTGACAGAGCATGTCTGCAATGGCACGTACAATTATTATTACTTGAATCTTTTGATAATAATTTTGACCTGTTTTCTGGAGATTTCTTCAGGTCAGCTGTGTAATCCTTCAGAATCCAATCCTGGCAATATTCAGGCTGCTAAAGGGCACACAGCTCGCTGCAGGCACAAGTTCTTCATTATAATTCTCACAGGTTTGTACGACACCCAATTCTACAAGAGAGAATTCCTTCACTGCTTCTCAAGAAATGAAGATCCTAGCTCTACTATTGCAAACTTCAGAGGAAATAAGAGGAAAATTTCTTATTGCACTTCTTGTGTGAAATACTTTGAATCAGTGCTTTAATATCTTCTGTAGATGACTTATTTATTTCCTTAATTAGAAATTAAAGTGATCAGTACCATATAGGAGGTATTTCAAACAGAATCTAACTAAATATTTAGTAAAATATGAGTTGGTATGAAATATGCTATGTTAAATATTTTAACTAGTGAGACTGGTACTACTTCAAATATGCTGTGATTCCTTTTAGCATCCCTCATCTTGCTGCTTGTAGAAATCACCTGAATGATTTGGAAAAACAAGTTGTAAGTAAGACCTGTATATTAATAACAATATGTCGTATCTATATCTTTTTGGTTTCTTATTATATGTGTTGCAAACAACAGTCCTAAAATTTGTGAATCCCCAGCTATACATGGTATGGTTTGTTTGTTTGGGTTTTTTTTGTTGTTGTTTTTTTTCCTTCTCCCATGTGTTCCCTGTAAATTGAAGGAATATTACTATTACAGCAGAAGAAGTAGGAGGCCAAGAGGAAAGAACCCCAGAAAGAAAAACCCTCCACCCTCACTAAACTCCCTCCTTTTATAATGAGCTTCATCTAAGTGGTGTGGGATACACCTGTGAGTCAGCTTGGGGCAGCTGCCCTGACTGAAACTCCCAGCTGACTCGGGGCTACTCGTGGCCTGCCTGCCATGGCTGGGCTGTGGGTCTGTTCCTGGGAAACTAGGACACAGTATAGAACTTTTCTGAATCTTGGTGCAACATAAAAATAGCTCTTAATTCTCACACAGACACTTGGAATTACTAGAGTACTAATACTTTTTTTCTGATTATTACTAATATTCTCTTTTCTGAGTGTCAATATTTCAGAAGCCTAAAATAAGTAGAAGTGGATTTTCCCCTGTTTTTTCATTTTTTGTTACATTTGCATCTTAAGTTTAGGAATAAATTTGTTGGTTACCTGACATAAAAGTTCTTCCCTCAACAGCACTGCAAAACAGAGTATTTTGATGGATAATAGAAAATATTCTCTCATTATTTTACAACTTAATAGATCATTACTAAACTGAGAAAGGATCTAATTAAAACAGTGGGGTTCATGACATTTGTTACTAGTATAATATGGTGTGTCAACCGAAAACAAATTTTGAGCCTTAAAAACTACATTGGCCTATAATTCCTCCCCCCCTCCCTCCCCCCCCATTTCTTGTTCCGATACATTCTGCTTCTCCTTCCGTTTTTTGGTTGATTTTTTCCCCTCTAAGAAATCTTTAGGGTGAGCCTTTCCCACCAATTATGTTTCCATAGCTGATCAGAATACTAACAACTTAGCCAATTTTGGTAGTAACTCAAAATGAGCAGATGACTGCAGTGTGATGCATTACCTACCAGAGTTTGGTTAGTTCTCAGTTCATAAACAAATAGTACATAAAAAGTGATCAGTAATTCATCTCATTATGTGGATGGAAATTTGATAAATATGCAACTAATTAATGAAACACCTGCTACTTTTGAAAAATGTAACAACAATCATCATTCAGGAGGTAGATTTCTGCAATAGCTGGTATTAGAATCACAACCCCCCCACACAAAATCAAACATGGAATAAAGCTTTAAAATTTAATGTCTAATGTAAATAATGGTTCAGTGAATGAGAAAACAAAATGGCTAATTAGTATAATGTACTCAGAATACTTGTTTTCATCCTCCAGGTAGAGATTTGGATCTGGGATAGGGAGGTGTTTTGCCAATTACTAGGCCTAGCACAAAGAACGCAGCCAGCAGAAAAACAATCCAGTAACCAGATTCTATTGCACATAAAAAAGTCAGTATATGGGTGATCGCTGGGGGTACAAACAAGTCAAACAGATCACACATAATAGGCAGCCCCAGCGACCCCAGGAATGACACAGCACAACCAATAATAGGTGGAATAAACAAAGAAACAAAGTCTCCCATAGAAGAGATGGGAACAACCAAGTCAATAGGCTGGTCATATAGGACAGAAGTAGCCACATATTGTTCCTTCACAAAGCCCGCGTTTGCAAATGCCAAACCTGACTGGGGCCCAGTCGCAGGGAGAGTCAGGAGGTCCTTCCCCAACAGGGAAACTCTGCAAAGTGCATCTACCTCACAGACAGACACTCCACCCTTCCTGCAAGTGGTCCCAGCTTTTATGCCCAAAGCAGGACACCTGGCACTCATTTACCCAATGCAGGGCACCTGGGGCTTGTTTACCCAAGGGCTTTCCTTACAAGGCTGGCTGCACCTTGGAGGAAAGCCAAAAGGCAAACTCAACCCCTGTTTTTGAAGGACTGTGGGAACCACCCATATGTCAACCTTAATTCAGGGCTTGGGGTTCAGACCCCAGCACTTCAGGAGGGTTGTATGAAATGGAGGCTCAGATTCTCTTCCCCAGATTTTCTGTACGCAAGCAAAAAATAGTTTTAGTGAAAAAGGAAAGCATTCTGTACATTTCACAACTAGAGTTGTGAATGCCAGACTATAGCATCCAACTATAACTTTCAACTCTCAAAACATCATGTTCTTTTCTGTGTTTGTTACTTTGTCCTTACTTCAATCGTTAGATCTTTCCAAAGCCTTCATTTCTTTATGTGCCAGTAGAGTTCGTGCCTTGTGCAATGGGGAGACTTTCCTGATAAAAACCTTGATCGGAGTTTTTCTGCATTTTTTCATCACAAAATATCCATATTATTTCTAGATTTAGTTTTATAGAACTGATTTCTAACTTTCTGTGGTGAAAGAAGGGCAACTACCTTTATCCTCTAACCATGTACATATCCTGGCCACTTATTTTTGGATTTTTAACTACACTCTTGTGTAAAATTAACTTGTAAGTTCAGTGTCTAAGATAGGTGGTCTAAAACCCATCAGAATTCCATAAGACAAAGTGGATAATTAGCATCACAAAACACATAAGAAAATAGGAAAAGCAGAAAAGAACTACTAATACATGCAAAACAGATAAATAACTATCAAGTGAATGAAGTAAATAGAATCTAATAGATTGCTTTCCCAGATAAATCCTTACTTAATCTTTTGTGACTATACAAATGTTCCTATAGTAACCATTTGTGATAGCACAAATAACAGTTTATAATTTAAGGGTTAAATAAGCTGCCCAAGAAGATCTGCTTGAGAAACAGAAATCATACTTTCATGCAAATATGCTTAGTATACCAACAAAAACAGGAAAGGGAAATTAAAAATATGGAGAGCATTGTTCTGGATTTTGTGCTTTCCAAGGCTTTCTTTCTGCTTGACTCATAGATTCCTGCTTTTTAGCCTTTACAGAACAACTTTACAACAGACAGTTACATCTTTGTAATTAATAGTGAGTATGAAATGGTGGTCTATATATTGAAAATCTAAGCTTCAACATTTGTTACTAACCAACCACTGGCTTATTCCAGAAAGTCTACTGTTTTGGTATTTCTAATTGAGAAATGTACAAGTCTGGCAATGTGATATAATTTGCTGAATATTCTAGACAGAGCAGGAGTGTATGACCTTTTCTTATAGTGACCTGCTGATGTCTGGTACCCTGACGTTTTATTTTCTATTGCCATCTCTCAAACTACACCTCTTCATTGAAAAGACTGATTGGAAAGTACTGTGACTCATGATATTTCAATGTATGCACTGGGGACTGAAATGTTTAAATATGAGAATCTTCAGAGGAATATTATTGTAATGGAAATAATTCTATGAATGAATTTCTATATTAAGCTCTATTTAAACCAGGAAGATGATTGTATTATATTACTATGGTTTGGGGCTGTGTGTCTAGATGTGTATAACTTTAAATTCACTAGGCACTACTAGCTGCATGTGTGTGATGGGCTCCCCAGACTTATTATTTTACAGACTAGAAAATTAAGACTTTTTTTAAAACAAACTTTGTCATTTCACATTTGTAATGACATTGCTTTTAGGATTTCATATCCAATAATACAACTAGTGGAAATGAAGACTGTTTGAATTATTCTTTAATATTATTATGAATAATTGCTAAGTTGAAACATAATCTTTTCCTGAATGTCTCAGTAATTGTAAACAAGATAACTTCACCTTTCTTAGGTTCAGTGTTTGTGGGACTGGGACCCGATGTATTTCACAAAACAGAATGATCAGGTTACCAAAACTAAAAGCCTAGATGTCAAGAAGCTGTGAAACCAATAGATTTTTGGACTCTACACTGTTTACATCCTACTGTTTCTATTCCTGTTCTTGTGTTAGCTTTGAAAGAGAACTGACAGTTTATCGGAGCTCTATGGGTACTTTGGTTTGCATTTTAAAATTGTTGTTTCCTTTCTATACTGCTTTATTTTAGATAAGCAGGGGATATTTAGAAGAATATTTACAATATGAAATATTTCAGTGTCCTTCCATGAAAATACAATTTCCATGATAACATTAGTGAGGTAAGAAGTTAAAACCTTCTAAAAAGTAGTAGAGTACAAGGTCGAAAATCATTAAGAAATTATTGCTTATGTTTTTCCCCCAATTCTCTCCACTCAGTCAGGTCAGAGATGAGCAATAGCTATTCGAATTTTTCAAAGAGTCTTGAAAAGTCCTGTGAAAGTATTTTAAAGAAATAATGTTACCTAAAAAGAGAAAAAATATAATAGTAATTTCATATCATACATTAATTTCACATCAGAATGTCTATGAGGTGAACTTAACGCTCATGTTAAGCTCTTACACTTAAAATAGATCCAAATAGCTCTTAGGATTTTTGTGAACTGATTTTCTTTAGAACAGAAATAAACCCTTAGTAAACTAAAGTAATTTAATGCAATTTTAGCTGTATTCAGCAGTTCAGTTATATCTTGATTAAACTTATTGTTATTGGCTTAAGTATAATCACGTTAATTTTTTTTTCCTTCTCTATTTCTTTAGAGTTAAGGATCAATTACATTATTTTGATCAGCTTACGCTTTAGATACACATCACCAGTTCATGTCCTGCTTCCCTAGATTTTATTTACAAGTCTATTATTCAGAGGGGAAAATTCTACTAATTCTATGAAACTTCAGTACATTACAATATAGTAAATGAAAGGCTATTATGTTTTAGATTGTTCTGTAGACTCAAGCTCCCAAAAGATATGGGTTGCTGAATTGATTATAATTTGTGCAGAATTGACTGTACATGCATGTTAAGCAATCTTCTACAAAATTACACAAAATGGGAACATTACCATAGCAATATTCTATTGCACACAATTGTAACTAAATATTATAACCTTAAATAGAAACTTGCTTTATATGTACTATGTGCTGTAAAATTCAGTTGTACTGAAATGATTTTTTAGAAACAGTACAAATGTTTATGCTAAACACATTTTGTAGAATTTTCAAGGAATGAAAAAAAAAGTCCAAGGAAGTTCAGGTGAGTGTTTAGTGACACCACTTAAAGATTGTGTTTGAGGGCAGTAGTAGTAAAGATGAGGTGACTTTCATAGTTCCCTTCCAGAAGCATGGCACCTATTCTCTTTATCTCTGAAGAACCTAGCGATGTTACATGAAGAGGCACCAAGCCTTTCATGGCCAGTTGCAGGATCTTATCCACACATTTGAAGTAAGACTTATGAAAAGATTAATTCAGCTCCCATGATCTAGCATACTGAGGACTTCTTAAAGTTAGTATTTTCCTTCTTTCCATTAAAAGAAAATCGTAAACAGGAACTCTTCCATTATCCTGAAACAGAAATTCAACAATATTTCAGATCACTCCAAACCATCTGTTTACACTCATTTCTATCGCAAACTTGTCAGTGATTTGCGTTTTGCCCAACCTGTCAGTTCTGCCTCTGCCAGCGTTAAATAACATCCCACAATTGTGGTCGTTCTTTTCAGTAATAGTGCTAGAATAAATTTTCAACAACAGAAGGAAAGTCTCAAGATAGCTGTTTGTATATGTGAAAGTAAGATAAAATTATGTGAAATGCAAGAAGTACAAACAGACTATATTGTTCAGTACACCACTTTTAAAATTTGTGCCATTAACAATATACAAGTTATACATTGCAAATACACACATTTCTTTAGTACGAGTTTGCCTTGTAAATTACACTAGCTGTAGCCTCCACACAACATGAATTTTTAATTTTCCCCTGCTTGTTAGAAAGAGAGCTCCGTTACAATGAGCTAGATATGATTCTGAGATCATTACCATCTAAAAATAGATTAACATAAATTCTTCTCTTTTTTTTTCTTTTTTTTTTTCTTTTCCTTTTTTTTTTCTTTTCCAGTAGCTTTGTCCCTATCTCTCAAAGGGATATGCTATCTAAAAAGAAAAAAAAAATAAAATAAAAAAAATCAAGCAATAAAAACCTCCTTAACAGCTCTCATTCTTTCCCATGTGTTTATAAAAACACCTCCTTCCTTTTAACTTCAGGGATACTGAAGTATGTTGTACTAATTTTCAGAGTCATTAATGTACCCTTATGCCAAATGTGGAGTGAAAAGAGGAGTTAAAAGAAAGAAAGAAACAGAAAGAAAAGTAATGACCAATATTCACAAATTTAAAAATTGACAAACTAGAATGAATTTATAATGTAATCAAATATGTTCTCCCATTCATGTTCAATCTACCATCTGTTGTGGTTTAAGGATTACAGAATTAGGATGACATGTTTGACTGTATTCATTTAAATATCCAAATCATTAAGAAATGAGAGGATTCTTTATTCTTTCCTTTTTAAAATTAAACCTAATCTAAAAGAACCTCACCAAAACCCTGTTCATAAGAAGTTCTGAATTATCAGGTGAAGCAAGTAAAGTTATTTCTTACGTAGATAACAGATTTGCTGCTGCAATGCAGTTTCTTAACACTGCCTTACCAGTGTATATTTGATATCAAAAGAACTTCTTTTGGGGAAAGA
This sequence comes from Podargus strigoides, assembly GCA_028020825.1. Taxonomy (NCBI): domain Eukaryota; kingdom Metazoa; phylum Chordata; class Aves; order Caprimulgiformes; family Podargidae; genus Podargus; species Podargus strigoides. The sequence goes on along the minus strand of CM051621.1, from coordinate 22,625,387 downwards.
GCTCACTCCATTTCTATTGATTATAAATTTTGTCTATTCTACAGGTTTTGCTAAAATAAGATAATTCTTACTGTGGTGGTGGTTTAAAGAATACAAGACTGATAATGGATGTATCAGCCTGCATCTAGAATAATTTAATTGGTTTCAGTGCTGTTATTTCATGCTTCAACAACAGAACAAAGATATGGTTTAAAGATATACTTTGTGGAAAAACTGTAGAAGAATATGAGCCAGATAGGTGCAATGATTTTAACAAAGGGATAAAAAAGTGAGAAAATAGAGTATAAATGATAGTAAATACACAAAAAAAAAAGTGAGGGGAGGAAAAAGAATTCAGCAATCATACTTTGGTCTTGACTCAGTGAGAAATCGGTAAAAAATTCCACTGTACATCTGGGATTGAGTTGTAAATTGTAGTCAGTAACTCTCTGATGGACTAAGGAGGCGATGTAAAGTCTCTTGGCTATTGGCCTGTGTGGCCTATGTTAGCAGGCTGATTGCATCTCCTCAGGCCTGGAAAAGTAAAATATTTTTGATCCATACATTTGGGTATCAAATAAATTCAACATTTTTGAGCTTCACTTGGGCTTTTATGTACTTAAACTGCAGAGCCAACAAACAAATTAACTTTCCACTTATATGCAATCATAATTAACATAATTTGAGCAGCAGGAGGAAAGCACTTGGAAGATCTTAGAGATTTCACTTTTCAAACTTACAGTAAATGATAGTCTGGGTAAACACAATTTAAGTTTGATTCTAGTAGCAATCTGTTTGTGATTTATAAAAACTTTTCTACTTGCTTTAAAACCAAGAAGGAGAAAATAATTTTTGCAGGTAGGATTCTGGTTTGTAGCTGTGCAAAACTATTAGCTTCTACAAGTACTGTTCTGTAGTCTTCTAGTTAAATATGCTATTTTTAAATGAAAGAAACAAGATAAAGAGGAAAGAGAAACAATTCAAACTTTCCATTTCAGCTGAAGATTTTTAAAGAGTTGGTAAGGTGACGAAATAATTAGATGTCATCAAGTTAAAGTCTTCATCAAGCTTCATTCGTGGCCAGTATAAACATTTCCTCATTTTACAGTGTTCTTTCCAGATTAAGAATTTTTTCATTTCCGCCAGTTTGTTTAGCCATATTTGATTCTAATCTTATGCACGGTGAAACATTGTGGCAATAGCCTCAGGAATGTCCACTGATGATGAAAGCAACAAAGAGTTGCTTCAAGCAGGATGTTTAACAGTGAGCCTCTTAAGCCTATTATGTCTGTCTGAACTTTTCTGCAATCATTTTGCATTGATAAAGCTAGACACTTTACCTTTGTAATTTTATTGCTTAATTAAAACAGTCCACTAAAATTGCTTTAGGGATGAATCATTTTTTTCTAAATGGACTTTAGATTGTTAACTTTAATAGTGAAAGAAGAAAGCAATTGGGATTTTTTGAGTAAAGTTATAAAGAGTTTACATTCCTTTGAAGTGTTTAGGGCATATGATTTTCAAACTGCCAAGACTAGTTACTAAAATATGTTCAAGAAAAAGATTGACAGCATAACCTCGTGCTATATGGCTTTCCCATAATATGCTGAGTTCATTAAACAAAAAAAAAAAAGTATTATGGACTTTCAAAATGTAAATTATTTTTTTCTACCTTATATCCCTCTTGTTGTATGATCAAACAATGACAGAGAGCAAGATCACAACATCATGCCTCTTGCCAGAATTTAGGTACATCTTCACTTCAGAAAAATGTGGGCTTCTAGTTTAACCTCTTTACTTTCTATGACATATTTGGAACAGAGTTATAACAGACTATTAAGTTTATGACATATAATAATTGAAACCTAACAATCAGGAAAATATTGATTAATTGTTCTGATTATACAATTTCAGCACTGCTCCCTCCTTAAAGACCTATCTGAAGGGAGAATAGTACACTATGGATGGCCACTGTGAATGGTGACTGCAGTATATACAGACAACATGAAATATATACTATGCTTTGTTTTTAAGATAGTGTTTTAAACATGACTCAAACAGAATTCAGATTCAAGGCCTTAAATAAGAGTGGTGTTTAACTCCCCTTTTCATTTTCTCTATTTAATTTTATATTTATAAAACTTAGCCTGGCTTTATAATAGAGTTTCCACTACTTTTTTTATCCAACTGTCCTCCCGGTTCTTGCAGCTCAATACAGTATTTAAGTTTGTCATAATGATCACAATGTATCATCATCAGTAAAGAGAGCTTAGATCTCATCTTTATGCTAAAATTGTTCTTGTCTCTAAGGATTACTTGCTGGAGAAATTTTGTTACTTTTCAGCCTTCTTTTTGTAGCAGCTACTCTCAGAGCTAGTAGTAACTTATGATTTATGCTAGCACAGTCATGTATAGTATATATGACTATGGACAGGGGAAAAAGCCATGCCTCAGGTTTTTCATCTGAAAGTAATTTCAAATAGAGGTGAAATCCCATCAAAGCACTTAGATGAAAATGGGAGGATATTGCTAAGTCTTCTTAATAATTTTAATAATAAAAATAAAAATTTATTGTCTTTCTTATTATTCTGTGAAAAAGTGGAATGAATAGAGAAAAAATAATCATCACTTGATGAATATAATGTGTGATAGATAAAAGAAAGCAGTTACATATCAGCAGAAATGTAAGAAAGAAGGTTGAGCACTGTGTTTGATTAATAGAAAGGTGGAGAAAGAACGAAGATTAATGGAGGAAAAAAAGCAGAGGAAACATGAGTAGGGAGTAAAATAACATATTAATTTTCCTTGGTTAAGCTTAAAAGTATTAGGCTACTTTCTTCAAGAAGAAAGCAAATAGTTGCTCACTACATGGCTTAAAAGATGCTTTTTACTCAGACTGAAGAAGACTGATAACAGACTCAGTAGCAATCTTAGATGGAGATATTGTTAAATTTTTTGGAACATATCCTAAATTAAAAATTGTTTTACAAAATCGATAGAAGGTAGTGCTATTCAGATAGTCTTGGAGCCCCAAAAGCCACTTGGCCAAATAGTCTGACAAACCAGGAACTGGTGGAAAGCTGGCCTTATAATGAAGAATGTGTTACTGGCCCTGAACCTAATTTGGTGATAACATAAACTTGATTGTTGGAGTTCTGTAGATCACAAGTAAAAGGGAATACAGTGCAAAGGTTGACTGCTTGTGGCCGAGGTAAAAAATGCCTCTGTTTTGATAGAAGAATTTAGTTCTACATAGCACTGAGAAGTTTAGTAAGACTGATGAGTTAAGGGCAGCAAAGAGAAAAACAATGCAAAGAAGTTATGGGCTGATATTATCAAGGAAAAGCACAAGAACCTGAGAAACAGCACAAACACCCAGCCTCACCAATGTCTCAAGAGCTGATCATTTCTCACTTAACTGTAGTTTTGCTTATTTTTACTAATTAATTTGTAGCAGTTTATCTGACGTATCCTTTAACTGTTGATAAGGGTGGTTAGACATTGGAACAGGCTGCCCAGGGAGGTGGTGGAGTCGCCGTCCCTGGGGGTGTTCAAAAAATGGGTTGATGAGGCGCTTGAGGCCATGGTCTAGTGGTCTGATGATTAGGAATATGATGGGATAAAGGTTGGACTTGATGACTCTGAAGGTCCCTTCCAACCATATTTATTCTATGATTGTATGATTCTATATCTCAGGTGACACCATGTGAGTTATTCTGTTTGTGCTTTGAAGTGGTATGGAAATCCTGATTAGCTCTTCTGTCCTACTGCAGGAACTGCCTTTATGAAGCAAATGAAGAGTTGAAGTGGCTGAACATCACCTCCTGATGGGAAGTTGAGAATAATTCAATCTCTAGGTTGACCCTGGATGGATGTCAGGTGCCCACCAAAGCTGCTCTATCACTCCCCTCCTCCTCAACTGGACAAGAGAGAGAAAATATAATGGAAGGCTTGCGGGTCAAGATAAGGACAGGGAGATCACTCACCAGTTATCTTCACAAGCCAAACAAACTCCATGTGGGGAAATTAATTTAATTTATTGCCAATCAAATCGGAGTAGGATAATGAGAAATAAAAACACCCCTTCCTTCTTCCCGTGCTCAACTTCATTCCTAATTTCTCTACCTCCTGCCCCCAAGTGGTGCAGAGGGACAGGGAATGCAGGTTGAGGTTAGTTCGTCAAGCATTGTCTCTGCCGCTCCTTCCTCTTCACGCTCTTCTGCACCGGCGTGGAGTCCCTGTCATGGGAGAGAGTCCTCCATGAACTTCTTCAGCTTGAGTCCTTCCCAGAGGCCACAGTTCTTCACTAATTTCTCCAGTGTGGTTCCTTCCCATGGGTTATAGTCCTTCAGGAACAGACTGCTCCTGTGTGGGTCCCCCATGGGGTGGCAAGTCTTGTCAGCAAACCTGCTCCACTGTGGATTCTTCTCGCTGCGTAGGTCCAAAGGTCCTGCCAGGAGCATGCTCCAGTGCAGGCTCTCCATGGGGTCACAGCCTCCTTTGGAATACACCTGCTTCAGTGTGGGGTCCTCCATGGGCTGCAGGTGGATATCTGCTCCACTGTGGACCTCCGTGGGCTGCAGGGGGACAGCCTGTTTTCGCCATAGACTGCAGGGGAATATCTGCTCCAGCACCTGGACCACCTCCTCCCTCTCTTTCACTGACTGTAGTGCCTGCAGAGTTGTTTCTCTCACACATTCTCACTCCTCTTTCTTAGCTGCTGTTGCACAGCAGCTTTTTCCCCTTCTTAAATACATTATCGCAGAGATGCCACCACTGTTGCTGATGGGGTCGGCCTTGTTCAGTGATGGGTCTGTCTTGGAGCAGTCTGGCATTGGATCTCTTGGACATGGGGGAAGCTCCCCCTGTACACCCCCCACCACCTCCCCCCCAAAAAAATCTTGCCATGTAAACCCAATACACTATGAAAGCAGCGGAAAGTTGGTCTCAGATTTTGTTCTTTTACAAAGATTAAGATTTGGGCCTTTTGTCTTAGAACTTCACAGAGATTTACCTGAGATCAACACTTGTCACAAAAGTATGCAGTTTTAAAATATTGATAAATATTTAACAATAATTGCCAGAAAAAAAAACAGAAATAAAATGTTTTAAAACTTTATTAAATAATGTTTGAACACTTTTATTAATATATAAATTTATTTTTCTCCTCAAAATGTTATTACTACAAAAGTGTCACTTGAGTTTAGATCATATTATTAATATTCAGCCTTCCTACCTAAAGTGCTTTATATAGGTGATACATAGCATCTGGACCTTGTAATTGAATTTTTTCAACTTTGTTATTTTTTGGAGTCATGTGTGGGTCAGTGATCTGGACACAATCATTTACAGTGCACACACAATTAATCACCTCATTAAATATGGAAAAGTCACTTTGAAAGCTAAAATACAGGTCACCTATTTATAAAAAAATCATTTTGTCCTTGAATTGCTGATCTAGCAGCTCTTCCTACATTTTATGTCTACTGTTCATGTACAGAAAGTTTAGTAACAGGGTCTAAAATGGCAGTCAGTGTGTGTGTGTGTGTATATATATATATATAAATATTTGAATTACAAAGATCCATTTTATTTATTTTTAAATTAATGTAGTTATGGTTGAAAGACTAAACTGATAATTTTGAAAAGAAACCAACATAGTTCAACAGAATTCAAAGCAAATATCAATAGTGCTTTGCTTTGCATTTTATTACTTTGATAAATTGTGAAGGCTTATGATACCCTCTGCCTTACTGTTCATTTATTAGGTTATGAAGAAACTAGTAATGGTCACAAAATAGGAACTTACTCCTTTTCTTTATGAAGACTCCTCTTCAGAGTAAAATCTAAAGAAAAAAAACAAACCTTCTTTAATGTGGCCTAGATGGACAACAGGGATAAGATAGAGCAAAGGAGACCTGTTGAACAAAAGTCAAGGTGGGTAAGCCACAATCACTATTTTTTCCATTTTTTCATTCAATTCAGTGAAGTAAAAACAGCAAGCAAAATCCACTGAATTTACTCGAATCCACATAGTATTTCTAATTTATCAGGGCAAAGTACAATGAAGCCTTAGCATAAAGCTTATGTTTATCTGTCTTAGAGAGCCTAATATGTATCTATATGAGCGTGCATTTTAAATATATCTCCAGAAGTCTTATGTCTAATCTTTATGTAAGAAGATATTGTTAGAATATTTTTTGTTAGTTTAGAAGTTTCCTTGTTGTTGAGGGCAGGGGATATTCTTTTTTTCTTGTTTGTGTAATCCTGCTCTGGCAGGGGTATTGGGCTATAGATGATCTTTTGAGGTCCCTTCCAATCCCTAACATTCTGTGATTCTGTGATATTCAGACTGATTGGCATACGGATATCGGAAGCTAACCCACATAAGCTTAGAAGTGATTAAATAAACCAATAATTGCTAATAATACTAGTAGTAAACATAATCCAAAGCTGTAAATCATACTATGAAGTCTCCAGATAGAAGATTTATGGTATTTAAAAGTTGAAAAAGATACTGAGCTTTTAGGAAACTGGGTCTGTGTTTATTTTCTGTTGCTGCAATGAGAAGCTATGCCATTTAACCTTATTCATCGAAAAAGATCTGGCAGGTTTTCAGAACTGTTACATCTTTTGCCTCAGTTTCATGTTTTCTGTATCTAAGCAGGCATTTTTGAGAGGAAGTGCTGGTAATGTTACTTTGTAGTTAGACTGTGTTGCATCTGTCATCTAATCATCAGAATGGTCTTTAAACAGACTAATGACCAAAATCAAAATGAAAAATAAAATACTAATTTCTTCTAGAGGCAGTTGAAGGAGGATGAAAAGGACAACATTATTGCAACATTTTAGTGAGTTTTTCTTTGTTTCATTTTCTACCAGCTGTGATATCAAAGAACATTGAGTCCTGCAAAATTTCACACACAAGAATAGTCCTCATTGCTTTTAAATTAATTACTTGCATGATAAAACTGTCAACAAGAGAAAGGCTATTTGGGATCAAATCTATACCTGTGGTTTCATTTCTGTTTCATGGTCTGCCAGGAAATGTTATCTTCAGCTGGCTATGTGAAATGGAGCTTAAACCCCTTTTTGACTCTAAAAGTGAACAGACAATTTTTAATTCATTTGGAATTTCTTAAATATTATCATTATGTTCTTGCTTGTTTCTGATTCCTTCTTACTCCTAAAAGAATTCTACATCACTGATATTTCAAATTTTACTCCCAAGATAGCAGAAAAATTACATAAAATGCTAAGGAAAAAGACTAATAGCTGAAAAAATATTCTTTAGCAATGTTACCAAATTGATAATTGTGTAGACATAGACTTGAATGTCAAATATTTAGAAAATGGACTTATCCTGTCATACATATGAACTTAATTTATCTTAGTAATAAAGAAACAATTTTCCACAGGTTTTCCATACAAACTCAGACTGTCTGCATACATAAAGCCCCCACTGTTTTTTTCTGTAGATCATTTCTGACACAGTCTATTCAGTTATGAGATATAAAACAATTTAGAAAATGAGGGTTTCAGTTGGTTTTTTGTTTGGCTGTTTGTTTTTTGTTGTTGTTGTTTGTTTGGGTTTCGTTTTTGTTTGTTTGTTTGTTTTTTTCCCAAAGCTCACATCATCCAAATTATGTAGGTATATAAGCTGGTGATTTCTACTGTGCCTGACTTCAGTAGAGCTATACTGATTTACAGCCGAGAAAAACTTTAAGACTTTGGCACTCCCATATTCTTCTTGCTTACAAAATAACATCTAAACTTTTCTTCTTTCTCTGCAGTAGTATGAATAACATGCTGTACTTTCATGAACGCGTGGATGTATTTTTGAGGCAAAAATTTAGTTTCTTTACAAATCCCTCAAAATTAAAAATATGTGCAATCATGCAAATACTTATGCCTTTGAAAAGTATTTACTTTCTTTCTACTTTAAAAGAAGGAGATGAAACTCAAAAAAGTGAATAACATGCTCTGATCTGATCTCATTCCTCTCAGCCTAATTCCAGGTTGGTTATGCTCAGCAGGAGAAAAAGTACAAGTGCATAAGGTTTTTTTACTCTGAATTGTATGATTACAAAAACTCTGGATTTATGATTGCAAAACTGAATGTTCTGCCATTGATAAAAAGATTTCTAAAACAGATTAAGGGAAATACAAATAATTTCAAATGAGTGTGCCCTTGTCTATTGTGAGTTCAATAAGATTTTTGATAAATTGATGTACACTGTTAATTATAATGACCTTTACTCTTTCTCAGACTACTTGATAACTTTGGACATAGCTAATCAGATTTCTAAAGTTAGCTTTGAACCAAAGCATCTTGCACAATCATAATTAGTCTCTGAGAGAAGTAAACTAGTACAGTCTTTTTTAATTTTATACATATGATCATGACCATTAATCCAGTTGATTAAATCAAATGTCTAACAATTTAATTCTTAATCCTATTCTCATTTTTTGCTTCCAGGGCTTTTTTGGGGTGAACAGTCTCTGCAGCTTGGTCAGAACAAGTCTGAGGACTGAGGGTAGGATAAGCCCCATTCATTTAGGACCGGCTTGTGAACAATTTGATTTTCCATTCTAGAGGAACACGAGAAGATCTTACCAGTTGTTTTAGTTATGTGGCTTGATAGGACTACTAGGACTAGCTCCTGGTTTCCTCCCCATGTATACCTGTTTTAATTCCCACTCCAGCATAGCTTTCCTGATTATTTTATTTTTTTTTCCTGGGCCCACCTAATAATAGACCACATGGTCTAATGGTCTAGTGGTTAGGGAGATGATGGGATAAAGGTTGGACGTGATGATCCTGAAGGTCCTTTCCAACCATGGTGATTCTATGATTCTATGATTTGTTCCTGAATTGGTTTAAAAGTGTTGAGCCACTTATTTCTGCTCCCCAACTTCGACCAGATCTCAGAAGATGGTCTTCCTATAGTCTTCTCTTAACATTCTTTAGGTTTAACATATTTGCTACACAGAACACCATATTGAAACGTATCTTGCATTATCTGGATTGTAGTTTTGGCCTGTCCTAATTAAAATATCCAGATCCAGTCTGCGTGCTAGTCTGATCCTCACTGCTGAGTTTCATCTTCCGGTTGTGATTTGCTTACAGAGTGCAGGTTCCGGTAAAATTTTTGTCTTGTGGAGAACATAAAAGTAAATGCTCCCTGATACATATTTGAGTTCATTGTCACTGGGGAGAACCATAGCCAAAGAACAAAATGGTCATTTTTCTGATCATTACAATACACAGGTTTTGGGGATGAGAAGAAGAAAAGTCATAAAATCACATAACAGGTTAAGAATAACTTTCAAAATGTGTTGCCCAATAATTCTACATATGTAGCATATTAATGTTCTGCTAGTCAGTAGGTAGGAAAAATTTTAGTGTTACCAATGGACATAATAATAATTGAAAAATTAATAACATGCTTGTCTCAATTACCCTTCATAAAAAAGGCAAAGCAGAACGTAAAATCTTTTTTTAACTGAAGACAAAGACTATTGCTGATTTCAGATGAGTAAGGCATCATCCAAAAAGTTTCTGGAAAGTTTCTGGAAACTGCGCGGAGGAATCTAGGATGAAGAGCTTGAAGCCTTTTGTATCAAGAAAGGTTTTTCTTGTTTGGTAGGTGAAACTAATAGAATTATCCAAACTTCATTGTGAATAGATATCAGCAAACAGTGAAAAAAAATATGAAATTAGTTGTGGTATCACCGAAGTCATTCACTCTTTGACTAAAAAAGAATAACTTTCTAATAATAGTCAATGATTCAGTAATATATACTGAGGAAAGCAATTAAAAAACCCTTCAGCAGAGAATTTAAGGATCGGGGAGTTTCACTGTGCCACTTTTAAAAACTCCTTTTTTGATAGTGAAAACAGAGGAAGGACTACTGTGGAATTATCACACCCTTTGACTAGAAAAAATATGGAAAATTCTTAAGAATTCACTTAAGTTGCACTAGGAAGCTCAGAGAATGTTGTTCCTTGTGTACAAGGGCAATAATTACATGCATACTGCGGTGGGTGGGGAAGGGGAAAACTGAATTATTCATGATTTAAATCTGGATCCCCTGTTTACAGAGATTTTCTCACTGCAGTGGAATATAAATGCATAAAACAACAACAACAACAATAACAACTAGTCTGAGTTTTTTAAGGTTTCTCTGTCACATTTAATAATAGCATATGTTCTGCCAGTCCATGGTTATTTTAATCATCCCAAAGATTTCAAGAACATGCATGTCCATGAGTGTCTAGAAATCTATCCCTATCCTTTAGACCTCCACCAATAAGCAAAAAAAATAAGGCATGTGTGGTAGATGCTAGAGTGGAATGTAAGAATATATATATCAGCACAGTGCTGACAATGTGAAGATTTTTCATGTGCTTGGAAAGTTACTGCAGGATTAGGGTCAAAGAGAGGTAACTCAACCTACTCCTCTGCTTGTATATCTGAAGTAGGTATTTCTGGACTCCTTCTGACGTGACAACCTGAAAAGAAAAAACAAGTGTTCAAAGAAAAAAAAGTAAAAATGGAAAAGGAATTGGGCACTGTTTATAAAGGGTATCTTAATATGAACAGTGTTACCTGTAGTCTGTTCCAATTTGCCTCATGAAAATGATAGACTGATATTATATTCCATAAAAAATTATTTTTAAAAGTGAGCTCAGAAATGTAATTCAGTGTGTAGATTCAAGGAAAACAAAATATATGACAAAAAACTGATAAAATCTTTATCTGTTGAGCTGACAGGTGCTATGCATTTTGAAAGGGCTAGAGAGGATTAATTTATGATTTTCTTTTCTGAGATGTAACCGCATAACAATCTTAGAAGATGATGTCAAACATTTATCTTGTGACACTGCTGTTTCCCGGTCATCTCATACTCTTGGTAACCTTGCATAACTAAAGTTATAAAAGTCTGAAGTTTTCCAAACTAGTGATTTGCTTTTCTAACAGAGGCACAATAAGGTAGTTTCTCTTTGCCAGGTCTCTATACAAGAAGGCAGTAACAAGTATCTACTCAATATACTTGACATATTTATAAGAATTTTCACCTTAAGATCATTATTTGAAAATTAAAGAGTTTAAAACTTCATTTAGACTCTGGGCATCCCTAAATCCTATACAAAATATTACTTTTTTAATGAAACTATTCTATGACAAAGATACTGTTTTGTAAAACAAAAATTAAAAAAAATAGCTTTATAAATGAGGAACATAAAGCAATTAAGTCCACTTGAAGTCTGTCCCTTAGAAGTTATACAGAGTAATTAACATGAATTGTAAAGTTATCTAACTGTATAGAACTATTCTTAGTCAGTTTTCCTTGTACCTACAATTTACAATGTAAAGGTCTTCCTCACCTCATACTGTTTTTTGATTTACACTTTTTACACTTGACACTTGCATTTTTACAATTTACATACAATTTACACTTGCATTTCTTGCATGTCTAGAAATACTTTATAACTTTTAACTTATCTATGAGTACCTGAAACAATCTGTGGCTGATACTAAAGAGAAATATATGCAGAAATATTTTCAGGATTAGCATCCCAAGATTACCTTTCTAAAGTAATAATTTTTTGAATTGAAAAAGTACTGAGAGAAAGACTGATAATTTTCACTTAGATAAAGAAGCAATGAGGTTGTCACAAAGCAGAACTGTTGTGATCCCACTTACATGGTCCCATGCCGAAATAGCACTGCTTTTTTTTCACAGGCTGATGTCTGCAGAGTTGAAAGTTGGAAAGGTCATAGAGAAATACCTTTTTCAAAAACTCAATCTGCTTTCTGAACAGGACATCAGACTCTTAGTTTGGCACCTTACTTCTAATACTTACTCTACAGTTCCCCTGTCATTCCAGTAGGTTTTTTTTTTTACTAGGGAAGGTAAAAACTCAACGTAGATTCTGTACCTGTTTCTAATGCATTTGGCAATTTTCAGAATATTTCTTTCAAGGACTGGAATTACATCAATGGTATTTGTGATTTCAAACTCATTTCCCTGCGGACTCCTGAACCCTTCATGTTCACAAACATGTTCCTTGCACCTCTTGATTTCTTCTTCTGTGAAAGCTCTTTTTGTTCCCTTGTTGAAAATCATTTGATTTCTTGTGACTGCTAAATATCTGCAGAGGCAAATCAGCTGCCACAATGCTTCCACAAGCAGAAAAACCAAAAAGCTAAAAATCCCCTAAATCCCAGACACTGTCTTGCTTGAATGCACCTGCTACCTATATCTTGAATCTCTTTGTCCTTCCTTGAATTCTCCTTGAAAAAGCTGCCTGAGAACTTATCTTGATTTAGATGAAGTCTGCAACAAGGGATTTGCTAATCTGTTCTTTTACAGTTTCTCACCCTTGTCATTAGTTAATATAGCCCTGTCAGGTCTGGAGCAAGTTTCTGTAGTTTTGTTCTGAACAACTTACAACTGTTCTCACATTCAGTTCCTCTCTTTCCTTTTCTTTAAAAGGAGGAGAATATTAAACCAAGGTGAGCACTGTGCCATAATTAATATGCTGGTGGCATTCACAGGAAGCTGCCTAGCAGGAACACATAAGACTTGATACGGTACATTTTTCCCATTAAGTCATTTCATTGTAATAACTATCAATTAAGTAGCAGAAGTAACTTCCTTTACCAAAGCCCAAGAGCTTCTGCTCAAGAAAATATCAGGCAGGTTTGAAAGTCAGGAAGTGTCACTGTAGGCAAAACTGAAAAGACATAAATGAGTTCTCTAGTACTGGTACTTTCGCAACTTTAACACCCAGGGAAAGGGAACAGAAAGCAGACACTATGTAGCCACTCTGTAAGTAAAAGTCGAACTTCCCTTGGGAGCATTTTTGGCATCTGTTTTCCATAGGTTCAAATGCATGACATATTTGTGCAAGACAGTGAGAAAAGATCCTTTGAGTGGGTAGTAATGATAGTAAAACAGTCCAGAAAACTGTATGTCCTGAGCAGCTAATTTAAAAAATCAGGGTTTTCATTCTACAAGAAACTTATATTCTGTTTGTTTGTGTTTGGTTGGTTGGTTAGGGTGGGGTTTTTTTTGTTTTGTTTTGTTTGGTTTTTGTTTTGCTTTGTTTTTCCATTCAGTTGCAAATCAGAAAGATTTGAAAGTCCTTATGACAATAATAATTAGCATCTTTTAACCTTTTGACAGAACCATTTTGGTGCCTCAATGAATAAAATTGGATAGTCATGCTCCTAATCGCCTAATCACATGTTCATTCATTGAAATTTACTACATACAAATTAAATTACTAATTTTAATAACTATATATTTCCTGTATAGTTATATTTAATCTAATCAGCTAAACTACTACCATAGTAAGGGAGAGAAAAATATCATTAGGCATGGGTCCATTCATTGTAGAGTAGATGTTTCAAGTAGATCATATGAATCACTGTCTAAAAGTGTAGGTCCACATTTACTGCCTCACTTACAGACCCACCTGCAGAGTTATGTCCTTGAATTCAGACTATTCAAATTTCAAATATTTATGGAGAACAAATATCAATCTGCAGGAAAATTTGTCAGATTTATGAAAGTGTTCAGTATTTATGCATGGATTAATTCAATTTTAATAAACATCTTAGATGTTAAAAATGTATTATCACATTGGTATAAACATGTATTTATTAGCCAAAGAGATAACTGTTTTTTCTGCTCTTGTTATTATAAGATTAATGTAAAAAGAAATGTCTTTTAAAAACTGTTAATTTTCTGTCATAATATAAATATCACAAGAAGTAGATTTTTTTTTATATGGATACAATACTAAGCTATTGCTGGATCTAATTAGGTTCTGGCTTGATAATGAAAAAATTTCCTAAAATGTATTTTCATGTAATTAGGAGTTTAAACAACTATACGCTGTTGAAGAAAATCTGGGCTACAAATACATTTAAGAATGCAGTTATGTTCTGATATTTAATACGCTGGAGTGGAATTATTTCTTAACATGTTATGAATTTTAGTTGGAAAACTTCTTAAAGACAGAAATACCAGCTAATTTATTTTTCATACTATGAATGCAAGATTCTTAAACTAACCCTTTTATTTGTAGTTAATATCTTTAAAGGTAGTGTCCAGAGAGAGAATAAAGGTTATCAAGAAGTAAGAAGGAGACTTTTCATTTATACAGTATTTGGAATTACAATATTCATTTAATCTGTGTGACTAGACTGTTCACATGTAGAAGATCAAAAGAGTCAGGACATATTTTGTGCACAACCTTTTTAGGAAGAATATGCTAATACATGCTTTATTTCTCCCCCCTCTTCTTCTAGAGTAAAAGGAAAAAAAAAAACAACTAACCCCTCTAGTCTGTATTTCTAGAAGCTTGTGCTTACATCCAAATTGACAGAACGTTGCAAGAAGAATTATGTTCAACAGCTTAAGTTTATTGTCACTTTTATTGTCTATCACCACAGCAGAATTTGGCAGTTTGCCTGAGAGAGTAAGGACCAGTACAATATGTGATTACAAAACATTTGTTGGTCTGGTTTGCTCTAAACTAGTGTCTGAATATGGAGGGATTTTGTCTGTTCATTTTGTTGTTTGCTGTAGGAGGGCTTTTTTTTGAGGGGAATGTGGTTTTTTAAAAGGAAATCCTGCAGTCTCAGTTCTTGAGCATTGAATCACTCACTTAAGGAAGTAACTCTAATTTTTAAATTATACCAGTTCTACTATGGATGGACTTCTGAAATAAATAGTAAATAATAATAATGATAATAATGATAATAATAGTTTTAGTCTATTATTATTATTATTATTATTATTATCTAGTTTGTTTGTTCAAATTTCTGTGTGGGTTATTTTTTCCAATAAGAAAAAGAAAAGCTTATTATGGGATACTGAAATAAAACAATGGAAGTAGGATAAATTCTTCAAGCAATATGGTCATAGCATAGTATTCCCTGAAGAAAGCCTTTGTGACTCATATTATATTTAAAAAAAAAAATAAAATTATGTGTTTCACCTTGAGAAAATCTATTCAGTGCTGCAAACCTGGGTAGGTTATGGTGTTCTTATAACTACAATTAAATACAAATCAGAATGTCAAGGGAGCTCTCTCAATTGATTTCAATAGATATTCACATAGCATAGATAGATACCAAAATGAAGTGAATGATCACAAAATGTGTATTACTGATTTAGGCTGTAAATCATTCTAAGGTTGAAGGATTTTGCAAGCAAAGCAAAACAAAGAATTCATTCACTGTTTCCCATAGTCAGGCAGGTGTTCAGCCATCTCCAGGACAGCAGGGCTCTTTCATGCGTAACAATTACTTGGGAAGACAAACACCATCACTCCAAATCACTCCCCCTTCCTTCTTCTTCCCCCAGCTTTATATGCTGAACATGACGTCATATTGTGTGGAATATCCCTTTCCCCAGTTGGGGCGATCTGTCTGTAGTGCTGAGGTCTGAACCCCGAGCCCTGAATTAAGGTTGACATGTGGGTGGTCCCCATGGTACTTTAAAAGGAGGGGATGAGTTTGCCTTTTGGCTTTCCTCCAAGGTGCAGCCAGCCTGGTAAGGAAAGCCCTTGGGTAAACAAGCCCCAGGTGCCCTGCATTGGGTAAATGAGTGCCAGGTGTCCTGCTTTGGGCATAAAAGCTGGGACCATTTGCAGGAAGGGTGGAGTGTCTGTCTGTGAGGTGGATGCACTTTGCAGAGTTTCCCTGTTGGGGAAGGACCTCCTGACTCTCCCTGCAACTGAGCCCCAGTCAGGTTTGGCATTTGCAAATGTGGGCTTTGTGGGGGAACAAGATGGGGCTACTTCTGTCTTACATGATCAGCCTATTGACTTGGTTGTCTCCCATGTCTTTTATGGGGGACTTTGTTTCTTTTTTTATTCCACTTATTATTGGTCATGCTGTGTCGTTCCTGGGGTTGCTGGGGCTGCCTATTATTTGTGATCCGTTTGACTTGTTTGTACCCCCAGCGATCGCCCATATACTGACTTTTTTATGTGCAATAGAATCTGGTTACTGGTTTGTTTTTCTGCTGGCTTCGTTCTTTGTGCTAGGCCTAGTGATTGGCAAAACACTGTCCCAGCTGTATCCCCTTCTGGCTTCTCGTGCACCCCCAGCCTGCTTGCTGGTGGAGTGGTGTGAGAAGCAGAAAAGGCTTTGACACTGTGTAAGCACTGGTCAGCAGTAGCTAAAACTTCACTGCGTTATCAACACTGTTTTCATCACAAATCCAAAACATAGCCCCATACCAGCTACTATGAAGAAATTTAAAGTTTAACAGCCAAGATTAGCACATGCAATAAAAAACTTTTGTTTTTTTTAAGGTTTTCATTCATCAGCTTAATATCAAAGTCTATCCCTGAATGTTCTTGAGACTAGGTTTATTTCTCATTTTCTTATGCCAGGGCTAGGACCTGTTCTCTTGGTGAACTGCTATAGGCAGAGCCAGACCCTTGCCTGGACAGACAGACAGCCTAATAAAAAAGAGCAGTTAGACAAAAATGTATTTAGATCCTGGTCTGTCTAAGGACTACTCAGAACAAATCCAGCTAGACAAGATTTTCAGAGAAATTTTCCAAGGAAGTTTATAACTGCTATATCAGATTAAAGCTGCAGCATATTTAGACCAGTGGCAATATTAGGAAAGATATTCTGAAGAGTTAAAAATTCATTTTCTGAGTAGATACCAACACCAAAAATATTTGTAAAATTTTAAAATAAGTGACAAAAAATGGAAAGGTGCATGTGCAGACTTTCCTATTTAGTTCCAGTGATTTGAGGGGATATTTACAAGCCCAGATTTCAGTGCATATACAGGCATATACATAGTATTTTCTAAATTATTCTCTATTTTTGTTACAGAAGCAGTTGAATGAGCCTCTGCCTTGGCAGATATCTTGTCTTGAAGTTGAAAGGATTTTCTGCTGGGGTTAACAGTAGAAGAAAAACTCACAAGGTCCTCTGCTAGTTCCACTTTCTTTAATGGTCGTGCAGCAGTCCAGCAGTACTGGGAATCATATGCAAGCCTTCTAGAGTATTATTGCAATATTGTCTTTAACAGAAATTGTTGCATTACCTTATTCATCTGTTTCAAAATCATTGCGTAAACTCTTCCTCAACTGAAATTAATGGGCATATAGATGTTACATGTAGATATTATTCACAGGACTTGGGGCTTGATGTAGAAAAATATCCAAAGAAAGAATCCTTACAGTTCAGCTAACAAAAAAGTCCCCAGATACCTCCTTCTCAATACGAGAGATCAGCCTATACTAATATAATTTAAAGTACCTTTTTTTTTTTTTTTACACAAGCATTTCAGTGTATAGCCTCTTGTGGATTAAAATAAGATTCTTCAGTGGGATATTGAAATGGTTGTATTTTTTCCCAAGCTGGACTAACCTGACTCATAGAAGTGTTGTAAGGTGATTCTTGTCAGTCACTTGTTTTGACTTGTCATCAAATTTTCATTGTTGCATATTAGAATAGCATTTAACTGTAATTTTTTATCAATCAATATTTGTTGGTTATACATGGATGGGATTTGTTTTGTACTTGTGAAAAAAAAAGTGTGAGTTTGTGCCCATGCTCTTTGTAGGGGTCAAAAATCCTCTCTATTGAAATCTGATTGAAGTCCAGTTACACTATATGTGGATAAGTCTCAAACACATCAGATGATGGAAATATGCAGCAGTAAATAATACTGATTATTTCAGGTGCTTAACTTATCCAGTCAGGAGGACAAGTGGAATGTATCGTGACCCATGTTATCTGTCACACTGAATAGGAGACAAATAATTGACAGGTAAGCAAATCTTTCCTCAAAATTTTTAGCCATATGTACTTTAAAAAAAAAATTAAATTATTTGCGAGAAGCTTATCAATTGACAATTGGTATTTCACTTAGTTTTGTTACATATAGATTATATAAGACCCATAACTGGCAATGTGCCATTGCAACAAGAAAATAAATCCATAGTCTGAGCTGCATCAGTGAGAGTATAGTTAGTAGATTAGGGGATGTAACTATCCCCACTCTACTCAACACTTGTTAAGCTATACTTGATACTGTCAGATTTTGGTTCTCCCAGTTCAAGAGAGAAGTTGAAAAACTTGACAAGGTTCTTTGAATGGCAACTGAGAGGACTGGAAGGTTGGAGAACATGATGTTGAAGGAGTTTTGTTTGTTGAACTTACACAACAGATCCCTTGGGGGGGTAGAGGAAATCTAATCAGTCTTCACTTAAAACCCAGCTGATTCCAGGCCACATTTTTAAACTTCTTCACCATTCCTACTATTCTGTTTCTCAGGAGGCGTAGATATACAACTAAACATGTTGGCATCAAGATTTGTAACCATCAATTCATGCAGTCTTTACATACTCTTTTGCTTTATCCTCACAGCTTCTAAAGGACACCTTTGTAGTGCAGTTTTCTAACTCTCACTTCTAATATGTAGATGGCCAGTTCTCAGTAGTGAAAAACCCACTTAAATTCAATATTTTTTTGCATTTCTCTGTCAGTTTTAATAACATTTTTCTTCTTGATGTTTTGGATTTAAAAAACCCCACAACCTTGGTGTAAAATGAATTCAGAGTCATGTAATTTCTGTGTGTGTGTGAATATAACCTAAGAAAAACAATTTCTCTGTAACTCTTCAGAAAAGGAAGCATATTATCTACTTATTTTATATATATATGTATATATGCTAATCAGGAGGATCTATGAGGCTGCACTTCTAAATTACCTCCAGAAAACTGGCAGTTAATATTTGTCATTAAGCTAAAATTATATAGTATAACAGAAGAACATTTTTTTGTTACATTTTCTGTTGAATATTTACAGCATCAATCAACATAGATTTTATACATGCAAATTCAAATGCAAAAAAGAAATCATATGAAAAATAAAACAAATACTGCTGGAATATTTTCAATAGCTTCTAAATTGTTCATCAACATTTAAAATGCATTTTGTTTCAGTATGAAACAGTTCATTTTCTGGAAAGAAGTAGTGACTTTTTGTCATAAATTAATGTTCAGCCAACATTATGCCTCTTATAACCTTTCCAAAATATGAATATGCTGATTAATTCACAAGACATAGATCTTGAACTACCCTTCTAAACATCAAGAGCTTTCATTGAAGGCCAACCCGCAGCAGCTTATTCCAAAGAGACAAGCTTTGACTTTCAGATTTTCATGAGGTCTTTTAGTTTTCATTTATGCTCATGCTGCATTCAGCTTATCCCATCTGCTTCCAATTACTGTGACTGCATGTGTTTTGTTTTTGTTCTTATTTTGGTGTGGGTCTCTGGTTTTGATAGGCCTGTTCTTTCAGATGAAGAAGAATTGATTCCCCTGGAACTAAGTATTTTCCAAGACAGAGCAGGAAAACTAAATACATAATTATTTACAGCATGTTAATATGGATCGCATCTCAGGTGTTTGTGTTTATATAGTAAGCTAAACTCTAGATATAATGAAGGTTCCTAGGAAGCGTACTGTGTAAAAGAACTTTTAACCAAGCTTTCAACATCAGTTCCAGACACTTTTTAGGTGGACAAAATAGTTGTTGATTATGTCAGTAGAAAGTAATATCTAGGTAAATATTTTTTTTTTTGCACTATAGCCATATTAGCAAAGTTAGTTTTTGGCTTTATACTGTCATTACAAAGAACCTATGAGCTCACTGGTTTTAGGTGCAAAAAATGCTTTTGTTCAAGGAGGGTTAGTGTTCTCTGGAATAAAACGCTAAGTAGGCCAAAAATTTAGAAAGTTGTCTCTTTAATAATGTAATTTGTTACACAGGGGCCCCATATTGTCTGTTTACTGAAGCAGGTGGATTTACTGAAGAAGAGAAGTGCTGATGGTGCAGTGTGCTGACCCACATATCAGTTCCCAACAGGCTGCACCAGTTGATATAGTTTATGCTTATATCTTAAACAAAGCCAACTTTTTTCCCTTTGCATTACCTCCTGCTGATATAATGCAGAACAATGTAAATATTGTTAAATTATCTTCTAAGAAAAGATCTGTAAGCAAGTCTATACTTACGGGTTTTGGTTTTTTTTTGGTTTGGGGTTTTTTTGGTTTGGGGTTTTTTTGGTTTGGGGTTTTTTTGGTTTGGGGTTTTTTTGGTTTGGGGTTTTTTTGGTTTGGGGTTTTTTTGGTTTGGGGTTTTTTTGGTTTGGGGTTTTTTTGGTTTGGGGTTTTTTTGGTTTGGGGTTTTTTTGGTTTGGGGTTTTTTTGGTTTGGGGTTTTTTTGGTTTGGGGTTTTTTTGGTTTGGGGTTTTTTTGGTTTGGGGTTTTTTTGGTTTGGGGTTTTTTTGGTTTGGGGTTTTTTTGGTTTGGGGTTTTTTTGGTTTGGGGTTTTTTTGGTTTGGGGTTTTTTTGGTTTGGGGTTTTTTTGGTTTGGGGTTTTTTTGGTTTGGGGTTTTTTTGGTTTGGGGTTTTTTTGGTTTGGGGTTTTTTTGGTTTGGGGTTTTTTTGGTTTGGGGTTTTTTTGGTTTGGGGTTTTTTTGGTTTGGGGTTTTTTTGGTTTGGGGTTTTTTTGGTTTGGGGTTTTTTTGGTTTGGGGTTTTTTTGGTTTGGGGTTTTTTTGGTTTGGGGTTTTTTTGGTTTGGGGTTTTTTTGGTTTGGGGTTTTTTTGGTTTGGGGTTTTTTTGGTTTGGGGTTTTTTTGGTTTGGGGTTTTTTTGGTTTGGGGTTTTTTTGGTTTGGGGTTTTTTTGGTTTGGGGTTTTTTTGGTTTGGGGTTTTTTTGGTTTGGGGTTTTTTTGGTTTGGGGTTTTTTTGGTTTGGGGTTTTTTTGGTTTGGGGTTTTTTTGGTTTGGGGTTTTTTTGGTTTGGGGTTTTTTTTTTTTCTGTATTATTTCTTGTGTGAATATAAAATAAAAATTTGGATCTGGGAAACTCTGCTTATGTACTTACTAAATTACCTAGCTTGTTCATTTATTTTAAATACGAATATTATTCCTAGAACTTCACAAAAGAAAAGAAATTATTTCTCACTTTTTTATTGTTTTATGCTGTCTTATTTTCCAGATGCCTAAAGTGGTACAAGAGTAGTAGTAAGATATCTTGATTTTTATCTCAAAATTAGAGTTATACACCTTGGAAACTCTATTTTCTAGGCTTTCGAAAATGTAACAAAAATGAGTACCAGGATTAATGCAGTCAAAAGGTTAATTTCAGTTGCATCTGAGATGCTTTAAATATTAGATTGTAATTGTGATGTTTATTTAATTAAAAATAACATTTTGTCTGCTCAGATCTCTTTTAAACAGAACATGAAGAAAACCGTCTCTTTACCAAGCAAGGTTGTTGAAATGAAAAACTTTGATTTCTGTAGGAGTCAGATATTTTTCATGTGAAAATGTTCGCAACATCCAGGAATATCCAAGTTCAATATTCCTCATAACAGAGGGATGGGTCCTAACATTTTCATTTAAAATTAAAATATTGTCTGAGTTCATATTAACAGAGTATTGTGAGGTTTTTGTATTTGCAGTTCAAGCATAGTTTTCTGCTTTCCCAAATTGTATCTGCTGACCTCTTTCATGTTATACTAGAAATAGATCATGCCTGATTCTCATGTGTATACTTTATGCCCATAAATCATTTCTGTATATGATTATGCACTTGTAGGAAATTGGATATTGAATTAGGTGGAAGATAATTGGCTTTAAACTGGAAGAGGTTGGATTTAGACTAGCTATTGGAAAGAAATTCTTTACTGTGATGGTGATGAGACACTGACACGGTTTGCCCAGAAAAGTTGTGCCTGCCCCCTCCCTGGAAGTGTTTAAGGCCAGGTTGGATGGGGCTTTGAGCAACCTGGTCTAGTGGGAGGTGTCCCTGCCCATGTCAGGGGGTTGGAACTAGATGTTCTTTGAGGTCTCTTCAAACCCAAACTATTCTATGATTCATATAATGCTTACTGCAGGATATCACTACTTTATGTAAACCTAGTTGAGGTCGTTTTAAATAGCTGTCTCAGGTATAGATAACTGTGGAGTAGAATTTTGTCATGGAATTGCATGAGGGCTAGTGACCTTATGTCATGAAGGTTCTGGACTCTGCATCTGATGTTATAACAACACAGTTGATAAATAGAAGAGCATTCTAAATTTAACTTACGTATGTGAGAGTTGTAATCAGTTGATTGACTAGTGATAAATGTAATTAATGAGAACACAGATGTGTCCTTGATGCAAATACAGATTTGATGTTGCTCATGAAACAATAATAGGAGAAAGCAAATGGTTAATTTGAGTGAATGGTAATGTGCAAAGTGACCCAATCTTTGATGCTGAAAGTCAAGCTACCTTTTGTCTAGTTTTCAAGATCACGGTGGAACAGTGTTTTTTGATTATAATAAAACTTGAACTCTCATCCTGAGCAATGCTTTTGCAACATGTGAAGTGTCAATGAAATTTCCACTTGTTTTCAGACAACTCCATGATGTCGCTAATGACTTCTAAAATATAAAGCAAAACAGTAAACTTTCTAAACAGGTCAGAGTTTTGGATTTTTTTTTTTTTTTTTTAATACACTGGCTTGCTTCCTTCTAAGAAGCAAAAAATCCTGGAAATACTGTAAGAAATATTAGTCTTTAGAAAAAGTATTTTGATATTGTCAGTGTGGAAGAAGAAATTTAAAAATTGCTGAATAAAATGCCTTTATTTGTCATTGTGCACTGACATATTCAAATAAAAATGTGTACTCTTCATCCCTGGAAAGGTGATGGAACAGCATGTTCTTGGCACTATCTTTAGGCATATCAAGGATGAGGGGGTCATTAAGAGCAGTCAACATGGTTTTACCAAGGGTAAGAGGATAGTAAAGAGCCAGGCATTTGTCCTGGAAATCCTGTTCCTGATAGCCTCTTCCAGTGTGCTATATTCTATATTTTCACGGTCCTTTTTTTGACACTAGTGGCAGAAATGCTGACATTTCTTCCAGTAGCAGCATTTTCCCTGAAGAAAATAAAAGCTCCAGTGATGAAGGTGGAAATCAAAGCTGAAAACAAAATAGCATTCAGACTTTTGCCAAGAACTGCTTGCTAGCTCTAAAAGCCTGACCTTACTGAGGCAGTAATATCTTCCTTCCTGGAGCCTTGCAGCACGTTCCAGGAACTCAAACTTGCTCTGAACAATGTGTTGCTGCTATTCAGCCTTACATCAGTCATTTTGACCAACCTTATAGCCTTCTATGAGGAAATAACTAGGTGGATAGATGATGGTAGAGCGGTAGATGTGGTTTGTCTTGATTTCAGTAAAGCATTTGACACTGTCTCCCACAGCATCCTTGTAGATAAGCTGATAAAGTATGGGTTTGGTGATCAGGTAGTGAGGTGAATTGTGAACTGGCTGAAGGGAAGAAGCCAGAGAGTTGTGGTCAATGGGACGGAGTCTAGTTGGAGGCCTGTGACTAGTGGAGTCCCTCAGGGGTTGGTACTGGGACTGGTGTTGTTCAATATCTTCATCAATGACCTGGATGAGGGTACAGAATGTATCCTCAGCAAGTTTGCTGATGACACCAAACTAGGAGGAATGGCTGACACACCAGAGGGTTGTGCTGCCATTCAACGAGACCTTGATAGGCTGGAGAGTTGGGTGGGGAGAAAATGAAATTCAGCAAGGGCAAGTGTAGAGTTTTGCATGTGGGGAAGAACAACCCCATGTACCAGTACAGGTTGGGGGCTGACCTGCTGGAGAGCAGTGTAGGGGAAAGGGACCTGGGGGTCCTGGTGGACAGCAGGATGACCATGAGCCAGCAATGTGCCCTTGTGGCCAAGAAGGCCAATGGCATCCTGGGGTGTATTAGAAAGGGGGTGGTTAGTAGGTCAAGAGAGGTTCTCCTTCCCCTCTATTCTGCCTTGGTGAGGCCACATCTGGAGTATTGTGTCCAGTTCTGGGCCCCCCAGCTCAAGAAGGACAGGGAACTGCTTGAGAGAATCCAGCGCAGAGCCACAAAGATGATGAAGGGAGTGGAACATCTCCCTTATGAGGAAAGGCTGAGGGAGCTGGGTCTCTTTAGCTTGGAGAAGAGGAGACTGAGGGGTGACCTCATTAATGTTTATAAATATGTAAAGGGTGAGTGTCATGAGGATGGAGCCAGGCTCTTCTCAGTGACATCCAATGATAGGACAAGGGGCAATGGGTACAAGCTGGAACATAGGAGGTTCCACATAAATGCAAGGAAGAACTTCTTCACAGTGAGGGTAACAGAACACTGGAACAGGCTGCCCAGAGAGGTTGTGGAGTCTCCTTCTCTGGAGACATTCAAAACCCACCTGGACATGTTCCTGTGTGACCTGATCTAGGTATTCCTGCTCTGGCAGGGGGATTGGACTAGATGATCTTTTGAGGTCCCTTCCAATCCCTAACATTCTGTGATTCTGTGATTCTCTTCTCTGTAATCCCTGAGATAATGTGCATTTTATTGTGTTTACGAACCATGACAACACAGATATTTCATATTTAAACAACATACCACAGTAACATGAGAATAAGAGTATTTGCATAGTTTTAGAGGGAATAGAACTGATTCACTGTAATAGTGATTTATAATTTATTAAATTTTTTTTTAGTATCTGGTTGTATGGAATGAAACCATTAGAGCCACTGTCAATAGATATGCTTTTTAGACCATCTGCCCAAATAGTAAAACATTTTGATAGGAATGACAAAAGCATCTTTTCTGACATGGCCAAATTAAACATCTGGAATAGGTCCACCATGCTTTGGGTAGCCACTTAATTTAGAGGATATAACAGTTTCTAAGTGAACGTAAGTCTTTCTTTGAAATCAGTTTTCTCAGAAAAATAGATGGAAATCTCTGAATTTCCCAGTTTCATGCACCTTCCTAGAGGGGATGCTGCACATGCTGTAGATTCTTCAGAAGCTAGTCTCTACGTGACCTGGTTACCATTTCCTAATCTTTTCACATATTGTTTTCCTTGGTAAACTAGTATTTTCTGTACTTACAAGTTTTATTGTTTTCTTAAAAATTATAGCTGTTGCATAAACTATATTTGGTTAATGACTTATCAGAATGGTTTATTTGTCATATCTGTTTTTTCTTATTCATGAGAACCCTCTCACAGCCTAAAAATGCTAAAGTAGCTTTTCTGTCATTCATTTTGGCTCTTTGAGTAAGTAGTGCAGCTAAATAAGAGTGAACATATTGTTGCTGTATCTAATTAATCATACATTTTCAAATGTTTCCTTAGATTACAGCAGCCATTAGACTTCTCTAACTAAATACCTTACTAATTGTAGCAAAGTTAAAAATCCTGAATCTCCCATTGTTTCCTACAGCAATCAATTCTGCTAGACTAGAAAGAGCTAATTTTGCATTTAGTCTACATATTTTCAATTGGGATTACTAGTTTTCAATTCTATGTAAATTTGCTTGGTAGAAAACTAAATTAGTAGTCATCTTATCAATGTAATGAGCATAATACTAAACATCGTTAAGCTCATGCTAAACATGTTTATAAGCATTGATAAGATTCCCTCTAAGTCTTCTCTTCTC
Organism: Podargus strigoides; assembly: GCA_028020825.1. Classification (NCBI taxonomy): domain Eukaryota; kingdom Metazoa; phylum Chordata; class Aves; order Caprimulgiformes; family Podargidae; genus Podargus; species Podargus strigoides. The sequence goes on along the minus strand of CM051621.1, from coordinate 22,599,849 downwards.
CAGGCTCAACAGACCCAGGTCTCTCAGCCTTTCCTCATAAGAGAGATGCTCCGGTCCCCTCGTTATCTTCATTGCTCTCTGCTGGACTCTCCCCAGTAGTTCCCTGTCTCTCTCTCCAAGTGAGGAGACCAGAACTAGATGCAGTACTCCAGATGTGATCTCTCTAGGGCAGAGTAGAGGGAGAGGATCACCTCTCTCAACCTGTTGTCCACACTCTTCTTAATGCATCCCAGGATGCCATTGGTCTGCTTGGCCCCAAGGGCACCTTGCTGGCTCATGGTGAACTTGTTGTCCACCAGGACTCCCAGGTCCTTCTCTGCAGAGCTGCTTTCCAGCAGCATAGGGTTTTTCCTCCCTAGGTGCAGGACCCTGCACTTGCCTTTGTTGAACTTCATTAGGTTTCTCTCCACCCAACTCTTCAGCCTGTCCAGGTCCTACTGAATGGCAGCACAGCCTTCTGGTGTGTCAGTTGGTGAATCCATGTTGAATCCATTGAACATGTGAATCCATGTGAATCCATTGAATCCTGGTAACCTTTTCCTCCACATGCTTAGAAATAACATCCAGAATGAGCTGTCCGTCACCTTTCTAGGAATGGAGGTGAGGCTGACTGCTCTGTGGTTTCCTGTGTCTTCCTTCTTCCCCTTCTTGAAAACTGCAGTGATGTTGGCTTTCCTCCAGGCCTCAGGTACCTTTCCTGTTCTCCATGACCTTTCAAAGATGATGGAAAGTGGCGTAGCAATAACATCTGCCAGCTCCCTCAATACTCATGGGTACATCCCTTAGGGGCCGATTTGCAGGTGTGCAGTTTGCCTAAGTGATCTCTAACCAGATCTTTCTCTTAGCAGTAAAGACTGAAGAAAAGAAGGCATTCAGTTATTCCATCTTCTCTGTATCCTCTGTCACCAGGCACCCACCTTGTTCAGCAATGAGCCCACATTTTCCCTAGTCTTCCTTTTGCTACTGGTGTACTTGCAGAAGCCCTTCTTGTCCTTGACATCCCTTGCCAGATTTAATTCCAAGTGGGCCTTAGCTCTCCTCATTGCATCCCTGCATACTCTGACAAAGTTCCTGTATTCCTCCCAAGTGGCCAGTCCTTTTTTCCACATTCTGTAAACTTCCTTCTTCCATTTGAGTTTTTTCAGAAGCTCCTTGCTCATCCATGCAGGTCTCTTGTCTCCTTTGCTTGATTTCCTACTCCTAAGGATGCACTGATCTTGAGTTTGGAGGAAGTGATGCTTGACTATTAACCAGCTCTCTTGGATCCCCTACCTTCTAGAGCCTTAGCCCATGGGATTTCTCCAAGAAGGTCTTTGAAGAGGCCAAAGTTAGCTCTCCTGAAATCCAGGGCTGTAATCCTACTTATTGCTCTGCTTCTTCCATGCAAGATACTGGACTCCACCATCTCATCATCACTACACCCAAGGCTGCCACCAGCCTTCACATCCCCAGCTTGTCCTTCTTTGTTAATACAAGGTCCAGCACCACATCTCTCCTTGTTGGCTCCTCTACCACCTGAGTCAAAAAGTTATCATCAATGTTCTTCAAGAATCTCCCGGACTGTGTGCCTAGCTGTATTACCTTTCCAGCAAATATCAGGATGGTTGAAGTCTGCCATGAGAACCCAGGACCTGTGATTGTGAAGCTACTTTCAGCTGTATGTAGAAGGCTTCATCAACTTCCTCTTCCTGATCAGGTAGTCTGAGTGATGCTGTTGTGAGTATTTACTACATATTAGCCTGTCTCTCAATTCTTACCCTTAAGTTTTCAACTTGTTCTTCATCCACCTCTGGACAGAGCTTGATACATTCCAGTTGCTCCCTCACATAAAGAGTGAAACCAACACCTTGCTGTGCTGACCTGTCTTTCCTGAAAGGTATATAGACATCCATGACAGCATTCCAGTCGTGTGAGCTATCCCATCATGTCTCTGTTATTGCAGTGAGATCTATATTTCTTCCTGTTTATTCCCCATGCTGCATGTGTCGGTGTACAGGCATTTCAGAGAGGTAATCAAGCATGCAGGTTTTTCTGGAGGGGTGCAAGTGAATCTACCACAGACTTACACACCCTTGAGGTGGTTGGCCTTCTGGTTCTCACTTTGGGAGGCAGCTAAGGAACATTTTTTGCTGCTCTTGGTGGCCTGGCTTATTCCCCAGTTGGATGTAATGGCACCAGCATTGAGATTTTGGATCTCACCCCCGCCCCCCCGAGTCCTTCAGTTTAAAGCCCTCCTCACCAAATTGCCCAGCCTGTTGCCAAAGATTCCCTTTCCTCTTCTAGAGAGGTCAATTCCATCCTTCCCTAAAAGATTATAGTCATCAAAGGATGTCCCATTCTCATAAAAGCCAAAACCCTCACTATGGTACCAGTCACATAGCCAGAAATTAATACGCATTGTATGTCTATTTCTGGCTGCCCCCTTTCCTCCAACTGGTAAAATGGAGGAAAAACTAACTTGGCTGCCAATATTTTTCACTTGCACCCCTAGGGTTTTATAGTCTTCCTTGATTTTGCCCAGGTTCTGGCTTGTGGTGTTGTTTCTGCCTGCAGGAAAGAGTAGCAATGGATAGTATGTGCTCTTGACCAGTTGTGGCACCCTCTCAGTAGTGTCTCTCCTGGAAGGCAACATACTTTCATGACTCCCTGTCAGGCTGACAGATGGACATCTCAGTGCCCTTCAATAGTCACCCATTATGTGCACTCGGTGTTTCTTTTTACATCATCCTCTGTATGCTGTTGGTACAGTTTCTCCTTGCAGACCTTGCTCATGAGTGTCAATAGCTGTTAAAGCCTCATATCTGTTTTTGATTGTGATGATGGAAGGTGGAGACTGAAGCAGAGTCCTGCTTTTGTGAATCTCCAGCACCCAAGGTGCCCCATTCTTGGTGCTGTCCACTACAGGAACATGGTTATGAAACTATGTATCAATTTCTGTCTCAGCCCCTGTAATACTGCACAGTCTTTTAACTGTTCTCTGCAACTCAGCCATGTGATGTAAGAGATCATCAACCTGTGCACACCTAATCCATGTATTTACCTTTCACCAGAAGGAGGATCTGGGCACTCACTGCAACCTACCCTCAGTACTGATGTCTCTTTCCTTACCAGTTCCATCTGGGTGGATGCATCAGACATCTGAGGGACTTTCTCTGTAGGAACTCTTGTTTTGGCTCTGAGGGAAGTGCCCACCATTTTGACAGAAACCTAGAGTATTTCCCTGGGCTATGGGCCTATAAGGGGTTTGCAGGGTCCTCCCTGAAAGCCCTTTGGCACAAACTGCTGTACCACACCCTGGCTGATGCTCCACACTCTCTTTACCCACCATGTTCACAGCAATCCTGGTTGCTAGCGTTCTCCAGGGACATTTAAATCTCCTGCAGTTGCTCCTGGCAACACCCAAGCCACATCAGCCTCACTTATGAGAGCTGCCAGCTCCTGGTGGGTCTCTCTGCTCTTTCTTGGATATCTCTAGCTCCAAGAACCCCCCTGTACACCTGAATCCTCAGTCCCCAGTACAGGAAAGACATGGAACTGCTGGAGCGGGTCCAGAGGAGGGCCACAAAAATGGTCAGAGGGATGGAACACTTCTCTTATGAGGAAAGGCTGAGAGAGTTGGGGTTGTTCAGCCTAGAGAAGACTTCAGGGACACCTTATTGGGGGGGCTTGCAAGAAAGATGGGACAGACTTTTTAGTAGGACCTGTAGAGATAGGACAAGGGGTAATGTTTTTAAACTAAAAGAGAGTAGATTCAGACTCGAAATAAGGAAGAAATTTTTTACTATGAGAGTGGTGAAATACTGGAACAGGTTGCCCAGAGAGGTGGTAGAAGTCTCATCCCTGGAAACATTCAAGGTCAGGTTGGACAGGGCTCTGAGCAATCTGATCTAGTTAAAGATGTCCGTGATCATTGTAGGGATGCTGGACTAGATGACCTTTAAAGGTCCACTAACTCAAATCATTCTATGATTCTATTTCTTGTCAATCTACTACCATGGTAGAAAGAATGTCATGTGAGTTCAAAAAGGAAAAAAAAAACATCCTCACTGCATATATTTTCATTCTTATTTTTCCATTATGGGAATACTATATTTTTAATCCTCTTTGGTGCTTTGAAATTTCTTCTTGAACTTCCCACATAGAAAAGTTCAGTGTTCTGATTCTGTCTTTTTTTCTTTTTTTTTTTTTTTCCCCCTAGAAAAGAAACGAGATAACATTTCCAAGAATAATCATAGACATTTAATTCGGTCCTCTTCTTATTCCTCTTTCCTGTGAGTGTTTCCAGGTAAAATTATGTTATTCTCATTGGAAAGCATTTTTTGTATATGTGTGTACATAAAGAGCATAAATACCTGATACTTACAGCTTTTACATTTCTTTTTCCATGTTCTACCATTCTGTGATTACAATTCCTCTGAAAGCAGAAGAACTGCATTTTCCCTGCTGAAAACAGCATTTAAGTTAGTGGTACTGTGAGTTTGAGATAGCAAAGGAAATGCATCAGTTCTAAAAACCGTAGATGGTCTTAAAAAACCCCCGTGTTTTTCTATGGGTTAAATGTAGTTTTATTAAATGTGGAAAAAAATTATGTGGTTTCCCTTGTCCAGCTTCAGTGTACTTGAAGTGCTGGGGTCTGAACCCCGAGCCCTGAATTAAGGTTGACATATGGGTGGTCCCCATGGTCCTTCAAAAGGAGGGGATGAGTTTGCCTTTTGGCTTTCCTCCAAGGTGCGGCTGGCCTTGTAGGGAAAGCCCTTGGGTAAATAAGCCCCAGGTGCCCTGCATTGGGTAAATGAGTGCCAGGTGTCCTGCTTTGGGCATAAAAGCTGGGACCATTTGCAGGAAGGGTGGAGTGTCTGTCTGTGAGGTGCATTCACTTTGCAGAGTTTCCTGTTGGGGAAGGACCTCCTGACTCTCCCTGCAACTGGGCCCCAGTCAGGTTTGGCATTTGCAAATGCGGGCTTCGTGGGAAGACAGTGTGTGGCTACTTCTATACTGTATGATCAGCCTATTGAGCTTTGTTTCCTTGTTTATTCCACCTATTATTGGTCGTGCTGTGTCATTCCTGGGGTTGCTGGAGTTGATGTTTATTATTTGTGATCTGTTTGACTTGTTTGTACCCCCAGCAATCCCCCATATACTGACTTTTCTATGTAAAATAGAATCAATAGAATCTGGTTACTTAACAGAGATCTTATTAACCTGAAAGATATTTTCTAATTCAGTCACAGATGCAGTCATGAGTAGTCGGCTAGAAATGAGGTAATTGGGGTGTGACAGAGCTCTTAGTCTGTATCCATAATTCATAGTTCATAACAAAAGAAAATGCAAAGGTGCCCTATGGCAGAAAGTTCTTATCGTAAGTTAAGTTTTTTAAAAGTTGATAAAATTAATTGCTGTTACGGTTTTGATATCAGTGCACCATCTTTCAGTACAGAGAACAAAGCTCATGTTTCAGCAATACAGGGACTTAGGGAAATACAAGTTGGTCAGCCTCACTTGATCCCTGGGAAGGTGATGGAGCTAATCCTGGAGACCATTTCCAGGCACATGAAGGACAAGAAAATCATCAGGAGTAGTCAACGTGGATTCACAAAGGAGAAGTCATGCTTGCCCAACTTGATAACCTTCTATGTCAAAATGACCAGCCTTGTAGAGAATAGTGGACACTGTCTATCTACACTTCAGGACGGAGTTTGACACTGATGAACTATTGGGCTGGATGAGCAGACAGTGCAGTGGATTGCAAACTAACTAAATGGCTGGGCTCAGAGGATGGTGATCAGTGTATGAAATCTAGCTGGAGGCCAATTTCATTTTTGAACAAATGTAGAATGAGAATTCTGCATTTTTGGAAGAATGTAGAATGCTTTTCACTTTTACAGAATCTAACTTATTATCACAAACCTTTGGAGACAGCCAAAGAACGTTTATTCAGAAAGGAATGCAGTAGAGAGTTAGAAAAGTCCATTTTTGGCTCCTGCGAGTATTGGGGGCTTCCTAGTATACTGCCCAGCCAGATTTGAAAAGATTCAGTCGGAATGTGCTTCTTCACTTCCAGAAAAAACACTGTTTCACTGATGAATATGGATAACTGTCTCAGGGGGTTATTTTGTTGTGTTTGACACTATCCTTACATCTCTGAACTATTACATTATAGGATATTTAGAAGCTATGACTGAGATTATTCCTTTCTTTCATCTGCTACATTTCTGTTTGGAGGAAGTTGATCTTATTTTAACCGCCAAGCAAAGATCTTCAAACATCTATTGCAATTTAGTTTTCCTTCATTTATCAAAGTGGAGAAAAGTAAAATAATATTGAATCACTGTAACCACATTATACCCTGTATAGGTCTGTAACAGCTGACTGACAGGCCCTTCTCCATTATCCATGATGTTTATTTTGTGATAACCACACATTTACAACTCTCAATACATAATATTTAGGAATACTAAAGAAAAGTCACTTAAAACCACTAGAGACTGTGAAAGAATTTCAAATTAAATAATTACCATTACTAGCTCTGCAGAAGTTTCAGTAAATGCTGAAGAGGAGAAGACTGCAGGTGCTGACTTCAGAGAGTGAAAAACCTCTATAGAAAATATTCTAAACTATACATTTTAAGTTTTTGATTGTTTTTCTCCTGTATTGCCTCCTGCTGCTGGAAGGCCACCTGGTCTCTGTTACATCTCCTATTCAGCATATTTAAGGTTTGCTAGAACTGCTTCAGGGTTGAATAGAATAATGTTAATATGGCAGATTTTGACATTCTGTTGCTCAAATGGCAACATTTTTTAATTTTTTTTTTCTTTTTGCTAAATTGAAATTCAAATTCCCTTCAGAGTAGAAGATTCTGAACTCTAGACTTCAGAGAACTTGCAGAGCAACAATTTAGTTTTTTCCCCGGTTGCATCAAGCAGTAGAATAGAAGACTTTACTGTTTAAATCAGCAGAGTCGCATGAAAGAAAAAGCAACATCTGGCCAAACCCCTACAAAAATGATACTCATTAAATACTACCACACTACAAAGCTGTTACACTGTAGAGATAAATGTTTAAGTTCTAAGAACTACATTTCTCAGAGGTGCTCTTATAGGTGGCAAGTGAATGGTATGAGTCTCAGAGATGCTGAGCATATCTCAACCATCTTTATATTTCATTTTATATTCAAGATTAAAACACATTTTAAATTGGCTATAATCTGCATGCTCAGAAGTCTGTCTTCAGACATCTGTGTTTTTAAATCATTACTGTAGAGAGGAATTTGTTAAGCAGTACAAAACATTTAAGAGAAAAATATATTCAAGGTGATTGATTTCCATAAAGAAGAAACAATATTTTAAATTACATCTGTATTTCAGTCAATATATATTTTCTTTTTATAGGAAATGCAAAGACAATTTAGGTCTATATGGAATATGGATTTAAAAAATCTTCAGAGGTAATCTGCTTTAAAGAAGATGTTCTTAAATCTGGGTTTTGTGTAGACAGGTCCACAGATGCAAATGATTTCAAGACATTCTTTTTTGTGATTGCAAATACGATAGGAACACTACCTACATTCGACAAGCTCCAGAAATGTTGCTGAAAGGGAGAGGAAATAACTGTTGACCTGCTGTTTAACAGGGTAAGACTTGTTTTATTATCAAAGCTGCATAGATGCTTTACAGGTCATTAGCAGCAAAAAGTTTGGTTGGTCAAAGTTATCTGGCTATTTGTAATTTGTTGTTATATAAATGGTCAATTCTAAAGCTCAGTACATAGACCAATACAATGGTAAATATATTTTGAAAATCTTTACAAATCACAATAAATGATTAGAACATCACACAAAGGATATTGCAGAGCGTAAGCATCACCTTTGTCTGATTTACCATGCAGATCCCTAAAAAAGTTTAAGACCATATGAAGAGTGTTACAGCTTACACAGTAGAAATACATTGCCATTTCTTTGGAAAAGGGAGAATCCGAAGGAAGGAATTGTGATGTTCTGTTACTGAGTTAAAGAGCTGAAATCCATGAAATCATTGAAATGCTTGTGAAAATTACTGAATTTTTGTTATAACCAGTCTTAAAGCTTTGGCTGAGGAAAGATGGTTTCTAATTTTTTTTGCATGTCAGACCTGTTAATGGAAGTACAATACGGACATCTAAACAAACTATGAATTATTTCTATTAGAGATTGATAAGATTTTGGGGGGGGGGTTATTGATAATATTACTCAATTTGTTAGATACTAGTTTTGTATGCATTTGTAAATATTTCATTATTTTTCTTCTCATTATTCTATTTCTCTTTTTATTGTTGTAGTCTCATTAAAGCTGTTTTAGCTTTATTTCCAACTTGGAAGTCTCTCTCTCTTTTCTTCTTTCCCTTACCCTGTCTGGGAAGAGAGAGGGGTTAACAGAGAACATCTGCTGTCCATTTAGTGTCTGGCCCAGCCTCAAACCACAACACTGTTTTAGACAAAGTAAATCACGCTTTTGTCCCATTCCTTTTTCTGTAGCCATAGAATTTGTCAGCTGCAAGAAACTTACATGTTGTTTTTGAAATCTAGAAGTGTGAAGGTCATGAAGGGTACCTCAATCCATTTGTAAAACTGGGATATTTCTATCATCTCTCCTCTCTACAATCGAGACCTAACCACCTTCCTAATTTTTAAATGTAGGTGGTACTCAGTGATGCACAACATGAATCTTCATGGATATTTGCCCTTACATTTGTGACAGCATGGTCAGAGAAGTATTAGATATGGCTCTATTGCCTCAAATTAAAATTTCTAAACTGCTGAGGCAGAAGAAAATCCAGACAGTAGACAGATGAAGAATAAATTTCTTTTCTGATCTCTAATAGATGTGTAGCTAAAAGGCAAAATACTTGAGAAAACCAGGACAAACAGCACTATCCTATCACCCTCCAGTGCCCATTAAGAAAATAAGGGATTTGATGGCAGGTGATATATGATATGAGGATTTCTCAGAATCTGGAAATCTGTTTTATAGTGCAGGTCTGAAAAAGAGAAACAGATGGACAATACTCCAGATGATTCCCTGAAGTCTATTCAAGTTTCTGTAAAAGATGTGTTACTGGGCTTCCATTTTTACTTGATTCAAACGCCACATAGAAAGACTTCCCAAGGATACACCTGAAGATTTAGTGAAGACTCTGGTGTGCAAACCGATACAGTGATGAAGGTAGAAGGTTCTTTTAAAATCACTTTGATACTAAAAGTCAAGTTTATACTTCCTGTATTATCTTTCATTTCCCTTTTTAAGCCAGCTACGAACAATAATGAGTAAATTGCAGACAATAATTTATATGCATTAAAACTGAGTAAAATATTTAGTAATTCTGTGATAAAACTACTCTTATTAGTTAAATATCTAGATACTGGGTGCAATTCACTGTTTTGAGTCACTTCTGTGACACAGGGTGGTGATAGTGAATCCTTTTGATAGGTTGCTGTTATGATTAACTCCATTTCAGATAAGGTGTTTTCTGAATTTTTAATCATCTGCTTTGGAAGTGAGCTAATGGGTCTTTTTCCTTTCTATAGAGCATATTTTATTTAAAAATCCTTTGCATACACAAAAGTGAGGAGTCTGGTTAAATATGCATGCAAGAGAAGCTAGAAATAAAGAATTCAAAGGACAACCATGGGGAGATTTGATTAGGCTGTGCACTTCACAAGCATTTCTGTAGGGTACTGTAGGTACTCTTTTGGATTAGAAAAGTTTGTGACTAGGATATAATGACTTTTTATTCCCCATGAAACTCTCTTTTTGTCTTAGTCACTTTTTTCTTATATGACTAATGATATCATTCAAATAAAAGCCATGAATGTTTCACTCAATAAGTTACAAAAAGAATAGTATTTCAAGCTTTGAAATATTAATAGACTAAAGAAAAAGAAGGCATAAGAAAAAGAGTGTGACCACTTTGCTCTCTTCAGTGACCAAATAACCATCTCAAAGTTAGTTATTCTAGTTATCTCAAAGGTTTGCTTCAAAGAAGTTTCGTGGGTTTTTTTGAAGATTTAGTATTTTATGACTGAGAACAGAATAGATATGCAGATATCTACAGCCAGGATGAGGAAAGATTAGAAAAAAGCTGTTAGGGTAGAAGTCTTCTGTTCAAGGATTTCATAGTTCTTACCTGGTTTCTTATTTTAAACTCTTTTCTTTTTCAAGTAAGTATATAAACAATAGATTTGGATATCTAGATGTTTAGCAAATGTTTAGCAACTGCCATATAACAAATACAAACAGCAGCCTAATACTGAAAGCTTGTAGATCATATTAAAACAGCTCCAGTCTAGGATAATGTTTTGTGCACTAGGCCTACCTTTTAGCTATTTTTATTATATTTGTACCAATGTCTCAAGGATCTAGTAGTATTTACAAGCCAACTCCTTGATGCCCTTGAATTCCAAGATACGAGTTTCTTACCCAGACTCCTCAGACAATGAATCTCAGAAAGAGCTTATGCTGAAAGTCCTCTTCAGAGAAAAAAGATATGAACTATGAATATCAATACATTTGTTTTTATGAGGTAAGTAATGTGGGTTAATGTAGTTTCTCTTCAACATAGGAAGAGCAACACTTCTGTACCTCATATGTAATGCATGTCAACTTATATCAGGTTAATTAGTGGTAGACACATTTGATACAAGTGAGCTAGGAAAGACAGCTCTCCTGTCACTGAAGACATGCAACAAACTTGTTTTGAGTGCAAAGTGGGGTAAGCTGTACAGAAGTTTTACCTCTGGTAGTCAGTATATCCCATCTTTAAAGTGTAACCAAACATGTAAGCAGCAGGTTCTTAGAATAAGAATGGATTCAGTTACTTACTGGGCTGATTCTATTCTATCCAAAGAAAAACATTGCTAAGATTAAATAATTTAAAGTATAAAATATTAAAGTAAGTAATTTAATAAGTTGGTCATTGTAATCAAATACTGAAAAAGAATCATAAAATCAGAGAACCATGGAATCACACAATCGTTTGAACTGAAAAAGACCTTCAGGGACCATCTAGTCCAACCCCCCTGCCATGGGTACAGACATCATTCACTAGATTAGGTTGCTCAAAGCCCTATCCAACCTAATCTTGAACACTTCCAGAGATAGGGCATCCACAACTTTTCTGGGAAACCTGTTCCAGTTTCTCACCACAGTTGTCAAAAATGTCTTCCCTACATCCAATCTAAACCTGCCCTCTTTTAGTTTAAAACTGTTGTTCTTTGTCCTGTCATTAGAAGCCTTGGTAAAAAGTCTCTGTCTTTCTTAAAAGCCCCCTTTATATATTGAGAGGCTGCCAGAAATTCTCTCCAGGCCTTTTCTTCTCCAGGCTGAACAAACCCAACACTCAGCCTTTATCATAGCTGGTGTTCCAGCCCTCTGATCATTTTTGTGGCTCTCCTCTGGACCTGCTCCAACAGGTCCATGTCTTTCTTGTGCTGGGGTGGGGTCTCACAAGAGTGGAGAACAGGGGGAGAATCACCTCCCTCAACCTGCTGTCCAAAGAAGGAGAGCTAAGAAAAATCTATTTTCCCTTGTCTGGAAGAAATAGAAAATGATTATAACATCCAGGTTAAGGTCAAAAATCTTGATATATTTTTTTTAAATTAAAAAATTTACTCTTTGTATATAATAAGAGTATATGCAGCTTGCACTTCACAGCAGAGTCAGATGGGGATTTAATTTCTGCTCCCACCTCCAAAGAATAACACAATGTGAACAGGAATAGTTTTATTCTTAGACTTTCACTTGAAATCTGAAGTATCTCACAGTCTCCAACACTAAGAATATGACAAATGATATTCTGGTCTGAATGGACTGTAACTTTGTTTCACCTTGACAATCCCTGTATGCCTAATCTTTCATAGTCAGACTGTAAAAAGCTCATCATTAGATATTTGCAGCATTTGCCTCAGTCTTTAACAGTCAGACCAGTTATCCTCATGGTATTCAGTCCCCTGAGCTGGAAGATTGGGATGGAGATCAGAATAATCCCCTCATAATCCAGGAAATAGTAGTGAAGGACCTGCTAAATCAATTAGACACCCATAAGTCTATGGGACCGGATGAGATCCACCCGAGAGTGCTGAGGGAGCTGGCGGAGGAACTTGCCAAGCCTCTCTCCGTGATCTATCAGCAGTCCTGGTTATCGGGTGAGGTCCCAGATGAGTGGAGACCTGCCAGTGTGATGCTCATCTGCAAGAAGGAGGATCCGGGGAACTACAGGCCTGTCAGCCTGACCTCAGTACTGGGGAAGATTATGGAACGGTTCATCCTGGGGGAGATCATGTGGCAAGTGCAGGACAACAGTGGGATCAGGTCCACCCAGCATGGGTTCATGAAGGGCAAGTCCTGTTTAACCAACCTGATCTCCTTCTATGATCAGGTGACCCGCCTAGTGGATGAGGGAAAAGCATGGATGTTGTCTTCCTGGACTTCAGTAAGGCATTTGACACAGTTTCACAGAATCACAGAATGTTAGGGATTGGAAGGGACCTCAAAAGATCATCTAGTCCAATCCCCCTGCCAGAGCAGGGGGGATTTTCCCATAGCATTCTGCTGCAGAAGCTGGCGGCTCATGGTCTAGCCAGGTGGACTCTGCTGGGTTAAAAACTGGCTGGATGGCCGAGCCCAGAGAGTTGTGGTGAATGGAATCCACATGGAGACCGGTCACAAGCGGTGTCCCTCAGGGCTCGTATTTGGGGCCAGTCCTGTTTAGTGTCTTTACCTATAACCTGGATGAGGGGATCGAGTGTACCCTCAGTAAATTTGCAGATGACACGACATGAAGTGGGAGTGTCGATCTGCCTGAGGGTAGGGAGGCTCTGCAGTGGGATTTGGACAGGCTGGAGCGATGGGCTGAGGCCAATTGTATGAGGTTTAACAAGGGTAAGTGCTGGGTCATGCACTTCAGCCACAACAACCCCATGCAGCGCTGCAGGCTTGGGGAAGAGTGGCTGGGAAGCTGCCTGGCAGAAAAGGACCTGGGGGTGTTGGTTGACAGCTGACTGAACACGAGCCAGCAGTGTGCCCAGGTGGCCAAGAAGGCCAATGGCATCCTGGCCTGTATCAGAAATGGTGTGACCAGCAGGAGTAGGGAGGTGATCATGCCTCTGTATTTGGCACTCGTGAGACCACACCTTGAGTACTGTGACCAGTTCTGGGCACCGCAGCATGGGAAGGACATTGAGGTGCTGGAGCGAGTCCAGAGAAGGGCAACGAGGCTGGTGAGAGGTCTGGAAAACAGGCCTTATGAAGACCAGCTGAAGGAACTGGGGTTGTTTAGCCTGGAGGAGAGGAGACTGAGAGGAGACCTTATTGCCTTCTACAACTACCTAAAAGGAGGTTGTAGCGAGGCTCATGATCGTCTCTTCTACCACTTTACTAATGATAGGACGACAGGAAATGGCCTCAAGTTACATCAGGGGAAGTTTAGGTTGGATATTAGGAAGAAGTTCTTTACTGAGAGGGAGGTTAGACATTGGAACAGGCTGCCCAGGGCAGTGGTGGAGTCGCCATTCCTGGAGGTGTTTAAAAAACGAGTAGATGTAGCACTTGAGGCTATGGCCTAGTGGTTCGGGAGATGTTGGGATAAAGGTTGGACTTGATCCTGGAGGTCCTTTCCAACCATAGTGATTCTATGATTCTATGATTTTCAAGCCAGATTTAGAAATCTTCAGCCTAGATGCTATCTCTGTGTCCTAATACTTGCTCCACTGAATAATAAAGCTATTTTGGACCTCGGAGGTATTTTTGTTTTTCAGCTGTAGTATGCAACATTGGTGACATTTTAAAGGTTAATTAGAGAATACTTATCAAAGCACAATTCCATAGGAAGTGCTGGATGACAAAACCCTGGTGTTGTAAAATTAATTGCACCACTAATGTGTAGGTGAAACAAGTGGAAAGTTTTAATCCAAAGAAACAATTCATTAATCTTCAACTAACTGTACTGCGGTAAGTGAATCACTTCTGTATTCGCATCAAGTTACCTAAAAAAGAAAAAAAATGCTAAGGCCTTCTTTTTAAGCAAGAAAAATTACTTTGCAGACCAGAAATGTATTGTAAACAAATGTTTACCACTGGAAAATATTTTCCAAGTTTATTCTTTAAAGCCCTTAAAATTCAGTTTTAAAAAGAGGAAAGAGGTTCAAATGTTACCTTTGGGCATAGTGGTAAGAACTTAATAAAATGTCATGTATTTTGATAGTAATTGATTCATTTATGGATTAGATGATTTACACAGTAGAACTGAAAAATAAATTTCTTGGTAAGTGTTTTAATACAGAGAGGTAATAGCATACCAAGAGAATGCTATACCACCATTAGTGATAAGCATGTTCTTAACTTTATTATTATTGCAAGTTATAACATATTCTTCTTCATTAAATGAGAAATAAATTAGGAAGAGCTGAAAACTGATGAAGCTTTGTGGGTTTTTTCCTTTTTCTTTTCAATTTTCTTCACAAATCAGTTATGACGCTAGACCTTGAGCACATCATATTCCACAGCTCAGTTAAGTACAAAATATAATAGAAGAAAAAAGTTACCAAGAGCTCAGTTGGTTTTTCATGATATAAAAAAAATGCCTTGACATTGCTCAAAAATTTAAAACATAACTCCTATAACCATAATTGTAGCTACTCTCAAGACCAATTGGTTATAACAACACCCTAAGGCCCATCTAGAACTGTGTCTCTAATGTGTTTCAAGTATTCAAATTTTTAAAAAGCCACTGCAGATTTCGTCTTTCATGTTGAGACATACTAAGTCTTGAATTTCTGAGACTATGAAATTAAGACACTCTCTATACTTTGAAGTACCACAGTTTGGACACCAAAAATGGAGAAGTACAAAATCTCAAACTACCTTTGATTATTCTCATTCAGGAAGTGAGCCCTTAGCCTTATATAATTTGACCTCTTATTTCAAAGATGTTGCATATACAATATGAAAAGATAAACATAAAAAATGAGGAAGAGGACACAAGGAATAGCATGTGATGACTCCCAGCTGTCAGGAAGTTTTAAAAGTCACTAACCAGTTAAGAAAAGAGTCTCTTTCAAACAGCCATGTAGCCTTGTGGGGACTGCTAAGAGAAGCAATTCCTCAAAGACTCAGAGGCCTGGAATTTATGTGTGGAAGAAGGATGAGGAAAAGCAGTGGCAGATGCAAGGAAGAGGTCAGTATATAGTATGGCACTAGTCACAGAGGAATCCTTAAAGCATGAGTGTTTGTTACTGCTCATGGCTTAAATCAGATGTGGATACTTTTGAATTTAGTTGGCTCTGAACAGATGTTTTGGAGCACCAGAACAGAAAAAAAACTGAGATGAAATGTGTTGGCATGGAAGGGACAACAAAATTAAAGCAATCACAGAACTAATCTTTAGTAGGAGTGTCATCACGGAAGCTGAGTGGGAAATAGGAGTAAAACAAGAAGCTAATAAGGACAAGTAAGATGCAAAGGAGGTGTACCATAGACCTGAAGGACCTCAACAGTATGGACCTCAAGCTGACCTAAGAGTTTTAAGGTTCAACGGTATTGCTCAAAGTGAGGATTAGAGTACAAGACCGATGGTTCAGGAATTCTCTTTTAGTATGTCCTCTGAATGAATTTTAGGTGATATTCTTGGAAGAAAGAATTTTTAATTTCACTAACTACTAATTGAATTAGAATTTATTATACTTCTGGAACAATATATTGAGTGCTTGTAATGCACATTAAAAATGTGCTAGGGAAGAAAGTCTGGGTTACTCCTGGCTTGGGTAAAGGTAAACCCATTTGTGGGATTGCTTTTGATCAAGAACCTGGGTGCACTTAGTGGTGATGCAGAAAGATTGGGAATTCTGATGTGTAACTCAAGAGGATTTGATTTTGGGTGAAAATAGCCAATGAATTGAATTGTATGATGTTAATTGTTAAATAACTGTCATTGCATATCATTATCACTATGGTTGCTATATATTATACTAATGGCATCATATTAAGAATCACACAGGTTAATGAAAAATTAACTTTGATGGAGCCAGGACTGATTTCAACAACTGGCACCCAGCAAATTCCTTGAGATTGACATCTGCAACGCACTGACCATGAGCATGAATTATGCTAGATATGCTAGTTACAAGCTCCAACATGAAGCATAAAACAGAGCCTACACTTCATCCTCCTACTGCCTCCAATGTCACCAGCCTGTTGCATAGCATCAAAAAAAGGTCCTATTCCATCAATGAATGTCACCCACTCCATTGACTGAGTGAACTCCACATCATCCCTCCTGCCTTGGAAGACTGGTAGGACAGAAGGAACCGAAAGTTATGGACTAAATTAACTCAATACGCACTTTTCAGGGATGACCCATATGCTAAGGGAATGATATCTGTGTGTATATATCAAAGGACAAGAAAACCAATGGTGATTGATCAGAAAGTATTAGAAAATGTGAAACCTGAGCATAAAGTAAATGATATGGAATAAGGAGTGGATCCTGTCCTGATTTCAGCTGTGATAGAGCTAATCCTCCCTCTTCGTAGCTAGAATAGTGCTGTGGTTTTAATTCAGCATAGGATTTAGTATGAGAAGAATGTTGATAATATACTGATGTTTTTTGTTGTTGCTAAGAAATCAAGAACTTTTCAGCTTCCCATGTCTTGCTAGTGTGCATGAGTCTTTCTAACTTCACCCCTCCGATTCTCTTCCCCCATTCCCTGAGGTGGGGGAGAATGAGCAAGCAGCTGCCTGGTGTTTGGCTGCTGGCCAGGTTAAAATCATGACACCTTGATACAATTTTTTCCTTCTTCCTTCCTGTCTATGTTTAGCCTGTATCTGGGTCTCAGCTGTAGCAGTTGCTCTACCACCTGATAACCACTCCCCAGATGAGAAGGGGTATCAGGGGAAAAAGGGAGAAGCCCCATGAGTTGAAATTTAAATTGATTTAATGAAATAACAGAACTAATACAAACACCAACATAAAGTATACAAGCTTATACTCAGCCTTGTCCTTGAGGGCAACAAAAGGAACAGGAGGCCAAACAGGAGAAGCCCCCAAAAGAGGAACCTTCCCCTCAGTAAACTCCCTCCTTTTGTAATGAGCATGACATAAGTGGTGTAGGATACACCTGTGAGTCATCTTGGGTTAGCTGCCCTGACTGAAACTCCCAGATAACTCAGGGCTATTACTGGCCTGCCTGCCATGGCTGGCCTATGGGTCTGTTTCTCTGAAACCAGGACACTTCCTCAGTGGTATAGCTGTCTTGCCTTTAGAGTAATCAGAATCTTATTGTTTAACAACTAATTAACAATGATGGTCATTAAACAGTAGTTGTATTTATTTGAAAGTCAATATTGCTTCACTTTCATTCCTGCTTTAGTCTGGAAACTAGTATTTATGAGTACACTGTAGAGTACCCCAGTCAATATTCTGTCAAAATATAAATGGCCATAGCAGATGATAAATAATTCTTGACTCCACATTTGAGATGTGTTCCACTTTTGCCAATAGTGGGATTTGGAGTTAAAAAGTAGAAGTAGTCACAGATTTACAAGGGCTAAAGATGGGATATTTCAGGAAACTAGCTGAGATCTGAAGGAAAATGTAGATTCCTGTGGTCTTTAAATGGGCAATGCCATGTAGATGAAAGCATGAACTGCTAATAAAAAAGACAGAAATGTAACTGAAATACTTCTTTTCATTGTTTTGGGGAGTGAGAAATAAAATGGGCTATAGCAGATGCTGGAGATTATTTTCTTTTCAATTCCTGACCACTTTAGAAGTTGCACAATTTTTAGTTCAAACAGAAAGCTCAACTCTCTCAAGCACTGTAAAAATGAAGGCAGAGGTGCATCTGGCATAGAAAAATAAGTAACTTTCCATACATGAGCATATAGATTAAAGCAGTGTGAGGCTTAGCTGTTTATTTAGGATGGGGGGAAGGGAACACATAAGGTAAAACAAATCATGTAATTGAGGCTGCTCAGTGCTTCCTCTCAAGCAGTTGCCCTTCTAGGGAAGTGATCGTTCCCCTATGCTCAGCTCTGGTGAGGCTGCACCTTGAGTATTTTGTTCAGTTTTGGGCCCCTCACTACAAAAAGGACATTGAAAGACTTGAGTGTGTCCAAATGAGGGCCATGAAGCTGGTGAAGGGTCTCGAGCATAGGTCAAATGGCTGAGGGAACTGGCGTTGTTTAGTCTAGAGAAGAGAAAGCTGATGGGAGACCTCAATGCTCTTTACAACTAACTGAAAAGAGGTCGTAGCAAAGCAGGGGTTGGTCTCTTCTCCTGGGTAACTACTGATAGGATGAGGGGTAACGTCCTCAAGTTGTGCCATGGGAGGTTTAGTTTAGATATTAGGAAAAAATTTTCACTGAAAGGGTTGTCAGACATTGGAACAGGTTGCCCAGGGCAATGCTGGAGTCCCCTTCCCTGGAGGTATTTAAGAAACGTGTAGATGAGGTGCTGAGGGACATGGTTTAGTGGCAAATTGGCAGTGTTAGGTTAATGGTTGGACTTGATGATCTTAGAGGTCTCTTCCAACCAAGGCTATTCTGTGATTCTGTGATTCTGATCATAGCAGCTTTCAGCAGGAAGATAAATGTACTGCTGATCTGATCATTTATATGGCTAGTTTTATGCTGTGACTAGGAGAGAGTTGAGGTGCTTTTCCAGATACCAGCGAGAGATCATTCAACAGAGACAAAGCACACAACCTGGCACCCTAACTCCACTGCAAAGTAGAAAAAGTATATACTGTTGTACTGGGTCTGGCTGGGATAGAGTTAGCTTTCTTCATTCACAGCAGCCCATATGGAACTGTTCCATTCCATTCCCATATGGAATCCAAACATACGTGTTTTGGATTTGTGACGGAAACAGTGTTGATAATACACTAATGGTGTTCACTGTTTCTCACTCTATCCTGTCCCTGACGGCAAGTGGAATGGGATTGGGCAAAAGCCTGTGAGGGGAAACAGCAGGGACAGCTGACCCAAATTGACCAAAGAGATATTCCATGCCATATTGTCAGGTTCAACAGAGTCAGTCGGTTCCATAAGGTGTCACTGTAGAACTAACACCTAAATATATGGCTGTGTTCTTCTGCAAATATATGGTGGGAAGAGATTTTATGATGCAAAAGCATGGAATATTGCATGGTTTTGAGGAAGGCTTTAAGAACAATAATTAAACAAGTAAAATAATTTCTTTTTCATTGAACACGTTTACTTCATTTAGTGTTCAGGTATCGGTTCTTATGCAATACAGCCAGTGATATTCTTGTTGCATAGCTGCTTTCATAAGGGTATTTTTTAATTTACTGATCTATGGTGTTCCTTCTCATACACTAGCTTTTCTGTCAGTTTTTTGTGAAATTTTTAAGTTATAAAATATTTAGGATTTTTTTTCCATTAATCCGTAATCATTACCTGAAACCTTACAATGGCAAAAATGAATGTCAAGGAAAACATACTTTATATCAAGATCATCCATGTTTGAGAAACAAATATCCTTCCAGTTCACAAAAAGCATACTGTGCTATAAGACCACCACACTCAACTTTTTCTTATAATTATTCTGGTAATTACTAGGTATTTATTAGTTCACTTGGATTTAATGCTATAACTACTATCTGTTTTAGTAAAAATATATTGTGTGGCTCCTCTTCAGCAACTCTAAGTTAATCTCAGAACTAGTAAAGTCATCCTGCATATCTACACTTCTCAGGTCATAATCAGAGTGAAACACAGGTAATTCAAGATATGAAGGTGACATCATGATATCACATCAGGATTAATTTAACCAAGTTCTGCTCTGAAGTCAAATGTTTTTTGTCAGAATTACATTATCTTGTGAATGATATATGCAACTAAAGAATTTCCAGGGAAAAATTCTACTGTTTTTAAAGCTGTAAGAAAATTGATAAAAAAATAGTTAAATGTAATATTAATGTGAAAAAAATCATTCCCAAAGAAGGTCCTTTTTGAACTCCTCTGACTCCTATTCATGTCACCCAAACTGACTAAATGTGTTCTTTTTCTCTCAGATGCTCAGTTCTTGTTTCCATTGCATTCCGAGGAATGTACTGTTCAAACTAGAGGCCTGCCTGCAGATCAGTATCACTTCCATGCTTCAAGCACTAATAATTTAAAACCTTACATTTTTGATATTGGTTCCCTGCTAAGTCTCTTCCCTTTCAATTATAATATTGACTTTTCTTTACAGTTTCTTGCAGTACTTCATGTTATGTTATTGCCTTGAATGTTCACTCCTAAAAAGATAAAAGGAACACTGTGATGTACTTTTCAACCTTTATATAGGTGATTGTAAGTCTGTGAAAAGTGACCTTTTTTTCTTTCTTTTTCTCTTGAAAATAACAAAGGCAAAAGATGATCTGTCTCCCTCTCCTAGCTCTCGATTTTACCAAGTGTATTTCTGTGTATTTGCTAAGTAACCATCTTCACAAGATAGTTGTCTGCAAGGTGGATCATAGTGATTGCATCGGGTAGTAGATCACCATGAATGATGAGAAAGTGCTTAAGACAGGTCTTTGCAACCGTTGCAATAATGATTATTTTTAGAACTTTTTTTCTGAAAAAAAGTCTTGTTCTTTATTAACATTTGATATAAGCTAGCCCAGTCATATGGTAATATGTGTTTATCTAGCACTTCCCACCCTCCTTCATTTCCCCAGAAATAAATGCTAGCTCCTCTGCACTTCTGAACTGAAGGTTAATGGATGTCAGGTCAAAATGGAAATAGCAGGTGATGTACAAGTCAGGATTCCTGCAATACTATTGAGAAACTGAAACATGAGATAATTACATTAAAACTAATCTTTTATGTTTTCAGACATCATCAGGAATTCGTTACCCATCAAGCAGACCTAGCTTAAGTTTCAGGCACAACCGAATACCAACCAGAAAGAATCTGGCCTTAATGATGTTCTTCAATTTTGTTACTCCTGCTCTGAAGATATCAAGGGATGCACGTTAATCTGCTTTTGCACAGAACCAGATGTTGCCTTTTGTATCAAGTCATTACATTTCAAAGTGGGTATTCCACAAGTAAAATTATTTTGTCTTTTGATTTCAGCTTCTTTCTTTGTCTTCTTAGGGGTGCTGTTGTTTTCTTGTTTCACCATCCACTTTTTAAAATAGCTTTTTGAAGTTTTACTTTTTTTTTTCCCCGTGTAATTTCATTAGCAACTACAATCACCAGCACATATGAACTGGCATATTTCTGGACTGGGCTAGACTGTAGCTTTACAATTTGTCTTAATTAAGGAATGATACACAGCAAGATTATATGCTTTTCTCAGTAGTGCAAAGTGTGTCTTATGGCATGGCATCTACACAACTACAGGAAGAAAAACAGTTTCTCAACTTCAGCCGTAGCTGGAGCGGGGACTCCTCTCCTTTCCTTCCCTCCTTTTCTAACCTTTCTTGAAGCAAGGGTTTAGAAGAATTATTTCTTTCCTTTGAGAAAAAAAAAAACAACCCACAAAGAAATATATGTGGATAAAATTAGTTTACCTACTCTATTTTTGTGTCTAACTCACTTCACGGTTTGAACATTACAAACCTGTTATTCATCACAGTGTTTCATTCTGTAAAAAGGGTACCCATAAGCTAAATTTCTGTTAACGTGATGATTGCCTGTCTGTCTTAACTTGTATAGCTATGAAGATCACAAAATGTTTCACATACTAGGTTATTGGTTACTGACATAGGATAGCACTGGTACTTTAACATGAATACTATAAATATTTGGATTAACATTACTGATTTTATGTGTTAGATCTAGAACATCTGGAACATTCATTTGGTGGGTTGATTAGATGACTTTCTCACTTAAATAGTTCAAAATTTGAAAGAAAGTTTTAAAACCTTTCCATTCTTGAATTTATGCATATTTACACTATAGTGGGAGTAGCTATAGGTTTGTAAACCATGGTGCACAGTGCTGCCCCTTGGAAGGAGAGATAGAGGATGCAGTGCAAGGGAGTGCAGGCATAGCATAGTGATAGAAGGGGCAAAGGATAACATTGGATGATGCTGGGAATAAAAACAACTCGCAGGCATTCAAAGAAGTGGAATCTGGACAAAGTGACTTTTAAGAGTCAAAAATTAACAAAGAGCAAGTATCTAACATATAAAATACACTCTACATAGTAACTTCAACTGTAATGTATATCTGTAGACCTACGAAGAAAAAGTAAGAAAGATCTAAAATTGTGTTAGAACACATACAGAAATAGTCGCAAGTGAATTGTGGACTGAGGAAAAAGAAAATGCCACAATCAGTATCACACTCATCCTGGTGAAGAATTTGGGATGATGACACCTTGATGCAACACCTCATCCTTTCTTCCTGAGGAGTATTGGTACTGTGTATCTGGACAGTAAGCTTAACATCAAAGAAATCAGATACACTGGGAAATTTTTGTGTAACAGTTTTTAATTGCATTATTGTTACTTGTTTTGCATTGACTCTAAGATTTGAATGGTGAATGTCAGTATCACTGTACCAGACTAATTGTAATAAATGTTGTGGTTTATTTAGACTGTTAAGATTTTTATTACAGTAACAAGTCCTTGAATTCCTGTAAAACATGTGTGCCCCCTTTTCCCCATTACAAAATGTGAAGTGTAACATAACCAGCTCTCTCGAGGATGGATGTAGCCTTCCAGAGTAGTTCATAGAGACTCTACCCTGTGTACCACATCTCAGCAGTCCCCTGACTCCTACTTCTGGTCAGGAATCATGGCTTTATTATGTATGCAAGGCTGAGTAATAGGAACTTGTGACTTTCTTAAGCATGGTGAGTGTGCCACCTGTCATTTATCAGGGAGTGTGCATACAGAACATAGGCCATGTGTTCTACCCCATCCTAAATGTTGGATTGATGTGATCACAGGGTTGGTCAGATAGTTGGGTTGCTTCTTGTCGTTTACAGTTACTGAGAGTGTTGGGAGCAATATGAGGGTGTGTAAGCATGGAGACTAGCACCGGTATTTACATATCATGAGGATACCTTTTCTGTGTCTCACAAGTTTTGTACATGTAGCCTTGAATTTTCTGAGATCTGTATGACAGATTTTATCATGACAAATTGGAAAGACTCTAAAAAGATTGCATTATCAGCAAGTATTCTACCAAGACAAATGTCTGTTTACTTTGTATCTTACCTTTATTGCCTACCGAACAGTCTGCCTTTTTATCACCTATTTAATGAACTGCAGAACTGTCATTCATTGGAGCTTGGTATTCATCTTGGCACAAAGTTTCTCAATGGGTTTGTTAATAGAATTAATGCATGGCAGTAAAAGAGAGTAGAATCCAGAAACAGAATTAACAATCTAATTTACTTTAACCAAACAACTAGTGAGTGAACACACTTGCCACTGAAACAGATAAGCACAACTGTGGCAGCTAAGGGACTAATGCACTGCAGGGGGCATGAATCCCAACTCTGAACCCTGAAACGTGTATTAGTACCCGTGTGCATCTCAAGAAGCAGGCTATAGAATATCTAGTATTACGATATTAGCTAATTTTTTAGCATATGTTTTTAATAAATAAATGACATGATTTTACAAACAGCATTCAAATAGTACACGTGAAATGCAAATCTTCACATATGATTCTCGTTTATCACATGCGCTTCTGGTTAAAAGTAAAAATCCATAGAGAAGCATAATCTGACAGACAAACACAGAGCTCCATAATGCATGCATCTAACATGAAACATGATCTGCAGTGAAGCAGAGAAAGCCTCATATAAGGTGAAAGCCCAGGACAGCAAAATACAAAGACAGAATAGCAGATAAGATGAGAACAACTTTTGAGAACTATTTTTAGAAAGCCATTTTATTTGTTTACTTAATTTATTGACAATATCCTTTACAACTTTCTATCCTACAAGCACTGCTCTTCATTACTATGATTTTATTACCCTTGCAAAAACTAAAAAGTAAAAAAGTACATGTCCTCTTGTATCTCTGAGGTAAATAGATGAAAATGAACAATACTTGTATATCTGTGTTCAGTAGGGACACAGTCAAAAGAAAGAATGAGTTAAGAACTATTTCCTCAAAATTCACTTTTTTTTTTTAAAAAAAAAATACTCAACCAAACAAAAAAAAACAAACAAAAAACCACAAACAAAAAACCCCAAACAAACACTTTTCTATGTGTACTAATCTATTTAAGTATTACCATTGGAGTGTGTCAAAGCTGGAGAAGAACAGTAGCTAATAGGCGTCTGGGGCCTCACTCTGATAGGTTCAGTTGATCAGATGCAAACCATCCATTATAAGCATCTTCTAAATATGACCTGTTATGTGAAAGATACTAAAGCTCTTGCATTTCTTTCTCTGTGATAGAAAATGCATTGTGTGTCTCTGCGAATTATACACAAAAGTAATTAGATACTGTTTGTAAAATGAGCACGCCTGCTAGTTTAACCACCAAAAGCAAAAGTCACTTTAAATCTGCTCCTAACAGCACTTTGGCATCTTTTATTAGTGAGTGTATAAAAGTCTCTTTGATTTTTTAAAATACATTGGAGCTATTTTCTTTGTAAGTGTTCATACAACAATATTCTAACTGACCTTCATCCTTGATATTACTTTTATGCTGTACAGCTTCTCTTCTAATACTCTAAAAAAAATGAACTCAGGCAATGAACTCTTATGATTAGTCACTTGCCTTCCATCTTTGGGGCTACAGTCAAATGTGCCTTTGACAGGAGTATCTTATTCTCTTCAGATCAGATGTCTGTAAGTCTACAGTATAATACTTTTTTTTGACCTTGGCTTCTAGGCCAAAAGAAAAAAAAAAAATCAAACTTTTTTTCCTTTTTTTCTCTCCTATGTGCGTATTAACAAGTTCCTGTTCTCCTACTTGATTAGAGGGTGAAACCTTCTTCTCATTCAGAGACAGCTGACAAGAGCAGAAAATAGGGCATTATGCTTGCCTTCGTTTTACTTCACCTACACATAAGAAACAAAACTGTATATAATGATATATCAAAAATCTTTTCTATTTCGGTTTTGAATCAACTACAAACTGGTTTTAGTTATACCTCTAGAACAAAATAATGAATTTCCTTACATTAATATTAACCAGACAAATGTATAATTATCTCTTCCTGATATGGAAATAAATATTAAAACTAAGCTGTAAATAAATTTCACTTTATTTAGACTTGTAATAATCAGTTAATTTTTTCCCCACAAATACGTGCCAACATGATTGATTTCAATGGAAATAGTCACTGTACAATCTTTTAAGAAGAATCCTACTCAATATATTATAATTAGCTTCCAGCTATTGTTTCCATGCTATGAACATTTTTTAGCTGAAACCTGGTGAAATGTCCTCTTCAGACATACCAAGTGAATATTAGTTGTTTTAATAGATCTGCTGGGATATAAGTAAAAGGTTAATTACCACATATTAGGTTCCTTACAACTGTGTCTGTCTAATATATGTCATATAATTCAGATTTAGACAGCATTATTCCCTAAAACCCATGTAGAAAAATTTATGCATATTATATATAGAAGCTACACTTATTTGTAAAGAACTGATAAACTGAATTCTGTTGCCTTATGTTAATTTTCAGTGCTGACAACCTAATCAATAAGATGCCAAAAAAATTCTGATAAAAACCCCAAAACATATGGCACTTTATGTACAGCTTCATCACCCAAACAGCTGAAGTCTACAAACCTCGTTTATTCCATTTTGTCACCCTGATTGTAGCAATAGTCCAGGAAAAATTTAAACACCTCTGAAACATAAAAACAATTATGCTGGGTTTTATTAAAGGTCCATGTAAGTCTGTACTCTGTCCTAGACTGTGACAAGCCACGTGGCAAAATATTTTAGCTGTCCATTATCCTTAGAAACTTGGATGCAGAACAGTCCTAAATATCCTAGATCTGTGCTGGTTTTGGTTGGGTTTTTTTTTGGTTGTGGTTGTTGTTGTTATTGTTTGTCATTTTTTTGATTTTGTTTTGGTTTGGGTTTTTTGGGGGGGGGGGAGGGGAGGGTGTTGGGTTTTTTTGTTAGTTGTTTTTTTTCCCTACATTATTAAAAAAGTAACATCTGTTCTTTGACTGTCTGGGAATCCCATGCAGTCTACAGTCAATACATACTAAGTCCTTTAAGCAGGACATATAGATGACTCGCTTGTCCAGTATTAACTGCCTGGCTACAGTAGTGCAGTCGGAAGACTGTTGTATGAGGAGTTCATGATCTGCATACTTCCTTCCTTCTTGTATATACAGATGCACTGTGACCATTCACCAGCCGGCTCCCAAGGGGAGATGGGGAATGGGGAGTTGTGGTCAGTTCATAACAATTCGTCCCTGCTGTTCCCCTGTTTCAGCGTGCAGTCCCTTGCATGACATGCAGTCCTTCATGAACCGCTCCAATGTGGTCCTTCCCACACGCTGAATTCTTTAAGAACTGCTGCAGCACAGGCCATTTCCATAGGGCACAGTTCTTCAGTTACAGACTGCTCCAGCATGGATGGCTCCAATGGGCCACAAGTCCTGCCAGAAAACCTGCTCCTGAGTGGGCTCTTCTCCACAGGCCGCAGCTTCCTTCAGGGCACATCCACCTCCTCCGGTGTGTGGTTCTCCACGGGCTGCAGTGTGGATATCTGCTCCAGTGTTGTCCTCTCCATAGGCTTTAGAGACAAGCTGTGTCACCATGATCCTCTCCACAGGTTTCAGGGGAAGCTCTTCTCTGGCAACCTGGAGCACCTCCTCCCCCACCTTCTTCACAGGCTTCACCTGGGTGTCTGCAGGGCTCTTTCAGTCACATTTATTTTCCATACCTCTCTCTCACAGCTGCTGCACAGTGTTTTTCACCCTTTATCAAATATGTTTTCACTGAGGTGCCACCAGCCTGGCTGATGGGCTCAGCTGTGTCCTATGGTAAGACTGTTGGAGCCAGCTGGAACTGACTGGAACCACCTGTTTCTGGCACAGGGCAGCCCCTGCCCCTCCTCACAGAGGTCATACCTGCAGCCACTTCCTACTAAAATGTTTCAATTTAAACCCAATGCATTCTTATTCTAAGTTTCCTTCTATTCTGGAAGATTGCATCTGAAAACAAAAAAAGACATAAAGTGCTGTTAAAAGCTGTTTTTGTAGCAGAGAAACAATCATGCACTGTTTTTTTTAATATGTAGTGCATTAGAGAGTAATTCAGATACCTCTCCCTGAATTTATAAAAAGTCTGATGAATTGCAAAAATATGGCATGTAAACTATATTTCATAGGCACAACTACAGAGCAATGATCCCTTATTTTCATTAGAATTAGAATTAGAATTATTTTCCTGTTTGAGCGTATAATTTTTTGCTTCACTGATCCCTACTGAATGCGTTGAAAGTCTTTTTCAGAGTGCATTCAGAGAAAAGGAATAAGTTGTTACCTAAAATTCAAAAAAGAAGTTTCCTATTTGAAACAGAAAGTTATTTAAATACACAGATTGCCATATATTTGACATAGGACTTACCTATGGGGAAATCAAGTAGATTTTTATGACATGAGTGGTGGAAAAAACAGAAGGCCAGATTAAATAACAAAAGCAATCTGTTGTAAATCAGTTCGTAAGGAACTGGGTCAAGTACCAGAGAGTTCAGCTACCAACCTGATTCTTAGGGCAGAATAGCATTATTTGCTTAGATTATGCTGGTAGGCTTGGACCACCATGCTATATTTCTGATTCTTAAACATGAGGCTTGTATGTTACTAACACAATAACCTATTTATTTAACAATGATTTTTAGGAGAAAAAAAAATAAAACATGTAAATCAGTAATATAATCTTTTTAACAAAGTGTCTATATAGTTCCAGCGCTGTTACACACACCTCATAATGTGAGATTCAATACAATGGATTACTATAAGGACCTTGATAACAATCCCACAGATAGTCAGAGAATCTGGAAACAGCAGGAGAAATGGTACAGGGAGTACCAGTGACACATTCTTGGCAGACAACAAATAGTGATATTACAGGAACTCAGAAGCTGAACCATTTCTTCCTGACAGAACCATTTCCTAGTGTTGGCACACAGTATAGACATACAGAACATGAAGGAACTGTCTTGGGTTGGCTTAAAGAGGTTTTCAAAATGAAGGTTTTTTTTTAAGTTACCAACCCTTTTTAGTTTGCTAATACTTTGCCAGTAAAGACAATATTCCCTAAAGACAGAATGTGGTGAAGAATCACTAAGTGAGCAATTGTATTTTGTTGATCTTAAGAACGGAATAATTTTTCTCCTTTCTGGGCCTTTAAAAAAGGCAGAATTATTAGTGATATAGTGATATAGTCATAAAACCCATGTATAATGAAGTAATCTGAAGGTATATAGCCGCTCTTTCATGCATCATTTGACAAGAAAGTGAATTCAGTTAGGATGAAAGATGCAACTAACTGTCAATAAATTGTTAGTATTAATCAGCCTTGGCTTTATACTCCATTAATTAAAAAACTAGGAGATGCTTATTTAGTATGCTTTTCTGAATATCCTAGATCTTTTGGCTTCTCTGGATAAATTCCAGTTTGATTTTGATTTAAAACCTCTTCTTAAAACATTCAAGCATAGCCAAGAGTTCCTTTGCTAAAGATACTGTTGCATCCCGCTATAAGATGGTCCAAGTTTAAACTTACAGTAAACTCATCTTTCTGCCAATTTGCTCTATTTCATCTTCTAGACACTGGATTTTGTTGTACTTTTGACACAAATAAGAGAAAGTTCAAATTTAGGCTTGCTGGTGTCAGATGGGATTCACGTTTCTCAAAGAGGGACGAGGGTCTTTGCTCAGGAGCCTCCGGGGCTTATTGACAGAGTTTTAAATTACATTTGAGGGGGGAGGGGAATAATATCAGGTTTGCCTGTGACAAGCTATGGGGTGACACGCCATGGTTAGAGGGACAGGGTGTTAGCGAGGGCCTAATATAAAATTATGAAACAATATGAAAATATGTTTCATATAAAAATATGAAACAAAAATGTAAAAGAAATTTAACAAAGTCCATTTTCTATCCTCCATGCTGTTATTATGTTTCCTTCTTTTAAGACTGAATAAAAAAACTGTTTTTGTTTACAAAGAACTTGTCCATTCTCTATTATTTGTACATATAATAGCCATACCTGTTTATAAAATATACTACATTGCTACAAATACAGTATGTTCTCTTTAATTTTCCAAAAATCAGCCCTGCATCTTGAACAGCAAAAGTTTGGGTGATTTGGAAAGAATAAAGAGTTAAGAGATGTGAGTTGGTGGGCTTGAATTTAAGAAAAACAAGACAGTCTACAGATATGCCTTGGTTACAGCAAAATCAAGTCTTTGAAATCAGGCAAGATAATATACCCAGAAAATGTAAGAAGTCTCAGGAAACAAGACACAGAAGCTCTGCTGCATCCAGGTAACATAACGAGATGTTGAGAATTGTCATTTGATTAAATACATAGCAGTGGTAATAGAGGTGGATAATAAAAATCTCTTTTATTGTGTCTTTTTGTCCCTTCTGCCTATATGTAACTATTGTGAGACAACAACCAGGCTCTGACAGAAATTCTTACAGAGCCCTATTTCCCTCTCTTTAGCAGTTCCTTTGTGCTATGGAGTTAACAGGAGTGCTTTAGACTCTCTCGAAGTCTTAGGCTTAACTTGATGAGCACAAAGAGCTTCTGATATTATTATTCATACTCAAAACCCAGTAAGATGAAGTTGCCAGTATCACTTGTGGAGCAATGTGATGCTCAAAATGTGTGATCAAATAGCCCTAGAAAATGTATTCTAAGTGGCTTCGTCATCGGTGGTCTAACATTTAATATAATGTATTGGAGTAACATTTTCACTCAACAAGTATCACTTCAACAATTTATATGCAATATATAAAGCAGGATAATAATGTTATAATTACAAAAGAATTGTAGTAGTTGATAATTGTAGCACAGAAACTGCTGCTGAGTGCCTAGTAAGCTAATGTGATATGATTGTCATTCTGTAATGATAGCTTAGCACACTGTATTAATATGTCAGAATAAATGTCTTTTCTGGGTGGTTGATCCTTTGACTCCTGAAGTTTTACTTAGGTCTTAAAACATTTTACTATTTTTGCAGAGTTTGTGAAATTAGTGAGATTGTTCAAAGTATATTAACTATAATGACAACTGAAAGTTCTTTTAGTTTCCAAATTACTTGCTTTCCTTATGAGTTACCTAGAAATTCCAAGTGAATGTTCTCAGCCACAAGTTTTAATGTAAATACATTGAAGAACTAAGCCAAGGTAAGTATTTTTAAATCCAGTCTGTATTTTTTCTCTAAAGTTTTTAAAATTTTTACTGATATGATATTTTGAGAAGAAAAAAAATTCCCTATGGATGATTCACTTCACTGTAAATGTTTTCTGCCATCAAAAAATTGTACCTTTAGAGGAAATTAGAATTTTCTTAAAGCCATTCCTTGAAGGGGCTACTTATATTGACTAGCATTTTTGATACCCAATTTTAAATACTACCAAAAATTTTGATTTTTAATGAACAATCATTAAGCATTCTTAAAAATTCAGATATGCCTTAAAGCAAGCCAAGGTGATTAACACAAAAACCACACCAGTCTCTTTTGTAAAGCTATGTCTGTATTCTTAATCGGAATATTTGTCTCTCCCCTTTCTGATCTTTTTATTATGTTTTTCTACATCGTGTTTGACTTTCATTCACAATTCTTCATGCAGAAAAGAAACAGTAATATATCAGTTGAATCTGAGATGATTTGGTATGGGAAGCTTCATCAAACATGATTATAAAAATACGATTTTAAGATTTCAAATGTTCACATTTCCTATTGACATAGTAAGATTTTAGAAGGCATGAAAGAGTATTATCTCTTACATACTTTCTCAGCCTAGATATCATTTTTTATTGCGGTGTCTGTGAAGTAATACTGTGAAAGAAATCTTGTCTGCTACTTGAAGGCATTAAACAATACCTTCCAGAATACGTTTAGATGTTGGTAAGTCCCAGGATCACCACAATTTGTCACATTATCTTCCATTTTATCTGAAGGTGTTCTCACTTAAGACACACAGTACCGCTTGTTCATGATCTCTCTCTCTCTTACATTTATGTGCGCACACATATGCGTAGATTTATGTGTATCTATATATACACACACATATATACATAGACATGCAAGCAAACAAAATCAAATTTTGGATTAAATGTAAGACATTCAGGTCCTATGCCTAAAACCAAACTTATCCATTTATATTAAAGCTAAGGTAAAATTTTTAATCATGATAAAGTTTATCCTTGTGATAACTAGATTGTAAAGCAATTAAGAGTTATAAAGCAGAATATGAGAACATGGTATCCTGCTATGTTTACCTTTACTATTGTGAGACACGAAAACAAATCATTGCAAGTAACAGTATTGGCTTTTATATATTCTATTGATATAAGTAATATCAATATAAATATCCTAAA
Source organism: Podargus strigoides (assembly GCA_028020825.1). Classification (NCBI taxonomy): domain Eukaryota; kingdom Metazoa; phylum Chordata; class Aves; order Caprimulgiformes; family Podargidae; genus Podargus; species Podargus strigoides. Next base: position 22,568,306 of record CM051621.1, on the reverse strand, counting down.
GTTATTCAACTGCATTTTATTGAGATAGTTGGTGAAGAAATTCTGTGAGCTAAACTGAAAAGGTACTGCTTTCTGCCTTGTTCTGCATTTTTTTCAGCTTGTCTTACTGCATGGGTGGAATTAATGAACAGCATGAGCATGATGACTGAAAGAAGATAAGTAGTTGCAAAGGAGAGATCACATGACACAAAGTATCTTAACACTCAGCACTAGTTGAAAATAATAAAACACATCTTATAATCCCTGTTTTTTTTTCAGCACAGTAGTGGTGGTATTTTGATACAGTTCTGACTGTCAAAAAAATGATCTGACTGGGATCAAAACTCAAAAGTATGGTGTACCAGCACTTCAGAGATCAGAGCCACAGTCAGTGAGATTTTGCTACCAGCTATTAGAGATGATAAAATGGAGAGATGCAAAGGAGTGAAAGCTGATCTTTCTCACACTGAAATCAATAAGACATTTGCCACTGACTTCAAAAGAAGCAGCAGGGCAAAATACACAGCCAAGGAGAGAACACTCAGAAGAGTATCTAGAAAGAAGAGGAAAGAATAGAACAAAGCAAGATATTTAGGGAGAGAAAAAAGTGATCTGAGAAAAAGTAAAAACGTAAAATGTTAGAAAATAGAGAAAAAAAGTCTTGAATTAGAAATGCTTTCACAGATTCCTAAAGTACCTCCTTATTATATTTCAAATGCAATTTTCATCTCAGAAAAACAGTTTCTTAAATCTGATCTGGTATTTGTAGAACATTCCTTCAGCAAATTTATCTTGACTATTTATTTGTCCTGGACTCTAGACAAGCTGTTCCACAGACTTGAAGATTCCTTCACTTCCTCCACAGCTGGATAGCCTGTCCCTGGAAACGTTCAAGGTCAGGCTGGATGAGGCTCTGAACAGTCTGATCTAGTTTGATATGTCCCTGCTCACTGCAAAGGGGTTGGACTAGATGACATTTAAATGTCCCTTCCAACTCAAACTATTCTATGCTTATGTATATTCAATGGAGAAGCGAAGCTTCCTCCACAGACAGATGGGTGCATCTGTTTTAGGATTGTGACATTCTTTTCTCTAGATTTTTTTCATCAAGAGACTCCTCCTCTTGGGAGGATTTTTATTCCTCATCAACTCTCTATCAATCCTTAATGACTCATTTAGAATGGACAAATGATTTCTAAGATTACAGTCAGGTGACTGACTACTTCATGATACTTATCAAAGCTGATTTTATATTAAAATTCTATATAGTTGTAGGAAGCCTACTTAAAGACTCCATCATTACAAATAAAGACAATATATCAAACTCTAGCAAATATATATATTTATGACAATGTCTTTAAAAATCCACATACTCCTGCAACCAGGAGGAATTATAATATAATATAATATAATAAATATAATATAATATAATAAATATAATATGATAAATATAATATAATATAATATAATATGATATCATATCATATCATATATCATATCGTATCATATCATATCATAGTAATACAAAAAAACCATCCAAATTATATACTGAAGTATTTCTAAATGTAGAAAGCTATTTATTCTTAATAAGTGGTTTACTTAAGTAAATGAAAACAAGATTAATAAATGCCTGTTCCTGATTCTGTGAGTCCTTGTACATCACCTAAGCTACCTCAGTATTCAATAAAGATAGTATTCCATTAAAAAAATACATATATGGATGTGTGGTTTTGTTTGTGTGTTCATGTATTATTTTATCTCCTTTGTGCATTATTTATTATCAGAAAAGTTAAGTTGGCCTGAAAAAACTCATCATAAAACATCAACACACCAGGTAACAAATCAATGGTTATTTAAATGAATATGCTTTCTGGAGGAAAATATATTTTAGTTTGGGGCCCTAAATTCATTATACTTCAGTGCATACTGAGTGAAAAACACTATCTCCATCATTAATGTGTTTATAAAAGACTCTTCTTGTCAACACCAAAGAGTGAGTTGCTTGCTTGTTATTTATGTTTTCTTTGATGTATTGTCTGACAGTAAAAGCTAATGCACACCACAGCTTTCAGAGACTTTGAATTTTTAAAAAATTTTAGTAAATTTTTAAGCAGGAACAAGCTTTACTACATTATTAATTTTTATGAATTATTGCAATACCTCAGTGAGAAATTTAGATTAGTTCAATAAAAATTAAATGAAAAAAGTTTTCATGCTTCATAGTGTCCAAGAATGGATTTTAGTGATTTAGTTTTTCCGCGGTGGTGTTTTGCATCTGAGCTGTTCAAGCCTTGCTGAGTTTTTATGTTTCTTTTATTTTCATTCTATGACGATTTCTTCAGAATGAACAAAAAGGAGAAGAGAGAATTCTGACCAATTTTTAAGCCACACATTACACAAACAAGCAAACAAACCCAGGTCTATTTCTCATCAGATTTTAGAGTACAATAAACCTATCTTACTCCTCTCTAACAGTATCACAAGTATAATGAGAAAAGTTTTTCTTCTATAGAAATTTTATTGCCAAAAAATTATGTTAGCCCTTCAGGAATATCAAACTGACTTTAAAGTCACAATTAAATATGAATCATAATATAAACACTAACAGAAATTAATTTCTTATGTATTTTATGCATCAGAGTGTTACTCTGCTTCATATTTCTCTCTACGTATCTCCTTAATCACAATGTGAATAAATATAAAGCTTTTTTGGGGCAATATTAAGGCAATCAAAGCCCTTAAGAGCAGAGGTTGTCTCTTCTACACAGGACATAGGACAATAAATAGGACTGAGAGTAACTATCATTGTACTGTTTCCCTAAGGTACTGTAGTGAAGGTACTATTTCTTTTGAAGCAGAGTAGCTCCTTTCCAGTTACTTTCCCACAGACTTTGTATCTTGGGGCAGTCATTTAACTCTCATCAGTGCTAACTATAGTAGTTGTGTTCACTTACTTATCCTTTTCACATTGCTGTAGTTGCTGTAACTTTTTTCTGGTCAAGAAGTAGGATGAAATGTAGGCTCATCCTTTAGTGAATGATTAAACAAACGCATAGCCCAGAGCACATACTGCTCATGAAGTTACTGAACTTCCTTATAGAGGTACTTGTATTTTATCTTGTTCAGTTCAACCCATGTTCCACATGCTGGTTGGCATGAGCTTATGATATTGTTAGTTGGGGCTTCCAATACCTAGGGTAATAAAAAAGTAAAATAAGTTTTGCATTACTCTAGTTGTCAGAAGAATAACATTACCAGACTCTCACTGCAGGTTATTTTCTCATTTGGGACAAGATTATCAAGGAGAACTTTGTTTTCTCTGGAAATATATTTGGAAGATATGTATTTATTTTAGGGTAGGAAATTTTTTTTTTTAAAAAAAATTACTAGAAATACTTGTCCCCTCAGCTACAGAAATAGTAATAATAGTAATAAAACCCCTATTTTACCTTAATGAGATTACTTTAGGGATGCATTTAACTATCCACTATTGAACAATAATGTTTAGAATTTTCTTACACAGCTGTTAGGTAGACTCTATTAAATAACTCTAATTGTAATTTCTCATGTAACAGAGTATATCTTTGCCCAAATGAATTTTATGTTGGCATAAAGCTTGCCCTATGGCTTATCTCTTGATATATTGAAGGGGTTTTTTTCCTGTTTGTTAGGTGTAACATTGTCATAAATCTTTCCTGAAAAAACTCTTGATCTCCGTTTGCTTGAGTTTTGACTTTCTTTTATTTCTTTCCTCTCTTTGTGAATAACAAACCAGAATTAAAATTGGTCATTATTTTGAAAATCCTTGATCAATGACTAGCCACAATGACCTGGGTAAAACCTTCACATAAGTATAAGAAAGGGAAAGGTATGTCCTTAGACCAACATTAAAAGAGAAAAATAATTGTTGAAGATCGACTTTCCTTTTTCTGCAGACGGTAATTTTGAAGATATAAATATTTCATCCTCAACTTCTTAAAAAGCTCTTTTTGCAACTTCAGCTGAGTTCCTGGAGAATTCATCTTCAGTAAGATTGTTTTCAGGACTAGGCACAGAGCATTTCTTTCAATTTCTGCTTCTGACAGATGCTGGTAAGTATATCGTCAGGTGGAGCAATGAGATCTTCTGCATTCAGAGCACTTCCTGGTAGAGCCAGGTAGGATGTGGGGGAAAATACATGAATCAAAGTTAATGGAAAAAATACTGGACCTCTAGTGACTGCAGGCACTGAACAGGTAGATTTTCATGATGGTAGTCTCCAAGTAGGGAGAGAGGACAAAATCAGGAAACCCAGGATGAGTGTGTTTGGTCAAGGAACCTAGCAATTAAAAACAAAAATGGGAGAACAGCACTTGGGATGGCTGATCAGAGAATAGACAGAAGGAATTCCTCTCTTATTTGAGGACTCTTTGGACACATTAACATCTGTTAAACTAAAATCCTGCTAACTAAAATGAAAATATGGAGAGTTACAAAAGTAATAGAAATGCAGTGGTAATTTGTCTTTTTCACACAGCATAACAGACATATTTTCGAATCACTGAAGAGGCTTGTGCCCTCTTTGTAGGTTATGTGGTAGGAAAGGCTGCAGACATTCAGCCAGTTAGAGGTACATATCCTCTGTATTTTTCAGATGATCCTATCACTTATCTTAACCTCATAAGATACTGGAGAAGATCAAAGTTTTCTTTAGCAGACCACTATAGCCATAGCAGGCAAAGGCAGAGGGAGCAGGGCTAAAGGAAGCTAGGACAATGACTGAAATTTGTGCTAGTCCTCTCAGTTAATCTACATCTGATGCATGTAAGATTTGAGTTGAGTAAGTTATGGGCTTTAGAAGAGGACAATTATATTAACGAGGAGATATATCCCTATCACCAAAGAGAGCCTTTTGTCACCCAAGCATCCGTAAAGGTAGAATACTTTTGTTTCTTTTTCTTTTCTGCCATGAGTTCTACCATTGTACAATACTGTACAGAGTAATGTCCAGTTCCCTCTACTGCAAATTTGTTAGTTACAACAGTGCAAATTTCTCTGCAGACTAATGACAGTTTCATGTTGAGATATGAGTTTACAGAATTATTAGACTGGTTTCAGATCCCATGCCTGAATATTAAGTGCTTGCTTGCACATGTCTATACTTATCATGGAAAGACTGGTAGATGCAGTCAATCAGACGTAGGAGAGAGAGACGTTTAGAGGGAGCTGCAGAACACTAGTTTGCATGCACATGACTTGAACAGTAGCTAGAGCTGCCACCCATCTGTAACGAGGTATCTTCATAGAGGATCAGTTAATTTACATGCAAAGGCTTTTCTCAGGGTATATAAACACATTGAACAAGAACTATGAGGGCAGTATATAAAGCCCAAAACAAGCAAGAGAATGCAATTCTTAGGAAAAAAGAAAAAAAAAAGGTGGAAGTTGCAAGCGGAATACAGAAACAAAAAATTCAAGACTTTGAGAACGTAGGATTTCCAGGAAAAATCATGGTAACCCTAGAAAGGTGGTAGATAACAGTAAGAGAAAAATGCAAGGGGAAGGGTAAAAGAAGGATTCTTTTATACAGCTTCACTGGAGGAAAAGAAGAGTAAGTTGCTGATATAATGATGCCAGTAATAATACCAATAATACTACAGCTTCTGTTAAATTTATTCTGTGACTGTCAGATTAGACAATACATGAATATTATTTTTATCCAGAACAAAGTAACAGAAAGACAGGTATATACTTCACATATAGTGCAGGTGATATAAAAAATATTCCCCATTAAGAAATCAGATAGTGACTGGGGGATGCGATTCCTGTTTAAAGGAGAACCATCACAAGAAAAAAAAAGCAAAATCTGAATAGCAAAGGCAACTGAGCTGTCAAATGAAAGAGTCATATCAATGATATTTGCTGATGGAACAAGCAGAGATTCAAGCTGTAGGAGCTCAGAAATTAAGATTATAGTTGATCCAAGAGTACCGGAGAGGCAGATAGTAATAGGGAAAGCATAAATTTGGAAAATAATGCAAACCTTCTGGACAGTGAAGGAAAGTTTGTGAAAAACAAAACCACTTCAAATTTCAATGTCTCAATTTATAGGCCCTGGGCATATTTAATTAATGTAAAATGCTGTATACTGTGCCAGGTGGAGAACTGATATATATTAATCTCTGCGAGCTGATGTGGAACTTTTACTAGCTCTTGGCAAAGGCATTGTGCACAACTGAGAGAAGGGCAGAGGTAGCCATTTAACCTGACAGAACTTATTTGTAGCTTTCCTCTATAGTTCAAGATGAACCAAAATGTGATTGCTGTTCTAAAAACTGAAAAAAAAATGTTCTCAGTTTTTCATCAGTCATATCAATAATTATATTATGAAATCACCCACTGGTTCAAACCCATGATGGAGAGAGTTGTGGTGGACTCTCAGCAACACTCATCAACAGCAGCATAGACTGGAGAAATAACATTGTGAAAATAAGGTATTGTAAAACTGCTTACTATGAGCCCGTAGAAAAATGTAAACTGTTGATGAGCATCATCCTCACACAAGCTGAAAGAGTTTATGGTAGCTGGTAAACAAAATCACCACTGCTTCTGAACAGCAAGATAGTGCAAGATTGGATTGGATTGCACTGTAATACTGGACTGTCCACAACATGAAGACAGCATGATGTATCTACCAATTTTACAGAATTTAAGGACGTCTTAATGAGACAGGCTAAAGTTACAAATACATCTCTGCTTGCAGTTGTGAACTGAATTCTATTAGCCCAGGTGTAATCATTGAAGATGGAAGAAGTAAGCCTGTAAAAAAGATTGAATACATGAACAACTTCTGTGAAAGTATCACAGAGTGAATGAAGAGACAAATAGTGGTGAGAAAACCTTCCAGTAAAGGGAATACCTGCTTTGATCAAAAAACCCACTTAACAGGACACTGAAGGAAGTCACAACCTAGTAGTAGTGACTGAAGACATGCTGACCAGTTTGTTTAGGGAAGGGTGTTCACTGCGATGTCAATAATGATTTTAGTTGTATTTGGATAAATGTCCTTTCCCTTCCTTGTAGTGGTTTTCCAAAAGAAAGAGGCAGTTGGATCCTTAGTGAAAAGATAAGAAAAACTATTGAACTATTGATTATCAGTTATTCTTTAAAATATGTGTACTTTCTTGTTTTGTTTTTACAAATAATTCAAACACACTGTCTTCTAAGAGAAATTATAGTAATTTCCTCTTGAAATAAGGAGTCATTCTGCAAAGCTACAAAAAATTTAATAGTGCCATCTGTTATTAGAATTACCTGGCACATCTAATTACAAGCCTAGTTCCAGCATTCTCATGACAAATACAGTTTGTATGGCAAAGTATTTCCCCGTGGTTTGAAAGCAGAAGGATATATACTTAAGAAAACATAGAAGCATGAAAAACTGACTCTCTCTCTCTGCTAAATATTTCCTAAATAGTGTTATATAATGTAAATTAAACTTCTGCCATACATATAAATGTGTTCCTAATTTTAAGCACCCAAAGTGATATTTTTCAATCCAATTCAGATATGAGTTCATAGCTGAAATTCAGAGTATACTGTGTTAATTTGAAGACGTAAGAGGATATTTACTACTAAATCTGGAACTTCAGATTCTTGTGTCCTAAACTGGTTTCCAAGAAAAGTGTTCAAACTATTATGTTAGTATAGCACTGCTCCCCTTTACATCCTTTTATAATATACTTATAACTTACATAGTATAGTATACTTCCACAGTACTATTGAAGTATATTCATTAACACTTGTCAGTCATTCAAATGATATAGTGATAACTATTGCAGAAGAATCCATGAAGTGATTTATTCTGTTTTCAGGTTTTGATTTGATACTATGCTGTAATGGGGCCTAGGATCACATGCATAAGTAAATTATGCTTTAGATGAAAATCCACAGATCAGGTCTAATTCATTCTGTACCAAAGATCTTTTATTTCTGTTGTATATCAGTGAAAAAAAAGCTAGGTTTTACTGCCATAGAAAATAAATATAAGCATGTAAGTGGGAAATGTATTTTTAAGTTAAATTTGTTTAAAAAAATATTTTTAATGGCTTCAATAATCAATTTCATAAAATTAATCAAAATACTTTCTCTCTTATGTTATCTGGATACATAATAAAGCAGGAAAAGTTGTTCAGGAGAAATTTTGCACAGCCATCAATGAATTACACGGTAAAAAAAAATAATTCTACAGTTATTTTTATGGCTGAAAAGTCATTTCATCTGTGACATTTCAAATGGGATAATGCAATCAGCCCTCTTTCTGGCCAAGTTGTTCAGACTATATGATTGCAACAGGTGATATCCAAAGGGCTTGAAATTTCAGTTAAATTCAGATAAGAACTCTGAATAATCCTTCACATCACAAAGAAGTGACAGCAAGTATTGTATATGTAGCCTTGTAATTTTTTTGTTTCTTTTGTTTGTTTGTTTTTTTGTTTGTTTGGGGTTTTTTGGGTTTTTTTGTTTGGTTGGTTAGTTGGTTTGGTTTGGTTTTTTGGGGGTTTTTTTTGTTTGTTTGGTTGGGGATTTTTTTTTTCCTGGCAGGATAGAAATAACTCAAAGGCAGACATTCTTACTGTAATTTCAATGCCAAAGTTTTCAACAGGCAGAACACAAAAAAAATGCTGCTAAATTGCAATGAGTAAATTGAAAGCCACAAAAAGTTACAAATCTATATTTGAGAGATATATGAAATTAATCACCACTCAAAATCTGTAAGACATGACTAGATATTTTTCAGAAAGATAGGCTATACTACAATGAAAAGTATGAAGTTGAATGCCATGGTAAAAATCTGTGAACATTTCTATACAGAAGTTAAAAGTTATGGATCATAATGACCCCTCCTGAACTCAGAAATTTTGAAACTACTATCACATCAAAGGAAATTTCAGCAGTTTTTTGTTTGTTTGTTTGTTTTTTTTAAAACAATTGAATACAGATTTAAATGTGCATTTACTTAATATTTACAAATTGAGATGGGTTATTTTTTTGAGCACCCCCTAAAATTATCACCTCTCTGAGAGCACAAATATTCACTTGGGAAAAGACATTAACCACATGCTATCTTTTCAAGCTATTTCTGTTAAAGGCAAACTAGAAATAAAGTAAGAGTATGAAACAACATAGTTTATATTCATAGTCCTCCAAACCAATAAAGCAGAATTCTGAAAAATTTTAAAGTAGCGAGAATTTTGTTTCCACCATACTAATAAACACAGTGTCAAGTATGAATCCACTGACATATATTTCACATTCAGCACTTGCAGTAACGTGCATTAGTGTAGCGGGGGTTAAAAAAAGTTGTGGACTAAGGAAATGCCATTGTGACCTTGTGGAATAGTGAATAATCAAGGTGTGATTTTAGTTCTAAATCAGAAACAAGAGGAATGAAAGAGTTTAAGTGCAACTGCTTTGAATGTAAATTTTGCCTTATAAAAAAAAAAGGAAAAAAGTAAATAATCAACTTCATAGTTTGAATTTTAAGACCCCTGAACAAGGAAGCCGGTTTAGCGAAAGGAGACAAAACCATAAGGGAGACAAATTAAGAGTTTCTTTTCATCCTGACAGTCATGGATACCAACTGAGTATCAAAAAGGGAAAAAAATAACCAATAAAGTAGAATAAAGAAAGCACATCAATTGTTACATGTAAATACAAGTGACAGCAGAAAATATAGATCAGAATATATAAGAACCTAAACTGCAATGGATGATAAAAATAATTCTTTTTATTTTTCATTAGAGTTGAAGAAAGAAATAACAAAGTTGAACTGCAAAAATGGAGGATCGTGAGTACAGGAACAATATTATATCTAATAGCTTCTTAGGGTTGCTTATTTGTTTCAGTTTAGATCTTGCTTTGTACAACCCAACAACTCTTGTACAGAATTGTGGGGTTCTGAATCCGAATCTGTGTGTATAGGAGAAATATCCAATTTCACAAATGCAAAAAAACCTGCAGCAATAACCCACAAACACTTATTTCTGTGGAAGTCAGAGCAACCATCTGAACAAGAACACGAAGGGAGAGAGGGAAGCAGGAAAGAAGGAAAGGAAGAAAGGCAAGAGGAGCAGGAGGAAGGGAATGCAAAATGTTCCCTGAGCTGCACGTGTTACCAAGAGAAAAGCTAATGAAGAGGATGCACTGCAGAACAGAGGAACTGAAAGTCCTGAAACAGTTAAGAACTTCAAGAATGTGGATAACAAATTAATGCACTTAGCTTTATCTGAAAGTTTGTAAAATGTAAATTGTCCTGGGAAAAGCAAACCAAATAGTTATAAAGCTTTGACACATATATTTGAGAATTACCACCAAAAACAGAGAAATATATGATGAAGAATTTTTAACATACCCAGAAAAAGTTAGGGAAGAGTATAAAAAATATCCAGAAATGTAATAACTGAAGAAAGAATCTAGTAATCTGGGGAGATTAGCTGAGCTCACTGTGAAAGGCTGGACCATGATTAGGATCTGAAAAAACTTGTACAGTCAGCACCAGTCTTGAAATTAATATACTGAGAATTAACTCTTCACAAATAAGTAAGCAGAAGAAGATTGATACTAATGGTTGTTTAATGTGAAAAAAATACCTTTACAGTATACATATGAAAGAGAATAAAAAATGTTTCTGAAATGAGGACTGAATCAGAGACCTACAGTCTAACAATGGAGCACTTCACACACTTTTTCCAAAATAAGGGGGGGAGAAAATAGCAGTTGGCAAGTCCATGTGAAACCTACAGTTTGCCAAATGAATGATAATGATCTGATCATTCTGTGAACATTTTGAAGAAGAGTGTGGGCAGTGAGAGTGTCAGCAATACCATTAATTCAGGGAAGTTTTTTGTAGAAACAGCAGTAAATGTTAAACAAAACTGAGTGTCAGCATAACTAAAATGAATAAATACTGCTTCTTTAAATTCCCAGTGGTCAGTAGTGCACTAGTCAAAGGGTTCAGAGAATGAATGCTAAGGGTACTGAAAAGAAAGTCACATGGAAAGAAGATAAGCAGAGAAAAATATCAGACTTCACAGATTTCTTATGGCAAAGAATGTGCCTGTTTCCTTAGGAAAAAAAAGAAACATAGTAAATACAGTTTTCAGGAAATACATTCTTTGTGAGTTAAAAAATGTTTATTGCTTGACTATGTTATGAAAGAAAGGAAGAAAAAGCAAAAGTGATGGAGAGGGTGTGAAAAAAAGAATACAGCAAAAGCTAGAAGTCCCCAGTTGCACATTCTTAGGAAATATCTCTTGAAGTAGATGCTAAAATAGGATCTCACTAAAGTATGTGAAACTGCAGTACTCAAGAGCAGGAAAGAAGATACAGTGATAAAGTCAAGATACAGTCTCTGGTTTATTTCAACAGGAAATAGAAAATAGAAAGGAAACACCCTCCCCCCAAATTAAATAAGTAAACCAGAAAATATCACACTTCCATAGGGTCAGACATCTAAAAATTTTTACCGTGCTTTTTCAATAAGTAGGACTCTGCAAAGTGTACTAGAAGATGAGGTCCACACTTCAAATATTTTTTAAAGAAATGTTAATCACACGATACAGCTGAGTGTATTTGTTTTGTCCCTTACTTACAGCACTAAACTTCCAGGATCTCAGTCAGTGCTGGCTCCAAGCCATTGTAATTACATCAGTATAGAATTATGTCAGACTGAATGATTACCTATTGTTTTCACTAAACATTTTACACCCAGCTAATTTAGTGGGCATAAATCTAAGCAGTTTCATGGAATTATGGGGTTTGATATATAACCATTGTCATCTAGCATATTAGTGGGAAATAACAAAATCTTAAAAAAAAGAATTGTTATGTTAAACTGCTGAAGGAAGACAAGCACTCTTAAGCACCCAGTTTGAATTGGTACTTTTTTTGTTATTATGAAGAGGCATATATATGTAACACTGGTCACATAAATGCAAAATAAAGGGGCAATATTGATTCTGAATGATCACTAAATTTAGAGAGGAAATTGCTGGGATAGAATAAGCTTTGCAAGGGAGTATGATTAAGATTGTGTCTTTTTTGTACAGATATGTATGTATGTATGTATATAAAGATGACTAGTTTCAGTTCATAAGTGTTTTGGTGATCTAATTAATTTGTATAACAGATTACTGTCTTTCCTACATTGAAATACTGAAAGGCTGGTTTATATTTTCTCCTGGAACACTGCCATCCAAAGCCCATGGTCAAGTCAAAGCACATGGCATTTGCAGTAACACTACATTAGGTAGGAATGAGATACTATAAGCCTGCACTACTTAAACAATATTATGTGTAGATCCTATCAAACTTAGGAAGATATTTTTATCCAGTGAAGTATGACACTATAAAGAATGGAGAAATGTATCTTCACCAATGGATAGCAGAAAAATAACAATATGAATGTTGGTGAAAGAAAAATAATAGCAATAATTATGTTTATTGGCCCTTTTCATCCATCAGATATTGTTATTCCTCTTGAAAGGTTTGGAAGGAGTATATTCTAAGTGTCCATATTTCAAGAACTGCTAAATAGAAAGCCATGAATTCCCTGAACAACAAATAGTTGGAGACTGGGAAGATATTCTGGTAAGGTGTTACTAAATCTTTGCTCATATTTTCACATACTTTCTTCAGCAGCTTAAGGTATAGGAGAAAGAAGTACTTCTGTATAATTCTTCCAGTACTTTTTTTACCTTTTCTTGGAGCCATAGTTGACAAAATGGGGTAGAGGTGACAGAACTATGACTTATAAAATATTAACATCTAGGAAGGGCTACAAGTTATAAAACATTGCAAAGAATTAAGGATTCTTATTTGAGTGCTTACTAATTTAAATTTCTATAAAGAAGACTGTACATTTATTTTCTCCTCATATCTAACATGCCTAAATATCCCCCTGTTGATTTAAGGCTAGAAACACCTTCATAGTTGCATAACCTTAAATGGTGGTTCTTGGATGCTGAGGCAAATACAAAAGACTGAATCTGCAAGAATTATAATATTATCATGAAATGTAAGTCAGCTTTTCAGTGTTTAGATTTGGGGCTCTCAATATCACACTGTTTTTGAAGCTTAGCTATGGACTTCCCCAGTAATTATTATCAAAATGTTACTTAGCTTGTACTGTGTAGTCTAAAATGCTTACAGTCAAACTTCACTGCAGTGCAGTATGATAATTATAAGCCAAAAAAAGGTACAATCATTAAAATAATAAACAGGATCTAAAATGAGATATCATAATATAAAGAAGATAGTGAAGATAGTAAGATAGAAAATTACTAATGTTACTACATGAAATACAGTAAATAATAAGTAAAATAACAATGCAATTGCATTTTTATATAATATTCTGGTCACTCACATTTGTGTAAAATCTGCTCAAACTGGAACATGTGCCAAGAATAACTATTAAGATTATCAGAGTAAAGAAAATTGACAATGTGAGAGGAAACTTAAAGTCATTGACTTCTTTAGTCTAGTAAAAGAAAGGTTAAGAAGAGATGTCACTGCCAGTCATAAACAAAGTCTTAGGATAAATTCCCTAGGATTCAAACTAGCTATTCAAACTAAAAACAACAAGAAAATTTAAGACAGGAATAAATAGCGATCAGAAGGTTACTGTACAGTTATAAATTAGAAGAACACAGATCTTAAAATCCCAAAGAAAAAACATTCAGTAAATTTAATAGGAAAAAAAGTCAATTAGGTTTTAAAAGCGACTGCATGTCAAAAATATTTGTGTGCAGCAGAAAATAGGCTTCAAACCTTTTAGTGCACAGTTTCTGAATCTCTATTTTGCCTTGATGGGCTCTAGAAAAAAAACCACAGTTTTTCCTTGAAAATTTGCCTGTATTGAGGATATCATCAGCCTTGCTAGTTTCCCAAAACTTAGTGCAAACATTCTTCCAGGCTTTATAATGTTGAGAAGGCAAAGGTATTGAAATATTGATAACTACAGTCTAAATGAGGGATTTCCAATGCTTGTAGTAGAACATTTTAGAGTCCTAATTACATCAGGAATTATCAGGATTTTCTGGCTCCGTCCTGCAAGTCCAGAATTCAGAATATGGAGGGGGGAGCAATTACAGCTGGAAGGGACCTACGATGATCATCTAGTCTGACTGTCTGATCACTTCACGGCTGACCAAAAGTAAAAGCATGTTATTAAGGGCATTAGCCAAATGCCTTTTAAACAACACCAACAGGCTTGGGGCATTGACCACCTCTCTAGGAAGCCTGTTGCAGTGTTTGACCACCCTCTCAGTAAAGAAGTGTTTCCTAATGTCAAGTCTGAACCTCTCCTGACACAGCTTTGAACTGTTCCCACAGTTCCTATCACTAGATCTCAGGGAGAAGAGCTCACCACCTCCCTCTCCACTTTCCCTCCTCAGGAAGCTGTAGAGAGCAGTGAGGTCCTCCCTCAGCCTCCTTTTCTCCAAACTAGAAAAACCCAGAGTCCTCAGCTGCCGCTCAAAGGACATGCCTTTCAGCCCTTCACAAGCTTTGTTGCCCTTCTCTGGATGCATTCAAGAACCTTAACACCCTTCTTAAACTGTGGGCCCCAGAACTGCACACAATACTCAAGGTGAGGTTGCACCAATGCTGAATACAGAGCAGTAATCGCCTCTTTTGACTGGCTGGTTATACTGTGTTGGATGCCCCCCGGGATGCCATTTTCCCTCTTGGCTGCCAGGGCACACTGCTGACTTGTATTGAGCCTGCTGTCAATCAGCACCTCCAGATGTCTTTCTGCAGGGCTGCTCTCCAGCCACTCCTCTCCTAATTTATATTTGAGTCTGGCATTACTCCATCACAGGTGCAGAATCCAGCATTTGGTCTTGTTACATTTCATGCCATTGATGAATGCTCAATACTGCAATCTATCTAGATCCCTCTGCAAGTCCTTGTGTCCCTCAAGACAGTCAACACCACCTTCCAGTTTAGTATCATCAGCAAACTTACTAAAGGTGCATTCAACCCCTGCATTCAGATCTTTGATAAAAATATTCAGCAGAGGTCCTAATAAATCATGGGGTGCCGGACAATTCTGCCAGAAATGTTTTTACCCAATGATCAGAAACCACTGGGCCCTCCAATCCTGCAGTTAACACATGAGTGGCAACTCCAGGGTCTTTACCGAGGTTTACTCTTGCCTGACAGTGTTACAGAACTGTATTGCTAGAAGCTGTTGATTTTGCAATACAAATGGACAGAATAAAAAAGGATGCTGTCTTAAAACACCAAAAAACCCCAACAAAAGAAAGCAAAACCCAAAACCAACCAACCAACCAAATAAACAAAAATGAACAACAACAACAAAAAAAGATGAGGAACCACAGCTAGAAAATAAAAATTTCCTGAAAAAGGGAATCCACTGATTATTCCTTATTGGTGAAATGTGATTCTGTGATTCTGTGATTCTGTGAAATGGAATAAGTGCTAGATTTCATAGACTGTAGAACAGTTTGGGTTGGAAAGGACCTTAAAGATAATCTAGTTCTAACCTCTCTGCCATGGACAGGGACACAGTCCAACAGATTAAGTTGCTCAAAGACCCATCCAACCTGGCCTTGAACACTTCAAGGGAGGGGGCATCCACAACTTCCCTGGGCAACCTGTTCCAGTGTCTCACCATCCTCACAGTTAAAACTTTCTTCCTGATGTCTCATCTAAATCTACCCTCTTCTAGCTTAAAACAGTTGACCCTCATCCTGTCACTGCATCCTTGTAAATATTCTCTCCCCATCTTTTCTGTAGGCCTCCTTTAAGTACTCATATACCACTCTAAGCACTCCCCAGAGACTTCTCTTCTCTTGGCTAAGAACCCCCAACTTTCTCATCCTGTCCTCGTAGAAGAGGTGATTCAGCCACCTGATCATCTTCATTGCCCTCCTCTGGACCTGCTCAAGAAGGTCCATGCCCTTCTTGTGCTGGGGGCCCCAGGGCTGAACACAGTACTTCAGGTGGGGTCTCACAAGAACACAGCAGAATGAACCATCTCCCTTGATCTGCTGGTCATACTTCTCTTAATGCAGCTCAGGATACAGATTTCTGGGCTGCAAGCACACATTGCTGTCTCATATTTAGTTTTTCAATAAAGATGGCACAACTTTGGTATAATAAGCAAATATTCAAAGATCTGGACACTCAGGTAGCAATGAATTCAAGTGTGCAGTCCATAAAAGACGATGAAAAAAATCTAACAACTAATGAAGTATGAAATTAGCCTGAGAAAACCAACAACTTTCCATAATTTTTTTTTTTTAACTATGAGCACTTAGATTTAATATTGTGTAGGGATGGAGTCCTTCAGGAATTATTGTTTTCAGGAACAGTTTTTTTTATGGAATCACAAATACTATGATAAGAATTTTATTTCAGTAAAAGAAGTCTGTGAGAGATGCAATGTATATGCCATGTGGAGTTATTTTATATAAAAAAAATAGAAAAAGAAAGAGAAAGAAAAAGAAACTATGTAAACAGATGTTAGAGTCCTCACACAAGAAGTAGAGTGTTAGCAATGATGAAGCAGCTGCTACCAGTAACCAGGGAGATAGTAAAGAGACCAATAGTGTGGCACTCAGCCCAAGCAGGGAATGTGTAAGAAACAGTGTTTGTCATGTAGTGCAAGAGCTCAAACAATAGAATGGAAGAATTTGAACTACAGTTGCAGTATATAAATCTGGATATTGCTGATCATCAGAAATATGTACATAGAAAAGGGACTGGAAATCATAAATAGATTGCAGCTATTGGAAAATACAAGTTGTTCAGTGTCTACATGTAGCCTGTATCCAGGGCTAAACTGTAGCAGTTGCTCTATCACCCGATGTTCCCTCCCCAGCTGAGAAGGGGAATTAGGAAAAAGAGAGAAGCCCCATTACTTGAAATAAAATCAGATTTAATTAAATAACAAAATTAATACAAATACCAACATAAGGTGCACAAGCTTATACTTCTTGGTAGCAGCAGAAGAAATGGGAGGCCAAGAGGGATGAGGCTGAGAAAGAAGAGTCCTAGAAAAAGAAACCTCACATCCTCACTATACTCCCTCCTTTTATAATAAGCTTGATGTAAATGATGTGGGATACACCTGTGAGTCGGCTTGTGTCAGCTGCCCTGACTGAAACTCCCAAATGACTCAGGGCTACTCATGGCCTGTCTGCCATAGCTGGCCCATGGGTCTGTTCCTGTGAAACCAGGACATTCAGAATAGCTAAAGATGAGTGGGGGTATTGATACAGAAATGTGTGTTAATAATATGCAAGTAGAGTATGCAAAATTCATTGTGGAGGTAGGCAGTCACCTGAATTGGTATGGGTTTGTTAAAACCTCTATCCAATGCAAGCTTAAAAAAATAAAAGCTGCAGAACTATACAACACCAACACTTAGTTACTATGGAAATGGTACTGGGAGTAAGCCAAGAGCCTACAGTGAAATGGAAAAGAGATTGCAAAACTTTCAATAATTTCATCAAGTTTGTGAATCACTTCTGAGATTACGCTTTATAACTTGATGCAGACTGAATGTTTACAAACTATCAAATTATCTAAACCAAAAGTCCTAAATGTTGATTTAGTGACTTTCTTAGGATCATGTGTAATTTTAAGGATTATGTGTAATTTTAGTCCTGTGTGTACTGAATTATCACTGTACACCTTAAGAATTTTGAGGTTTGAGGTTACAGTAATGATTTAAAATTTAAGATGTAAAATTGCCAGAAATACAAAAGCAAATGTTAAAATATCTGAATGTCTTGACAGCACTTATTTGAAACATTCAATACATCAATATCTGAAACATTTTCTCTTATAATGTGCAATTATAAGCATCAGCTCGGATATTACTTTTACTCCATATTCAATATTTTTTACAGAAAAAGTGATTTTCACAGTCACTACTGAAAATGTTATACAGTTAACATCTATTTCTGATAGAATATACAAAAAGCCAACTGTGACTAATGGCTTAGTTTACACAAGTAGTTGGAATTTCATCAATAAAATGAAAATAATCTAGTATGCACATGACCTACATCTTTGCAAATGTGACATATATCAGAACTAATACTATATAGGCCAAATACTATAAGTCAAAGAACCTTACCTTAGAATGATTGCAGTATTACATTTTATTTATTAATATGTTTTAAATCAGGAGATACTAACTGTGAGAGTAAAAGTGTTTTTATCCATGATAAATACATGCAGAAATTTATCAAAGAAAATTGAAGCAAATTGGGCTTTAATCTGACAGACTCATATTTTATTACTAAGAACTCTTTTCTTTTTTAATAAAATGAACATAAAATTAATTCATAAAATGAAAGCATATTTATTGATTTTTTTTTTTTAGGGTAATGCATAAATTGTCTTTTGTCTGAGCTGCTTGGCTGAAGAACAAAAGTTTGGATTAGTTGCCTCAATTTCCATTAATTTGCTTCAGTAGATATTCCAATGAAAGAGAAGGTTGAAGATTAATGCAAGAACTTTGTAACTAGATGTACATAAATGGTTCCCATTTCACAATAAAAACAACAAGTTGTTTCCATATCTCTGCATATGTAAGAATAAGCAGTGTTATTGCTTTCTAAGATAGCAAGTCTTAGAAATACAATTTGAGAAAATAAATAATAAAAACACTTCCTCGTGCTAGAATATAAATAGTTCGCTATTCGTAGAAATTCACCAAGCATCTGTGGTTTAATTTTTAGTTGACCTCAATACATTATGGATGACAATGCTAGATAAATATTTTTGTTAAGAAATCCAGAAGAAAGTGCCTTGGGATTTAGCTTCATGGCTCACAAATCTCTTCATGCACTGTTGATTTTTTTATCTGTTTGTTTTTTAATGTGTCTTTGTTATATATTTATGCATATTTTAAAACCAGAAACTAATACAAATAAGAAATTCAATATACAAGATACTCTTTGTTCCTTTCCACAGTTCTCAGATAATGTGTAGGGTCTATTTCATTTTCTATCAGCTACTGAGTCCTTTGCTATCATGAAAAATTGATTCTGGTGGAATGACAAGGAGCTCACTTTGCCTTTCTTGTTGCCATAATCCTTTTAAGAACATTTGGATAGATGAAATCTCTTAGAACTTCATTGATAGAAGCTAGTTTTGCTCAACACAAGGTGGTTTAATCAATTATTTATAACCTTTGCTCATACACTTCCACCTGGCTCATGCAGCTACAGAAATTAATCTGGATTATTAAACAGAAAGAAGTCTTGAAGGAAATAATGAACTCTAGATTAAAAATTTTGCTAGACTATAATTACAGTTGTATTTTGCAGACTATGTTTCTTTGTAGTGAGGTTGGGGCTTGGGGTTTTTGTTTTATTTTATTTTCTTTTTTATAGCTATCATTTGTAGCTAAAATATTGTACATCAACATTACCCTTACAGCATGAACATACTAACTCTTGCATAATTTTTACCTGTATTTCTTATGGACTTTATAAGTATATCCCTACAGCTCCCAGGGATTAATAATTTATTTATTTCCTGCATAATGTCTTACATGAAAATAGTAATTAAAAAAAAGGCAACAATGTCAGGAAAGTTTTTGAAGGAGTAAAAGCTCTTTAACTCTGAACTCATCTTCAAAGCAGTCAAAAAGAAGGACTAACATCCTCAAAGTCCAAAAAGCCATATGATCTCTTTAAAAAACAGTATGAAACTTGCATATCTCAAGAGATTTCTGAAAATATTTTTTGTCTTAGTATTTCCTTTTGCTGACACATGTAATAAGCATATAAATTCTTTTTGGGGTGGTTCTAATTTCAAAAGATTCATGGCAGGAATAATAATGCCATAAATATCATGGGTTGACAGGATCACAGGAAAATTCAAATTGGAAGACACATCAGGTGGTCACCTAAATCCAGTGTCCTCCTCAAAACTGGGCTAACTCGGAGTTCAGATCAGCTTGCTTAGGGCTTTGATATCATTGGATCAAGGTCTTGAAAAGTCCAAGGATAGAGACTGCACAACCTCTCTAGGTAGGCTGTTCCACTGCCTGATTTATTCTCTTGGAGGAAAAGAGTTTCTTGGATATAATCAGATCCTTTTTGTCTGTTGTCTTTCACCCACCTACCTTGCACCAGGCTCTGTCTTCTTGATGACCTGCCTGCAGGTTGTTGGAACACATGGCCTCATTTTATGTCCCTCAAAGGCATCACCTGGCAAGGCTGAACAAGCCCAGGTCCCTAGATCTCTCTTCACAGGGAAAGTACTGCAGCCCCTTGCCAGCTTGGTGACCCTCCACTGAACTTGGCCCAGTCTGCTGATGTCTTTCTTGAATAGAGGGACCCAAAACCAGATACAGTGCTGTAGATGTGGTAAAATGAGTGCCAGGTAAAGTGATGCAGCCATTCTCCTTGACCTCCTGGCCATGCTTAGTACAGCCCTGGTTGCTGCACACTGCACGCTCAAGCCCAGCTTACCATTTACCAGCGCTCTCAGGTCTGAGCAGATATGCTCTAGCCAGTCAGGCCCCCGCCTGTCATTGTGGGAGGATCTTCCTTCCCAGGAGCAGGACTTTGAATTTATCCTGACTGAAATTCATATGGGTCCTGATTCTCCAGGTCTTTCTGGATAGAAGTTGTTACCTCAGTCATATTGACTGGTTACCCAACTTGGAGTAGTCTGTAAACTTGATAAGCAGGCTCCTCCTCCAGGTCATTAAGAAATACATTCAACAGGGCAAGTCTCTAGATAGACCCCTAGGGTAATTCACTTGCTGCTGGTCCCAAGGTAGAGGATGACCTTTTAACAGCTGCCTTTTGAGCCCAATCTTCCAACCAGTTCTGTACTCCAACTAGTCTTCCACCAGTCTAGACTGTAAAATCCTAACTTGGATACAAGAGGAGCTGAGATGACTCTCGTGTGAACAGGGTGAGACGAAGATGTTTTAAAGCAGTGACTAAACTTCAAATGAGGTTCTCTCAAATTATTTGTTTGGATAGAGAAGAATGAAGAATATAAAACTGGTATATTGATATCATCCAAATAAAAAGTGTGTACAGTTAACAGTATTCTAAAGCCATATTCCCCTTTAAAAAGTTCCATTGACTTCCATAGCGGTAAAGGTAAGGTACATCTATAAATTCAAAGTTCTGATTTTGGTAAGATGGATCTTTATACAGGCTCTTAAAATGGGAGTACTTTGGAGTTTAGATTGTTCATACCTCCAAGAGCATTCAAGACACTGAACACTTTGGCCTCCATCCAACAAAGCACTTAATCACAATCTTGTAATTTGGATGCTTGAATTTAAACTTTAGTGCTTGTTTGGACTTGGGTCAAACTGTTCAGCAGCATGCAGGAATGATCCTGCATTATGCTTATTAAGGAGAAAAGTATAGTGTGATCTTTGACAATGAGTTTGCCTTTTGGCTTTCCTTCAAGGTGCGGCTGACCTTGGAAGGAAAGCTGCTAGGTGAATGAGTGCCAGGTGTCCTGCTTTTGAGGATAAAAGCTGGGACCGCTTGTGGAGTGGGTGGGGTGTCTATATGTGAAGTGGATATATTTTGCAGAGTTTTCCTGTTGGGGAAGGACCTCCTGACTCTTCCTGCAACTGGGTCCCAGTCAGGTTTGGCACTTGCAAACGCGGGCCCCATGGGAACAGCATGTGGCTGCTTCTTTCCTATATTGTTAGCCTCTTGACTTGGTTGTCTCTCATTTCTTCTATGGGAGACTGTTGCGTTGTTTGTCACTTCGGTTGTTGGCCGTGCTGTGTCTTTCTTGGGTTTGTTGGAGTTGATGCATATTATGTGTAGCCTCATTGATTTATTTGTTCCCCCTGTGATCACCCATGTACTGACCCTTTTGTGTTCAATATTATCTGGTTACTGGTTTGTTCTACTGCTGGCTGTGTCCTTTGTACTAGGCCTAGTAATTGGCAAAACAGAGGTATAATGGTTTTAAACTGAAAGAGAGTAGATTTAGACTAGATATTAGGAAGAGATTCTTTACTGTGTGAGTGGTGAGACACTGAAACAGGTTGTCCAGAGAAATGTGGCTCTCCCCTCCCTGGCAGTGCTCAAGGCCAGGTTAGATGGAGCTTTGAGCTACCTGGTCTAGTGGGAGGTGTCCCTGCCCATGGCAGAAAGGTTGAAACTAGGTGATCTTTGAGGTCCCTTCCAACACAAACCATTCTATGATTCTGATTCTGTGATTCTATGACATAAGGACAAAGTTTAGGGGTGGACTTGGCAGTGCTATGATGACGGTTGAACTTGATGATCTTAAAGGTCTTTTCCAACCAAAATGATCCTATGATTCTAAGTGTCTCCATGCTTGACATACCATTCTATCAGCTGATGCTAAGTTCTGCAGAGAGGTCAGAGATCAGATACATGGTCTTTCCAGCTATTGCTGCATTTTACCAAGTGGATGTATCAGCTCCTTCAGAGTTTACTTCAGATTCACTGCCTGATTGCTTGTCAAAGCACTGAAAGATGCTTCCCACTGACAATTTTTGAAAATAAGCCACATTTGCTAGGAACTGTGAGACAAGTGCTTCCTAAAAAGTAATTATTGGGGAGCACAACAGGCTGACAATAGATTAATGCCAAAAGTAGTAATTATTTTATTAGAATAAATAAAATATAATGCATGGATTAAATAAGCAAGATGTTAATATTTAACTTGCAGTCATATTCTGCCATAGGTGTTCCTCTTGAGAAGCAGTGATGAGCAATTTATAAATTATATATGTGTATATATATAATACTACTCTAGTACAAATTACAGTTTTTGGAGTAATTTTCTACATTTTTAATATTTGAAATAAAACAATCGAAACATTAAAACATATCCAATTTCTATATTTTCTTTAAATAAAAGTTTAGCTAACATTAATACACAGAAGAAAAGTTAATAATGGAAGTGGGAGTTTTCAACATTGGACACTACACTAGTGCTGTGAATAAAATACTAAGGGAAAATCCATGTTCATATAGTCTTAAAAGGAGATGCATTACAGAAGAATAAGCCTTTGATTTATCTAAATATTTTAAACAGAACTATGAAGACAAAATAAGAAAAAGAATGTACGATACAACAAAATTTCGTTAACTCCTACTAATTTTATCTGTCCCTTAAAGCAGAAATTATCAAATGCTAGCAAAAAGTGAAAAAGTCGGGCTTCATTCCTTGTCTGTCAGTTCAAAAGGTAAACAACCACCTCTGGATAATTGCTTTGGTTTTGGTTTTCCCAGATGATGCACTTAAGCCTTCTTTGACATAAAATAGAGTTAAGGAGGTGTTCAGCAGACACCAGAGTATTAAAGACCCAGAAACTGTTCATACAGTTCAAAAAAGTTTTTCTCATTGTTTGTCTTTCATTTCTTGCAGTCCTAAACAATTTAGAAGTTTCAAATTAGTGGTTTTAAGTGAAAATAAATATTTCCTAGACTAATCAGACCAACATACTCTACTAAATTTAAATTCCAGACCTGATTCTCCAAATATCTATATTAGGATTACTTGCATTCATCTTCCTGATGCATTTGACTTCAAAGGGACTAAACATGAAAGTAAAATTAATCAAGTTCAATAATATTTGCCGAATTGGGCCCTTAGAGAATGTGTTATTCAGGCTAGGAGTACATAGAACGCTAAAGAGATAATAATGTAAATAATAGTATTCCTTCATGTGATATATCTTGAAAAAAGATGAAAATGTGAGTTCTCTCAGTCTAGAGGATACTTTGAGGTAAACTGCATCTGTTGAAACTCTTTTCCCCTTTGCACAGAATATTCAGTCTGTCAAATGGAATATGTTTATAACTTTCTTCTCACAGGACTGGTGGTGGTATTTCAACAAAAGAGATTAACAACTCACTTCTCACCTTTTTTTCAGTACAAAATCTTGGTGGATAGAAGACAGCTGGACAATGAAAAATGTAATTGATTTTGTAAATGTAGAAAGTTTAACCACATTTTCCCATATTTTGAGGCAATACCTCTTGGCTTAGGGAAAGATGAAATATCTTCTTCATCACCCATCTCCCTGTTTGATGAACTTGGTCCTTTCATTTCTTTGCTTTTATCACAAATTTTCATATCTATACCAGAACATTTTTTTTTTAATTTCTATTTAATCAATAGATTAAAGATTGATACACGTGCTTAATATTTTTTTTTTCTGGTTTGATTTACCACTGAAAAATAGGTATTACTTCCACCTCAGTCAGATGGAAAAAATTAAGTGGATCATATTTCTTTGATTTTTGCAGGTTTTTAACATCTTCTACTTTTTCCACTTAATGCTTTATTTTTATTTATTTTTAAAATAGGTCATTATCATTGTAAACAAATGATTTGCTGTTTCATGTATTACCCAGAAGTTTCTAGGTAAGTTGCATGAGCCAGCTGCCAGGGGGCAATAAGAGAGTGTATAGCTCCTCAGCTCACTCTGCCCTGAACAAAATGTCACCTGTGTGGCCATCTTGCTTTCAGATCCCCTTAAGTGTCTTATGCTTCAAGCTACCAATCAATCTTGTAAGCATAGAGGGTGTACACAGATCCCTGAAGGTAGCTTTTCAGAGGCATTGTCAACGCCTACTTGGATTTACAGTAAATCTAAGCCTAAAGGCATCCAGTACCACAGTAAACAAAACAGCATAAGCAAATAACTAGAACAATATAATATAATTTCTGCTCTTTTCTAGATAGCATCATGTGTTAGAAAACAGATTCCAGATCAGACTCCTTATTTCTTGTTTGCACTCTTCTGAATATTCTTTCTGCTTTTCATACCTTTCATATCATAACCAAACATCCTCAAATGCACTAATTTGAACTTCAATACACTCGAGTAACCCTGGTGAAATTTTTTGAGATCTAGAAAAATGTAAAATAAAACAGCGTTATCCCATGTGATGTTCTGCTTATGGAAACAGATTATCGATATTATGTCTTTACCCAAAAACATTTATCTGAATGATGGATCTAGTTATAATTGTGAACATTATAAACCTTTGTTTCATATTTCATAGAAAAGAATCCTTAAAATACAGATGTTTTAAAGCAATGAAAGACATTTAATGAGAAGTAGAATTTTCACATGTATACAGTACTTCACAAGAGGGTTTATTTTATTCATATGTCTATTTTGTTCGTTTCGTGCCTGGCATTTTTGTTAGCATTTTACATGTAACAAGTACTGTCTTTGCTCCTGTTGAGAAATGATAGAGAATATTACATCAATTGTCTCTTTGAAAGCATGGAAAAAATACACCAACAACTTCTGTGTTTAAGTGTTGAATAAAAACTCTAAGGAGAAAAAATTCTCAGACTTCTGAACAATTGTATAAAAGCTTGTATTGCTTCACTGAAATGAATATCCATTATTTGTGATCCTGTTTTCAGAGTATCTGTAAAAAGGCTGTTTGATTTGATTTTCTGACATGGCACATATGTTAACAATTGGTAGGAAACCTGGAAGTTTTTAACAAACAGACCTAAGAAAAAACTCAGAAAAGCCTTAGGTTTTACAAACAAATCTGGAGGCTTTGTTTTGAGGTAGCAGTATGCTTTTCTGAGATTATTGTAAACTGGCTGATCATCCACATGGAAACTCAGTCTGTTTTAGGAAAATAAAAAATAAAAATAAAAAATAATTAAAAAAAAATATAAAAAAAAAAAGAAAAAAAAGGTATTTTCTGGTGTTTTTTCCTTTTGAAACTATGATAAGGGACAGACTGATCAGATATCTTAGTTTGTCTAAAGATAGGCACAACTTGATAGTTTTTATTTTCACTCACCTTTATTCCTGCCTATTTTCTTGGTTTTAGCTGAGAACACTAGAGGTAAAATTGTTGTTGATACAAAAATCCCTAATAAGATAAATTGAATCCATATAGTTTTTAATAAATAATTTTGCATGCTTGTTTTTTCTTTTCATTTTTTTTTGGTATGTATTATTAAGATTATTTGAAAGTTCATTGCCAGGAAGTATTCGCTGTATTGAAAAAGAAACTGTGGTTAGTACTTCTTTTTTAACATTCATGCATATGAAAAGAAAGTATTTACTTCCTCCTCAAATTCACATTAGTGCATATGTATGAAGATGCTATACAGTCTTGAAGGACATTAATTTGTGAATGAATGAAAGAAGAGGAAATATGTAAAAAGAATGAATCACATGGCTGATCTCTAGAGGTACTTCCTACTTTAACCTTCAGCTATGAACAAGATTCTTGTGGTAATTACTTGCATGAAGCAAAGACAATATATACTACCTTTGCTTGAAAAATGATAAGATCTTACAGAGATTTTACATTTTTCAGATTAAAATATAGTCTTCTAATATTCACAAAATATTTTGGAAAACTGTAGACAACCTTTTCAGGAGCCTGGAAAACGTTTTCTTCCATCTCTGAATTCCACTTTCTGTAGGGATTAAGCATAAAGAACACAGATAATATTTGGTGCTCTACTTGTGATTTTGTTCAAGTTGTGTTATAGAAACAGTTTTTCACCACATGTGCATGTAGATGCTCTTGATTGGGTTGAATCATCCTTTAAAGGCATCCACCTCTTTCTGTTAGCTGTGAATGGAGTAGAGATTCATTACACCTAACTTTAGTAATCCAAAAATTAAATCTGCTTATTTTGGTTTCCTCTATTGTCTGTAATGAGATTATTCATATCACCTTCACCTATTTTAGATACATTCCTGAGTAGTCATGATTGTAGTTTCTTATTACGCAGTTTTGTGCATGGATCTTAGATTACTATCTGCAGCAAGGCAACATCAGATAGCACACGTCATCTAACATTCAATACTATATATCTGGTGTAATCTAGCTATCTAGAGGGATATTTCAGAGCCTCTAAACATGAGCATAATGTAAATACCTTTCCATATGACAGCAGTTGTCTGCATGAAATGCCAAAAACAAAGGGCTCAGGTTGGCATTAGATTTTCTGTTGTCCTTTAGATATAAAAGTGAGTAAAAAAGTAAAAGTAATCCATTTTCATTTGTCCTTCATAAGTTACTCAACTTCCCACAATATTATTTTTTTTTACTCTTGCTTTCTCTCTATAACCTCCCATAGTATGTAAATCTTACCTTATCATTAATCGGCTTTGCCGCCTTTACATGAATCTCATTAATCTTTGATACATCTTTACTGACATGAAGCAACTGAACTCAAAAAGAGGCCATATGAGTATTATATAAAATTTTCTATTTATCTGATTTATTTTATATTATTTTTAAAAGGCTTCTTTGGAATAGTTTGCTGTATTGTATTTAAGAAAAGTACTTATTTTTCTGTTTCTTCTGAATTTGCTTGAATAAAGAAATAGAAAGCTCTCCTTTAAATAACCTTCATTGACAGAGAACAAAGTACTTCTTGATATATGACACATTTCAACATCTGTAAGCCCATACTATAAATAATACATGATACTGAATCATAATTTTTGTGGCGTGATGTAATTCACACCACTACATGAAGCATTGTACAACACGCAAAGTGCTTTAATTTTAAGTGAAGAGTTTTCTTTTTCTTAAAGAGTTCAGTAGTTAAGAAATCATAAAGTCAAAAGAAGTAGATAACAGAACCAAACTGACAGTTTATATTCTGTTCAAACACTTAAAGTGAAGGGAACAATAAATTCTTCTTCATGACTGTAGATTTCTTTTCTGTTAATATGAAAATCAAAATCATCTGAATAAGTTGGGGTTTTTTCCATGACATGGAAGCAACATCTTAGATCAATTATTACAATAATTAATACATTACAATACATTAGAGTAATATTTGCTTCCACGTTAACCTCTCTAACCCCAAAGGATTTAAGTCACTCTGAAAGTGAACAACCTGTTCAATTTATGTCCAACTGATTTTTAACAATTATAGTATTTTCCATTAAGTAGTAGTGCAGTAGACATCTAAGATCTTTTTATTCCTGTAGTTCTTGGAAAAAACAGACATGGAAACGCAGTTTCTCCTTTTTGGCTTGTATCCTCATGTAAAACACACTGCCTTGAGTCCTTTTGTTTTCTTCATGAATCTTATACCTTGTTTCTGTCATTTCATTAATTTATTTTTTTCTTTTTTTTTGAGACAGAATTGCTTTGTTTTCCTGCATATAGTTTGGTATTGTTGAGATCTTAACTGTAAAACCAGATTTTAATTTCCCTAAACAGTTGTTAATTATAATGTTTCTCAAATACAGTGTGTTTTCCCCTTTAAGTTATTTTAAGTTATTTAAGGCTCAAATTAAAACAAAAGATACTCAACAACTTGCTGCACAGGAGAATTCCTCTAGCTTAAAGTCTGAAGGTTTGGAATGGCAATAAGTGACATAAGTTCAAAGAGCTCTTAACAGCTCCAGATATCTTCAGTTGCTTTCCCTAACTTATCAATGTTTTGGCTTCAAAATGTGAAGCAGGTTCTTTTTAATATAGACAGATGATACAAAGAATTTTGTACCGCCCAACATGGCCAGTGCTGCTAGAAACAAAAGCTATGAACTCTGTTCTTGCTTCTACTAGTACGTTTCCAGTTCATGACCCTGTCATGGTCATGAATAAGTAATGTTGCCTTTTGTGGGTTTATTTACCTAAATTAAAGGAAACAAATGGACTAACCTCCACTGCATGTTGCTATTATTTCTGTATTGATTGATCATTTGATTCCTTTGAAATATTGCACATTTCAAAAAACGGGGTAGAAGCACATATATAGTGGGAACCAGTAGAGTTCAATCTGCCTCATAAATATTAAAAGTACAGATAGAAAGTAGTCATTAGGCACCAAGAGATCACACTTCCACAGTAAGATTTTATTTTCCTCTTTCTTCTATGTAGACATCTCAAAATACAATGGTGCATACCTCTTGCTCATTCAGCTTGATGGTACATTTACTTATTTGTATAAGATAAATATTTTACCCTTCAAGTAAGAAGACAGTTTAGGATTTTTTCTTTTAAGGTAAAGTAGGATCCTTACTAAACTGATGTGCAGTTCCATATGGAAATAGTTCCAACTATTCCATATTTAAATTGCTAAGTAACGACTGAAGAGAAATCTGTAGGTAGAAGATTTGTATAAAATTCCAATATATTCTTATGCTATTTCCAGCATAAAAAAAATTACCATGCCTTGGAATAGCTGAAATAGATTTTTCTATAACAGGTGTAGTGCTGCAGGGGAGACTGAGGGAGAAGTTGGGTTTTTTAAGGGATTGTTTTGGTATTTTGACAGCAAGTGTTCCACTGGAGCATCTAACTCGTCAGAAACAATTCATTTTGACAAAAACATTAACAGAAAGTGATAGTGCTGCTTCCTTATATTATAATGGGAATATTTGGCACATATTGCTGACTTTTACTTAATTAGAGTAATTTTTAATTCACAGTATAAATTACCTACATTCATTTATTTATCATTTTTATATTATATTCTATCTTTTAATATTTTATTTTCATATTTTCATTTTCAGAAAAATAAAAATGTAGATATTTTATTAATAATAAATATGTGAAAATTTAGAATTCTCCTTTCTGTCTCTCCTGTACATAGCTATGTGTGCAGAGGTCTGAGTGTGTATATGTTCCCATAGGAAACTAATTTTCTTCAAATTTCGGTGTTTGTGCATAGGTGTGAGTCACTACTGAGCTCTGCTGCTGAACTTTGAACATCAGGAGCTCTTCTGTCCAGGTGCCAGCAACTGTGGAGAGCAAAGACCTGAGGTCAGTTGTTGGAAGGACTGATTGACTGACTGCCTAAAGTTAGCTACAGGAAGGATCCCTACTGCATGTATAAATCTGTATCCCAGTAGCGAATTTCAGTTCTGGTCAGCCAGAAGGAAGGAACAAGGCTAAGCCATCTGTTCTGTTCATGTTTGCAAGAGGTCTGTGTGGTTTTGCCTATGTTAGCCTTTATGGCCAGCTACGTATCTGCTTCTTTGTTTACTTTCTTGTTGTGTGCGTGCTTGTGTGTGGACTCATTAGGAAATACACATCCAGACTTGTCACTAGGAGGACTCAGCACTGCACCAGCATGGCCTGTATCAGACTAGATTTAGCACCCTTTAGCTACATTGAAATTCCAGTTGGTGTGGCATAGTGTACAGCAGTGCCGACTGTTTATCATATAGGTGATGTATGTCTTTACAGTAACATTTGTGTTATATATATTATGTGAAGGACAGTACAAGCTTTTAATGGATTTGTAACTTTTCAGCCATTCCAGGCAGTCTCAGATGCCTGGACAAAAACTTTCATTCTCTTATTCCTTTACATGGGCAAGTTATCTTTTTTCAGATCTGAGTAAATCTAAAGTAGTAAAACAGCAGAGAGGAATGAAAGACAACT
This sequence comes from Podargus strigoides, assembly GCA_028020825.1. Taxonomy (NCBI): domain Eukaryota; kingdom Metazoa; phylum Chordata; class Aves; order Caprimulgiformes; family Podargidae; genus Podargus; species Podargus strigoides. Next base: position 22,537,929 of record CM051621.1, on the reverse strand, counting down.
ATGTTGAGAACGTCAATAGTTTGATGTAAGTGTGTGGAATAAGACAACAACCTCAAAAGACCATGATCTTTTTTCCAGCCTGCTGGAGAATGTCAGATTTTTTTCCCCTCAGAGTATCATTTCCTTTCTACAATATTGGATTATGTGAATGACAGCAATGGGATGACTCTGTAATCTTTTAAGTTTGGCATATATATACACACACACACATATATTCATATGCATACATATTTATGTATGTATATGCAGCAATCATAAATTTTTTCTCAATTAACTGTCCACTCACAGTTACCTAATGAACTTCAGGTAATATGATTATTCTCTTCTCCCTTTCATAACTTCTAATCACAAGGAAATATTTTTCTATGATGCAACCAGTATCATAGATCATCACATTTTATAATCAAATGAAAAAGTAAAAATAAGAAATTCACAGGGCAAAAGTCCTGCATGACATTGATATACTTATGAAGTTCTAGAAATTTTAACGCTGAATTCTCCAATAAATTTTGTAGTTCTAAATAATAGATACATAGTGACTAATATTCATTGGAAAAGAAAATATAAAAAAAATTATATGGGTTGATTGTGAGAACTCTATGATTTCATTTAGCTTCATGAGTTTGGCTCTTAGCCAGATTGGTTCTAAATTCATTTGTAGGCTTTAGTTTACTTATTTCTTAGAAATTACATGCTTGCAGATTCTTAAGTGGCAGCTAACACATATACATATGGCACATATATATATACTGCATGGAGTGGTGATAATTAAGGACCTATAGCTCCTTTAATTTCATTTGAATTCTCACCCTTTACTGTTTGGTTAAGAAAACATTTCTTTCTAATACATTTCACAAGCTAATAGCTGGAGACATGTGGTCGGTTTGTTAAAAATACAGTTTTCTTCTGAGAAGTGAAAGTCTAAAATATTAACTTCTTACTGTGTAGTGCAGCTCTCTGTGTTTAAGATGTTCATGTACCTGTGATATTGTCTTCTATTTGATTTATTTATCATGATTTTGTTTGTCTTTTCAACCACCTGTGGGCTTCCAGTACTGACATGTACTGGGGTAGGCACGTGATAAAGAAAATCTTAGCTACAAATATTTTACAACTTAAAATTACTAATTAACATTGGTTTCAATTATGTAGTAGTTAAAGGAAATTGATTGTGTATTATTAGTGAAGATATTAACTAAGATACAATTGCATTTCCCTTTTGTCAGTATATGAGGGAAGTTTGGTAGATTTAGAGCTCAAGTCTCTCTTCTGTGGTGGAGGAGAGTGCTGAAGTACATACTTTAATTAGCTTTTCATCAAATACATGTTTATTTTATAAGCTACTCAGTATGAAGGGGATAGGGTTTTTCTCACTTTCCTATTTCCAGATTCTCCCACTTCTGGCACAACAATTTGCCATATATTGCTTCTCTGCTGCTCTTCTCAGTGCCATTTGCTTTGTACAAAAGACATGGACAACAATTCTAAGATTACAGAAAATTATTAGAAAAGATAATGTAAACAACCATCTCAGTTATGACATCATTAAACAGAATTATACTACTGAGTTTTCCATGCTGGAGCTGATGAAAAATTATCACGTGTATCACCTTTTGCCAAGCAAAAGTCCAGGACCAAGTCCTTAGCATGTGTACTACAGTGTGTGCAATGATGCATTTATGCATAATTCTTCCTAAGAAACCTCAAAGCTCATATCCAATCTGGAATTAGGCTTTTCTTTAAAGTTCATTAGCTGTATATTTGTACATTATCTTTTCACATCTCATAAAGAAATGACTGGAGACGATCACAAAAAGGACAAAATCTCAATTGGGAACCATATTTTCAAGTACTTAGGATAGATATAAGGAAAGTACATAGTAGAGCTGTACCCAAACGATAATTATTGGGATTTTTTTGGCAGAGAGACTTGATTTTATATCTCTGTGTGGCTACAAAATTTACTTTCTCCAGGGAAAATGATGCTTGTGATTTTCTTCATGACTCAATCAGTCAGTGATTTTCAGCCATATGTTTGCTCTCTGGGAGCAAAGGTGGCAGATTCACTGATAAAACTGACATCATAGTTGAGAATTACTTTCTCTTTTTAGTATTTGTGTGTTAAATTGCTCTTGAAAAGAAAGTATTTTGTTGATAGCAGACATACATGCCTACTCTAATAGTCACTTTAAAGTCTCACCCACCCACAACAAAAAAAAAAGTAAAAATCTTTGTGCATTTCCTTGACATGTTTGAGAAAGTGCTTTTTGTTCTAAGTTGCAGATCCTCTTGGAAGCATCAAGATTAAAATATTATGTGGCTTTGTAATGCTTCTCACTTGAAAATAAATTAATTGCCAGAATGAAAAAATAGAAAAAAATGTCAGAATGTAAAAGTGAATCTTGAACAGTAGATGGAAAAAACATGAAGTAACTGAAAATAGCCAAAAACCCAAATATATATGTTTAAGTTTATTAAAAAGAATAAAAAAATAATAAAAAGGAATATTTTCCTTGCTAGCTTTCACTCCAGAGATTTGTAAACTCATACATATTGTATGAAAATGCAGGTTTGATGCAAATGTTTTTTCTGCAATCCAAACAATAACAATAAATATTTTCTGGGTCAATGTAAAATACCTGACATTTGTGTAAGCACTTGCTCTATTCTGTTTTGTATCTGACATATAACGCTGGATCTGTTTTCTATTATTGTTTAATTTACGTAATTCACATCAAATCCCTGATCACAAATATTTCTGCAAACTATACAGTATGCACTGCATGATACGAGTTTGTAGTGAAACAAAGTTAAGGCAATATTTTCTTCCGTAGCAAGATCACAACTAAAAGGACTTCATTTCCCAAGGGAACCAGCCATCAGGGAAACATTTGCATTTTACGGTTTATGTAAATTACTTTATACCCCAGAGAAACCAGAACATTGTCCCTCCCCACACATCTTCAAACTCTCAACATGTAATACCCTGTAATTTGAGAAAGAATAGATCAGTGGCAGTCGTTATTCATGAGTGTGTTTCACTCAGCATCATAGTTCACCAAAATTTATTTCCCAGTTTTACATAGAGTTTAAACTGAATTGCAGTGCCTAATACTTTCATGCTTAAAAAATTTGTTTATCCTGTGTTTTTCATTAATATTATGAAGCGAGGAAATATGAACATCACTTTAAACTATAAAATTCTTTACCTACCTTTTTTATATTTTGACACACATATAGCAATTTTTAGTCATATATTTAGGGGTTAAGAAGACATGCATAAGAAGAAACAGGATTAAGTGTGGAAATGTGGTACATAACTGTTTTCGTTTTACTGAAAAATTAGATTGGAAAGGAAAGCAATGCAACTGTGAAGTGAAAAAAAAATATAATAAACTATAGTAGCATGTGCTTAATGTTTTAAGACATTTAATGTATTTATTGGGACTTTTCATTTTTTCAGATAGCAAATTAGTCATATATACTACATAAAAGCTTCTTCCCAGAAGGTATACTAAAACCATACAAAACCCAACACACTAAGAAGAGAAAAAGAGGCAAAATTCTATAGATTACAAAATTGATGTAACATATTTAATTTTCTGAGTAACACATTGATTTGAAACAAGTTAAAACATACAAAACATACAAAAATGTCTCTCTTTTCTTGTTATTAGTAACTTCGTTAATGCCTATGGCTTTGCAATCAATACTTTAAAGTGACAAAAGAATTGGATACAAGCCACTCATTTTCTGTTGAAGAACTTGTTATACATAGAGTAATTTTTCTCTTTATCCTTTACTTAATTTCTCTCTGTTCATCTTTATAATCTGAGACAGACAAAATTGTTTCAATGACAGTTTCAAAAATATTTCAGTAAAAGTTTTTGGTTTTATTTGCTTATAATTGTAACTTCAACCACTTAAGCTCTATGTCTCTTGAGGATAAACTAATATTTTTCCAGAGAAATAATACAACTGTCCCCAGAAAAATCCATTGTTTTGACAAAATTAAAAATAGCTAAACAAACCAATCTAATTGCAGATGTCTATATAGAAGTTGTATTAGCACCATTTATGGGAGCAGTGAACTGTATTTGCCATTTGTTTCCCCAAGTCTGATTGACATTCACAAGTGCCCAAATATTTGGTATATTTGGTTGCTGGTGAACAAATTGCTGCACTAAGTATCCAGCAACTATTAAAAGCTCATTGAATACAGTCCAGTCCAAGTGGTAACTAAATTTTTCACAGTATTGTTCCTCCTGGGAAGACAGTATGTCTTCCTGGACACAAGACAAAGTCTTCCATTGTTTGGATGTTGATGAAAATCTCTGAAATAGTTTCTGAAATGGAAGAGTTTTAATATAAAGGTGAAGGAAAGACAGGTAGTAGAATATTAAAAAATAAATAAATGTATCCCTTTAGTAGATTATCTTTAAGTGACAAAGAAAAAATAAAGATAAGGCAAATAAACAAATGCCACAGCAAACAGATTTTGCCAGCAAGTGTTCTGTGCAGCATTTCAAAATCTCTGGTGTCCTGATGTTCTAGATAAGAAACTTATTCAAAGCATGAGGTGGTTTCTTTGGGATTTTCTTCCCATAGAAACAAGGATGCAAGAAGAATGGTTTATACCTATGAATTGTCTTGACACAAAGTCAAGATAAAGCTAGAGTGCACTTCAAAATTCCACAATGTAATAGCTACAGACAAGCCAATATTTTCAATCTGTTCAACATGAAAAGACCAGTTGTGACTGAAAAGGAAATTTTATAGAAAATATTGTGCTAGGCCCACTCAGAATCTGTTCTTTTGTTGTCAACAGATATTAATGTAATCTCTCATCCATATTTTAGCCTATTTTTTCTCATTTATTTTTATTATGTAAACACATTACATAGTGTTTAAAACCTGTCAACAAAATGAGCCCATTATTTTCACTAGATTTTAATTTGCACAAGTTATCTAACAGAGCTGACATGCTGGCAATCCCAAGCACAGATACAGGCTGGGCAATGAGTGGATCAAGAACAGTCCTGGGGAGAAGGACTTGGGCGTGTTGGTTGACGATAATATCAATATGAGCCAACAGTGTGTGCCTGCAGCCCAGAAAGCCAACCGTGTCCTGGGATGCATCAAAAGATGTGTGACCAGCAGGTCGAGGGAGGTGATTCTGCCCCTCTACTCTGCCCTAGTGAGACCCCACCTGGAGTACTGTGTCCAGCTCTGGAGCCCCCAACACAAGAAAGATAGGGGGCTGTTGGAACGAGTCCAGAGGAGGGCTACCAAGATGGTCAGAGGGCTGGAACACCTCTCCTGTGAGGACAGGTTGAGAGAGTTAGGCTTGTTCAGCCTGGAAAAGAGAAGGCTCCGGGGAGACCTCATAGTGGCCTTCCAGTACCTGAAGGGGGCCTGAAAGAAAGTTTTTTACAAGGGCCTGTAATGATAGGACGAGGGGTAATGGGTGGAAGCTGAGAGAGGATAGGTTTACACTAAATATAAGGAAGAAGTTCTTTACCCTGAGGATGGTGAGGCACTGGAACAGGTTGCCCAGAGTTGTGGATGCTCCATCCCTGGAAGTGTTCAAAGACACGTTGGATGCAGCAACCTGGTCTAGTGGGAGGTGTCTCTGTCATGGCAGCGGGGTTGGAACTAGATGATCTTTGAGGTCCCTTCCAACCCAAACCATTCTATGATTCTATGATTCTTGGGATCTGAAAGAATCACTTTGTGACTGATCTAACATGGAACGGTTATTCTCTGTTCTGACAGGTACAATGATAAAGTACAAAAATAAACTTACACCAAAAGAACCATCTTGCTTATTACTCAGATTACTTAAGTTATCTGACAATGGCTGAAGCCATCATTTACATCAGTAACTATGAATTGCTACTGTAGTAAGAAGTTAGAAATCAGTGGTGCTGTTAAAGAGTATTAGGAATCCATTAGCCAGCTATTATCGAGATGTTAAAATAGTTAACCAAAATGAATACTAGTAATTTGTGGCTATACAGCCAACTAATTTAAGAGTTTTATAAAACTGATTTGGACATCTTAGTTACAGCATGTTGTATAGCTACACACTTGATTTCGATTTAAATCCCAATTCATACCTTCACACTTTCTTTTACTAGGTATCAAGTTTCTATAATGTTTGTAAGTGGCTTTCCCACTTAGGTTGACCAGGAAGCAATGAAGAAAGATGAGGCTTCAGCTTGCTTGCTCTGTGGCAGCAGCTCTTAAAATCTTTTTGCTCTGTACCTATAGCATAAGGAAAACAGGTGAACAACCTAATAGAAAGAATAAAAGAGTTTAGGAATGAGAGATTTTGTTAAATAAACTACATTAAGACCTTTTATTTACCGAGTCTTTTGGAGGAGCTAATTTTTTGTAAAGAGAAAATGTCATTGTTTAAGGCCTCAGATCACCATAACAATGTAATTCCAATCTGTAGTCTTTAGATTGCCAAGAAAGGTCATGATGCTGGGATCAAGCAGCAAAAAGAAAATAAAAGTATGGTAAATATCCTGTAAAATACAAAATAAGTCTGTAAGATACTGGGTGAAAGGAAAGAAACTAAAGTAAGTGTAAGTGGTCATGTTCATATTTTAATGAAGTGAAAAAATCAAAATATAAATGTCATTTTGTCTTTGAAAAAAAAAAAAAAAGATACATCACTATGATTTTGTTTGAGTGAATTTTTTGTGAAAATTATCAGTAGCATAAAAAGGTACCCCAAAAACAATTACAGCACTGATCTCTTTAATATATTTCTTTATATTGTTATAGCACAGAAAAAGAAACCTGAACGAGTGCTTTATTTCTTCTCTTTTCAAAATGGTAATTTCTCTATTTTTCCTCCCATATTTATCTGAAAATCTTTAAGACATTATAAACTAATGTAACAGTCTGCACTTGCAGCTACATGTTGTATGAGAAAGAATCACAATGGAGAAGGAAATGGCACAGTAGAACTGGGAATAGATTTACCATGTATAGGACCCATATGCAATAGTATGTAATTTTGGTAACTGTAGCTAGAGACAAATAGATTTACAAGACCTGGCTCAGCATTACTTCTGCCTTTTCTGAATGAGAAGTAATAAAACTTAATTTTTCGTACTCTTCATTGCTCTATGGGTGTGTACAATTTTAGATTTTGTTCTCACTTTCTGATTTCATCTTTCACAGATTCTGAAGATTGATAGAAAATATGACTAAACTTATTTTAATTTCCCTTTTTAAAGTAATATACAGTCTTACTGAACTGGAAGATTTTTGTCCAAAAGCAATTAGAAAAACCACACTTAGAAGATGCAATGTTTCACTCATGTTCTGTTTCTTTAAATGCCTTGAAATAAAGAAATTTAAAAAGAACGTATTTCGAGGTGTTACAGTCATTTCCATATCAAAGAAAAACTGGGGGAAAATATTGATTTGATATTTATAAACTGAGATATACGTAATGCCAACAGGTTAAAAAAAATAAAGATCAGTGTGACTCTTTACCCACCTACAAATTACAACAGCATCTTAATCCAGCTTGCAGTGAAACCAAAGACAGACAGAACATGTGTTAGAAAAGGCTGTAAGTTGGGTTTTTTTAGATTTTATTTTCTTATGCCAAAGTATTTTTTTTTATTTTAAGCTAGCATGGTAGAACTTTGAATCGAAAAGGACAGATAAAAAGAACATTTTTTTGGATGCAGTGTTAAAGAGTGTATGCTTTCTCTTTTCATTTTTTAAAAAAATTTATTTTCTAGATCATCCAGGATACTCTCCAAAGTGATTGCATTGTCTTTTATCTAATGCTTAGAGTTTGGCTTGGTTCCTGAATGACCAAACGTGTTTTAGTCATGTCTACGTCTACTTTATAAAGTAACAGAAAAGGTCATAATAGAGCTGCTTGCAGAAAGATAGGTCTGCAGACACGTAATGCATATCTGCAATGCTAACACAACACAGTGATTTGGGAATCTAAAAATAATTATCTAATTTTTTATTTAAAAAAAAAATCAACAGAATTCTTCAGAGCAGCCCTATAACTGACTGAAACATAAGAAATTACTGGAAGAAGTAATTTATTTCATAGAATCCCAAGATGGAGTAAAGTTTTGGAATTCATTATTCAGGCCCTTTCTGAGCTCTCAAAGGAGTCTTGTCATGTTAGATTAATCTGAAAGACATACTACAGCTAGAAGTACTTTTGGTCCTATAATGCTTGTATAAACATTACCTTATACTAACATGGCTTCTGAGTAGTCAGTGTATAGCATATATGCATTTTAAATTAGTTTTCGATATATACTGAATATACTGATAGATTCCTTTTCTTTTTTTTTTTTTTTTTTGTTTGTTTTTTTTTGTGACGCCATAATTTTTGCTTTCTAACTTGGACTATAGAAGCAGAGGTTGAAGTTTCTAGCTGTCTCATGAAAGATAATTCTATTAGAAATTTGACAGATCTGCCAATTCTTAGTACTGCTCAGACACTGAATTAGAAGGAAAAAGAATGGCCAAAAGGTAGATAAGAAACCAGGCAGTCCAGGGAAGGCATGGAATAGGATTAAAAATAGGGATGGAAGCAAAAATATGATGTGACTTTGAAAAATTGTTATTTAATTGAAAAGAATATAATGGCATACTGTTAATTACCAAAGAATACTTTTGCACTGATTGAAATATAGTTCTAAACTTAGTGCAATAATGGATTAGTGAAATGCCATAAAAACACATTTAAATGATACATTCAAATCCTACAGATGTCAGAAATTCCTATTAGCTGGGATTGCCTCCTATCAGGCATGTGTCCTGTCCAGCAAACAAATACTTTTGAATTGTGGTTTTTACCAAAGAAATTTGATAAAGACTTTGCTTCTTTTTTTTTTTTTTCCTTTAAACTAAAATAATGGAGTAGAAACTCTCCTGTGTCAATCTCCAGTTTCACTTCATTCTCTGTAATGATAGAGGTTGTTTTGAGTGGATATTTCTTTCCAGTAAACAGCAAACCAAAATACTGTAAACAAAGAATGGCTGTTTTCAAATCATGAGTAACTCAAATGCATTTGCCTGCTGAATGCCTCCGTGTTTTGAAACATGAACTGCCTTTTGAAGAGAAATACTTTTTAGCATGACCCATTTTGTCACTGACATGTCACTTAGCCTCTTTGAAATGACAGTTTTTATATGCCTTTTATACTGCAGTGATTGCAAAGCTCTTTTATTTTATTCATAGCCCCCATCATTTTGTTGCTGGTGTCCATCCCTGACAAAGCTTCCTAGGCCTAAAAGTAATCATAAGAGTGCTGGCAGAAATAAGATTGGAGCATCATACGAATTTGTTCTTCATTTTAAAATATTTGTTAATTCACTTGATATGCATTATTACCTAAAATTCTTCATGTAAATATAGATGGAATTCACAGAGTATTTGGCATTTTCAAATTGAGAGATACTTTCCCAGGGAACAGAGACATTATTGAGAAAAGGGGAAAAAAACAATATTTTGTACAATTTTGATTATATAGAATTTTAATTTTGTTATTGAAGATATGTCTACTGTCATGTAACAGATAAGCTTCAATAAAGTATCAATTATACTGTATGTGAACATGCATGCTAATATTTTCCTTTTAAATACTTGGATATTTTTAGCTATCTGCCGATGAATGTTACAATACATAGTAGTGTATCAGGAATATCTTCATATCTTATAACTTCCTACCCTGAAGCAAAAGTTTCAGACAACATCTGAATACTGTATTCATCCAGGAAGCTCAAGTTCTTTTCCACGATGCAAGAAGCTGTAATAGCAATCCCCAGAATGAATAGAAACAGGTAAAAGTACAGGGTATTCACAGTTCATGAGTTAAATTATGACAAAGACACATGCTAACAACACCAAAAAAGAGAAAATAAAAATGGACTCAAAAAATCATAGGTTTTATTCTTGCTAGTGATGCTATTTCTATTTTCCATGTTCCTCACACACACACAGAAGAAAAAGACAAATGTCCCACTCAGAAATCCACTAAGAACTTGATTAATTTCAAGTGTATGTGTAATTCCCAGTTTGAATGCTTGCCCAAAGGTGCGAACAAGCATTAAAGGAAATGCTTTTTAATATAAAGAAGTGAGTTCACAGAAGAATCACAGAATCACAGAGTGGCAGGGATTGGAAGGGACCTCCAAAGATCATCTAGTCCAACCCCCCTGCTAGAGCAGGATCCTAGAGTAGATCACACAGGAACACGTCCAGACGGGTTTTAAATGTCTCCAGAGAAGGAGACTCCACAACCTCTCTGGGCAGCCTGTTCCAGTGCTCTGTCACCCTCTCAGTAAAGAAGTGTTTCCTTATGTTAAGATTGAACCTCCTGTGTTCCAGTTTGTGCCCGTTGCCCCTTGCCCTGTCACTGGACCCCACAAAGAAGAGTCTGGCCCCATCTTCCTGACACCCCACCCTTGAGATATTTATAAGCATTAAGGAGATCCCCCCTCAGCCTCCTCTTCTCCAAGCTAAACAGACCCAGTTCCCTCAGCCTCTCCTCATATGGGAGATGCTCCAGTCCCTTCATCATCTTAGTGGCCCTGCGCTGGACTCTTTCCAGTAGCTCCATGTTCCTCTTGAACTGGGGAATTGTCTAGATTGGCAAAGACCTTGAAGATCATTGAGTCCAACTATTAACCTAACCTGACAGTCCTACAGTGACTACACCATATCCCTGAGCACTATGTCAACATGACTCAAACACCTCCTGGGATGGTGACTGGGCAGCCCATTCCAATGTCTGACAACCCCTTCTCTGAAGAAATTCTTCCTAGTATCCAGTCTAAACCTTCCCTGACACAACTTGAGGCCATTACCTCTTGTTCTATTACTTGTTACTTGGTTAAAAATACTCATCCCCACCTCACCACAACATCCTTTCAGGTAGTTGTAGAGGGCAATGAGGTCTCCCCTTAGCAACAAAACAAGCCAGAATTCTAAAGCATCTAAGAACTTATTCTGATTTAGATGTGAAGCATTAGATCTGCTAGGAAATATAACCAAAAATGGTTAATATTTTGTTAAAATGCATTACAAGTTTCTGTCAAAATATGAAGTAGATACTGTGTATAACTTCTAATGAGACAACAGGTTTTTCATCATACTGCCAGTAAAAGATACAGAATTTTAAGTAGTATTATTCATTTTTAACTTTTTCTTCCTAACAATTACTTTTAGATTTCTTACCTTCTGTTCTCAACCTTTAAGAACAAGGATGTGAAAAAAAATTACTGAATATGACATCTCTTCATCTGTTTGGAACTAATAATGCCTTCACAACAAACAGTTGTTTTGGTATGTGCTGGATACTAATGTGAAACAACAGTGGATGAAAACATATGGAATAGTTACCTAACGTGTGTGTGTATTTCCTGACATAATCAGGTCATTCTTACAAGGTTTCCAGAATAAATAAATTCAGAGGGAAGCTCTCAAATTATTTTTTAATAAGAATATTTGCTCTATAAAACTGAAATGTTTAGTTTCTTTGAATAAAACAGTCACAATCCACACATGTTGGATGATATATTAGTCTTTTTATTACTGTCATTTTGTAAATTTCTATGGTCTAGAAATATATTCAGTCCTCAGTAGAAAGCAGCACAAGATGTTCCATGAAATCTAATCAAAAAACACTATCCAGGTCCTGAATATGAAATGATGTTGCAGATTAGGCCTGTTAATCTTCACCTAGGTGCAAGGAGATCTGTGGCACATCACCTTCAATGCTGTGCTGTCTCTGTGTTTCTGTGGCCCCTTCAGAGAAGCTACACCTCGAACAGCCAAGGTCTCCTTGATGTACTCTTGCTCACCGACTCTACAGAGGTGTCCTCCCCAGTAGATGTCTAAGAGCCCAATGATCCCTAATCAGCAGTCCAAGAACCATAGAGTCATAGAATGGTTTTGGTTGGAAGGGACACTTAAGACCACCTAGTTCCAACCCCCTGCAGTGGGCAGGGACACCTTCCACTAGACCAGGTTGCTCAAAGCCCCATCTAATCTGGCCTTGAACACTTCCAGGGACAGGACATCCAAACTTCCCTGGGCAACATCCTCCAGTGACTCACCACCTTTTAATTATTTAATTATTGTCACTACATAGTCAAAACTACTAATCCTTAAGAATTGTATCTTACATTATCTAAATTAACACATTATTATAATAGATACCTCAGACCACTAAACTCTGGGGAAATTGAAGCAAAACCTTAGGTCACAGATAACTCATCCAGACTAGTAGTCATTTTGTAGAAAAGTGATACAAACTTTCAAATGTTTGAATCAATTTTTAATTTCTGAAAAACTAAGAAGAATTTTGTCATGTTAATGTTATATTTCTCTGACATTCATAGTACAAAAAACTGAAAGCAATCTTTTCTATATGTTTACTTTCATAATCAGTCTACGAAATAATTGTTTATGAAGTAAAGATGTCATATGATAACATTAGGTCCAACTAAAGTTATCCACTTGATTAAGTATTGTGTAATCAGTCTCAGTATAATAGAGATTTCTGGATTTTTGACTCATTGAATACTTTACTCATTCATTTAAATTCCAGACAGAAAGATTTTGAGGTAAACTTCTTACATTTGGACTTTTGGGTGTAAAACACCAATGCAACTTAAAAGGAAATATTTGTTTATTAATAAAGCAAGAAGTGTAGGCAAAATTAGCATAATACTATTTGAACTAAAAAATGGTCAGGAAATTTATATTCTTAATAAATAGATGAGAAAATGATGTGATATCTAGCAACAAGCAATGACAATTTAACTTGCATTAAAATAAATATAAGCATGTTTCTGAAAGGAGGTATTTAATATTTCTGCTTGCTGTGGAGGTGTACTAATTTCTAAGGTCATCTATCAAAGAAGACCCAATTTTATAGAAAAGTCAAAATGCATTTTTCTTATATGATTCTTACAAAGTAAAAAAAAAAAAAAAAAAAAACAAACTTAAAACTTAACAAATGTGGAAGACTTAGATATGCAAACCTCTGAATTCATAAGACTGTATCTAGAGGCCATATTTTTATAAAGGTAAGAAAAGTAATGGGGAGTCATCATTTATTATTCATTTAACCATAATATAATTTTGCTTCTTTGTCCTGGTAGAAGTAATGTTCCCTTTACTTTGCATCTCCAAAATCATCCGACTGAGAAACATAGAATAATGGCTTGTTGCCACAGGAGCAAGGGTAAAGGACTTAATGAAAAATAAACCACTGCCAAAAATATTAGCAGAAATTATTGTAATGTGAATTTATAAAAGCATGACTCGATAGAATTTGATGACAAGGTTCACTCTACTTATTACGTGAAAAAGACATGTAATGGTTGGGATATGTTTGGAGCAATTTACACAGGGGTCAGGGGAAATGATATACAGAAGGATCAGGAAAAAGGATGATGGAGACCCTCCCACTGAATGACAAGGTTCAGAGAGAACCCCCTGGCTTTATAGACTCCCACTCAGAAGAATCTCAGTGCAGCTGAATCCACTCTCAGTCCCAGACTTGGTTAACAGTTTATGCCTAATAAAGGGGTAAGGAAAGGTTCACTTATGTTGCTGTATAGTGATTCAACATGACATTAAAACAATATAACAATAGTAACAATACTCAACTAAAATATCCAACATTTGCTAATTTAACTACACACATACACACAAACAGAGGTATAGAGGTTAGCTTGTAATTCCCTGAAAGATGAAATCAAATATACTCACCAGGTACAGCCACTGCTCAGGGCAGCATCCTGTCAGGGTTCAGGTCTCTCCTTGGATGGAAATTCACATAAGCTGTCAGAGCAGCCCATGCCAGTGTTTGACCACCCTCACAGTAAAAGAGGGGGTTTTTTTCTCCTGTTCAAATGGAGTTTCCTGTATTGTAATTTGTGCCCCTTGCCTCTTGTCTTTTCTTTATGATTGAATTTGATGATCTTAGAGGTCTCTTCCAGCCAAGGCTATTCTGTGATCTAGGTAGCTGTGCTGGAAACAGGCATTTTCTCCCTTCACTGACACCAGGGGACAACGGTCCCTCCCTTCGCCAGTCTGTGAAGGTGACCGGCAAATTACCCTTCGTCAGCTACCCTAGTGGCCTGTGGACCTGGTGGGGGGGTATCCCTTCTCGGGGGAGCTGCTAGGATACAGCACACTGCAATCCCAAAGAACTCCAAAAGGCCTCAGTTTAGGATCAGCATTCATAGGGTCAGAGATTATTGGCTTGGTCAGTTTCTTTTGTGATAACAAGAACTATCATGCACGTGAGAGACTGTTATCAATAGTGGCTGATTGCTTGTAAATATGCTAATGAGAGCAGGAGATAATCATCTCCCCCGGAGCAAGCCATTCACACTTATTTTTGCAGAAAGAGATACCCTTAGGCCCATCTTGGCTGCAGATCTGTGTGACTCTTAAGTAAAAAGAGGAAGCAATACAGCAGTTTGTCTCAAGGCTGTATGCCCCACACCTGTACTCAGGGGAGGGGTGGTCTGTACCACTGCACTTGCTTAATGGCAAGGTTAAACGTGTATTTTGCCAAAAATTTTAAATAGGAAAAACCTTACAGAAGTTCTATGTTTTTATATTACCGTAGTGAATATTATGTGAATTGTTTTGTCAGCCCCATTTGAAAATAACAGTCTAGGTTTATACTTACCTATATATATATAAAAAACTTAAGAAAAATAATTTTCTAGCTTGGTTTACTAATTCCATTTTTAACTAGCAGATTTTACTGTATCTTTATCAGTATTTTATTTACCTTTACAAATTGAGTAGTTAATGAAATAGACTTTCCTGCCTTGATCATTACATGAAAAACTTTATGACACTTATACTTCCCTGAAAAAAGGGGAGCTTTTCCTCCTTTGCCATATATAAACAAACTAACTATATAAGGTGCTAGAGTATTTCATTGCAATGGCAAAACAACAAATTGTCTTATCATTTTAACAAAGAATTTTAGCACTCACTATGTTTATATAGGTATGGGAATCAGCAGACGTGTCCCCTTTTAGAAATGGTGATACAGATAAAAAGTTAATAGTGAAAACTAATCTATCAGCATTTAGTCTTTTTTGCTAGTTCTTAATGTCAAACAATTATACAAGTTTAAAAATCACAGAAAGTAAGCAAGTTATTCAGAGTTTGGTTTCCTTTTCCTTTTCCATTTTTTCTTCTTTCTTTTTCTTCTTTCTTCTTTCTTTTTTCTTTTTTCTTCTTACTTTTTTCTTTTTTTTCTTTTTTTCTTTTTTTCTTTTTTCTTCCCTTCATTTTTAGTAATGTATAGATTATGGGTAATGCCTAACACCAAGGTTAGCTTTTCTCTCCTGGAAACTTTCTTTTTTTCTCTAAGCCCTTATTTACTTACTTCTCTTGATGAAATACATCAAAACTGTAGACTTGGCCTTATTGAAATCCTGTAGTTATTTTGCTCTATGTAAGTGTCTAGGATAATTCAAGGATAATTTATGCACATTAGAAGTGACTTTGAGACAGAGTAACCCTTTGTGTATATATATATTAATCACCTTTTTTGTTATTTCTTAGTCTGAGAAATCCCCATGTGCAGATTACTTGTAGAAGTGAGCTTCTATCTGTGTTTTTTGCTTCACGATTTTTAGAAGATACACATGATTTTAGAAGTGTGTAAGTACAACATACACAACACAAACACATGAATAAAAAGAATAATAATTTTGCAAATGCGAGTACTAAGAACATAAAATAGGTCCAAATTGAGGTTTCCTTTATAACTTTGGTTCGTCCTGGCATGCTGTACACTTTAATTCAGCAATTAATTATATATCACGTAATCCTTTTGCACTGAAGTCCTGAATTATTCAGTGCATTAAGGAATTCACATCTCTCTGACATTTTTCTTTAAATTAATTGTTCATTATATGCCTTTATGAAGATTTACTGCCTGTTATTCAGTGAAAATGTAAGCTTTGCAGATGTTAATTTTTTTATTTCACAAATTCTACATGGTGTGCAAGTAATTTCATTTCCACTGTACACATTGGAACTCCTACTAATAATAAATAACTAAATAAAAGCAGAGATGGGTCCAAAGAATATAGGTCAGTCTTTTGATCTGCCAATTTTAAAAGCAGACTGTTGAGATACTTTGCTTTCATTTCTGATGTATAGAACATATGGCTAAAACACGTCCCATCAGTTACACTTGCATGTGCTGTGAACTTGTAAACCAGGCTGCAAAGTTACAGTTACTTGAAACTTTTCAAAGGCTGAGACCTATAGAAAAAATACAATGATTTGGATTTTAAAAAAAAAGTTTGACAGCTTAAAGTATATTTAAGCATGCATTCAAAACTATAATCCCACAAATAACATTTTGCATAAGACCTAATTACATAAATGTTATTTTTTATGTCTTTCTATTTAATTTCTAAGGCTTCTAGATGCTATCTAAATTTTTCCAGCAGCAGTACTCCAGAATGTCCAGTCAGGAAGCAATTTGTGCTTAAATCCAGTCAGTTTTTAATAGCAGATATGCTGCCTTCTGTGTTTTTGAATCTCATCTCCTCAAACTTTTTCCTGTAGTGGTGTTGCAGTGGTGTTACCCTGTGCTGTTGACACTAATAGCAGCCTTTTACATGATATGGTAGAAAACTCAAATCTGTATTGGTAAGAAATGCAATATTTAACTTCCAGCTCAAGAATACCATAACTTCTTGGTTGTATATCAGTGTTTGTCATTAATTATCATGGTAGTAGGTATGATTTGTGTCCAGTCAGGTGGTGAGACATATTGACTATGCAAATGAATGCGAAAGTTACAGAATAGTAAGGACAATTTATATCCTATGAATATATCAAACAACACATCATTCAACACAGAATTGTAAAGATATTTAACTTTATTGCTCTACCTCAAAGAAGAACAGGATAGAAGGATAACAGGAAGTCTGTAACTGTATATTTTTAATACAGTATGCATGGTTTAAGCTGGTGAGAATGTTTGATAACTTCAGAATTTAATTGAAATGTGCTTCTTTGTGGATTCAAATCATTTCACAGGTCACTGATGTTTTCATCTAAAGATTTTTTGAAAGTCTAATGCTTTCTGTTCACTTCTGATGTATGCGGGTGCATGAAGAAAGAAAGAAATACATATGAAGAGCTGTCTTACTATGACTACACTTTTGCCTATTCTTAGAAGTTTTATTTCTGCTTCGTTGAATGAAAAATAATTATAAAACTTTCAAAGCTGTCATGAATTGAAATTTTGCTCTAACATTACATATGCAGCTTCCTTGTGACAATAGGGGAGAGATACAGAAGTGAAATAGAAAGGACACTAAAGATTTTGCAAGTATATGCAACCAATTAGCATCTCCAGCTTTGGAAGATAGTGGTAGACTGTGAAAGTTAAGTATCTCAGTGGTTATTTGAACCTTTTATTGCATGTATGACAGGAAGACAGTTATGATATATTAAAAGTGCTGAATTTAGAAGGGAAGTCAAAAGTAGCCCTAGGCTATGCCTAGAGCCTGTAATACCACAGACACACCTGTAGAGCAGCCACAAAGTTTCTAGACCTCAGAATTCTGAAGGAAGTTTTCCAAATGTTAAATAACTGCAAAGCAACGTTATACTGGATCACTTGCAATCTGAGATCCTGAGGTTAGGTTTATATTACAAAGTTCTGCTGCCACAGCTGTATCAGTCGGCACTACAACAACAACAACAAAAGAAACAGTAGAAATCCTCTGTGATGCCTATATACTGGCAAGCCCCTCCATGTATGTGGTGGTGCAGCCCCTCCTGGGCCACTTTCCAGTCTCAGGATAAGCCGACATTGTGTTCATGTGCTGATTACAAGCACAATGAGTTGGGACAATCTGACACTCCCTGACCATATCTGAAACTTCTGCTGCCTGCATCATAGCCCAATCTGGTAGGTATCAGAACTGTACAACCTGGAAAATACTGGAACTGTACGGTTGCTGAGATACCAGAATCACCTAACACAAGTTGCGGCCAAAATGAATGAAGAAACGGTACTGACTGAAGTCCTATAAATAGTGAACTCAAATAAGACCCTTTGAGCTCTCCTGGATCACACTGAGCCATGACCCAGTATCTCCCCCTGATCTCGGACACCTCTCAGGGGTCACGAGGTTCACAGGTCATTCTCTGATAGATGCCAACGAAGAAGAGGGGCTCAAAAATCATCTGCTGGTAGATATGGACAAAGGAGAAGAGTGAGTAATTCACTATAGTTGGATTTTGGGAAGTTTAAAGATCATTTGGTACCAGTAATTCATTGCAATTCACAAAGGAAAAAAAATCTAAATCATAGGTTAATCTCTGTATTTGTGTGAATGTGTATGTGTGTGTTTGTGTGCACGTATTCTGATTTAAGAAACTCTGTCGTAAGTCTTGTGTAAACCTTGCCATTCTCAAATCTTTAACTAAGTCGCTGTTTGATTTTAACAACTTTTGTTAAATCAGTCTGTTAATTGGCTGATGATCAAGTATCATTAAATACCATACAACTTAATCCCATGATTTACCCAATACTAAATCCTAAATTGCTGCTACCTCAAAGATGTGTAAAATCTCAATTTGTGACAAACTACCTTCCACTCTCCCATTCATCACAACATAGACTTAACTAAGTCTACAGAAAAGCATTTACTACTGTGTATACTAATGCTTACTAATGAAGGTGTAAGAAGAAGGTAGATGTGATGTAGTTTAGTGATAACCTCATATGGTGTTATGTTAGGTTTTGTGAATGAAAAGTGTTACACACAATCACAGAATCGCCTAGGTTGGTAAGGATCTTTAAGATCATTGAGTCCAACCATTAACCTAACACTGACAGTCCTCGACTATACCATATCCCTGAGTGCTGATAACACACTGATATTTTAGCTATTGCTGAGCAGTGCTTACACAGCATCAAGACCACCTCCTTTTCTTACACTACCCTGCCGGTGAGTAGGCTTGGGGTGCACAAGAAGTTGTGAGGGCACACAGCTGGGAGAGCTGACTCCAGCTGACCAAAGTCATTTTCCATACCAGATGATGTCATACTTGTCAATAAAAGATGAGGGAATAAGAAGGAATGGGAGGTCTTTTGGAGTGATGGCATTTGTCTTATCAAATATAATGATGGAATGATGGAGGCCTGCTTTCCTGGAAATGGCTGAACACCTGCCTGCCAATGGGAAGTAGTGAATTCCTTATTTTGCTTTACTTGCAGCAAAGCCTTTGCTTTACTTATTAAACTGTCATTTTCTCAACCCATGAGTTTTCTCTGTTACCCTTCTGATTCTCTTCTCCATCCCACTGGGGTGTGTGTCAGAGCAGCTGTTGTGCTTAGCTGCCTACCAGTGTTGAACCAAAACGCCTCCAAACCAAAAAACCACTGTGCCTTACACAGGCTTCTTTCACTGAAAAGGTTCCTCCTTTCTCCTTCTTTCCAGTGTTATATTTGTAGTAAGGATGCTCTCTAATCAGTACTATAACTGACAGCAAATTTCATGGGCCATATAATCCTGGATGAAGGTTTGTTATTTTATATGAACAGTACTTTACCAGACTTTTTTTTCCTGTCCAAAGTGCCCTCCAAAGGAAAAATTAAAATTTATGTCCCCTCCCACCCATGAAAGGGTAACAGTTAGAGACTTGTTATGCCCCAGCAGCATCTCCTTCCCTTTGACAAAGATGGATGAGAAACCGAAATGCAGATTCCATATGAGTCATCTGTTGCAGCCTTATCTAAATAGAAGGAAGTTCTCTTAAAACATGAAATTTATGGTTTCTTCCTGTCTTTTAGAAACTCTTTTATTCCTTCTGGTTTGAATAAATTGGTTTTAGCTTTACTACCACACAGAGTAGAAGAGACCTCCAGGCTCATGTGATAATGCAAAGAGATTGATAATAGCTTAATTTATGCAAGACTGCCTTAGTAAAGTCCAATGAAGAATTGCATTCTACATGCCTGCAAACTTAAAAAGCCACAGAATAACAGAAAGAAACATTTTCCCATCATTCTGCTGAATATGGCAATTCATCTATTGCAACATTGTATTCTAATTACATGTAGCCTTATCTAATCATAAAGCAGAGATTCACAAACTTCTTAGTTAGACAAATCTACAGAACTGGAAAACATTCTATACCATAAAATGATCTAAACCTGAAAATTCATAAAATCAAATTCTGTGAATCATTGTAGAGAAATAAATTAATTTCTCTACTCATTAGTATGCCATGGTTTTTTTCTTGAAATTGAAACACTATGATGTTTATCAACATGAAATAGTGTTTGTTCATTACTTTGATTTTTATTATGGGTTCCCACAATTTGAAATAATTATGAAAGAAACAACAGAAACAGATTTTTGATTGTTCATTGTTTGTGGCATCTGTAGGAAATATGTTGGCTTGACATCAACCATTAACAGTCTTTATTTAAAATTAAGGGAAAAACAGTTGCAAATTATAAACGTTGTCTATAATGGAGCTTTGTAGTTTACATAATTATATTTTGTGCAAGAAAGTAGGCAAACTTGGTCTGACTTCATTTTTCCATTAGAAATGATTCAACTGTCTTCATCCCATGGTACCAGCTGCACTGTGCTTTGTATGAGATCACTGTTCTTAATTTCAATAGCCTGCAGAGAGAGTTTATTTTTTAAGTGCTGTCTTTTGCAGATGTGCCAAGGGAAGATAATTTTGGTCTCCCTAATCATATGCAGAAAACCAGTCCTGTTCTGAAGCTTTACTTTACATGGTGCTTCCAGAATAGCCCTGTATAGAAATCATAGTTTCAAATTAAAGTACATTTAAAGTTCATCTCTTTCCCATAAGGATTCTCCAAAAGTACTTAGAATTTGTACTAAATATGAATATTTTGCTACTCAAGGGTATACTAAATGCTACTTAAGAATAATGTGTATAAAGACTTTGCAAATATAAGACCAATACTTGAAATAATGGTATTAAAGGGTGATGACAGGAACATAAAATTTATCTCAACAAAACTTTTAGATACAAAACCCCCTGTAGCTTCATCAAGAACTTTGGGCACTGAGTCCGGCTCTACAGCGAATATGATAGAATAAATTTTTCTCTTCCAAGGTAAGTTCTCATCTTGCTATTTTAACTTATGCTAAGTGACTACAGAATAAAGTCTATGAATTTGTAAACCTTAACCCACTTCCCTTGCTTATCTGAAGGAAGAGTGCATGTATTTCCCTCACCACATATGCTCAAGAATAAGACTATAATTATGTTTCTTGTTCCTATTAGAACAAGTGATAGTCTTTGAAGTAATGTCTCTTGAAACTACCATTCTATCCTGTGAATTTTAAACTGAGGTTTTAAACTTCTGCCTTGGCAACAAAGATGCTCAATTAAATAATTTTTACTCCTAAACCATACTCATTTTTAAAATTAAAATCTCCTTATTAAACTGAACATCAATTTTAGATTAGCTATTTCCCAAAATTTTTTATGAAATAATTGTCAAAGCATTAATTAATTAATTTAATTGCCCAATTGGCAAAACATTTAAGATATTCAAGATTAAAACTATCATTTTTGATTTGAATAAAATAATAAAAATAATAAAATAAAATAAAATAACTAGTATCAAAATTTTAAATGTATTAGGATTAAAAATCTCAGTGCAAATTTTTTTCTTATTGCAAATAAATATTTCTGATAGTGTAGTTCTTTTTTTTTTTTGACGGCAACAATATTTTCATTAATGACAATGAAACTTCTGTGGAGTGCATGTGAATGTGCATGGAAAGGATATTAAATGATCTTGTTAAGTTAATTAAAACAGATTAGGCTAAAGAAAGGGATGGCAATGGAAGATTCAATCAATTTTATTGTATGGAACAGACAGAAAGACAGACCTGCAACTAATGGCAAAAAACCCCAAACCCAGAAGTATTCACAATGTAAATATGAATAATGCAGTAAATATGACTATATATAAAATGCACCATAATCATAAAATTACTATGAGAAAAGACTACATTGGTTTGTGCAACATCAATTGCAGAAGGCAAAGTAAGCTTTCTAGTCTTCAAATATTATTTGTGTCTTGAAATGAAAGAGCAGAGAAATAATGAGACTATTTTTTAATGTTAATCCTTTCTTACAGGATTAGAAAGTAAAACTAGCAGAGCAGATCCTGACTATTTCTTAGAGCAAGCCTTTAATCACATTATAATGCAGCTGAACGTAGCTTGGTCTGGTGCTTATTTAATTATAATTAAATGCTTGCAACACGTGTCAGAATATCCCTATTGCTAGGCATGCACACTAGGATATATGTCTAATGATGATTTCAGGCTGAAGCAGTTGGGAAATGTCCTGAACATAGTCTCCGATGGGTAATTGCTGAGAAAACAGATTGCGGGGGGGGGGAGGGGGGGAAGGCAGCTAATATTTTATTACTTATAATTAGGAAAAGTGCTGGAATGACACAGCTGAAACATCTATGAACTTAATGATGCATAGATTTGTCACTTAGAAATTTTTTGTGAATAAAAATGTCCTCTGCATCTTAGAGTATTATTTTTCAAAAGGAAGTGATGTACAAAACCCACGTATTTCACGTATTTCACTCTAAAACAGAGTTCATATGCAAAGCTTACCTCTCAGAACAGTATAATGTGGTCAAGATATGTAACATTATTAACTGGTGATTGGGAATCTTTTCTCCAAATTCTTGTTTTCCTTGCAAATATGGATTCAGTGATATGTGCACCTTTTAAATTAAATCACAGCTGGGAAACAAAGTTTTTCAGTCTAGGAATCTCTTGTTATATCGTAATAACCACATAACAATAGCTAAGTGATCAGGTCAGTTGTGACAGTTGAGGAGGCTAGAGATGGGCCTGTGTGAACTGCATGAAGTTCAACAAGGCCAAGTGTAAAGTCCTGCACCTGGGCTGAGACAATTGCAAGCATGAATACAGGCTGGACAATGAGTAGGTTGAGAGTAGCCCTGTGGAGAAGAACTCGGAGGTATTGGTGGATGAAAAACTGAATATAACCCAGTAATGTACACTAGCAGCCTAGAAAGCCAACCATATCCTGGGCTGCTTCATAGGAAGCATGGCCAGCAGTTCAAGGGAGGTGATTCTCCCCCTCTGCTCTGCTCTTGTAAGACCCCACCTGTAGTACTGTTATTTAGCTCTGGGACCCCAGCATATGAAAGACATGGACCTGTTGGAATGGGTCCAGAGGAGGGCCATGAAGATGATCAGAGGGTTAGAGCACCTCTCCTATGAAGACAGGCTGAGAGAGTTGGGGTTGTTCAGCCTAGAAAAGAGAAGTCTTCTGGAGAGACCTTATAGCAGCCTGCCAGGGGGCCTACAAGAAAGTTAGAGAGGGACAAGGACATGTAGTGATAGGATGAGGGGTAACGGTTTTAAACTGAAAGAGGGTAGATTTAGATTAGATATTAGGAAGAAATTCTTTCCTGTGAGGGTACTGACACACTGGAACAGGTTGCCCAGAGAAGTTGTGGCTGCCCCCTCCCTGGCAGTGTTCAAGGCCAGGTTGGATGGGGCTTCGAGCAACCTGGTCTAGTGGGAGGTGTCCCTGCCCATGGCAGGGGGGTTGGAACTAGACCATCTTTGACGTCCCTTCCAACCCAAACCATTTGATGATTCAATGATTCATTCTATGATTCCTTGACAGATAAACAAAACAATATGAAAAATGTGTAAAAGTTTTTGGAGCTGTGCTCTGGAATTAGTCTTTCTCTAGGACTGTCTCTTTAAAAATGAAGATAGCTCCTGTTTTTTTCTGGTTTCTTTATACCTCAGAAGTTATGTGAAGGAGGACACAATAGTGAAGTGACACTGTTAACAAGCACTCTTTTAACCACACATTTTAGTGCGATTATCCTTTATTTACTTCCAAATATATCTTGCCAGTTGTATAGAATCTTGTGAGGATCTAAGAAAATATTTTTTGACCCATTTGCAGGGTCACAAGAAATCGCCAGAATTACGTTACAAATAAGAGTTCCAATTCTCTACAGTAAACCCTGGGATCCCTTGGCTGATGCAGAAGTGAAGCCCTAACAGCAGTGCTCTTCCCTGGGTAACCATGGAGTTAACTAATCATGGAGAAAATAATTTTGTGCTGTTTTTCTTTCAAGGTTCAACAGCAAGTTGCACACTTATATTCTGATACTGGTCACATTTATATCAAACACAAGCATCTTTTTTATTATTATGTCTAAGAAATATCATAACACATAGCCAAAGAGTTTACATTTTCAATTTTTCTTCAAATGAATGTTAGATAAATGACTGACCTCCCTTTGAAGAAAAGAGTTTACTTGGGGTAAATTCTAGTCTAGAATATTTGCAAAGTGTTGTCTAAATCCTCAGAAACAGATCTATTATGACGGACTGATGGCAGTACCTCACATTTGGCTCAGAGGTACATGTAAGCGAAAAAAGCAAACCAATCTGGCTTCAGACTGAGTGTTTTAATCACCAGCTGGCTAAGACTACTAAACTATACATTTCCCAAGGAAAGATTACAGAGTAAAAAATCCTAATCCCCTAACCACCTCCAGATTCTCATGAATTAATGCATTAGTTCATAAATAAATTACATACTCAAACTTCTGCCTAATGTTCAGTCATTTGCTTGCATTCCTATGGGTATGTGAGTGTTCACTCAGATTTTTTTTTAATTACTAGTGATCAACATCAGAAGGAACATTGAACTCTCTCTCTCCCTTCTACCTATATATACACAACACACTGATACATTTTTTAGTAAAACCAAATGAATGGATGGATGGTAATGAGTAGACATTAACACCAGTCCACAAAACACTGGTCAACTAGGAAATGTGCTTTTCTGACATGACTGCTATTATAATCTCCACACTGAGAGTGTTGCCTCCTGAAGATATCTCTTCAGAACAGAATGAATGCTGTTTAAAACATAGAGGTGTTTATTGATATTTGAATACATTTACAATCTGCAGCTAAAAGGTTGTGTCTTCCAGTCCTATGTTACTATCAGTACAACACTGTTTGAAGAAGAGGAAAAACGTTTTTTTTAAGGTCAGATGTTTGCTGAGAGGCAGCAGATAATTTTGCATTTAGGGAATGTGTAATAAACATAAAATTCATACTTACAAAATCATTGTAGGTTTTTTTCTTTACTTACTTTTGTTGACATTACTGTTGCACATTTTCTTCTTCCTTTGTTGCAGTAAACACACACAGGTACCTCCTTCTTACTACTTTGGCAGTAATGCTTTGCTTCAGGCAGTCTGATGTCTGCAAGAAAAGATATATATAAGTAGTTTTTCTGATGTCTAGAAGGTCAGAGCTAATGTTACATGCAAGTGTAAGAAGATGATTAAAATGAAATAAGGAGCTTGTTCATCTCCTGTTTTAGAAGTCAAAAGGTTTACATTTATAATACCACTTGATTGCCAGAAACTTAGCTGAGAGTAACAGTGAAGAACCTTGGATATTACCAATTTAAATATTAAACACATTTTGCTAAAAATTTCACATAAAAGGTTTAATTTCAAAATATAAATTACCTCATAAAATAAAGGAAGTTTTATATAGAGCTTTGATTAAATGAAATATGTAAGAAATAAAAATTTTGGAAATGATAAATTTTTGGTTTGGCCAGTGGCTTCCTTAAACAATTGCAACATTTTTACTTTGATGTGTTGATTGCTGTCACTTCAGAGAAAAAAGAAAAACTAACTAAATTAAAAAAAAAAAAAAAAGTCCTCAGCTGTTTTAAATCATCACTGCACAGTTAATGATTCTGGATTTTACACCCAATAAGGAAAGGACTGAGGTGTATAACAAGGTGAACCATCCTGAGAAGCTGGAGGATATCTAAAGTTTTTCAGTCTTAAGAATACAAAAAAAGTATTTAGCATTATATCAGTACATTTTGAAATTTAAGCTGTTTTCTTATTATTATAAGCCTAAAACCATTAACATGAACTGCTGAAATCTTTCATACACTCAAAACTTATTTTGATGTACAAATACAGGTTTTCCTATTAGTGGCATTATATAAAAACCCAAAAAGTTACTACTGGTATCCGTGGAACTACTCTGGCATACACTTGATGGAGATCAAAATGATCAACTCACTAGGAAAAAAATGACTATAAATAAATATATATAAAAATATATATGTCTCTGTGCGTGTAACATATAAATATAGATTATATGCAGGCACTCTCATGTATATAAAGCATGTATATATAGATTTTATGTAGGCATTCTCATATATAATTATATATATGAGGTATCTATCAAGGTTGTATAATTTTGTTGAAATTATGAGTAAAATAAGAGAGAGCTGTGTGTGTGTAGGGTGGTAATACATAACATTTTCCACTATTAAATCTGCATTCCTTGTGTCTCTACTGCTATTCCCTCAGCCTGGGGTCCCTCAATGACACTTGTCACAATCTGTGTCTGCTAGTTTAGGCAAAAGAAAATTTCCCAGTAAGTTCTAGACAGGGGAACATTAATAGAGTGGATGGATCAGTAAACAGCACTTCAAAGATCACTCATATGCTCCATGGATATTTCATTAGCTCTTTTTGCTGAACTCAGATACTTAGAAATACTGCATATTAACCATTTGAGGTATTTAGAAATAGTGTGTATTTAATATAAATTAGCCCCACCCCCCCTTTTTTTTTCTTCTTTTTTATTTATTTTTTTCCCCATCAATTTCTTTCTCAACACCCTAAACTAATTTCAAGATATTGACCTCTCCATCCCACAGGTTTTACCTTCTGCCTCAGAAGGGATACAAAGGAGACATATATTACTTTTGAAATGGAGATTTTAAACATTAATTGAATTTATTTTCTCAGTTTTCACAGATCTACATTTATCTATCAGAATAGATATAATGCAGAGTCTGTATCAAACCTATGGAATGTTTATAGGTAGAAACCTTAATATCTGGAAATTAAAGTCGAAGAAACTCCTAGACATGACAGTAAATTGGAGGCACAGCAAAAGAATGCAATTGGTTCCAGTCATCTTTCAGAGGAGCTTAAACTTCCCTATAAGATTTCTGTGTTGGAAAAAAGTATCACTGAGACAGGAGACTATATGATTTTCAAAGGCCTGGTAAATTTTTATTCCATTTAGCAACTATCCTAGTTCTTAAAAATACCACTGTAATCTAGGATATACATTAATAGTATTTATCAGTTTCTAGTAATATTCACAGTGGATCAACACCCCAAAAATATGTTACTTTCAGTAGGAATCTTATATTCTAAATCTTCTGTAGCTAAGGCAAGATCTAATAGCAATTAGCCTCAACTGTTGGTTATATTAAGTTCAATAGTGCAAACTCACCCAGGGCAAGTGTCACTCTCAGAGAACTGAGCAGCATACACACACTATAATAGATAAGGCAGCTTCACATTGAAAGAAAGCATTTTCAGCAAAAGAACTAGAACTTCCACAACCTGTTTAGAAAGAAGAAAAATGTCCAACATCATTGACTAACAAACAATGCTTTGTCATCGTTTGGTCAAAGCGTCCAGGTCAATTTGTGACTTGGGACATGGCAAATATATCTCATAAACATCCAGATAACTCACAATCATAAATATATTTCAAATTAAAGAACAGCATCAAGCTACTGGGGGGGTGGGGGGGGTGGGGGTGGGGGGAGGGGCAGGAAAGGAATTACTTTATTTCATTGCAGAGGTACAATGTTCTAGTAGCTTTGCTGAGTCAGACTGTTGAATGAACATGCTTGCCTCTGATGGTCTACCACTAGCAAATGTACCAATCTTTCTTCTTACAAGGATCTCATTCAGAGGTCTTTGACGTCACTAACAGAGACTATCTGCTGTCAAATCAGATCTTAATTTTCTAGAAAAGGGATTATGATATACTGATAAATAGTCAGTGTTAATTTAAGTGTTCAAAAGATTGTGCTTGAACTTCTAAGAGAAATTTTATTATAAACTTCATTCATAAATATTTCTAAAACTTTAGCTTTTATTTTCAGTCAAGATGAGGTAATAAAGTTAAGATTCTCACTGTCTTTCCTAGTTCCAGAACCACTGAAGTGCTACACAGCTAATTGAGACAAAACCACAGCCATTAAGATAACAAAATACATCATGAGAAGCTGCTGGGAATTATCACACATGAGGATTATGTAAGCTTCATACATATTGGGATATCTTAGAAGCAGAGAAGCATCTAAAGGAGCTTTCTAAAGGCGTATCTAGTGGGACTGCAAAACCAGAAATATTCTAAATGCTGTATACATAAAGTGAAATGCAGTGTATCTGTTTTCCACCTTGGGAATCAAAGTGAAAGTGGGTGAAATGATGAAATCCCTTGAATCTTTGTGTTCCTCCATTTCAAAAGGCCAGGAAATTATTTTCCTAAAGGAATGAAACATACTTGAGAGGCTACACTTCCGAGTTGTTTAAACACTGTAAGACCACTGAGATACTGACAAACTTTTTTTTTTTTTTTTTTTTTTAATGTAAACTTCATGTTAGTCTAGGGTGATTTTAAATATTCTCTCCTTTTAGATTAAAATTACACAACCAGAGTCCTCTTGTATGAAACAAAAATCAAGAAGTTCCAAGAAAATGAGGTAAATCTCATTATTACAACATTTTCATCATTATTTTGTAGAGAATTTAAGAAAAGAATGATGCATTAGAAGAAACACAAACCTCCAGCTAATATTCCTCAGGTCACTGCTGTCAAGTTTGCTGGTCATTCTCCAGCCTGTTCTTTTTCTTGGCTAAAAAAATTAAACACGAACCACCGCCACCATCCTTAATTCTTATGGCTTTATTAGTTCCTATATTAAATGTTTTACAATGTGCTTGTTAGTTTACAAACATTTACAAAAGAGGTATTATAAAACTGTCACAAAAATGGTTGTCTCCAATTAGAATAATGCACATATCAGAAAACACCTTACTAAAAATACCAGCTTTTGAACTGATTGGAAAACTGAGGTAGGAAAAAAGTGAAAATTGAAAAAATAGTCTTTAAATGTATTATATGGTAAATTTATTCTGAAGAACATTTTTATATAATTTCTGCTTATAATGCTGGGAACATATAAACCAAATGGATTTGTCATTTCAGTGTGACTGCAAAATACTATTCAACAATAGCTCTGGGGGATCTAAAATGTTTTCTTTAAATATAAATATTCCCAAGGGGGCATTGAGACTTCTTAGTACAAACTCTCTCTACATATCTTCATCTAATTGATCATAGTAATAAAAGTTAAGATTCTTATTGGCTGTCTCCTTGCTGTTCGCAGCCTTTGCATATGCCACTATTTCCTTAGCAGTTTTTAGTCTGTCTAGGATTTATAGGTAATGGACTTAAACCAGTTTCTACATGTGCATGGCTGATGAAATTAAACAGCTCTGACATTCATTGTTGGAAACCATGATAGTGGTGAAGTAGTAACTGCCATATGTTTTCCAGAAATCTCTGTATTAAAATTCAACAGTAAGTATATATTTAATGAAATCCGGCTACAAATTCACAAATGAAATCTCATGTTGTTTTAAATGGAGATCCCCATTTGTTATACATGATCTCTGATAAAGATTCTGCAGAAAAAATTTAAACCCTAAGCTTATCCACCGTTATCAGCTAGGGATGTAGTAGATCTAACAGCACTAGTAGTAACAAAAAAACTCCCGGGCTTTTTGAAAGACTGTTCTTTTGCGACATAACTTGTCAGGCATGACTCAATATATGCACATAGACACAAATCTATGCTTTGTAGTCTCTCATCAGAGCTCAACTAATACTGCAACAGAGATAAACTCTGTGTACTTTCTTATGACTGCCAGATATTAATTGATTAACTAAAAAGGCTGCAAAATTCATTTTATGTATGAAAATATTTTAAAAACTGATTTTAAAATAAATGAACATTAAAAAGAACAATAAAAGAACTTATATTTACTCACAGTTTCAAAGACAGTATCTGTGTGCTGTGTTTATAATAAAAATGATTAAATATGTCTTGCTAGCATCACTGAAATTTAAGCCTTGCGTAAGTATTTAAACTTATGTGATGTGTATGATAACGGACACTGAAAAGTTCCTTCATTGATTTCCAGTTTGTTATTCCAGCTTTACTGTTGTGAGAATTCTTACTTTTCAAACAGAATATTAGAGTATTTCAAGTCCTTGATCCACAGCAATTTCAGTTTTGTTTCCTTTAGTTTTCCAATTAAATAAATCAAATTCTTATTGCCCACAGGAATACACTTGTTAGTTGTAATATTTCATACTTTTATTGTTTCTTAGGAGGTAGAAAATTTTTCATTATTATTAACAAAGTCCAGTAGCTTCTTGGATCCATCTCATGCAAGAAACCTAAGGAAGAGGTGAACCAGATAAAACTGATTTCTTGTCAAGAAAGGGAAAAAGAAACACAGCTTCTGCATCCTGTCTTCAAAATCATAGTTAAAAAATACTTAGTTTTACATTGAAAAAGTGGACTCACCAGTCATTTTAGAAAGTAATAGTGAAGTATTAAAGTCTTTTATTAAATGGTCAGGAGAATATACAGTATAAATGCTTTGTAGCTTCCTAGAGTAGTTTGCTAGATTTCATACAGAAAATGAGAATTCATCTGTGGAACAGTTTTATGGAATTTAAAAAGATATAAACAAAAACTATAACTAACACAAAAATAGTGATATATGACTTATTGAGAAGGCCAAAATATTAATAGTGACCCGTAGTAGGTGGACCTTTGCTAGCTGCCATACACCCACCCATCCACTCTCTCACTCCACCTCTTCAACATGATGAGGAGAAAATAGGACAGAAAATCTCATGGGTCAAGATAAAGAAAGGGAGACCACTTACTGATTACTGTCACAGGTAAAACAGGCTTGACTTGGGGAAAATTAATTTAATTTCTTGCCAATTAAAAATAGAGTTGGATGGTGAGAAAGACAGACAAAAAACTTAAAGACACCTTCCTCCACCACTCCCTTTTCTCCAGTCTCAGCTTCAATCCTTCATTCCTAACTCCTCTACCTCCTGCCACAAGTGGTACAGGAAGATGGGCAGTGAGGTGTTTTAGTCAGCCCATAACCATATCCCTCTACCACTCCTTTCCCTCATATTTGCTCTAACATGGGTCCTTCCCACGAGCTGCAGTCCTTCAGGATAAACTTATTCTAGCAGGTAGCAGTACTTTCAGAGAATATCCACCTGCTCTGTTGTCAGGTCCTTCATGGACTGCAGCGTGGATATTTGCTCCACCATGATCCTCTCCACAGTCTGCAGAGGTATTGCTGATCTAGCACCTGGAGCCTTTGTTCCTTCTTCTTCGTCTCGGACCTTGGTGTCTGCTGGATTGTTTCTCATATTTTTTTCCTCACTCCTCATTATCTGTGTGGCGTTTTGCTCTTTGTTTAACATGTTTTCCCAGAGGTGCCACACACTTGACTGATGGACTCAGCTGTGTCCTGCAGTGGATCCATTGCAGAGATGGCTGGAATGG
Organism: Podargus strigoides; assembly: GCA_028020825.1. Classification (NCBI taxonomy): domain Eukaryota; kingdom Metazoa; phylum Chordata; class Aves; order Caprimulgiformes; family Podargidae; genus Podargus; species Podargus strigoides. The sequence continues at coordinate 22,506,308 of CM051621.1, read as the reverse complement.
GCTGCATCCAGTGCAGGGCAGCCCTCGGCCTCTTCTCACAGAGGCCACTGCTCCAGCCCCCACCATCTGCCAACACCTTGATGCTTACACCCAACACATAGCCTGTGTTTTTATTCATGGTAAAAGTTGACTCTTCTGTTATATTGCAATTAAGCTGCTAGTTCAAGATGGAAGTTTTTTGTGACAAATACCTACATTGTTTTGAACATCTAATCCAGTGGGATCATGGTTATTTCATTCTCCAGAGAAACATTATCTTAGTAAGAACTGTAAGCAGATTCCATAATAGTAACTTTACACAGGAAGTAAGAGCTAAAGAAAGTTCAGGAAGTACTTGCAAAAATACTAATGTCAGTGAAGCAAATTTGAATATTTTACTGCTTTTTGCATGAATGAATCTGTATTCAGTTTCTAAAACTGTAGTATTACTTGTCTTTCATTTTTAATAGTTTAAAACACTCTCACAAATTCCAAAAAATCATGCCTGAAGGGAACAAAGAGTGTATTCTATTCAAATAATAAAATGAGATTGTAGTCTAATTGGTTTACGTCATTCTCTTATTTAAAACTTCTGTGATTTTACAGCATCACGTGATGTAATAGGAAACAATCTTTATCAGTACTTTAATATAAATACATGGTTAAGGTGTAAACCTTAAATTTGCTATATAGAAGTCAGATGTCTAGTCTAAGCTTACTAAGTCAGGCTATCTTTTTAGTCAGTGGTGTCTCCAGGAGTAACTCATGATATGCTAGTCTAAGTGTAAAGGTCAGATGGGAAGGATTTATGATAAATTTCTTTTAGCACAATGTTGTCTCTTCGCCGTCCATAGAGAATTATAGAACATGAGTGAAGACAAATGTATACCTGACTTACACACATAACTTGTATGTAGCTAAATTTAGATGAAGTTCATAATTACATTAGAATAAAGAGCAAGATGTTCACTGCATTTTATGGATTTGGATCACATGGTAACATGGACTGCGTATTGTCAGTTTTCTTTGAAAGTATTTATTGAGTCTCCTTGACTGAATTATTATATAGGAAAGCTCAATTTATACTTTAGCAAACATTTGAAGATAAAGTTTTGATTTTTAGGAACTGTTAATATTGCCTTTCTGACATGCTGCAATAGACAAAACTCCAAATATAAGCAATTTATATAGGAAGTACATTCTGCACTGTCTCTTCATAGGTAAAAAAGACATTTTCATCATCAGTTTTAAGAAACGAAGTCAGTTTTTCAGTGGGAAAAGATATGTTACTTACTAAAAAAGAAATATAATGACAAGAACATATCTATCATGACAGAACAGATGAATAATAGTAGACAGATACAAAATTTAAATTAAGCACTCAGTCAACATGACACGCAACTCACTCAGTCGGCGAGACACGCAGCTGTGGAATGGTACGTTCTGTGGCTGAGTGTTAGATTGAGGCGGACAGAGGGGTTCCTGGAGCCAGGGATACCCAAGGAAGAGCAGAGAGACCCGCCAGGAGCTGACAGCTCTTGTGAGAGAGACTGACGTGGCTTGGGCATTGCCAGGAGCAACAGCAGGAGATTTAAATGGCCCTGGGGAGTGCCAGTGACCAGGAGCACTGCAAACACAGCCATCAATCTTACTTCAATTCCTGTTCCTATAGAACAAATCCTCCTGGAAACTATCACAAGTCAAATGAAGCATGTGACTGGGAAAAGCCAGCACGGATTCACCAGGGGCAAATCATACTTCACAAACCTGATCACCTTTTACGACAAAGTAACCTGCTCAGTTGATGTGGTGGACATTGTCTACCTGGATTTCTCCAAGGCTTTTGATAGAGTTTCCCATAGCATCCTCCTAGAGAAACTGATGCGTTACAGTCTACACAGGTGATCTGTATGGTGGGTGGGGAAGTGGTTGACAAGCCAGAGGGTGATGGAAAATAGCTCCTTTTCAAACTGTCAACCTGTCACAAGTGGGGTCCCCCAGGGAATGATATTGGGCCCAACACTGTTAATATCTTCATAAGTGATCTGACTGGGGAGGCAGACACTTTGGAAGGGAGAGCCACCCTTCAGGAAGACCTGGATAGGCTGGAGGAGTGGGCTAACAAGAACCTTTTGAAGTTCAATGAAGACAAATATAAGGTCTGGGAAAACATAATCCAGCAGTGCAGCACGAGCTGGGTTCTACCTGGCTAGGGAGCAGCTATGTGGACAGGGACTGGAGGTCCTAGTGGACAACAAGCTCAATATGAGTGAACAGTGTATGGCAAAGAAAGCCAACAGGATGCTGGTTTGCATCAACAAGGGCATCACCAGCAGGGATAAAGAAGTCAGTATCCCACTCTACTCAGCACTTGTCAGATCACACCTGGAACACTGTACAAAAAAAGATGTGGACAAGCTGGAGAGGGTCCAGATTCAGCCACAAAGATGATCAAAGGATTGGGAAGCCTGCCACATGAAGAAAGGCTGAGAGAATTGTGATTGTTCAGTCTTGAGAATAGAAGGCTTAGGGGAGACTTTACCACCGTGTTCCAGTATTTAAAGGATGGCTACAAAGAAGATGGGAGCTCCCTTCTTATGAGGAGTCACATGGAAAGGACAAAGGGCAATGGGTACAAGTTGCTCCTGGGGACATTCTGATGGGACACAATTGGAAAATTTTTCATAATGAGAACAATCAGCCATTGGAATAATCTCCCTAGGGAAGTGGTGGATTCTCCAACACTGGAGACTTTTAAGATTCGGCTAGACAGGGTGCTGGGTGATCTTGTCTAGACTGTGCTTTTATTAAGAAAAGTTGGACCAGATGAGCCTTGGGATCCCTTTCAGCCTGTATTCCACGATTCTATGAACTGCAGTTTTTATATATCTGGCTAACAATATTTTATGGTCAGGAAAAAAGAATCGGCTGTTCCAGAACTGAAAAGAAATGAAATTTGGGATAAAGAAAAGTCAAAATGTAAATATGGTAGAAAAAACCTGAAATGTTTTTGTGAAATTTCACTTAAAATATTTTTTTTTTTTTGCATCCCATAACTGCATTCCAATGCAATTTCAAGGTTTATTTTTTAAAGAAATATTTTTTCTATTTTATGATACAAACAGACATGTATACAATAATTGCCCACATAAACTACAATGCTTGTAAATTCTGAAATGATCCTATGACCCATATCAGAGAATGTTTACATTGCAAGCAACAAGGAAATAACAAGAAGAAAAAAATAGGGGCTTTTTTCCAGAACTGAACGTTAATGACTTTTTCTCTCTTGCTCTGATATCTGTTGAAAGAGTGCTAAACTTTCCTGATTGATTTTCACCCTCATAAAACCAACCCAGCCATCTAATTCACTAGGCCATTCATTCGTTTTGAAGCTGATTCAACTACTTCTGTATTCAGAAAAGAAAACATGAGTTTCCCCAGAGAATTTTAAAAGTAAAATATTCCATGAGAAGATTTCTCAGCATTTATGCAGATTTTGAAGTAATGCAAAATTCTGTCTTGTTTTGGTTACATGCTTTATATCAAATAACAATCATATGAATGCTATTCAAAATAATGAATTTGTCATATTATGCTTGTTGAGAAAGTAAAGGATGTAACTTAAAAGTATTCAAGATTAAAGTACAAAAATTCCTAAGATGTTTCCTATACTTCTATTTCTCTGTAATTAACAAGGAGAGCTTCCTTTCCCTTGTAATTATTCCACTAGTGCTTTTTCTACCCTCATTAACACTGTCACAACACTTGCTAATAGGAATAATTGTACTTATTTCCCCTGTAAGAATTTGTGTAATAGCTGTCATTAAGGAAATTTCTGAAATATGAGGGTGAAAGAAGCAAGTTAGTATTTAAACAAAGTTTTTGATATTACTTCTTGTTTAGAAACTAGTATTCCCAGAATGTGTCAAATTTTGAGGGAGATACCTACAGACAGGGAGAAGTACTATGTTGCTAAAGCCACAGAATTTGTTATTGTTTGTTAAATCATTATTTGTATTTCAGGGACTCCTGCATATCTTCACTGAGACTGGATACCTTCTCTTTGTTTATGGATCTCAAGAACATATGGGCTTTGGGGGTGGGGAGGGAAATGCAGTAAACAAACAAATAAAAACCAGGTACCGAATGGTGAGCTCCTACCTTTAATTGCATTTAAATGGTAAAATACAATGTACTTGAAATGATAATCTTACAGTATCACACTAGCAACAGAGGACATGTCTTGCCTCATGGAGCTTAATAAAATCTCTCACATAGATAGGGACACAATGTTAACGTACATCACAGGAGAGATCTTTTCAAGAATATAAAACTTTGCCTTAGGATTAAACAAGAGTACTTAGAGTGCTGCCTTTCTTCCCCTTTCAAAGCAGTGAATCATCTATTGGCAATTGATTTCATCCAAAGCAAATAAATTGTTAGACTACTAACCAATGCAGTCTGAAATACAAACTGAGAAAACATGTAGAAATGTTTTGGTGACAAATATATAAAAAAAGATTTTGCTAACATATCCATAATTCTGAAATTTAGCATACCCCAGATCTAAAATCTGTACCAAGAATACCCTTCATAGAGAACATGCCTTGTCAAAATGAGGGCAGAAAGGATCTTCCTGACACAAGTATGTCTCAAGTATTTCCTTATTTACATTTGCAATTGAATTATTGCATTACTATCTTACCAAGGTGGAGCCTGAAAGAGGAAGATGGCTTTTATTTATGAGTTTTACAGTTTCAATCATATAAAGTCCTTGGAATTTCAATTTGCAGAAAACAGTAACAGCTCAAGTATTTGTTCTAAAGAAAATAAAAACATTTTGGCAATAACTGACTATTTCATGGAACAGAAATTCATTTCAAGCATGAAATGAATGAAGCTAAGTTTGCAGACGTATTATCTATTTACTGCTGAAAGCAAAGCACAGGAGTGGGTGTAAGGAGTTAATCATGGTGTTAATCACATTTAGTTCCACTTACTACACAGATCTTGAGAAAGACTGTGAGAAAGAGATCAGGTCTCTGTTGTCTGGAGTTATTCACATCTCCAAGTAGTATAAACCTCTGGAACAGATCAAAAATAAGTGCGTGGTTTTTGTGGTTTTTGGGGGGTTTTTTGTATTACCCTCTGTTTAACTGATTGTAGTGGAGCCCAAAAGCTGGGCTACTGTTGGTTATATCCCTTTCCTGTCAGGACTGTTTGAATTAGAGATTGTGATGTTCCTGGTACAGCTTCTGGGTTTTAATGATGTTGTTGTTTTTTGAGTAATCACATAAATTATCTAAACAGAATAGAGTGATTTGGCAGAAAATATCTTCTGTACACATATCTAGGATTATTAATTAGTAGACATTTACATGGGAAACTGTGCTCTAATCTGCTTTGCCTTTTAGTTTTTTGCGTTCTCATTCAGAGCTAAGTGAGAATCAACTGGATCCTCTATGGAGCTGAAGGCTACATATATTGCAGATCTCTATAAAATTTTTGACGTGCAGCAAATACTCATGAACATCTAAAGATAAAGACTTCTATTTATTACAGAAATAAAAAGTATATGTTTTTAGCATAAAAGCAGAAGAAACATTGATCTAATACAACTGAAGACCAGTCTCTCAAAAACATTCCAGAGAATTGTTTTATCATATTTATAAAATTCAGCTTCTGACACATATTGGTGATGCATTCATTTGTTATTAAAACAAACTGCAAAAACCAACATTCCATATTTGATATTGAAATTGACCATCAAGGCAAAAGAAAGTTAACAAATATAGTTCTGAAATACAGCTTTATAATGTATTTCAAGTTATCCATTACTTATCTATTTATTTTATTTGGATTTTTTTTTTCTTCTATTTCTGTTACTTATTACAAATTATAAAAAAATATATAACTATTTTACCAATAAGAACTGGATTATATTTCTGATTTTTTCCAGTTAAATCCTGTCAGGCATAAGTAAGTTCTGTTGACTAGGCAATGTTATGTTTAGGATTAAGAATTTGGTATTCTCTGCTGAACATTTGCATGAAGATCACTTGCACATAACAAGGATTTAATAAATTATTGATGTTCACAACTACCTTTACATAAATGATCACTTCTGTTGAAATCAAGACATGCATCTCTTTAAAGTTAAGTTTATTTTTAATATTCTTTCTGAATAAAGTGATTTGAAGAAAGAAAATGAAGAAAATGAAGAAGAAAAAGTCTATTAATTGTAAAACATATTGTTAATACAAATGAGTAAAAAAGCTTTATGTTATGATTTATAGAAATGGGCACTGCAAAATGTTTTTACAAAATCCACCATGATTTCAGTTTAAATGAGACGTTTCAATTAAAACATATTTTTGTTTCTTTTCATTTATTTATAAAATAAATTTTTACAAACACATTTTTAGGTTATTGATTTCTTATGATTGTTTCTAATTAATTAACAATTCTGTTATATTTTTTACCTATCCAGTAAAGTACAATTTCTTTCCCCATAAACAGGAAAGCAAAACCCCACATAAACTTCAAGATAGCTGACAAATGCTTCCAAAACAAACTCGCAAAGTCATTATTTCCATGACTACATTCAACACATTGTCTATGAAGTCTACAAGCAAAATTAAGAAAATAGAAAATTTAATAACATGGAAAAAAAATTACTTCTTTCAGGTAAGTGCTTCCAATTATATAAATAAATTCTATTTACTATGTACATAGTGATATGTGTGTGTATGTTTACTAATACGTAAAGTTCCCTACCTCTTGTTGTTGGGTTGAAAATCTGTAATTTGGCTAAAAGGGTAATGCTGATTGCACTGAAATCCTTCCCACCTGCATTAAAGTTGCTACACCTGTGCTCTTGTTCATTTGAAGCAGCCATTCAAAATACTGCCTTTGGCTCTGTAAAATCCTACTTGGGTTTAGGTATTGGTTATTTGAAAATACATGTCTCTCAATTGTACTAAGATCCTCTCTCTAAATCTTTGTTGTCTAACACCATAAAATAACAGGTATAATTGAAATATTTTTAGTCTTCATTCTAACAAACAAAACGATTTTGCATATTAATTAATGTTGAAAACACTGCTTTTAGACTTTGCCAGTTTTGAAAATATTTTTGAAACAGACACTTTTGAAAACAGGAATAATGTAACGAATTATTGTGTATACAGTGTTAATAGATTTCATATAAATATCCAATACTTTTTAGCTTATTTCTCACATCTTTTGCAGTCTGCTTTCAAACATGATATATTCTCAGTGACCAATATTATAAAGATATGCAAAAACCAGGATGTCAAATAGTAAGAAAGCCTACTGTTAATTTGTCCTGTAAAGTAATATGAGTATACCTTATACAATTTTCTCATCATTACTTACTCACTAATTGCTTTTTTCTAATATGTAGTTTCAACAAAGCTTAAATCTCATTTGAACAGCGTTTTGTTTGGCTCTGTCAAGTGACTAATAATGTCATCTAATTATTGCATTCATAACCTCTTAACTTTATCTTTTAATACATGATCTGTACATAATTCGTAGTATTGTATCAAAAGTCATAATCCCAATACAATAATATGTTTTCTATATTGAACATAATATAAAATAAGCTGATAGCTATACAAATATCATTAAACAAAATACTTGCAGAGGTTTTTATTTCTTAAAAGTATGACTTAATTACCAGGTAAGAAAACAAAATTCTACGCTGAGAAATGTATGAATGATTAAAATACTAAGATAATATGTATGTTCTGCTGAAATTAATTTTCTAATTAAAAAAAACTTAGTATGGGGAAAATTATGTATATAGATTAGGAAAATACCCATCCTCTGTTATTATTTAGATAATGTAAATAAAAAAAATCTTGGTGGAATCAGTGACATAAGAGACTTTTTTGTTAGAGAAAAAATATTAGAAATCATTATTGTAGCGCATTACAAATATACTTAGCCTTAAAGATAATAACTTTCCTGTGGCAAGAATCTCTCCCCATTCCCATATGCTATGCCTTTTGACCACTGAGAAAAGTTTCTTTTTTATTATAGCTGAAAGCATTTTTAAATGAACAGAAAATGAGTTGGTCAGGAGTCCTTGGAATATAGCAGTATCTTGAGCTTATAGGTGTTTGTGGCAAAGTGCCTATAAGCTACTGTGAAAACTTTAAGTCACTAATCTGCAAAAATCCAAAGCTGTTGGCTGCATTCTGTTTGCCTAGTTATAGAAATTTTATAAGGCAAAAAATTATTCGCAATTTATTTTCTCCCTAATAGAATATTCTTTGACTTTTTTAGTGATTGACTGATGAGTTTTCATATGAACATCTCTGTTGGAAAAACAGATTAGTTATGGCACATCCCCCCAACCATAGGTTGATAACCTTAGGGACAGGCAGATGTCTGGGTGTTTCCAACTGGGACTCATGCTCTCAGCAAATACATATGATGTTCCTTCATGGTCTTTTGGTTTCTACACTCTCAACCATCTGTTAAAATGGCACCTTGCCTGTTAACAAGGTAGTTATATTGTTCTAAAGAGACATGAAAATCAAGAAAATAAAAGGTGAGATGGACTACTTGAACAAACATCAAATATGGCTGTTTCCACTAAAAGTCTCTCCTTTTAAATCATATTGTGTAATATTCATCTTTAACTCCCTAAACCTGCTAAAAAATAGCAATTGAATAAAACAGCCTTCTTTTTAGTCTTTATGTTATTGAAAAAAATGCTATCATATTTGTTATTTTTGAACATTTATCATTTATAATCTCTTCAGCCAGTATCAATAGCTTTCTGATATAAATTACTGTCTTCAGTGGAACTTGTGCATTTCACACCAGCTAAGTACTTCGATTTAAAATATTGTTTGCATTTTAACTTATGGAATTTTATGAAGCCTTATATTTCAAAATTCAAATTACATTATTCTCTAACTTTTTTCAGTATTAAAGAAATAAAAATAAATCAGTAATAGCCTAAGACATTACAGCTCTTTTCAACCAATTGCTAACAAGACAGTGCTTTCTCTTGTGAGATTCAGGTTTAACCACATTAAAATGAACCACATTGAAAAGAAAAGGAGCAATTTAAAATATCTCCTTCATTTTGAAATCTACTCATTCTTGATCTCAAATATATTTCTTATATATTTCTTAAAAAATATACTATTATGGAGAAAACTCATTTATCATGTACCAACCTGAAAATTATTTGAGGTTATAATGGTTGTAAAATTCTATCAGAATTAATATCTACATTAGAAAGATATGAAACTAGGAGTTCAGAGAAGATGTTAATATGTCAAACAACCAAAAAATTCCTTATTTAACTTAGCATTTAATTTAACAGTTTGTCTTAACTACCTTGTGTTTGTCGTAGCAATATTTATAAGCATGCAGAAGATGTAAGTACATATAGATTATTAAAATTGCCAAAATGGTTATACCCATTACCATATAATAGTACCACGGATATATAATTTTTACAAGGAAAGTGTGTTTTTTTAACACTTTGCTAAAGAAAACAAAAGAAGTGTGCAAGGTGGTAACTTGTATTTCTCAGATGTAAAATTTTCAGGGATCTTTGATCTCTTTCAGATGAATGAAGTGACATGTTTAGCATACTGAGTATAATCTAAAATATTTTACTAGAAAATCTGTCACCACAGGACTACAAACTCATTTCTCATCCTGCAAAACTTTTGTCATGCATTGTTTTGACAACAGTCTGGACAAAGACCACCTCTTATGGGAAAGAAGTAGAGCTGTCACAATGATTTGTTCTGCATTTTATTATTTCTGAGTCAGTAATAAACCATACAAAACACCTTTGAATATATTTGTCACTTGTATTTCAACTTAAAGCATGATTTTAAACTATCCATTTTGATTTGTATTCATGATACATAACATCAGATTGATTTTCCAAGTCATGCGATACTATTCCTTCTCCCAGATTTTGTATTAACTGACTGATTCTTACTGATAATATTAAATATTATCCATTCCAAAGACTGAAAATCCTTGCAAATTTTTAGCAAGTATTAGAAGTAGCTTTCAACGTTGCCAATAGAGAACAGTGACTTCAACAGTAAAACATATTTTTAAAATAAAACTTTTAAAATAAGGTTACCTTGCAAAATATATTTTTTTTTTAATTGAGTCCTCACTTCTTTGACATCACAGCATGATTTTCTCTCAGGACTGGATCTGATATATACTCATCCTAAGAGAATAAACATAGGATGATCCTATAGGATACAGTTTTCTTATAATTTCTTCTTTATTTCATATTAAGTCTTTATGATGAATATTGGTTTATATTAAAAATATCAGATTATATTTAAGTATTATTCCGATCATATAATTTCTAGCATCAAAAATATAGAATATTTGCATTGGTGTTCATTATTGTGTCTTTTTTCTCTTATCTCCTTTCTTCTATACTACACTTACAGCTTTTTATAGGAGAGATCACTCTTTTCGCATGTCAGTTTCATATGCAAAATAATAGAGTCTTCATCCATATCTGGACTTCCTAACACTAACATCAACTCACAATTATTATTATTATACAAAACCTTTGGTAAATATTTTACGCAATAGAAAGTAAATTAAATAAAAGCCACTAAAATAGAACCGATATTCTGATGAAGCACCATCAACAGTCATGTTCTGTTATACTGGTATTAACTTGATGACAAGCAGCAGCTTCAAACCCAAATAGAAAACCAGAGAATATATTACTTTTGACTTTCTTTGTGTAAAATATTTGGGTTTGGTCCAAATGATTTCCTATTTTACATGAGTTTGTAGAAATTGTCTAGTCCAAAGTTCTCATCCTTCAAAATTAATGACCAGTGGAGAATATTTCTGCAGTGATTAAAACATGAGAAAAGGCAGATACTTAGATTTTCTTTCCTATTTTATCCCTCTTCCTATTGCTTGCAGGGAATTTATCCTACTGTTCTAGATGTGTCTGGTTCATGTCAGTGAAAGAGTCAATGTCCATTACTTTGTATTAAATTGAGATAATTGCCCTGTTGTCCTACACTAAACTGTAATGAGTGCCTTGTCTCCTCCAATACCAGGCTTCACAGCCTTAGGCTGATAATCTAAGTGAAAGACACATTGTGCCTTAACTTTCCACACAGCCTTTCTGCATCTGTCTGTTTTCCTGTTTTGTGAGGGTTGATAGAACCTGAGGGAGTGGCTATATAGGTTCAGTCTTTTTTGAAAAATGGCATTCTATCAGAAAAAATGAATGCTGGAGATGCTGAGGAGAATGAGAAGATAGAACTGTGCAGAGAAGAAAGTGCAGAAGGACTCATAGGAACGTAAGGCTGAACAGGTTGGGCCAAAAGTGCAATGAAGACCTATATGCCCGAAACATAGTTTATCTGGTATAAAAGAAAACTTCTTAAATAATATGGGAAAGTTTAATCACAACTATAGAACAGTTGACCTGTATGAAATGTTTGTTTATTTAGAGAGCAGGCTTACCAATTTTCAAAGGAACTAGCCTAAAGAAGAGCTACCTATGGATATCCTTATCAGTCATGGGGAAGTCAGAAAACCATAATTATTAGTTTTGGGGGAGAAGGACAGAGTTCTGTTCAAGGTTACTGCTTATCTCTATGGTAAACTGAACAAACATTTTTCAAAGGTTGTGACAACATTGTCTGGATCTAACAAAACTTATATCTAAACAGCTGTTCACACATTCTTCTTCTCTATTACTTTTTTTTTGAGATTTACACTCTCCTTAAAAAGGCTTGAGGTAATACTAATGCTGTTATCGTCACTCAAGTAGCTACTGTAAAAGATTTGTTCAGCTCCTGGTGGTTTTCAACTATTACTGTGATGGGTAAAAGTCATGATATCCCTCAGAAATTACTGAGCTTCTTAAAGCTAGAAATCAGTCAGAATCAGGCAATGACTTATCAGTCTTAGGCTAATGAAGGGACATCACAAAAGAAGCAGTTAAACATAGACATGGAACAAAAAGTAATTTTGTGAAGCATGACAAAAAAAGTAGGTATCCGAGTCATAATCTACAAAGTTCCCACTCAGCTCCCTACTACTAGTATTGAATTAGTCACCCAGTGTACTGGAAGGAAACATTCCATGTAGATTTTAAGTATGTATTTAACATTAGATTTTTCCTTTATTAGGGATTGACTTAAATGAACGGTTAATATTTTCTTGAATTGTGTCCCTAGACCTACAAACAAAACTGTGCAGGGTATTCCATGATTCTATATGTTAGGCAATCTAGTATCTTGGAATATATTCAAATGTTGCATAACATTTTTCAGCACCTTTTCAGAAGAACAACTTTTTAATAAGGCTCTTGATATAAATCAGTGTCTCTATTACTATGGCACAAATACTTCATACTTACAAGGAGAGATGGAATGAAGGCTGACCTGCTGGGGAGAAGAATCCATAGCTGTATGTTTGAGGATGTGCTACAAGTAAGAAAACACAGAGAAAATATTGTATGTATTATATGCCTCCTTAAAATGAATAGTTGCTAACCTTTTACGTTATTTGCTTTTTCAGGTTTCTGATGAAGTCATTACATTATTTTTTATATAAGGTACACACTTCTTCCATGCTCAGTGAAAGGTTGTAAAACACATACAGTGAATACCTTCTAGAGACTTTATGAGTTCGACTCTTGATAAATTCAAATTTTCACCCAATGTCCTTATTTTAAAAATTTTTTTTGGGGGGGAGTGGGAAGTCAAACTGCATTTTGAAAGATGTTTGCATTATCATAATAGTTTCTCAATAGTAATCTCATATTCTCTTACTGCTTTCTAATTACTACTTAGCAAGCAGATTAAATACCATTGTGTTCCAAAGTCATTTTAACTTGCTGTATTGCTTATCAATATAACCAGCTGTTCAGTGGTAGATTCAGTGATGGCGGCATTTTTAATTGCTTTTTTCATTTGGCTAAGTAAGTTCAGATGGTCACTAATTAGTTCTGTCATGCTGAGGTAGTTTTGTTATGAACAATGCAATCAGTGTTTCATTGAAAAGACAACTTTCCTGAGATCAACACTGCTTAATTATCGCTAGGAATCTGTCCTCAGTTTCTTTATTTGTTATCGCTGTCATGACTAAGGTGACATGAATTAAACCGAGCTGTCGCTTAAAAGAAAGCTTCTACTAGTGCACATAATGATTTCTCATTTTCCTCTGCTCAAAAGCAATCTACTGAAACGGTCATAAAGACTTATTCTTTATTAAGGTCTATGCTTTGCTTTAGGGTAGCCTAAATTATTTCAAAATTATAAGGCATTGAAGCAGTTTATGATAGTCACATTTGTGTCTCTGTTTCTTGTTCATAAAACATCATAAGATGACTAGCTTTTTCTTACATATTTTCATCTCGTTCTATGGAAGACAACAGTTTTCCTGAAATACCAGAAAGTAGCAATAATGACACTTTTCTTTAAGATGGTTAAACATAAATAAAAAAATAACAAATTTCATTAAAAATAATGAATAATTAATATTATTTTTTTCAATGTTCATTTTTATTAAAAATCTGTTGCTGATTTTTTTTTCTGGATCCTATATTTCAAGAAACTCATTCATAGTTGGGGAAAAAAAAAATGGAACTGCTTGCGGAAGTTTTCCTTAAGGTTTTTTAAATAACTGTTTTTTTTCCTCTCTTCATTAGATACCTTCTTTGTTAGATGTTTTATATTGTCTATGGATTATAAAAGCAAATGCAAACCGATTAAATCATTACTAAAGAGTCACTAGTGAAATATCATTGCTGTGGCAAAAATATGTAAAACTTTCTGAAAAATACCTCTGGAACACTAAGAAACTACATAAAACACTATAAACAGCATTTGTGTGTTAAGACATTTCTTAGTTCATTCCTTCTTTCCTTAGCATTTTGTGTAACTTTTAGTGTGAAACAATAACTCGTGACATTCTCACAAATCTGTATCTGTTTCAGTTTTACGTTTTTAGCATAAGTATGTGGGATATATGCAATGATATTTTGAGGAAACAATATATGCTCTTGAGCTACCATGATTCTTTCAGCTAGCTGTAGTATCAAATCTCCAGAGGATTTTTGATGAAAGATGTGGAAAAAAAATCAAGCTAAAACTACATCTTGGAGGAAAATAGCTTGTAAGAAGGAAGACCGGGAAAAATATGCTATCATGATCTGCCTGGGGAATATTCAGCTGTAGTTATTCATTTTGGGTTCATGATGTCCTGCAAACTCTTTAACAGCAATTTCCATCTGAAGAGCCAGATGTGAAGGTAGAACAGAAAACAGAGTAATGATTATACGCCACTAAAGAGTGAGTCCTCAGCCCACAAAACCAAGTTCATAGCAAGTCAGTGAGAAGAAAATAGAAAAAACCTGTTGTATAGGTAGTGACTCCATCAGGTCCAAAGCTTTATTAGAATGTCAGTCACTGAATCAGAATTTCTCACTTTCCATGAACTTCAATTTATAGTCAAAAACTATTGAAATTAATTTTAGAATTAAATACATAGTCATTTATGCTTGTGAAAGCAATGAAAAAGCTCTTAACATTTGTTCCATATAAATATTTGATCACTTAACATTTTTATGATTGTACAACAATTGTTCCCTGTGGACAAAAAAATGATGAAAGTATAAATCAGGAGTATCAATAAAACATAGAGATAGTAGGACTAGAACCACGGTGAAGGTATTTGAACTCTGTTCTTATCAAAATAGCATTTTACGTATATGAAAAGAAATAGAGAAAGTCAGTTTCACATAAAGTATTTATAAATTCAGACCAGGAAATAGGTGAACATTAAATTATCCAGATACTTCAGAATTGCTAAGAATTTGCTTTGACCTAGAAGGATGTAAAAACTCAGAACACATCTTTGAGTACTACAAGACTGTGATGCTTTGTCTTTGTGAGGATGTGCAAATAGCAAAATGTGGAACAGTTCTGAATAAGGTTAAATTTTCAGTCTACATTAACCTTAAGCAGTATGCAGCTTCTTTGTTATCCTGATTTTTTTATATGATAAATGAACTGTGATTTTCTAAAATAATAACCCAGGCTTTATTTTTATTTAAAAAGAAAAGAAAAGAAAAAAGGATCTATAATCTAACAATAGAAATGTTATATTCTTAAAAAACAGTTTAAGGTCACAATACCAGCCTTTTAGCTGAAACCAGTGACATAGGAAATTTACTTACAGAATTGGTCATGTCAGAATGCAATCTCAACCTCTTTTCACCTGATTTGTGCAGCTGTTTAGAGATGACCAAGAATAAAATTTGAGAGAGATATTATGCTACTTCTGTACTACAAATAAAGTAGGGTTGAAGTATGAGGTCAAGCATTGTTCTGCAAGTATCTATACTATGTAATTAAATTAGTTGACACTTCCCTTCAATATTTTCCCTTGTGTCAACTGACATTTTCCCAGAAAATCCTGGGCAAAGTTCAGGGCATATATATGACATGTAGCACTCCCAACAGGTATTTTGAGTGTGGCAGTCTATCGTGGAGTAAAAGAAAGTTTAGTTATATGACTGTGTACCAGGTAGTTCTGCTTGGACTCAAAACCACTGAACATTTCCTGCCAGTAACACAGGCTTTGCCTTAATTCTATACTGAGGGCTGTAGAGAAACATATTGGTCGGTTAGAATTCAAACTATGAAGCCAATCATTTACACCTTTTAGAACACAGGAGGTTTTAAAACAAAACCCTGTGATACCTTTATAAGAAAAAGATTATGGAATCTGCTCAGTCATAGCACCAAGGATTTAGTTTTCTTCTTTGCCTAAGGATAACAAACCCCACATCTTCCACAACATAAGTATTCTTATTTCATGTTATTGTATTACACACAAACTCTTTATGGGCGAAAAAGAAAGCACACCTTTGCAAAGCCAAGAGTTTATTTTTAATATAATGGAAATCTTAACAGTCTAATAAAAAAGAATTATTAGACAACATCTAATGATCGGGGGAGGGGGGGGCGGGGTGGGAAACAGGAGAGAAAAAGGAAAAGGAATAAAAGGGAAAAGACAAAAAGTCTACTATTAAACAGAAAAAAATCTCAAAATCAATAATATGGTTTGTATTTGTATATGTGTGCTTCTTACTAATTAATCATTTCTCTTGGAATTATGCCCATCTTTTCACAGCTGCTTGGGATCTTATTGTGGGTAGCTTCAGTAAGGAGGAAGGAGAGTGATAGCATGAAACCTCCGTATCCCAAATACCCGACCAGGAGGAGTATGATGTTGATGGATTATTCTTCTGCACATTGGGATCTACTTGGAATCTTTTTTGTGTTTGCTAACATGCTTTTACACTTTGTTATTTCTCCATTGATCTGCGACTTCACATTACATTTGATTTGACCATATATGGTGCGTTTTACATATGTTTGAACATATTACTTTACGCTCTGTGTTAAAACTTTTTTGTCCAGCATCACATCTCCTTTCTTCAACTGATCACTGGGGAGTTATTTTTAACATGTGGTTTAACCCTAGCTGGCAACTAAGCACCACACAGACTCTCTCTCACTTCCCCCTGGTGGGCTGGGGGAGAGAATCAGAATGTAAAAGTGAGAAAACTTGTGGGTTGAGATAAATACAGTTTAATAGGTAAAGCAAAAGCCGTGTGCACAAGAAAAAAAAAAAAAACCCACAAGGAATTCATTCACTACTTCCCATCAGCAGGCAGGTGTTCAGCCATCACCAAGACAGCAATACTCTATCACATATAATGGTTAGTTGGGAAGACAAACACCTTCACTTCAAACATCCCTCCTCTTCTTTCTTCTTCCTCCAGATTTATATGCTGAGCATGATATCATATGGTATGGGATATCCCTTTGGTCAGTTGGGGTCAGCTGTCCCAGCTGTGTCCCCTCCCAGCTTCTTGTGCACCCCCAGTCTACTCATTGGTGGGGTAGTGTAAGGAGTATAAAAGGCCTTGAGTCTGCGTAAGCACTGCTCAACTGTATTATCAACACTATTTTCAGCATAAATACAAAACATAGCCTCATGCTAGCTACTATGAAGAAAATTAACTCTGTCCTAGCTCAAACCAGCACATGGGGTCTCTTCTGTCTGCTTGGGTCCCATCTCTTACCATCTCATGCCTGTAGTCTTGCACACTGCATCCTCTGTCCCCACTTCTCTCGACTGTCGTACAAGGGCTACATCATTGTACTTCTATTATTACTGTAATGTACTTGTACTGTGTCATTACTATAGAGTCAAAACCATCTTATTCTACACATAACAACTACTTGTTGCTACGAACTATATGAAAATAGTAAAGTAACCATACTAAAGTAAGCAAAAGTAAAACAAACCAGCCGTAACCACCTGGTCAGTAGGAAAAATGCTGTTACAGATAAACCAAGTGAAAACAAAGCTCCAGGCAGGTCAAGACAAGTTCAGACTAAGCAAATCTGACATGTCTCCATCCTAAGACCTTGCAAACTCAGCACAAAGCCTGGGGCTTCTTACTGCATATGGCAGAACTGTATTGCTGGGCTACAGGGCTATATTTATGGGATGTAAAGGTATGGGGTCAACCGCAGTCCACTATAATCAGATGAATATGTATCATTGAAGAGAAAATAATATAAGATACATTGTGACAGTAGAAACAGGATTCTTAGCTGCTTATAGCAAGTAAAACATCTGCAGGATAATTAAGTCTCAGTTCCTGTCCTCAGGGTTATGTCTCCTGGTTGTCTTTGTCTAGGATGAGTAGTTATAAGATCTTCTCAAGAGGCAGGAGATATGGGATTGAAATCCTTGCTTATTTTCAGAAGTACATGTTGTGCGGAGGGCCATGGTTTAGTGACGGCTTGGCAGTGCTGGATTAATGGCTGGACTTGATGATCTTAGAGGTATTTTCCAAACAAGGCTCTTCTATGGTTCTACATTGATGCCTCTAGGAATTCTAATAATAATACCTTAATGCATGTAGAATTCAAGCTTTCAAATGGTCAGGTGAGAATCTTCAGTATCACAACTTTAAAATCTGCATCAGCCCTAGTTTAAGCACCTTTCTTTTGAGAAAAAATGTGAAAATAAACACTACTTTCTATACTTGTCACTACATAAATCCAACATTCCAGGCTAATTCTTGGTGCCTAGAAGCACATCGGTCAAAGCATGAAGCCAATAATTTACATTTTTTAGAATAGGTTTTACTGTACTGTTTTGTTTTCAGAGAATAAACTGTGTCTACATAATTGTAATTTACCTCCAACAGTGATTTGGTCACATGATGGAAGTGACAAAAGTGGTCAAATTATCATTTTATACCCTGCTATGGTCCAGGTTGCTGGCTATTTATGAAAAGATACATCATTATGTCTAGATGTCAACACTTAAGTGATTTGCAAAATGTATTGATTTTTAAAATTTTATTTTCATATTATATTAAAAAATCACGTAAAATAGTTCAAAATGTTAAAAACGTTTTTCATAATTCTTCATAATACTTCAGCCTACAACTTTTTCTGAGCTGTAAATGAATGTATAATACAGTACAGGAGCTCAGAAGTGACACCATCCACTGCACAGACTACTATGAACGAGTTAGAGATAGGAATCAAACTTGCTACTCAGTATCAAAAGCTTCCCAATATATTTAATCAGGTCATATCACCTTCCCTAGCAAGAAGACTTGACAATTCAATAAGCATTGTAACAGTGTAAGAAAATGGTTTTAATGTATTTCATTGATGAAATATCTTTTGAACTGTGTAAGAAAATATGCTACAATGATGAAACCCCAAGATGCAGATGGAAAGATAATTATTCTCTGTGCTACCTACTGCAAGCTTGACAATACTACTTTTTAATGTGTATTATTTTCTGTGTAGTTCAGAGCAAAACCACATGACAAAGCATGATAAATTTATATCTTTTAAAGTGTTTTCTTGAACTCCAAGAACTGTTTGTTCCTATAACTGGAACTGGATTATTGCTGTTGTAGGAACTGAACGGTAATAGTCACCGTAGAGGCTTATTCTATGTTTACCTCTGTGAACCATGATTCAGCACATTTTTACAACTTAAACACATTTTCCATTCATTTGTTACACTTTCACCCTTTAGAATGATGTCTTTCTGAAGACAGAGCAAGGCGTTCTGGACAGACACAGCATTGTTTTCACACTTTGGTATCTATCTCTGGCAGGTTGGGGGCAGCTGGAGGCAGCCCCAAGATCAGACTTGCTGAGGAGAAAGAGGGTCAGAGACAGCCTCTAGGTGGCTGGGCAGGGCCTTGGGGACGGGCTGAGGCTGGGCCGGGACTAGGACACAGGTGGGGTCTGGCTTGGCGGAGCCCATGGCCGGGCTGGGTGGGGCTGTGGGGAACTGGAGACTGGTCTGGCTGCAGGGGCAGGGACTGATGGCTGTGGGTGGTGAGGGGTATGCTGAGTTGGGATCCTGGGCTGTGGGCAGGGTGGGGGAGGTCTTAGGGTGATGGTCAGGGACAGTCAGGCCTGGGGGTGCCCTCAGGGTCCTGTCAACCATTTTACCTCACCTGCTTCAGCAATAGCTGTGTGAATCCCTCCTGTGGTAAAGGTCTGACCAGTGGAGGTCACTGTGCAACAGGTGTCCTTTCTGTCAGCTGAAAATGGGGGAGGATCTTGTCTAGCTTCCGAACTTCAGCTGTGAACCAGTGAGAAGGAAACATTTTATGCATTAAAAAATGTATTTTAAAAATCCCCAGAAAACCTCAAGACTGAAGAGAAAGACCTGAGGGATGATAGTGACTTCTCAGAAAGCCCTTTCACCTTCCTTTCATGAAGACTGAAGGACTCAGGGGGACTTTGGAGAGGGGAGTAAAATGCTAGAAGACACCCATCAACACTAAAAGGTTTTGTATCCCAGTTTTAACTGTATTATAAAGGTCTTTTCTTTATTAATTGGGTATTTGATCAACAGTATTAGTATTGTAACTTCATTAATAAAAGGTGTGGTTTTTTCTATTTTGTTTTGACTGATAACATATTAGCTGGTCTAAGAATAAATTTTTGGCTCTCTATTTCTTATATCAAGATTTTGAGTGTAGCACTTCCCATGAATTTTAGAAACTCAGGGTATTCCTTTCCATGACATGTTATGTCCAGATAAAATATGAAATACTAAAGGATATCTAAAAAACTAAAATGCATCATTTTTGCTAATAAAAGATAAAATGGGATGACCTAGTTAATTTATGGGTTTAGAACAATTAAAGATGATCAGTGAAAAAAATTGGCATAGGTGATTCAGAATTCAATTATTTAAATTTAAATTTGAGGTTAGTATTAATTTACAGTGGCATGAATTTATGAAGAGAGAAATAAAAAAAAAAACAACAAACAAACAGGTTTTGGTGAGCAATCATATTTATTTGATTGTCAAGATTACTTTCCAAGTGTAATTCACATAGACTTTACTAGGCATTTGGTTTTGTTCTAAATTTTCTTCTTAAAATTGTCACTTAATATGAGAAAATATTTTGTAATATGGAAGGTCTTCTGAACAGCAAATTCTAGAAATCAGAGAAAGGAAGTTGTTATTGAATAAAAATGTATTTAATTATGTTCAATGAACATAATAATATGTCCAATGGGATTAATGTTAAATTATTTGAAACAAATACATGATAGCTGCTGTTAAAATCTACTCATGATAGAAAGAGAAATTGAAATGCTGTAAATAAGGGCAAGAACAGAAACAACATATGAAGCAGTCTATCTGTGTAAACTGGATCTACACAGGCAAAAGTTTGAGTGAAACTTTACTGAGTTTGATAGGAAAGGTGTATGGGTAGAAACAAAGAACATAGACCATATTCATAAAAACAGTCTTTATCCAGAAGACCAAGTTTGAGAATAATCTAAGGATCACAGCTATGAAATTGTTACCAAGCCTTCCCTCCCCTCCAGTCCCATCGAATGATCCAATTCATATAATTATCAGTTTGAACCAATTCCATTTTGCAAAAAGGAACATAACATTCATTGGGGAGAAAAAGACTGAGAGGAAGATTCTGTAGTCTAATTCTTAAGAAATTTATCTGGACACTACTTATGTATTTCACACTAAACAATTACACATAAAATTCATAAATAGCATCAGATAACTGAATTCGGAAGTTCGTGTTAAGTCTTAATTTTAGCAACTCCATCAAATCGACAATACCGGTTATTAAATAGGCTGCCTACAGTTTCTAATACCTGAATCTGAAAAATTGTTTGCAGGCCAGTGGAAACAGTGACTGGACAAGAACACCTAGGAATAAGCTTTGGCTTCTTCTAAGTATAGCAGAGAATTGCAAACTGGATAATGATTTCGAATAGTTTAAATATCTTTCTTATAGACTACTGCTACCACTGCTACTACTGCATTCCAGAGCAAATACTGCACATTGCATAACATACTTCTGCCCAAGAGTCTCATAAATCTCTTCAACTTTCTCTTGTCCACAGACATTTTCATTGTATTTGTATTAGAAATGAAAAAAAAGTTATCACAGAATTTTCAGCCATTATGCTGCCTTCTAAATGCTACTTATGTGAACATGCACCACTTCCTTATACTTGAAAATTTGAACATTTTGATGATCTGGGCTGGAATTCACATTGCACATGTTTCTGTTTCATTTTCTAATTAAAAAAAAAAAAAATAGTCTTATCTAAATTATTTTAACACATTTTTGGGGTTTTTTTTGTTAGTTTCTCTTGAAAATAAAGCAAGATAATCTCTTCATTGTGTCTAAATTAGGAAAAATACAAGTTGATGGTAACATTCAAAGAATGTAAAAAAAGACATAGGAGAGTGATAAGATATACAATAATAAATCATATTAAAACCAGTTTTATGAATCACTTGTTTCTAAAGCTGTGCATCAAAACGTATTTCTTATATAACTGGTTAAACCTACTGTGTAAAATCCCGTTCCTAAAGGGAAATCTGATTTCAGGGCTACAACTATTCTGCATTGACATGTTTGCTTTGTGTCTTAATAGCAACTAAATACAGTCTTTTTTTAAAAAAAAAATATACATGCCATAAATGAGCATTTCTACTTAGAGAAATAAAATAGCAATAATGATTAGAAAAATGATTCTCATGACAAAACTCGACAAACTAAAATGTACACAGCTGCTCCCTCATTTCCTTTGTCTTATGAGTGGCTACTCTTCCATACTGCAGTGGATAATTTCCTAGTGTAGGCAAAGAGTTGTTCTGAGGCCAACTTGAAAAACGATGGTTTGTGTTCAATTGATTAAGGGAGTGGAACATCTCCCTTATGAGGAAAGGCTGAGGGAGCTGGGTCTCTTTAGCTTGGAGAAGAGGAGACTGAGGGGTGACCTCATTAATGTCTATGAATATGTAAAGGGTGAGTGCCATGAGGATGGAGCCAGGCTCTTCTCAGTGACATCCAATGATAGGACAAGGGGCAATGGGTACAAGCTGGAACATAGGAGGTTCCGCATAAATGTGAGGAAGAATTTCTTCACAGTGAGGGTAACAGAACACTGGAACAGGCTGCCCAGAGAGGTTGTGGAGTCTCCTTCTCTGGAGACATTCAAAACCTGCCTGGACATGTTCCTGTGTGACCTGATCTAGGTGTTCCTGCTCTGGCAGGGGGATTGGACGAGATGATCTTTTGAGGTCCCTTCCAATCCCTAACATTCTGTGATTCTGTGATTCTGTGACCTGTAGTAAATTCCTTCGTATTTTTATGTGAAGTACTCTTATGTAGTGACATTATTAATTCTATCACAAACTAAGTGTGGTGCTGTTGTTAAAGTCATCAGTAAGTCATGCTGCTATGGAATACTCTGAAAGAAGGACTGTTTAAAATTTAGGCATGACAACAACATTCAGTGAAATCAGACATTCACTAAGTTTGAGAGGTTCAGTAGGCATAAATAATACAGAACTGAGCAAGACAAGTCTTTCAGCCTTGGTAATAACATAGAACAAATGAGAGCTCAGCTAATTAGCACAGCTATCATACAAGTCTGATGCAGCCAAACTTCTTCACTTATCAGAGCATGCTTGTCGAGCAACGCTGATGAAGGGAACCAAATTCACTACCAGTATATTTTCTCTTCCAGAAATACTAGAGATATTAACATAAATATTCACATACAACCACCATATGTGGTATCCATATATGTACATGTACTCATATGCATATGTATCCATATATATAGTTTACATATGCTTACACACACATTCTTACATGTGCCATGGTTTCACCCCAGTAGGCAGCTAAGCAGAACACTGCCACTTGCTCACTCTGTCCCCACAGTGGGATGAGTGAGAGAATTGAAGGGTAAAAGTGACAAAACTTGTGGGTTGAGATAAAGACAGTTTAATAAGTTTAAAAAACAAAAAAACAAACAAAAACCTCAAAGACAGACAAAACCAAAAAAAATAAGTGATGCAAACCCTCCCACAATTTCTCACCACTAGCCAGCTGATACCTAGCCAGTCCCCAAGTAACTGCAGCCCCAGCAAAAATCCAGCCCTGTCCCACCCTGCGTTTTTTAGGGCTGAGGCAACATCATATGGTATGGAACATGCCTTTTTCTTCAGTTAAGGTAGTGGTCTTGGCTGTGTTCCCTCCCAGATTCTTGCCCACCCTCAGCCTACTTGCTGCAGGGCAGTGTGAGAAAAAAAGACCTTGACACTGTGCAAGCACTCTTCAGCAATGGCTAAAACATCAGTGTGTTATCAACACTGTTTTCATCACAAATCCAAGATATAGCATCATACAAGCAACTATGAAGAAAATTTTCTCTATCCTAGCCAAAACCAGTACAAAATATTTTAAAAAATATTTATACACAATTATATCAGTATTAGTTGAATTACCTGAAGACTAGACTTTGATGACTTTGCTGCTAAACCAGCTTTACTCATTTCTACCAGTGAGACTTTCATAGATTAAATTAAACAAAGGGAGTAATACCTACAAACAAAGTTACTGAAGGAATTTGGGAAAAAAGTGTTAAGTGGATCAGGCATGACAACTGATGTGTATGCTTTAAAGTATCCAGGAACTAGCATTTCAATGTGACGGCGAAGGGAACACAATGATACAGGTTTTATATAACAGATAGGTGTTACAAATGAGAAACAAAAAGGAGGCTGACAGTGATTACTGAGGTCTTATCCTTACCTTAATAATGTTAAATAATGCTAGGGAGGTCTAATATTGATAGGGTAGTGAAAAAAAGGGACCTATTGTTTAAGGGAATCAAACTGGTCTTGTAGATAACCTTGTTTATACTCTCAAGTTCAAAATGGTTTTCAAGCCAGACTACTAAAAAGAGCAAGAACACATTTACCAAACCTTTGATCAAGAAACTACAGAAGGAATTTGTGTAATTACACAAATATAAATTCAAGAGATAACTTTCTATCAAAGAACAAAGATATAACACAAAGTATTGGAGTGAGTTCTAGATTTTTCTTAAAAAGGTAGAGTACAAAACTACAGATTTTTTGTAACACAGTTAAATCCCACATGGGTTTTCCTGGTGGCCAACATTCCAGGTCAACATGCCACTTTCTGCCTGATACGTCTTTTGAATAAAAGAAATTTGAATAACAGCTCTGCTATTGAGATTATGAATAGAGACTACAGGGTTTCTTGGTTGATAAAGATGCAATGTATGTGTTGAGGCTGCATTTCCTTAAGTCCATTGTTCCGTCAGTCCAAGTCTACTGAAATCCGAGGTATTTTTTGGTAATAATTTGCGACAGCATTTTAATAACAACATTCACACAAGTAACTACACTACCACTGCAGATGTTTCATTTAGACAGTAAAGACATATTGGACATATCTATACATAATTATTATAGATCTCCCAATCTCATTAACATGCATAATATAGCAAAAAATGTTATTCAGAGGCACGAGCTTAGATCCTTAAAGCATAACAGCATGGTTCTGAGTTTGGGATAATTAGCACTGCCTCCTAGCAAGACAGGTTGAGTACCATGTTAAAACACCTGTACTAGTCATTCTGGCACTAGCCTGTTTACAACTACTCCAGGATCTCTGTATGGTGTTGTACTCTAATGAATAAATACATCCTTATATTTCTTTGCCATCTTGGAAAGTCCTAGGAATTGGGATCATACTCTTTTTTTTTTTTTTTTTCTGTTATTTGACAAATAAACAGTTTTAAAACTCAATTTGTAGGATTTCGTCTCTGGAATTTGAATACTCCCTATCCTCTCCCTGCCAAGTAAGCCAAACTGAAAAGAGCAGCATCATTATAAAGCAAAAAATGCATTCTTGTACTGAGTATATTTGAATAGCATTAAAAAAAGAATAAATTATGTTAGCTTTTTTGGGCAATAACCAAGACCAGGACAACATTGTAATAAACAGGAAAAAGTAGTTAAATGCAGAACTTGACTGCCCACAACCTAAAGAGAATTGTTCCTAGTTTGAGATGAGTATACAGAGGCAGAACACTGGAAGGACCTCAGGCTCCACAGATGATAACCTTGTAATGCAGTGGTCACTCACAGGGAAAATTCCCAGCAGACTATGACAAACGTATAATATTTGGTACAAAAAGCCCAGAGCTAGTTATTAGTTTTAGACTACTTTCTTCATATCCTAGAGGTGGTTGTAGAAAAGAGAGTAGATAACATAACCTTCCCTATGACATTTTCCATCCTCTATGGCAAATAGAGAACTACTGAATTTACTGCAGGTCCAGAAGAGTTCTATTTTTGGCCATAGTTGATGTACTTTTTATCACAAATATCAGCTTTATTTCTTGAAACAGACATTGGAGTAATTCCTATATATTAACTGGGAATGATGGTAAATCTCCGGGTTTCAATATATATAAATGAAACCTGGCAGCCCCCAGATAAGAGAATTTTTAATAAAAGCTACAAACAATATGGATTATACAGGGCCACATTTATAGGCCCCATCATGACCTTACTCTCTAAAGAAGAGAAATTAAGACAATCCCTCGGCAACATAAGTTTCTGGCAAATTCCTGGCTGAATGTATCTAGGGAACTCAAACTGGAATGTACTCAGAATTTCATAATTTCATCAGTTAAAATATGTAGCTGCATTTCTTAGCCTGGAGCCATAAACTCCAAACCTGCTTTTGAATGTATTTCATGTCATGGGCAAAAAACTGAAGTAGCTTCAAAGTACTACAAACTGGTTTGGGTCTCGGTACTTTACTCTTAATAAAGCTGGTATAGTCTAATGCTTTATTAAACTTCCTAAAGGTCATGATAGCATACCATTCTGAGGGGAAAAAAAAAAAGTGTATATCTCAAAAATTTATATAGAGATTTCCACATTATTGTGTTGAGTTTTATTGTTTGTTTGTTTGGGGTTTTTTGCCTTTTTTTTTAAAAAAAAATATCTGAGACTAGATTGTGCAACAAGCACCTATAAATATTTAGTAAGATTTTGAAAACTGCCTAAGCAGATCAAGCATTTGATGCTCATGATTATGTCCATATTGTTAGAAAGTTAGTGTTACTAAGTAGCAATGGATTAACAACTAAAAAGAAGTAAGAATTGGAAAGTTTATTTTCCACATGACAAGAAAAAAAAAAATCAATAAGTATTCAGAATCTATTTGTGAAGCGAAGTGCTTTGCCTGATAAATAAATCTTGTTTCAAGTCAGGTATTGGTATATAATCAACCTCTCAAGACAGCCCTAGGACTGAACTACGTATTAAGATGCAAACAAGCATTAGCAGTCAATGAAAAACAGAAATAACAGGTTTCCATGTGAAAAAAAAATACATTGTAATAGTATCAAATATGTTTAACATATACATTGCTTACTCTTCATGAGTAGTGTAATAAAGTAACAATACCTTTAATGAAAAAAATATTCTCAAAATTTTCAAGTACAAGTAGGTTTACATTAAAATTAAATGAGAATAAAATCGTCAAGCTCTGTAAGTTTTCCCTGGTGCTTAACTGCCCACTACATTTTATTATCTGCCTCTAATTAGTGACTGTTTTTATAAGTGGACAATATCTATTTGTTTGCTTCTTCTTTATTGGACAAATTCTGAAAACTTAAAGGTAATTAAGATGACATGGATATTTATGGTTTTGTTAGGGTGTAAGCATCTTTACCTACTACTCAAGTAAGTACCAAGAAGATAGTATACAGCCCAAATGAAATTTCATTAAAACTTAGGAAATTTCCATATTTGGGGGAAAAAAAAAAGTTAAGAAAATTATGAGTAAATTTTACAATTTTATAGGAACAATAAAGTGTGTATTTCATAGTTCAGTTTTTTAATCAAATCCTTTTTAAGCAGCTGGGACTCTAGAGTTCTTTTAAAAGGTAATTTACCTTACAGACAAAACTGGTTTTCTTCCTGTTCCCAGTCTGGAAATCTGGGCATAATCAGGTGCATTCCTGGAATTTTATTAAAGTTAGCTTGCTTAGGCTCTGATTGACAGCAGTTACAGTATTTGAGCTACAGGATTTGCATTGTCACAACGGTACTAGCATTTCCTTTATCTAACGAAAAAATGCTATTATTTCTAGTGAAGAATACTGCTTCCTCACACTTTCTTATTAGTTATTTTTTTCCCACTTGACTGTTTATAAGCATTTTCCACACTCTACTCGTATCTAGGGAATTTTGTTCATATGTGAGGAATGAGATACACCAGTTCATCAGACTCATCTGACCTCAGGAAAAGAGAAAAAAAAAAAGATGTTCGATGTAAGAGTTGATCATTTTGTATACCTAAAGTGATATAAATAATTGAAATATTGGCCTGAAATGAATAACTAGATATGTAATTGATTTTTCTTTATTGTAATTTGTTTTTTTTAGAATTTGCAAGGCAGTGGTATCAACAATGTTTTGATTGAGACACTATGATGATACTAAGTCAAGGTGAGGCCACAAAACTCCTGATACCTAAGGAAGGTTCTCTGTGGGAGGTCTTAAGCAAATAAATTCAAGAGAAAAATCCAGAAAAAATCTAGCTGTTTTATTTGAGATGTTATGGTACCCAGAATCCCTTGCAAAAATCTTTTCATGATTTAATAAGAATTAGGAATTATAAACTCATTGTGATTTTTGCAGGAGGTTGAGCTAGATCATCACATAGATGTTTTCTGAACCTGTACTTTACAAATATATAAGGAATAAATATTAATATGTATAATATTAAAATAATACTTCAAGAGCTTTAACGCTCTTAAAAATCATAAAACATTTATAATTCTTGCTGTGAAAGTAGCTGTCAGTTCCTGAAGCATGAGCAAACACTAGCTTTGTGCTCTTCAAGCATGAGAAATTCTTGGTATTGGATTTGTGTTCCCTGTCCCTGATGAATGAGGAACGGGATTGTTCTAAATGTTTGTTTTCATACTTTCTAATATTTATCTGCTTTAACATTGCATTAGAATGATAGGAAAAGACACACAACAGTACCTAATACAGACTTTGTATGTGAAATTCACTGTAGATTGTTTCTGTAGAGAGTTATGCAGACAAGTATTTTGAGCAGAGATGTAATTTACTATTGTCTTAAACTCTGAATTTACGAATCCTTGTTTGAAAGGCTTGTTCAGACTACTGACCAGTGATGATATGCTGTTCTGTCCTACATTTAATCTTGGTATGACACCAAATATCAATGATGTTAATTCTAAATATTTGTTGACAGCATACCACAATACGTGAATAAAAAATTCCGTACCACTGCCACTTTTCCTGGCATACATCTTGGCACATTTATGCTAATAAGGCTGCACTGGCATTTCAATACAATCACTTCAAACCAAATTAAGTTAGGGATGAGCATTTGCTTATTTTGCAAGAAAAGTGAATTCAAGAGAGCATGAGAGATATATTTATTTATTATACATGTTCTACCTCTCAAAATCATACGCTTTCAAGAATTTGAAACTTGCAAACTGTCAACTGTAAATATGCTATGAACTGTTATTGTATATACTTAGCAACAGAAATGGACTTTTAAGGTCCAGAAAACATATAGTTGTATTTAATGCACCAATTAACAACTATAATTAAGAATTATTGCACAAGGAATTGTGAAATACTTTGCATGAGAAATGCCTGAAATGTAGGAGGTTAATTTTTTGGCATAAAATATTTTCTAGCATATGTAGTTACTGTAAGTTAGTAGTATAGGATACTTACTTATTCATTCTTACCCTGACATAGCAGCTAATGTTGCTGATAGAGGCTACTCATGTTTTCTTTCTAGACTCATGTATACATTTTCCCTTATGCATTTAAAATGAATAAAATAAACGCATTAGTAACAGGATTGTGGTGAGTTGACTTTAGCTGGCCTCCAGGTGCCCATTAAGGTGCTCTCCCGCTCCCTCTCCTCAGCAGGAGAAAATAAGATGAAAATCTTGCAGGTTAAGATAAAGGTAGTTTAATAAAAAAAAGTAAAGGCTGCACATGGAAGCAAGCGAAGGAAAACAAAAAGAATTATTCTCTTCTTCCCATCAGGAGGTGAGGTCCAGTCACTTCCTGGGAAATAGAACCTCGGTACATGTAGTGATTACCTCAGCAGACAAATGCCTTAATAACAAATGCTCCCCTCCTCCCTCTCGACGTCATATGGTATGGAATATCTCTGTGGTCAGTTTGGGTCAGTTGTCCTGGCTATGCCCTCTAAACTCTTGCCCACCCCCAGATTATGGGCATTTGGAGGAGGATGAGGGGGGACACTGGAAAGAAAGCTTTGATGCTGTAGGGACACTATTCAGAAGTAGTCAAAACACTGGTGTGTTACCATGACTGTCCCAGCCAGAAAGCACAGCAATATGAGGGCTGCTTATAAATACAAATATGGGACAACCTTTAGGAAACCAAAAGAAATATATTCTTCAATAATTCAATACTATAATCACTGGGTATCTAATATTAAATATCGTAGATTACCTTACTTTGGGGAAGGAACTGTTTGTTTTTATTTTTCATTTTCTTAATTATTTTGAAATTGAAACACTGTATTTTGCATAGTTGTAAAGTCACAACTATAATGAAAACAGGTATTTTGTTGTCTTCAGTAGTGCCATTCCTGTGACTGACTGTAATTCTCCTCCAACATTATTTTAATTATCTACCTATCTGCATCAGCATTTATTTTGAGCAGTTCTCTTGGCAGGTAAGCTCAGTCTGAAAAGTCACTGCTTGTGGAAATAAATCAGCAATGATGGCAAGATATAGACCCTTCATTACCATAATATTGATTTCAAATGAACATTTGTCTTGTCAGTGTTCTTTTAATTGGAATCAACATCATTACAATCCTAATCAATTACTGTATTGTGATTTCAAATTCTGTTCTCTCCATCTGCCCAATTAGAGTAAAAGGGTATTTTATTTTGTTTTTCTAATCTTAGAAGCTAAATTGAAACAGATGCTTAGTTTCTAGAAAATAAGCCATCAGATACACAGTGCCAAATTTTGAATATGTGTTATTTCATGTAAAAAATCAGTTCTATTGTATTGCAATTGCATTTTGTCATGGCTTGATATTTAGTAGGAATAATTGAAAATAATTTTTAGATATGTACAATTCCAAGATTTCTACAGTATGTAATTTATTATTGTAATCTCTTAGGATCATGAACTATGCTTCACACTACACTTTTGAAACTTCTAACCCTAATGGCAGCCACCTTTTTATTTGGTGTTCAGGCTCTGTTTGGCATTAATAACATTTTATAATTTTTTATGTTCTGCAAAAACTATAATTTACTTAAAGTTTGATGAAACTAAGAACAAAATGTATCTGGAAAATTATTATGTCATATAACAAATAAATCACTTTCCCCTCACAGTGTACAAATTATTAAAAAAAAGTTACATTACAAATTAGCTATATATACATGGTATTTTATATATGTCAAAAGCATTTCTATTTTTCAGCTGATAGGATTATTTTTAAGATTATCCAGTTGGAAATTTCAATCAACAAGTGTTTTTGCAACTGTTGAAGTATAATAGTTGTCTATAAAGTTCTAGAAGCTGGAAATAATTTTTAAGCCTGTTTTGAAGAGCATTAATACTTTAATTAGTCTTAATGATATTATTGTGTTCAAGAATCATCAGTGAAGATTATTTGCAAAAAAATGTCAAGATAAATTTTAATCATTCAATTCAATAATCACTGAATTTCTTTTTAAAAAAATCCCCTCCTTCAGGAGATATTTTAAAACAAATTTTAGCATATTTAAAATAGGACGTTCTTTCTACAGATTAAAAATTAATATATCACAGAATCACAGAATGGTCAGGGTTGGAAGGGACCTCTGGAGATCATCTAGTCTAACTCCCCTGCCAAAGTAGATTCACCTAGAGCAGATTGCACAGGATCACTTCCAGGTTGGTTTTGAATGTCTCCAGAGAAGGAGACTCCACCACCTCTCTGGGAAGCCTGTGCCAGTGCTCTGTCACCCTCAGAGTAAAGCAGCCTTAGCTCATGATTCGATGGAACTTCCTGCGTTCCAGTTTGTGCCCCTTGTCCTATCACTTGGCACCGCTGAAAGAGTCTGGCCCCACTGTATGTAAGTACATATGCAGATGGATATATTATATAATTAAATAGATTTAATTTAATTAAATTTAATACACAGATAGAAAACTAGAAACACAATAAGAACATACATGTGATGAATATAGACTTAATTTTATGAATTTGAGGAGCTAAAATTTCATATAAATGAATTAATTGTTAATATGGAGACAATTCTGAATATAAGTGTTTGTTCTGAAAGCTACAATATTCAATTAACAATTTCATATCTTACCTATTCCATCATAGCTCCATGACTTGCTATACAGGACTTACCAGAGCGGCTATTTTTCCAAGAATACCATAATTATCCACTGCAACACAAGTAGTCAGATGTATTTGGTTTTTAACATAGTATAAAGTTTGACTGGTAGTTCATAGAACAGACACATAAGGATCAGGGTGGACTTCTTAACACAACTTCTTTTCTTTCTTTTCTGCAATATTTAACCACATTTTATTTTTAGGAGTTGGAGGGAAGCCAGTCAGTAGAGGGACAAAATTAAATATCTTAGAATTCATAGAATGACATTTGAAGCTGTACTTCACTGTTTTCTGGCATGATTCTGTAACCTGTTTTCATTCCATGAATGTTTTTTCTCTATCAGATCGACATCAGAGCATTTAAAATGATGTTACAAAACAGGTACTAATCTATTTTTCTTTCCTCTTCACTTCTCTTCACAATCTGTCATTTGCATTTTGAGTCTACTCCAGATATTCTAGTTTTGGCAAATATACCCTCAGAAATAATGAAAATGACAGAAGTAGTGTATGTATTATGAACATTTTATGTCATCTTGAATTCGCTGTGAAAGGAATAGTATTTTTCAAATATGAATCTTGAAGTGAAAATTGGTGATTTCAGACAACTTTCTTAACAAAGAAAAAATAACACTTTTGAACAACATTCAACTTCAAACAATAGAAGGAATTCTCTATTAATATTTTCCTAATTTCCCTTGACACGATTAAAGATGTAGAATGTTGAAGGCTAAATGAGATTTGTTGGAGTTTGGGGATTTGCATATTATCGGTTCTTTTTTTTTTCCTTTTTTTTTTCCCCTAATTATTATATTCAAGGAAAAAAAAGTGCAGTGGGATAATACAAAGAAACAAACAAAAGCAAACAAAACAAAGCAAAGAAAAAATTCAAACGGTTCTAAATTTTGCCAAAGACAGATTAACTAACATGGAAACACATGTGAGTCTTTTGTATGTTGACGAAGTTATACATTGCAAAAATGTACAGGAAGCAAATATACATCATTATGAAACAAATTCAAACAATACATTTTCTCTTGACAATTATACAGATCACAGAAAGTAGATAAAAGTATATTTAAGAGAGCATGTCTATTTTTCTTGGTGGGTGTCTCTGTATGTAGATATCAAAAATGAGTGGTACCATTTGCCGTGGTGAAGATGGGATATTTATGTTTGCAACTCATATACATGGAAATATGTACTCTCTCTAAGTGTATCTTGGTATTATTTGCACAATAATTCTAAGAGGATCAAGAATCAAGTTTTGAGCCTTAAGGTATCCTGTATTTGGCACTGCACAGATTTTGGACTGATCTGGAAAGATTTTTGACTCAAGTCTGGTTCAATATTATTTTGAGCACATAGCTACATCCTTTATAGCCAAGGAATAGCTACTAAGATTTAAGAGGCATTTTTTGGGGATACTGAAGTATTAACTGTACCAAAAAGCAATACAATCTTCTCAAGAGAATATAAATCACTCATTATGAGATGAGAGGAAACACTTGTATTTGTTTCTTTGTTTCATTCCATCACTTAAAAATACACAGAAATTTAAAAAGCAACCAAAGCCATTCCCAGTTTGACTAGATACTTAATCAAACACTCAGATCTCATGATAAGAAGTGAAGTGCTTTCCTGAGTACAAGTGTTAAGAAGCTCTACTCCTAATGCAGGGAAGAAGCACTCTAACTTTAATCCGTTTACACTAAGAAGCAAAAATCTCCTATGGTGTGTGTGCATCTGTGCTTTTGATACTGTTAGCATACAAGACCACCAGAATAACTTTTAATTTCATATGTTGTTAAGATCTTCTTACTTCTTTCCTTATTTCCTTAGTATACACAGTGAAATGTCATCACACTTTTCTTTATCATCCCTTGATTATTGCTAGAACAAAGTTAATATCCTGGGAAAAAAAAACCCTAAACCACTCAGATTTGCTTGGTCAATATACACAACTGTTCTGGTTGTGGCTAAACAGCAGGGGACATTTGAGTTCCAGTACACTCAGTGATGGAAGAACATAGCCTGAATGAGTACCAGTACTGGCAAATTTTTAAATTAACTTGCAATATGCTTTTTCCTTTCCAGTGACTTTGAAATGGTGGATTTCAAGATCCTTAAGGCAGCAAAGAGTGTGTCTGTAAGGATGGAAAAGAAGCTCCTGGAAAAATTCAAACACAAGAAGGAAGCCTGCAGAGGGTAGAAGAAAGGGCAGGTGGCCTGGGAGGAATACAGATAAATTGTCCAAGCAGCCAGAGATCAGGCTAGGAAAGCTAAAGCTCTGATAGAATTAAATCTGTTCAGGGACGTCAAGGGCAACAAGGAAGTCTTCTATAGGTGTGCTGGTGAAAAAAGAAAGACTAGGGAAAATGTGGACACTCTCTAGAAAGAAATGGGAGACCTGATTACCCAGGACATGGAGAAGGCTGAGGTACTCAATGACTTTTTTGCCATAGTTTTCACTGACAATTGCTCAAGCCACACTGCTCAAGTCACAGAAGGCAAAGGCAGGGACTGGGAAAATGAAGAACTGCTCACAGTAGGAGAAGATCAGGTTAAAGACCATCTAAGGAGCCTGAAGGTGCACAAGTCCATGGGACCCAGTGATATGTATCCATGGGACCTGAGGGAACCGGCAGATGAAGTTGCCAAGACACTGTCCATCTTGTTTGAGAATTAAATTAGTAATAAATTATTAACTCATTTTATAAAAGTGAAAATAAAAGTAGCTTATGACTTAATGCCCATTGAAAGTTTGCACTGAAATATCTTCTACTTGTAGATTTAATAAAGCAACCTGTATTGTGCTGGGAGGTGAAAGAATACTAATTTCATTTCCACCGTAGTAAAATGCAATACTGCTCCTAAGAATGAAACTGTTGTTGACAACTTTATTCTTGTTTTACAACAGAGATCACTTCAGAACATTTTCTGTTAACCAAAATCCTCTCTAGTTTTTTGGTAATATTTATTCGTGGGAAAAGTATTCTTTATTAAAAGGCTCAGTAACTTTCTTCCTTGTGACAACAGCTGTAAAAATAGATTAGAATCCAGTTTCAAGAGACTTAGAGAATGTTCAGTTTAAGACTTTGTATTTAGTAAGCAAAAATTATTAAACCAGCATATGATGTTGTTATGCTATGAAGATATGAGTGTTTCCTTTTATAGGTAACTTTCTCAATGTTAATTTTTGGAGGCCCTCGTAACTGTAATTGTATACAATTCCCCTGACACTATGAAGTTTAAAGTTAGCCTTTTTCCTTTTTATGTTGAATTTGAACGTGTAAATAATGGAGTGTGACAGGCATATCAATAATTCATACTGTCACATTTTAAAGGTATTTGATGAAACACTGTACTGGCTATTAATTTAGACTTAGTAGGCAATAATACCACACTGACTGTGAGAGTTACGATGACTGGTGAGAGAACAGGATGTCATGGGAATATCTGAACATGAGTTTTAGTACTGTACTCAGACAATTTTTGAAGATACATTTTTCAATCCCATCTGAAATTCTGTGGATTACAACAAATACTGTATTAGATCTTATATTTGTTAGTTTATTTGTTCTTTCTATATACTGTCCAAAGATACCACATCTAGATAAGTTTGAGTAGAAACTAATTTTACTAGCTCCTAATCACTAAGAGATTTTTCTCTGGAACCTTCATTACACCGTGGCTATTCCTAACTTACAGAATTGTTCAAAGCTTGACTACAGCTCTCAACCTTCCCATAAACTTTGCATAACTCTTCAGATTGGTTTTTTTTTAATTTTTTTTTTTCCAGGAATGAAGGAATCAAGCTACTCCCGAGTCTTGAAAATGTTTATATTTGTCAGATATGCTTGTCTATGAGACCATTCACTAGTACAGTGTTGCTAGTCAGTGAAGTACTCAAGCCTTGTAGGATTTTAAAATTCTAGATATTTTGTAAAATTTCTGGCCAAATTATTTTCTGATTCTAATCACGGCATCTCATTATTAACCGGCTCAGAACTTCTCAAAAACAGCACTCTAAAACAAAATATGCAGTTTTCCACCCATTCAGAAAAGTAGCAGATGATACTAGCTGGCACAGGCCTAGAGAAAATCAAGTTCTAGAAATCTGCTGGATGGCCATGCACTACGCGTTGCAATGATATAACCAGTGAAAGGGCACAAAAATGCATGCTCAAGAACTTTATTTCTCCAGAAAAAATTTGCGTCTTCTCATGCT
This sequence comes from Podargus strigoides, assembly GCA_028020825.1. Lineage (NCBI taxonomy): Eukaryota > Metazoa > Chordata > Aves > Caprimulgiformes > Podargidae > Podargus > Podargus strigoides. Next base: position 22,470,189 of record CM051621.1, on the reverse strand, counting down.
TTTTTGGTTCCTTGACTCATATCCTTGGTATAAGTGGTGTGCCAGAAAATGCCTGTTTTAGAAACTTATGCACAAAACAATTAAGAGAAGGAACTCTTAAAGAATGATACTGCATCAGACCATTGACAAGATAAAGGGAGAAACTACAACATGCATAGACAGGGGGATAGCTTTTAAATGATAGAATACTGTCTTTAATTTATATGTCTTGAATATTATGAACACGTTCAGATTATATGAGGAAAAGAAAAATATATTGGATATTCTAGGGCATGCCTTCAATGATCTTTAGCTTGTACTTTTAAGATAACACTGTCCACTAATCATGGAATGTCATAATGACTAGATTAAATGACTAATGGTGAACCACAGATACCACACAAAGTAGGTGTACAGATACTGAATGTTGGCAATAACTGACACAGTAAATATCAGTATGCCTTGCACAGTGTAGAAAGGAAATGAATCATCCCTATCCAAACTTAAGCATTTAACAAAGCCATCCAATTTAGGAGAACAGTTATCAAGATTCTCTACAGACAAGGGAATTAACTAGATGTCTCCAAGTGGTGTTTCAACTCACTTAAGGACTGAATAGACTTGATTATATAATTGCAGAAACTAGGGTTTCTGCAAGTGAGCAGCACTTCGTTGTATTATAGAGAGGAGGAGATCATGATTGATGAAAAACATCTGAAAACATTTTAACAATAGTTGACAAATAATATACAGAGTACATTTTGTTAAGCATCCCTTCTTACAGAAGAACCCTATTACAAGGTGATATTTCCCACAGTAAGTTTTACTCAGAGATAAAAAGTAACCATATGACTGCTCTGAACTTAAGGCAGAATATAAGCCTATTGCTTCTTGGAAAGTAGAGATTTCTGTAACACTTGGGTCTTCAGCTCTTAACTTCAGGACCTATTATAAGTTACGCATTGTTCCTGTTAATCTTTGAGGTTGCATATACATTTTGGAAATGTGAAAAGCTTGAGGATATCTCAAGACTAATTGGGGAAAAAAATAAACCTCTCATCATCAGACTGTGGAAGTAACACAAAAATCCAAGTAAGAAGAAGGAGGAGTTTGGTTAGAATTGTCTTAGGAAATCCTTATATGGAATTCTTTCTGTGTCAGATACAATATGTTTTGTTAAAAGATTTTATTTATAGTTCTTGACTAATATAAAGATCTGAATTTGGGTTCTGCTGTGTCTGTCCTGAATAAAAACAACTGCAATTATTAGGTTACGTGTTGTGAAAGAAAAGCACTTGTACATCATTTGTAATCCAGAAACAATTAAAAAGATAGATTAGGAGAACTGGCTTGATGCCTGATGTGTTTTGGGGAAAAAATAGTAATAATTCAGCATTACTGTTGTGGATGGAGGACACATCAAAATGTAATGTAAAAAGAAAATGTAAAAAAAAGATGACTTAAAATGAAAAACCTCATTAGGAGTTTTCATTAGTTTGTGTGAAAAAATCACAAGAGAGTAACTCGATCTCCCCATATTATTTTCCTCACAGAAGACAGCAAGCCTAATACAGTCAGCTATTTGTGTTAAAAATATGAACTGGGCAATAAGGCTTCCTTCAAGGAGAGCTAAGGGACAAGATTACCGAAGCCAGTGACACTCTCCCTCCACAGTAGCACTTTTATTTAGTAGAAATAAAATAACACATTATTTTTACATCCATAATATTTTTACCCTAATATTAATGAATTGGTTTTGGCAACAAAGATTTGCCCCAAGAGCATGAGATGGTTTAAGTACAGAATGTGTTTATAATTTCCAGAAAAGCATGCTCAAAACTGATGCCCTACATTTAAAACGTATTGGTTTTTAAAATTAGATATTGGTTAGCATTAGTGTTTATTAAAAATAAATTTACAAATAAGCATAGTATTGTGGCTAGAAATACTTGGAGCAGAACATATTTAGTGCTTAACTAACAGTTTGTAGGATTTTTTTTGTTTTCTGTAATAGTGCATTTAAAAGTTTCTAGACTACTTGAAAAGTATGCATAGCTATAAGTGTTTAGTAACCCTACTACTGAATAAACCTCTCTATAAAAGGCATTTCAAACACTTTTGTTATTTTCATATATTTCTTTTATTTCTAGGGAGGTTACTATAAGAATAAAAATCAGGTCTTAAAAAACATCTATTGTATTCTCTTATCAGGTAGACATCAGGTTTAAGGATATATTTATTTATATAAATGCATTTATTTGTTTTAAGATAACAGACTTTTAGGATAGATTAAGGTCATATATTACTGTAGTACTGTAGCACTTTAAAATTTTGTTTTTTTTATGAGACAGTAAGATATCAGAAATGGTGAATAATCATGGACATATCCTTAATTATGTTCTATAACATTTAAACTGTATCCAGTAGGAGAAATAATCTGTACATATTCGTGTATGATATTGTATCTTTATCTTGTATCTGAGAAATTATTTTGGAAGAAAAACATTCTGAAAAGTTAAATTGATTTGAAAGTGCTGGAATGTTGCTAGATTTGGGAAAAAAAAATCATTTTTTGGTTTTCTTAACATATTGGAATTATGCATGACATTTGAGAGGACCAGAAGTCTGACCAGTGGTTATTGTTTTATCCCTATTTATGGGGCAGCAGTATTTGGTTTTGCCAACACTGCTAATAAGTCATGAGCTCGTTTTTTTCTGAAAATATTTTAAATATGTTAAAAAATGTTTTCCATTATATCATAACAAAACACTAATTTAAATACTGCACACTAATAGGCATCATAAATAGGAAACAAGATCCTAAAAAACTTACAAATCAACATTATTTGCTTAATGCTGCTTCAGTTCATATTTATAGTTCCAAAGTTCTAATAAAGTGTGTTCTGTAAAATTATTAAAAAGCTAGTCAAAAATGGCTTCAAAAATATATCAGCTCTTAACACTTCACTGAGTGGAGTACTTTGTGTGTACAGATTAAAAGGGTCCTGGTGTGTGGTGCCATATTCAATCAATACAGAGAGAAATAAATTTAGTAACAAATGGGATTAGGTAAATAAATATTTGCTAATCTTACTTAAATCAAAGAAGAAATATATGTCATTGTCAATGACTATTGGATCTCACCTGTTGAGCCATGGTGGTGGGGGTTTTTGTAATCAAATGTGTTCTAAAATAATCGGAAGTGTTTAAATTTAGTCATCTTTATAGGATCTTGAGTCAACATAATTTTCAGTAGTAATAATAATATCTGTGTGTCTGGTGTTAATTTAAGCAAAACCAAACCTAACAATATTTTTTGTATTGCAGAATCACAGAATCATCTAGGTTGGAAAAGATCTTGAAGATTGAGTCCAACCATCAACCTAGGTACAATTTCCATTTATTAATTTAGATTATATAACAACTTGTTCTAAATTATCTCTTATGTTTCTAACAGCTTTGTTTTAAATTTGAATGTGCTGATCTAAGTTACAAATATGTGACTACATGTGCTTCATGTTTCCATTTTCAATTCAGAGAAATTTAAAAATAACTGGTATGTGAAGCAAAAGCTGGTGCACTATTAATTTTGCTTTTATTTTTTTCATACCTATAGTTTAAAAAACTTGATAGAAAAAGATGAAGAAGGAAAAAGATATCACTTATGATTTTTCAGTGTTTCTTCAGAGAAGTAAAGGTTTTTACTTTCTTGTCTAGTTTGTGATCTCCTGACACTGGGTTTTATTACTTTTTTTTCTTCTCAAAATTTGACGTCTTCCTGTCATTTTAGAGAGGGCGATATTGGTGAAGGTTAAGAAACTAGCATCATGTTTTCTGTTTAACATTTTTTCCCTGACATAATGAACATCTTTTCTCCACTTCTGCTACAGTCAGCACTGACTGTGATCTAATAAAGCAAGGTCTTTAACAGATTAAAATTGCCCCTGACATTATCTTGTCAGTTGTATCAGACCTTGAATGATACAGACTATGAAAATCTTTCAAGAACATTTTGATAGAGTGTCAGAGTATTTATAAAACCAGCAACAATTTTAAATCATTTTCAGAGACATAAAGAAGCATAAAAAGCACTTGCCCAGAGCCAAACTGTTGGATCATATGTTGTACAATGTTTTTTTCCAAGGTTATGGCTTGATGACTTTGCAGTATAATGTGCATTGACAGTATACGTTCATTCCCGTACATTCAAAAGCTTAAATAATATCTCATAGCATGTTCCAGATCAGCAGCTTTTTTAATGCTTTTTCTATGCTTTTTAAGTAATAAAGCATATGGATTGCATTCTTGTATTCATGAACATAGAATCTGTTAGCTGAGTTCTGTAAAGCCTAAGGATGTGTATAAAGTTAAGAACACTGAGAAGACAGGAACTTTTTGAAAGTACCACAGAAAAACTACATAAAATACCTTTCTAGTCTGTTGGGAGCTGGGGCAGGGAGGGGAAGGAATTGTTTTTGCAAGCTTGCAATTAAAATTAAACATGCACAAAAATTTCAAAAGAAAGTATTATGCTGAAGACCACAGCAGAAAAGGCAGAATTTCTGGACATACTGATAAAAGTGCAAAACAATATCACTAAATTACTCGTGTTCTAAAGACATAGTGTCAATTTGTGTAAATTAAACATTGAGTTCAATAACATGATGTCAACTTACATGAGTGGATGTTCATGATTTTCTTATTTTACATAAATGTTGATTTGGAAATTTTTTCTGAGAGAGAAATTCACTCACTGATCTTATTCTGTAATAGTAATTTCTTTTGCTATTGGAAACAACAAAGGACAGTAGAGAAAATCACTTACACACAGATATTCATATATAATGGTTTGCTAATTTTAATCTTTATTTCCTTATAAAATGAAAGTTGAAAAACATGCATCTCAGCTTGTTTTACTTTTTTGTAAGCATATTATTATATATGAGGAAAAGAAGAAATCTAATTATCAATAATAAAACTGAAATAATTTGTTTGAAGAGAAACAAAAGTGACAGTAACTGATAATAACAACAGCAATGAAAGTAGGGTAAGAAAAGATTCCTAATCCTTCTTTCTAGAAGACTGCATAGACTTTTATGCAGGCAAGTTATGCCCTAATTTAGTTAAAATCATAGTTTGAAAGGAGCGCTTATTATTAGAAGCTGAAAGGAAGCAATACAACTTTTAGAATGTGTCCAACATATTCAGATGCAGGTCTAAAGAAAGTATTGATACAGACAATATTATGTCATTTCATGTCCAATATTATGATACTTTTAATAGAAAGAAAAGAAACAAAGAGAAAAAAAGTTTCTTATTTTATTCTAATTGGTCACATTCCTTATCACTAACTTCCAATTATACTTGAAACTATAATGGAACCCAGCATAATAACCAGATTCTCCAAACCATAACACCATAGAAAGATGTAGTAGGGACTTTTTAATTTTTTTTGCAAGATTTATCATGAGTTGGAACATAAAAGAGCAGAATTTCTAATCCATTCACTAAAGGTCACTGTCATTTCCATCAGTTCCATTGAAATGGGAGTTCACTTGATGTAACAAAACCTTTAAAAATTGTTTTAGGAGTATTCCTTAAGTATCCTTTTCCATTGCCTTCAAATTGACTTCTCACTTACGTAAAAGTGATTTTATTTCTTTTTAAGAAAGATTTAATTCTTTAAAAAAAATAAAATAAAATATGTTTCTTTATCAGTCATGGACACATTTTATTAGTTTTAGGGATTTTATCTAGCCAAAAACATTATTAAGAATGGTACATTGCCATAGCTGTACTCCTATAACCTCAGGACAGACAACCATCTGGTACTTCCTGGCTAAACTTGTGCCCTTCACAAACACATTTTGTGATTATAGATGGTGTCTTAGATATTTTGTACTCATGTCCATCTGTTCATATGGCATTGTGCCTACATGAAAGTCAGTCTTTCCACTAGTTTACTGGTGGTGGACATCAGTGAGTTCAGCTTGGCTGTCTGGATAAAATTGCAGTTGCCATACTTTTTAGTTGCACATACAATTCTGCCTCAGTGACATCAGTTTTGTGCTGGATTGACATACCATTTCACATACAATTGCAGAGTGACAAAATTACAGGCTACCCAGGGAGGTGGTGGAGTCACCATCCCTGGAGGTGTTCAAAAAATGAGTAGATGAAACACTTGAGGCCATGGTCTAATGGTTTAGTGGTTAGGGAGATGATGGGATGAAGGTTGGACTTGATGATCCTGGAGGTCCTTTCCAACCATGGTGATTCTGTGATTCACCACCCCCAAGTCCTTTTCCTCAGGACTGCTCTCAATCCCTTCTCTGCCCAGTCTGTATTTGTTCTTGGGATTGCCCCAACCCAGGTGCAGGGCCTTGCACTTGACCTTTTTGAACTTCATGATGTTTGCACAGACCCGTCTTTGCAGACTGTCAAGGTTGCCCTGGATGGCATCCCTTCCCTCCTGGGTGTTGACCGCACCACACAGCTTGGTATCATCAGCAGACTTGTTAAGGGTGCACTCAATCCAGCTGTCCATGTTGCCAACAAAAATTTTAAATGTCACCAGTTCCAATACCAGCCCTGAGGAACGTCACTTGTCATTGATCTCCACTCAGACATCAAGCTATTGACTGCAGCCCTCTGAGTGTGACCATCCAGCCAGTTTCTTGTCCACTGAGTCATCCATCAGTCCCATGTCTCTCCAACTAGGGACGTGATTATCATGTAGAACAGCATCAAACGCTTTGCACAAGTCCAGGTAGATGACATCAGTTGCTCTTCCCTTATCCACCAACACTGTAATCCTATCCTAGAAGGCCACCAAATTTGTCAGGCATGGTTTGCCCTTCGTGAAGCCATGCTGGTTGTCACCAATCACCTCATTTTCCATGTGCCTCAGCATAGTTTCCAGGAGGATCTATTCCATGATTTTGCTAGGCATAGAGGTGAGATGAACTGTAGTGTTTGTCTGGTCGTCCTTTTTTCTCTTTTTAAAAATGGGGGTTATGTTTTCCCTTTTCTAGTCAGCATGTACTTCACTGGGCTGCCACAACTTCTCAAATATGATGGATATTTTGTGACTAGAAATAGTGTACTTGCAAAACAGCTAATGGGACTGACTAATTCTTCTAAAGTCAAGAATTCTAAGAATATAATATTAAATACATCCATGAGGGACACTGGACATAGTCCCTTAAACCACAGTCCCTATGTAGTAAGCAATAAGTTTATATAAGAGTCCTTTAAAAATTTACAGTTGTTTTTTCCCTACTCCACTAGCAAACACAAAGCAGAGATCATCTCCCAAGTCTGACACACGTACAGGTGTCTGTTCAAAAGCAGGTTATTGGATATAGCAGTCAACCATAAAGGAGAAAAATGTCTATAGCAATATGGTTCCTTCAGTGTGGAAAATACTTTTGTATTTATGAAGACTCTGCCTTGCTGAATTTTGAAATAGGATTTCTTGGTTGCAAACAAGTATAGCTCCAGAAGTAGAGTTAAAATATCTAAGGTTTTCCAGCAGCAGTACTGTTCAGGAGCCTGTTATAATACATTGCTTCCTGAACAAAACTGTCAGTTGACTAGGAATCCAGCAAGCCCCTTTCAACACTGCTTTGAACCAAGCTAGGTCGAAACACATCTGGAGTTCCATCATCTGGTGATGCAGCAGTTCAGTGGCAGTTTACTCACTTCAACACATTCCAGAAACATTCTTGGAAATCCTAGGAGTGCTTCAGAAGCACATCCTCACTGCCAATAAATATGAAATTAATAAGTTTCCAGACTTCGAGTAGTCTAGCTGTAATATGAATACATTTGCAACTATAGTAGGTTTTTCATGTGCCTCACCTGGAAACTATTTGAGACGCATTCAAAGAAAGCAGTGAGGCTGTAAAATAGAAAACTGCAGTCACTTCTGAATCTCCTAAACCATGTAATATTCTCAGTGGACTTAGCTCAGTAATTTATTTATTCTTACAGTACAAGGAACAGACATTTTTTATAAATGGAACAAAATACACTGAAAAAAACCCCCAAAACCAAAGCAACACAAAAAAACCCCAACCAGCCAAACAGACAAAAAATGCCCCATAAAGTTGCTGGCCATCATTCATCCCTCCCTATGTCCAGCATAGAGCATGTACTGTGTAATATCAGAATTTCTGGATTTTTAGATTCTCTGATTCCTTATTCATATTTTCCTGAACACTCATAATTACACAAGTGGGAGTAGTCAAAGCATATACAAAATTAGAAGAATCAAAAGTGGATTAAATATGTTCTATTACTAAGCAATTCAAAATAAGTTGTTGATGCAATGACTGTTCTATGCAACCTGTGTAAGCAAAATTATCCAAGAAAGTTTTAAGGTTCAAACCTTCACATGATTCAGAGGTTTGATTAATTAATTCAATTTAATTTAATTCAAATCAGTTAAATTTGGCCTGTAGAACTGGAACTAATTGGAATAAGTGTTCCCTATTAATCTGACACAATGGCTCATCTTGCTCCATAGTAGTCCTCTGAAAGAGACTCAGAAGCTGAAAGTAATTGAAATGTAAAATGTAAATATATTAAACCATACCTATATTTCTCAGAATATAGAGAAAAATTGAGTACTCCTTTTCTGTATATGACAGAGAATTCTGATACTAAATACAAATATTTTAGTTAGCATCTCTTTCTTGCTTCAGTTCTGGAGATCATTTCAATAGAGTTGAAAAAGAGATATAAATCATTGAATCATTTATAGTTTCAGTAGTATTTTAGTAAATGAATTCCATAAGCTTTACGGAATTTCATGAGCTTCCATGGAATGAACTCCTTGCAATTCTATTCTTTCAGAGTATTACAAGGAGAAAAGATTGTTCTTGTTTGAAAGTCAGTTTCAAAAAATGTTAAAGATGAACCCTAAAACATATAAGGAAGGAGTTTGAAACACACGTGAAAGAAAGGAAGAAACGACCTATGAGTGTCTGCTACACTGTGAATAGTTTTTACAAGAAACTGCTGACATTTATGATTTTTCTCATTTTTTTTTGAGTAACTTCTAATATATGTTTTTAAAAATAGCGTATTTTATGACAGAGAAAGTTCTAAATTATCTAGAGAATAAATTAGTCTTAAGTAAGAAGGATTCTGACGTGATGATGGCAGATCTTTATTAAAAATAAATATTCAGTGCAAACAATGTATTTGAAAAATGGATTGTTACATTAAGGGTTAGTGGATATAAGCTTGCATTAAAATGGCATAAGATAGAAAACATAAAAATTTTGCAATGTTCTGAATAAAGAGGTATGTCCAGAAGGCTGAAGCATGCTTCATATAGTGAAGAGTAGAGCATGTTACAACAGTAATAAACCTTGATTGAGAACATGCATCATGCTGAAAAAAAATATTTGTCTTTTCAAGTGTTCAGAGGACTCCATTAACCTTCAAAGTTGCAGATGCCTTCAGGTGTCTTTAAATTAATTTATTTTTCTGGCAAAGATGAAAAATGCAAACATATCCAAGGTTTTCCTGTATGGAAATTGTGTGGTGTTGTCAAGTTATTACTTCAGTGACAGGTGATATTTTGGCAGAATAAACTGTTTCTACTCCAAGAATTCTGCAAGCATATAAATGATTTTTAAATTTGCTGGATGTCCAAAATGATGGGTCAGCAAATAGACTTTCTAGCTACAGAAGGAATTAAATTTAAGTTCATTAAGGGATGGGAATGGGAGGCCAGAAATAAGTGAACACATGGTGCCAAATGAGAAAATATATGTAAGCGAAGGTCAAAAGGGGATTTTGACATGCCTGCTTAGAAGAATTGACATTTGAAGACTTACCCTGACTGTCTGTATACTAATGCACATAACTTGGATGGCAAACAACTAAGAGCAGGGCTATGACATTATCAGAAAAACAAAGACTTTGTGTGATAATGCATATGATTGAAGCATTGTCATAGGTGATTAAATGTCCTATATGCTCTTATCGTGATTATGTCATGGGAGTCTTACCACATTACAGCCAGCTTCATCAAGTAGATGGAAGTGCATAAAGCTTAACAGCAAAAATCTCTGTGGTACAGGCCCTGTTCTTCACAAGGGATTTCAATCATCCAAACAACTGCTGGGAGGGCAACACAGAATTATACAAGTTTCTCAACCACATTTGTGGTAGTTCCCTAACTCAAAAGATAGTTTGGCAGATAGAAACAGTGCTCTACTTGACTTCTAGCTCATTAGCAGTCAAGAACTTGTGGCAAAAGTCCTCACTAATGGCAGCTTGGGCTGGGAGGATAACCATGAGATAATTGAGTCCAGCATTCAGAGGAAGCTTGGAAGGTGAGCAGAAGAGAACTCTGGACTTCAGACCAGAGTAGTGATGCAGAAGTAAAGGAAAATATCTGAATTACAATTAAGGACTATAAATGCATTCTAGTTAACCAAAGAGAGAAGTATCTGATCTGTAAGTCTCTCTGTCCCAGTAGGATGACCACTATTGAGGAACTGAAGATTATGGAGCAGTGGCCTGTTGTTCGAGCGCACCATGGGGTTCAGTGGTGATGTACCTTGCCCAGGAGATGGAGGGAATCAAGTGTGGGAAAGTACAAAGGACTGCTGTAACAGCACCCATTCTCATCTCTCAAGTGAAAAACAACCTACAAAGCCTCTTCCACCCTCCTAGAGAGATGCTCGGTGAGTCCCTGTGGCAGCCTCCTGGATTTTCTACCCTGCTTTGATGAGACACCACCTGGAATACTGTATCCAGCACAAGAAAGATGTGAACTTGTTAGAGCAGGTCCAGAGGAAGGCCACAAAAATTATCAGAAGGCTGGAACAGCTCTTCTATTAGGAAAGGCTGAGACAGTTGGGGCTGTCCAGCCTGGAGAAGAGAAAGCTCCAGGTAAACCTTATTGTGGCCTTTCAGTACTTAAAGGGGACTTACAAGAAAGATGGATAAAGGCTTTTTTATCATGGTCTGTAAAGACAGGACAAGAGACAATGAATTTAAACTGAAAGAGGTTTAGGTTTAGACCAGAAGCTAAGAAACTTCTGTTTGAAGCATAAACTCATCCATCATTTTGCAGAAAGTAAGCTTTACTTTCTTGATAAAAAGAAAGTAAAAAAATAAAAAAGATAAAAATCAGTATTCGAAGCAGAAGTCTTATAAAACTAGTCATTTCCATAAGTATTCTCCTGGGGGGTTCTTATATACATCTATTTTGCTGTAATACACAGCAAAAATAAAGTTGGAAATACTATAATTAGCTTCAACTAGAGAGACATTTTCCACCTCTCTTTTGTGCGTAAGAAATTTTCTCAGATTTAGTGATATTAATACAGAAGTTGTCAGATCATGATTTTTGCTTTCCTGTAAACCTCTTCTCTTCTGCTTTTCTCAATGCATTTCATCGGTAAGGGCAAACCTGTGTGTATAGAGAAAACTTTTCCTAGACACTGTGAAGGTGCTATGCAGTTACTCCAAAGCAAAGAAGAAATTCATATTTCCTAACTTACTCATAGCCGTTTCTAGAAAGCAATTTATTTAGGCTAATATTCCATCTAATCATCAGGGGAACTTCAGCCTAAATCAGTTTAATTTAGAATTCTAGATTAGCTGTCAAATACCCATACAGCTAAAACTGAGGGACATGAATCAAAGTCCAAGGAGCTGCAAAAGGCAGATACGATACTTTTCTGCACAGATAGGGGCAAAGGGCCCAGGTATGTACAAAGCAGATACTTACAAAAAGTTAGGAAGACTGCACAGTTAAGTATTGTTTGCTTTCTTTATTACCATTTCAATCCATACTTTACACAAGTGTTGCTTTTCCCATGATAAAATCTAGTACACTGAAGGAACTAGAAACTCTCGTATTGGGGCTGAAATTTATTTATGATGTTTGATTTCCTTCAAGTATTTAAAACAGAGAAATTACTTGCCTGAAATTATTTTCTACTGAATGAAAAAATCCAAATTTGATATTTTCTTTTCCACAGTACCGCAGCAAGGTCAACGGACAGCTTCCCACTGATGTCAATAGGCTTTGGAAGTAACACCAAGAACCTGATCATCCAGGCTGTTTCACACATGAAAGCATATTGGTTTCAAGGAGAGTTTCTGCATGTGGAAATATCTGAGGATTGAGTACGAAGATGAAAAATTACTTCAGATTTCTAACCCACTCTAACTCATTCTAATTCATTTTAATATAATGTTTCGCTCCTCTTAATCATACAGGTTTCCCCTAGGACTACTGCTCTTTGCAGTAAAAGTTAATACAGCTGTATGGTTTCCACAGATATGAAGAGAGCTTTTCATATGTACTTACAATTTATTCACCTGAACTTCCAATGCTTTAGTTATGAATAAGTCTATACAGAAAATAATGTTTACCATCCTCTATTGCAAACATAAATAACTGTATCTTTAATTTATAACTTGAAAAAGACTTTCATATTCATATAAATTTTAGCAAGTTTTATGCATTTATTGAGAAGAAGTTATTTCAGTGAAAGAGATAAGTTTGGTAAAAAGCTATAACACAGATTAAAAGAAATACTCTAATCAAAAATTGGAATTTATTTTTCAAAGAAAAGTAAAGTATCAAACCAATATATGACAAAACACTATTTACTTTATTCATGTGGTATTCCATGAAAACAGAGAAGTAAGAATGTAAGAAAAGATTAACTGCAATCCAATTTTTTAAACTGTGATCAATTCTATCATGTTTTGAGTGGAAAGAGGAATTTGAGCAGAAAGAGGAACTTGAGCAAACAGCTTACTTTTAGTCCACAGAATGTTTCAGAGGCCCAATAGACCAAACTACTAATACAGAAAACTAATGCCATTAATAGAGAAAAACATAATTAATAATGCAGTTAAATGGTTATATAAAAGCTGCCTAGTATCCCTCTTTTATGCACTCTTTCAGTGTTCCTCTGGGCAGACACCCAAGAATTCCTCAAGAAGAACAGGTTGGGGGCAATTTTCCAATTAGTCACCAGTGTCCTGAAATGATATACATCGTGGTGGTGATGGAGGGGGTCTTTCCTGCACAGTCTTGGGTTCACATGGGAACAACTGTATGTTTTCTTACTCTGCTTCCTCTCACTGTTTCCTACTTAAGTTAGAAAGTTACACAAGAGCCAACTCCAGTCTAAGTTGACATAAAGGACCGCCTGTTACTACCTCAATTTTCCACAGGTTGCATTCACAGAGCTTTGGTTAAAGTAGGTGAGGCAGCTGTCACCCTTGCAGTGCAATTTATCTTCTGTTGATCAAACATTATGAAGTATTGTAATTTTTGAAATGACTGTAAGATTGGGTACAGGCTAAATGTAGACAGTATGTAAACTGTCAATCTTAAAATGTTTCAGAAAAAGTGGAAACCACTTCATTTTTAGGGGAAGTATTTAGAAATTTCAACCTTCTTGTTATCTGCCCAGCAAACTTTTTTTAATGCTTCTTTGCTTTGTTCATTTTTTGTGTGTGTCACCTTTTTCTATCACACCATCTGAGTAGAATAAATATTTAAAGATACAATAATCTAAATTCTTCATTATTTTTTCAGTTCATTTTTATATATGACTTCATGTCAGATACTGCAGATGATTTGGAAAACTTTCTGTGTTAGGGCTTGCATAAAGTCATTGGAGGAGTTGCCTGTCCTTACAAAATAAACAAAGAAAGAAAATAAAAATAGAAGCATGAGAAATTGAGTCTGATGTCCAAGGTCACTGAAGTACATACCAGGGTCAATAAAAGAAGCTAGGTTTCTTGCGGACCAGCTTAATGCTCTGTCATTGAATCATGTTGCTTTTATTTATTACAGTTTGATTTTTAATAAATGCTTGCAATATGGTATAAATAACTCTGTTTACAAGAGCAGAATACTCATCCTGTCACAACATCAACATGAAGACTGTTCAGACCTTCTGCACCCTGACATTTGTGTGAAACAGTAAGGGATAATGCATAAAGCTTTGGAAAGAGTGTCCCTAATGCAGTTACACAGCTGTCAAAACTATAAGAGCTCATGTCTTCAAACCTTGGCTGTCTTCAGAGCAATAGAGAATGATTTTACTGTCCCAGTAGAGTATATGACATCTTTTTCTGATGACTTAAAGCCAACTAGTCACTGAATCAAACATTCCGAGACACCTCATTGATGATGCCTTTTTAAGTCTCAGTCTTCAAATCTGAGTAAACTGACCCCAGTGACACAAAACAATTATTCATTTAAATGGCCCTATAGTTTGAAGGTTGTTACAAGCACACCTGGCAGCATCCTAAAAATATATTTTTTTATATGTTTTGTTCACCTCTTCACCCTGCTTTGCAAACCAAAGTTTTTAGGGAGCAGTCTGAACCACTGAAGTTGATATCTTTGGAAAGCTCTTCCTTGGTTTTTATTTTTAATTTTCTTTCTGGTTTTTTTAGACTTATGTTCAGAAATGCATCCCATATTAATAACTCAATTATCCTTGTTAATTAATTGACAGAGGAATTATTATACATTACAACTGTGTATTATTGACCTTTCTTCAGGTTTTAATTTTCAATGGGAATTGTTAGGAAAGCAGTAAGTGCTTTTGTCAATGGGGGCAGAAAAAACACTTTCGAGACTGGAAAGCAGTGCCTGGACCCTGATTAAGTAGAAATGAAAAGAAGATGAAAAAGAAAAAAATCCACTAGCCATTTCAAATGTTTGAAAACTGGAGTGATCATCAGAGTAACTGGAGCAGGACCTCTAACATCTACTAAGTGTATTTGAATTTGATTTAGATTTTAGATACTCATGAGCATATCCAGTTATTTATTCAGAGACATAAAAAAAACCTAAAAGAAAAAAAAGTTGTTTTTCATAAATACTAATGGCTAGATGTGACTCTATTAATGAATAGAAATTGTTTGCAGGTCTAGGTTATGAAGGTATTTACTATTTTATTTATTTATAAATGTATGCTTGGAAAGAATGGAAACTCATGAAAAAATGTTAATTAAAATCAATTAAAAAAAATCACAGTATCACACAGAAGAAAAAAAATAAACTGGAAAAGATGGCAAACAAGAAAAATTAGAAACATTGATAAAGTGTCAACACTAATCAAGATCAACATATAGTTTTAACAAAGTTACAGTGTCCTTATTTTGGTTGATTTAGGTTAAATCCATTTGGGATTAACCCAAAGACATTTTTGACTGAATTGACTTAAATTGACTCAAAGGTAAATATTGAATGAAGTTTTAATCTGATATCTTTATCTCATTAAAAAGTTGCAGTATCATTTGAGTAAAAAAGAAAGTTTTCAGAATTGCTATTCATTCTTTTTAAATGGATTTTAGAACTATGAATCTAATTCCTGTTAGTTTTCAATAGTAGTCAAGAATTTCCCCCGTCAAGTTCTTTAAACAATGTGTTTATTACTCTTCAATTCACTTGCTTTTCTAAAAAATATATTTCAAATACGTGTTTAGAATTCCCTACCAATTTTTCGTGGAGTCAAGTAACTTTCACTAACCCTTTGATAATACGGATACCCCTCATTGAATATTTTCATCATTCTTTCCAGAATGAAAATTGTCTGCTAGAACATCAAGTAAGTCATTTTCCCAGGAGACAATCCAATTAACCATTTGTCCTAGACCTACGTCAACTATGTATAGCCAATAATATTTTAAAATTGTTTAATCCTTTTCTTTGTTTTATATATATGGTATCAATACAGATACATATGAGAAAAATGCATCACAGCATGCAAATATAGTCTTACCTTTACAGATCTTTTCAGAAAAAAAAAAGAGTGTGTACATCAAGCTGCGTGAAATTTGGCTCACTTACCTTGAAGATATAAAGATGAAGGATTCAGCTAAACCTGGCTAGATTTGATTCTGTGGGCTCCAGGGAGACAAAAGATTTCAAGCTACTTGCTCATGCTGGTAAGCCATCACCCTCCAGAAAAGGCTAAATACTCCACTGTTGTATCCTTCTGTTCACTCAGTTCTTTAAAATTCACTTTTATGCCTGAAGAAAAAGCTTTCTGCTAATCATTATAAGTATCCCAATCTTTTTCAGTCCTCCTCAGTCTGAGCAATTGACAATGTCCCCTTACTTAACAGTCTCTGTCAGAGACTAAAATGAGAAGGGCATCTGTTATTAAATATATGATATGAATTATGATTACTTAGTACTATATATATTTACAGACATTTATATACTTTTCTTAATTATTGGTTAAAAGCTATGTTACACAGCAAGTTTTAAACCTGACAGACAAAAAATAATATTGTGTACTGACTTCCTTAAAAAATATGTATGATGAACTTCTACAGGTAACCTCAAAACTTCCTATGCTCATTTGCCAACTGTGACTATTCCAGAAGCAATATATTTGTATGTATGTTAATTGCAGACTTTCTAACTGGAGTAATTTGATGTCCTGTTGGCTAAAAGATAAATATCCTTCTTTTCCTCTCTCTATATGTTGAATTCCACCCAGAAAAGTAAGTAAAATTTAACAGTAACTGTAAATAAGGCCTTATGTTCACAAGGTATTTCCTTTATTACTTTAAGAAAAAATCAGGTTAAAAAGAAAGAGTAAAATAAAATTCCCAAGTATATATTTCCAAGATTAATCAACATGGAAACGATCAAAATTTGCATGATTTATAAGAAAATAAATTAGATAGGTAATTATATAACTAATGTTAATTAATGATTGTACAATTAGAATAGCAAAATTGTTATAGAGACTGAATTTTGTGGAAAGAACTCACCATACAGTAGATCATGTAAAGTAAAAATTCTCAAAGAGGTAAGTGCTACCTGGTCTATGCCAGTTATTCCCAAAAGCTTTTGCTGAATATATCGTACATATGAGTACTGTGGAATAAATCTAGGGAATAATGCAAATGGAGGCACAAAACCATCAAGAACCCTGTAATGTCTGCAGCATTATGATCCTTGAATAACAAGCTTATTGTCTTCAATATACTGTAACTTTAAATGATACTGCTACTGATTTTAAGCCATAGTTTTCTTATTCTGTCCTGTGAAATAAGTTAATAAAAGAGTTCAAAGAAATAAGGACACGGAAGAGAAAAAAATCCAACATTATTTTAATTTAAAAACAGCAACAAGCAGTTGGCTAACCAGTGAAAATTTCACAAATATATTTGTAAACTGTATTGTAACAAATTCATATCTATTTTTCACAGTTCTCCTGAAACATTATGAAAATTGTTACAACTATTAAAAAAAAATATAATAGCTCAATTACCACGCTGCTCATGTATTCACTTATTTCAAATAAGCAAAAAATGATTGAATGGAATATTTAGTTCATTAGACTGAGAAAAGAGAGTTCATAAGTCTCTACTATATGCATACAAAAAAGTAAGATTAAAATAACAAAGTAGTAATAATAATGTAACAATTGAATTCATGCTTAGGACTCTTCTTCTATTGGAATTTACTCTTCTATAAGATAACAAAAAAGTATTGAAACCTCATTTCTTTTGTCCCGTTTCTTGTATTCCCTGACCACAAAGCTATAAAATACAATGAGGTTTTGTAAATCTCTCAGGATCTCCTCTAATAGCTACTACGTTTTATGAAATTTAACAGACATAAGATTTTCAAAAGGATCATTTTTTTTCCTACCTACTGTCTACAGTTAGCCAGTGCTCAGGGCTTAACTGTAGCAGTTAGTGTATCACCCAAGACTCCCTCCCCAGATGGGACAGAGAATTGGGGAAAAAAAAGGAAAAGGCCCATGAGTTGAAGTATAGACAGATTTAATAGAATAACAAAACAGAAAACAACAATCAACACAAAACATAAAGGGTTCTACTCAGCCTGGTTCAATGCTGACAGCAGGAACAGAACACTATCAACAAGGAGCCTCAGGGAGAGGAGGAAGAACTCCACCCTCCCTGAGCTCCCTCCTTTTATAATGAGCATAACTAGGGGGTATACATCTGTGTGGATACATCTGATACATCTGTGAATCGGCTGCCTTGAGTGGATATAACTGTTTATTTTTTTGAAGTATATGGAATAGTTGTTCCATGCTGATAATTTATAGCAGCGGTTCCTTTCTCAGGGCTTCTTAAAGCAGATTTATTTGAAACCTAGTGTGGTTTTTTTTCTGCCTTGAAAGATTTCTCATCTATTTTTTGAAATCATGATGCTTGTTTTTTAAAAAAATAAGAGCCGGGGATAGACATTCCAAAATAACTTAGATTAACAAAGCAAAATTACTTATTTATGAACTGAATAATCAGTTTTGTACTTTAAAACTATATTTCACAGGTGAATCAATTACTCCATTACTACTTCTAGAGACCAGATTAAAAAAAACACAAAACACCACAATAAAAATCCCTTCTAAATAACCTCATTTCTCTTTGCTAAAGTAGCATGAAAATAAACATGAAAAAGAAACTAGACAAACTTCAAACAAAGGAAAATATTATTTTCTATTGTTTTGAATAAGTTTATGTATCTAATTACTGCAAAACAAACTCAATTCTTACAGAAGACAAAAACCATACAGATCAAGCTTTCTTCATCTCATATAACTCTGCATGTTAAAGAGTTTTCTTCATTAAATGTAAGATTATGTTCATCATGCTGTCTTTCTCCTACTTTTCCTTTAGACATATAAAGCTGTAGACCAAGCTGGATCAAGGGAAAAATATACCAAACTATTCTGCCCCAATGGCTAGGCATAGATATGTTGCAATTCATAGCAGAATCGTTCAAAAGCACAGGTGAGTCATATAATGATTTTACTATCCATTCTCTTCAGATCCATGCATTAATTGCCCTATTTGCAATACTTTTTCCTCATTTTTCTCTGTTGGTTGCTGCTTTTGCATTAGCTGTGTATCCATGAAATTCTGACCTTGCTAAAGTGAGCGCGAGCTTCTTTAAATACTGCTTAGGTTTATACAGTTTCCACATATTTCCAAGGATAACAGCCTTTTTTCTGTGTTCTTTCTTGTTACAAAGCAATAGATAACCAATGAGAAAATCTGAAGCAAGTGGTATTGGTGTTCAAAGAGCAGCACCCCCACCTCATGGGTAAAACAGAGGGGCAGAGCAAAGAGGGAAGATTTAAAAAAACCCCAAAACCAACAAACAAGAAAACCCTCAAACAAAACAACACAAAAAAAAATTACACACACACACACACACAAAAAAAAAAACCCAAAACCAACACAGGAGGCTTGGAGAGGCTAGTATCTAGTGGATATTTTTAAAGCATCAGAAAGGGTGAAAAGAAAGACAAGAAAGGTTATAAAAAGAATATGTGATAATGGGGGAGAAACATATTATTTGTACTATATACTACTGATTCCACAGTTTGAGGTTTAATGTTTTAGCATAGTTTCATGGACATTTCTGAAGTGCCCCAATTGAAACGTGTGTTTCCCTTTCTTCTATTTCTGTTTAATGGTGCAGTTCTAGAAGAGCCTAAAGCCCTGAAATGTTGATTATTATCAATGCTACTAATTGAGCAAGTCCAACTTTTATTAGGAAACTAAAAGCTCTTTAGTAACCTGCAGTCTAGGGGAAAAATGGATAAAGACTGGTATCTATGCCTTCACTCAAATATAAATAGAATTCAGACATCATGCATTAGAACATTTTCCCTTGTTAAAGCATAACGTTCTCTCAGTTTGACCAGAGTGTCATTCTCAGCCTGCTGTATAAAGGGCAGCTGCTTTTATTACTGCTCTTTGAATGTCAGTTCAGAACTGAAAACAAAGTTCATTAGCTAAGTTTGAACTAGAAACATATGCCATTTTTAACATATTTGAAAACAATTTATGGAGATATTGTTTCTGTCTCTGTTTATTTGAGACTCTGAATTGCTGGTCTCTTTTGTTAAGGGTTAATTGAATAGACCATATGGGAAATGACTGAATTAGAGATCCATTAAAATTGTTAATTGTTCAGAACTGAATTGTTCAAAGTTATGACTTTGTTTTGACATCAAGTTTTTAACATTTTACATTAGGTGAAATTACTATTACTTGTCTCATAGGACTTGCTATTTATGGTATTCTCCCATGGTTGAAAAGAGACCTAGTGGCAGAAAGAAAACAACTTTGCATTCAGAGAATGAGTTCAGATTTTATTTTTTTTTTATGTGGATCAAGGATAAATTTTACACAACCTGGAAAAATACTTAGAGAACATAAAACTGTCTTAGCGGGGTTTTTCCTGTCCTTGGGATAAGGGAAGATAGGAGGCTATAACAAAACCCAGAAGATAACAAATGGCTGACAAAACAAAGCCACTCATTCCCCGCTCCCCCCCAGGTATTTACCCTTAAGACTTCAATTTTATCAAGTACTGAACTCCAAGTCAGTACCCAGGAGCAATATCCTTAGGGAAGAATCTAGTAGAGGGGAGGGATTTAAAAAAAAAAAAAAAAAAAAAAAAAAATAGTTTAACCTTTAAAGTGAGGAATTGTAGGAGTATCTCAGAGAATTTTCAGATCTGATATAAATATACAGCAGGTAAATGACAACATAACCATTGTGGAAGACACAGCAGAATTTTAAGGGGAAAAAGTGAAACTGATCAACACAGATCAGGAAGATCACACAATAACATTGGATGGAAAAGACTTTTAACGGCATCAAGTTTAACCATTAACCTAGCACTGCCAAGTCACCACTACACCATGTCCCTCAGCACCACATCTACGCATCCCAAATACCTCCAGGGATGGAGACTCCACCACTGCCCTGGGCAGCTTGTTCCAATGTTTGACAGCCCTTTCATTGATGAAATTTTTCCTTATACCTAATCGAAACCTCCCCTGGCACAACTTGAGGCCATTACCCTCTGTCCTATCATTAGTTACCTGGGAAAAGAGACAGACCCCTACTTTGCTACAGCCTCTTTTTGGGGAGTTGTAGACAGCAATGAGGTCTCTCCTCAGCCTCCTCTTCTCCAGACTAAACACCTTCAGTTCCCTCAGCCACTCCTCATAAGACTTGTGCTCCAGACCCTTCACCAGCTTCATTGCTCTTCTTTGGACACAGTCCAGTAGCTCAGTGTCCTTCTTGTATTGAGGGGCCCAAAACTGAACGCAGTATTAAAGGTGTGGCCTCACCAGAGCTGAGTACGGAACTGTAACAGATTTTTGTCCAGTAAATTGACAAGTTAACATCAGAAAAAACTACAATATTTATATACTGGTTTGAGAAGACTTGGAAATAAAAAGGAGAATTAAAAATTCTGATTCAAGGCATGAAATCAGACTGTATAGAAAACGCTAATAACAGCAGTTATACTTGGACCAGAGTTGCCGAAGGCTTAACTGTTTAGGAAGAAGAAAAATAGGGGAAAAAGTAGTTGAAAAATACCATACATGAAAGAAGTGTCTCAGTGTTAAACAAAAAAAAGTTACAAGAATACAATAGAAACTGTGTAAAGCAGGTATGGTGTGATAGTGAAAACGTATCATTTCCAAGACAGGAAATCTGCTTTAGATTTCCAGTATTGGATACAAATAATCACATATAGGAGAAAGAAGCAAAAATACAAAATATGTGACGATATAAAACTTTAATTTCATAGATATAAACTGAAAAAGCACGATCTAATCTATAGATAGTTCTGGAAAACAATTATTAACAGCATTTTCTGCAAAATAACCAACAGATCAACTGCAAGGCTTACAATTTTAATCTTAGCTGTGAGTATCCTATCCAAGCACTAGTCACATATACCAAAGTTGAAAAAAGCAGTGTTTGCAATTATATTGAACTTCTCATTTTATTCCAAAATAAATCTATAATTTATTAGTTCTATTAGTAATGCTGTAGAAAGGAAAACCTAGATTACTTGAAGAAACATATAGTGAGTTTGATAGAAATGGAGACTGATTAATATGATCCCTTTTGGAAGGGGTAAAACAGGGCTTCAAAATTTGCTGCTCTTTCTCAGTTTAAAGGAGATCTGGTCTTTGAGTTTTTAGTACATTACACATTAATCATATTTTTTTTCTGTCAAATTCTTTCAGTTCTTGTTTCTGTCTCGATCCCTTCAAAATGCATAACTACTTCATCTGACATTAATGATAGTATCTCAGCATAAAGAAAGAAGGACAAATTGTTTCTATGCATCACTAAAGATGTTCTTCAGGAGTTGGGTGATAAATCTTCCTTTAGTTTTCATCAGTTGCAAACATCAGAAAGAACTATAACATTGCTGTACTTTAGATTAGATAAAATTGTTATAGATTAAAAATGACAATAAAAATGTGTAGATCGAAAAAGTATAAGAAAAGCCTATTTCTTACTTTCTAGTGTTCTCCAGATATAATTTTAGGAAACTCCCTATAAATTTAGAGTACTATGACACTAAGGAGAACATCACTAGTTTTGTGGGGCTTTTTGACTTTTATCTTTAAAGGATCTCCTTGTGGCTTATACTTCTGGATAGCCTGTGCTCTCTTATGTAGGTTTAAAACTGTTATTTCCTTGTGATTCCACAAAACTTGGTTTCATAACCCAGATGGCTTCTACTGATTTCATGTTCTACATTCAAAAAATGTAATCTGTTGAAAAAAAACACAAGCCACAGTTCTCAAAATAGTACACTAGGAAACAAATGTTGCACTTTATGTTTGAACAGTAATTTATTAGTTACATTAAATATTCCAGAGTTTAAGTCATCAGTAGATACAAAAGACATTCATCTAAGAAAGAAGAACTGGTGTTTTAACTTAGGTGTTACTTTATGTTATTGTGAGGATTTATTTTAAAATTATTTGACAGAAAGGCCAGGAAAACTTCGTATCTCAGATGAAGGAGGAAGACTAAATGCTGCAAAGTAATTGTTCACCCAATACCATGAAAATATAATTAACATTGAAAGGTGAATCTTATGAAAATGCAGAGCAATTTTATTTTAGAACTTAAAAAGAGTGCCAGGCATGCATAAACCATGATTCTTATAAAGTATTTAAATATTAAAAAGTCAAAATCCTTCATTTGACAGTGTCTGACCTTTAAGCTTATCTGCTCCTAAAATACATCTTACCTATCAACTAAAACTTTAATCACTTTCTCATTTCAGATATTGAAAGAAAGTTTCCATTTAAATCAAGCAAAGGTCATCTTTATTTGAAATATACATTACTCACCTGCACTTTTTAAAGAAGTGAAGACTGGAGAACAGACTCAAGAGAAGCAGTCTTCTCTTCACACTGACAAAGTACTGACTCAGCAGTGGAAAGGATTAAACATAATTATGCATAAGTCCCAGTCACTGTAAGATCCATCCCAGAAATGAAATGCAATTCAGTTTCAAAATGTCTGAACTTCATACAGTTAAAAAGAAATGAAATGAAATCTTATATTCTTGTCTTTTTGAACTACTTCTTAAATTGCACTTAGGTTAAAATGGCACCAGAAGCATCAAGAGATAAGAACAAATGGGTGATTTATCAGAGGCCACTTGAGATTAAGATGAAGTTTTCCAACCTCTGTTTGATTACTTACACGCTAAGTAAATTATCAGCTCCTCTTAAATCTTACATACACATGTTTTACTAAAATATTATATTGCATTTCAATTCTTGGTCCCAAATATCAGCAAAACTCCAACATTTAAGATATATTCAGAATGTCATTTCTGTGAGTCTCTGACTGACTGAACATTTCATAAAGAAAACCAACTTTCACTATCTAGTCTTCTAAAGTAAAATGTAGCAGAAGAACTACTGCTAGTATTTACCCACATCTAATAGTCTGAGGTTTTAGTTTATCCGAACTCATAGGTGAATGTGAGTTCATTTTGAATAACACACAAAACTCTAATGAGTAGAAACATGAGCTATATAGGATTTTTAAAAAATTTTTTTCTGTAGAACAAATTCCAGTCTCCAGTATTTTTCTTAAATATTAGTGCTAGAAAGTATTTGTGAAAGTACATCAAGAAGAAAAGCGTTTTGTAGTTTTAAAATACAATATTTTTTCTTAGAAAAAGACATTTTTTGAGTTACGACTGAGTTTACAACTCTGATTATATTCACTATTTTTTAGATAGAATAGATCAGGTTCTTATAATGCTGGGGCATACCAGCCGTACCTCAGTATGTTTTCACATGCGTAGATTTTGGCATTTCAGATAGAAGATTATATCTCTCTTGAATTCCAGAAGACGTGTGCTGTTACTTTGCATGCTGAACAAGGAATTCTAGCTTTAAAGACTGTTGGTGGTAGCATGATTACAACCTCTCTAAAAGATCATATACAAAGCCAAATTGGCAATAAAAAAAAAAATAAAAAATAAAAGGTTGAAAGATAGAAATCTTAAATGACTTTTTGGTATATTTATGACATTTATTCCTGTTGAGGGTGGTGACATCTCTGGTACTGTTGTCCTCATCTCTATCACTGTTACAGAAAGTATAAACTACATTTGAGATTTTGAGACAGTATTGACAATTCATTAAAATTCATTAAACAAAATATGCTTGTGTACTATTAAACTCTCCAAGTACCACTGGTAAAAAAATCAGAAGTATCTTTAAAATGAATAAAGCCATCATCAATAGACTATTAACACAAGAATGAATATTTTTAACAGCTATTTTTGCACTGGTATTAAAGTTCCCCAGACCATGCACAATATAAAACAACATTACCTTTGTCTAACTTTCATAGACTAAATCAGTACCTATAAAAACTTTCTCAGTTTTCAAGGCACAGTTTAACAGAAAATACTCAACAAAATCTAAACAAAACTCAACAAAATGGCCTCAAGTTACGCCAGGGGAAGTTTAGGTTGGATATTAGGAAGAAGTTCTTTACTGAAAGGGTGGTTAGACATTGGAACAGGCTTCCCGGGGTTGAGTCGCCATCCATGGGGGTGTTCAAAAAATGGGTTGATGAGGCACTTGAGGCCATGTTCTAGTGGTTTAATGGTTAGGAATATGATGGGATAAAGGTTGGACTTGATGACCCTGGAGGTCCCTTCCAACCATAATTATTCTGTGATTCTGTATTTCCAGAGAAAAGTTTATCTTCTCTATTGTGATCAGTAGTTAGTTTCTGCTACCATTGCTCTCCAGTAAGGATGACTTGAAATTTATGGTACGTATGAGTTAGAGTTAATACTTTTCTATCTAAACATATTGACATAATTTTTTATTGCTATCTCACATTTACGAGATCAAACATCAGTTTAGACTTCATAGCCATAAACTAATCTCATCACACTTCAGCACTGGGGATGATCTAAGCACTGAATATATGTATCATTAGTAAATTCGAACACTCTAAAGTTTCTCAACCTCAGTCCAAATTATTTGATCAAAATGTTAATACTGGAATTTGATCAAGTACGACTCTGTTCTCAGGGATCTGATAACATGCATATGCACACAGAGTTTTGGAAATAAGGACTGATTACTATATTCCACTATTTAAGCACAAATAGCTTGTCATTTAATTATGGACTAGTCATGAAGACAATGACTTAAAGGTTGTATAAGTAACCTTAATTTTGCAATTTTATTTTTTCTGAATGTCAAGCTATACAAACTTGTTTTTTTAGCATATTGTTTTCAAAACATAATAAGAAAAAATGTAAATGTTGGATGCGTGTATTATTTTCATCTAGCAAATTGTCCAATTTTTCATCATCCAAAATGCATAAGAAATATGTAAATATTTAGTAAATAGAACCATTAAATTAAAGGAAAACAAATCTTTATCACACCATGGAGCTCATGAAGTTCACAGTATGTAGAATTCCTCTGTTAATACTGAAACATTTTGGAATGCTAATGCATCTGGAACAGGGGGATTTTAGTCTATCACAGCAGGTGAAACAAAAAGTACTTTGCAATTATATTGGCAAAATTTTTTTCCTATGGTTTCACCAGCTTATTATCCTTTCCTTTCCTTTGACTTTAAAGAACAGAATTATTTAAAAATAAGAAATTATTTTGCCTTTCTCAGCAAAACATGAGATTTTCTCTACTTCTGAAGTTTCCTGCACTTAGAACTCAAAGTATTCTGATTTTTAAAAAGCATATGTGCTACTCTAAGAAGTATAATCCTGTAATTATCCATGTAAAGATACAGCCTGGTCTAGATCTATATGTCACTCCTATAAAATCCTCAAGTATAAGCACTGCCACATAAAAAAGAAAGTAGCTCACACAGGGAAAATATAAGCTGTGTGTCATTAATGTAAGTTAAAGTGTGACACAAACCTCTTCTTCAATAGCTACATAGCAGTTGTTATGGTTAGCTAAAAGGTTGAAAACAAGCAGTGTGTAAGCACTGGATGTGGTGGGTTGACTCCAGCCAACAGCCAAACACCCACCCTGCTTCTCGTTCACTCCTCTGTCCTGTAGGTCAAGGAGAAAGTATAAGGAAGGCAAGAACACCATAAGATTTGCTATGAAGAAAGTCAACTCCATCCCAGACAGATCCAGCACACTAGTGAATGAGGTAGGAATAGGAAAGAACATTTTTCCCTGTATGCTTCAAGTTAATGTTCTGTGTCATTTCAAGATAGTTTAAATAAGAAGCATGGACCTTCAGAACCATCTTAATCTTTGTTTATTCTCAGTCTAAGTCCTTTACAAAATTATTGTGAATTCTATAACAGGAATAGAAAGGAAAATATAAGAGGGATGAAGTTTTGCTCAGCATGACCCTTCCAATACTTCCCCCCCTGCCCCTGTGAAATCCAGTGTGAAAATCAATTCATGGAGTTTCAGTTCAGTTAATTTATTGCCAGTTAACAAACAAAAACTATTATTTGGGTATTGAAGGGAAAAAGTAGTCATTTAAACAAACACTTAAGGAGACACCTTTCTTCCCTTTCCCCCAGGCTCAGCTTAGTGCAACACATCTCCTCCTGCCTTCCTAGTTTGAACTTCTTGTCGCATCTCATGCTCAGTCCTTACCAGCTACTTTGGTGAACAACGGGAGGTGCAGAAGGTTGACATTGGATTCTAGTGGTTTCTTTCAGTTTTCTTTTGCTGCTGCTTGCTCCTTGCTCTTCTTCTGCTCTGGCATGGGTTGCCCATGTACTGCAGTCCCTAATCAGGAAGAAAAAACAGATAAGTCCTTCCTCAAACAACTGGAAAAAGCCTCATGTTCACAGGCTCTGGTCTTCATGGGGACTTTAACCACCCTGATATCTGCTGGAAGGACAACATAGCAGCATACAGTCTAGGAAATTTATGGATTACTCTGAAAGCAACCTACTGACAAAGATGTTTGAGGACCCCAAAAGGAAAGGTGCTTTGTTGGACTGGACAGTAATAAGAAAGAACAAGACATGGATGTGAAAGTCTGGGGCAGCTTTGGATGCATTCACCATGGAATTCAAGATCTTGAAAGCGGGGAGCAGGGAAAAAAAGCAAGACAACAATGCTGGTTTTCAGGAGAACAGACTTTAACCACTTCAGAGATTTGCTTATTAGGAAAAGCACTGTCAACAACTCAAGAGGTGATCCTTCTGCTTTATTCAGCACCCATGAGGCCACATCTGGAGTACTGTGTTCAGTCCTGGGTTCCCTAGTATAGGAAAAATATAGACTTCCTACAACAAGTCCAGCACAAGGCCACAAAGATGATGAAGGGACTGAAGCATCTTATATATGAGGAAAGGCTGAGAGAGCTGGGACCATTTAGCCTGGAGATGAGAAGGCTCAGGGGAGATCTCATCAATGTATGCAAATATCTGAAGGGAGGATACAAAGAAGATGGAGTCAGGCTTGTTTCAGTGGTGCACAATGACAGGACAAGAGGAAATGGGCACCAGCTGAAAGACTGGTTCATCTGAACATCAGGAAATGCCTTTTTAGTATGAGAGTGACTGAGCACTGGCACAGGTTTCTGGGAGAGGTTGTGGAGCCTCCATACTTGGAGGTATTGGAGCCATCTGGACATGGTCCTGGACAACCTGCTATAGCTGACTTTGCTTGATCAGAGGCATTGGACCAGATGGCCTCCAAAGGTCCCTTCAAGTCTAAAACATTCTCTGATTCTGTGGAATAATTGTTTGATATTTCTTGTGAGACTATGCAAAAAATTCCAATAAAACTAAATCTGTCCAATATTTTCACAACACAAAATATTGCTGTTCTCATTTTCTTTATTTCTTATTAAAATATTTATGCTAATAAAAACTTGTTAATGGGAAGTAATTTAAAATGGAGTTTCAATTAACAAAAAAGGTTAAAATATCTTATTCTTTTGTTATTTAAAGTCTGTGCCATCATGAATATTCATTAAAATATACATTAAATCAGTTTAGACAAAAACATGTTTGCAATTGTGTAAAGTTTAACATTTTCAAAGCTACAATTTATAAATAAGACTAACTTCTTCAGGAATTATGTCTCGTTTTGAAGGAGTGTTCATAAATTCAAATACAGAGGATCTTACTGCCATGCTTTTCTTTCATTTTTCTGAGATACAGAGCTTGTGAACTGGTAATATATTTTTACAGCAATCGGCCTTGAGCCATGAGAAAAATGAGATATATTAAGTGACTACTCATTACATTACCTTTACAAGCAGCTTGCAACAGAGCTTTTGAAGGAATGAATTACAACAAATCCCCGAAAAAAAGAACAGTGAAAAGGAATAATAATACCACTTATCAGTAGGCTAGCATTATTTGCAAATCATACAATATGTGAAGAATGCAAAAAGTGATAAAAATGATCTTCCCCAAGCAGCAGGTAGCTCAGTTGTTTTCTTCCTTCTTGTTTATATAAAATAGTCTGTATTTTGCTGTAATGTTTATGATTACAATGTAATTTCATAGTAGTTGGTTAGGACACACATGATTTTCAAAATTATAAAGCAATAGTGTGAAACTTGCCTTTTAAAAATGCAAAAATATAAATGGGCATCAATGTCAGAGATCTATTGAACTGATCTATGAAACTATGGAACTATGGCAATTTACATAAGAGGGAAAGGTCCCTAATTCAGCAACATCATTAAAAAGAGCCAGGTGTGAAGTGAATGAAAAGTTCTATTAAATGTAAGAATCTACAGTATCTTACTGAATGTGCGTCTGAGAAAAGTGCAAGCATTTGCAAAATACTGTAAGAAAGAGCAGAGAATTGTGTCAGAACTAGTACTGAATAAGACTGAAATGTTCGCTGGATAGATGTATTCTCCAACAGATATTTCCATCACAGTTGTGTATTTTTCCCCTACAGCTAACTGTAATCTAAAAATCCAGTATTCTTAAATAGATCTTGAACAATACTTCAAGATACAGAAAAAATGTACAGAAAAAGGCAAATAGAATAATTAATATCAGAAATGAGGTAGCTAGCATGTATTGGGATTTTTGATTTGCTTGGGAGAAGTTAGTGATTGTTTAAAAAAAAAGTATTTTTGTTATATAATATATAGTATCCTATTTTTAAACTTTATTAAAATTATAGATGATAATGTACAATCATATAATTCTCAACACATTTAAATTCAAGAAATGGCATGTAATAGATAATTCTGTCTTCAAATTCCTTAACACGGTTCTAATAATTTTATTAAGTACCAGCTATATTTTTATTATTGTGAACCTTCCCATCAAATAAAAAAGGTTGTATTTAAATTATAAAACTGTTCCTATGTGTCAAAAATATGCACTGAAGACTAATTCAAAATCAGGATAGACTTTTCTTTTATGGCCAAATCCTTCATATATTTGGGCTAATATACTAAGAGTTTGTCCTTTGTCTTAGGTTGTGTTTAATGTTTTGTCTACTATCCAAACAAATGGAATCCATTTTAATGACAGAGAAAAATTATTAGTTCTAGCTTCCCAGTTCTCAACATTTTGGAAGGTGAAATCTCAATTTCTCATTTAGAAAATTCCATACGCTCATTTAGAATTGTATGTGTTATTTTAGAACTTTTTTCTGTCCACAATACTATTTTTAAGACTTCTTAAGACACCTGTAATCACTTTTATAGGTGATCTTTAGTTCCCTACGCATAATAGATTCATTATAAGATCCTTAGAAAGATCAGTAACTAAGCAATTATTTCTAACTCCCTGTTTTCTTTTGTCAGCCAGTATTGAAATATTATCTCTGTTGAACTTTTCAATGTTTTCCATAAGGTATTTTTCCTTACCAGATCTTTGATGAAGGGTATAAAATAATGACTCTGTTTGCCAAACAGCTTTTTTACTCTAGCAGAGAAGTGAATATTAAAATCTATAGTAATGGAGAAGAAAGTCTCATGTTAATAAGCCAATCTCAGAAATTGAATATTACCACAACATAAAACAATTTTTAAAGTTCAACACATAACTAATAGATTTGTTGTACACATGAAAATACATGCTAATATCAACCTTCTCAGGGAATACCATAGAGGTGGCAGGAAAAGAACAACATATTTTCCATCAGATCCTCTTTTTCTTGCTCTGTCTCTTACAGACTCATGCAGCTAAACCCATACTTTAGCTCATTATGTCTGGCACATACATGAACTGATTCCCCCTCCCTTCCATCCTGAGAAATAGTATATATAGTATATATAGTATAGCATACAGTATGTAGTATATATAACATATATAGTGCATAGTATATAATACATACTATAGATATAGTAGTATATGCTACCCTCTTGAGCAGTGTGCTGTTTTCCACATGAAATATTACTTTCCTTGCACTTCTAAAGGTGGCAGTGTGGCTCCCATGTTGAAATATAGCACACACAAATGGTGTGTCAGCATGAGAAAGAGACACCTTGAAGCCAAACAGAGACTGCATTTGGTATTCTGACTCACTCAGTGGCTTTAACACTGAGATTAAAATGTGCTGAAATCTTTAGCTTTGGAATGAAAAGATTCCCAGGAGTATACCATTACAGTGAGCTGTCTTGATTCTTTGTTATTAGTTTGACCTCGTGAGAAAATTCAGACTATGCATGTTATTCTAAAACTAGAAAATACAATATTTATTATTTGTTCTGACTTAAGGGGACTATACATAGATATGACTATATATGTACTTTGTCCACCTTTGCAGACTGATATTGCACTGTAGTCTTAAATTAGCGTGACGTATGTACTGATTAGAATGGAGTCTGTCTCCCACTTCCATCTGGGTTATTTATCTTTTTTTTTAAATTACTTTATGTTCACAAGTATTGAATAGAAACCTGAAAATAATAGCAGTGCAGTTAATATGAACATAGAAAGGAATCATACACAGCTTTTTAATCCATTATTTTAAAAAGCAGTCAATCCAGTATAGTATTTGTCATAGCCATTGCAGAAGTCTGCTTTTTTTTTTTTTTTCCTGTCTGAGCAACTGATGACTACACAGACAGTCAATGAAAGTTTCAGAATATAGACTGAAGAATGGTCCTGCTGCAAGTGAAATATATCTACTCTGCTAGGAAATAGAGGTCTTTATCAATGAGCATATGCATGTTGAAAAATGTTTACCCTTCCAAACTGAATTTGGTGTCCAGCATCTGAAAAATCCCCAAACTAATTACAAGTTTAGATACATAATATTGGTTTTCTTAGTTTAGAATCAAGTTAAATAACAAATGAACATAACTGGCAGCATTGGGGGGTGTGTGCATGTGGTATTTTATTTTATATTTGTTGATATTCCATCTAAACTCCTTTTGCTTTCAGTACGACGTAACCTTGTTGCTGGACATTTTCTGTTGTCTTATCTTTTCTCACTCTGTCTCCAAGATAGAAAGTTTCTCAGTTTCTTTATTCAAAGTACTTGGAATACAAATCTCTGTTTCACAAATCACATACTTTAATATTAATTACAAAACCAGCTAAGGGACTCAGAAAAACATAATTAGAAGCACATTAACCTCTGCAGCCAAGTTTCTAAAGCACTACTAATTGAAGGGCAGACCAGTCAAACCATTTGAGTGCAAGACTGCCATGCAGATTGACCTAGGTAGCCACCAGGATTGTAAAAGGATTATAAGGTGAGCATGAACCAGCAGTGTGTCCTGGCAGTAAAAAAGGCCAAGAGTAATCTGGGCTGCAGTAATAGGAACATGGGCAGTAGACGAAGGGCAGTGTTCATTCTTCTCTTCTCAGCACTTGTGAGACCACATGTAGATCCCTGCATCCAGTTTTGGGGACCCCTGACAGGGAAAAAAGGGTGATGAACAAGGGCAAATTCGGTGGAGGGTGACCAAGCTGGTCAGGGACTGGAGCACTTGCACTGTAAGGAGAGACTGATGGAGCTGGGCTTGTTCAGCCTGGAGAAAAGATAGTTTTGGGTGGATCTAACAGCAGCCCTCCAGCTGGGGAGGACCTTATAAAGAAGACAGAGAGAGGCCTCTACATGGTGAGAAGACAAGAAAAAACAGTCATAAATTCAAATGAAAGAAATTGAAACTCGATACAAAGAGAAACTTTTTCCCTATAAGGACAATCAGGCATTGGAATGGGCTTCCAAAACACTTGTGCACTCTCCATCCTTGAAGCTTTTTCAGACATAGCCAGATCAAATCCTAAGCAGCCTGATCTGACCTCACAGATGACTGTTTGGGGAATCTGGAAGTCCCTTCCAACTCGAATTTTCCTATGAGCCTATGGTTTTTTCAGTAGTTTGCCTCAGAATGCATCGAAGGAACAGAGCCTAGTACAACTTTAGCTGGAAAAGGAAGTAGGATTGAGAATGATTGTGTGCTTCCTCTCTGAGATGAATTGCACTGCAGAATAAACTGCCACAGTTCATCATGTTCCTGAGGTCCTAGGCTGTATTAGAGACCTTTCTTCTTTCTGACCAGTTGAACTAAACTAGGCATGAATCTGAACCAGAGTCTGGATAAAATTCTAGCACACTGGAAGGTATGGCAAACCTCCACTGACTTCAGTGAAATAATATTTTTTATTTTCCACATCTAAATTATTATAATTCAGGTAGAGACAACTGAGAAACCTAGAGAACAATTCTAACCTGTATTTCCCCACAGTATATGTATGCATAACGTTAGAGTTCATTACAAATGACCTTATAAAAGGTTAAGAACATTGTATTCTTAATGGAAGTACAACTTTGGAGCAGCAGTTGTTTAAATGCAGGTTTGGGTATGTGAGCAGGAGACTTCCTTCACTCTTGTCTTCCTGTAAAATTACAGAACTGTTCTCTTCTATTTTTATAAAAATATCACAATTAACAAACAGACAAAGTATTCTGTTTTCAGTCTTATTCTTGAAATCCAGTGATTTGAGAAACCCTGTGTAAGATTCTTGATATTATTTGTTGAACGTAACTTAAAATTGTGGGTTTGTAAATGCCCAATACTCCCAATATTTCCAATGTATTTTAATAAAAATATTTAAGTACTTTTATAACATTGAAGCTTTAGCAAATATTTTAGGATATAAATTATATTTTGAATTATTGTCATCGTAAAGTGTGTGAGCTGACACAGGCAGGTCACAAGAATAAACACGAAACCACAGATAAAAATGCAAAGAGCAAATTTATTCTCCTTACCTCGCAGCCCAAGGGATCTCTGCAGCAACACCTGAGGCGGAGGCGCGTAGGCAGGAACGCAGGACTGTGGAGCTTGGTCTTTGGTAGAGTCAGAGCAAGAGATTCCAAACCTGCTGCTTTTGCCTGTATATCAAGGATTTCTTGCAGGCAGTAATTTTCCACTGTGCTTTAGCATTTCCCACAGCAGGGCAGAAATCTCAAGAATGTTTTGGAAAAGGATGCCTCTGAGTCTATCACAGGCCTGTGTTATCTCACCAAGGATGTACTACTTGTCAGGCAAAAGACTAAGCAATGATTAGTTGTGTGATATACACTCCAGGTGTAGGTCACTTCAGCGTGTTTATAATCCTCCTCGCCAATCTTCCTTTATATTCCCACACAAAGCTATCTATATCACACTCAATGCTTATTTTCACCTTCTTAACATGATTTGTAACACAGTCATACAGAACAAACAGCAAGCATAATTTACTTCCTTCTCAAAGGATTACTGTGACTATTCAATCATTGCAAAAAATATGTAAAGTTTGTATTTACTTTTCATTTATTGTTTTGGAAATAGGAAAGTTTCCACATTAACATTCTTATTATTAGTTGTATTATGCCTAATTACTTAGTCCATTCATAACAGAATTAGCATGAAGTAAAATAACTTTTGACAAAATGTTTATTTTCAGAAGCTTATCAGTGAGAACATGGACTGTCTGAACTGTGCAACAACAGTTCCAGATTTCCATTCATACCTTCAAGGTCCAACCTATCTTTAAAAGAGATAGGCTGATTTAAATTGCAGTTTTTGACAAGTGCGACACTGAATATCTAATACAATATTTTAAAACCTATGCATGTGAATAAATCTAAACGTGGGTAATATTTTTTCTCTTGTTTCTGCTTTGTTCTGATTGAGAATGACAATAGCGAGCATTTTTTGAAAAAAATGCCTAAATTCCATTAAAAGTTAATTATAAATAATAACTAACTAACCCCCAGGTCAACAGTATCTCAAAAGTTGAAACCAGTTAACAAGATTAAATGGTGTTAGATTCCAAACACTTTAGCATCACTACTGTTTAAAGACAAGAGTATGGTGCCATGGGATAGGATGAGTATTTCAGATGACACCAGACGTCAAGAAAGGTTCTTCCTCAAAGATGAAAGGACAAAAAGACCCAGGGAATAAATTAGTTCTGTAAGCTTCAACAAGTACTTTCAAAGAATTTCACAGAACATTCTATAATACCATTCAAGACAAAAATACAGAGGTTTTCTCTGAACTTTTTAACCCTTTCTGTGTTCACCCAACTGTCTACTGCATTGCTGTCATTACTCGTTCACTCATTCACAGAAGACATCAAGGAGGGATTTAGAAGAAAGGTAGGCAGAACAGATGGAAAGAGCAAGATTATGTGACAATTAACTTAAATGCTGAATTGAAGTCCAAGCCCTCACAACCAGATGGGGATGGTGGAGGAGACCGGATATGTTAAGTGTTGCTGGGTATAAGAAAATTATTTTCTTCCTCTCATACTAGAATTTTCTCAGACGACAATGAAATGCTTAGACCAAAGCATGTTTACAAATGTTAGTTCAACAACATAGTCTGGATTTCTGTTACTTTATACTGCGTTATTTTTTTCTGAAGAAGGACTTCATATCAAGATGGATCCATTACCCTCAATTATTTCTCAAATGTATAACATATTCATAGTCTATTTTTTTAATCAAACAGTTGTTAGATGTCTGAATGTCCTGCTTTGTGCAGCAAGTTAGACTATAATGTCTCCAGAAATATCTTCCAAACTGAATTATTTTATGATTCTAAGAACTGACCAATTTTTAGTATTTTTAAGGAGATACGGAGCCAAGACTCCAGAGTGATAACATGGCCAAATTTCCTGCACTGTATAACCAAATTATGTTTCCCTAAGACTATCTCATATACATATACACACACACGCACACACACAGAGTTATAGACAAGCATTGTTATGCATGCATTTCTATATGTATAGGTCTAAAATATATAAATAAGAGTATATACTACATAAAATTACATCTTATAAAAATTAGTATTATATTGTAAAATAACTACACATTATAGACTTGCAAAGAAAAATGCCTATAATGCTTTTAAGCTCTGGTGGTGACAAAGTATATGTTTTTTTGTCAGTTTTGAAATATTTTCTCAACTCGTATGCAACATAACTTGACAATTCTGAATCAAGTCACAATAAGATAATCCCTAAATTCTTTGTTAAATAGTTTTGGAAGAAAAAATTCCAAACAACCAATCAACAAAAGCTCAGCACTATCTCTCCCCATACCCTCTTCTTGCACATGTTTACATTTTTGTTTACTGTCTGATATCATTGTTGGGACTCAATGATCTGATTCCTGATACCAGCAAAATAGATACAAAAAAGTGTAAGTCCCCTTTTGTGCCCATCAGTGGAGTGAATGCTTTTATATTAAATGATGGATTTTCTAGCTATGCAGCATCTTCATTCAGATAAATGTTGCATCTGTCCTTAGATGTCATAGATTGAATTATTTTCACTTTGCATCCTTTTGTGACAAACATGTAATAAAAATATTTATTTTTGATAGCAATTCTTCCAGATTCTGTGATACCACAAATATCTTTTCATCCAAACACACATCATCATAGTTCACTAAAATCACATCAAAGCTTTCTGTAGAAAGCTACCACAAAAGAAAAAAAAAAGTGTAAATACACATCCCCCTCACATCCCCACCCCCTTCCTGGAAACAGAAAGAATAAAAGCACATTGTTTGACTTTGGTAGTTCTCACCCTGAAAATCTGCAGAGTATTCTTCACCTCATTCCCTTTTATGAATATTTTGCCCAGCACTCTACCAGGTAACTATGACTCCAGAGGACTGATGTTATTTTAGGACTCAGTTCTTAAGAAAGTATTCTAAGAATTTATGGATCTTTAAACAGCAGTAGGGTACAGATAAGACACCTGTTTCATAAAGAAGAAAAGCACAAATTTAACCAAATGCTTTTGATCTCCTGTAAGGGCCTTAAGAAATCAAATATGAGAAAAAGAAAGCAAAAAAAAAGAAAATATTACTTATTAATACAACAGTTATAGAGCATTGTTATCAGCAAGTACATACATTTATGTTCATTTAAATAATTAATTATTAAAAACATGCACAAATTTTATGGATTTTAAAAAATTCTGTACTATTCACAAGTCCATGAGCCTTAAATTCATAATAACAAATACGTAAACAAAAAGAATTCTAGGAAAACTGTTTCACAGCTGGAGACTGACAGCATATACAGAAATCATATTAATTTCTCTTACATGTGTGTCATGCATAGGCTTCTAACTGTAGAAAGATGTTTTCCCTAGATGCTTCCTGTGTTATCATCTCCATAATGTATCAGGTACAAAGACACACATATGTAGAAAGGTCACCCCATTGACCCCCAGACCAATGGTCTGACTTGTACCACCTGGGCACTCCAGTAGTGACTCCTAGGATCTGTTTTGTCCAGTATCCAGCCCAAAGTGATCCCAACTTCCATAAAATGGCTCCTAAGACTCTCATTGCACTAGCCACTTACCCCCAGCTTGATTTTTGCCTGGGATTACACACTAGCAGCTACCTATACAGTATGCTTGTTCTCTGGTCTATGACAGCACAGTCACACAGGTCGTCTGATCTGTGGTCTGGCTCCTGTCACTGGCACTCAGACCTCCATACCTGCACATGCATACACAAAAGAGATCCCATCATCCAGGAAAACTGTTAATAGTGGAGGACAAACTGGGATGACAGGTGCAGGCACAGCATAACAAGGATTCTGAACAACAACATCTACATGGAACCCAGTCCCTTTTATCTTCTTATCCAACCATTTCACGGCGCATGATCTTCTGCAAATCACTTTGATCCCTCCTTTTCCCCACCTTTGGTTCATCCTCTAAACAACCCATAAGAAGTCATGTGCAATCCCAAGAGGCTCTTCCCTTGCATCTCATAAAAAGTCCCACACTGCCCTGCATTTGAAAGGAGTTCCTGAGAGCTGCTCCTCTTCATTCACTGTATGGCTCTCACTTCCAGCCCATGATGCTTATGGTTCCAAATTGACACCCTAATTGCTTTGATTAGGTTTCTGGGTTTTTCCCACCTGCTATTGTTTTATGTGATTGGGTTGGGTTTTTTATTTGGGTTTGAAGTTATAAGGTTTTTTGTGCACGTATACAAGTCTTTAATCACGTAACCAAACAGAAATATTTTATTTTATAAACATTTTTTAAAATAAGCATATTGAGGTAGTTTCTTTCTGTCTACATTTAGCCTGTACAGAGACTAAACTATATCAGTTGTTCTGCCACCCAATGACTCCTCCCCAGCCAAGAAAGGGAATTGTGGAACAAAGGAAGAAGCCCTAGGGGTTAAAATAGAAACTGATTTAATGAAATAGCAAAAGTAATAAAGTCACCAACTTAAAGTATATAAGGTCATACTCAGCCCTGTCCTTAGGATCAGCAGCAGGAGCAGAATGCCAAGCAAGAGTAGTCTCAGAAGAGAAACTCCACTGTCAGTAAACTCCCTCCTTTTATGAGCTTGATGTCAGTGGTGTGGAATACATCTGTGAGTCAGCTTGGGGCAGCTGCCTTGATTGGATCTCCCAGCTGACTCAGGGCTACTCATGGCCTGCCTGCCACGGCTGGCCCATGGTTCTGTTCCTGGGAAACCAGGACACCTTCAAAAGCTATTAAATTTTATCACAAGTATCATACATATATGCCTTCTAATGTAAATAAGAGAATATGAGTTAAAGACAAACACTTCTTTAGAGGTGTTTTATCATTTCTTTGTTCTTACCTTTTGTTGTTGAAAGAAAAAAAAAAAGCAACGAAACATTTTAGAAGCTGAGCCACAGAATAATGCAGTTACACAAATTACAACATGAAAATTCTAACAGTAAACCATGGATTTAGGCATGTAAACAGTCACATAGATTTCAGTAGTACTTACCAATATGTTTAAATTAAGTGCATGTATTTTCTAGTGCATTTTTCTAGTGCATTATCAAATATTTTTCTAATGTGTCACATCACATGTAATTTCTGTACTGATCATATAGATTCATAAATCTCTGAAAAGCTAAACAGCAAGATTGAGTCCTATATATTTTAGATCACTAACACACAAAAAATTGTAAATATTGTATACTATATACACAGAATATAATGTCCTATAAAATCACACCTCATGCCCACATAGAATCTGGATTCTTAATTATGAACTAAGAAGGCCACTGATGTCAAAGACCATTCAGATGATATTTCTTCTTTTTTTGTCTTTTCATTTTTTAAAGACATTTATCTGAGTTCTCATTTCATCAGTGCAAGACTCCTGAAAATTAACGTTTGACAGATATGTTTTCCTCCTTTTTTTCCTAGTCATCTTCAAGGAAACAAACAACGGCTCTAACAATGCAGGAAACAGAACAATATTGACAACACCCAGGCACAACAAAGGTCGTTGTACTGAACCTGAGTTAGCCTAATTAAATAGAAACAGACGAGTCAATTTTAAGACAGTAAGGAGTTAACTGGTGCATTTCTTATTGATGATTCACTTTTTTATTCCATATTGAGTTATACTTATTTGAAACCCCTTCCATTTGCACACTTTGGATCATGCTCTATTTTTTTGATTCTTACCTGTTCCTTTCCCCTGGAGCTAATGTGAAGCTACTGCTCTCCTCAGTGTAAGGCTGGTTCTGGTGTAGCCCAGGGAACCTGATTTTTGGCACTACTAGCAAAAGCCAAATGCTTTGCAGTGACTTGACAGTGCCTGCAAAAAGCTAAAGGACATAGAGGGACATTTGCAAGGAAGTTTCCAACACAGGCAGTAAGAAGCTTTAGTATAACCATTTCCGTGGCAGTATGAATGGTGGCTTTCTGTATTAGTGAGATAGTTTACTACACTGTTAGAAAATTTTCTAGACTACCAATATATTCTTTGCTCCATGTATATGGTGTGTTCTCTTTTGCCTGTAAAATGGTTTTGAATGTAACACCAGTTAAAACATAGTGAGCCTAAACAACAGGAGAATTCTCAAGTCTAGGAGAAAAGAAAGGGTTCACGAGAGAAAGATGCTCCAAAAAAAGTCCACAATATTTTTTATGTGTAGGGAAAGAAATTACAGGACTGAATGTTTCAAGCAAAGCTCTGTGACTGCTGAGAGTACTGAGAAGAATCCTTAGCCTATCCAGTCACCTTTAAACAAATTTTACTCTCTAATCTGTGCTTTTTCACATTCTGATGTATGACAGCACTAGATAATGGTACTTTCCATTAATTTAAATAAATATAAGTAATTTAAATGTCATGACATCTATATCTTTCAATAGCAGGTCTGAAATGTTGACGGCATTCAGGAGAAACTTCCATGAATGGACTATGAGAAAATACACAAAAGGTTCTATGGCTGTGGTTCGGTGGTGCACTGTACATACAGAGTAATTAACATTGAGTCAACAACAAAGGAGAAAGCAGCTCGGTACCAAGATTTTCTGTTCATTTGTTTTGCATTAGGAGCTAGTGAATGAATTAATGATGTGTTTTATGGAAAACACTTAGCGAGAATAAGTTAAGCACAAGAACAGTTTATAAATTTGAGGTCAATCTAGACTGTCGACTGTAAGACAAAACTCAATACATCATTAGAACACGAGCATATGTGTCTAAGGCTTTGAGTGTAAAGCCACACAGTCTAATAAACTCTTCTGTGACTAAAGGTGATCAGTCAACTTGGAGATCTAAGCGCTCAGAAGAAAGAAATAACTTTAAATATTTTTCCATTTGAAATTTTGGGTACCACACATAGAAACTCTGCAACTCTAGAGAATCTACTAAGTGGATGCATCAAAAATCAAGTTCGAGAATAAACTTCCCTCCTTACTGCTTTTAACTAGCAGCTCACTTTTCCTATGTTTCTTGTTGGCATGGCTAAGTGTCTGTATCCGTTTCAATCACCATTTTTTTTCTCCTCTGGAATTACCTCTGCTGCTTTTCCATTCTTTTAACCACAGAACTACAATCAAAGCACTCATCTACATAGCAATCTGCATGTTAGGTGAAGTTTTGAACCTGAAAACTAATATATGAGTTCATATTTGAGCAATACATTTCCATTTTATAGCTATCTCAAAATAAAAAATAAAAAATAAATACGAAAAGCCAAACCAACAAAACAACACCTTTTAAAAAATTCCCATTCATTCATTTAATCTTGATGAAAAACATTATCTATGGTCAGTACCTTTCTGTCAGAATATTCTGTTGTTCAACTTTCAGCTCAGTAATAAGGTCTTTAATTGGCAGGAGGAAAGTATATCAGCAGAATTACTAGTGCCACATAAAAAATATCAAAGCTAGTCTGAGAAATGAATGCAGATGTAGAAAACAGTTTTTATATGGTTATAAAATTGCAATTATGTCATTGAATTGTTTTTACAAAACGATCCCTTTCACTTAGAGCTCCAACACAATTATATTATATATGTAAAGAGCAAACTGGGAATATAATTTTGGAAAACTGTTTAAAGAAAAAAATATTTATATTTAGCAAAATCTTTCTATTCCTTCCCAACCTGTTGTACTTGTTATTTATAATATCAGATAAAATTCACTATTTTAAAAAAAGTATTTTCTTGTTTGCTAGCTACTCAGTTACAAATTTTCTACTAGCTTTTACTGTCTTTACTATCTTTTTGCAGCAAGGTGCTAGGTATTTTTTCCTTAAGCAGATGTACCAACGTTGTCAGTGGCAGAGAATTACAAAAATTTACCCATGACCTTAGTTTGTAGAAAAAGGCAGTAAGTGATCAAATGACAGTTGTTGAGGAGGAACAGCTTAAAAGGTACACTGAGACAGAATTTTCCTACAGCAGCATGTACTTAGGAATCTCTTTTATAAAACACTACACAGAACAGAAAATGTCTTTCCCCATTGATCAGAATGCTACATGCAACATTTCAAATGCAGTGGATCTCAATAGTTCAGTAAACTTCCAGCTGGTATTAAGTAGTTGTGTCTAGTCTGAGACTAGATCTCTTCACTACTGACCTCAGTCATTGAACTATGAAAAACTGAATAATTTCAGCTGTCCAGTGGGAACATTTGTGAGTGCTTTTCTATCCTGGAGGAACAAATGTAAAATGTAATTTACTCCAAAAGCAAACTGCTAAATAACTCAGTAAACAGTTTTAGAACAGAAATATGATATATAGTTCAAAGGGTATTTTTATTTTTTTTTCTTATTATGGTTTTGTTGCTAGTAGAAGACTTAAAAAAATAGAGATTTTCATCATTGAAGATCCGTTATTTCTGTAAAACAACAAATGTAGCACAGCACTAATATGTCTTAAAAACTGAAATGAGAGATAAAAAGTATTATTTAAAAGATCTTACTCACAGTCATCAACATCACCAACATCAGATACTAGTTTGATCAGATACTTTTGCTCTAAGCAAATAAAGCCTGAGCTCTTGCTCAGTAACAATTATTTTATATTTTGAATGATTGAGGTCTATAATAATAAAAGATGACGTCACAGTTTTGTCAGTACAGCTGTTATTTTGTTTCGTCCATTTGCATAACTGTGTAAGGAAAGAAAATACCTAACAGAGAAATAGCTAATTTTTTCCTAACAGGAAGTTGCTTGTAGGCAGCGATAATTCCAGAAACTGAAGCACTCCTTGACCAGTGCCATGTTATGCTTTCTTACAAAAGGTAAGGTACCCAGTGAAGACAGATGTGCTATGAAGGGAAAAACAAAACAAAACAAACACCAAGCAAACAAATCCCAAACAAACCAAAAAAGAAAAGAAAAAATAAAGATTTGAGTTCTGTTCTAAGATGTAAACTGGCACATTGGGATCTGGAATTGCAGATTATACTCTGGTAATCTCGAGCTACTGTGTTTATCATATCCATAGACTATATTAAAAGGATAATTGCCATTATTGTGTCTATTAACAGTCTACAAATCATATAGGAGAGCATCACTACTGACGATGTTTAATGGTTACTGATTACTTTGATGTAGTTTTTACATACTTTAGCTTGGAAGGATCTGTTTATCAGAAGAGACACATTTTGATGTTAAATTGATTAAACAAAAACTGTTTGAGGCACTTTACAATATTCATCACTGTTATTACTTCACAATATATAGTATCAATTAGTTTTCAACTAGTATTAGTTGAAAAAAAAATCAGATTTTTATTTTTTATATATGTTATAGGAAATGCTAAACCAGGATCCACTCAAACTGGATGAGCTTTGCAAGAGACCAGGCAAGTGCAGTGATGATCCAGCCTAAGCTCTCTTTGACATCCAAAACCTCAGCACAGTATGCTGCTTCTCCTGTCCTGAGTGACCACCATAACAGATGGAGCCCAAGTCATGGACTAAATGAACTCAACAGACTTCTATGGACATTCAATGGACATCAATTTGATGGGAGTAGCCCACAGACAAAGGAAATGATACTACATTAAAGGACAGGGAAGAAGGTGGTGGTTCACATATTGGATAGTGCAGGACCTGAGAATGATACAAATGGTATGGAATAAAGAGCGCAGATCGTATGGGGTCTGACTGAGATGGAGTTACCTTTCTTCTTAGCAGCCTATATGGTGCTGCGTTTTGGGTTTGTTACTGAAAGTGCTGATAACAAATCAATGTTTTGGTGATTGTTGAGCAGTGCTTTCACAATGTGAATGCTTCTTCTTTTTCCTGTGTTGTTCCCCCAAAGCCCACTCCCTTCCAGTAAATAGGCTGGAGGTGAGCAAGAACGGGGAGGATGTCATGGTTTGAGGTTTGGGTGTCAGATGCTCTCTGTTAACCCCTCTCCCTTCCTGGACAGTGGAAGGGAAAGAAGAAAAGGGAGAGAGACTTATGAGTTGGAAATAAAACTAAAGCAGCTTTACTGAAACTATAACAACAAAAAGAAAAATATAATAACAATAAGAAAAATAATGAAATATTTACAAATGTATATACAAAACCAGTATCGAACTTCTCCCCTGTAATCACACACTCCCCCCAAATAATGTTCACGTCACCACTGGTGCTGCAGAGCAGCTCTGGGAAGATCCCAGGCTGGGGTTCTGGATGCAGTGTCAAACAGGAGCTGGGTTCAGGAACGCACAGATCAGGGTCAGACGAATGGACAGAATCCTCCCAAGATGCCAGCCATAGAAGACGAGCAAAGGCAGGAAGAAGAGCAGGCCAGAGAAGAGGGCAAAGGGAAGGGCAAGCAGGCCTTGTCCCCCATGATTTCTCAGCTTTTTACTGAGCTTGATGTGCATGGGATGGAATACTTTGTTGATCAGTTTGGGTCACATGTCCTGTCTGCTCCTCCCCACAGGTGCAACACTTTTGCACCCTTATATGAAGGGGGGCCTCAAGGCAGTACTGAAAAAAATTGGCAGAGATCTTGGTTTCTGAAAAATTAAGTATAAGCAAGAGCCTTTCTGCACACTATTCTACTGTGAGCTCAGTACTAACAATAAACATTGAGCGTTATCACCTCTAGGAGCAGACAGTGTCTGAAAAACACGTAGTTGACTTCGAAAAGTGCAGTCTTAGAAGAGACTGAACTGAAAAGTAAAATCATTGAAAGGAAAATTGGTCCTGTTTTAGCCAAACCACGACAGAGGAAAAAGAGCCAGGACAGCTGACCTGAACTGACCAAAGGAGTATTTCGTATTATATATTATGCTCAGCAGTAAAAGTTTGAGGAAGCAAGGAGTAAGTGGGGACATTCACAGTTAATGGGTTTGTCTTCCCAAGTAATCATTATATGTACTGAGGCCCTATTTTTCAGGATGTGGCTAACATCTGTCTGTGATGCAAGTGATGAATAAATTCCTTCTTTGCTTTGCTTGACATGCAACTTTTGCTTCACCTTTTAAACTGCCTTGATGTTGATCCATGAGTCTTCTTGCTTTCTTTCTATTTTCTCTTCAACCCACAGCAGAGGGGAGTGAGTGGGTCATACTGTGGATGCCTGGCTGCTGGGTGAGGATAATACATCACAGCAGTTTAGTAATAAAAGTAGCATTTGCTTTAAATATAGGAATATGGGATTCTACATAACACATTTTCTAGTATAGAAAAACATAAGAAAGTATAGAGAGAAATGAGTGCTTTTTTTCCATTTATTCATGTCAAAGTCCCATTTAAATATTGCTGAACATAAGCCTTTGCAAGAATTGAATGAACACAGCTGACTCCTCTGGGCATCTCTACAGCAATGATGATGCCAAATCAATAAAACAGAACTCTTCATTAG
Source organism: Podargus strigoides (assembly GCA_028020825.1). Classification (NCBI taxonomy): domain Eukaryota; kingdom Metazoa; phylum Chordata; class Aves; order Caprimulgiformes; family Podargidae; genus Podargus; species Podargus strigoides. The sequence goes on along the minus strand of CM051621.1, from coordinate 22,425,313 downwards.
AGACCCTGATATAGTTCCAGGACAAGGCAGGATAGCAAGTTACTGCAGGCATATTTTTTAACAAGTCAGATTCTGTAATTGTCTTCTGTCCTCAAGAAAACATGATGTTTTTTACATTATTAAATTCTTTTTAAGGTTGAATAGGTATTCTATTAGAAAATAACAGTTAAAGGCTTTTTTTTCTTCCCCCCCCAGGTTTCAGCCTGGACGAGGTTGGACTGTACTAACCCAGTGAAGAAATAGCCTTCTAAAAGATATACTATGGCCATGTTGAAAACCTGTGTGACTCAGGTAACAGAAGGGGGACCTTCTCTTCCTGTCCTCAGAATTTTTTTCATGTATTAATCTATTTAAGCAATGTGTCATTGTGCTACCAGTAATATTACATGATCCAATCATATATTTCTCTTGAAATACAAAACTGAAAGATAAGTTGATGCAATTAACAGAAAGCTAGTTTTCAAGAAAACTTTGCTATTATTATGTTTTGAGACTCATGAATCCTCATTTGACTGCTGCTGGTTTTGGAGCAGGCCCTGAAAGCTTTCTTTATGATCACTTTTCTCCCATATAATAAAGTCTGAGAAAATATAATCAAGTTTAAAATACTGAAATAATAACAAGATGCTCAATGTTATTTTTTATAGTGAACATTTAAAGCAACCGTCTAAGCTAAATCTGTGTTATTCTCTTCTATGAAATCAGTGGGAGCAAATTGTAAAGATCTGGATATTCAAATTCAAAATGCAGATAAAACTTACAAGAGTAACTATCGAGACACTCTTTTTTAATTTACTGCTCATGGCCACAGAGGAAAACTGAACAGTTTCTTAATGAATAAAAAAAAAACAGGAAGGATATTTATTCTGTTTATCAGCTCAAATAAATGAAAAAAATTTTAGCAAAGCTAAGACATGCAAATTAAAAAAAAAAAGTAAACCAAAGTTAATTACTTTGATAGATTTTACATACAGTTTCTGTACTACAATATAAATTTATATTAAAACAACAGATAAACCGCATTGCATAAAATGATTACCTTTAAATTAGTATTTCTTATAATTGTGAAGTTCCTTTAGAACATACTTGGAAATTATGTAAAATTGCCATGAGTTGCTCATTGTAGTAGTGTTCATTAATGCTCAGTCATTAGTGACCACTTTCCACAGTAGCAGGAAAACTTTAGGCTTGATCTCTCCAAGATGAAGATGCTAACAAAGTGTCTAATACATGTTAGTTAGAAGATCAAAAAATTAAAGGAACTGTTTATAAGGACACAGAACAGAAATTTTCTTCATGAGATATGTTCAAAAGGAAAAAAAAAGAATTGAAATAAATATTCCATGTCATAAAATCATAGAATCGTAGAATAATTATGGTCGGAAAGGACCTCCAGTGTCATCAAGTCCAACCTTTATCCCATCATATTCCTAACCATTAGACCATTAGACCATGTCATTCCTGAGTAGGCAATGAGATGTTAAAAGTAAGCATATAAACCCAAGAACTTTCTTATTTCCATTTTGCATTAGTTTAACAAGGTAAATTTCAAAGTTCTGTACCTGGAGTGAAATAACTGCATCCGTCAGTACATCTTGGGACAAAACAGACCTTATGAAAATGACTGAAGGGACTATAGGCCAGAGTTGCATTCTCACTGCAAATAAATCAAAATGCCTCAACTGACCCAAACTGGACTATATTAGAAGACATGTAGCCAACAAATGAAGTAAATGATTATCCCCTTCTGCACTGTACAAGTGAGGCCATACCTGGAAAAGTTTTGAACCTCTACTTCAAGAGGAATTTTCAAGACACTTGAGAGTGTTCAGTGGAGGGCTGCCAAGGTGGCAAGGGGCCTTGATTGATTCATTCTTATTCAAAATGGTAGAGTTCAAGAGCTGCTCTGAAACAGTGCCTTTGTCTGAGCTGGTGTTACATTGTTTGAAAGCTGGCTGGTGGCCAAGTGACTACTAAAGATTTGACCAACTCTTCTGTCAGTCTAGCTGAGAGGTGCTAGGAAGCACACCTGCTCCAGTGTGGGGTCCTCCATGGGCTGCAGGTGGATATCTGCTTCACTGTTAACCTCCATGGGCTGCAGGGGGACAGCCTGCCTCACTGTGTTCTTCACCATGGGCTGCAGGGAAATATTTGCTGTAGCACGCGGAGCACTCTTCGCCCTCTTTCTTCTCTGACTTTGGTGTCTGCAGAGTTGTTTCTCTCATGTATTCTCACTTCTCCCTCTGGTTGCAATTACTGGTGTTGTGCAGTACAGTATTGAAAGAGAAGCCAATACTCCAAACGTGAAAAGACAAAATTTTAAGAAACTTATCCAAACATCAGCATCCTGGAATCTGTCTTTACAAACTTAATTTTATGGATTTTATGGATAATATGTATCCTCAAAATTACAGTGTGGAACTTATGCACTAAGGAAGAGTTTGCATTGTAGTAAGAATGACCAGATAAAATACATCCAAATCCTAAAATTTGAGATTACAGAGGCAGAACTAGTATTAAAATTCTAGTTTCTCTTTGTAGATAACTATATATTGTTGGTTCTGTGGTTCTGAATAATTCTGAGAACATCTGAAATAAAATTAATTCTTAGATGATGATATTTAGCATTTCATTTGAACATGCAAGCAAAAATGTAAGTCAAATGACATCATACAGGAGTTTTGCATTTTCTATAGTATCTGTGTTGAGACAGTGTATTTTCTATAGTTAGCATTAACTACAAGTACACTTTTTTTTTTAGTTTAATTTGAAGAATTTATGTTTTGTTTGCATATGTGTTAAATTCCTAAGAACATTTAGGAATATCTGAAGCTATTATCTCCAACACTGAAAAGCAGCAATTCATGAGCCTGAGAGTTTCTTAACCTTCTCTTTGCAAATATGAAGTTACAATAAAATCTAAAATAGAATCTTCCCTGAGTCCATAGGCCTAAGGAGTATCCTCACTGCAAATGAGATTCAGAATATCATGCTCCACTCATTGCTGCAGGAAGTTTCTATTTTTAGATATCCAGGACTTTAAGACATTCATTTTAAGAAGTTTTTAAGAAAAAAAAATCTCTGACAAATGCAAAATATTTCCCTCTACTTTTTTTCATATGAAATATTGAAACAACTTAGTGCTTTTTATTTTTTTTTTAATGACATTTACTTCTAACTCCTTCCTATTAATCAATAAATATTTTTAGCAGAATCAACTCTGCAAGGAGTGTAATCAGTCTTTATAACAGTATAATTTACTGTGCCACTATATAATAGCAAGCAAACATTACAGTACTGCAATTCAAAACAATATCTGAATGATGTTTTCTTTTTATTTTTGAGGGATTTTAGCAAAGTTTTCTTAATTATTAATCTAGTAGTATGTTGTGTGGCACTTTTGAAATGTCATGTTTATAAACCTTTGTGAACTACTGCAGAGTACTGTACAAAATCCTAAAGAGCTAAGTCTACAGCTATCCCATTTTCATTTGACATACATATATCACATTGCAATGCAACAAGGGAATGAAATTAAATTTGCTACAGAATGTTAGTTCTCATGATCTGTTGTTCTCATAAGAATACCAATTGATAACAAATTAGGAACCTGACGACTGGGAATAAGAAAATTCTACAAGATGAAGCCCATATGTAAAGATTTTTTTGGAACCGTGGGACCTCTTTACAATGTATCATATCTAAGAGATTTATTGGCTTTCTGTAACTTTTAATATAGTCCTTGTATGATTTGGTATAGCTCCTAATTCTTTAAATGTAACTGTTGTTATAACTCTTTCTACATATTCTTACGTGATACTCATTTGACTATGTTACAGTTATCATTAAAAAACCCACAAACATCTGTTACTGCATGTCTGTATTATCTTCTATATATATGCTAGACAGTTTTACCAAAGGAGCAAAATCCTGATGAAATGACAGCTTGGCTCCTTTATAAAGAGGGAGACTTTCATTTAGTAAATAAATAAAAATAAAATAAAATAATAAAATAAAAGACAGAGAAGATTCTAGACCCATATTTTTGTGATACAGAGCCTAAATACTGCAAAAATTATAGTTCACTTATAGTTCACTTACCTGTATTACCAGTAGGTGAAGCAAAATTTCAGCCACTGAAAAACAAGGACAATGAAAGCTTAACACCAATATGAGCAATTATTAAATATGGTATTCATTAGTAGTGTTTTGCATATTTTGCACTGGAATTGTAAATCAGAAGAGAATAACTACAACAAGTTAGAGACAATTTCAATACCATGTACCCAAGAAGCATAATTTACATATTTTGGGGTAATGATGCTGCAGTAAAGATTCAACATGATCTCTATAAAAGATGTGTTACCCAATTATTATGTATCGGATTGTACAAAATGATATTTCCAAAGACTGCAAAAAATTTTGTCATAAATATTAAGCTATTTTATATCATGACTTTATAATGATATCTTGCAGGAAAAATTACATTCATTGAGCATTATGAGTTTATACAGTCAGAGGATAACATTTATAAATAAGCTTTGTTGCTACAGCTGAAAAACCTCTGCTAATTTCTTCAGGGAGAAAAGAAACATTTCATGGCTAAAGGTGTGATATATCTGTCTTAGTTAATGAAAAATATAAATGTTTACACACACAATTTTTCTACTGTGCTGGTGATATATAATTCAAACATACTTTAATATTAATAGAAATTATAAATATTTCTTTTAATACAAAACCTTAGTTTGAAGATGAAATTTTCACTTTCTCCTGATTCTTGTGAAACATTTAGGTCTTCATTTCACTACACTCTTAAGTCATGGGAAGAATCCCAACAAGATCAAAAAGATTGGAGGTGAGTATTCATTTACAGAGACAGTGATATCCCACTCAGATATGAAGGTTTTTACAACTTTGATACACACAGATAGAATTTATCATAGCGAACTTGCTGAAAATAAACTTTGAAAAAGTGGAATTTTTCTTGGTAAGGAAATTGACAGCAACAGAACAATGTAAAATATTCAGCTAAAAAATGAAAACTGTATATTCATATTCATATTCATTCAAACTTTTTTCTTGTGAATTAACTAGTAAAATTTTATTTTACCTGGACCTATTAAAATAATTTAAAAAAATATTGTCACATTTTGAATTTCGTAATCAACATCTAGATTACTGCATGGTGAAAATTAAATGTCTACAGACGTTTAATGTGTGTGATCTTATTCCAAGCGCCCATAAGCATCAGAATAGAAACTTACAAATGCATTTATTTAATGAATTGTATTCTGTCCATGAACCTACTTAGAGTCCTTGTGTCATTGCACTGACTATTTATATAGTCCTTGCATTATATTCAGCCCAGTGTTGGCCAAATTAGAATCTTAATGCTCTGTAGGCAAATAAGTGTGAAAGTTTTAAAGCTTTTTTTTTTTTTTTCCTGCAGTCTAGTAATCTTTTTCTACATGTATATTTTCAGAATTGCGTTATCTATAGGAATTTCACTTAAAATATTAATTACAAGGTTTTTTCATTATTATTCATTAATTTACTGGGCTTTCTTTTCCATATTTACTGAATTTTTATCTGTGCAAAACCATTACTGAACACACTGAAAATGTATTTTCCTTAACTTTAAATTTAGCAGTGTGAGCAGTGGTACTGATGGAGTGATGTCTGTTGCTGAGTATAGTATCTGAAGTCTTGATTCCTAATGAACCACTTTCATGAACGAAAAACTGGAAGAAAACAAGCCTCCTTTCTCCTTCTCCCAAGTACTTTGTAGCGCTTTCAATGCAGATGTGGAAGGTATATGAACATAGGCCTTTCATTATCTTCTTTTTTCCCCCTTAAATTGCCAATGATTTCACAATTACTTTGGTTTATTTCCAATAAAGGTAATCTTTATCACTGTAGCCCGTATCTGGTGAAACATGAAAACTCCAGGCATTCGTTCGCTGTCTCATTTATTCTTCTAATTCAAGATTACTAATGCCTTTATTCATTAAAATAGACTTTTGAAATAAGCTTTAGAATAAAATTCTAACTGTTGAATATCAATTATTTCTAGATTATGAGTGAATTTATTTAGACCACCAAGGAAATTTATCCTGTACATGAGATCCAAACCAGTAAAATTTCAACATTTATCTCATTTAAGGTAGATGAGGATTTGACTAGACAGGTTGCCTTTATTACTGTATCTCTAGAATTGCTAGTTAGGTATTATATATTTCATGGGGTATTTGTTATAATATATTCTTCTATGTGATTATTCCCTATAGGCACCTAAACAAAGACGTCTTCATCATTCTTATTTCTTTCTAATTATACAAAGCATATTTCCTTTTTTGCTTCTGCCACAAAATGCTTTGATCAGTTGAATGATAAGCAATTTCATGAATGTCAGTCTCTTAGTCTTAGTATTTTCTAAAGTATTTGTATCATCTTAATACAGTTTTAGGACTTAGTAAATAATTTAGGCTTTAGGATTTTTTTATGACATCAAAAGATGATGACAGATTAATAAGAAATCTGTACCTGAAGAAATTCCTCAAGGCTAATCAATTTTGAAAATTTGCCTTCCAGAAAGCCCTGCTAATACCTGTCCCAGGACCCTTTTGCCCCTGAGAAGTTTCCGGAACACATCCACCTAGACCATACTTCTAACTGTGGCCATATTTCTATTAAAATTTCTTTTAAAAATTTTAATTCCTGACTACATAGATTAAAAATCTGTTAAAATGAAGTTATTTTTGGCTTTGGAATTTAGTTTTTTTCAACACACTTTTATTTATATTTCTTGTTCACCAGTTGAGGCGCTGGGGTCTGAACCCCAAGCCCTGAATTAAGGTTGACATATGGGTGGTCCCCATGGCCCTTTAAGAGGAGGGGATGAGTTTGCCTTTTGGCTCTCCCCCAAGGTGCAGCCGGCCTTGTAGGGAAAGCCCCTGGGTAAACAAGCCCCAGGTGCCCTGCATTTGGGTAACGAGTGCCAGGTGTCCTGCTTTGGGCATAAAAGCTGGGACCAATTGCAGGAAGAGCTGGAGTGTCTGTCTGTGAGGGGAAGGACCTCCTGACTCCTCATGCAACTGGATCCCAGTCAGGTTTGGCACCTACAAACGTGGGCTTTGTGGGGAGGCAACATGGGGTTACCTCTATCGTATGTGATCACCCTATTGTCTTGGTTGTCTGTCGCAGAATGGCGGAGGAGGCGAGGAAAGCAAGACGCAACTCAGTATGAGTTATAAGCAAGCTTCAACACTTTATTCAAGTTCTGCTATGCCTTTTATACACTGGAGGTTAATTATGCCTACTTATGTTAACTTATGCTTACATATCTATGTCTAATTGGCTAAGCACAAACCATGCCTACTCGTCTACATTTGATTGGTTAAATACAGAGCTATATTTGCATATTCCAGCCTCTTGCGGTTATCTACTTCTGAATTCTTCCCGCAGGTTCTACCTTGTAACTTTCCACCAGCTTCAAACTTGTCTCAGTTCCCAGGTTAGAGTGACCGTGGGAAGCTGCAGTTATCAGCAGTACAGCTCCCGTTATCAGTACTGCTTGCTCACAGCTGCTACATTCAGCTCTGTTCTCACAGTTGTTACATTCGGCCCTGTTCAGCAAGCCATTCCTCCACAATTCCCCCTTTTTCTTTTTGAGCAAGCAGTATTTGGTTGGAAAGTTGAGCTATTTGTTTCATTAAGCAGTTATAAGCAATTTTAGCAACAACTACAATAGCAATGCCTATTCCTATCCAGCGCAAGCCTTCTTTAACAAGTGAAAGCAGCCATGGTGTTAATCCCCCAAATATAGAAGATAGCCATTTATCAAACGGATTGTTATTAACAGTGATCTTATTGCTGTGTTGCTTTAGCCAGTTTAACTGCTTATGGATGGAATTACTATGATCAGATAGATTAAAGCAACACATACCCTCGAAGTCTTCACAACCATGGCCTTGTGCTAAAAGCAAAAAATCAATAGCGGCGCGATCTTGAAGCAAAGCATGTCGCAAACTATTTTGATCTACTAACAATTCACTAATAATACTTGTGGTAATATTTGATTGCTTAACAGACCAACAAGCTAGCCTTTCGATCTCCCTAAGGGCATGGGCAGCTGCTACACTGGGTGAAAAGATGGATGCAAACACACGGGCAGTGAATGACCACAGTCGCAGTTCATCATCACAGTTGGGGTCTAGGTGATGAACAGCATTTCTTCTCTTTCTTCTGTTCAATTTAGATGCTATATTAAGCCATGCTCGATGGGTAGGAGCTAAGAGTGTTAATTTCCCTAAATAACATGGTCCCCCAATTGAATTGCGTGGAATTCCCTGCCAAGCTCTGTCTCCGCATATTAAAAACATATCTGGGGGTAGAGCTTTGGCAGTGTCATTACTCCATACCGTATCTCGCTGCTCTGTGGTGTTTTCTGCCCCCCAAGCTCCTAGGCCTTGTTGTGTAGTTTCATTAGTTCCGCAATAATCACCTTTGCGTGCAAATTTATAATTTTGGCTGTTTAAAGGGTCAACTCGTGTCCAGCCAGCCCAATTACCCAATTGAATCGCTTTATATTGATTTCCAAACACAAAACAAGTTTTGGTCCAATTTTTTGTACTACTACCAATGGATTGAGACCCCAAAAGTTCTAATTCTTGTGGGTCCCACGGAAGGGTTACATTCAAGTTGTTAATTATGTGAGCCGTGAGATTAGCTATACAGTCGACTGGTTGGAACACATTATACGTAGTATAGTTGGAAAAACTACGGAATTCTACCATGTCTGTTACAGGAATTCCGATTAAACACGTCTTAAAGGGAGCAGCAACTGATTGCATGCTCAAACAGAATTCTGGGCTATGTGTGACATTAGCCCAAGTTACCCACATATTCTGCCTGTTCTCTATCTTTTGAAGTGGAGTTGTGGGCGGAACTTGTGACAGCATCCCCATCGTTGTCAACAGGAGAAGGTGCAACCTTGGTCCATTTCGCGGGAACCCATTGCGGACCTGTGGGAGTAAGCACACACATATAACCCCGCCCGATATATTTCACTTCAGCTGGACCACGCCATTGACCTGTCTGGGGATCTCGATACATCACTAACATAGGTTTCTCAGTCTCTGTGTTAACCGCGCGACCATGTATCTGCGCCGGAGGTGCTTCCTGATCTGAAAAAATACACAAATAGTTCATAACAAATAATGTCTTTGACAGTCTCTCTTGGACCTCAGGCACATCATTAAACTTGTCTATATAACGCTTTAAAGTTTGATTGGCGCGTTCTACAATAGCCTGTCCCGTTGGTGAGTGAGGAATTCCAGTCAGGTGTTTTACTCCCCACAGCTGGCAAAACTTTTGCATCTTCTGGCTCAAATATGCAGGTCCGTTGTCCGTCTTGATCTGTTGCGGCACTCCCATGACTGCAAAGCAACTTGTCAGATGTCGGGTTACATGAGAGATCTTCTCCCCTACTTGAGCCGTAGCCCATATGAATTTACTAAAGGTGTCGATGGTGACATGCACATACTTGAGCCGCCCAAAGCTGGGTACATGAGTGACGTCCATTTGCCAGATTTCACAGGGTCCAAGGCCTCGGGAATTTACTCCCATGCCTAGCCCTGGTCCATGATGACTGCAGCTAGGGCAGGCCTTAACAATGCCTCTTGCTTCTTCCATAGAGATGTTAAACTGACGGAAAAGTCCTTTGGCATTTTGATGGAACATATTGTGAGCTTCCCGGGCTTTGACGAATTCACTCAGTGGTACGGTGATTGAGACCAGACGGTCTGCCCGTTCATTCCCTTCTCCTAGTCCTTCTGTCCACTTATGGCTCCGTATGTGGATCACTGCATACGCACACTGTCGTTGTTGAATTGCAGTGTAGAGTTGTCGTAGTAGTGTGGACAGCCGTTTGTTGTGACAATCTTTCACTCGAGCATCTTCAATACGTTCCACTATGCCTGCCACATACAGGGAATCTGTCACTACATTTAACTCGATGTTAGGCCAGTTTAGAAATACCCAAACAACAGCAGACAGTTCTAGCGTTTGTAGTGAATCCCCTGATTCAGCGGCCAAAAGATGATGGTGCCATTCATTATTTTGAGTCCATGTGACGGCCGCACGCCGGGATTTTTTGCCTGCGTCTGTGAAAGCTGTTATTGCCCCCGGCAGTGGGCGCTTACTTCTCTTGGGTACCTTAATCCATTCTTGTTGGCTGATCCATCGCAAGGTTGTCGATCGCAGTTCATCTATTTTAAGCTCTGCCGCTTGAGTTAGCAGACTAACTTGCAATGCTGGTGAATGTTGCAGGTACCATTCAAGATCTTTCCGTTTTATCGGTAGCTGAATAACTCCTGGTTCTTGTCCAGTGAGGCTTAAGATTCTTGACCGGCCTTTCTGGATCAATTCTGCCAGATTGTCAATTTTTGACTGAATTGTTGTTTTCGGTTGGACACTCGTGAAAAGCCACTCAAGAATACTAATCTCCCCCTTTTTCTTTTTGCGCTGGGTGAGCGCACCAAGCAGTTGATTAGTATTGTTCAAAATTGTTAAGTCTATGGGACAGTCTGGACGTAACCGATCAACCCACCGTTGCGTGATCTGAGTGGCAAGGCGTTGAATGGTTTGTAGTTGTTCAGCAGTCGGATGGACCTTGCGTGCAGGGTCGGTGCCTTTTAGGAGTGGTCGCAGAACATCAAGGTCACTGTTTGTATATCCGATGACAGGGCGTAGCCACTGCAGGTCCCCTAGCAACTGCTGTGCATCGTTCAGGGTGGTTAATTGCGTTTTAATCTTCAGTTTCTGCGGTCGGATTTGACTGTCACTAATGCACCACCCAAGATAATTCCACGTTGGGGTTCGCTGAACCTTTTCAGGTGCAATAACTAGGCCACACTTGTGCAGGCTTTGCTGTAACTGTCTTTCCTGTGCCTGCGTGAAAGGTGTTTCTTGCGCCAGCAAAATATCGTCCATATAATGGTAGATGATGGTTGTTGGCCACAGTTCACGAATTGGCTGGAGCGCTGTGTCAACAAATAGTTGACAAAGGGTAGGACTGTTCTTCATACCTTGTGGCAAAACTGTCCATTCATATCTTTGAGCAGGTCCTGCTCTGTTGAACGATGGAAGTGTGAACGCAAACCGTTGCATATCGCGTGGATGCAGACTGATGGTGAAAAAACAATCTTTGAGATCGATGATCAAGAGGTGCCAATGCTCTGGGAGCAATGCCGGACTGGGCATTCCAGGTTGTAGGGCTCCCATGGCTTGCATTTGTGCGTTCACTGCTCGCAGATCATGAAGGAGTCGATATTTTCCTGATTTTTTCCGAATTACAAATATTGGAGTATTCCAAGGACTTGTCGACGGACGAATGTGGCCTTGGCGCAACTGTTCTGAGACAAGTGCTTGGGCCTGCAGAAGACTTTCCTGTTTTAGCGGCCACTGCTCGACCAATACTGGTTCATCGGTGAGCCATGTTAACTGGATCGGGAAAGTCCACTGGGCAGTGACCGCCCCTAAAAAGGGTCATTTGTGAGACGCAGTCCCAGCTGGGAAAGCATGTCTCGTCCGATGAGAGCGTTGACTCCGACGGGCAATGACAAGATGTTCACAACTGCATGAGCTTTTCTGTTGTCGATGGTGATGCACACAGGAGAAGCGCTGCATTTTACTGTGGTGGTTCCTCCCACGCCTTCGATACCTGTGGCAGCTGGACGACATGGCCAGTCAGGTGGCCACCGTGTGGAACTGACAATGGTGACATCAGCGCCAGTGTCCATTAGGGCAGTTAGAACTATCGTGCCCCACTTGTAGGTGAAAACTGCCTCCACGGTTGGACGTTGGCCCATCTTCAGAGAAAGAAGTGCAGCAGTCCCTGTGGATCCAAATCCTTGACTGCCACGTTCTTTGGTCGAGGCAGGAGCAATGTCAGCTGTCAATTGTGGAAGCGGGATCAGTTGAGCTATTTTGCTTCCTTGTGGTACGTGGATAGGTGGAAAATCAGTCTTTGCCATTATAATGATCTGTCCGGTGAAATCTGCATCAATAAGTCCTGGAACAATGAAAAGTCCCTTTATAGCTGTCGAGGAGCGTCCCAATAGCAAAGCTCCTTGTGGTTGTCCATTGATGACAATCGGTCCTGTAACTGTTGTTGGAATCTTATATACGGTGTTGTCAATTAAGGTGACATCTACAGCTGTTGCCAAGTCGAGACTGAGGCTCCCTGTGGTGGCTGGCTGTAGGGTTGCAGCTGGGTGGGAGGTGACGTGGCGGGCTGCGCTGGAGCCGCAATTGTTGTCGTCGCGCGGCGGCTCGCGCTCCGCCGTCCGTTTCCCGGAAGATGACAGACACTGGTGTCATGGTGGTCATGCTGGCAGTTGTCGCACCAAACATGAGGTTTTCTGCACATTCGCCGCACATGACCCTTTTCACCACATCTATAGCACCGTGGGGGTCCCTCATGGCTCGGGCGCTGCTGTCGGTATGATGGACGAGGCCGTTGCAATGGAGCTAAAGCAGCTGCGAATGCCTGTGCCTGTAACGCCTGGCCCTGAGCTATTTCTTTCCCCACAGCCTGAATCGCTTCTACTAGCATGGCCTGCTCGCCAGACGGAACCCTACTCATGCGCTCTAGCATATCCTCTATAGTCGCATCTATGGGCAAAGTTAGTAAAATCCCCTTTACCCGATTGTTAGTATTTTCCATAACGCACTGTCGCAACAACGCCCCCTTCATCCATTCCGGGACGTCTGCCTTGTTTATGGCATCTGTGACCCGATCTACGAAACTCCCGAACGACTCCTCTCTCCCTTGCTTAATGCTCATATACGAGGGAGCTCCAGGCGATGTTCTAACTGAGCGCAAAGCATCTCGAGCCAAACGCATACTTTCCAAAGACACGTTTGGTCCAAGCTCCATCTGCGCCGTTATGCTTTGAAAGGGCCCGTACCCCAGCAGTTGCTGAGCGGTAACACCAAATAAAGGATCGTTCTCTTCCCTCTGCGTCTGCGCGGACTGCTCACACAAGCGAGTCCAATGACCCTGCCACAGCAGCAATTGCGACTGCGTCATAATCATTCTCATAATGCTCTTAATGTCCTCCGCGCACAGGATCCCCGACCCCCAGATATAATTTAACATCTGAATTGTCGGTTCTCCTCGCAGACCAGACTCGTTAACCGTGTTCCGCAACTGCGTAAGCAATTTCCAGTCAATCATATAGTGCTCTGCATCAATCCCTCCCATATCATTTGTCTGGAATATCACAGGGAACGCCTGAATCCCTTCTAGATCTTCTAACAACGCGCGATCCCCGTTTTCTATCGCATGTCTCTTTAACGAATGCCAATCTATACGCACTATCCGTCTCAGATTTTTCCCCTTTGACTGCTCTTCCCGAGTCGTCTCTTCCCCGGCCGGCGGGGCAGAGGGTTCGGGCGGTGGTGGCCAATCGTCACCTGCTGCACAGCAGGCTGCCTCCGCGGTCTGAGGGGTTGTTTGAGGGGCAAACCCGGCCGGACCTATCACCTTCACCGTACCCCCGATCGCTGGGTTCGGATCTGGATCAATGCCTAGATAGATTTTTCCCGGGGTGGTCAGTTGTTCTTCCCCCCCCTCTAACTTATTAGACGCGACCGCCGCAACCACCTTTTCCACCCGATACTTTTGCAAGCAGTTAGTAACCTCCCTCCATAGTTTCATCACTTTCTTAGCTACTTTATCGCCATCTATTACCGCGTCCCATAACGCATTCCCGAATTTTCGCCATTCCGATACCTCGAAAAGCGTATTATGATCCGCAAAGAATCCCTTAGCTTCCCCTAAAGCCACAAGCCCCGAAACATGCTTTAGGCCCTCTATTCCCCGCTTTTCTAAAAAGCGTAAAAGCAATTCACAGGCTACCTCACGCTCCATGACCTTTTTGGCTGGTCCAAGCCGTCACTCCTCGAAGCCTCTCTCCGCTTCGGCAAACTCCTCGAAGCCTCTCTCTGCTTCGGCAAACCAGATAGCGACGGGAGGGTTCCCTCTTAGGGATCTCCCGCGACCCCTACACCGGGTCTCCCGCTGTGCAGCACGAACACCCCCCTCTCTGGGTGTCGTCCAGAGCGTAGCCTGAAGCGGATAGCGGGTCAAACAGCCTCTGTTCTGTTCCCAGGCGCGGATGCGGAATCCCACTGCATAGCAGATCGCCGATCTTTCGCCCACCGGTTCGCTGCTAACCGGTGCTCTGTTCCGCTCTCGCCTCCTCGGTCAGAGTTCTAGACCCCTGAGATGTAGAGTGGGGTCCCTTGTTCGGGCGCCAGATGTTGCAGAATGGCGGAGGAGGCGAGGGAAGCAAGACGCAACTCAGTATGAGTTATAAGCAAGCTTCAACACTTTATTCAAGTTCTGCTATGCCTTTTATACACTGGAGGTTAATTATGTCTACTTATGTTAACTTATGCTTACATATCTATGTCTAATTGGCTAAGCACAAACCATGCCTACTCGTCTATATTTGATTGGTTAAATACAGAGCTATATTTGCATATTCCAGCCTCTTGCGGTTATCTACTTCTGAATTCTTCCCGCAGGTTCTACCTTGTAACTTTCCACTAGCTTCAAACTTTTCTCAGTTCCCAGGTCAGAGTGACCGTGGGAAGCTGCAGTTATCAGCAGTACAGCTCCCGTTATCAGTACTGCTTGCTCACAGCTGCTACATTCAGCTCTGTTCTCACAGTTGTTACATTCGGCCCTGTTCAGCAAGCCATTCCTCCACAGTTGTCTCCCATTTTCTCCATGGGTTACCTTGTATCTTTGTTTTTTCCATCTATTACAGGTCATGCTATGTCATTCCTGGGGTCGCTGGGGTTGATATCTATTATTTGTGATCTGACTTGTTTGTACCCCCAGCGATCCCCTATATACTGACTCCTTTATGCGCAATAGTATCTACTTACTGGATTGTTTTTCTGCTGCTGGCTGTGTCCTTTGTACTGGGCCTAGTAATTGGCAAAACACCAGTCTAGCATAGCTGTGCAAATAAATCTGCTTCTTTTTGCAACACTCATATATATCAATTTCTCATTTACTTCAGGATTCTTCAGAGTGCTAATAAATATTACTTTATAATTTCCAAGTCTTCCACCAGTGAGTAGTCTGAGCATACACAAGAAGTTGGGAGGAGACACAGCTGGGACAGCTGACCCCAACTGACCAAAAGGATATCCCATACCATATGTCATCATGCTCAGCCATAAAAGTTGGGCGAAGAAGGAGAAATGAGATGACATTCACAGTTGTACAATATTCATATAAGTTCACAGTTAGATTACAGCTATTCATATAGTGGAGGTCTTTTCCAGTTGATACTATGCTTTCTTTCCTCTTAATAAGATCAAACAAGATCCTGTCTAGAATTCATATTTCAGCTAATCACTGTGGGATAATTCAGAAAACTCTGTTTTCTTCACTATTAGAATTGAAGTTACCACTTCACCTGTAATCCATGAATACATCACCAGAAGATTATTTGAACATAGTGCTTTAATACTCATCTTTTCTCAGTCAGTAAGGAGAGAACTAAAAAGTACCCATTTTCTTTTTTATGTCTCCGTTACATGTCAATTCTTTTTTAGTCAAAATTTTTTTCTCTTATGAAACAGACTTGCAGTTAAAGCTTCTCAATAGATGTTTTCCCCCTTCCCTGCCTGTTTTTCCCCCCTCTAGGTACATTCACCATTGTCCCCAATTTATTTATACTTTTAAATTGTAGTTGTGATGTCATAATAAATAATTTAAGTAAGAATGCAGCAAGGACATGTTGCAGTTTCAAGATGACATTCTTTCAAAGAGATCAAGGAGCGGGGCGGGGCAGGAATTCAACTTTGCTGAACTAACCTGGCAAGTCATTATTAGTGCTTTGAAAGAGAGAATGAGTTTACAGAAAGAAATGTCCAACATTTCATGTTCATTGGCACTTTCTTATCTGTCAGTACTTCCTAACGTCTATTGCTCAAGGTATATATATCAATGGTTATTTTGTAAGCCCGTATAAAGCTTGTTGTCACTCAATATGTACTACCTGCATGTACCTCAATACACTTTCTCAAGTTTTCTTCCTTTCCCTGTTGAAAATCATCAAATAAGGAGAGCATCTTTTCTACATATTTTGGAGTTGCTAAAGAATGAGAAACACTTTGGTGAAAGAAGCATCTTCCAACAGCAGATAAAAGTGATAGCGGCTCCAGATTAGATCTGTAAGCACATTTAGGTTTCTAACTATTCTTTGATTTTGGTGCACCATAACAGTATTTGAGTAAGGTGTTCAATATCCCTGCTCAGCTGCATTTTACTCAGTATTTCAGACAATCCTGTCTTTTGCTATAGATAGAAATGTTACCTCTATGACTATGTAAGGCTTTCAGTCTTACAATTTGGTGGCTTACATCAAAAGACATTCAATCACTTTATTATTCATAGATGACAGTTGAATGGAAAATTTCATTTCTCAATGTCAGTTCACTCATTTCATGCTTGAAGTACCCTGTACTTTTATCTTTGAAATGATGGTGCTATGCTTGGAGGAAGCAACACAAGCTGAGTGGTTTTAAGCTCACTAGTTAAGACTTTTGTTTATGTTTATATTTTAAATTGTTAGTTATTACCTAATGCAGTACAAGGGAAGTCCACCTGGATCTAAATCAGGTATAAATGCTATTACAAGGTTCACTTTTTGTTTCCAGCCATGTGGACAGACTGCATAGTCCCTTTTTATCAACTGCTTGTGTTGAGCTCATTTGGGACTCCATTCAAATGAAAAATTTTGTCACATAATAAGTTTGAACTGAGACTTCATGTTTCCTGTCTAAAGCCATTGACCCATGGGTGAACAGAGAGCAAAGATACTCAGTAAGTAGGAAAGGGAGCAGCAAATGTAATTACAACAATACATTTTTTACCTTTGTCATGATTAACCTAGCAAGTGAGAATCAGTGACAAAGGGTTGCAATGAGTGGTGTTAAATTGCCAGGAAATAGTAAAATTCATTAAAACCAAAACATGATCCTGGTGGATTTTAGAGAAGTTAATCATTGTAATGATAGTGTTACTCCACTGTGCATTCTGTAACTGCCGGTGTAGAAGAGACAGCTGTGTCTGAAAGTCAATGCCTGCAGCCCAACACGGATACAGAATAGATACTACCGTAACATGCTTTTCTCCATCTTTTTTTGGGATTCAATAAAAATAATGTAAGGATCTTAGAGGTTTATATATTAAATGTTGAAAATGCTGGCTTCACTGGTCACTTGGCCACCAGCCAGCTGTTCAAACAATGTAACACCAGCTCGGACCAAGGCAAGCCCAGACCAGCACAGAAACCCTGCACTGTTGGGTCAGTACAAGGAGGGAGACTGCCTTTGTTTCGATTTACATCTAAGCTGTCCATCCATGGCTTTTTTTGTTGTTTTGGTTTCCTTCACTTCATAGAATCTCAGCAGTATTGCTTGAAAGCAATCTCTGGAAGTCATCTGATCCAACATCCCGACAGGAGCAGGACTGTTGCCAACATGAGATCTGGTCACTGTGACTTTGGCTAGCTGAGCCTTTAAAACCTCAAAGGATGCAGATTTTACACTATGTCAACCCGCTCCAGTGATCAACAACCATTCCAGTAAAAATACATCTTCTCCTAAGAGTGTAACCTCAGGCTCCCAAACAGCAACCTGTGACCATTGTCCCTTGCTATAACTGTGCTGTGTTTGTAATTCCACCTGACGTAGATGTAGGTTGCAAACGATGCACTCCTTAACCTCATCTCCTTCTCATTGAGCAAGGCCAGCACTCTCAGTCTCTGCTTTTAAGTGATGTGCTGAAAGCCCCTAACCATTCAGATATCATCTTGGCCTTATTTTTTTTTTCTTCTTCCATCTTATTTGCCTTTTCTTGCCCTGACAGATGTTTATCCCACATACATTGTGGTCACTGTTTCAGAGCAGCTCTTTAAGTCTTACACTTTGAACTAGTCCTGAGTGCTTGTGAAGAGTAGTTTCTTCCCTCAGGGGCTCTCTAATATCTCTCACTTGAAGTTACAATACCTAGAATAGTAGAATTTGCATTTTTCTCGAATATAATAGCTGCCCAGTCTGTCACATTGTTTACCAGTGTATCTGTTTTGAGATTTTTAACAAAGCAACTAAAAATGTATTTCAAAGTCCCTTTATAATTAGAAAGTCTCGAAATAGATCTCAGACTGTAGGTATTCCTATTCCTGAATTCCCAAAAGGAATTTAGTGCTGAAGCTTTAAATACTGACACTTAATTCCACATTTCAGTGTGGTGAATGGAGTGCAACCTAATAATGTTTTTTCAGATCATTAACAATCAAATTATACGAGCTGTAGGAGATTTTACGTTTTAGAAATTGAAGCCAGCTTGCTTCACAAACATCAATTTTTGGCCTCTCAGAGCCATTTCATATATTTATTTCCTTTGAATATACTATTTGTACTGCACATAATTTTTGAACAAATTTAAGAAATTTTACAATTTGAAATGTATATAATTAACTTTAACCAACTTATGCTTTTAAGATTGAAAAATTTTTACTGGATATTTAAAAATAATGTGAATGGAAAGAAGATCTAGTGGAACTGAAAAATTTTAGAAAAATACATGCCCAAATGTTATACTAATTGTTTTGATATATGACAGAACAAAACATTTTCAGATTTTTCCTCTTTATTGTAATACAAATGGAAAAAATATTAATTTGTGTGTAACTCCTGTTAAAATAGGTTTTCTTACCTTGCTGCTATAACAGTATACCTGTCAAAATAAATTACATATCAAAATCTCACTTCTCAGCGGAGCTTTTAATTATTTTCTTTTTGCTCTCTGCGCAAAACCTGAAATGTTTTTGAAATGGAATAACATACTTTAATGAACTCTATCTTAAATGACTGCCCTAGGCAAAATGCAATTTAAGTACAAAGAATAAAATGAAACCTTAATATGTATCAAGAATGTACAAATGAATTCTGAATTTTGACAAGAGCTGGTACAGACAGCATGTTGCCTCAGGAAGCCAGCGCTCTAACTTAAAGTAGTATGGATAGTTCTGCTGTCAACATGATTACTTCATATCATATACATTTTCCTTCTGAACTCTAGAGGCTCAGTTCAGCGAAGTGTTACACTGTTGTATTCTCTATGGGTTTTTTTTACTCCCAGATTACTGGAGAAAAAACAGAAGTGGAAACATTATATTCAAGTATGTTTGCATACATGTTTATTATCACTTTTACCTTCTTGCTGTATTGTAGTTCATTTTCTCCTCTTTTACATGAGAACATTTCAGTTTGGTAGAAGAAATCCCAGGGAAGGAAAAAAGAATGCCACTCACTCCCCCTCATCTGGTGATAAAGATAAAAAACAGACTAGCCTTGCTTCTGTAATACAGCATTGCTAAATTACCCACTATGTGAATTGGTACATAGCTACTGACCAAATGAGTATCAATTCCTGACTGTCCAGGGGGCCTTCATTTCCAGACAGGTATTGATAAAACTATTTTTTTTTTTACTTTTTTCTAAATATCTTGAGTTCCAAGAAGTTTGTACGCTTATGCAAAGCTGAGGATAAAACCATGTTATTATTCCATACTTTGTGTAGGTTATCAGTGAAACATAGTAAAATTGCTTATTTTTTCCTCTTTGTATAACAATCATTATGCTTTATTGTATTATTAAAATGAGTGATAATTTTTTGTTAAATAACAGATAAATTAACCACTGATTTATATTTTTTTCTACATTCTCTTACATTCCAAAGTCTTTTGTACTGTTATGATTTGAAAAGTTGTAGTGAGTTGACCCTGGCTGGACACCAGGTGCCCACCACAGCTGCTCTATCACTCCTCCTCATCAGCTGGACAGGGTAGAGAAAATATAACAAAAGGTTCATGGGTTGAGATAAGGGCAGGGAGAGATCACTCACCAATTACTGTCATCGGCAAAACAGACACAACCTGGGGAAATTAGTTTCATTTATTACCAATCAAATGAGAGTAGGATAATGAGAAATGAAACTAAATCTTAAAATACTGTTCTGCCACCCCTCCCTTCTTCCTAGGCTCAGCTTCACTCCCCATTTCTGTACTTTCTCCCCCCCAAGCGGTGGAGGGGCATGGGGAATGGGAGTTGTGGCCAGTTCATCATGTTGTTTCTGCTGCTTCTTCCTCTTCAGGAGGAGGACACCTCAAGCTCTTCCACCACTCCAGCATAGGGTCCTTCCCACAAGAGAGCTCTCCATAAACTTCTGCAATGCTAGTCCTACCTACAGGTTGCAGTTCTTCACAAACTGCTCCAGCATGGGTCCCCCACAGGGTCACAAGTCCTGCCAGAAAACCTGCTCCAGCATGGGCTTCCCAGAGGGTCACAGCCTCCTTTGGGCATCCACCTGCTCTGGCATGTAATCCTTCATGGGCTGCAGGTGGATGTCTGCTCCACCATTAACCTCCATGGACTGCAGAGGGACAGTCTGCCTCACCACGATATTCACCATGGGTTGCAGGGGAATCTCTGCTCCGGAGCACCTGGAGCACTTCTTCCCCTTCCTTATTTTCTGACCTTGGTGTCTGTAGAGTTATTCCTCTCACATATTCTCACTCCTCTCTCTGGCTGCAGTTGCTGGTGTTGTGCAGCAGTGTTTTTCCCTCTTCTTAAATATATTATTACAGAGGTGTTATCACTGTCACTGATGGGCTCAGCCTTGGCTAGAAGTGGGTCCATTTTGGAGAGTGCTGGCATTAGTTCTATCAGACATGCTTCTTCTAACAGAAGCTAATCCTGTAGTCCCCTGCTACCAAAACCTTGTCACGCAAACTCAATACAAGAGTATTAGAGTTTAGTAGTTAGAATACCACATTAAATTATTTGCTTTTACAGAAGTAGTCTTACATGACTTATTTATCTGTATGTCAAAATTGGTGTATCAGTGATTATACAAGAAATTAAAATATTCTTTCCATGAAAGGAAGAATTCTGTTGCTCCAGTGTCAGATAATTAACTGCAAATGAGATGAGTTGCTTAATTCTGTTTTATATATGTTTACTGTTGGTTTTACAGGATCAGATGATAGCCCAGGCTGTTTATCTCTCTTTCATCTTTTGTGTTGGGTTGGAAGGAGAGGTGTTACAGTGTGCAGGTTTTTTACTTCACTTATTCAGTTTACTGCAAACTATGAGTGACACACCTGGAAAACATGAGAGACATACTTGCAGACTGACCAAAATGGTGCTGCAAAATGCTTCATCCCAGCAAGAAAATTGCTAATGGGAGGGTGCATTTTTTGTGAAGATTTGAGTCATATACCATACATACCAGGTCTGCATCATCACACGTTCAGAGATCACACAAACTTACAGTTGAACTCAGATTCAAAACCGAAAGAATTTATAAATTTTTAACTCGTATATTATTGAGCTATATTTTACCATCTTAATTTCAGTGGGATTGTTTACATTTTCATTATGTTTTCAATTTACTATCAATAGGAAAACAACAATAAAAAAATTTTTCCAGAAGTAAAATCATATATATTGTTTGTGGACTTTCTTATATTTTATATTTTTATATTTCATATTCTTTTTAAGCAATTATTAATGTTTTTACCTCTCTTAATCTGAGTAGCCTACAAGTAATATCCTTCACTTTAAAGTGGCAAATTTTAAAAGAAGCTTTTGAGTTTTAAGTGAATCAACGAGAATAAATGTAAAAAGTTAGTTCCAACCACACGAATGTGCCCTTCAGTTTAAAAGGATTAGGGATTTAATTACTTTCAAAGATTTTTACAGGGGTTTAGGTATCTTAGTCTTAGCAGTTACAAAATGTAGCCTGCATATGGTTAAATGTTCAACTTGTCTTTGTCTGCCATGCTTATACCCTACATATGCTGTATTTCTGTTTATTAATTTATTTTTTATCAAGTAAAACAGAATTAACCTTAAGTATAAAAAAAGATAAAGTATAGAATTTATACATCAAAATGCAACAGGCTGAATGTCCTGAACAAAGATGAGATACACTGTATCATTGCTTACTTAATTTCAAATATCTATTTGAAAATCTCCTTGGAATGAAATCTCTATCAAAATACCATATACCTCCAAATTCAGTCATGGATACAGCTATGGATTCTTTTGTTGCCTGGAAGATACGACAGAGTATTTTGAAGTGAGGTAATGGCTATAAGCTTTAATTCCCTTTGAGGTATTCCCTAATGAGGTATCACAGAATGGTTGCAATAGGAAGGAACCTCTGCAGAGGTCCCATCTTGTTCAAATATCCTGCTCAGAGAAGGGTCAGCTAGAACAGGCTGCTGAGGGCCAAGTCCCATTGGGTTTTGACGGAGACTCCACATCCTCTCTGGAAATCCTGCTAGTGTTTGACCACCTCTACAGTGAAAGAACTCTTTCATGTTTAAGGGGAATTTTCTGATTCAGTTTGTGCCCATTCCCTCTTGCCCTGCCACTGAACATCACTAAGCAAAGTCTGGCTCTATCCTTCCTAGTATCTCCCATGAATCTCCATACTTGGAGGTTTCCAGAACTTAATTGGACATTGTTCTGAGAAACCTTTTCTAACTGAATGTGCTTTGTGCTGGAGGTAAATCTAGACAACTGTTAGATTGCCCTTCTAAGTACAAGATTCTACGATTCAATATAGTGGGAATTAAACTTGGCAGGTCAGATTTATCCCTGATGTCACTGCATTTACAAAATCATTAAAATGAATTTGAGAAGGGGTTTTTAGGTACATTAAAAGCTTACACTAATTAAAAGTGCTAGTTAAATGCAAACTTGAAATGTACTCTGTCATGTAAGGCCCCACTGTGGGGATTTTTACTTCTACTGTAATATAGTTTATTGGTTTTATTACTTTCTGTAGAAGAGACACAATGAAGGAAACGTGTTACGTAGGTATGGCTTTTATTAGTTCACCTCCCTTTAAAGAAACCTTGTAGAAACTGGAATAGTTTAAAGGTTAATTTACACAATTTGAGGTAGGTGAAATGGATAAGAAAATCCTTATGCTAAAGTGAACTAGTTCTCAGTATGCTGCATGTAACTTCCAGAAAAAAAAAACTAAACCGTCTCCCGTAAGAATCATGTCTTCTTAGATCTAAAAGGAATAACATTTGAAGTTTATATTGGCCTTAGGCACTGCAGAACTTAAGCAGCAGAAAGATTTTAAATCTACTTTTCTTACTACTTCATGCAATGATTAATACCACTTTTTTTTTCCCATCTTTTCACAAATATATGCCTTGCTACAGGTTAGAGCTTGCAATGGCCCTATCAGAAGAGTGAAGTTCAGTCAGTGAAGTTATACTGTGGATCAGTGCTCAGGTGCAGCAAAATTCATTAAACAATTCTCACAAGACCTGAAACATTGGGTCCTACTCTTCTATAGCAAAATACATCTCACGCTAAGGCTTGTTTTTAGACTTTCCCAGTTGCCATGAACCAGTATCCTCAACACTGACATTTGTAATGTTCCAGAGAAGCTAATTTACCTTTCAAAATTATGTATATGTGATCTTCCTAGAATAATATAAAGGAAAAAATAAAAAAAGGAATTCACCTAAAATCTAAGTTTGCCTCCAGTTATTGAATCTACTCAGAAACGAGAGACACTGTGGGTGATACCGGCCAGAGAGTATGGAAGTTATTGCCTTAAACCTACAAGGCTAATGACCCAGGTGAATAGACTCAATGCATCTATTTAGGTGAAAACCAATTAAAAGCTTCTAATTAGAACCAGTTACAATAAGGGCTCTTATTTTCCTTGATTAGTAACCAGAAGAAAAATAAATGAGCCACTTCACAGGGGTATCCAGTATTCTTTCCTTTTGGAAGTTTGACGTTTCTTTATACTGGAATGCAAAGTTACTCTAAGAGTCATGATTACTACAATGGCTGAAGGTTTGGTGCTGTATTTTATTAAGTACTATAATTTGGAGAGATTATCCTAGAGAGAGGTTAGCCAAAATCACCAATAACCTTCTGTACTCAGTATGGAAAAAGTGTACGGAAATGAGCAAATAGCAGGTTGAGTGCTTGGCTGCCAGAGAGGATCAATTCACCATTGTACTGTCTGCAAGTTCAGCTCCCTCTGAAGAGGGGATACTATGGAAAGCTATGAAATTCACAATGGCAGTAGTAAGTAAAAAATGCTTACAGTAAACATCACTAAATAATGAGAAGTGATAAGCTATAGATGGAGAAATGCTAATCATAACTACTCCAGCAGCTGTTCGTCTATGATTTGAATACTGTACATCTAGGAGGGTTTATCACAAACCTCTGAAGAACAACAACTTAAGACTGTACTTATCCAACATGTTTAGTAAAAACATTTAAAGAAAAATAATTACATTTTATGGAGCTTAACAGGTTTTTACTGCCACATACAGTAGTCAGCACTTAGGGCAGCACTTTTGAATTAATTTTGATGCCCAAGGACACAATTTAACCACTAATTTGTTTTCATATAGAGCAAATTCACTGACTTAAATGAAATAACTCCCAGATTACTGTCATAAGAAAGTCAGACTCTTACTACGTTTGTTTTTTTTTTAATTCACTTCCATCAGTAACATATTGAATGGAATCTAGCACACTGACATTACTGATGTAAGTATAGCCATGTGCTTTGAAAAAGTCACAAAGTGGGCTTGATTTATCCCTATTACTGACTTTTTGAGACTAAGTGTGGGGCGGAAAACTACATTTGGTACAATGAATGTCTGTTGATCTCTGCACTTTTATGATATGATTCTCTAGATGGTCAGAGAGTGAATTCATAGACACATTCCTTTATCAGGAATCAAGTTGTTAAAACCAGGCAACGTATTTGGGTAGAAACATAGTGCATCCTTTGCTTTTGTTAAAAAGACGATATATTTATTGCAAAGAAGAATCCAGCTTTTTTTCAATAAGCAATGCATCTAATCTCAGAGACAACATATATAGCATAGACAATATGTCTATATCAAAAAAGTGAAGCACCTGTTTCAGTAAACAATGTTTCTAATTTCATAAGAAATTACTTTGGCTTGCTAGTTGATACATAGTCTCTGTCTCAATATGAAATCTTTCTTCTTTGCAGGTTTGAGCAGATGATGCATGTAATATATGTTCAGATAGTCAGCACGTATGTTTCAACAGGAAACATAATTGATTAAATTATAGCGCATCTGATTCAAGAAGAAGACCATCTCATGTGATGGATAATTCATGAACATCTTTCAAAAGATGATGCATCTATCACCTATATCAAGTTTACTGAACATTGCGTTTTTTTTCCGTGTGCGGTATGTAAGACTTTCTTGATCTCAGCGATTCATGTTTTATATTCCTGCTAGTATTCTAACATATCCATATTACCTGTACTTTTGCAAGTGAACAAAAAGTAGATGTTATAAGAAATGAAACATCACATTACATCTACAACATATTCAATCTCATCTCCATTTCCAAATCAAATGTGATACTCCAATCTCTCAATTAACACCACAGTGTTGTGCTGAGTAAAAGCAGCATTAGTACTTTTTTACAGTAAAAAATTTGCAAACTTTTAACTAAATTTTCAAGACAAAGTTTACATTAACAAATAATTTGGAAAAATAAGGAATATATCATTCCTAAAAATATACATGCTCACACTATCTATCCAATTCAACATACTTCTGAACAAGTTTTTAAAGCAGCCTTAGGCAGGCAAAGGTCTTTCTTCTGCATTAAAATCTAACTTTCACAAAGTTATAATCTATTTGATAATTTTTTTGAGGTTGCAAAATTCAAATTAATTAAGTTTGATCTCATTCCCACAGTTGTACATATTTACATACTCGTTATTTCTGTTCTCTTTTCTGACATTTTATGTTTTTCTCGAAAGTTCATTGAGTTTGTGATGCTTAGTTACAGTAAATAAATCCTCATTTTTATTTCAGTTTGAACTGATTTATTTCAGCCAATTAAACAGTACATTTCTGGTAGAAAACTAAATTTTCTTTTTCTATGTGTAATAATGATAGAAACATAATAGTAATTCTCCCAAATTGTACTTCTGTAATATTCTGATTTTAATTTGAAAAGAAATACATAGAAGAAAATTATGTAAAAGTGACAAACTTCCCACTGTAATTCAAGTAAGTATACTTGTTATTTCCTATTCATACTATGAGAAACATTTCAACTATTGCAGTGGAGATAAATATCTTCAAGTATGGTTTCATTTTTATGTAAGAAATGGCTTGCTGTTTAACGAGCCCTGCAACAATTTTGCCAATTTAGTCCACAGGCCAACTCATTGATTACACTACAGTCTGCACGAATATCATTTGTAAACATGTGGCATAGAAGAATCATGCGAAGGAAGATGTCATATTGTATCAAATATCTTGCACTTCTTGTGTGTTATTCTGCCTGCAGTGATGGCAGATGCTCTTTAGGAAGAATGTACTATCCTGTCCACTAACTGAGGTCTATTTCCTTCATTAACACTGCCCCTCCACTCCCTCCCTAGACAGTGCACAATTATGACAAATTCCCTTTCTTATCTTCTTCTAAATCTTTTGTCTATGAATTTGTCTAATCTCTTTTTGCACCTGCAGATACTATTTGCTCCCACAGTCTCCTACAGCAACAGATTCCAAAAGTCCACTAACTGGTATGTAAAAAAGTGTTATCTTATCTGTTTTAAACTGATCTTTTATTACTTTAATGACTGTCTCCTCACTCCAGTATTGTAGGATTGTCTTCTAAACTCAGCTTGTCTATCACTTGTTTGATTCTGTTAACCTCAATCATATCCTCACTCTATCTTTTTCCTCATTGCATCGAGTAGTCACAAGCCTGTTAGTATTTCCTTATAGAGCAGCTACTGCATTCACTTTTTCAGTTGCCTTTCTCTGTAAATTCTTGAATACTGCTTCTTTTTTCAGATGCAGAGACCACAACTTTTTATAGTAACTGAGGATGTGAGTATGCCAAGGTGATGTCGTCCTACTTCTGAACTCATATCTCCTTATGTTAATTTGTGCAGCAATGTCCATTTTAATATTTTATTGCTGTGAAAAAAAAAATATACATGAAGGCAATACATGGAGACCTTTCTGTGGTGTAATATGGGGAGAAACATAAGAGGAGCTAAATTAGGTCAGACCAAAGATCTGTTTAATTGATCTCAGTGGCTATGTCCACTTTGCAGAGTATAACTCCACTAGGTGCCCTGAGGGTTGCCTCTTGTGTTTGCAATTTACTGTTTTTATTTGCACATCTGAAAGGAGTTATAGGTACACGTCCTCCATTTCATATAGTTGAATTTACTTTGGAAACACAACTAGATGTGCAGGCAGACAGGGAGTCAAGTATTTCCCAACAGGACAACTAGGAGATTGGGACAGTGTACACATTACAGATGGTACCTGCTCTGCAGTATATAAAGGTACTGCTGGTGGGTTGAATTTGTCCTGCTTCCAGACACCCACCCATCTGCTCTCTTACACCCCTGCCTCAAGAGCACAGGGGAAGAAAATATAAATGAAAAGCAAATGGGTCAGGATAATGACAGGGAGTTCACTTACCAATTACTATCACAGGCAAAACAGATCATGTCTGATAAATTTGGTGGCCTTCTACAATGTGGGTACAGCATTGGTGGATGGGGATGAACAACTGATGTCACCTACCTGGACTTGTGCAAAGCATTTGACACTGTCCTGTATGACATTGTTGTCTCTAAATTGGAGAGACATGGACTTGACATATAGACCACCCAGTGGATAAGCAACTAGCTGTATGGTCGCACTCAAAGAGTAGTGGTCAATGGCTCGATGTCCAAGTGGAGATCAGTGACAAGTGTCATTCCTTAAGGGCCAGTATTGGGACCGGTGCTGTTTAACATCTTTGTTGGCAACATGAACAGTGGGATCGATTGCACCTTCAGCAAGTTTGTCAATGACACCAAGCTGTGTGATGCAGTCAACATGCTGGAGGGAAGTGATGCCATCCAGAGGGACCTTGACAGGCTGCAGAGGTGGGCCTGTGTGAACTGCATGAAATTCACAAGGCCAGGTGCAAGGTCTTGCGCCTGGGTCAGGGAAATGCAAGCACAAATATAGACTGGGTGGAGAATGGATTGAGAGCATCCCTGAGAAGGATT
Source organism: Podargus strigoides (assembly GCA_028020825.1). Lineage (NCBI taxonomy): Eukaryota > Metazoa > Chordata > Aves > Caprimulgiformes > Podargidae > Podargus > Podargus strigoides. The sequence goes on along the minus strand of CM051621.1, from coordinate 22,397,079 downwards.
TCAGGGTGCTGGTTGTTGAAAAGCTCAACATGAGCTATCAATGTGTTTGCAGCCCAAGAAGCCAATTGTGTCCTGGGTTGCATCAAAAGAAGTGCGGCCAGCAGATCAAGGGAGATGATTCTCCCCCTCTACTCTTCTCTCATGAGACCCCACCTGGAGTACTGTGTTCAGCTGTGGAGCCCACAACATAAGAACATGGACCTGTTGGAGCAAGTCCAGAGGAGCACTTTTCCTATGAAGACAGGCTGAGAGAGCTGGGGTTCTTCAGCCTGGAGAAGATGCCAGGGAGACCTTCTAGCAGCCTTCCAGTACCTGGAGGGGCCTACAAGAAAGCTGGAGAGGTACTTTTCACAAGGGCATGTAGTGATAACACAAGGAGTAAAGGCTGAAAACTGAGAGAGTAGATTTAGATTAGATATTAGAAATTCTTTACTGTGGGAGTGGTGAGACACTGAAACAATTTGCCCAGAGTAGTTTTGGCTGACCCCTCTCTGGCAGTGTTCAAGGCTGGGTTGGATGGGGCTTTGAGCAATCTGGTCTAGTGAGAGGTGTCCCTGTCCATGGAAGTGGGGTTGGAACTAGATGATCTTTAATGCCTCTTCCAACTTGAACCATTCTATGATTCTACGAAAAATTTATTACCAATTAAAACCAGACTAGAATGGTGAGAAACAAAGGCTCAACTTAACTTCCTCATTCACATCTTTTCTGTCGCCTCTTCGTGCCCCAAGCAGTGCAGGGGAAAGGAGAATAATAGGCTGCAGTCAATCCATAACAGTGTGTCTACGTTTAGCCAGTACTCAGGGCTAAACCGCAGCAGCTGGTCTATCACCTGATGCTCCCTCCCCAGATGAGAAGGAGAATCAGGGAAAAAAGGGAGAAGGTCCATGAGCTGAAGTAGAAACAGATTTCATGAAGTAACAAAACTAATATAACAATCAACATAAAGTACAGAGGATTCTACTCAGCCCAGTCCTTTATGTTGACAGCAGGAACAGAAGACCACAAAGGAGGACCCTCAGGGAGAGAAAGAAACCCACCTCAGTGAGCTCCCTCCTTTTATAATGAGCATGATTAAGTGGTACGGGATACACCTGTGAGTCAGCTGCCTTGATTGGAACTCTCAGGTGACTCAGGGCTACTCATGGCCTGCCTGCATGGCTGGCCCATGGGTCTGTGCCTGGGGAACCAGGACGCAGTGGTAGCCAAATATTTCTCTGCTCATCTACTAAGGCTGGAAAATTGGTGAGGTATATAGCAATGTGCCATAGCACTCTAAAGGTACAGTGACATCTGACCATTTTTTCATGGACTATAACAGCTACATATTGCCCTATATGACACTATGTTTACGCACAGACACAAAAACCTGTCTTGCACTTTTTCTCATAAATTATGTAGGATTATCATCTTGACATAGCTTCCCCTGTCTGACTTACCCAACCTTTAATCTTTCTCCAATGCATGGCATTGACTCACATTTCACAGGCCTGAAATACAAAGCTCACTCTACTTTGTGAATCAGGATTCCAGTTTCTTATACTAGTCATCAGTGTAACTGCTCAAAAAAAAAACCCTAAAGGGAAATCGAATGCATAACACTAGGCAATAGAATTTTACTTTGCTAAAAAACACTCTAAATGGCTAGAATTCCTCAATTTTGGACCTTAAAGTCCTAAAAAGTACATCTGAATTGTTTTGAAGTGACACAAAAGGTATCTGTTAAATTCTTGATTGTATAGATAAAGTAAGGATGTGCTATAGTAAAAATGAAGAAGCAATTGGGCTTTCAGTGGGTTGTTTTTTTCAGTTTCAGTAGAGGAGAATTTAAATGCCTTTTAGTTCTAGTAAAAATAGACAAAAATGAATCTAAGGAGTTACTTAATTTTTTCAAAATTAATTATACAGTCTTGTCTTCATAAACACCAAGTTGCATCAAAGAAACAAAGGCAATTATTGATCCATGGCTACATAAGAAAGTTGGAAAAAGAAAAAAACTATAAATTTTTGCAAAATAAAACTACTGTAAATGGACACACATCACTAATGATGTTTTAGTGTGCAGCCTGAAAACATGCTGCAAGGGAACAATAGGGATACATTTTTATTTGAAACTTTTTAGGATTAACAATCCAAATTAAAGACAGAGAACTGCAACATATCTAGCTGTCTTTTATACTTCTTTATACTTTGCAATTTTAGTAGTGCAGTATGCAATTTAAATATACCTTTTTAATGAGCAATAATGCAGTTAGACATTAAATATATTTTAGTGGCAATACCTTTCCTAAAATAATATTTTAAATCTTTGGTAAAGCGATTTGAGAGGAGGGAGAGGTGGAAAACTAATAAAAGTATTATATCAAATAGTTTATAGATTGAGATAAAGACAGTTTAATCAGTGAAGGAAAGAAAAAACAAACAAGTGATGCAAAGGTCGTTAATGACCACCTCCCACAAGCAGACTGATGCCCAGCCAGTCCTCAAGCAATGGATACTTTGGAAAGACTACTCCCAGTTCTATTACTGATCATGATGTTACATGGTACAGAATACTCCTTGGTCAGCTTGGGTCTTCTGTCCCAACTACATCTGCTCCCAACCTCTTGCCCTCTCCCAGCCTACTCACTGGGGAGGCAGACTGAGAAAAAGAGAAGGCCTTGATGCCGTGCAGGCACTGCTCAGGAACAGTCAAAATATTGCTGTGTTATCAACATTACTTTGTTCTCAAATCCAAAACATAGAGCTACAGGCTACTACAAAGAAAATGAACTCCATCCCAGTCAGAACCTGTGCACTTATATAATAAAATCTTGATTCAAATTAGCAGTTCTAAAACAATTTGATAAATAAACCTAAAAACCAAATCAAAATTATTAACCTGGTTACCCTCTTATCCAGTATCTCTAGCATTTTGGATTAATATATTCTTTTGGTAATTTCTAATAAAATTCTAGCTATGACATATACAAAAAATAAATAGAAGTGTCACAAAATCATTTAATCCGAGAAAGGTCTTTTTGTTTGCCTCCCCACCAATAAATGTATCCTAAAAAAATCTGTATTGTGAGTCACGTTCACTGAACTGTGCTTCCCACATCATAGCTTGTGTCTACTGTGACTATAGTCTTTAGAGCACTTCGGATAATTTGCTGCCAAAACCTCCCTTCTGACAGTCACCATGATAGTATATAGGATTTGACTTTTCCTCTGATGTCACCTGCAATAGTTATTAAAGAATAACTATTAGAAAGAACCCCAAGCTCCTACAAAACTATATGTTTAAGTGGAAATTAAAGCTAAATCTCCAAGTTCCTTTTGCTAGACGCAGATGATTTAACAGTCTATAAGAAACTTCGGCTTTTATTGTGGAAAGCTTTTGTGAAAGAGGAAGACACTGTCGTAAATAAGAGCTAGCTGACAAAATTCTGCTCTCTTACTTTAGTCATCTCAGGACAGATGAGGATAGCTCTTTGTTTTCAAAGTATGAATGTCCTAACAGCCATAGCAGAACAAAATGAGTTATTTTCAAGTTTCCAAGTAAAGAACTATATGGAGGTGGATTATTGACATTCTGACTCTAAATGCTATCCAGGAAACTGAATTTCCAAACAAGCTGAACAGAGTCTGTCCTTTAAATGGTGAGAAAAAGTCAGTGAGAAAACTCACAGAGAATATGATGTATCATATATTTTGAGCTTGGATACAGTAAAGCTCTCTTACTGGATTTAGGATTTTGTATTGTGAAAACTGTTTTCCACAATATCATGTTCCCATGCATAGAACATAAGTCTTGCCAAAGACAGAATTTAGTTCTTTTTAAAGATTATTACTCAACCAAAACTTCACTTGCTTTACAGCAATGATACTCTTCTTGGTCATGAACAGATCAAAATTCAGTCTCAATCCATTTTACCTTACATTCAATTTATTTTAAGGATAGAATGCTCCAAATTGTAAACAGAGGTGATCAAATACTTGCTTTGCATTTTTTCTCACTCATTATGGAAGATCTGATTAAAGGAATTTATTGCATAGCCTGCTTTCAGAAATTTTTTTCAGAGACAGTGAATGACACAATTATCTCTAACAATTTGCAATAAATAAGGTGGACAGATCTAATAATTTATTGTGGAGTTTTGCACCACAGAAATCCAGTGGCCATTTTATAGATGCAGGATATAAATAGTTTTTAATTACAAATTCAGATATTATTAGCTATAAAAACTCCAACAAATAAATGAAATATCTAATGACAGACTGTAGGTACAGAGGTTGGACAGATGTTCTTAAGAGGTCAAATTAATTTATAAGAAAAGCTTAGCAAGCATAACAGGTTTCCCTATTAACCACTAAGTATTTTCTCCAGAGTTCAAGTTCCTGCTGAGCCACAGACAACCTCTTCTACTTTATGCATCTCATTTAGACATGATTTCAATTATAGATTATGAACATAGGAATCTTCTCTTTTAGCTTAGTTACGTGTATTCACGTGTTAAATTCTGGATTCTGGAATATAAAGTCAAGTAAGTTTCATATATAAATGTGTGAGGGGGAAGTTTCAGAACACGAAGTGTCCTGGTTTCACAGGTACAATCATGGGCCAGCCATGGCAGGCAGGCCACGAGTAGCCCCAAGTCAGATGGGAGTTACAGTCTGGGCAGCTGACGCAATGTCCTGGTTTGACTAAAACAGAACCAATTTTTCCTTTCAGTGATTTTATTTTTGAGCTTTAAGTCTCTTCTAATACTGCACTTTCTGAAATTAACGACATGTTGTTTCAGACAGTGTCTGCTCCTAGAACTGACAACGTTCAATGTTTACAGTTAGTACTGAGCTCTCAGTACAATGGTACTTACAGAAAACAAAGTCACTGTTGAATTCCTTCTGTACCACCTTGGGGCCCTGGTTAGTGTAAGGGTGTAGAAGGGTTGCACCTGAGTGGAGGAGTGGACAGGATAGGTGACCCAAACTGACCAACAAAGTATTCCATCCCATACGTGTCAAGCTAAGTATAAAGCTCAGGCAGGCAAGCTCTCTTCTTCCATGACTGGCATCCTGGAAGGACTCTGTCTGTTCTTCTGTCTCCAATCCCGATCCATGTGCTCCTGAATCCAGCTCCTGTCTGCCACTGCTGCATCCAGGAGCCCAGCCTGGGATCTTCCCAGAGCTTCTCTGCAGCACCAGTGGTAACGTGAGCATTACTGGGAGAAGCATGCTACTGATGGGGGGAAGCTTGATACTGGGTTTGTATATATTTGTATATATTTCATTATTTTTCTTCTTATTATTATTATTATCTTTTCTTTTTATTGATACTGTTTCATTAAAGCTGTTTCATGTGGGTTTTTTTCCCAACCCATAAGTCTGTCTCCTTTTTTTTTTCTTTTCCTTCCCCTGTCCAGGAAAGGAGAGGGGTTAATAGAGAGCATCTGTCATCTGCTTAGTGACCGGCCCAGCCTCAAACCTTGACACGCAAGCTGACTGGCAGGTGTATCCCACATCAGTTACATCAAGCTCATTATAAAAGGAGATAGTTCAGTGTGGTTGAGGAGTTCCTCTTTCTGGGGCTTCTATGTCTTGGTCTCCTGTTCTTTTTGCTGCTTCCAATGACTAGGTTGAGTATAAGCTTGTACACTTTATGTTGGTTTGTGTATTAGTGTTGTTATTTCATTAAATTCATTTCTATCTCAACCCACGGGGCTCCTCCTTTTTTCTCAGCTCCCCTTCTCAGCCCGGCAGGGGACATCCGGTGATAGAGCAACTGCTACAGTTTGATTTGGGTGCAAGCTAAATGTAGACACAATGTCTCCTTAAATCTGCTGTTGTTTTTGTTTGTTTGTTGTTGTTTGGTTCGTTTGTTTTGTTGTTGTTTTTTTTTTCTTAAAGGAAATTAAGACGAACAAAAAACTTCAAAGACAACAAAAGTCCCATGAAAAGACCTTTCAATATCTTTTTCTGGCAACTTTCTTACAATTACTACTCAAAAGAACATACTGAACTTTTTTCTGTTTCCAGTCAGGATTATAATTAAGAAAGCATGCAGAGTTAATGTGCCTTCATGCTCCAGGCTACATACATTTTAATGCAGATCAGTAGGGAAAGAAGACAACAAGCAAAACCCAACCAAATAAATTGCACTTTCAGTTTGGGTTTGTTTTTTTGTGGGGGAGGAGGATAGTGGAGTGTTGATTGTCTACTTACATGCCATTAAAATCTACATATTAGAAAGTGGTATCTTTTCAAAATGGAAGATTTGCCAGCATTGATTTAAAAAAATATTTAAAAATCACAGCTCTAAGCAATGAGTTTCAGATACAAGTTCTGCCGATTTTCACTTGCAGTATTTGTGAAGAAACTTAGACCTTGTTTTCTCATCACTTCAATAAATCAAATTTTAAATTGAAGCCTAACAAACAAGAAAATTAAGACTACACAATTAAAAGTGCCTTAAGTGACTTGACTAACATCACTGAGGTTTTGTAACAATTTCCAGGATAAAAAACAATCCTTCAGGTAGAAGGAGAATGAAATAGTCCAATAAAGACAATTAGAAAAAGGCTGAAAATTATTTTCACTTGACAACACTAGCTTTTTTTTCATGACATTGTGATGAACTTGAGACTAGATCATAGAAAATGAGTGTAACTGTCTTATTTCACTTTCCACAGGGATAATTCCATAGACTTAATTAACAATAAACTTAGATCAAAATTAAAAATATTCATTTTTCAGTGAATAATACCAGAATTGGACATTTGTCATTCAGGCAAATCAGAGCTAATGTTATGTAGCTGAAAAGCATGTACTTGACAGTAGTGGTTTTCACAGCTTTTTAAAGTCTGAAAGTCACATTGTCCAGACAACATGCAATCTCTGTCCTACGTTACTTTATTATATGTAGCTTGAAAATATTTTAAACTCATAAAGTAGTACAATTTGGATACAATACATTTCTAGAACTGTTCACTGTACAGAAATTATTCCTTTTCCCCTACTATGCAATAGCCTAAGGTTTTCTTGCTTTGTTGTTTATTTTTCTCTAAAGAAAATACTATGTATGTTACAATAACAAAAGAGGTATTAATGACAGAATTTTTCACCAGTACCAATATCAGAAGACTAAAAGAATCAAAGTCTTTCACTATATTTTCAAGTATCTGTGTGATTACATCAGGATTCTCACAGCAACAAATTAGATAACAATGTTAGATATCAATAATCCTATCTTTCCCACTCTTCTTATTTTATACTGCTTTTAGCCTTGAACTTCAGGCACTGCAACATAGAATGCCATCAAGAGCTGCTACAGACATACTGTAGAAACTCTACACAGCCATTGAAAACATTTCTGCCTCTGTATTCACTGAAACGCTCACAGGAAAAAAAAAAAAAAAGCTTATAGAAAATACTTTAAGTGAAGTTTTGCTCTATCTATTTTGACAATTTTACTAGTGTTAGTGATGTTTCACATAGCTATGTGTCTGAAAACTTTAAGATGTTCCTTTTGTGCATGTTTCCATTTTCTCGAAAATCAGCAAATAAAAAATGAACAGGTCATCTTCATATCTGTTTTATTCGGCTTTTCTTTGCATCATATATTTTGTGCATCGGTGCTACAGATGTCTATTGACTGCAACGGTTTTCTGATGTGCTAAAGCTATTGGGAAGTATGCTTAAATTAGCAGAATATATCAGTTTATACATCCCTTTCTTACTATCCATTGCTAACATTCTTCTAACTTTTCCTCACAGTAGTATCTCCTGTGCATATTAACTTTTGCAACAATGAAAAAAAACCAAACCAAAACCAACACAGTTTGCTTTTATGAGGCTAGCAGTATACATTGAATCTTTTCTGACTGTCATATGAATGTTGTCCTGAATAAATAACAAACCCTACCAGAAGCTTGAAATACTCAGAATGCTGCAAAAGTCCTATATTTAGCTCCAGTGACAATAAATGCAGCTTATCGTTCTTGAATGTCCCTTTCCAGAAAGCCTACAAGAAGAGATGGCAAGCATCATTACAGGAAAATAACTGATAATTTATTAAGGGTGAAACTGGCCCTTTTGAAAAGGATCCTAATAATGCTTAAATGGAAGGTTAACTTACACTTGCAAGACAAAGAGAATATTACACTTGCATTAAATATATAATATCTTCAAGGGTAGGTGAATAGACATGCTTTAGAAGTTTTTAGTTTGTGGAAGATTTTTTTTCAGAAGTAGAACACACATTAAGTAGTATTTCACACGTGATTACATTTTTTGAAAACCTGTTACAGGGTTTTTTTAAGAGAGAATGGAAAGCAGAAATTAGAGGGGAACTGCATGTAAGGGTGCAGGGAGTCAATGCTCTCCAGTGCTGAACAGCTGCTTTTCTCTTAAATAGATAAACAAAGTGAATTAACTGAAAAACCTTTCTCATCTGAGGCTAGACAAGGTGGCTGTTTTTTTAAGGCCTGTCCAATCTGTTATAATTAATCTTCAGTAATTTTCAGTAGCATATCTTTTATTCTATTTGCACTGGTTCATTTACTACAAAAGTAAGATACCACCACAGCTAGCTAACATGTTTTCTTTTTTTTTTTTAATTTGTAAAGCCGCTAGATAATCTAAAATGTTAATTTGTTTCATTTCAAGCAGGTTTTATTTCCTCATCTGTAGGTAATCTAGATGTTTTCAGAGACTTTTTGCTTCTGCTTGAAGTCCAAGCACCTTCCAAAGTGTTTAGTTAGCAGCAACCTTCAGATCACCAGACCAGGTCTGGAATCCCATGGCCATTGTCAAATCAAAGCTCCATTCACCAGTTTTCTGTTAATCGATTAGAGGTGCCATCATCAACCAACAGAACTATTGAATAGCTAAAGAACAACTCATTAATGATTATTAATTTCGGAGAACATTTTTATTTTTTATTGTAGTATTTTAACTGTGTCTGATTTGAAATTTGTTTTTAAAAATTGTCAGAGATGTATTCTGTTGGTTGGCTTCTGGTCAGCCTTCCTGAAGAAGAAGTTTGTATGCATTTAGGCCAGATATATTATTATAAAGTGTAGGAAAGACCAGGCCTATTTAAAGTCTGTCACTTTAAGTTATCCCAGAGCTGACCATTTTGACTATTAAATGCTAATTTGATTGGGTTTTGGAGGGCTTTCACAGGGTGATCCAGCATAGTGTAGGTCAGTGCTGCCTTAGCTTTCAGCCTGTGTATTTTATAAGGCTCTAAATCTGCCTGTCAAGAGAAAGAATAGAAAAGTAACAACTACTAGTTAAATCAAATCACTTTGACTAAATTGGACAAATTTGGTTAGCCTCTAATGCACCCTGGCCCAGGTCCGTGTCAGCAAGAATGATTGTTTACAATCAAGGCTAAGCTCGTGGGTGAACAAAACACAGTCCAAGAATACCACAGAACATGTTGTCTGCAAGCATGTCTTTATATGGACAAAAGGATGTTGCTCAGACTTGATGTACAGATATGGCTGGAAACAAGCACTAGCATTTTTTCATAATAATAAATCTTTGAGAAAAGTCTAAACATAGTAAATGAAAATAAATTTCTGGTTATTTTAGGCATGAATTTCAGATTTTCAATATATTTGGCTTAAATTTATGTCTCCAGGATTTTTAATTTTCTTTCAAAGAAATATGTAATAGTAGAAGGAATACCCAAGGTACCAGGATCTAGGAATCACAGTTCCATTGTTTTTAATATAGGTTTTCCGTAAATAACATTGCATTTGTCAGTACTTCTAATCTTATGAGTTTTTACCAGCATTATAATTCCTGTAAATAGCTAGTATATTGCCCACACTGAAAGCAGGATTTCCCACTCTGAGACATGGTCTGTTTAACAGAGCAGTTACAGCTCACAATATTTTACTATAGACATAAGAATAAAACACATGTTGTAAATTTAACTGATAATGAGGGAAAAGGAGAAACCTAATGGCTTAAAAATTTCAATACAAATTTAATTCAGACACAAGGTTTTTTCTTTAAACTAAGGTTTTAAGATTTTTTTAAGTTTCTATAAAAATTGTATTATAGTACTTTAAAAAAAAAAGCAAAAAAAAACCCCACAAAAACCCCCTCAACCAAAAATCTGACACTTTAAAACAATCACCTATGATTAATTTTTGTTATCCTCTTTCTTTCAGGCTAAGCCTTAACTTAGCTCTATTCAGTCTTGCCTTGCTGTTTTCAGTGTACACAATCTTATGACAAGACTAATTTGTTATGTTTGGTGAGCCACGAGACTTCCTTCTTCGTGTGATAAATAAGAATGTTAGAAGCCAGAAATACAGTTTTAATGTTAGAAAGGTAACATTTTCATCTATGCAATGATATCATTAGCATGGCATGCTTTACAGCCTAGCATCAGCTAGTACAGAAATATGTTGCTTGCCGAATGTTAGAAGACCAAGCCTATCATGCATTCAACTTCTCCATTTTCTTAATCTATGGGAACATGCATGGAGTAACACTACAAAATAAAATTTAGAAAACCAAACACAACAGGTTTATAAATTAACAAATTAGCTAAAAAAAAGATCATGCATTTTCCATAACAGAAGACGACTGCTAATGAGTAGGTTTTAGTGAGTCTACTCTCCACACCTAAGGCTTGAGGAGTTAATACTCTTGTTAGAAATGAATGAATGAATGAATGAATGAATGAATGAATAAATAAATAAATAAATAAATAAATAAATAAATAAATAATCTGTAGCAGATCCTTTACCTTTCCTAAGATCCTAAAATATTTCTAACACCGTTGACCTTTTGCCATTCTTTCTAATGGGGAAGCTTCTCACATTTATTAGTAATGGCTTTAAGTGTCTTTGAGACTGGAGTTTTTGCTACCTTCTAGGTTATGGGTCTGACAGAAAGGCAGCAGTGACTGTGCAGGCAACAAAACTGCAAGTCTGTCCATGAAATTCTGGTAAGACTGTAATTTTGGTATTCCATCCTGCTTAGGGAAGATCCAATCTCTCCCTGTAACCTCGGTAACTTGAATAAATTTGGAATAAATATGTAGAAGACATAAAAGTAAATGTTAAAAATTTATGTAAAAGTCAAATAGGACATGAACTAAAAATCCTATAAAATGTCACAGAAAACTGCAATAGTAATTACAGAAAACCAGCCTAGTTTTAAAATAGATAGATGTTATGTAAAGAGCACATGCAAGACAGTATGAGGTAGTGTATTGGGTGTCCATGGTTGTAGGGAGCTGCAGGGTGGCCTCTGTGAGGAGAGGCATGGGCTGCCCCATTCTGGGGGGATGGGGGGTAGTTGGATCCAGCTGGTTTCAGATGGCTCCAATGTATCCACTGCAGGACACAACTGAGCCTCTCAGCTAACCTGGTGGCGCCTCTGCAAAAAACATATTGCTAATAAATCAAATGTTTACTAATAAATCAAAAATCCATTAAAATTTAGGTTTTAAGAATTGCTTGACTTAGCTATTTTTGAGCATTCCATCAAGAGTAAATGTGTTTTGCTTTAAATTTGCTGTCCTGTTTTGAAACTTTCAACATACAGCCAGCAGAGATACTCTTCGGATGACCTCAGAGAACCTGGATCTTATAAAACTAAGTCCATGAGATGATGGGTTTTTTTCTACGAAGTGCTCAAAAAAATCAGTTACTCTTAATGTAACTGAAAGAGAAAGCCTTGTCTCTCTACTTATACTTCCTTCCCCTGTTACTTTCTCTTGAAGAAATTAGATGCAGGAAACTCATGTAATGTTCAGTTCACTTGATATTTTTAGTAGATGTTTTGATCATAAATAGAATATCTATGCTGCAAAAAAGTACTGGTAAGTTGGAGGAAAAGAAATGAGAACTGGCCCTTAAGTGAACATACACACAGACACTTGGTATACTAAAAGAATAAACATGACATGCTGACCTTTGAAGAGATGTTTATGATATTTTTAGGAGACCAGCTACAATGCTTCAACCTTTTGAAGAAACCAAACATGAATATAAATATTTAAAGAATGTAAACAGATTAGAATGTTTCCAATATTTAAAAAAAATACTTCCTGTGTGACAGTGGACCAGCTAGTACAGATATAACTGTATTAATTATATTTTTACAGTTCCTAAACAGTAAAGAAGCTATGCATCAAGTAGATCTTGTTGCAAATTATGTTTCTATGTGCAGATTCAGCCGTTCAAAATAAAAGCATGTCATAATGATTGGTATTTGTGCACCAATTTTACTCTTTGGGAGTCCGTTTTTTTTTTACCTTTGGTGTAAACTATGGATGAAATTAATAACACAGAAGACAAAATATCTCTATGTAAAGCCAATATACCCTGCTGCACCCAATGTGTTTAGAATTGGAGTAACCTGAAACTTAATGCTTGCTTCCTGTATAATTTTCTCCAAGGTGCAAGGAGACATTCTTGTCAAATACCACCCAAAAGAGTAACATGAGCTAAGAAGTACTGTTACCCCTCAAAAAATAAAACAGGTAAACTGGCATTTCCATGTGATATTTTTCAAATAATTCATTTATCAAATAAAAACTGTATGTCTCCTAAATACTATAATTTTTGTTACATAACTATTCTGATGGTGAGTTAATCTGCTGGTGTATTATGAAATGTGTCATTAAAGAAATCTATAAGCAATACCTGTATTTCTTCTTACTATGAATTATAACAAAATTCATAAATTTTTTTGCATCTTATGAGATGAAACAGAGAGAGCATAAGTCATTGCTGATGTCATGATATGAACAGAGCACAAACATAGAAACATTTAGAAATACAGTTGAAAGAATGAAATAAACAAAGACATTCTATTATGCTTTACATATCAAATAAACCCTGTATTTTATGTCAAAGTACAAAGGGTAAGAATACAGTTTTCCATCTCTACATAAAGTATTACAGTTACCATTTAACCTTGAATAAACATATAAACCAAACAGACCCATAAAATCCCCATAAAATTTGTCAGACTGTCACAGGGATAACACATACCATCTAGTACAGAAGCTAAACGAGACAGTATTTAAGGGTGTTTTGCAAAGATATCCATTTTATTTTCCCAAAACTGTAATTCAGGAATTGTTGAAAAATGTATTGATAAACATATATAAGGTTTTGTCTTTCATTGAAAAATCTTACTCACTTTGTTTGCTTTGCTCTAGGATCGAGATCTTATGCTTTCCAGATATACTAACATTTTCCTTGAATAATACTAGCTAAATCAAGCACTTCAAATTAATATGAAGAGTGAATTATCAAGATCTGTTTCAGGTTACCAAAGCAAATCTAAGTGGAGCTTTACCCTTTCTACAGCTCCTGTTTTCATTTCATTGTTTCTCCTTAAGTTTCTGTTACCTTTTTACTTATTGAAATAGGTCTGGTTTTCATATCTGAAACTATTTCTCTATCTGTTTAGCAATAAAAAAAAGCAGGGTATTTTTCACCGAAGGACAAATTCCCATCTAGCAAAAAAGCAGTCAGTCTTCTCCTTTTTAACAATATCTGAAGGCAAATTGATCAAAATAACCTGATATATGCTAACAATTACTTTGGAGACATCCTCAGGAGACCACTCTGCGCTATGAATTCTGAATGGACAGGAGTTTGTTGCCTTGGAGCTTCAGGGTACATAAGCACAATACAACTGCGATAGGTGCAGCCCTAAGCTTACAATAACAAGCCCTACTGAGAGACAGAATGTAATTGCACAGACTTACTACCAACTTTACATGCAGACACAGTTTGCTTTGTTAAGTCTAGACCCAGCTTTTCTCTTCCAGCAAAACAAAACATAAAATTACTTTAAATAGAAGATCCAAAGTCTTCAGGAGCTGGTTTTACTCCATCCTCCTTATTGTGTAAGCACAGGCAGCCCACTACCACATGTGCTGGATGCTGTGTGTTTCCATGATGAGTTGCTTAACTCTCTCCAAATCTAGTTCAAACAATTCAGATACCTTTCCCACTCTTGTAAATTCCAGTCCAGGCATGTTAAGCTTAAGCACCATAATCCTTCATAGAATAGGATACCACTTCAAAATGGGAGGAGCGAGGGTATAGAGGGAAGCCTACTCCATGTGACTGAAGGTAAAAACAAAAAGAACTCTAAAGGAACCAAGTATGCTATGAAAATACATAAGCACTGTAAATAACTCCAAAAAGTAGATGTGTCTTTAAAAATTGTCTTTAAAAATTAGTCTTCTTTTTTTACTCTCTTTTTACTATTCCACCTTACTGAAGAGATTTTTAATAGCAAAATTACCCGCCATTATCTTGTGTGGCAATGATTACTTGTTATACCTTCATGAATAAATTGAAGACAGCATAGCTGTCTGGTGCCTGTTGTTAGACAGTGACAAGGAAAAGGTTAAAATCTTCAAAAGCTTCTGAACTCTATAGAAAGATATTAAAAGATATAATTTGAAAGATATTAAAAGATATAATTTTTCTTTAAGTATCTAATTAATAATCTATTACTATCCTATTCAACAAATAATATAATATAATACCTCCAAACTTGGTGTAACATGTACATGCATTAGTACATTATTTTGCCTTTCCCCAGTATTAGTTCACAGTATACTGCATTATGGGTCTTGTCTTAATGCCACATACAGATAAATATTATTTAAAAAATATTTTTGGTTTAATATTTTATCTGTAAACATAATTCTTCATTATGAGATATTGTTAATGTTACCAGATTGCAACGTAAAATATTTAGCTAATTTACTAATACCTTCTCAGCACATACTGACTACAGCAAGAAGACAGAACTGTGTATAAATTTAAATGTCTGTTTCTTGTACAAGTAAGTATAGAATCTCTCTTACATTTTGTGTTGTTAGAACTCACTGTCTTTTCTCCATATTTTTTCTGTCTCCCCCACAGCCAACTCTGCATCATCACTTTATGAATACTGAAACACAACACTGAAGGAAGCAAACACAGTTTAACAAATGTTCCCTAACCACTAAGCCTGTCAAACATTTCTGATCATAGTTCTTGCTGGCAGTCAGCCTTCAGCTGTGTAAAAGTGTGACACAGAATTTTCCACTTCCTCTGTAAAATCACATCACTCTTTAAGGTTAAGTTTATAACAGTGATTTGAAGACGATCCTGCCAGTTTTTATAATGTGACTAGTCCCCCACTGGCTTGCAAGACCAAAGCCTAAGAACAGTGTTCTTGCAAGATGAAATAACTGCTATATGTGTTCCCAAGGAAATTTCAGAAGATGCTGTCTCTTTTTAAGTAGATGTGGTCACAGTTCCTTCTGAAGAATAAACTAGTAATACTCTTTTCTTCAGTATAAGGTTTAATTTACAGGAGAGAGATAGAACCTCTCCACAGATGGGATTTACGCAGTGTGCCATGGGAATTCATCTGGATTCTGTCTGATGCTGCACAACAGTGGGGCTCCCAGCAACAGATGGCACATGATTTACTAACTATCTATATATTTCTTCCTATTTCTCTCTTATTAAATTTATTCTGATTTGCTGTTTGCTGTCAAGCTTTTCTTTTTGAGGTCTGGAATGAACTCTGCACTCTTCCCATCCCCCTGGTGCAGAACATGTGGCCTCAATCAGAAATTGTTTCATCCATTTATTAAATCAGTTGGTAAAATTAGATCTGCCTTCCTTTCAGCTACACTGAGTTTTTAAACCTTTAAGATGCTCAAGACTATCAGAAAGAAATAAAAAATCTACGGGGTAGTACACCGTTGTTAAAATTGTTAACTGCTAACACAACTGCTTAACAACTGAAGTAGAAGTAGTAAAAGAAAATTGGAATTCTGATTTCAGTTTTGAGTAGGAATTTCAGAATATATTTTTTTTAATGAGTCAGAGAAAAATGGAATATTTTTTAAATATGCCCTTAACTCTGGCAATATAGACTGCTATAAAAATTAGAATCAATGAATTTTTCGATAAATACTGTTATACTTGTATTCCCTGTATCAGATGTATGTTAGCTACTTCATACTATTGCTAGAAATGGATATTTGAATAAAAATATGTGTGTATTATGTAATATTTATACAAATATCATTCTCTTCTTCAAACTACAAACAGATCAGTATGGGTATATTTATCTGTATTCTTATTTTAAATTGTTAAATGAGTCTTGTTGATAAAAAGAAAAAGTGGTTGATAATATATTTAATAAGTTTAGTCTTTGAAAAATTTCTCAATCTAGGATACTGTTGTTTTACATCAGTATCAAATGCTCAATATTACAGCAAGGTTCCCCAGGTTCATCTCTGTTGCTCTGGACATCTGGCACATACAACAAACATCATGAGTGCCTTAAGCCATTTTTTAATGCCCATTGAAAGCACAGTGAATGGCTCACAGGTAGGCCACTGAAGTCTTGTAAGGACGTGCTCAAGACAAATCTTCAACTGTGTGGTACCAGATCCACAAAGTGGGAAACTACAGCTCAAGATCGCCTGTTATAACAAAGATTGTGCACCATTGCCCTGAGAGTCTTTGAACAAACCTGGAAAAACAGTGACTCTGTGCTGTGCTACTGCTCTACAGAAATGCAAGCATAGTGTGTATAAGAAACAACATCTGTGGCATTTGCGGTTGTTAACACGCTATGACAATCTGACTGGTTTTTCATCAACCAAGCTACAAAACAAGGAATTATTAGTTATTAAAAAATATATATACACTTATATATTTTTACAAAGATTTTCCTATTCTAAGAAGATTAAATTACCATCCTCTGTTTCAATAGAGCCCTATCTAGCAATCCTTTGCAAACCTCTCTGGATTTCAACTGAGTTCTACTCATCAAGCACTCTGAAGACTAAATGAAAGAGCTGCAGTTTTGAAAACAGTTGGAAACACAAGTATTTGGCTGAAGATCTTCAGCTAGGCACGATTTGCACTACATGTGTATACTGGATTCTATGCCATAAGATGACATTATTATTGTTACTGTTAGCTTTACTTATGTAGATTGTCTTTTAAACAACTAATACACATTGACGCTATTGTTAAAAAAAAAAAAAAGGGAGGTTTAAAATTTTTGTCTAAATTTTCAGTCTTTTAGATCCCAGTGAGCAAAGTAGATTAGATTTCCCCCTATTGGAGCAAATCATTAATGATATCAATATAGTAGAGAAAGACAGTGACAGGGGTCATTGCTGACAATCAGAATGGAAGGTAAGTATATGATGGAAAACAAATACTCAATCATAGACTTTAATGTGATGCTATCTGAGAAAAGACTGTATATATTAGTGTATCTTTCCAGCAGCCCTAATTCATGCTGGAATATTTTGCATTCAGAAAGGCTCCAAAAAATATCACTTTTCTTTCATGTCTCATACTTACAAACGGTCAAGATTCTCATTTAAGATTGAAATTTGGCAGAGAAGTCTGTAGACTGGGTTCCTGGATTTGATTGTATTAGATTACTAAAACTGATGCTCAGACATTGTATGTTTGGTTTTGGTTAAAATGATTTACTGCAATCAGATAGACGTTAGCAGTTAGAAAAGTATGACGCTTACAAGAAACATTTTCCTGGGGCATCTTGCAGCTGAAGGGATATATATTATTTTCAAAACAAGCACAGATAGAATTAAATGACATGCTCAAGTAATTAAAATGTAGTATTTAGATTTAGGAAAGCTGATTTTTCTGTTAAAAGTGATGTGATTCTGAAAAGGAGTTTTAAAAGCATGGGTGCTTTGCAATTAAAAAAAAGTAAAATCCTGATCCAATATGGGTTCCTCTTTTTAAGAATGAATTTTATTGGAAATTTACTTATTGAACATGATACCTCTAGCAGTCAAGGAATAGTTATAAATTATCTTATTCAGTTTGTATATATTCAGAGGCACAAAGGAGAGTGTATTATATGTACATATTGAACGTATTATATGTATGTATTTGTCCAAACTCTTAAAGAATTTTGTGACCACCACCCCTTGCAACCCCCACCCTGAAAGAATTAAGCATTACTTCACTAATTAGTAATGAGCTTGTAGTAGCTGAGGACCTAAAGAGACAATAAGTGAGAGTTTACATGAAAATATTTGCTGAGTATAGAACTTTTTCACATCTGTGATATGTCACAGAACAGTTCACCAAGGACTATAATTTTGAGCTGCTTTTTTTGTTATTATTATTCTTTCCCCTGTGATTGTTGTAGCTTAAAGAAGGAAGCTTACCACTGTTTACAAAACCACAGGTACTCTGGGTATGCCTATTTATTCCCAGTCGGTTCTAGACCAGGTAATTTCCGCAGTGCCTGATTTATTGCAGCTTGTTTGTCACTATTCTCACATTAGATTGATTCTCCTTTTAGAAAGCAAAGCTTTTTAACCTTGCAGATCTCATCCCCCGAGTTAAAGCTCAACTGTTTTCTATGAAAGTAAAAAGCTTTGGTAGGCTTCTTCTCCATAGAGAATCACCCTGCTCGAAGAGCAGCCTTCCAGACGAGTAATTTACTTTTATAAACAGTATAAATAAAACAGAAATAGAAGAAAATATCTCAAAAAACCTACATGTCTTCCTTTACAGCATCCTGGTTGGTTTATTTTATTTCTTGCAGAAGGTCTACAAGCTGTTGCAGTTGGCTATCTGTGGGAGGTCCTCAAGCTGTTCACGAAGAATTTAGGTAAGTAAAATTACAAGGATTTTTTCCCCTTCTTACTGGGAGAGGTACAAGTTAAGATGTCACCACAGAGACTTACTTAACCACTTGCATATTTTTAAATATTTGTTGGTAACTTTAAAACTATATAAAGGTGATCTTTCCCATAAGAATGCAAAACCCAAATATGTTTGTGATTTGAATTTACCTATCTATGCATTAAATCACATTCATGCATAAATGTGTTTGCAGTAAAAATAACATAATAGTATTTAACAAGAATAAACAAAATGGCCTTAACTGTGTAGTTAGTTTTTATAGCAGCAGTGTGAAATGATTTTGTTATGTGGTTGGTGTCAAATAAATATCCTGATCCCATATAGAAGAAGGAATCGTTTTTGGGTTTTTTCCAATTTTAGTTCATGAGAGAAAAGAAAAAAAGGGGGCGGGGGGAAGTATAAATCATTGCACTTATTTGGATAACAAGAGGTGTGAAGAAAATAAATATGATCAAAGCTGATGCTCATTATACAGGCTAGGTTGGTAATGGCAAGTATAGATATACTAAAAGATGCACATGTAATAATCCTTGACAGAGTCATTAAAATGTATGCTATTTAATGTTGCTAAAAAGCATATTAAACAGATTAATAGCAAGTTGACAGACTTACCTTTAAGATAGTGATTAATAGTGAACAGCATCTAAATAGCATGCTTTAAGTAGAGTTCTGAGGAAACCAGCAGTTAGGAAGTAGCTAGGAAAGAAGTTTTCCATGTTATCCTAATTTATAGTATTTTGAAATTCAGACCACTGAAAGACCCAGAGAAAATGACTCAACAGCTAAAAAAATGTAAGAGTCTTAAAAAGACCAAAAAAGAAAAAAAGAAAAAAAGTAGGCCACCAAAAGTTTGATAAGAAATCTATTTATACAGTAAAAGAAACACATAGAATCACAGGGCCTTTAAATACCTTTTACTCCAGAAGAAAACCCAGAACATACCAACCATTGGATGGAGGGAGAACCCAAACTAATTTTCATATAAATTGTGTCACACATTTAAGGTGTGAAAGTGAGCATTTTTCTGGAAGCTGTTCTATAGCAAAACATATCTTACTGAGCTCAGTACCAGAGAGAGCAGGAGAAAGGCATCAACTTGTGAAATGAAGCTCTTCGTATTGTGTGACCCAATGAGAGATTGTAGCTTAACATTCATTGTGAAAATACTGGCTTGGATTTAGTAGAACAGTGAGTGGTGCATGATATTAAATAAACTAAACAAACAAACAACAAACCCCAAAATACAACAGAAAACAAAACAAAACTCCTAAGAAAGAAGTAGTAGACTTTGACCATTAAGAAGTATGGTATTCACCATATAGTAACACTACCTCTCAGCTGTTGGTTTTTCTTAGACTCTTAGATGTTCAGATTTATCCAAGGTAGGTAAATACCATTAATTAATATACTTTTGTCTGTGTAAAGAGAATGGGAATACATATCTCTATAAGTATACAAAACAATGAAATATAAAATCTTTTACTTCAAAGTAAAATAGTAAAATAGTAAAATAGTAAAGTAAAAATAGTAAAAATCCTTTAATTTTCAAGAAAATTAGCAAATTCATCATCTGAATTTTCACATGATCCTTAAACCTTAGCAATGTGCAGATAATCCTATTAGACAAAGAATCTAACACATTCAGAAAATCCATCTCTAAAAAGTCCAGTGCAAAATTACTCTACCAAAGTGCTCATGAACAGTTTATGTTGCTAAAAGATTCATTACTGAAAGTCCTGCTATAGAATTTATTTCTTCTTTAATTTGCAAGAAAACCTTCATTATAGAAGAGGTATAAAAAAGAATAATACGAAAGTGTGGGTTTTTTTCTTCTTCAATGGCTTATTCTAACAGGCTTGTATATCGGAGTCATTGACTACGAAAATTCAGCCATATTTTGGGCCATAAACTCTGTAACACTAGTTCTGTTGAGGCTAATTTCAAGTTGAGGCTATTGATTGAAATCTTGATTATATAACTCCAGCCATGCATTCATGAAGTCCATGTAAAGGCATCATAAGGGCAGAGCTACACCTGCGGCATCCTGACATTTTTGAGACAGGCAAAAGAAAAGCCTCTATAGAACTTCTTGATAGAGATATGGAAAAAATATTTTTGACTTTCAGCTAGCTACATTTTCCAGAAATTGTTGATCTAGAGCAAAATTATTGCTGATTTGCAGTTTGGCGGTCTTGTTCAGTTCAGTATTGCAGCTACAATGATATTTACTTGTTTAGGAAATAGGTCAAAGAGTTCATCAGACTATAGAAATCAATTTTATATTTTTTTGTGTTAACTGCATGTGGTGGGTTAACATTGGCTGGATGCCAGGTGCCCACCACAGCCACTCTATCACTCCTCCTCATCAGCTGGACAGGGGAGAGAAAATATAACAAAAGGCGCACGGGTTGAGATAAGGGCAGGGAGACATCACTCACCGATCACCATCATGGGCAAAACACACTCAACTCAGTGGAATTTAATTTATTACCAATCAAAATCAGAGTAGGGTAATAAATAAAAAACTAATCCTAAAACACTTGTCCCTCACCCCTCCCTTCTTCCTGGGCTCAACTTTACTCCCAAATTCTCCACCTCCTCCTCCCCAGGTAGCATAGAGGGATGAGGAATGGGGGTTGCGGTCAGTCATCACACATCTCTGCCGCTCCTTCCTCATCACTTTCTTCCCCTGTTCCAGAGTGGGGATCTCACCCATGGGAGACAGTCCTCCATGAACTTCTACAACATGGGTTCTTCCCACAGGCTGCAGGCGGATATCTGCTCCACCATTAACCTCCATGGTCTGCAGAGGGACAGTCTGCTACACCATGGTCTTTACCATGGGCTGCAGGGGAATGTCTGCTTTGGTGCCTGGAGCAGCTCCTGCCCCTTCTTCTCTGACCTTGTGTCTGCAGAGTTGTTTCTCTCACATATTCTTATTCCTCTGTCTCAGGTGCTGTTGTGCAGGAATTCCATGCCTCTCCCTGCCCCCCGGCTTCTTAAATATGTTATTACAGAGTCACTACCACTGTCGCTGACTGGCCCAGCTTTGGCCAGTAGCAGGTCTGTCTTTGAGCTCACTGGCATTGACTCTATCAAACACAGGGGAAGCTTCTAACAGCTTCTCACAGAAGCCACCCCTGTAACCTCACAGGTACCAAAACCTTGCCATGCAAACCCAATACACTGCATTAAATGTTATTTAATATTTTAAGTAGTTTTCATCTCTCCTGATCAGTGCATCATGCCAAACAGTGGACAACCTAATCCAAAATTTACCAGGTATAAATATTAAAGATAGATTGTTTTGACTTTAAAAAGTATGCTGTTTAATAGTTACCATGTTGTCTAAAGATAAGAACACCACGTAGTCACAGAGTTTTTAGATGGGTTTCAGCAAGGGACCTACATTATCAGGTCAATGGCTATCATTCACACAGTAATTTGTTTTCACTCTCCATTTCCCCTTCTCCCAAGTAGAAATAAAAGGCAAAGGGAACTTATTTCCCCGGACTACCTTCTGTTGCTGATACAGCAATACATATGCAGCCAAGAGACTGAAAAATAGATCAGTTTCTTAAGAAAGTGAATCCCTCATATTATACATTATGTCACGAAGGAGAAAAACAGTACGGAACACAAGCACTTGAACTGATTAGTCTTATGTTAGAAAGCACCAACCTTCAGCAAAATGCAGCAGATAGCATTAAGATCAGCTGGGCTAGACCTTTCTTGACATATTTCTGAGATCACCTTGTAATAAGAGCTTGCTATATGACTATCTCCTATTTGTAAAATTAAACAAAGTAAAAATAAACAGTATGCAAAAGATCACAAAAAAATGCTGAAATATTTGAATTTAACCCAAAATGTGACATTTTCTCTACCAAAAGCACTTGTAATATCTGTTACGAACTCTAAAAAATATTTAGCTCAAAGACAATCATGCTTTTTTGACTGAGACTTATCAGGTTTATAAACACATATTTCAAGTCACAAAGGTTTAGAAATATCAGATACTTAGCAATGTTTTTGGAAAGCTAATTTTCAGTATTTGAGGGGAGGAATGTTTGGGGTTTTTTGCATGTACTGCAATAATGATCACAGACTGCTCTCAAG
Source organism: Podargus strigoides (assembly GCA_028020825.1). Lineage (NCBI taxonomy): Eukaryota > Metazoa > Chordata > Aves > Caprimulgiformes > Podargidae > Podargus > Podargus strigoides. Next base: position 22,374,271 of record CM051621.1, on the reverse strand, counting down.
GCAAGATCTCCAAAGATAAATTTTTAGGCTGATAAGTCTAGAAATTCCATAAGTATCCCATGAATAAGAATTCCCATGTTTGTTTTTTTTTTCATGTGGGATTAATTCCTATCTGTAAAAAAAAGAAAAAAATATCTGTAACATGGCCATACTCTTTACTAGGTTGCCTTAACAGTTTGTGGGGCCAAGAGAGATGAAGAAAAATTAGGGTATACATTTCTGAGTCAGGATTATTCTAAGATGACTTCTTTATTAATCTGGCTTGAAGAAAACCCATTTTGAAAATTAAAGAAAGAAAAGCCCTTAAATGAAGCAATAATGATTTAGATGAAGATTTATTTCCACATCAGCAAAGAAGATAATATCTAAAAAATAATTTTTAACTTTGCAGTTCGTCTCTGAAAAAAATCAGTATTTTTGAAAGAAAAGATAAAACTGATACTTGTCTCTTCCTGTCCTGCTTAACTGGAATCTATGACTACATTGAGAGTATTAAATTGAAATTTACAGAAGCTGGAAGTAGGGACAAGTAACCTGGGAGAAATACAGAGACACTATCCAAGCATGCAGAGATGCGGTTAAATAAGACAAAGCCTACCTGAAATTTAATCTGTTGAGGGGTATCAAAGACAAGAATATGGGCTTCCAGAAGAACATAAGTGGCAAAAGGAAGACTAGGGAAAGTGTGGGCTTGCTGCTGAATGAAGCAGGGAAACAGCTGGCAAATGACACAATAAAAAAGCCAAGCTACTCAATGACTTATTTCCTTCAGTCTTTACCGGTCAGGAAGTATTTTCTTTAGCTACCTAGAAATGAAATAGTTAGCTCAATAAAACATAGTAGAAACAGGTAAAAAAAGAATTTTCTATGCTTTTTAAATTTAAAAAAAAAATAAAAAAATCAAACACCACAACCCCACCCCCACTCCCCCCCAACTATTTCAAAATAAAACCAAAATGAAACAAGACCAAATGAGAATATTTCTAATCAACTAAACTTAACAGGTAAAATAACTTTTAAAAATATTTACTATTCACATTTTTGTAATCCAGCTATTCATTGAGTAATACGTTTTGTGAGCATTCACTGTATTCATTCTCAGTGTCAAGCGAGAGTTAGCAAGAGGGAATATCATTACACAGCCTAGTGGTCAGGATGTTTCGGAAGACTGGGAAGTCCTGGAATTCCTCTCATACTAACCATGCACTCTCCTAGGCACGTTCCTTGATTATACTTTACAAACTGCATAAATTCATTCTAGACTATTAATCATTGTTAAAGGTGATATACTGTAATAAGTTTCCAATCATCCTTCTAAAATAATTATCATCTTTGCTCTCTTTTCTTAATTGTCCTGGTAATTCCTTATTATGAAACCTCCTTCCTGTTTTAATCTTAAATACTTTGGAAGACTTCCATCGAAAGTCAAGAAGAAACACATCTTGTTATATTCTTCACTGGACATCTTAAAAATCTTTTTAATCTTTAGTTTTCTGGTTTGTCTGCTAAGGATAAAGACTACTGCCTCATATAATAGCTCAACACTTGGAGGCGCTGTCATGGACCATTTCAACAATGATTCACAAATTAAGGACTCCCTAAGAAACTTTGACATGATAGGATAAAACAAGTACAACAGAGCTATTATTGGTAATCATGTCAGCTAACAGCAGTGCTCCAGTGTGATTCTACTGGCAAAAAAAAGGAGTGAATCAAATGAAATCATATATCTGATTAAAAGCAAACAAAATAACTAGATCTCATTTGTAGCTTCACAAAGAGGACATGCTTCTCCTGATATCCTACAACTAAATGGAAAATATAATCATGCAACTTTATCATTTCTGCTAGATGTGGATAAGGTTTGGAACTGGCTACTAAAGCTCCCATTGAAAAAAGTAATTGCAGCTAGTACTGAATAGAATCTATGAATACTCTAGAAAATCTGGCTCCCAAATTCTTTATTTATAAACCTAAACTTTTGCCCTTTGTTTATATATCTTGACATAAACAATTCACCCCAAACTGAATTCTTTTCTCAGTGAAAAAGAGAGCAGGCAGACAAAACTAAATCAGAACTTTTTTCACTTACATAACTGAAATGCACAGCTCTTCTCTACATGGATGAACATCTTTCGTTGCATGATGTAAACCTTGGCTCCTTAGAAGGACTTAGATCATAAAACTGTCCTCTGCAATGTAGCCTAGGAAATATGAGCCAGTATGTAAGCAGCACCTTTCTGCTTGCTTTTGTCACATGCCACTTATTAGTCAACACATTCTAACAAAGTGGACACGTGTAGTGTGTCTTCCAAGTACTAAATATTTGATTAATCTTTTAAGGGATTATTATTTGACACACAAAAACATCTTTTTCTATATATGTATATACAACATTGTGTTTATATACACACAGTCATCACAACACAGTACATAATGCTTGCCTCAGATTTGTGGGAATTTTGACAGCATTGTACTTTCTTAACAGTTTTTCAACTTACGTTAGTCACACTGAATAGTTGATTTTAAAAGGTCTCAACAGCAGCAAGGAATTTTTATTGCCTGATGTAAGCAGGTGTGAAGAGTGAGGATATTAAGAGGAATGACTTATTTAAAAAAAGGCTTGTGAATTCTATCTTTTTCTCAAACATTTCTGCTTTTTCATGGGATAAGTGCAATCTGCAACTCAACCCCTTTTTGTCCTACACTGAGAATTCACTGTTCCCAGAAGAATTCAGAGTATTTCACCTAATGCTGACCTATGGATTTCTTATTTTAAAAAAATTCCATAGGAAAGTTGAAGATAGAAGTCATCTTCAGAAGGATTCATTACATGAATAAATTAGTCTTTAGTATTGAAGATTTGCAATTCTTAGACCCTACAGGATATTAGATGAGATGTATATTAAAGTTTCTATAAAACAGGAAAAAGATATGTAAAAAGTTTAAATATGAGATACACCTGTAAGTCATGCTGAATCTTTAAAATTCATATATATATTCTGTAAAGATTTTTAGAGTTATATTCTTCTCAAAATCTAAAATTTTGCTAGTTAGATGCTATAATTCATCATTATTCCTTACAGTTAACTACTGTAATTACTGTCAGTTATAATGTAAAAAAAAAATAATTTTCAAGGCAACAGAAGTTTTTGTTTATCTTCATTGGAGAAAAAACATGGTACTTAGGCTTGTGCTGGTTTAGGTGTTCAAAAAAAGAAAGCATCACTTTATAAATGAACTAACTTTTTTAATTTTTACTAAGAAAATACTAACCCAAATATGAAGTATTTATCACAAAAACAAGTGTATTTCTGTGATTTATTGGTTTCAAAGTTTTCAATATTTCTTTGGTTAAACATTATACAAACCAGGGGGACTGGACTAGATGATCTTTTGAGGTCCCTTTCAATCCCTAACATTCTGTGATTCTGTAAAAAGTTCTCATGAATTGTCTTAATTTCCTGTTCCTAACCAAAATAAACCTTTTTGGGTTTTTTTAGCAATTATGAAAAGTAGTGCATCCCATTACATTGTTATCTATTTGATACTTGTTTTAAATTGAACCTATTGCTTAGGTAAATACCTTAACCGCCTTTTTTCAAAGCTATGACAATTTTTGGTTCTATCAAGCCCAGGAGATGTCTGACATTCCCTTAGGTTTCATTACTATCTCCCCTCTCTATTGAGGCAAAGGGATTCTAGGGATTTTGGAAAAGAATTCTAGTTAAATCCATATAGAAGAAAAATGAAATCTGATTAATATTTTGTAATTTGTATACTGAAATAAGGCATCTGCAATTCTTAATATTTTCTCTGCATATAGTGTAAAAAATTAGAAATACTGTTAATTATATAAGTAAAACAAAGAAATAATTTGATTACATAAATTAAATGTAAATATATAACTGAAGGAAATTATTCATACAAAAATAACTTAGGGGAACATTTAAGTTTCTAATAATGGGGAGAACCAGGAATAGTACAGGACTGAGAACTCTGACTACACTGCTTTTCTGCAGGGACGTAAGTGTGGAATCCCCGAATGATATCTCCAAGGATGAAATATTTCAGTTCTGTTTTGCTATATAAAATTTCCTACTGGTGAGTCACAGAAGTGGTCATGAAGGAGAACCTGTTTTTCACTAATACTGTGTATTCTGAGGATCTGTATTTTGACAAGAGAGATAATACCAAAGACTGACTCTGGAAGAGTACTAGTTTCATGCTGCTGGACTTCCTTGATAATTTTGGCAGAATAGATGATGTGGTTTTTGGTTTTTGCTGGGGGTTTTTTTGTTTGTTTTTTAAATACTCTTTCCATTAATATCAATCAAACATCTTAGGGTAAACAAAAAATGAATAAGTTTTCCCCAGTCTCTTCAAAGGAATACTTCCTGAAATGTAGCAGCCAACAACTATCTTTAATTTCAGAATTCACTTAGATGAAAATAAATCAACTTCCAGTGGTTTACATCTTCAATGTACAGTATATTGAATCTTGAATGCAAAGCTGTTGTATATTTCTCAGCATTCAAAACTGCTGGCAAGAGTCCTTCTGCTTTACTATTTTTTTTTATCTAATGTGCACCCTAACATCACAAAAAATAAGAAGGTTCTTTGGGATTAAATCTTTCAAATGATACACACAGATGTCCAAATCGACTCCTACAATAACATCAGGTTGCATATGTTACGAAACAATAATTACAGCTCAGAGGAATAATTCTTTAAAAATTGACCTCATAAATTTTGCTTAAGGGTTCAAAACTAACAGTCCTTTGTAGTTTATGATAAACTGTATGCATAAATGAATAATAATAAAATGGTTATATTATTTTCTGAGGCTTACTAACATCGCTATACATGAAAAATAATGCATTATTCATCAGTTCAGTTCTGCTAACATAGGGTAACTCAGGATACAAAATTCTACTGTGGTACCTATACTTTGAAGGAATAACATGTACTGCTTAGAGTTTAATTTTTCTCCAACGCTTATCCAGAAGTTTTGGGGTTTTTAATTCCTTTTTGGATAAATATATATTAGGACGAAGAAGTACAAGATTATGTGACTTTTACATCTAAATTTTAAATACTCTTCTCTTATAAATTCCTAGTTTTTAAAGACGTGAAAATTCATAACAATTTTTAGAGAATTTACAGGAGAAAAAAACCAAACAACAAACCAAACAAAGAACTTTCTAGTGTCTTTTTTTTTTTTTTTTTTTTTTTTTAAATGGAACATATCATTTCTGGAGCCAAGAGGAAACTCTGCTTAGAAAATTATGAACTTTCTGTTAAACTTACAAGAAACAGTGACGTTATATAGACAACAGAAAGAAAATTGGTTTGTCTTAATCTATAACGAGGAAAACTAAATCCACATGAAGCCTGTGCTTGAATCATAGCTAGCCAGTTTTGAAAAGAATTTTTTTTTCCCCTATGGTACTCTATGAATCAACAAGAGCTCTTCTCAACCTTAAGAAAGATTAACTTTTATGATATTTAACTAATATAATAAAATTGCATGTTATAGCTTTGAAATATATTATTATTAGTTAATAACAATTATATATTTGTTTTTATTTTTAAAATATTATATTGATTAAGTGATATTTAAAGTAGGTAGAAGAACTTTGAGATGGTGTCCTGGTTTCCCAGGAATAGAACCATGGGCCAGCCATGGCAGGCAGGCCATGAGTTGCCCGAGTCAGCTAGGAGTTTCAGTCAGGGCAGCTGACCCAAGATGACTCACAGGTGTATCCCATACCACTGACATCAAGCTCATTATAAAAGAAGGGAGTTCACTGAGGGTGGAGGGTTCTTCTTTCTGGGGCTCTTCTCTCTTGGTTTCCTATCTTTCTGCTGCTCCCAAGGACAAGACTGAGTATAAGCTTGTATACCTTATGTTGGTGTTCGTATTAGTTTTTTTATTTCATTAAATCTATTTCTACCCATAGGGCTTTTTCCTTTTTTCATGATTCTCCTTCTCAGACAGGGAGGGGACACTGAATTACAGAGCAACTGCTACAATTTAGTCCCAGATATGGCTAACATAGACAGAAGGGCAGGCAAAGTTGTGAAGTAATGTTTGACAATTTCTCCATTGGCAATATAACAATCTAATGTATCTACTTGAGGCAGCTAAAAAAGTGAAAGAAAAATCTGTTTAAAACATGAAAATCATTTTACATTTTATTCTAGAATAGAATTCTGACACCATAAGAGTTCAAGCAGACCCTGTGTAGTTGGCTTTTATATGCTTTGCAAGAATAAGTAAAAATTTCCCAATATACAAGTGCTTATGAAAATGAAATCAGGTAATATTGGCAGAGTAATTTTCCTTCTTTCAACTTCTATTTTGGATAAGTGATTTAGTACTATTTATGTAACTGAGTTTTACTAACACTGTATCTTTAAGGTCATCTTAAAAAAAAATTCCACTTTGCAGGAGTGTCCCAGAGGTCTACAGTCTGTTATCATTTAATTTCATGATTCTCATTTTGCTCTAAAGATATATTTTTAAAAAAAGATTTCTTAAGTATGGCATAATTCTAAAATATGTCTGAACAGTCACTAGACTGAATAACCACTCTAATAATTGCAATATAACCCAAATTAGAAAAAGCATGTTTATAAACAGAGTTGTTTGTTGTTTTTTTTTTTTCCCCTTTCCTAATGCCTTTGTTTGTTTGCTTGTTTGTTTTCTTTTGTGAACCAATTTGGTGAAAAATTGGTATGCATAAATAGATGAACATAGTTATTATTTGAGAGATCTGCTGTGTTGTATTAATAATTTTTTATTATTCAAGTCATTGTTCGGAATTTTATTAATAGTATCTTGAAATACAGTAAAATAAGATTATTCTATGCTTATGTTGTTGGAAAAATCAATAAAACTAATAATTACTTTTATTTTTCAATAGTGTTTGAAATTAATATAAGAGTAATATTCATAGAAGTACAGCTAAAGAGAAAGGTAGAAAGGACATGAATGATCAAGACTGATAACTTCAACAGTATAATCTGGTGTAGGAAGCTAGCTTATTTAAGAAACACTTAGATATACAACAGGGAGGAATAAGGAGATTGAAAGAGAGAGGGAAAGGCTATTGAGAACACTTATGTTAAGGTCCTGCTCTGTTCAACTGATTAAAAAAGGGCTTATTTAGGAAATTTTCTCATAACTCAGGAACATAACTTAGATGTCTGGAATTACGTGATATAAATATTCATGAATATATCCTGTAAATATGTCATCCTGCATCTTTGTATTTTTAGAACAAGTGATTATAAACATTAAAAGAAAACAAAATGGATAATACATTAAAGTAATAGAAGCCTCAAAAAAAATGTTAGTATTACAACTTACCCATTTGAAAATGCTAACAGAGATTAGTGGCTTAATATGACATAGGGATAAAAATAAAGTAGAAAACCTCTTTCTTCAAGAAGAAATGAAAACCAGAATAAAGAAAGAAATTAAAGAAGACAGCAAACTACAAAGCAGTGGTGTAGAATGGTGGTAGAGAATGGATGCTTGCTCTTCTTCCTCTATTGGATCTTGCAAGAGAAAAAAATGACTGTCCTTTTAGTGCTTGCCGGCAGAGGAAAAGAGCTTTATTTTTCGCATGTATTTTAATGGAAGGGGGAATGAGCTGTTTATGTCACTATTTGTGTGTTCAACTGTTCTGGTATTTCACTAAAATTCAACCAGTTTTGACTATTGTTGTCACTGCCAGTGCATGTGAAAATTTCCCATGGTAAAACTCGAGAGAACTGTTCTTTTTCTTGTACTGGCCCTTCATGTCCTCCTTACACATGCTGTCAATGAAGTTTTCTTTAATACCTTCTTTTAAATCATAAATGCATTTTTAATATATACAATAAAACTTTTTACAGTGAATGAAATGTTTAGTGTTTCAGATTAAAGCATCAAAAAAGATATGCTGATAAACATATTTCTTTCCTCCCTTCAGGAAATTAGCTTTTATACTTGACCTAGCAACAGGACACCAAATTAATTGTTTTCCATAAGGACTATTAATCACAATTGTGACAATTTCCACAATACACTACTAGAGTAATTGAATATTACCATTCACTTTGAATACAATTTAAATCACAGAGCAAAGTTAGATGCTACAGACAGAAAAGAGTGTAACTTTTTGAAGATGATCCATGCACTAATTGCTAAGCCGTGATGGCATTTTCATTTATTATAGGCTGCTCAACCATTAGTTGTGTGTGGTGATACAGTTCACTGGAGTTACAAATGTTAACTGCATCTGTGTTGGAAAAAAACCCAAACAAGCTGAAAAATAAATAGATTGCACAACAATGTGATTTTAATTCATTGGCAAGCTGTACATCTAACAAAAATATTATTCAATACTCTGTAAAGTTTCTCTGTTTTTTAAAATACAGATTTACTATATCAGCCCACAAAATTCAAATCTTTTGGAGAGAAATAGGATTTCTTTCACAAGTTAGTGCTCAGAACTAAGTCACAGCTAGCCCGAGTATGTCTTAAGGTCTTAAGATTTCTTTTAGTGTACTACTGAACTGAAATGTACTATTGTTCTACATGTTAGAAAAGTTCCTGGTTAATACCTGTTATTAAACATAGTAACATTATAAAACTACTTTATCACTAGCTCTTGAAGACACTTGAGGTGCTCCTATATCATTTGTATACTCCGAAATACTGAGCGTTCTGTGAGAAGTTCAGCGTTCTAGTTTTAAGAATGACTACAGATAGCTGTTTTTTCAGATGTATTTCTGTTTCAGACAAGTTTTAATGCCCACATAATGCTAATATTTGAAATTCATGATGTAGTCTATTTGTAACAGTGGAACAAAATTTTAAAACTTGCTGATTTTTGTTTTTATTTATGAAGATCTGAATAAAGATAACTTTGAGGAAATCAAATTACATATCTGACCAGAAGTACTGGGATATTAATGTTTTGCTCTGAATTTTAGAGTTTTCTTAAAACAAGATCTGGGATCTTGAATCTATTTGATTCCTAAAGAAAATATGTTCATTTTTTTTTAAACTTTAAGATGGTCATATATCTTCAAACCTATCAATTTAAAAAATGTACAGAGCTAGAGTATTCATCAAAACAGACAAGCAAAACTGAAAATAAATTGTATGTTGAAATGAAGGTCTGTGACTGCAATTTAAATACGTAACAACGTCAAGGCAATCATGACTGTAGCATTAGAAATAATTTAATATATATTTCAGCTTCAGTCCTGGCTTTGCAAATATTTGTTTAATCTGTTGACTTCACAAGTTTTGTATTTATTTCTCTCATTTATATGGCCTGAATCATGAAATCAGGATGGTTTTGATTTTTTGTTTTTTAATCTTTTAATAGTAAACTACACTTTTGAATTTTACTGTGTGATATGTGCCTACATCCTTTATATTGTCTAGTTGTTCCTGTTTACCACAGTGGTCTACTGTATTGTCTCATGAAACTACTGACCTGACCCATCATGTCTCTGATATCTTGTCACTGAAGCTGATACCCTGGCTCTCTGCTTACCTTCATTTCACCCCTAAGGGTTGTTATCTTAAAGCTTCTTGTAAAGCCTGCAGTGTATAACTGTATGCTAGCTCATTCCACCAACCGAAGTAAAAATCACAGAATGTCAGAAGTCACAGGTATGAATAGAAAATCTCAGGAAAATCACAAAACTCAGGACTCTGGTGACAGCTGTTGTGACAAGTGTTCATCGTTCTTGATGAGGAAGCTCTTTTTTTAAAAAAAAATCCCATTTACACATAGATAGCATTGAGTCTGTTATATACAGAATCTGTCATGAGCTTTTCTGTGACTGGAATAAAATCAATTCTTGTCACCCTTTATGTAGTACTGTCATTAATATTAAAATTAATGTGTTCTTCACCAGTTGATAACAGATTGTTTATAATATCCAGTAGTCACTTGTAGAAGATGCCTGGTAGATACTTTAGCACTGTCTGTACCAGCAGTCTTAAATCTTTGATTACCTGCTTGCTGAGTAAAACATTTCACAGACATTTCCATTACAACAAGGCTTTCAAAATGAGGTCTTAACTGCAGTACAAAATTTATCATTACAATAATGCCAGGTGTTATGTATGTGAAGAAATGGGCAGGTATATATTTGGAAAATCTGTATTTGAAAAAGGAATAATACCTGTTTTCTAATTCAGCTTTGTTTTAATTATATCTAATCATCAGTTACTGTAAGCATCACCTGTGATATATAGGAGGCCAGATTAATAAATCATAACAAGTCTGGTTTATTCTAATAGGCTATCAAACGTGTATATTTTAGACACACCATTGTGAGGAATCTGTTTTCATTGGGGAAGAATCAAATAACAGCTGAAGGTAAGAACAAATTTACTGTAACCTGTGGGCACATAACATTTATTATTAGTTTGCTCCCACCCCCACATGAGTAATTTTACTTCATAACCTTGAAAGTATGCTTTGTAGGTTGTCATATAGTGAAGCCACTTTACTGAAGCAAAATACTGTAGAGACCTTTGTATCTCAAACAAACATGTATACTATTTGGAAAGCTATTGACTTATTTGTCTAATCCTGATAAAATTTGCCTTTTCTAGATGCAATTTTTTTTTGTTTCTCATTTTTGGCACATTTTTCCCACAGGTCCTGCTTTTTGCAAGATCAAGCATTTTTGTAGAAATGTATGGGATGAAGAATGGCCAGTTGCTGTTTTTATAGAAATGCTACATATTGGAATAAAAGAAAACAATTCCAGCATTTAGCTCCAGTAAAATCCAAGGAAGACCTCCAATTAACTTCAGCACGAATAGTATTTCATTACAAAGTCCTTACCAGTAACAGAATGTATATGTCATGTGTAGTTATTTCCAGTTTTGGGATAAAGTAAGACAATGTGCAGTTGCAGGAGAACATCATGAAAACTTCACAGTTTTACCATGCAACCAGATGAAATTAACTGATTTTGACTGATTTTCATTTTGCATTTTTACTTTTCTCTGAACCAGAAAGTCAAAGTAAACATTCAAGAAAGGGTGGGATGAAAGGTGCCAACCCATATGGACCAAACCCTAAGAAAATATTCACACTAACATCTGTGAAACAAAGCTGTGAAGTTTCAGACACAGCTGTCTGCAGAATACATTTTGTCAAGGCACTGAAGCATCAAACTTTTTTTCCCTTGAATTGCATTTCTGTGTCATCTTTTTAGACTTCCTATTATCCACTGGATAAATTTAGGCAGACTCAAAGGAATCTTGATGTAGTTTTTAGAGCACCCTTTTATGAAAAGCAAAATGCTTAAATCTGATTAAGTTCACTCCAAAACTTACGAAGAAAACTTGGGCAAAAGTTTACTAAGGGCTAATAATTTGAAAAATATTTTTGAAATTCAGATGCCATTGTATTTTCCCTTCACTGAAGCCTCTTAAGTCATTAGTCTATAGCATTATCATATTGTCAAATAAACATAGACATCTCTCTGAAGATTGTTGGACTGTTGCAATTAAATATCATGATTATCATATATTGGTTAAACAAGGGCATTATCATATTCGGGCAAGTAGGTTTATTTATAGATACTCCAGATATAGCCAGGGGCAGGGGGTGGGGAAAAGCAAAAAAAAATATCTACAGATTGAGTTCAGGTGTATGAAAGGATGTGATCTAGAAACCACACAGCTGTGGTAACGACACAAAACCAGAAATCTTAAATGCAAAAAAAAACCAAACCAAACAACATCTTAAAAAAAAGTTTGGTTTAAAAAAACAAAAAAAGGAAAAAAAAAAAATCAAAGAAAACTAGTTTTGTGGAATAACTGAGATAATGGAAAACAAGCTTATTACCTACTTTTTAAGAATTGCAAACTTTGATTATCAAACAAAGGCTCCAAAGGCTCTGTTTCTTACTTTATGTGACTAATTATTTGATTTGAACTATTTAATAGATTTTTAATCAGAGAATCTGTCATTAAAACAAAAGTAAGATTTAAGAGGTGAGGAGTTTTCTGTTTCATTAAATTAACTGGGATTTTTGTTCCTTGTCCTTACTATTGTATAATCTCTAGGTTTTCTGTTTCATTATACTGCTATTTTATTTATAAAAATACCAGAACTTAGATCCACTTAGAATAATAAAAAATGAGTAAAAAGTAAAGCTTTAATTGTCCCTATGTTACTATACTTCAAATACAAGAAAAACATGGTGGTGAGTTTTGTCACAGGTGTTGTACCTGATTGCAGATATTCAGTCTATGTTTTGTTCTATTTCCTATAGTAGTAGCTCATTACGTGTGTCCATATATTAGCTTAAAAATTACTACATGCAGGAAACTTAAGTTCTCAATATGCTTTCTTAGGTTTCTGAGCCATTTGCTACTTACACACTTAGATGTCTGCAAGTCCACAACACCTCTGTATGGGATCCAGACTTCTTATAGTTCAATTCACCTCAGGTTAGATTTTTTCTAATTGCTCCAACGCAGTTCAAAAGGGGATTTTTGTGCCATAGTCCTGAGCCCTGAAATGTTTTTTTTTAGCAGTTCACAAAGCCTTATCAAATCCTAGTACGAAAGTTTGGAATTGACAAACAAACAAAATAAAAACAAACACTAAGAGCGTCTTACAAGCTGTCATGTAAATAATGAGTTGTCCAAGTCTTGACTAGTAAGGAAATGTGAAGTACTGTGGTTTAGATCCTTCTTCTACCCTTGTTTTAAACTGGATGACAAGAAAAGGCATTGCTATTTACTCATTATCATCAGAAGTTAAAGAGGAAGAGAGAATCTACAAGAAAACTAGAGACGTATGCCCTGTTTCTTTCTACAAGGATTATATCCACCACTTGATGCCTATGAACATTTGCCATAAAAAGAGTTCATGGTTGATTTGTCTAGACAAGCAAACTTGTGACCAAAGATCAACTTCAGGCTTAGTCACTGGATCTTTAGTGTGTGGTATGAGGACAATAGTATTCTAATCCAAAGACTATGTCTGCATTTTACTTACAAACAGGAATAAATTAATTGAATACAGATCTTCAGAACTGGAAGTGTCAGCATTATCTTCTTTCCCAGAGTGATATTAAAAGAACTAGACAGCGGCCATTGCATTTTTCATGGGATCCAACTCATTAAATTGCTTGAAGTCTCATTACTTCAAATGTTTTAGGAAACACAGATAAAGGAATACTTGTTGCAAGAATCCAATGAATATTTGGCATGAGTAAAGCATTATGTTGCCTAGGTGTGTTAATACTTCTACAAGCAGAATCTGCTATGTGTCTACGTTTTGTCAGTACCCAGGGCCAACCTGTAGCAGTTATTCTACCACCCGATGCCCCCTCCTCAGCTGGGAAGGAGAAACAGCAGAGAAAAGGGAGAAGCCCCATGAGTTGAAGCAGAAACAGATTTAATGAAATAACAAAACGGATACAATCACCAACATAAAGTATATAAGGTTCTACTCAGCCTGATCCTTGAGGTCAACAGCAGGGGGCAGAAGGCCAAAAGGGAAGAGGCCAAAAGGGAAGAGCCTCAGGAAGAGGAATTCCAACCTCAGTGAACTCCCTCCTTTTATAATGAGCATGATTAAGTGGTACGGGATACACCTGTGAGTCAGCTGCCTTGATTGGAACTCTCAGCTGACTCAGGGCTACTCATGGCCTGCATGCATGCAGCCATGGACCAGCGTCCATGGGTCTGTTCCTGGGGAACCAGGACACCATGACTAGAGTATTTTTAAATTTGAACATCCTTGTGTAATACAGAAGATCTCAAGGTAAATGTAAATTATTTCCAATGTAAACTGGAAATTTGGAGGATTATAATTTTAAATTTAGATGTCCATGTCTAGTTTTGAAATATGTTTTATCCTGTATGTCTGAAATCAAACCTTTTTAACACAGCATAGATTTATTTTAAAAGGTTTTCAATCATTATCTTCTCCCAAATGTAGTCCTCTTTCTTTCAAAAACAAAGACTCAGTGTAATTGTAGTTAGCCTAATCATTAGCTAACTTGGATTTTTCAATAACACAATCTTTTTAAACATTTTATCTTATGCTTACACTTATATTGTAAGAGAAGCACAGAAGAGCCCTAAGTCTCTATGTCTATTGCTGTGAATAAGGTAATCACCATTTACAAGTGGTAGTTCCTGCCTAGAGTCTACCAAGGATTGAAATGAAAGAAAATCATTCAAGTCTGAAATCTACAAAGGTCACTAAATAAATTAAATTTAGTTTTTTCTGTTTGAGTCAAATAAGAGAGCAGCATTCAGATCACAGCTCCCTCCTAAAGCTAATGCTAATTTAGGTGAATTATCCCTGAGAGATTCAGAGGAAACTGATTTCACAAACTTTAGAACTAATGGGATGCATTCTTAATGCTGATGTAAATGCATCACCTTCCTAGTTCAGCTTTGTCCTTTTGCAATATAAAGGTCCTTTTATCACCTTTTGGTCTCGTAATCCCAAATCATGCTGAACACTTAAACCATTCCATTAACTCTTGGTGTCCTTTAAAAAAACCTGAAATTTCTGATTGCTTATGTCCTTCAAATTCTATATTAAAAAAGCAAAAGGGAAGTAAGGTGATTTGCTATTTTAAATGGGCGGCTTTTATGGGTTGGCTGTTTTGCTTACTTTTTTTGTCTGAACGACAAGTTGGTTGACCTCCCTTCATCTTGTCAATTAAAAAGCTAACTACTCCAAAAATATTGTTGACTACACAACAAATAAAAAGTATCAAATAAATATGGAAACATTTTCACTGTATAACATTAATTAATTAATATTTGAACATGCTGAACTTATACCAATTGCTTAGTGAGAAAAAAAATCACTTTTTTTTTTTTTTTTTTAAAAGGAGAAGGAAGAAAGCAAACTCACTTTCGGTATCAAACTTAGTTAATTCAACACTGTCATTGAACATATCATTGATATAAACTTCTTTTATCCAACCTTCATAATTTCTCAGATAACTTGTTTCTTTGAAATGGAAATTCTTCATTAATAATCCCCAACAAACAGTTCCGGATTTTTAAATTATTATTATTTCTGAATTGTTTCCTTTTAATTATTGAATTTAACAAACTCAGTGAATACATATTCATACTCAGGCTGAAACATTCTGTGGTAAATTTCAGCAAGATAGAAATTTTATGTAAGTACTAAAAATCCTCATGTAATAGAGTTTTATAATGGAAGTACCATCAGATCATGCATGATTGTTGTACTGTTGGGCATATAATGAATGTTGTATTCTGGAAACTAATTAATGACAAATACACTACGTAATTAATGTTTTTATGGAGACTGCGGTGTACATGTGTACTGAATAGCTGTTAGTAGAAGGAAACTTAGATTATAAAATATACTTAATCTTCCTTTATTACAATTAAATCTCATTGACCTATGACCTCCTAGAACAAAGTTAATAACAAATCAACAATAAAAATGATAAAAATCCCAGTTAAGTATGTACCTAAGGAAAGTGTAGGAGTTTTCCAGACTATTAAAGACCACAGACCATAGAAGTTCATCATAGAAAAAAAAAAAAAGTTTTAAAAAAAGTGTTTAAAACTGAGGTTCTTCACTTGCTCACCATTTTTCTATTGTTCCTAAAGAGTGTGGTGACAGACCAAGTCAGATGTCCTTCCAGCAGGTCAGGGTTGAATGCTTGAAATTATCTCTGAATTTGTCTTGAATTTTCACCCACAGAGGCTGTGAAAATGAAGGCACTTGTAAGGTAGTCAAACTAAAACTATTTTTCTCTGTACGTTAAGTTAATTAACAAGAAACATGAAGTTCTCCACACCAGATCAATGGATTGCTGGAACTCAGTAATAACCTTTCATAATAGATTTTTTATTACTTTATTTATCTTTTTTTTTTTTTTTTTTTTTAAACTAAGGGGAGTATTTAAGTAAGTGCTTACCATTAAATTTATCTTAAATTTCTTTAAAGAAAAATGAGAGGAACACGTACACGTGCTTAAAATGGAATGAGTATTTCATTTACCTGTGTAAAACTGGGAGAGCATTCAAAAGAATATAAATGGCTTGACTTACATAATCTAAGAAATGTTATTCAAACAGTTGTCTAAAATACTTAAATTCCAACATGGAAAAACAGAGTGGAGTTTTAAATAATTTTAAACAACCAACCACAGAACTGAACACTGATCAGGTTAGTCAAGCAGTATCTGCTCTTCATAAACCCATGCTGGCTGGGCCTGATCCCTCTGTTTTCCTGCACTTCTTGTATGATCGCACTCAAAACAATCTGCTTCATAACTTTTCCCGGTAATGAGGTCAGGCTGACAGGCCTGTAGTTTCCTGGATCCTCCTTCCGGCCCTTCTTGTAGATGGGTGTCATGTTAGCAAGCCTCTAGTCATCTGGGACCTCCCCCATTGACCAGGACTGCTGGTAAGGATTTGAGTGGCTTGGCAAGCTCTTCTGCCAGCTCTCTCATTACTCTTGGGTGGATCCCAACTGGCCTCATAGACTTGTGAGGGTCTAGGTGGTGTAGCAAGTCTATAATTGCTTCCTCCTGGATTGTGGAGGGTTTACTTTGCTCCCCATTCTTGTCTTCCAGCTCAAGGGGCTGTATACCCTGAGGATAACTGGTCTGACTATTAAAGACTGAGGCAAAGAAGGCATTTAGTACCTCAGCCTTATCCTCATCCTTCATGGCAATATTCCCCTCTGCATCCAGTAAAGGATGGAGATTCTCCTTGGCCCTCCTTTTGTTGTTAATGTATTTGTAAAAACATTTTCTGTTATCTTTTATGACAGTGGCCAGATTGAGTTCTAGCTGGGCTTTTGCCATTCTAATTTTCTTTCTAAATACCTTAACAACATCCTTGTACTCTTCTTGAGTTGCCTGTCCCTTCTTCAAAAGTGCCTAAACTCTCTTTTTCCCCCCGAGTTCTAGGAAAAGCTCCCTGTGCAGCCAGGCCAGTCGTCTTCCCTGTCAGTTTGTCTTTTGGCGTGTTGGGATGGCCTTCTCCTGCACCTTCAAGGTTTCATTCTTGAAGAATGTCCAGCCTTCCTGGACCCCTTTGCTTTTCAGGACTGTCTCCCAAGGGACTCTCACAACCAGTGCCCCAAATAGGCCAAAGTCTGTCCTCCGGAAGTCCAAGGTAGCAGTTTTGCTCACCCTCCTCTTTGCTTCTCCAATAATCAAAAACTCTATTATTTCATGGTTGCTATGCCCCAGACAGCCTCTAACCATCACATCTCCCACCAGTCCTTCTCTGTTCGTAAACAGCAGGTCTAGCAAGGCACCTGCCCTGGTAGGTTTGCTTACTGTCTGTGTCAGGAAGTTATCTTCCACACATTCCAGGAACCTCCTAGACTGTTTTCTCTCTGCTACATTGTATTTCCAACAGACATACGGTAAATTGAAGTCCTCCACAAGAACAAGGGCTGATGACTGCGAAACTTCTGACAGCTGCTTATAGAACGCTTCATCTGCTTTTTCATCCTGATTGGGTGGTCTGTAATAGACTCCCATCAGGCTATCTGCCTTATTGGCCTTCCCCCGGTCCTTACTCAGCCTCGTCACCACCATTGAGCTCTATACAGTCCAAACACTCTGTAACATGCAAGGCCATCGCCTGTCCTTCCTAGCCTATCCATTCTGAAGAGCTTATAACCATCTATTGCAGCATTCCAGTCATGACAGTCATCTCACCATGTTTCTGTGATAGCAACTAAGTCATAGTTGTGCTGCACAATGGCTTCCAACTCCTCTTTTTTTTTTCCCATGCTGTGTGCATTGGTGTAAATGCACTTGAGGTGGGCTACTGATTTTGTCCCTGTCAATGTGTCACCCCTGGTCTCATCCCCAGCATGCTTGCTTTTATTCTCTTCCCCTTCATCAGTGTGTCACCCCTGGGCTCATCCTCAAGCGAGCCTCTTTTTACTCCCCTCCCCCTTCGAACCTAGTTCAAAGCCCTCTCAAGGAGCCCTGCCAACTCATGGGCCAAAATCCATTTCCCTCTTAGAGACAAGTGAGCCCCATCTGCTGCCAACAGGCCTGGTGCCATGTAAACTGCCCCATGATTGAAAAAAACAAAATTCCACCGATGGCACCAGCCTCTGAGCCATGTGTTGATCATGTGGGTTTTCCAGTTCCTTTCAGTATTCTTTCCTGCTACTAAAGGGATTGATGAAAAAGTTACCTGTGCTCCAGATCCTTTAACCGATCGCCCCAGTGCCCTGAAGTCTCTTTTGGTCGCCCCTGGACTTCTCTCCATAACTTCATCACTGCCAGCCTGAACAACCAGCAGTGGGCAATAATCTGAGGGCTGTACCAGATCAGGGAGTTTTCTGGCAATATCTTTTACCCGAGCCCCAGGGAGGCAGCAGACTTCCCTGTGGGATGGGTCTGGTCGGCATATCGGCCCTCTGTTCCCCTCAGGAGGGAGTCGCCTACAACAATTATCCTCCTTTTTTTCTTAGTAGAGGCAGTCATAGAGTGTGGTGTTGATCAGCTCATCCTGCCACCCCGCACAGGGACATGTTCCCATTCACCCCCATTTCTGAGGTCCCCTCCTTCTGCCTGGTGGCAACAGGGCAGGGAATCCACTCCTTCTTGTGGAGCCTCCAACTGTTGTTTTGGCCTCGGGGATGGTAGGGTATGACCCCACCAGCCAATCTCCCTCTCACACTCCTGACACTCCTCAGCCTTTCCACTGCCTCTCTCAGCTCTGCCCCACGCCGAGCAGACCATTCCCTGCTCACACCGCACACGGTGCTCTCACTGCTGCCCTGGGCACCAGCCACAGGCTCAGGCACTGCCGCAGCCCAGGCCTGCACAGCCGATTCCCTGTGAGGGGGCTCTGGCTGGGTGGCCACGTTCCTTCTGGCAGCGGCTTCAGCCCGAGCGGCAGCCACAGCTGTGACTGCTCTGGGCGGGCTGTGCCCACCGGCTGGCAGGGACTGACCGCCCCTCAGGCTGCCGCCCGCGCCCTCTGCTCGCGCTGCCCACAGGGGAGGCTGCAGCCCCTCAGGCTCGTCCTGGCGAGAGCTGCCGGCTCGGGCGGGGCTCTCTGCTTCGTCCCGGGTTCCCCGGCTCCGGGAACCCGCTCTCTGCCTCAATCCAGCCTCAATTCGCCTCCATCAAGCGCTCAGCCACGGAGCTCAGCGCTGCCGCCGCTCCGCTGCTCGCACTATGGCGAGCAGTTGTGTGGGTGATGAACAAAACGTATTCACCTGCTCTTACGTGCCTGTGTTCAAAATTGTCATGGCTACATTGAAAATAATGTTTTTAAGAGCCACAGTCTTCACAATCTGTACTTTTTAGGCAGCTGCCTAAAGGGATTTGCCACCCTAATATGTGTGTGCAGAACACACACACACAAAATGAAGATAGGAGTGTTGTTTCAGCTATTGAATAGAAAATCATAAATAGAAAACTACTTCTTAAATACAGTCCCTTTTTGATACTTAGTGGCCTTTCTCTAGACTTTGGGTAAATATCAAACTTTATCAGGGCTAAGTTATTTAGTGTTATTTAGTTATTTAGTGTTATTTATGTTTAGTGTTAGTGTTATTTAGTGTTATCCCACAGGTTATTTTCTTGTGAGGAAGCAGCTCCACTTTTTATTCCTTCTTCAGCGTGAAGGATTTGAGCACACCCTGGTTATCTGTCAGTGAATTCTGGAGGATGATCTATATAGCAAGCATGTTGTGTATATCCGTATACACCTTCAATTCTCCTGTGTGAGTTATTCCCTTTCTCATCGAGTACCTGCAGTTGTGCTGAGCTGAAAAGTATTGATTGATAGTCAATTTATAAAGTTTTTGGGGTTTTTAAGTAATATTTTAAATTATTAATGGCAGTTCAGCATGGATGCTAGAATCAGGGAAATATTGTATACCTTCACACCAAGGCTACAGACTCAAACTCACTCTCATGAGTTTAATGTTTCTACAGATACTACTCAAAAGACCATTTAACCCAGTGTCCCTTGACAGCAGCCAGTAACAAATGCTTAGAAGAAAATAGAAAAAAGAGTATGAATAGGATTATACTTTTCTCAGAGATAACAACCCAGAGTACAGTAGCCAGTAGCCTAGCAATTTCCTGAGCTGAAGATTTCATCAGACTGTTGTGTTTCACAGTTCATAAATAAGATATTCTCAAAGATATTTTAAAATTATCTATGGCAAATAGTTCCTTCTTCAGAATATTTCTTTTCTTTTTAAAAATTTTACTTCTAGCCTAGTGTCTAATAATTTTACTGAACAGAAATGTTCTTTAACTGGCTCTTGAAAACTAGTTTTTATTTACCTCCTTTTCTGTTCAGTTCTACTCACTTCTGGTATACCTGATCTTTATTTATCCTTTTCACAAGGTGAAGAGTTGTAGTGTACTTAGTTTCTCTTCATCTGGAAGCTGTTCCTCTGGAAATACTTAATAGAAGCACATATTTTTAGTTGTATTATAATATATTATTATTCTTTCAGAGTTTTTGGATTAAATGACACATAAAAATAAAAGCTGTCATGGATTTATATTTTTTCCTCCACTTTTTCTTTAATAATTTTATTTTTCAGACAATTATTTAAAATTATTCATTTTTTGATCCATTGTTTCCTCTTTACCCTTCACATAAATGTTTTATACCTTTTTTTAGTATTTTTCTGCAAGTTGTTAATTGATACAACAAAGACCATTCATAAACATAGGACAGAGTTCTTGTTTTTTTGCAGATTGGCTTATTAGGAGAAAATGGTTTATTTTTGCCTGTCTTTTACAATGTCAGTGAGGGTACAATGTGTCCCACTTCTACATTCCCTCACCCATTTCAGAATGGCAATTCAAAAGGCCAAGAAAGTATGTAATTTGTTGAGTACAGTAAATTGGAACTGAAATTTCATTTACAGAAAAACTCTTCCTGAGATGACCAGAAATATGAAAATGGTAGTTTTGTTCTATTAAAATTATCAGTACATTAAATGAATGAAAACAATGCTGGAAAGATAAGGCAAGCTTTCCAAACACAAACAAAAATGAAAAAAAAAAAGAGAGAGAAAACAAAAACTACATGTATCATACTTTTTTCATTGTTCTCCTTTTGCATTGGTAGTTTCCCATGATGTAGTCATAATGCAAAAATTATTTTTTTAAAGTTTAAACATACTGACTGAAAACAAGTTTTTTTAAAATAGTAAACTTAATTCAAAATGAACAGATGCCAGAACGCTGCAATTAAACAAATAACTTTAAATTATGTTCATTAATCCACAGCCTTGATTTAGACTGGGATAATCCCAGGTTTTGGACTTAAAGCCAAAGAGGCTTTGGAGATTCATATTAATCTTCTGCAGGGCATTTCACAAGGTCAGAGCCATGTCACAAAATGAATATTAATGTAAGTGGAAGCTGTGGAATGAAGCATTGATGCCACTGATATCTTGAGAACAACACTTAGGGAAAAGCTATAGAAAATAGCTGTCAGCACACAGTGGTGGCTAGGGACTTCCTGGGGCGAGGATGATGGGTGCCATGGGAGATGCTTCCAGGGGTGGCAGGGCCTCGCCAGCCAGAGCCAGTCCCATGGGCAGGGGTCAGCCTGGGCCACAGCCTAATCTTCAGGGCACCTAGGAGCCTCTCCTCTCAGCAATCAGCAGGACAGGGCTGCCCATTACTGTGCTGGTGCTGAGCTGGTCTTCAGCCCTGGAACACAAGCCCGCATCAGGAGGGCTTTCAGTACCCTTACAGTAAGATATGCAAAATTTTACATAAACAAACTGCCTCATGCTACATCATGTAGCTGATACATGGGAAAATTTGTGATAGGGACTGGAAATACAACATAGCAGAGAGGAAACATGGTCTCTACTCAGACATGACTGAATTTCATATTTCTGTTACACAGCCTTTCAGGTTTACTCCTTGTTTGTTTTAACAGTCTCTTTAGTGTTCACTGTTTATTGCTTAATCTTGATTGTCATTTTCCTCCTTAACACTGTCAGCTGGGGGCTGATGGTCACCTTCCTTTTTAACATGATCAGTTTTTGGCAAAAATCCACCAAAACTTTTTTTTTATATGATCCATATATGCACTACATACAATCACATCCCTAATTTTACATGTGTTGTTTAAAAGGTATCTTAAATTGGGAGGGTCAGATTCTCAGTGATTTTAAAACTAACATTATTTTATTGGGGTTAATGGCAGTTTAGTATAGGGGAAGACAGCTCTTTCAGATTTTCTGTTACTCATTTCTCCTTCCAAGTAATAGTTTCCAGTTGAACTTTTGCAGATCGTACTTTTTCATGGTCAGCTGGCAAAATATAGCTTTACTTATAGAAATATCCACCAATATAAGTAACAGTTGAACCATCTTACTATATATGTGATTTAGTCTTCCATGAGTTCATGTGCTGTTACCATCTGATCCACAATGGCTATTGCCATCAGTTCTGGTGACTCCAGTGCTGGGTGCCTGTTGATATAAAGTGCACTGCTTAGCAGCAAGTCTTTCACATACAAGCCAACATCAGTGCTCCATGGAAATACTGAATCTAGATCCATTAAAAATGTTACGAATTTGCCAAATAAATATACTAAAGGAAGTTACCGTTTCATAGAATTATTCACAGAGAAATGTTTTGTAAATCCATTTTAAGGCAATCTGCCTGTGTTCAGGGATGCATAGGCTCTGTGCCTTAAAAAAACCCACAGTGGCTTTAAACAGTAATTTCACGCAATAGCTTCAAAACCAACAAAAGCATTTTCCTGCATCATTAGCTTGGATGACGTGCTGAAAGTGATGACAAAGATGCACAACTAAGCACTCCTAGCTAGCAAAAAACCATAGTTTCCGTGACACATAAAGGTCAAACTTCTTTTAAGAGATTATTGGTATGATATGTTAACCCTGCAAAAAGCACTTACATCTCCTTACTTTCTTCTGCCAGCAGACAGCATACCCTGAACTGCCACTAGCTACCCTTGAGGAATGAAATGTACTTGTTTATTAAAAGGAATTTATACCATGTTCATAAATGGAAAGTATGATGCAAAGAACACTGAAAAAAACCAACAACATGATGAAATGGTTTCAGTCTTCTGGTTCTCAAGTATTTTTATTAATATATTTTTATTATTCTTGCAAAAGCCAGGGGAAAATATATGTTAGCATAATAATTGATAATAGATCAAAGTTTCTGTATTATATTAAACCTGGTTTGGAAATAAAGATCTAAATTTATACTGAGAATGTTCAAGATTACTTGTGACATAGTTGGGAAAAACTTTAGTTTGAGTAGCTTATGTCACTTTTCCTAGTGAATTTTTTCATTATTGTTTATTCTGTATTCTGTATCATATATAAACTCTAAAATGGCTGGGGGGATTCCTAGGTTAGCACTATATTTCTAGGGCTTGAACTCTGAAAAATGCCCAAATAAGATAGTGTTATATATTTAATAACAAGGTGTTTTTACTGGTTGCTGTCAATCCCCTGTTGAATCTTTAGCTAAGTCTGTGAGCCAGATAAAAAGGGCCACTTCAGAGTTTTCAGTGGTTTTGGAACTTAAGTCCCATTTAAAAATCAGCAACAGTGCTGCAGAACTGCCTGCATACTTAGGAGTCTATAAACTGTTTTGGCTGTAAAGTTACTTAAGCATTGAAAGTGCTGCCATTTTTTTTTTTTAAGTCATTTTGTCAGAGTTGGCAGCTCTAGATCTATATTTCATCTAAAGCCAACTAAGATTCATTGATTTAAATAAAAACATGGTCATACCATGCCAAATGCCTCCTGTAAAATACATACCTCTTTGTTTCCAAGACATCAGTGAAAAAGGATAGAAACTATCTTACTATGTTAAATCAATAACTATTTACTCAGCAGCATGAACTTTGAGTTTCTTTTTGGTCTGAAATGGTATCAGTGCACATCTCCTGAAAAATCAGCTAATCAGAAATAGAGAAGGCTTAAGAAGAAAGTGTCCTTCATCGTTCTTGTTGGAGTTACTCCACTGTACAGGAAAAAAAGTATGAAATTTCTGTGACAGTTGGAAACCTAAGTGTCCATAACTGACTTTGAGAATTCACAAAGCCAGGTAGAGAATTAGTCATTATGAGAGTGATCATCCTCATGCCTGAGAGTCTTTGTGAACCTCATCTTGTAGCCTTTCACAAAATCACTTGCCTATATTTATGTATTTCATCCTGTCTTTTTGTAGAAAAAAAATTTAAATTGTGCACTATATAAGTGAAGGTTTGGATGAAAAAGCACAGAACTATCTAGGTGAACATTCTATACTGAGGCTGCTTCAAACATTATAGTTAAAATGTCATATAATTACTTGATTCAACCCATGTGCTAGAATGGGCTTAATCTCTGTCTTGGGAAGCTTGATTTTTCAAAGTTTTAATTTCTGGCCTCTGTGGACACTGATTAAAATCATGTTTTGTTGGGCATTGTCTTTTAGCACTTTGCCTTTATTGACTCCTTCCTTAAATAGTGTTACATTTGAACTTTCGTCTTCTTGTAGAGACTACAGACATTTTAAAGAAACCTATTTGAAAAGTCGTTGGTAGGTATATGTTGCATATAGCTGCTTCAGCTCTGTACTGTGATAATCACGATATTTTATAGGAGGAAGCTAACCAGTCATTTCAGATATGTCCATAGAGCCCTTCATAGAACAGTCCTCCAAAACTACCCTTGGTGAGAAAGAAAATATATTTCCACATTGTCATTATTTTTACAGTTTGATTATAATGACTACAGCCACAATTCTGTTACTCCTGACACTACTACTACAAGTGTAATGTATCACAGCAGAGTGTGACATTTCCTAGGCTGTTGTAAAGCCTCTAGAAGCCATCAAAGACTTGCTTAGTGTACTACAGAACATGTCTGAGCAATTAATTTTGTGAGACAAGGCACCACTGTGAATAAAACCACCTACAGCTTTCAAACTGAATGCTTTGTACCTCATGTGATAAAGTAAGAATTTAGTTCAAGCCAAAAGAATATCTGGAACACCTTCTTTTCACACATACCACATTTTATTACAATAGACAAGAACAAACCACATAAACTGAGAATAAAAATTTACAAGTCTGCATTACAGGTGTGCCAAGCTTTTATGTCTGGAGAGTAGATTTGGGGTATGAAAATAAACTATTTTTTGTGATCCACTTTTGTACATGGATCTACTGAAATTGCTTTGGATTGAAACTTGGACTTGTATTTTGTTAGTACTTGGTTCACATTTCTTTTAGAATAATTTTTGGAAAAAGTATATTTTAAAATTGAATGAGAAAGTCAAAACTGATCAAAACCCAGACAAATAGAAATGAAAGAAAAATGTTTATAACAAATTGAGGAAAGGACAGAGAAATAGTGAGGTAATCAATCTAATTGATGTGTCAAATCTTGGTACATATGCAGTCCTCTACATAATTTCTGATTACCTTCTTTATGGTTGCATGTTTAAATTAAAATTGCAATACTACATGAACATTAGAAAATTCTAGTTGTATGCCTTTTTTTTTCTTTCTTTTTTTTCTTTTTCTCAGGGTTTATGGATTTTATAACATAAGAAGTTTGTTAGGACATTTTCTAATGTCTAATGTTAATGTCTTATTTTCTAATGTTAGTCTAATTTTCTGTATTTTCTTTGCTAAGGAATCTCGTCTAAAAACATACTTCACACTGGTTAAAGAAATATGACTTCATTTCCGTATGGATTAATTAATAATTGGAACTAAGGAATAAAGTCCTAAAAAAATCTGATAAACTTTTTCTTTTCCTTTTTCCCACTTTAAAATTTGCAAGAAATGTGATGTTAGAAAGACTGTTTCTATCAAGATAAACCAGAACATAGTTCGACGGTTAGAATTCTATTCTAATTTTCTTGAGGAAAAGTAGCCTTTAGCACTTAATGGAAAGTATTATAAATTCCTTCAGATACAAAGATTCTGGAGAGTGAAAATAATGTCTCTTATCATCCAGGAGACTCACAATTAACGAGTATGTACAGGACAAGCAGAGGATCAGGCCCAGCCAGCCTGGATTTATGAAGGGCAGTTCCTGCTTCATTAACCTGATCTCCCTCTATGACAAGGTGACCCGCTTAGTGGATTAGGAAAAGGCTGTGAATGTTGTTTACTCGGACTTTAGTAAAGCCTTTTACACCATTTCCCACAGCCTTCTCCTGGAGCAACTGGCTGCTCATGGCTTAGATGAGCATACGTTTCGCTGGGTAAAGAACTCACTGGATGACTGGGCCCAAAGAGTTGTGGAGAATGGAGTTAAATGCAGTTGGTGGCTAGTCACAAGCGATACTCCCCAGGGCTCAGTATTAGGGCTAGTTCTCTTTAGTATCTTTATCGTAGAGTCATAGAATCATAGAATAACCTTGGTTGGAAAAGACCTCTAAGATCATCAAGTCCAACCACTAACCTAGCACTGCCAAGTCACCACTAAAGCATGTCCCTCAGCACCTCATCTACACACCTCTTAAATACCTCCAGGGATGGGGACTCCACCACTGCCCTGGGCAGCCTGTTCCAATGCCTGATAACCCTTTCAGTGAATAAATTTTTCCTAATGTCCAATCTTAACCTCCCCTAGCACAACTTGAGGCCATTACCCCTCGTCCTATCACTGTTACTTGGGAGAAGAGACCGACCTCTTCCTCACTACAACCTCCTTTCAGGTAGTTGTAGAGAGCAATGAGGTCTCCCCTCAGCCTCCTCTTCTCCAGACTAAACAGCCCCAGTTCCCTCAGCTGCTTCTCATAAGGCTGGTGTTCAGGACCCTTCACCAGCTTTGTTGCCGTTCTCTGGACATGCTGCAGCAGCTCAGTGTCCTTCTGCTGGTGAGAGGCCGAAAACTGAACACAGCATTCGAGGTGTGGCCTCACCAGTGCTGAGTACAAAGGGACAATCACTTCCCTAGTCCTGCTGGCCACATCATTTCTGATACAGGCCAGGATGCAGTTGGCCTTCTTGACCACCTGGGCACACTGTTGGCTCATATTCAGCCGGCTGTCAACCAATACTCCTAGGTCCTTTTCCACCAGGCAGCTTTCCAGCCACTCTTCCCCAAGCTTGTAGTGTTGTATGGGGTATTTGTGACCCAAGTGCAGGACCCGGCACTTGGCCTTGTTGAACCTCATACAATTGTAGATTTGGTGCTTAGGGACATGGTTTAGTGTCCCAAGTGTCCCCTGATGGTGTTTTCTAACCTAGAGAATTCTATGATGCTGTGATCTTTTTTTTTTCCCTATGAAAAAGCTGAAAATCCTCTGAATGTGTCATAGTTAATCCAAAAAAATCCTGGAATTCTTAAGAACAAATATGATCAATCTTTCCATGTGCATGCTCACACCAAAATGTGGTGCAAGGAAGTTACTGTCGAAAAAATATAACTTCTTTTTCTTTTTCTTTTTCTTTTTCTCCTTTTTCTTTCTTTCTTTTTTTTTCTTTTTCTTTTTCTTTTTCTTTTTCTTTTTCTTTTTCTTTTTCTTTTTCTTTTTCTTTTTCTTTTTCTTTTTCTTTTTCTTTTTCTTTTTCTTTTTCTTTTTCTTTTTCTTTTTCTTTTTCTTTTTCTTTTTCTTCTTCTTTTTCTTTTTCTTTTTTCTTTCTTCTTTTTTCTTTTTTCTTTTTCTTTCTTTTCTGTGTTGTGTTATTCAGCATCTGCCCAAAGGGACAGGCAGTCTGGGTTACTGACAGACTGTTTTCTCTCAGGGCCCTACAAATGGAAGCAATGGGTTTGAAAATGTAGCCTGAAAGAAAACTTTCATCTAGCAACAGAAATTTAAGATGTACTCATCTTCAAACTCTTAAACTGTTATTCCTGTAAAGTGTTAAGAGTCCAACAATACATATCCAAAAATTTTGGGTTTGGATAGAGAATATTTCCCTTTACATATATAGGAGATGTAGGAGATACCCTTAAGTAAGATATATTGTAAAGATACATCTTCTAAGCTATCTGATATTTTAAATCCATTGCCCCCAGAGCCAGTTTACCCAGAAACATGTCTAATATCCAGGAAAGGGCACCAGATACATGACTGGAAATTCAGATCAACAGTATCCTCTAACTAGTGTACCAAGCCATCTTTGTTATGAGCATTGCCTAAGGAACAGATGCCTGCCTTTCTGCACAAGGTGGCAGTTCAATTTCTCTTCTTCTTAGAAAAGACATCTTTACTTCCATTTATGTTTCTTATGCACCAAAAAAACACAAGATACCTCATCATATGTAGGCATTTCTTCGTAAAATAAGCATATTTATTTCCTTTCACTGTTGGTATTACTGTGGATGATACTCTCAAATAATCCTGAAAACAATATCTGCGTTAAACAATGTGTTTCCTCTTGATCTTCGCAACCTGCACTTAAAGAAGTGGTTTCATAACCCCTGTGTGGTGAAGTCAAAAGCTCTAGAGAATAGCATTAGGAAGTCTAGGACAATACTCTGCTTTTGTGCTATTGGTTTACAGCCAAAACAAAGATGTCTCTGCAGTGGTGATTCCAGTGAAAGAAATGCACAATTTATTTCTTTGCAGTATCTTTAGAAAATGAATGTAGTTATAACAAATTCAAAAAACTATGAGAAGTGGTTAAATAAATATGTATCACTATTTTATGTATTGACGAATCATAATTATCCAAAGCAATTAATTAAAATACATTAACATTTGATTTTTCTAACAGTCTTGCCCTTAAGAGAAAAATGAACAATTCTGTGCACAAATACACAACAATCATTAACAGCAGCAAATGTGTTAATTAAGTCATCATTAATATTCATTTATATTTATGTGATTTATATCCAAGCTATGAAAATCTCAGAATGTTTTTGCCCATATTCTCCTAACAGACCAATCCTCCAAAACATTTTCCATAATAACTACTAGAACTTTGATTGTACTGTGCAAAATGTCAGCAGCACTGTGTTTCTATTCCAGAACTAGTACTTGGCAGCTGTCTTACATTCTTGTAACTATAGGTGTTTCTAGACATGCAGTTATTTTATTAGTATTAGTGCATAAAGTAGTATAATTGTATAAATCACAAATAGTAATTTACAATCATTGTAGAAATTGCTAGTTAAAACATATAGTCTATAACATGCAGAAGTTTGGGATACAGCAGTACATGAATCTGTGCTTCTCTGTTAACTCTCAGATTAATTATTCTGAAACAATCTTTGACATAAGGATTGAAAATATCAGAGGGAACATATTTCTGGTCACAATGCTGATCTGAGAAATAGAAAGATACTTTGGTTTGACTGTAACAATTAGGTTTGGCATTGCTGTCATACCTTAAAGAAAGGAAACTGGATCAGATTTCACTATGATGTTGTAGGAATCGACGGAGGGAGACTGCACTCTCAGATGAGGTCGGCAGAGCTCAATTTATTGCGCAGATACATTTACTTATATATCATTCTTCTGTCAAATCACCACGACTAAGCATATCTTATTATCTTTTTCTTAGGTTTTCATTAGACCACTTCTACATCAATCATTAACTTTTAACCTATGCTTCAGCTTCTAATTATCATATTCTCCGCCTTGCCTGTTAGTTCCCTATCTTATGTAACTTAGTTTCTTGTACTACTCTGCAAGGACAGTACGTCCTTGAGGCCTAATCTTGGCTGCTAGCGCCTGCACAGTAGCCTGTTCGTGCACCTGCTCTAACACTCCATGTCCATTACTCACAAGCCAAACTCCCACTTGATGTCAAAGAACAGAAATAAAGTTTTATTATTTTGCCTCTTGTACAATGTCAGTCAATTGACAGAAACAGTGCTTAAAGGATCAATACTGGTACCTGTTAATAGTAATTGTCACCAAATCCAATAAAACAAAGACCTCTTACAAAATTCTATGATGTTCATGAAGACAAACACTGAAACACCAAGATGAAATGTTTATTAAACTTACATAACACCTTCTAACCTGTTACTAAATACTAGAACTGTTAGAACAATGATCTAAAAAAAATCCAGTTAGAATTTTGGACTAAAAAACCCACTGAACTGTGCTTATCAGCTTTATTTCTACAAGCTGTCTTGTAAAAAAGAAGAAGTGCTGGAATGTTTTTACGGTGTGTTTTTGGAAGTATTCTTTGTTTCCCTGAGAAAACAGACGAACAAAATATTAAGTCTCATTTTGATAAAATTCTATTTCTCAGCGTCCCCTGATGATGATTTTACTTGTTGATGGGTTTGCAGTATGACTTTTCAATAAATTGGTCGTGTGAACTTGTTTTTACACTTTGAGCCAATTCTTTTATACTTTCATCAGTGTTTTTTTAAAACATTATCTTTCACTGACCTTTGATACTTCACATTTTTTATCTTCTTTTGGAAATACTCTATTTTGAAATAGTGAAATCATCAAAAATTGTGATCAACTATGTGACAGATCTATGTACTGTTTTGTCTTTTTCAGACTTTTACTCCTTCTCACCACCAGAGAATGATATTTTGATAAGACAACAGCCATTACCAGTAGTAAAGTTAAGAAATAAAAGACTAAAAATATTATTCATCTCCTTTTTCAAAAAAGTCAATATTAGTTTGTAAAGCCTTCTTTACAAAGAAAAATAACTTATTTCCAAGGGGCGAAAAAAAGTAAAATAAAATAGGAAAGTAAAATAAAGTAAGTCTAATAAAATAAGCCTTTCTCAGAATTTTCAGAAGAAAAAAAACCATTCTGTATCATTATTTTGGCAGGTGAAATGAAGTATTTCTCAGATGAAATGCACAGAATCACAGAATAGTTTTGGCTGGAAGAGACCTTGAAGATCATCAAGTCCAACCTTATTCCTAGCCCTATCAACACCACCAAACCATGTCCCTAAGTACAATATCTACCTGTCTTTTAAAAACACTTTCAAGGATGGTGGTTCCACCACCTCCCTGGGCAGGCTGTTTCAATGCCTGACTACCCTTTCAGTAAAGAAATTTTTCCTGATATCAAGCCTGAACCTCCCCTGGTTCAACTTCAGGCCATTTCCTCTTGTTCTATCACTTGTCACTAGGGAAAACAGACCAACTCCCACCTCATTACAATTTCCTTTCAGGTAGCTGTAGAGAGCAATAAGGTGTCCCCTCAGCCTTCTTTTCTCAAGGCTGAACAGCCCCAGATCCTTCAGCCTTCCCTCATATGAGATATGCTCCAAACACTTTACTAGCTTGGTAGCCCGCCTCTGTACCCTCTCCAGCACTTCCAATTCTGACTTTCTAATTTTGTGTTTAGATAGCCTCAGACATAATGACCATTATAAAGATATCAGGTCTGAGAGCAGAAAAATCATGCTGCTTTTTTAGATATCTTTTCTTCAATATAAACCAAATATAATTAATGTATGGTGTCCAGAGGAATTTGCTAATGGTCTTCTTGTTAGTTACAGTCTAAAATATTTCTGTCTGATTCATAGCTCTGTCACTGTTGACTCTCCTACCACAAATGGACGCAAAGGTTATGAAAGAAAAGTGACTGACACACCAGAGGGCTGTGCTGTCATTCAGCATGACCTGGACAGGCTGGAGAGCTGCGCAGGGAGAAACTTAATGAAATTTAATGAGAGCAAGCGTAGAGTCCTGCATCTGGGGAAGAACAACCCCATGGATCAGTACAGGCTGGGGGCTGAGCTGCTGGAGAGCAGCTCTGGGGAAAAGGACCTGGGAGTCCCAGTAGACAACAGGCTGACCATGAGCCAGCAATGTGCCCTCGTGGACAAGAAGGCCAATGGAATCCTGGGGTGCATTAAGAGCAGTGTGGCCAGCAGGTCAAGGGAGATTCTCCTCCCCCTCTCCTCTGCCCTGATGAGGCCTCATCTGGAGTCCTGTGCTCCAGTTCTGGGTTCCCCAGTTCAAGAGGGACATGGAGCTACTAGAAAGAGTCCAGCACAGGGCCCTAAGATGATGAAGGGATTGGAGCATCTCACATATGAGGGGAGGCTGAGGGAACTGGGTCTGTTTAGCTGGAGGAGTCTGAGGGAGATCTCATTAATGTTTATAAGTATCTAAAGGGCAGGTGTCAGGAAGACTGGGCCAGACTCTTCTCAGTGGTGTCCAGTGACAGGACAAGGGGCAACGGGCACAAACTAGAACACAGGAGGTTTAATCTTAACATGAGAAAACACTTCTTTACTGTGAGGGTAACTGAGCACTGGCACAGGCTGCCCAGAGAGGTCGTGGAGTCTCCGTCTCTGGAGACATTTAAAACCCATCTGGACATGTTCCTGTGTGATCTACTCTAGGATCCTGCTCTAGCAGGGGAGTTGGACTAAATGATCTTCCAAGGTCCCTTCCAACCCCTACAATTCTGTGATTCTGTGATTCTGTGAAAATGAAAAAAAAAGTCAAGCAGCTGTAATCAGAAGAAATGTTTGCTTCTCTCCTCCATGTGAGATCCCTTGTCAGGTTCAAAGATTGTGATTACACTGCAGATAAATATGTTTCTGAAGAACATTGATTTTTATACTAAGACTTTGTGATAAATTACAACAATGAGGAAACTACACCTAACTGGAAGGGCAATTGCTTTATGTTATTTCCAGAAACAAGATATGCATTATACTAGCAATTAGTTTGGGAAAGGCAAGACAGCCATCTGTATTTGGATTTATTTTATTTTTCTCTTTGAAACTATTACAGGTTTTCACCATGAGTAGATAATAATAAAGCCCTATTAATATCTTGAAAAGACTAAACTTTTTCCTATCCAGCTTTGCTAAAAGTAGGAAAAAACAAAACAAACTTACAAAACCCAACATTTTCAGATCTCAGACATATAAGTAAATGACATATTGCACTTAAACTGAAATGTTAAATATGATCCAGTGAAAAATGAAATAGTTTCATCAGAGTGCGATATTTTGTAGCATTTAATTATACTGTTTGAAATGGAAGTGTAAGTTAGTGCATCTGAATGTGTTTCAAACAATTAAATAACAGTTCCAGATAATGCACTGAGGAACACAGAGAGAAAGACTTTCAGATGCATGAATTCTTATATTTGCAGAAGCTGCAAAAGCAATGTTCTATTTGTCTTTGGGTTTTTTTTTTGAGGAGGGAAGAAGTTCTTCACAGTAGTTAAGAATATGACTAAAATTCTTAGCTAATGAAGTTTTTTTTTAAACTATGAAAAATATATTATAAACTAGAAGGCAATAAAACTGATATGAAGAAATTCAGAGTATAATAAGAACAACAACAAAGTGTATTACAG
This sequence comes from Podargus strigoides, assembly GCA_028020825.1. Taxonomy (NCBI): domain Eukaryota; kingdom Metazoa; phylum Chordata; class Aves; order Caprimulgiformes; family Podargidae; genus Podargus; species Podargus strigoides. Next base: position 22,341,001 of record CM051621.1, on the reverse strand, counting down.
AACATTAATAATATTTCCTTATGTTACACATGAGGGAAACTGCAATAACATTTTAATTTTAAAAGAAAAAGAGAAACTGAGTCTCAGCTGGTTAATTACAAGTAGGGGAGTTTGTGTGATTTTTTTTGTTGTGGATTTTTTTGGGGTGTGTGTGTGTTTGTTGTTAGTTTGTTTTTCTTTTTTTTTTTTTTTCCCCAAAATGCACAACCTAGAGGCACAGAAAAACAAATGTTTCTTATTAATGCAACAGAAAATTCCTTAATCCCTTACTTCAGTAAGATAAAACATATGAAAAACATTTAGAAAGAATGTCCTGCTATAGGGAAATACTTGCTGGCACAACTTTTATAGAGGAAATTTTGTGTCTCCTATCAGTGCAGCCTCTGCAGTAAGATGGGGAGGAGGAGATGAGAGGATGTTATTGAAGTGTAGAATAGCATTTTTATCAGATCTTTAGGTAGCAAAGAATCTGAACAAAATCTCTGAACGCAAAGTGATGTCTCCCATTTCTTTACAATACTAATGTTCATACAATATATAGCATGTTTAGATCTACTTTAGATAATGAACAGTATATAGCACTCTTCCTAAACTACATATTGACCTGCATAAATAAAACTTCCAGTACAAATTTCAGGTTTGATTCAAAGCATATTGTCATCCTGCAAGTGGTCCTTATTTATTCATATCATCGCTACATGAAAATTACTCAGAGACAAATTGATCAGACTGCTCTATACCAGGAGCAAAAGACCGGAAGAAATGGTAGAGCAGTTGGGAGTGAAGGAGTGAAGCTGAGCCTGGGAAAAACAAGGGTCAGGGAAAGGTGTTGTATTAAATTTGGTTTTGTGTCTTACTTTCCAAATGTACCTTAATTTGCCATAAATTTCCCAAGTTTTCTGTTTTATCTGTGACAGTAAATGGTAACCCATCTCTTCGTCTTTATCTGGAACCATGAACTTTTGCATCTTTATCCTGTTGAGTTGGGGGGGGGATGGCAGAGTTAGAGAGAGGCTAATGGATGTCTGGCAGCTGGCCAAGGTCAACCTGTAACAAGAAGTGATGCACTTTAATCAATGACAGAGGGAAGAAGATGAAAATATTAAAAGTTGGATGTATCTGGAAGATAGAATATTTGGGGGTAGAGTTGGATAGAGGTAATGGTAAATAAAAGTCTGAGGGAGTTGGCATTCTTCAGCCTGGAGAAGAAAAGTCTCCATGGAGACCTTGCTGAGGTCTTTCAATACATCTTACATTATAAGAAAGATGGAGAAACTTTCTACTAGAGCCTGTAGTGAAAGGACAAGGGTCAAAGATTTAAGATGAAAGACAGTAGGTTCAGATTAGACACAGGAAGAAAGTTTGTACAATGAGGATGGTGAGACACTGGAACAGGTTGCCCAGAGAAGTTGTAGATGCCCCCTCCCTGGAAGTGTTCAAGGCCAGGTTGGACAGGGCTTTTAGCAAACTGATCTAGTGGAAATGTCCTTGCCCGTGGCAGGGGGGTTGGACTAGATGACCCTTAAAGGTGCCTTCCAGCTCAAACCATTCTGTGATTCTATGAATTACTTACAAAAAGAGCTGCTATGTTTTTCCAAGCAAGACAGACTGAAAAAGCATGACCGTGTATCTATGTATATATGACTAAATATGTGTTAATATTCAGATTTATATGCACACATTTGTGCTTTTATATATTTATGTTTTCACAGACACATATTCCAGATTTTAAACTTTTCAAACAAATGCATATCAAATAAAAATGCACAGTTCCTGCAAGTTTTAATAGTCAACTTCAAGATTCATTTTCTCAGAATGTTTGAAATAGACTGTCTCAGGAAGTAATGCAAAAGTTGATAAAACCTCATGGAAAGCAATTTAGTGACATGACTGGTATTTCTTTGAAGTCTGAAACATGCTAAATATTTTCTTTATTAATAACTCCAGAAATTTAGTCTGAGATCTTTTGCTTGTTAAAAATAAACAGAACTTCATTGACCATACTGCTTTTGGAACACAGAGCCCTTCTGTTTTAAAGCAGATAAGAGTTCAATACTTTTAATGTTGTGCTCACATTTTTCACATCTGAGTTTTCCTCAAGCATCCATATATAGTTAGACAGATTAGCTCTGGAGATTTGTACACATGAAAATTAAACCACAGAAAATTGTAGGCAGAATAAGAGTCAGATATTTCAAAGGTTTATTGGAAATGTTGGCTTTGAAGGGAAATATTTTTCCCACAACTGTAGACATCAAGCATGAAAAAGGGAATTTGCATTCCCACTCACCTTAAAGTTTGTCTTCCGACATCTTCCATCAAGACTATAAATGTGGATACCTTTCCTGACATTTTACCATCTGAGATATATACTTTGTGAACTACCAGAAATGAGAAAAAAAAAAAATCAACTATTGGAGAAGGCAATATCAGAAAGGAGCAAAATAGTTATGGGACGTAACAACAATAGCAGTGATATTATTGTAACATGTAACAAGTAGTCTCACAAAGACATATTGCAACAACAAAACACACACAGAAACCCAAAGGCATTGAGAATAATTCTGATGGGGATTGTTTACTTTGAACATGGTTATCCTGCATGTTCAGCCAAGAAATTGAAAGAAAACACAGAAAACCAGGTTTTTAAACAGTCTCTTGTAAATTTTTTCTCCATCTTTACCCTAAATCAACAATACAGTATATCCATTATTGTATGAAAATTAACAGAATATTGACTGAAGTTCAGTTATCTTCCCTTTAGATACAGTGCGTATTTTGTTACTGAACTTAATATCATATGATCTGTTTGGAAGTTCACAGGCATTTTATGGCTTATAATAAAAAGAATCAAAATTAATTAAAGTTTTTGGTACACTCTTAACTAAATACTTTCTCATTTGTCATTCATTATTTTAGTAACACAATACTTTCCCAAAGTAGGAAATATATCAAAAATAATTAATAATAGGAATCAAAACATAAATTGTTCATTGAAACATGGTTTGGGCTTAAAGATAGATGAGTATTTTTAGAATTATCTCTTACTTTCACTGTGCAATGACTGTGCTCTGAAGGTAAACTGTGTTAATGTACTCACTGTACAGTTCCCCTCATACAAGACATAACAAAATAACTGTTAATTAGAAAGTGTAAATATAGTGGAAACCAGAGAAATAAGTGCATGGAGACTGGAAAGTGTGTTAAATAACGTATTGAAAGTTAATGTATGCTTACACTAAAGAGAAATATTATTAATCATATAACCTTTCTATAGATCTTGTGGATAAACACAGGCTGTGAGAATCATTTCATTAGAGGCTACAGAAGGGTACCTAGAGGCTCTCCAGCAAAGATACAATTAGATTGAAGCTTCATTATTCTTCAACATGTTATGTTTCCCATTAGACAGTGATCAAAGAAAAAAATACTAAAGGAGATCTGTAGGATGTAAGATTGATTACAGATGGATTCAACAGTGCAATCACTATTTGGTGCAATCTCAGCATGAATGGAGTCCTCAGAGAGTGTGCTGCTATCTGATAGCACTACAGTAAGGGAAAAATCAAACTACTCTTAGAAAGTAAATTGGTTTGGGTTGCACTACACAGGAAAGGATTATATCTGATTGTCATTCTTCCTGAGATCCAAAAGTAGGGGTTCTAAAAACGTTTCAGTTTCAGATGTACATAAAACTCCAAAAGAGAACTGTTCAGTTACTGTAGTAGAGCTAGTAGAAACAACGTATTTCTTTTGTGTTATTGTGACAGATTCAGTTCAAAGGTCTTCTTTCAGTAGGCAACTTAGTATATCTTTATTCTAATTTTTTGATGAATCTTAATTTTCCTTTTAGGTAGTTATTTCCTCTTTTCCTTCTTAATTCTCCATTACCCAGTAGAATCTCATATTCGTAAAACTTACTTAAACATGAATTATTTGTTCTGAGCATAGAAGTGACTGATGTTGTAATGCACTTGTATAAATTACCTGCTGTTACGAATTAGTAAACATCCACTGAATCAAATTCTACAGCATCTGTTAACATCAGTTCTGCATTTTTCATTTAAAGCAGTGGTATGCAAATTTCCTCCAGGAATATGCCTCCTCAGTAATAGCTCCTATATTTCAAGGTATAGAAGTCCAAAGTTTATACAGAGGAGCCTTCAAGTCCTTTGCCAGTAGCGCTCTGGCAAAAGAATCTCCTAGCAATGAATCTCTTAGAATACTTATGTTTCCTTCAGAAAGTTACTGACATTTGGGAAAAGAGGGAAGAAGAATCTTTTCTAGAAGATTCCTCATGAGAAAAAAATGTCAACAATACAGAATCACTGGTGAAATTAACAATCTGTTTTAATGCCTACCAGCCAATCTTTACCCACATAGATACCTGGACAGTCAGCCCACAACAAGCCAGGTACTCAACCAGACATCAGTTCAAATCTTCAGATTATGAGAGAGCAGAGACACTCATAAGGTACATGAGAAACAGAGCCCTTACTCCTACTCAGCACGATAGCTAGGTGACTAACAATGAGATCAGACAGCTAGGTGACTAACAATGAGGTCAGACAGCTAGGTATCCTGAATAGCACGACAGATTAAGAAACCCTTTGAACTGCTCAGAAAAGTCAGCTGGGCAGGTGGCAACTTGAGGACTTAGCCAGGTTTCACACCAGCCAAGAAGGACAGCTGGGCAGTAGGCAAGCTGAGAAGCCAAGCATTGTGCCTGATTTCTAGCCAGTCCACCAGCTTGGGGTCCAATTGGCAAGAAAGCTGGTAAGCATACTGGCAGAAAATCAAATAAACTAGCAGCTGGCTGATTGGTCAGCCTATCGGCCTCTCTGATTTTCATAGGGTTTTTTGACACAACCTACGTGTTCCCAAACAATAATTCAGTTCTATTCAGTCAAGTGTTTTCTTTCCTGATAAAACCTGTTGAAAAATAACCTCACCAGCTCTAGCATTTAGTATATAGAGCAAATATAAGGTGAACAATATTTTTATACCTCAACATAGTAACATAGAAGTAGCTTATTGGAAACCTCCATGAATTCTTTCTTTGTGAGGTGTCGCGGAGGCACCCACAAAATCTGCAGAGCAGCCCCTCAAACACTATTAACAACCCAAGCCAACCCCAAGCCTGGGTGTCAGGCAGAGGAGCTCACATGCAGACAGGGCAGTTACTCAAAAATAAAGATTTATTTTGAGTAGAACTACTTAACACTCCGACAGACCTAAAGTAAAACACAAGTTCAGATGTCAGCCGGAAATTACTACACAACTGGATTATTTTTCATCAAAAAGATGACTCAAGAAGGTGCACACTCACACAAAAGGGAGTAAATCTCCCACCCAAGGTACCCAAACGTACCATCACTCAACCACAGAGGTGAGGGCTCACTCAAGGATATCCAGGAAAAATATTCACTCACCAAGGGAGAGATGGCAAGGGCTCTAAATTCCGGGGAGTTTCCTTGGGTGGCATCCCGATCCAAGGAGAATATTCCCAACTACAGACCTGCTGCTCCAAGGAGGATGGACTCAAACTGGTTCTCTGGCAGGGCTCCATTTATACCCATGTCGAGTCTGATCTGTGGGCGGTTCTAATTAGCCAGGTGCCCTCCCTGCAAGGGACTGTTAACCTGGTGCCAGGCAAGGTTGTCCAGACAAAACACTGGCCTAGGGGACCATTTATCTAGACAAAACACCATTAGAAGGTGGCTCCAGGGTCAGGGCAGGTGCATTTGCCACATGAGGTTGCCAGGTACCAAGGATAGGTAAATTCCTCATCTGTCAGAATATGTGTGATAAGGCCTACTCTTCTGCAATATCTTATATTTTCAAAAATAGTTGCTACGTTCTTCCTGCTTTCAGTCTTCCTGGCTTCTTTAATGCTCACAGTCTTTTTTTAATATAATTTGAAAATCCATGTTTACATCCTTTTCTTCAATTAAAATGCTACTGAGAGATGGATCTATTACATATCCCTGCAGTACCTTAGAATAAGCTTCCAACTTTTTATTTTTCATATGTTACTTCTTGCATCAGCTTACTGAGATCCTTCACTTAGTCATTTAACAATTAATATCTCTGCCAATAAGATTTAAATTTTTAATTATTTTAGCATATATTGTAGGAAACATCTTAAAATGCTTTCCTTTCAGTTATTCCTCTGGAATTTTATAAAAACTAATAAAGTTAATGTTGTGTTTTGCTATTCTAATAAAGTTGTCAATTTGAAAGACTGACTACAGTGAAACTTACGTTTTGCAGTTGAAGAAAATTTTTGCTGTTGTATAAACTATTGAGAAAGTGGACATTAGCTAGATTTAAAGGATTCTTATTTAATACCAGCACTATTACTTCCTTCTGCAAAGATTACTGTTTTATTGGTAAGGAAATCTTTAAACCTTTGAGAAGTATTTTCTCTTCCTGAATATTCCCAGTTTCTTATGTGCTGAGATGTCGTTCCATGACTGTATATTAGTGATGTGCCATATTAACATTAGAGGTAACTGAATAGTCACTTAGAATACACAACACTGAGAAAGTAATCTGTATATATGCAAATATCACATATATTGACTCTTACTTCTCCCCAAAAATAATACAAATGGGAAGATTATATTCCTAAATATTGCATTTAATGCTTTTGTGACGTATTTGGTAAATAATGTATTACAAATACGCTTTTATTATTTAAGTAGTTTGGTGCAGCAGCTGCAATAAACATTCCCACATGGATGAAGAACATTTTGACTGTAAAAGCCTCTCAAAGTTTTGTGAGGTGTGGCCACATACAGAACTTCCTAGCCATGACTTATGGCTGTTGGCCTGGGATTTGAATTCCTTAACCAGAACTGCATTCCTACGTCAGTCAAATGGTGTAACAATTCTCTGATAAAGCACTATGATACAGTTCAGCTAAACGAACAGTACCCAGGTATCACAGAATCACAGAATCACAGAATGTTAGGGATTGGAAGGGACCTTAAAAGATCATCTAGTCCAACCCCCCTGCCAGAGCAGGAATACCTAGATCAGGTCACACAGGAACATGTCCAGGCGGGTTTTGAATGTCTCCAGAGAAGGAGACTCCACAACCTCTCTGGGCAGCCTGTTCCAGTGTTCTGTCACCCTCACTGTGAAGAAATTCTTCCTCACATTTATGTGGAACCTCCTATGTTCCAGCTTACACCCATTGCCCCTTGTCCTATCATTGGATGTCACTGAGAAGAGCCTGGCTCCATCCTCATGACACGCACCCTTTACATATTTATAAGCATTAATAAGGTCACCCCTCAGTCTCCTCTTCTCCAAGCTAAAGAGACCCAGCTCCCTCAGCCTTTCCTCATAAGGGAGATGCTCCACTCCCTTAATCATCTTTGTGGCTCTACGCTGGACTCTCTCGAGCAGTTCCCTGTCCTTCTTGAACTGGGGGGCCCAGAACTGGACACAATACTCCAGGTGTGGCCTCACCAAGGCAGAATAGAGGGGAAGGAGAACCTCTCTCGACCTACTAACCACTCCCTTTCTAATACACCCCAGGATGCCATTGGCCTTCTTGGCCACAAGGGCACATTGCTGGCTCATGGTCATCCTGCTGTCCACCAGGACCCCCAGGTCCCTTTCCCCTACACTGCTCTCCAGCAGGTCAGCTCCCAACCTGTACTGGTACATGGGGTTGTTCTTCCCCAGATGCAAAACTCTACACTTGCCCTTGTTGAATTTCATTAAGTTTCTCCCCGCCCAACTCTCCAGCCTATCAAGGTCTCGTTGAATGGCAGCACAACCCTCTGGTGTGTCAGCCATTCCTCCTAGTTTGGTATCATCAGCAAACTTGCTGAGGATACATTCTGTACCCTCATCCAAGTCGTTGATGAAGATATTAAACAACACCGGTCCCAGTACCGACCCCTGAGGGACTCCACTAGTCACAGGCCTCCAACTAGACTCCGTCCCATTAACCACAACTCTCTGGCTTCTTCCCTTCAGCCAGTTCATAATCCACCTCACTACCTGATCACTAAACCCATACTTTATCAGCTTATCTACAAGGATGCTGTGGGAGACAGTGTCAAATGCTTTACTGAAATCAAGATAAACCACATCTACCGCTCTACCATCATCTATCCACCTAGTTATTTCCTCATAGAAGGCAATAAGGTTGGTCAAACATGACTTACCCTTGGTAAAACCATGTTGACTGCTCTTAATGACCCCCTCATCCTTGATGTGCCTCGAGATCGTGCCAAGAACAAGCTGTTCCATCACCTTTCCAGGGATGGAGGTGAGGCTGACCGGTCTATAGTTACCCGGGTCCTCCTTCTTGCCCTTCTTATAGATTGGAGTTACATTTGCTATCCTCCAGTCCTCAGGCACCTCTCCTGTTCTCCATGACTTACCAAAGATGATGGAGAGTGGCCTAGCAATGACCTCTGCCAGCTCCCTCAGCACCCTTGGGTGCATTCCATCTGGTCCCATTGATTTATGGATATCCAGATTGCTCAACTGATCCCTAACCCAATCCTCATCTACCAAGGCAAACTCCTCCTTTATCCTGACTTCTTCCGGGGCTACAGGGATCAGGGGCTCCTGGGGAAAGCCTGCAGGAGTAAAGACAGAGGCAAAGAAGGCATTCAGCACCTCTGCCTTCTTTATATCCTCTGTCTCTAGGGCACCCACCTCATTCATCAGTGGGCCTATATTGCCTCTAGTGTTTGTTTTATTAGCTATGTATTTGAAAAAGCCCTTTCTATTGTCCTTAACCTGGCTTGCAAGGTTAAGTTCTAAGGAGGCCTTAGCTTTCCTAATTGCCTTTCTACATCCTCTGACAACTGTCCTATATTCCTCCCAAGTGACTAGCCCCTCTTTCCATGATCCATAAATTCTTTTTTTCCACCTAAGTTTGCCCAGCAGTTCCTTGTTTAACCATGCTGGTCTCCTAGCTCCCTTACTTGATTTCATACCCATTGGGACACTCTGATCCTGAGCTTGCAAGAAGTGGTCCTTGAATGTTGACCAACTATCTTGAGCCCCTTTACCATCTAGCACCCTGTCCCATGGGACTTCCCTTAACAATTGATTAAGGAGGCTAAAGTTGGCCCTGCGGAAGTCCAGGGTTCTGGTCTTGCTTGGTACTCTATTCCTCCCACACAAGATCCTGAACTCCACCATCTCATGATCACTGCAGCCAAGGCTGCCATCGACCATCACTGCTTCAACAAGACCCTCCTTGTTGGTAAGTACAAGATCCAGCAGCGCTCCTCTCCTAGTCGGCTTATCCACCATTTGCATTAAGTAATTATCATCAATGCACTGGAGGAACCTCCTAGACTGTGAATGGCTGGCTGTGAAAGTCTCCCAGCAGATATCGGGGTAGTTAAAATCCCCCATGAGGACCAAGGCCTGTAGTTGTGAGGCTGCTTTCAGCTGCCTGTAGAAAGCCTCATCAACTCCCTCGTCCTGATCAGGAGGTCTGTAATAGACCCCCACAACTGTATCGCCCATGCCTGCCTGCCCCTTAATTCTTACCCACAGACTTTCAACTTGCCCCTCATCAGCCCCTGGAGAAAACTCAATACATTCAAGTTGCTCCCTCACATAAAGAGCAACTCCACCACCTCGCTTCACTGACCGATCTTTCCTAAAAACGACATAGCCATCCATGACCACATTCCAGTCATGTGAGCTGTCCCACCATGTCTCTGTAATTGCCACCAGGTCATAACCTTTAGACCGCACACAGACCTCTAACTCCTCCTGTTTATTCCCCATACTGCGTGCATTGGTGTACAGGCATTTCAGGTAGCAAGCAGAGCGCACTGGTGGGACCCCTGGGAGGCAGGAGGCCTCGTGGTCAGGGCCTAAACATCTATCCCTTCTCTTCAGTGTTTGAAAATCCTCCGTAGACCACCTTCCTTCAGGCCCCAGCATATTGCTCTTGGGCTTGTCTCTAACAGACTCAGTTGTCCCCCCTTCCCCCTTCACATCTAGTTTAAAGCCCTCTCAATGAGCCCTGCTAACTCCTGCCCCAAAAGCCTTCTCCCCCTCTGGGACAAATGCATTCCACCTGTCACCAGGCCAGGTGTCTCATATAGCAGCCCATGATCAAAGAACCCAAAGCCCTGCCTTTGACACCAGTTACGTAGCCATTCATTTATCTGTGAACTCTTCCTGCTTATCTCTTCACCCATTCTTGCAGGAGGTATGGAGGCAAACACTACTTGCACTCCAGACCCCTTAACCAGCTGTCCCAGGGCCCTGAAGTCACTCTTCATAGCCCCTACACTTCTTGTAGTAATTTCGTCCCTGCCAACCTGAAAAACCAACAGTGGGTAGTAATCGGAGGGCTTTACAAGATTAGGGAGTTTCCTTTTAATGTCTCTAATCAGAGCCCCAGGGAGGCAGCAGACTTCCCTGTGGGATGGGTCCGGTCGACAGACGAGCCCTTCTGTTCCCCTCAGAAGGGAGTCGCCCACCACAATTACCCTCCTTTTCTTTTTAATTGAAGAAGTCCTGAGGCGTCGGGATGACTGACAAGCCTTAGGTGATTCGGGAGACTGATCTACCCCTTCAACTTCATTTACTTCTCCCTGAAGTTCCAAGGCGTGGTATCTGTTGCTCAAGGGCAACTGGGAGGGTGAAGGGGGTTGGGAGGGAATGCCAGGATACTTCTTTCATTCAAATTAAGAGATATCATATCAAAGAAGATCAAATACCTTACTCTTAATTTGGTTAAATGAGTCACAAGTAGTGACTTTACATGTATTTTGTCGAAGTATTTTCAAACATAATGGCTGTCAAGGAAAGAAGAATGAGAAGGACTATATAAATGTGACATAATTGAATTCAGGATTGTGGCCAAACTTTGGTACCGTTGTAACTCATTAAGAAGGGCACCACTGGAATAACATTAAGCCAATGCATTCATGGAATAAAAAAGGTTACCATACCCATCAGATTTTATTGAAATCAGTGTCACTTTTTCTGCTGCAAGAGAAAATTTGGGCCACACCTGGAGCCATTTCTAAAGCATGAGTGAGATGGACTAGGAAGGGATAGTAATATACACATCAGGCTAGAAGATTTTATGGACAGTGAAATAGATTTGGGGGCAAGCATGAGAACAGCGCAGATTGCATATCTTTTGGGGACATAAATTTGTGATCGAAGAAAAGGACAGGAAATTACTCCAAACCCTTGAATAGCAACTACGATTCCAAACAAAATTTTATGTGAGAACTCCAAGGCAATTAATTCTGTTTTAAAAGGAAAAGGATGTACAAACAACTTGTCACGGTTATAATCAGATAGTAAAATATTAGAAGCTTGTTCAGTACAAGTTCTTGTACACTGCCTTCCAAACTATGTGGAAGAAAAAGATCTAAATGTTAGTATTTATTTATTTAATCAAAAGACTTCACAACCAAGGGAAGACTTGAAGACTTGGACCAATTTTACGTGCTGAGGTTATGCTTTTAAGTGGCATATGAGTGACAAATTGGAAACAGAATTCAAACCATTGAGTCTTTTTGCTAATATCCCAACTATGAGTGAAAAGACATAGAAAAGGCCAGCACTAGGTAGTAATATGACCTAGCTTGATATTAGAAGAAATTTATTATTTACAATTTAAAAACTTAAAATTGAAAAATGACAAAAAATTTAATTCAGATTGTCTCTCCTTCTTTCTCCTTTCCTTCCAGCTTCCTGATTCTCCATCACTCCCAGAGAAAGGGGAAAAAGAAGCTCAGAGAACTAAACCATAATCTTGGGTTTCATGTCAGACACAATAGAGTAAACCTGGCTGCTACCGAAGTGAAAGAAACAAGTGAATGATAAGTGTCCTCTCCTCACCTTTGTCTTTTAGCAGATGGTGACATATTTCAAAACTTTTTTTCTATAAAGAAACTACATTTTTTTCTTTTACAACTAGTTTACTTCATTAATTTAGTTTATTTTTGTCCTGGTTTCCCAGGAACAGAACCATGGGCCAGCCATGCAGGCAGGCCATGAGTAGCCCCGAGTCAGCTGGGAGTTCCAATCAAGGGAGCTGACTCACAGGTGTATCCCATGCCACTTAATCATGCTAATTATAAAAGAAGGGAGTTCAGCAAGGGTAGAGTTCCTTATTCTGGGGCTCCTTCTTCTTGGCTTACCCTAAGGACCAGGCTGAGTAGAACCTTATACACTTTATGGCAGTGATTCTATTAATTTTGTTATTTCATTAAACCTGTTTCTACTTCAGCCCACTGGGCTTCTCTATTTCTTCCCCAGTTCTGCTTCTCAGCTGGGGAGGAGTCATCGGGTGGTAGAATAACTGCTACAGTTTAGCCCCAGGTACAGGCTAAACACAGACAGTTTTAGATTAAAACCCAACTCAACAAAGTTATTCAGGTTAGATAGCTATTCCAGCTTCATGAATCATCTTACTGACTTTTTTGGAACAACTGTCATAAATGGACATATGCGCTTAAGTATATATGAATGGTGTCTGTAGATATGAAGATGTTTCCCTATCCTATTTGTCCAAGAAGATATTTATATAAAACTTTTTATGCTTTTCATTGGTTGGCATTGTTTCATTCTATATTTTATGTTTGGGAGGATGTCCCCTTGCCTACTTTATATTTGATGATCAGAATTTTTTATTTGCAAGATTCATCAGTCTATGACTGATTTGGTCATTATTTACTGCTGTTGATTTTGTTCCATTTTTCCACGTTGAACTGATTTTGTGTGTTTGGCTCCCTACTTACTTTTAATTGCTCTAGCATAAACCATCTCAAAATGTGTGCAGTGTATTTCTAACACAAGTGAGCGTCCTGTTTCACAACAAAAAAACAAACCCACCCATAGAACTTGAAAGCTACCATTAAGTGAAAAGCTCTAACTTTAAATCTGAGTTTAGTTTTCTCCTAATCTCAATCTGTTAGCAGTTTTAAACCACTCTCACTGCGTTTTAATACACTGAAATCGCCGCTGCTTGTCTATGCTGTGCTATAGCATATACTCAGAAGAATTTTTGTTACCTATGTAACTGATAGTATACTTTTATTATTGCTAATCTTAAGATCCCAAGTTACACAGATTTTCAAAAGATGCTGGAAATCCTCAATGACAGAAATTTTCTATTAATACAGGACAAATACTAGAACTCTAGCAAAACAGCTCCACTTATTTTGTTACTCAGTCCTGCAATGTCATAAATACACTTTAGAACTAGAACAATTTTTTCGTTTCTATTTACATTTTAAAATCGTTATTACAAAATAACAATTCCATATGCATTTTTTAAGTAGTGAAGTCAAAAAATGATTAAACTTATGCTCAATATTAAGTAATTTATTCTTTTGTTATTGACCTGCTGAATTTTAGGCACAGAAGTAGTCCTTGATATCATCAGAATTCATGAATAGATTAGATTTGGTTTCAGTTGGAATGAACCGATGGTGATCATCTAGTCCAACTGCCTGACCACTTTAGGGCCACATCAGAAGTGCTTGCTTTAAATGTGCTCTAATTATAAAACTCTGACATTAAGAAAATCTCATTATTTTGCCTGATCATGTATGTTGCTACTGTTCAACTCTTCACAACAGAAAAAAACTTCAACTTTTTTTTTAATGTTGGTTTCATTTTAGATATTCTTATGCCAAGGTTAACCTTACACAGAACCAGACTAAATTTACCTGCAATGAACAACAAACTTTTCAAGCAGGCCTGCGGGAAAACTTGGTACGGCTTTTTTAACTGTTATAACTACTTCTGGTTCTAATTTGTGACAGCATTAAAAAATAAGGGTATATCCATCTCTGTGGCTCTGTGAAGAGAGTGTATCCAAACCTGCTAGAATTGTTTAAATCGGCAGAAAAGCGTGAGAACAGTCAATTAATAGCATGTTCCTACATTCCTTGGGACTCGCTGAGAGATTTTCTGAGTTTCATGGGTAAGTTTATTGGATTAAGAGGCAAATGGAGGAAAAAAGGTAGAGGTAACAAACAGATTCTCTCTACAGCTTGATCCCCTGCTGATCCCACAGACAGAGCAGCAGCTGCTTGTGCTACTGCTATAAAGAACACACAGATCATTTCAGGCTACCTCTGTACCATTCTAGTGAAATTGTAAAACTGTCTTTTTATCTCCGACAAAACTTGTCAAAATATTGCATTATACATTAAAATTTAGTAAGTTCTCTGTGTTTTTCTTAATGAGGACAAATATTTTAATGTGGGAAATCTCCAGATCACTTCTCTGTCATAATTCAAATGAATGTTTAGACCATTGCACTGTTTACCCTTCTTCTATAAGGCTGTCTCATGAGAAATGCAGCTTGTACCTGAGATGCCCTTCGTGGTGAAAAATTTATCAAAATGCATTCCTCTGAAAGAATGTTTTTTGATTAAATCATATTTTTTTTACCAAAAAGCATAAATCTTTGAAAGTTCTTGGTCATCTCTGGTAGTAAGACCAAATAATTTGTACAGCCTCTTGAATATGTAGTTACTGAATACATAATGTTCAATATTCGACTGTTCTAGGGATTTTTTGTGATAAACCACTTCGCTTTATGTGATTAAATTCTATGATGCTAAATGGAGGCAATAACTTATTTTCATGGTGGTAAATGTTATATGCATGTAGACATAAATATTTAAATATTGATAGTGTGTTCATATGTGCTTTTATTCCTGAAGCTGCAAAGGTTATCTTCCCACTTGTTAATCATTTACTTTTTTTCACTGAATAGAAATTACTATTCCTTCAAAGTGGCTAACTTTTCTTTTGAGTGAAACCTTCTGAGATTTAATCAAAAAAAGAGCCACATGAGCTGAAATAAATAGTGTTTGCTAACCTTTGAAAGTGTTTGACTGAAATAAGCTAGGTTATCCATGCAACTGACTTATCAAATTAGAAAGGTGATATATGTTGTTTGACTCAGCCTGAAAGAGTATTATGGTCTTCTTCTCTGACACTTTGACTGCACAGTACTATTACAGCAGTGGTTGAAGATGAGTATTTGTCAATGTGAGTCCAAACCAGAACCTGAAATTTTTATTAGGAGAGGCTAGGCTACTTAATCAAGTAGAGGATTCATTTGAAACTGAGATTCAAGATGATCTTTGAATATTTTTTTGCTGTCTTTGTGAATAGAAAAGCAGATATTGTTATTGCTGAAGACTTATAGAGAAAGCAAGAGGACTACTGAGTGTTCTCATGCTCAAAGTCTTCTGTGAAATCTTGACCCTACTGGTGAAGCCAGAACCTCTGTTTATTTCCACTGTCATTGTTCTCTCTTACTCCCTGTGTGAGAATTGCTATGTTTCTCTTGTGGAGAACAGGATTAATAAAAATAATGAAAAAAATATGAGCATGGTTTTTTTATCCTGAGAAGATATTTGCTATAGGAAGATGTTGCCAGCATTCAGATGGATTTGAAGATGGCATTGTAGCACACTGCTGTAAAGCACTGGTACGTATCTTCTAAGAGTTAACAAATTACAAGTTTGTCATGGGGAAATTTGGAAGTTCAGAAGCTACAAGAACAGAACTACAGTAAGTAGTCCTACAACGTTTAAAAATTGTTTATTAAGTGGGATGTATATAACATGTGGATATCGAGTTTTACTTTAAGGTGTCTGTTCAACAACACAGAGGTGCTTCACAGAACACATGCCAGTCAAGACATCCAGTCTGGTTGTGATCAGCACCAGAAGACACGAATACTGAGACATCACAGTATCCACATCTATACATAGAATCCTAGAATAGTTTGAGTTGGAAGGGACCTTTACAGAATCACAGAATCACAGAATGTTAGGGATTGGAAGGGACCTTAAAAGATCATCTAGTCCAACCCCCCTGCCAGAGCAGGAATACCTAGATCAGGTCACACAGGAACATGTCCAGGCGGGTTTTGAATGTCTCCAGAGAAGGAGACTCCACAACCTCTCTGGGCAGCCTGTTCCAGTGCTCTGTCACCCTCACTGTGAAGAAATTCTTCCTCACATTTATGTGGAACCTCCTATGTTCCAGCTTACACCCATTGCCCCTTGTCCTATCATTGGATGTCACTGAGAAGAGCCTGGCTCCATCCTCATGACACTCACCCTTGACATATTTATAAACATTAATGAGGTCACCCCTCAGTCTCCTCTTCTCCAAGCTAAAGAGACCCAGCTCCCTCAGCCTTTCCTCATAAGGGAGATGTTCCACTCCCTTAATCATCTTTGTGGCTCTGTGCTGGACTCTCTCAAGCAGTTCCCTGTCCTTCTTGAACTGGGGGGCCCAGAACTGGACACAATACTCCAGATGTGGCCTCACCAAGGCAGAATAGAGGGGAAGGAGAATCTCTCTTGACCTACTAACCACTCCCTTTCTAATACACCCCAGGATGCCATTGGCCTTCTTGTCCACAAGGGCACATTGCTGGCTCATGGTCATCCTGCTGTCCACCAGGACCCCCAGGTCCCTTTCCCCTACACTGCTCTCCAGCAGGTCAGCTCCCAACCTGTACTGGTACATGGGGTTGTTCTTCCCCAGATGCAAAACTCTACACTTGCCCTTGTTGAAATTCATTAAGTTTCTCCCCGCCCAACTCTCCAGCCTATCAAGGTCTCGTTGAATGGCAGCACAACCCTCTGGTGTGTCAGCCATTGCTCCTAGTTTGGTGTCATCAGCAAACTTGCTGAGGATACATTCTGTACCCTCATCCAAGTCGTTGATGAAGATATTAAACAACACCGGTCCCAGTACCGACCCCTGAGGGACTCCACTAGTCACAGGCCTCCAACTAGACTCCGTTCCATTAACCACAACTCTCTGGCTTCTTCCCTTCAGCCAGTTCATAATCCACCTCACTACCTGATCACTAAACCCATACTTTATCAGCTTATCTACAAGGATGCTGTGGGAGACAGTGTCAAATGCTTTACTGAAATCAAGATAAACCACATCTACCGCTCTACCATCATCTATCCACCTAGTTATTTCCTCATAGAAGGCAATAAGGTTGGTCAAACATGACTTACCCTTGGTAAAACCATGTTGACTGCTCTTAATGACCCCCTCATCCTTGATGTGCCTCGAGATCGTGCCAAGAACAAGCTGTTCCATCACCTTTCCAGGGATGGAGGTAAGGCTGACCGGTCTATAGTTACCCGGGTCCTCCTTCTTGCCCTTCTTATAGATTGGAGTGACATTTGCTATCCTCCAGTCCTCAGGCACCTCTCCATGACTTACCAAAGATGATGGAGAGTGGCCTAGCAATGACCTCTGCCAGCTCCCTCAGCACCCTTGGGTGCATTCCATCTGGTCCCATTGATAGATGACCTTTAAAGGTCATCTATTCCAATATCCTTTCAGTAAGCAGGGACATCTTCAATTAGATCATGTTGCTCAGAGCCCCATCCTACCTGATCTTGAAATTGTCCAGGGATGCGGCATTGTGTGACCCCCTCTCTGGACAACCTGTTCCAGTGTTTCACCACCCTCATAATAAGAAATTTCTTCCTTATATCTAGTCTAAATCTATCCTCTTTTAGTTTAAAATTGTTACCCCTTTTCCAATCACAACAGGCCCTACTAAAGAGTTTGTCCCCATCTTTCTCATAATCCCCCTTGAGAGTATTGAAAGGCCACAATAAGGTTTCCCTGCAGCCTTCTCTTCTCCAGGCTGAAGAACCCCAACTCTCTCAGCCTTTTCTCATAGGAGAGGTGTTCCATCCCTCTGGTCATTTTTGTGGCCCTCCTCTGGACCTGCTCTAACAGGTCCATGTCTTTCCTGTGCTGGGAACTCCAGAGCTGGATGCAGTATTCCAGATGGGGTACCACCAGATCAGAGTAGAGGGATGGAATCGCCTCCCTCAGCCTGCTGGCCATGCTTCTTTTAATGCAGCCTAGGATATGTTTGACTTTCTCAGTTCCATCTTCAGTTTAGGTGGGTAACAGACACCACCAACAACCTTTCATAGACAATTCAATTTCTCCTTATTTAAGTCAATTAGTGGTCATTATCTGGGTCACTATCACCTGCTTGATCCTTCTCCAAATGCATTAAAATGTTGCAAAGTTAATAGCTCGTTTGTGCTTCTTTGCTTCTTTCTCGGATGCACCTAAACTATTAGAGAGGCAAGATGTAGTCTAGAGCTTTCAGATAAGCCTTCCATACAATGACTATCTTTACTCTGCTTGCTTTGCCAAGTCATAACAGAATTGCCCAATGAATTAGAGCTGTGCAGGTGTAGTCAAGGTCTCATTTTTTCTCAGAAATATTGTTGAGCAGGCTTCACCTGTGACAAAGTTAGAGAGTATAAAAATGGAGCAACCATAAAAATTAATTTTGAAAAGATCAATCAGCTTCAGGTGACTTCAAACATGTATTCCTTCCCAGTGACTGGGTACACTCAGTGTCATGATGGTGAGTATATTTCAGACTGGTAATGGGATACAGGTTTGTACTGTGATCCAAATACATCTTGTGTTTGTGTTTTGATTTTGGTACATTGCTGTGTCACTCTGATAAAGTAAAACCTTATGTAAAGTGAAATAACTTTAAATAAGTAAAACTGGTATTAAGACATTAAACCCTCCTTGTGTGGAATATCTAAAAGAACCTGTTCAGAGAGTACTGGACACTGACAAGTTGTTAAATTGTTGTTCTGATAATTACTGAACTAAATACTGCTGCATATATTCATAACATGGTGTCACAATTTTGAAAGACCAGGGATGATAAATGATTGTTAAAACTAATGAGACTATAGGAATGGCCCAGACTTATTCTAATGGCCTTACAAAGTCAAACCAGAAAGTTTTCTGAAGTCTGGAGAAACAACTTCTTGGAAATAGTCAATGATACCTATTAAAGAAGCCTCATAACAGAGAAAAAGTAAACCATCTTTTGTAGCAGCAAGTTCAGTTAGAAGACAATAAATTTAGAAAATGTCATGAGCTGCCTGATAACTTAAAAGTAGACATATACCCAAAAACTTTAAAGAAAATGGAAACTACAAAGAGACATGTATCTTGGTCTGTAATTTTTGTGCATTATCCCCTAAATGAAAGGTTAGAAATTTTATTTTGATGTCTTTAGGGGAAATGGAAATTTAGGCATCTGCATTCAAGAAAGCACTTGAAAACGTCAGTGCTCCTTTTGTGTTTCAAATCTGAAGGAGTATTAACTCAGTCATCATCTAAAAACACATCTAGTTCATAAGGAATGTAGAATCATATAATCAAAGAATAATTTATGTTGGAAAAGAGCTTTAAAATCATCAAGTCCAACCATTAACCTAACACTACCAACTCCACCACTAAACTACGTCCCTAAGCTCCAAGTTTGCCTGTCCTTTAAACACCTTCAGGGATGATGACTCAACTGCTGCCCTGGGCAGCCTGTTCCAATGCTTGACAAACCTTACAGTGAAGAAATTTTTCCTAATAACCAATCTAAACTTCCTGTGGCACAACTTGAGTCCATTTCCTCTTGTCTTATCACTTGTCATATATGTAGGAAAAGAGATAGACACCAACCTTGCAACAACCTCCTTTCAGGTAGTTGTAGAGAGCAATAAGGTCTCCACTGAGTCTTCTCTTCTCCAGACTAAACAGCCTCAGTTCCCTCAGCTGCTGCTCATAAGGCTGGTGTTCAGGACCCTTCACCAGCTTTGTTGCCCTTCTTTGGACGTGCTCCAGCACCTCAATGTCCTTCTTGTAGTGAGGGGCCCCAAACTGAACACAGTATTCAAGGTGTGGCCTCACCAGTGCTGAGTACAAAGGGACAATCACTTCCCTAGTCCTGCTGGCCACATCATTTCTGATACAGGCCAGGATGCAGTTGGCCTTCTTGACCACCTGGGCACACTGTTGGCTCATATTCAGCCGGCTGTCAACCAATACTCCTAGGTCCTTTTCCACCAGGCAGCTTTCCAGCCACTCTTCCCCAAGCTTGTAGTGTTGTATGGGGTATTTGTGACCCAAGTGCAGGACCCGGCACTTAGCCTTGTTGAATCTCATACATCTGGCCTCAGCCCATTGATCTAGCCTTTCCAGCCATCAGTATAGGTGTTTCTAGCCACCTTTTTCATATTATCTAAAAGTTATTGCATTGATGAAGGAAATGCAAGATAGTTGAGACTTATTTTACCCCTTAGTACCTAGATACCAAAGAATATTCTACTAGAGCCATGCTGTCTGCTAGATTCAATCAGCAAGCTGATAGAAATTCAAGAACTGCAGAGCCATAATGAAGACAAGGATGAGAGAATATATGTCAGTAAACCAATTCAGCACTTTTTGACTATGCTAAAATGCCTCCTCAGTGAGGCACTCTGCACATCAAAGGAAGCATGAAATATCTTCAGTTGCAACTCTTAGGAGACACATAAGGATGATTAATCAATTTAAATCCATATACATTCTTACCATTTTTTGTCTCTCTGTTTAGCTAATTGTTCTCTAGTATTCCTTACTTCATATATCCCTGGTGAGTGTATTATGGAACAAGAGTGACTTTTAAATCACTATATTATGTCAAAAACTTTGTGTATTTTCCCTTCTTCTGTACCTGATTCTACTGTTGTCTGGCTATGATGTAGTAAATATAGAATAGAGGTTCTTTACTCTTATGCAATATTCTGATGGGCTGAGCTTAATCTCAACTGTCATTAGCAATCTGAAAGCTAGTCACATACTTCTACTTAATCGTCTTGGCTTCCTGTGTTCACTGGTGAATGACACTGAGAAGGTGATGCATTCCAGCTATTAAAGACATCAGTCTTGCGATGGGATAACTTGCCTTCTGAAAATGCTTTGTCTCTCCTTCTCTACTAACTAAAGTTGAGTCAGGTTTTTAGGCTTCACTCACAGTTTGGCTTTTAAAGAACTAATTTTAAGTAAACCACATCTCTCCCCTGGTTCTTAGACACTAGGGCCGTGAATGCAATTTAAGATACTCTGTGTTTACAAAACTCAAGTCCCTTTTTTGAAGCAAGTAATATAAATGTCAAATAACTAACTTTTGTAATCAACGTGTGAACTAATTAACTGTTTGATTTTTACCCCATGATGCATTGTTAATATTTATATGGTCTTCTAAATGAACGCAGTACAGACAACAAGCTCCCATTCCTGAAAAACGGGTTTTTTCTCTTCAGCTGCAAAATAACCCAGTAGCACAGACAGGCTAATTCCCTTTATGTTTTATCTATTTTTTTCCTATATAAACAGGAAAAAATAGATTAACTATTTAAAGATAGAGAAAAATATTTGCCATGTTTATTTTGATATGATATATGTCCTGGTGGTTATTTATAGAAATTGTAGCAATACTAAAAATCATATAAATGCAGGACGCTAAATTAAGACCAGATACAGTATGATACCACACAGTCTGAAATAAGTGAATATTATTTTGTTTATGATCACTGAGTGATATATTCTGTGATATAGCAGTGTCTACAGTTATGACATTAGAGTGCAGTACTTTTACTGAAAATTTGAAAAAAATACATTCTCTCTCACTGCAATGTATTTTTAGGAAAAACAAACAAATGCTTTAGAAAGACCTTTCACTATTTCATAAATGCCTTACTTGTGTTTAGACTGAAAAAAAACCCAACAAAACCAAACCACAACAAAAAACCAAATCAAAACCCAACAAACCTAACATCTCACAAATGATGTTACAGGATGATACAAGAGGACTTCTCCATTTTTATGTCTTAGGTCCATCTTTCTAAGCATATTTTTGTTTTATGGTTGTCAGGAATAACTAGTTTGTTTTGGAAATGCAGAGGACAGATTTCTTGTATTACCACCTTCATCTATTTTAAATTCCAGCTGACTCTAAGCGTAAGCATGAAGCATAGGAGTGGATACTTTAACTGGCGTGTTAGGGTAATTTTTGCTAAATGATAATCCAGGCTATCAAAGCTGTAATGAAATGTTTCAGAACAATGACCTCTTATGCATTAGGTGATAGAATCCTGCATTGTCCATGCTCTTCAGATAGAGCATTTATGAAAAAAGAAAAAAAAAAGTAGTGTGTCCTTAATATCTTCACAATGATGTATCTTTTCACTACTACAGAAATGCGTCCACTAATAATTTAAGAGCTATTCTAATAAAAAGGTAAACAAGAGCCAATTAAAATTTTCAGCTGCATTTCTTAACATCAAAATAATTTTACAAAGTGTGCAACACGGATTTTTCTTAAAGAAGCAGGGGAACTTTGTGACCCACTTCTATAAATGCATCTGCCTTTCATTCACTGGCTGCTCAAAAGAGTCAGTGCCTTGGAGACCTCTAAAGCGTATCGGTGGAGCACACTCCTGAAGTCTAATGTAAGCTGCTACATGAAAATAAAAAAGAAACAAACAAAAAATAAAAACTGCTGTGGAATTCTATTTCAGATTTTTAAGCTGTAGTTTATTACACAGTAGTTATTTATAGTAGGTACTTATAGCACAGCCCTAAATTAGTAAATCAATATTGAAATTATTTTGGTACAACATTAATAATTATTATTAACTATTTCCTGGCAAAAATGGAAAATTAAACTTAAAACAAAGAGTATTCGATAGTACACACATCACTTGCGCGTGTGCAGATAAAGTAATTGCTACCACAGTTCTCCCTAGAACTTGACTGAGGGTATGTAACATT
The DNA here is from genome assembly GCA_028020825.1 of Podargus strigoides. Classification (NCBI taxonomy): domain Eukaryota; kingdom Metazoa; phylum Chordata; class Aves; order Caprimulgiformes; family Podargidae; genus Podargus; species Podargus strigoides. The sequence continues at coordinate 22,318,333 of CM051621.1, read as the reverse complement.
TCAAGACGCCTGCTGTACCTGTTTTAAGTTCAGCTCTTTCCAGGACAGTGATTTTAATTATTTAATAACATGCTATTTCTTAAAAACTTCAGGAAGCACATTCTGCTCATTTTATCTTTACAGTCCACCTTTACGAAAATTATTCAGTGATCTGTGGTACTATGTCAATATCGAGCAAAAGCTAAAGCTTTGTTTCTGGTAAGTTAGCATTGGCTTAAGACTGTAAACACTGAAAGCCACAATGTTTCCAACTTGTTGGAGACAAAATGTCCTCTTTTCTAGAGTTAAGAGAATGCAAAATAAAATCTTAATTTGTTTTCTAAGTAGGGTTTTAGTATTCATATTATTGAAGGTATAGTTGAAAAATATAGACAGAGTGCCCGTAAAGTGTTTATCAAAATACGAACAAAGCCCTAAAGACAAAGTTTATAACATCACTGACAATATTACCACTGGCTTCCAGGTCTACTGGAATACAGCATTATACTACCCTCATTCACAGCTGACTTCTCCAAACCAACCTATTGATTATTCCATACCACTAAAACTCACCTATTCTACAAAGTTTTATTGGCTTTTTCCCATGAGAGAAAAAGTGACTTAGTGAAAAGTTTCTCAGAATCTCCAATTGCTTATTTGGTAAGTAAATGTTACCTTGAAACTGTTGCACTTTAAATCTTGATATGGGCAAAAAGAAACACACCTTGTATGGAGTTAAGAACTTATTGTTGACCAACATACATTTTTTTAAAAGTCAGATTAGTAGTCTGAATTATTGAATTCAGATGGAAAGCCTCATTCACAGCAAAATTAAATTGTCATACAACCCCCTCTCCTTCCTAGTGTTTATTATACTTGTCCTTTAGTATAATGCTCACTCTTGCAGTGTTCTTCTGGCTCCCCAGGTGGACACTTCAGTTTTTCTCAAACACACTGACAAGGGGAGATTATGGTATGACAACAACATCCTGATGTCTTCACTGACACAAATATGATGTTCATGGCAGGATTTACTTTCTCCTCTTTCCTGAAAAGACCATTTGCTTCTTCTTCAGTCTAGTAGTCTCCTTATGATTATATTTATGTTTCTTTAACACCATTTGCTTCACTCTTACCATTACCCAATTTAGAAGCTGCACAATGTCCCCAGCTTCAGTTGATAGAATGGAACACTGTTGTGCTACCTGATATGATCAGACCTTTGCTACAGATGGCATTCACAGACCTTCAGCTAAAACAGATGATGCCATAGTCACTTGACCTGGATACAGTTCTTCAGATAATGCTCTTTTTCCTTATACAAGCTATTTTAATAATTAAAGAGAGTGAATATAATTTCAGAGAACTGGATTCTACTCATATTACTAACAAGAAATTTTTGATCTAGAACTGGCTTATTGAAAAAAATAAAGCGGATATGAATGTGTAATAGACTAAAAAAAAGATATCTGAAAGTTATGAGTAGACTCTAGAAGCAAAGTGAGTATTATTACTGTCAACTGGTGGAATTCCTTTTGCCCTTTTTGCAGTCCTATAAGGAGGTCAAGAAAGAATTCATGATCTGATGGACCAAAAGAGAAGCCAAAAGAAGTAACCAGGACAACTATGTAAACTGACTGAGCTCAGTTGTGTCTGCTATAATGATGAGGTTTTTTCTCCATACTCTAAGAAATGTGTAAATCTACAGTATGAACAATTGCAATTGGGAAAAAAACACATAGGCTCTCTAGAGTAACATTCCTTGTTACTTGCTCCTTTCTAATCAAATCAGTTTTGGGGTTTTTTTGTTTCATCATAACAAGAGCAGAGTAATCCTGTATACTTCTCTATAATAGATTTTTGATCAAAGAGCCCTGGATTTTTTAAGATATGGAAAATTAGGATTTGAAACATCTTAAATTGCCATTCCCTCTTACTCAGGAGAAATATAAAATGATATCCAGGATTCATAAAACATTTGACAAATCCCCCGTTTTGATATTGACGTAGAAGGAATCTACATCGCTGCACTTGAATAAGAGAGTGGAGGCTGCAATTCTGAATGAAGGCATGATAGTTTTCAAAATGCTTAACAATTTGAAATCCCAGAATATTTAAAACAAAAATCTTATATTTAGATCTCACCTATAGATAGATTAGTGCTAGTTGTTAGCTACTCAGCCTTAGGCAGTATTACACCAAAAAAATTTGTATCCTAGTTAGCTCATACTCTTAAGATTAAGCAAAGATTCAGTAAACTGAGAATTTACAGGGTTTGAATTTTTTTATTACTTTGAATACCTAATATGCCTACTTAGTGGTAAGGATTGTTCTAAAAATTTATATTCTACACTTTTCAAATTGGGCATTTACAATTAGAAAAAATCTATAAATTGGAGGTGAAAACATATTTTAAAAGTGTGGTAGAAATTAAGTCCTTCATATTTTTGGGATATATTAGTAACAAGTGCTACAGAAAAGCCCCAGAAGAATATGAACTCTTTAATAGTGATGATTCCAGTTTTTAACAGCTCTTAAACTATGTCCACATCTAATCAATTAGATAGCAATTGGACTGTACTGAGGATTTCAGTTTCTACTTGTTTGTTCTATATTTTTCATGAGTTTTTCAGATTCTATTCCTAAATTGTTTTCTTCAAATATTTCAGTATTGTGGGCAAACTGACATTTAAGCTTCTCATTGTTAAGGCAGAATTCTTCCCTTTTTGAAACTAATGCTGCATTTTACAGCTCATTCTTTAGAATGTGGTTAATTTCTATAGTTTTCTTCAGCTTTTCATGTGCTCCAATTGTATACTGCATACTCTAGGGTGCCTGATTCACTCACGGAGTTGTCATTTTCCATATGTATACTAATGACATTCTGCTCTATTTTTCTTTAGAAGCTTCCATCCCTGAAGTGCACTTAGCATTGCCTGGCTGTTTTTAAAACACCCATATCTGGATGTCTTCCAATATTCTTCAAACAATCAGTAAACATGGCAAAAAAGAAGGTGTTTGGTTTTGTTTTTTTTTTTTCTTTTTAAAAGATGTTGTGGCTACATTATCTTTGTTTAAAATACATTCTTTATTTAGACCAGTAAATGTGCTATGTCTCCATGGCTTTTTAAATGTTGAAAGTTCTCTCTTTCAAAGTCAGTTTCATTGTACCAGTCATCTTGAGTTCAGCAAGATTTCTTATACTCATTTCTGTCCCATCAAATGAGATTTCTGCCTCAGTAAGGAGTAAAATTATCATTTTTTGTTAAGTGCACTTAAGCTCAAATCCTACCTCTCCTTTTTGTTATTACAAGTAAGCTGTGATACTGCCACTCTTTGAATAGTTAAATATGAAATATATTATTATTAAACTGTTTAAAAATGGATAATTTTCTTCATAAGAGAAAAAAAATATCCTATAAAGATAGCGCAACAAATTCCATCTTCAGAAGGTTTTGCTATGACTTAATCCCTACTGGGGACCATCAAAGTGTATGATTCCTCTGTGTAAAATATAATTTAATTTTTTTCTGGCTTTGTGGATCTTATTGTTCCATCCGTTAGAATGGCATTAGACATTCTCAGGAGTAGAGAGAATGTTAGCAACTAACCTGAGTAATATTTTATTGTTAAGCTTTATGTTTACCCGTCATTCCTTAGTATTTCATTTTAATAAACATTGAAGAAATTTCTGACTATGCAGGGGCAATCAGAATATCATGAGAGCACAAGGTGGATCATTTGCTTTCTCTCAAGGTCACACACAACAAAAAAGGACTGGGTATCCAATGAATCCTTTTTCACAAAATTTGTTCAATGCTTTGCTGTTACATCTGAAAGTGATAGTGAGATACCTTTGGAACTAAAATTCTGGAACCTGAGTGGATTGGTGAGTGGAAAACTTCAAAGAATAAGTTTTGGATAGGGAGTTGGACTATCAAATGCTGATCTCTTTAGGAATGGAATGATTCAGCCTTCCCACAAGAATTTAAATGATGTGTAAATGTTCTGGGAAAGATCTCATTTGAAAGGTATACTCATCCAGGGATAAAAAAAGTAAAGGTACCAAGAATGTGGGGATGGCACTCAGAGGTGCTCTTTCACAGTTTTGTCTCAGGTAGATGCAAACACTAACATTTGCAATTTGGCTTTTGTTATGTTTATGGGTTTCGGGGGTTTTGGGTTGTTTTGTTTTGTTGTGTTTTTTAATAAAATGAACTTATCTTTTGCTTATATTAATACTAACAAATCTAGGTCACCCATCTGTATTCTTATAAGTACTATGTAAAAATAGTTTATGTTGACTCAAATGCTGGCAAGTAACTGTAAATGGAATTGAAATAACATAAACATTCATAATTAATTGTTCAATATATCTTTCATATGAAATAAAATAAGAATTGTCTATTAAAACTGATGACAGATTAATTCTACCCATTGTAGCAAAGACTGTGCATATCCTGTGAATAGCCTACCTATATTTAAGTCTGGATAATAGTGAAGATTCCTAAGAATGCTTCATTATAACATAAGAGAGAACTCTGACAAAGATATCACTGTTACTGAATTATTCAGAAGCTCATAAAAGTGGTGTATGTTTGTTTGTTTTTCAGTTTTTTAATGGAAATGTTGCAAAGAAAAGCAATGATGAAGGTCACTATTCTCTGTGAGAAACAATACAGACTACAAAAAATCCTTTATCACACAGGGAGAACAAAATTACTTGAGAGACACGTACATTATTACAGAGAATATATCAAGGGGTTTGCATGAAAATTGCTGGTAAAGCATATTTTGATCATCCCATAATTCATTTTTACACATTGATAGACAAGCAGGAGAAGCTGAATTAATCATACAAGCCAAAATGCAATCCCTGCTTTCAGAACTAGTTATCAGTATTTATTTTTCCATGACACTCTTCCATAAGAGTATATCTGCTAATTTCTACATCACATCTCTCTTAATTATTAACATGTACTGCAGACTGCAACCTGAAAGCTAACAAAGATGTATTAATAGCATATGGCATCCCATAGAAGGCAAATTACAAGTGGAAATACTAATGAGAGAGATGATAGGCACTGCAAGTAACCATTATCTTATATCTAAGCTCAGAAAAGGTGAATTAGTTATAGTGAAACCCCCAAAATTATGATGATGCTAGTTACATTGCTAGCTATGATTATATGAGTTGAATGCCACTGGTTAGCAGAGGATTAAATTAGCTGACCCAAAAGGCACTTTAGAGACTTGTATTCCTGTCCACGGAAATTATTTTCTATTAAATGATACACTGTACAAAAAGATTCCCTTCCTTCTTCTGTTGGAGACAATGGTCTAGAGTTCAGTCTTCCTGGAGTCAGTCTGTCATAATATTGGTATAGCTGTGAAGGATATATAAATACATCTGAGAGGTTCTGAGGGTACCATAGATTTTCTGAATTGAGTTTTTCAATAAAGTATTTTATCTCCAAGTAAAGGATATTAGGACTTTACATACAAGAATTCTGTATATTAAAGTACAGTCAAGTTACTATGTGAGTTTCCTGGTATCCAGCCAAAACTCACATAACCAGCATGTAAGTAGTTAAAGATTAAATTCCCCAGAGGACTGAAAACTTCAGGTTCACAATTGTTTGCATAGTCAACACATACTGTTGTACAAACAATAAATATTAGCCTTTTTTTTCCTGATCATACATGCAGGGCCACTAGTGTCATTTACTAGTAGATGTGCTGGAAATAATGGATAAAGATGACTGTAATACTTAAAAAACCTCCCACAACATAAATATATTCAGAAACTTTAGAGCTCACCACAACATATTTTGTTTTCTAATAAAACATCAACAATTTATCAACAAAAAAATGCAGATGAAAATTAGGAATAAGATTTAAAGATAATTTATAACTCAATAATAAGATACAAGGTAGGCATTTTTTTCCTAAATATTTATATATACTACTGGGATATGGAGAAAAATGTGTACTTCTGAAGTCCAAAAAGCAGACAAGGATCAAGGAGAAAAACAATATACAAGCAAATACAACAACAGCAACAACCCCTACAGTGAAGGGGATCAGACATTGACTTGTTAGTTCCTTTTCCTTTCATTTATTTATTCACGATATGCCAAAATAAAATATCAGGAACCTTTTCCTGCCACAATGTTATTGCTGCTTTTTGCTTTACTGAAATCCAGGCACAACACCACCTGATTCTGCCCTCATCTGCTGTCTGCTGCCTTGAGCAACTGACAACATTACTTTGCTTAAAACTGCTCTGTTCCTGCCTATTGTGGCAGAAATATCTGTACTGCATAGATTTTCAAGAAAACTTGTCCCAACTTGATTTCTCTTATGTAGAAAGGCTGAGGGATTTGGGGTTTTTTAGTCTGGAGAAAGAAAGACTGAGGAGGGAATCTTATCAATGGTTATAAATACTGAAAAGGTGAGTGCCACGGGGATGGGGCCAGTCTTTTTTCAGTGGTGCCCAGTGACAGGACAAGAGGCAATGGACACAAACTTGAACACAGAAAGTTCCATCTAAACATGAGAAGAAACTTCTTTACTTTGAGGGTGGTAGAGCACTGGCACAGGCTGCCCAGAGAGGTGGTGGAGTGTCCTTTTCTGGAGACATTCAAAACCCACCTGGACACGATCCTGTGTGACCTGATCTAGGTGAACCGGCTCCGGCAGGGGGCTGGACTAGATGATCTCCAGAGGTTCCTTCCAACCCCAACCATTCTGTGATTCTGTGATTTTTAATTAAAAAAAAAAAAACAAAAGGAGAGTAGAGTTCTGTCTTTGTATCACAGACAATCTGATGAGTAATCTTTAACTTCCAAATAAGATAGTTGTTCTCTATATTGCAGATGCTGCTAGAGAGTCATAAATTTCAGCACAGGCATGGCAAGAAACTGCTCCAACTTAAACTGCTCCAACTTAAGATGCTCCAACAGTTCAGAGTCCAACATTGCTAAGATCCAGTATTCTTTTCCTCTATGCTTACTGTCAGTTCTGAAGAAATTACGAGGACAGGATTAAAAACCTACAAGTTATTAGCTTTGTTGTAGACGTTTTGACTTTCATTCCTTCAAGGTGTTTCTTCATAAATTCTCTTGGAAACAACATATGAAGGTTTTTGTTTGTTTGCTTTGTTTTGTTTTTAATATAGTTACATTGTATATTCTTTAAAGTATGTTTGGGTCTTTAAGTAGGACAAAAGAGCAGTACAATACATCATCTTCCCTCCTACTTAGCTGCAGGGGTCACACTATGTCTCTCCTCATGTTCTTAAGTTCCTGGTGTTGTCAGGTATAACTTGCTTCACCAGTTATTCAAATTACTTACAGATAGTTTGTTACATCTCTAGCATCAGAAGAACATCTGTCATATTATGCTGCACAGAAGTCAACACTGACTTTGCTTCTAAAACTTACAGTTCTCTGGCAAATTTTTTAGTAATTATGGCTGATTGTGCCTCTAAACTTCGTAAAACCCAAGTTTTAATTTCATTCTGTTAAAGAACTATCAGAAAGAGGATGTACTTAAAAGCTAAGCAGTGTGATGTAGTGATGATTCTAATTAAATGTGCGAAAAATATCCCTTTCTGTTAAATCTGGAAAAATTGCAAAGAGATATTACGTTATAAAACTCTATCATTCCCACGCAATTTTGTATAGATTATTCCAGCTATCATGTTCTGTCATCTGAAGGTGCCAAATAACCTCTTCATAGAAGAGATGAACATTTAATACACTAGCTGTGTATTACACTAGCTGTGTATTACACCAGTGTAAGTTTGGGGGAAAAAAAAAAAAAAGGTGGAAGACAGAGGGATGCAGAACTGTAGGTTTTTATATTTAGTTATAACATGTTCTCTAACATATGGTAACTGCAGTGTGCTTTCATAGTCTGCAGAGTTTGTTAGCATGACAATAAGCATATGCCAGTTCTCTCAACCTTTGAAGAAGAAATGTCTTTAATTTGAAATAAATAAAACCCCCAAGGCAGTGTTTATTGCTATCTACTCTCATAGATTTAACCATGTTTTCCTGTTTTAGACTGTTTCAAGGGGGGAAAAAGTTTCAAATAATTTTAGAATCATGCTTATTGGTAAAGAAAGAAAGAATGAAAAAGCATTTGTAATGCATACCAGACTCAAAAAAATGCCATAATAATGTGTCATATCTACTCACATCCATACCCAGTCCACTGTCTGTGTAAAGTTCTTAAGTATTAAATCAAGTGATCAGTCACTAGAGGGCATCAAATCTGTGCCCTAAGAACTAAAGAAAAGCTGAAAGAAGTTATATGTCTGTAGCCCAAATGCCGTCCTGCAGATCACAAACCAATTCATTTTTAAATCCACTTTATGGTAGGTGTTACCCACCTCATAAAACTGTACAATAAGAAGCCTTTAAGAAAAAAAAAAAAAAGGGAGAAAAAGAGAAAAAGAAAGAGACCATATTAATATTAAAGGACTGACTTACAGCCTCTAGAGGAAGATTTATGTAGAACTAGAAGGTGGAAATGCAAGGCAACAAAGTATCTTAATTGCTGTTTACCTTCAAGTCAAGGTAATTTCAGAAAGAAAAAAAATCATCAGAGAAACACAAACCTTGCATCTGTCTCATGTCCTTTGGTTGGTGTCTTCTAAGTATAGATTTCTCTTCAAGGCCACTAAGCCTACTTTTCGAGTACCTGCTAATCCTGGACTCCCTTCTCTTGCACATATCTTTGTGTCCATTCTTTATTCACTGTCAGATGTCTTCTACATTTTAAGATGTACTTCTCTTCTGGAACTGGACATCCTCTCATGTACTACTTTAATGTACATGCAGGGGCCTCAGTGCCTAGAAAAAAAGTCTACAGAAGAGGTCATAACACTTAATTGCATATAAGGAATAAGGAAAAGGTCTCAATCCTGGAATAGTTGTTGGGTTGACTGTAATAACGTTTTTGTAGTACATAGATCAAAGAAATCAATATTCCAGGTGAATTGGGTAAGTTTAGATGCTTTGCTTTTCATAGAATTAACGTTTGCTGAATTTTAATAAAAAAGCCTTAGTTACTTAACCAGTAAAGTATTGTAAGCTAGAAATTATCTGTCTGTATTTAGGTATTTAGAGAAGAAAATACAAGAAAATTTAACTCTGGATATCAGTAAGTCTATTTTAATAATTCATTCTGTCTGGATGTCTTTGAGAGTTTTTCTGCTTTTCTTACTCATATTAAAATTATGATTATGATATATAATAACAGCCAGAGAGCTTATATGCTACTGTTTGCAAATGAAGATAGAAATAAAATAACATAAAGCCAATATAAGTATTTGAGAACTCAAACCATGGAATTTCAATCTGATGATCACTGCAGTATTTATGGAGCTCACTGCACTTACAGAAATACTTTTCTCTGCAACAGTCTAACAGTGTTGTCTTAGGAAATATAAAAATTTTACCCATACAGCTTAACTAAATGCTGACATTGAAATGTCTGATTTACCCCTAATTTCTTTTTTTTTGAAGGTATTCTGTATGCTATTCTCATGTTCAGATGTAAAATGACATCTGCTCCAATGGAAAAGTCAGAAATAGAAGTGTTAAAGAAGTCTGTCGAGAGGATTTACTTTAGATTAGAGAACAGCAATACTTTCTAACAGCTTTCAGTGTATATCCTTAAGACTGTCAGAAGACACAGCTGAAGGTGTAGTCACACAGACTAAATGGTCATTCACATTTTTGCTGAGCCTATCTAGCACTGCCAATTATTTAGTAGACATATGTACCCTCCTGCTGGAATTAGTCCAGCAATTCATTTTGCAAACATCCACAACAATCAGTTAATAATGACTTTTGGCCACTACTGACCTCAGATGTAGATAGACATGTTCATGCAACATCAAAAACTTTGAGCTGGAGAAAATTCCTAAATATTTCTTCACAAAAACCTGATTGGTTCTGTGTCACCAATTACTAAAAAATGTCAGTGAGGCTGCATGATTTAATAATTGCTAATGAAAGAAATAATGGAAAATGTTATTACTTTAAAGAGGTGATGACAACCTGCATTTATTTGTGTTTTCTTCTAACTTGATCCTACTATTAGTACCATAAAAATAGCAAAAACAGTACATCAGAAAATAAGTAAACAAATCAGTGCACTACAGTTAGTGAAGTACAGCATTTATTCACAAGCAGTGTTTATAGTTCTGAGTACAAATTAAAGCCCATCAAAACTTACTGTCCACAGGCATCTTGACTCCTTGCTGAGGAGGAGTGAGACTGTTAAAGGAAACATGAAAAAGACAGCTGAGTCTTTAAAAGTTTAATGCTGAGGAGTTCGCTCTGTTAAGCTCAAAAAGGCTGCAAGATCACAGTTGGATGATATAAATTTGCTTGATAAGAATAAAAGATTATAGAATTTATTTTCTAATCAGTTCAGTCAACTTGCTACAGGAATCCTTGACCACCAACCTCAAAATTAAATAAAATCTAAAAAAAAAAATTAAAAGATAGTTTTAATTAATTTGTAATTGTATTTGTGTGAATCCAAAGCCTCATAAACAATAAAAGTAAGAAAATACTCAAAGCACTTAGAAACAACATTCTTGGGTAACATCCTGCACAGGGAAGGACTTCAGGCCATTTGTAGTGTGGTGATGGTGGAAAAAAATGCAGAAAAAAGGACAGTCACAGGACTACAGTATCACATAAATATTGATTGAAGGGTTCTCCGCATGTCTCTGGCCCAACTGTCTCAAAATACAATGATAGCAACACTGATTCAGGTCAGCTGTGCTGTTTTCTACTTGAATCTTGTCTCACCTGAATCTTGTCTCACCTGAATCTGACGAACTGTAGCTAGCAAGGATGTTAATTCCCCAGTCTCTCTGGCAAACCTGTTCTGGTGCTGCACCACCATCCTAGTGAAAAAGGGGGTTGGAACTAGATGATCTTTAAGGTCCCTTACAACCCAAACCATTCTGTGATGCCATTCCCTCTTATTTTCCCTATGTGTACGCTGTTGGCTCACATTGTACTTGGTGCCTACAATTAGTCCCAGATCAAACAATGTGATGATCACACTACTTACATCCAGTCCTTTCATACATACAGGAGAGCCTTACCTTACAAGAAAGATGCTGAGTGTTGAATGGATCAATCTCTGTAATACACCGTCACACCTAACAGCTCATTATCATTGTATTTTCTTTCAGACAGTAGCTCAAAATGAGCTTTATAGTTTTATCTGCTTTATCTGTATCATGTATACTTAAATTATAAAGCTCAGTACTAGAAACACTTCCAACTGAGATGAAAACTGATGCAGTGATTGTATTTGCAATAACATAACCTGATAGTTCACATCACCAGAAGTAAAGTGAAAGATGAAATTCTTTCTTCTTTGTCACTTCTAGAACTGCTTCCTTTGTACCATGCTACTTTCTGATGCTTTACTTAGCTTGTTCTGTCTCTGGTTTCTTCAGTCTCTTTTGTGAATGAATTCAAAGTAACCATCCAGGAAAAAATTGGCCAACCTTTTTGGCATTTTTTTCTGTGTTGATTTTCTGCTGAGGAATGTGTTAAATCATCTGAGAGCAGTCCACTAAATGAACAAGACACAAGATAAATGCAAGGCATATTAGAAATGGAAAAGTAGGTTAGAGAGGGATAAAAGACAGAACTGTCTTTGTGATGGTGATAAACTGCTAGATTACCTCCTTTTCTAGTGAAGGCATGATCTGTATCTTAAAAAGCAGAAATTACTTCAACAACTACCACTTAACTTCAGTGACTTCAGCAATCACTTTAACAAATTACTTGTTGAAGAAGAAAGTTTCCAGTAATTCAGTAGGGTACAGAAAATATAAAAAGTGCATTTGAATCTAAGAAAAATAATCTAAATAAAGCATATAGTGAAATTATATTTTAAATAAGAATGAGTAAAACTGAGTACAACTGAGTACAGGTGTTCAATTCCTCTAGAGAACTGGAGAAAGTTTGCATATATTAGCATGATCCTCTAAATAAAAAGTTTTATTTACTAGATGCAATCTCCAGATGCAATCAGACAGGGGAAATGAACTGATCTATCATGGCACTGCCATTAAATCAGAAGTCCTGCTTCCTCCTCCCCTTCTCTCAGTGAAAGTTATACTTCATTTCTTGTGCAGGCTCTGTCATGCATTCAACCTCTGGTGAGCAGTTCCAGCTCATTATGGCCACTATAAACTAAAATATTTTTAGCTTTTGTTGGATTAGTTTCTGTTGGTTTAGTGACTGGAATTGGCTCACTGGAGATAGAAGAAGTGAAAGGGATGAAGCCAGAAGTATGCAGATGCAAGAGTAGCCACTTCTTTCAGTAACAAATGAATGATAAAATCAGCTACACCGCTCTCATTGAACTGAAGTGACTTCAGCAAGTTAGAAAAGTCTATAGCAAGTCACCTAGATAAAAAAAGAATATCTTTTCTCATCTAATCAGTGTGTAAGTAAAGTCTTCATTTCTTCACCAATGCCTTTATAAACATTGTGAACTATTTTGCCTATACTAGAATTATTCACTACAAAAAGTGCATAATAAGACTTTTTTTTTTTGCTTCCAAGGAGTGTGGAAAATCAGGACACTACAATATAAGAAAAAGAGTAAATATCATACTTCATGGAATATCTAAGAGGAAACAAAAGGCCTCCATTGAAGAGTGATGTTGCAGATTTGGATGAAAGTAATGTTTTCCTAAGACTTGCAGTAATAAGGAGGACTCCAACTTGTAGAAAAATAAAGGGAAGTTTTAATTTAATATTAAGAATTTTGACAGAGTTTCCTTGTATCTTCTGGAGGAAAGGAACAGGTTAGTTAAAATACTGTATTTCTACAGGCTCTAGAATGCTCCCAGCCATTTTACTAAAAGCGGGAGACAGAGCAACCTTTGAATATCTAACACCTTAGTAAGAACACTGAAAACCATGGATGCTTATATTCTGTATTTAGTTTTAATTAATAAGGTAATTTTCAGCTAACATTGAATGATTGTGTTTTCAACCTTTTTTCTAGCCTTTGAAGTAGTGAATACTTTTCTCTTAGGGATGTATCTTCAGCTGATTTGCATCAAGTCCCTGGAAAGTAATGAAAATGTCAAACATAAGACATAAAATACAACCTAAGTAGCTCAGAAATTATTTGTATTTTTTAAATTCCTATACTCATCTAATTATTGCATAAGTACAGTCTCAAATTCGAACTTGTGTGGCAGATAGAAAATGAACTACAAATATTTTTCCTTAATCAAAGGTTATCAAAAGGGCAAATCAGGACCTGTAGTAGTACTGAATTTTTTAGTGCAGATTAATTACTATACCAAGTAGCAGACTATGGACAGGAAGGTATAAAAAGTGTCGCACAAAGAACAGTTTTTAAGCAAAAAAAAGGAATTATTTCAAAGAATACAGAAAAAAAAACAAAATAAGTTATCATGCTGATTGACCAGCAAGTTGTCAAATAAAGTTCAGAACAGAGAGACATAATTTTCATTTTAGGGTGTGCTATTGCCATCCAAAGCAGGAAATCTCCCTATGTGCCTTATGCCACCATAACAGATAACACAACCACAGCAAATAATAGCACCTAACTACCGAGAATGAACATTTGATGGTTTAATTACCACTTAAGAGCTACGGTTAAATTATATTGTCAGTCTGGTAATAAAATTTGATGAAGAATTTATAACTTTGAGTATAATAACAAACTTGAGTAATTTTGATCTGTTAAATTCAATTTGTAACTTTAAAAAGGTGCAATCTCCCCATCCGTGTTCATGATTTACATTGCTTGTGTTTAGAATTAATTTTAATTTTAATTTGTTAGATAAAAATGTTAGAGAAAAAAGGAAACAAAACAAGACCAACAGTATTTCTTGATGTTATTTTACATCATGCGTATAATATACATATTATATATAGCTTTGATTATTCTGAGTATGACTCACCCCTTAAATCTTCTCACCAATTAAAATAAAATCGTGGTTGTTCTTTGTCATAAAATAGAGCTTTCAGTCTTTGGTAATTCTGACAATTTACTTTGTTCCACCCTGCCTCAGCCCTTAGACAGACGTTCCCTACAATGCTGGGCATATCACGGAATCATGGAATTTTCAGAGTTAGAAGGGACCTCTAGAGATCATCTAGTCCATTTCCCCTGCTTAAAAGCAGGATCCCCTAGAGCACATCACTCAGGACTCCAGGTGAGTCTTGAAAACCTCCAGAGAAGGAGACTCCACACCCTCTCTGGGCAGCCTGTGCCAGTGCTCTGTCACTCTCACTGAATAGAAGTTTTTACTCATATTTAAATCGAACCTCATTGTGTCTGTTACCCCTCGTCCTGTCACCTGGAACCACTGAAAAGAGTCTGGTTCCATCCTCCCTCAAACCACCCTTTAGGTATGTGTAAACATCAATTAGATCACTCCTCAGCCTTCTCTTCTCCAGGCCAAAGAGTCCCAGCTCTCTCAGCCTTTCCTTATAGGAGAGATGCTCCAATCTCTCAGTCATTCTTGTTGCCCTCTGCTGGACTTTCTCCAGTAGTTCCCTGTCTCTCTTCAACTGGGAAGCCCAGAGTGGATGCAATATTCCAGTAGAGGGGGGAGGGGGAGAATGACCTCCCTTGACTTACTGGCCACACACGTCGCTATGCAGCCCAGGGTGGCATTGGCTTTCCTGACAAAAAGGGCACATTGCTGGCTCATGGATAATTTACTGTCTACCAGGACTCCCAGAGCCTTCCTCTCAGAACTGCTTTCCAGGAGGTTCCCCCCTAACCTATACTGGTGCCTGGCATTCTTCTTCCCCAGGTGCAGCACCCTACACTTGCCCTTATTGAACCTCATGAGTTTCTTCTCTGCCCAGCTCTCCAGTCTCTCCAGGTCCCGCTGGATGGCAGCACAGCCCTCTGGAGTGTCAGACACCCCTCCCAACTTGGTATCATCAGCGAACTTGCTGAGGATACACTCTGTCCCCTTGTCCAGGTCATTGATGAATATGTTGAACAAGACCGGACCAAGTATTGACCCCTGGGGGACACCACTGGTTACAGGCCTCCAACTCAACTCTGCTCCATTGATCACAACCCTCTGTGATCTGTCACACAGCCAGCTCTCGATCCATATGGTTATGAAGTTCTAACTCAGTTATGAACATACTGTGCTGCAGAATATGAATACAGTGATTTATAATAAAACCTGTTGTAATAACTGGAAAAGAACAGGCAGAATTATAAGTTATTGATGTATACTAAAAAGTGAAGAGATTTAAAAAACCAACATTTTGGAATGTTTTTGTTTCTCAGTGTGTTGAATCATAAGGTCACTAAACTGTTCTATTAAATCTTGCTGTTGTAAGAAGAATCATAAAAGTAAAAGAAAATGTGGTATTATATATATGCTAATAGCAAAATATAGGAATTATAACTTTATTATCTGTATTCAGTCTCATGTCTTGATTGGGCAATATATCTCACCATCTCACCATATGGCAACTACTTCTCCAGTTTTCAAAGCAGCCATATGTCAGGCATTTAAACTTTAACACTTTAGTCTAAATCCAAAGTCCCTTCTGCATTGTTGTGACACTGACAGTTCAGGATAGAGTAGTTTAGAGAAAATACTTGTCACCTCTACCATTTATACCACTGATATATGATTTCTGTGAAGGGCAAAAAACATACTAAGGTTGCGTGCTTGATAATATACAATTTTTACAGTGTTTTAAAACTCTAATATTTAGTTATCAAGTAAATACATTTCATTGAAAATGAATGTACTGAAGCATCATCATGCAGGATAACCTCCAGAGGAGTTATGCTAAAGGGAAACCAAACCCCACAGAGCAAAACTTGAAGGGACTGTAGTCATCTTGTACTAATTTGATGAAAGTGATCTGTCATTGAATCTTCACTTGTAGCAGTTATAAAATAAAAAACATCCATACATATTTTGAAGATTGAGAAGATGAGAATACGGGAAATGTCAGTGAAGTAAATGCAGTTTAAGAGAAAGCTCACCAGGCAAAATGAAGACATGCTAATTTATTTTCTTTTGTTGCTTGTAGTAAGATTAGCACTGGTAGATTCAGTAAGACTGTGTTTTCATGTCAGCTTAATGGTGACAATAATTTTCTGTCCAGTATACCTTAACAAATAAGTTTCTGTATGACTCCACTGCTCACTCCTACAATTTCTCCACAGTGAAACTGATTGTGAAACTCACCAAACTTAACAAGATCAGATTCACAAACAAACTCAGTGCAGCCTCACAAAGGGATACAACAGCAAAGTTTAGGTGGTGATACAGGAGAGGGAAAAAATGAGTAGTGAGGAAGAAAACGGTAGAAAGTTTAATTTGACACTGCTATTCAAAAAATGCATGAAGATCAATAGCACTATTCTCTATTTTTCTTGAATTATGCTTTTATTTTTTAACTTTAGTAATAAAACCCCTTTTTTTTTAATAAAACATGTATTCTCATTGCTACACCTGACTGCGATTTACATAGCTGGATAAATTTGATAAATTTACCTAGCTCTTACTTTCTGGGAACTAATAAATCAAATAAAATGACTAGCAGTATAACAAACAAAATAGAGAAAGCTCTTGAATAATTGGAATGTGTTAATGTTAACAACAAATTCTTGCAGTCAATTTAAAGGTTAACATCGTCAATGACTTTCTTAAGGAGTAGTCTTCTGAGTCCTCAACATAAACGCAAAAATATCTTAT
This sequence comes from Podargus strigoides, assembly GCA_028020825.1. Taxonomy (NCBI): domain Eukaryota; kingdom Metazoa; phylum Chordata; class Aves; order Caprimulgiformes; family Podargidae; genus Podargus; species Podargus strigoides. The sequence goes on along the minus strand of CM051621.1, from coordinate 22,301,574 downwards.
TCATTCCTAGACCATATTAATTTAAGTAACGAGAGAGGAAGCCCAGAGACAATGTAAGAAGCCATTCTAGTCCATAAAAAACCATGTACATAATAATTCAAACATTTCTAGACATTCCTGAGACTTTTGCAAACTCCGACAAATGCATTTTTGCTAAGAACCTGCAGTTTTATTATGAATGTCATCTAGTTTTCTTGCTTTTTGTTCTTTAATGTCCTACTCTTTGAATTATATGATCATGCAATATAAACTTCCTTGCTTTGAAAAGTTGGGTCTTGGGTACTTTACAAAGCAGACACATGGATATATGTAAAGAATAACAAAATGAAAAGAGTTGTTCCATTGTTTTTCAGTTATAGAAGTAACTTATAAACATAAGCCAAAACTCAGAAGATTCAGGTCATCCTCAATCTACATATCCACAGTCTCCCTTTAAATTCCTATTGATTCATAACTGGCCTCCAGGCTATTTTTGAGCTATTCACATTCTCCTGCATGAGGCTCAAAGTCAAGGGAAAAAACATCTATTTCTACCACTATACCTCAGAACACTTTCAACTTCTTTGGAGTTTCTTACCCCTAATAACTTTCCAATTCTAATTTCTCAAGGAAATAGACAAGTATCATCTTTCAAGAGTTGCTGCAGTAAGTGTTCAGTGGTTTAATAGTATGAATCAAATTCAGTTTCTTTTATAACCCATAAGGTCACATATAGATGTATATACATTTTAAGAATTTTGGATCTTTTTTCAGACTCTTTTGCATTATGTATCTCAAGAGGATTGATTCCTTAATTTTTATCTTGCCATTGAGCTCAGATTCAGCTTGCCAAACCCTGACTCAGAACAGCCAGCCGATTGCTCAAAATTGCTAAAACCAACACAGAGTAAGGCAAACCCAGGCTATATCTGAGACCTAGCTCTTTTTGGTCCATAGAAAGCCTGTGGTCTTCTAGTAATAATAGCAAAAATCATATTCACTTGCCTACAGTGGAGACCTTCTTCAATGTCCTAAACACATTCTCTGTCTTGTTAGTTCACTAAAAGCAAGCAGAGATTTCTGAGCCTCCAGAGAAGCCACAGTTATGTAGGAAAATGTCTTGTTAACAGACTAACCTATTTATCAGCATGTTAATATATTATGTTAACCTTTACTTACTCTGGAAGAAAAAAGCAAAAAACACTTTGGTAATCTACAGCTTGAAACACTGATTTTAAGCAGATACCAACTCCTTAGCTTAGTAACCTAGTTTGGGGATACTTGCTCCATGTTATCACAAATCTTGGAAGTATAACAAGGCCTCATCTTACTCTAATCAGAAGCAGGCAAACCTTCCTATGCACATGAGCTCAAAGGCTGATCTTTCTTGAGCTGTTCATAATTCATGCTTGCTATCTGTTTCTACTAAAACAAACTAACCAATTTGCTGTTTAAAGATATATTTCTGGGCAGAATAGTTATTAGAAAAAGGTTGAAAATATGATCCTTAAAGTCTCAAGCTTTAAAATATTAAAACCAAAATATTAAAAGTGATTGAAAAAGTAATAAAGACCTTAATGTCCTGTTGATTTTATTATACATTCAGATTCTTGTATATTAGTAATTGCTCTATAGACACAGAATACACATTTTACTTTTCCCATTATACCACCACTATTTATTTAGGCACTTTTCCTCATAGACTTCAATGGGTTTTGATGAGGATTATGGAGAATCCCATAGCATTTGATAACAATGAACAGATCAGAAAATGAGGCTATTGTATGGGTGAATAGATTCTAGCTTCTATTTCTCAGAGAGGTGGCAACCTTAGGAAGAGTTGGAATTTTACAGTGCAGCACAGGAACTGGATAGGAAAAAATAATCTCTAGCTGTTAGGCAGAGTAGATGACCTATTAATTATTGAAGAAAGGCTTTACGGGTTTTTTTTACTTTTGAGACTTATGTACTAAAAAATAGCTTCAAGAAAGTATTCCTTTCACTGAAAGCCAGTTTTGTTTCAAGTTCTAATTCTGTTTCCATTCATATACCAAATCACTCTAAAGAAAAATATGTATTAAATCATACTTGTCATGGTGGATAAAAATGGATTTCATCGTCTATTTTATCCTTGAGAGAAAAATCCAAAATAGCAAGAATATGAACAATTCAGACACAAAATATCCTTCCTTTTCCTATTAAATATTGATATTGAAATCTGTGGTTGTACATTCCCAAAACAATTATGTTGCTACCATGAAATACATTCCTAGCATTATCTCACAATATTCTTCAGAAGAAGAACCTGCTTAATGGCTTGTTTTTTTAAATAGAAATGACTGTGAAATACCAGAACTGGAATTCTGTATAGGACATATTAAAGGGGATGAAAAAAATTAATATTAGTCTTCATTGTTGCAATTTTATATTCCAATTCTATTTATTTCTCAAAATTAAAATTGAAAAACTAACCCAATACATTTTTTCCCATAAATAATTTATTTCCTCATATCTCTATCAGTTTAATTTAAATTCCTTCCACTGTAAACAGTTCCTATTAAACTTTTTAGAAGGTAAGAAAGGATAAATTATACATATGAAATTATTATCTTAGATCATAGTGCTACTTCAAAGATTGAAAACTGGAGTAGTTATGATAACGATAAATTCCAACTTGGAACTTGAGGTAGTTGTCTTACAGAATCATAGAAATTATTTAGGTTGGAAAAGACCTTTAAGATCATTGAGTCTTACTGTAAACCTAGCACTGCCAGTTCTACCACTAAACCATGTGGAAGCACCACATCTACATGTCTTTTAAAGATCTCCAGGGATGGTGACAACCACTTCCCTGGATAGCCTGTTCCAATGCCTGATAACCCCTTCAGTGAAGAAATGTTTCCTAATATCCAGTCCAAACCTCACCTGACACAACTTCACAGAATTGCCTTGGTTGGAAGAGACCTCTAAGATCATCAAGTCCAACCATTAACCTAACACTGCCAATTCCCCACCAAACTATAGAAGCATAGAATGGTTTGGGTTGGAAGGGACCTCAAAGATCATCTAGTTCCAACCTCCCTGCCGTGGGCAGGGACACCCCCCACTAGGCCAGGTTGCTCAAAGCCCCATCTAACCTGGCCTTAAACATTTCCAGGGAGGGGGCATCCACAGTTTCCCTGGGCAACCTGTTCCAGTGTCTCACCACCCTCACAGTAAAGAATTTCTTCCTAATATCTAGCTTAAATCTACCTTCTTCCAGCTTAAAGCCATTACCCCTCATCCTATCACTACATGCTCCTGTAAAATGTCCCTTAGCACCTCATCAACACATTTCTTAAATACCTGCATGGATGGGGACTCCACCACTGCCCTGGGCAGCCTGTTCCAATGCCTGACAACCATTTAAGTAAATTTTTTTTTCCTAATATCAAATCTAAACTTCCCTAGGCAACTTGAGGCTGCTTCCTCTTATTCTATCACTTGCTATGTGGGAAAAGAGACCAACACTCACCTCACTACAACCTCCTTTCAGGTAGTTGTAGGAAGTGATAAGAGTTCCTCTGAGCCTCCTTTTCTCTAGACTAAACCTCAGTTCCCTCAGCTGCTCCTCATAAGACTTGTGCTCTAAACCCTTCAGCAGCTTCCTTGCCCTTTGAACACACTCCAGCACCTCAATGTCTCTCTTGTAGTGAAGGACCACGTTAGTAGATGTATCTTATTCAGCACCTTCCTAACGACCTTAATCAGAGTCTGAACATAATATGTCTCTCAAACATGATAGTAATTGAGGTTCATGGGCACTGGTCTGTACAGAAAAAATATTTGCATAGAAAGTAGACAGAGGCATTAGCAGTAAAATAACAAAAAGCTACAGCCAAAGAAAATGGTACAATATAAGCTTCTATGGATAGAGAAAATAATTTAAAACTAGATAATTGTTTTCATGGCCTAGGTGTAACACAATATAAACCAGCTTATTTGCAGTCTTAAACTCTTTAAGCACTCATCCTGTTAGTCTTACTATACCTCTGAGCGATGTGCTGTGTTCTAGATACAGACCATTTTCTAGTTGATGTAGCAGGAAATCATACAGGCTAGAGTTCCTACCTCATCTACAGTCATTTAGCAGAATTATCTTCTTACAGAATAATCTAAAGAAAATGAACCATGCTTACAATTTCCACATGAAATGGCCACAAAGTCTTCACACATAAATTCTCCTCTATCCCAGTGTCTACATTTAACCTGTACCTGGGGCTAAACTGCAGCAGTTGCTCTAGCACCTAATGACCCTTCCCAAGATGAGAAGGGGAATCAGGGAAAAAAGGGAGAAGCCCCATGGGTTGTGGTAGAAACAGATTTAATGAAATAACAGAACTAATACAATTACCAACATTAAGTGTACAAGGGTCTACTCAGCCTCATCATTAGGGTCAACAGCGGTAGCTGAAGGTCAAGACAGAGGAGACCCAGAAAGAGGAACTCCCTACCTGCAGTAAACTCCTTCCTTTTACAATGAGTGCAGCATAAGTGGTGTGGGATACACCTGTGAGTCAGCTTGGGTCAGATGCTCTGACTGAAACTCCCAGCTGACTTGGGGCTATTCATGGCCTGTTCTGTTCCTGGGAAACCAGGACATCCAGCTTATGCAAATTATGACTCTGGTCATAGGAAATTGAAGATTTCTATCCAAAACAGATGAGAAGGGGCTAAGAAAACTTTCATTCAAATGCTTTCATTACTCTTTTCTAGCTCAGCTTCTTGTCTGGGTTAAGTTTTTCAGTTGTACCTGAAAAATTTTTCAGTACCAAGCTCAAAATTAGTCTCTTCATATACAGAACTCCTCCATGTATACTTTCTATTGCACAGCTCTAACCCTTTGTGCCAAAATAAGAATGTTTAGAATTAAATATCTTTTTTTTTTTTTTTTCATTTATATGAGTTCTGTTAATGAATACACAAAAAAGTAAGATTGAATAGCTCTGTACTGTATCTGCTACCATTGTAACCAATGCAAGTTTTACTAACAACTCAAATGTTTAATGCAAAGTTTTGATAATGCATATTTTTATTGTTATACAAAATGTAACAGCTAAAACCACTCCTAATAACAATATGAGCTCAAAGCAGATGTACAGGTTAGAAGTATGAAATATTGTGCTTTTAATCTGGATCTCTGATAGATATCTGCGAAGATGACCATAAATATTTTTAAGTGTTTCTTATTCTCATATTTGGATTTACACAAATATATTGACCTGGATCTGTTCAAAAGACTTAAGACAATAGATTCAGCATCTAAATTTTAGAAAACAATAACAATAAAGCCATATTTACTGAACCATTTTTACATTCAGTTTCTCTGGTTTTGTAAGAGGATCTTATTTTCTTTATTTTTACTCCATCCACAAAAAGATCAACTTATTTGTAATGAGAAAAGAAAACCAAGTTTGCCCATTTCCTTGTTGTATTGTACTGGGCATGTTTTCCACCTAGAACGAGATCATGACATAGCACTTTTTTCAAAATATGATTTTATATTTATGAATCTTTGTTTAAATTCCCTATAGGCTCAGTTGTGCAATTTTTGTCTGTTTTCCCTTGTCCTTTTTGTCGTTGTGAGCCTAGTAGTATATTCAGTCTTTTGATAAATGGAAGGTAGCAGACAACTGTTATTGAGCTTGGGCATTTTGACTCATTGTTTGCTGAAAAAGAACATTTTGCTCTACCTATATTTGGCAGTAATTTACTGACCAGTTTCCTAACTCCATAATTTGAGTTCATCGGAAATCGCATCTCTTTCCAAATGCTGCCCCTTTTCATGGTCAAGGTTTCAGAAGGCTGGGTTGCTAAGAAACTACAGGGGTAGTACACACACACACAAAAAAAAAAAAAAAAAAAAAAAAAAGAAGAAGAAATAAGCTATTTCATTTCTAAACCAGAAAAACATTTCTTTTCATTTCTATTTGCCTTCTTATTTATGTTATGCCCCTTTCTATACATTGTGTATGCTACATATGGTATAGTTCTGTAGTTTCTTGACTTGGGACATAGTATTCCAGCAAAGAAAGTCTCTACCTGATGCTGTTCATAATGATTCATTTCAGATATGTCAGTACTCCTGCTATTAGTAAGCCTTTAATAACTGTTTCCGTGCTAATCCTTGTTTTCAGTGATTTGTAACCACTTCCCATATTGACATTCTTGGATAATTTTTCTCAGCTTGAGAGCTTTCTCTAGCTTTCTCAAGCTTCTAGAAGTTAGATATCTTTTGATAAAGTTTCTATTAGGAAAAATAATTTGCCATTTAAATTGTTTCTAGAACACTGCATTAAACATCCCAAAATTGAAATGATTGATAGCTAATACCATAAGTTTAAATTCTATCAAGGAACTGACCATCACTGAGGAGTGCTCTGTCTTCTATGAAGAAACCTGTATTTGTTTTCAGTTATGCAACTTTGAAGTTAGTTAACTGATCTTTTTCTATTTATTGCCTGGAGAAATTGGACACGAGAAATAATATAATGCAAATCTTTTTACTTGTATTCTGTTACACAGTTGTTGGGAGTACAGCTGTGAGTGTTTGAAGACTGAATCATCTGCTTCTTTTGTCAGAGAAGCCATCAGGTAACCCTGGCACAATGTTCATACATAGCACCAGGGTGGTGTGTGTATTGATGTGTGTCATGGAAATAGACTATGAATATAATTTCTGTGCAGAATATATAGTTAATCCCTTACATAGAATAAATATATTTTTAAAAATATTATATAGAGTAAATATATAAAAAAACAGCACAGATTATTAGGCTCTGCAATTATATTGTTTGGGTTTGAATGAGGTGCTCCACCTCTATTCACACATTGCTTATTTGCTTATTTATTCCCACGTACTGTATTTTTAGATTTCCTGTGAATACCCTAACCCTCAAACACATTAGATATTCAAAAGAAACCTCATTGTTCTTACTCAAAAAATTGTACCAAGGAGGGAAACCCAGTTATATCTCATCCACCTTCTTTTACAGAATTATTTAGTCCTGAGAGCATAATTAATCACTAGGTCTTACAGTAGACTGGACTTGAAGTATTCTTCATCCCTTCTGTCAGAACTGTTCCCAGAAAGGAAAACCAAATTCATAGTATGAAATGTAGTCAATAGAAGGTATGAGGAAGTATAACTTGAAGGCAGCAAGAAATTCCCCCAAGAAAAAAGGTTAACCTGTATTTTTCTTTTTGTTTCCTAGATATTTGAGATCCAAAAGCAAAATAAATGCTTTATCTCTACAAATGATTTGGCTGAAAAGTTAAATTCTTTTTTTGAGTAAAACATGCTGAAAACAAAGAAATGCATTTCATAAACTTTCAAGTCTTGAAATCTGGATTTAGTCTGGAAAAGAACAAAAGTTAATATTTTAATCATGTTATGTTTCTTTTGTGTATATTAATAGGAACAACAATGTAAAAGTGAGAAAGACAGAAAAAAGTAACTTGTAGTACTGTTTAGCTTAGTGACTTTCATCAGATGTGTGACAAGTCAACAAACTTGTCTGACCTGAGCAAAGCAGAGACTTGGATCCCATACAAATCTCTAAACATGCATCTATTGTCCATCTCTGAACTGTCTCTTTCTTAATTTTGTCACTGTAGATGAACTGATATGTAAGGGCATGAGGGGATTTTGGTTTGGTTTGTTGTTTTGTTTGTTTGGTTTTGACAGAAGTACTTACTTTCCATGAAAACTTTTTTTAACAAATCATGATTTTCTGTCTAATGTTGCATGGACATTCAAAACCCGCCTGGACATGTTCCTGTGTGACCTGATCTAGGTGTTCCTGCTCTGGCAGGGGGATTGGACTAGATGATCTTTTGAGGTCCCTTCCTATCCCTAACATTCTGTGATTCTGTGATTCCTGATTTGTTCTTTTAAAGATATATTATCTATAATATGTATGAGTGGCATGGTAAGGATGTAGTTTTTTCTAATTTTGGTAAAGAATTTGTCTTAAAAATCAAATCAAATATATAAATAAAAAATTCCTCACAATAACATTTCCCTTTTTCTCCAGCAGATTGTAAATTATATCGCTCTTATTGATATTATTATATGACTCCTGCTTCCCAATGGTCTCTTCTACATTTCAATGTGAGATATCATCCTTCCTATTAAGTGTAAAAAGCACTGGAATTCACTTCATAGAGAAGGCACTTTCAAATACTCTCTTGGGATTTCTGGAAGTACAAAAATCATAACTGCTCACTTCACTTTCTACTATACACATTCAAATCACTATCTTTATGAAATGCACTGCCTTTAAAGCCTAAGTCTGTTTCTTGCCTATTCACTTAAGATACGTTCAGGACACCCCTGGTGGGTTTTAATTTTGCGTTTCCTTTTTCATGAATACTGTCCTAGGTACCAGTGACCAAATCCTGGCCATAGCTGCAGTTCTGTCAGCTACTCAGCTTCACTGGAGAGCACACAGACTATAGCTCTGATGGCTTAGTCCTTGCATAGGTAATAGTCTTATTTTACTCAAAAAAGTAAGACATTCATTAGTGACCACCTATTCCTCACCCTTCTGAAAGGGTTTTGGTAGAGAGGGTATTTGGATTTTTTTTTATTTTTTTTTTTCCCTGTGTGGACAATAGATTATGACATTACTATTGTTTCTACAAAGTAGAAAAGCAGTCCATCCTATCCCTGTTTATACATGTATGTGAATATACATAAACATAGAAATGCTATACTCCACAGGGCTTTGTAGCCAAAATCTTAGCTGATGCAAGTGTTATACTAAGCTAAATACATTTCATCCAGGCAGACTAGCGAGATTAAGTTCACATTATATTTCTTTTGAATAGATTGTTTACAGTAAACTGTGACCTGTAAAGGCTCAGTGTCAAAAACAATGACATACTTATTACCAAACATTAATAGCTTCCCACTCAAATTCACGGTTAAAATAGTAATTTAAAAAGGAGTTTAAAGCAGCCTACTAATTTGTTGAAAACCTAAACACATATCAAAGCCACAAAGTGGCTTATACTGTAAGTATGTTAATTAAGCAAGATAGAAAATGATCTAATTATCAGTATTACTTATCCTAACTTTTTAGTACTATCTGTTCAGAAGCATCAGACATCCAATGTGGTGTTCCTAAATCACGTATTCCATTGGATCCATCTCATGAACACTTATGGGATACCTATAGGTAGCCAATATAACAATTTCCTTTGGATTTGTGATCTACATCATATTTATCTGTGTAATGTCCTCTCATCAAGAAATTTACAGGTGATCATTTTGAATTAATTTACTGCTGGAACAGCAAGCATAAAATAGTGTAATCCCATGCTCTCTCAGTTAATAGCATCCTTCAGTAAGGCCTATATTATCCATTAGCATCAACTGAGCATCTCATTCCCTAACATACTTGAACATCCATTAGTTTATAAAAGTAGAGGAATCAATGTTCTAGAAATAACAACTCTCTATTATGTTCAAAACAATTGAGATCATGTTTTTATTTTTTTAAAAAAAGAAGCAAAAGTCAGGGACTTTTTAGTTCTAAGCATGCCTTCAACTGGGAAACAAAATAGTAATAACAAATAAGACAGAACGTAAACTCAGGTTTTCCAACGTGTATTGATTCTTTTTCAAAAGGCACCAGAGAAAGGAAAAAAAAAATCCTAAGGTAACCTTTTCTCCTAAACTATTATTTCAAATTCATGCAAAAATGTCTGCATAATTAAAAAAAAAAAAAAAGAAAAAGTTAAAGTTTATGCTTTTTTTCATCATCATAATCAGATAGAGTGAAGAAAATATATAACTACATAATCACTAATCTGTTAAATTAAATGACTGATAAGTCAAAAATATTCATGAATGGTGTTATATATGTAAGGAGAGTTACAGGCACTGCAAGAAAAGGCATATTTCCCTGGAGGAAGCAAAATAGATCCTCTATTATTTCTGTCCATGAAGAAAATGATTTTGGTTTATTCTGGGTATTTTGATTGCATAGAGTACGGTACAGAGACCCCTTAGAGTCCCTGCTGAACAGACAGCATGGTACCAAGTAGTCTTACCAACTTAGATCCAGATAAAACACTGCCCATATGTATAGCAGTAAACTTCTGCTGATAATAATATACTACAAAGTGGGTGCATTTGGGCTTGCATTTTTCCTACCATTGTTTCTGCTTCCCCTAGGGAACTTTTACAGCAGCAGCCCTCTTGCTATTGGCAACAATGCTGAATGAAGAGTGGATGACACTCCTATTTACTTTGTGCGCATGGCCTTTTCCCATAGCACTGAAGATTTGTTTTACAGCTGAGCATTTTTTTATTATCTCATAGGAAATATTTCTATTGGCCAGCCACTCTTTCTATTATTTGAATACCTTCCTAAATACTACTTCTTGGCACATTTGGCTTTATATTTGAGAAACAGATTAACAGGTTTGATATCAACACAGGAGGGAAAGAAAGGGAAAAAGGTCTCCTTTGAATGTAACCTTGCTCAGTTATGTCTGAGCAGATGGGATCTTCACCTTTTCACTGTGAACTTTCAAGAAACTTTTCAGTAAAATTTCTAAAAATTTTTGTGCACATGGTACTGCCAAAATTAGTTTGTCACTTGCAGCAAGGTAATTCACAGCTTTGAATAAATAATTTTATAGGAAGTCCTCAAGGGGAAAACCAAAAACCATTCCCTCTCCCATCGCTCCTGAAAAAAAATAAATACACAAACCATTTAAACTGAGACAGAAACCAACCCTTACTCTCCCCAAAAAGCCCTTTAAAAGTCCATTTTTATCAAATCTCTTCTAAGGTGTGTTTAGAAGGGGGAACTAATCTGCTAAAGAAACATGAGAACCTGCTTTTCAGACTGTCCGTTCTATAAAATATTAGCCTGCTAACTGCTAACTAATTCTGTAACTGAGTTTCATCTTAATTTATGCCTGTCATGGAAAAAGCTTCCTGATGTCAGGTCTGGCTGTGTGTAGGACTATGCAGGGGGATCAAGCTGTGCTACTGTTTAGGATCCCTGCCAAACAAGTGACATTTCCCAAGAACATAAACAGAATTTTAAGAAATTGTCCTTCTTAAACAGTAGGGCTAAAGGGGACCTAAGGAGAAGAAGGAGAAGAGACAAAGAAGACTTAACTGATAGGGACACATGGATGTAAGAAGGAAAATAACAAAGCTATTATGAGGAGAGAACAATGATCCCGTTAAGAAGAAACTGTGGAAATTAATAGTTTGTCCTTTGTAAATGGCTTAATTTCCTATAGCAAAGTGCAAGGTAATTAGAATTTTCTGGAAGACACTATTTAAATATTTAGCAGCAATATTAAAACTGATGAAAAGAGCAAGACCAGATTTAGAGCTTGCGCTATCTACAGCACGGAGGCAAGGTCCAGTGACTCACCAGGGAGAACAACAAGGATGACACCGTAATAAAAGATTTAAAACTGACCTGTAATTTATCCTTTGATTATTCATTGCATAATCTAAGCTTCTGAATTTGCCTTTTTCTATTAAATAGCTTGAATAAAGGTGTGTTTGAATTGAGACAAACATTAACTGATTCCTTCACATTTTGGGGGCTTAAGTGAACATAGCTCAAATAAATTAATACCTAGGAAAGTACAGGACCTTCATGCTCCAGGCCATGACCTAATCTTTGACCAGAAAAAAAAAAAATTCTCAAGGAAATACCTACAGGGGTTTATTCTAAATTTGCTGACTTCAGGAGTTTATAGAGGATTCCTCACTTCATTCTGTCCTCTCTGGTTTCCTATATCGAAGGCCAAAATTTATGATCATCCTTACATTTTACACAGTGCAGAATGACACCATTGTACTTCAGTCCTGCATGAAACTTAAGGAATAAAACATTTCAATTCATAGGAGCCTAAACTGTATGTCACTGGCAAAAAAAATGGAAGAGAAAAAGGTTAAAAATGAAAATTTCCATTTGATAGAAATTCAAAATGGTGAAGGAGAATATGAATTCCATTCCAGAATGAAATTACTCCTCTCCCCAACTTGGAAAGGAAATTATAGAAGATAATTAAAAGTTTAAGAGTAACCAAGATATTTAACCTCAAATCTTTCAAAAATATGATTAAAAACTAAGTTTCTGAGTTCTGACCATTCAGCTTTGGTTTCCACAGTTTTTGGAGCATGTTTAGCATTGCTGCTGGAGCAATGTTTTCTTATGAGACGATTTTGAAAGGTAAGACCTTGTTAACCAGAGTTTACATATTCTAAGAGTAGGAGTCTGGAGAGCTGTCTGGAGACTAAGAGCACTACTTAGAGTCCTTAGAAGGGAGCTGAAAGCTAGTGTCAGATGAGTCACTGGACCATCCAAAGAGCTAGGCTCCCGTCTCCTGTCACAAAGTAGGGACCTGAGGCTGAGCTGAAGTCAGGACTTCTAATTTCTTAATTTGGAAGATTGGTCTTGTAACAGAAAGGAGACTTTCACATTATTCAGTGTCACATCATAACATGTATTTATTTACCATCTGCACACCTTTTAAATGGCACTTTCTGAGCTGAAGATGAGACACAGTATATTATGCTTAGAAACTACTGATCTGTATGAAGATTTATATTTCTTGCCTGTCCTGGGCAGATATTTGTCTGTCTCCCACATCCTTCTAGGTGTGGTGTCCAAATCATTCAGCACATGGCTCACTCCCACTGAGCTTGGACTGCTGCAGTCTTTCATGCTGAGCCTCAGACACAGGGACAGGCTGGGAGAAATACGCCCTTGGTTTCAAAATAAAACAACTTTTGCTGCTACACTATCTGACAGTGTCAGTTGCCTTTTAGCATATAGTTAAGAAAACACTGGACTCCTTCCTATACTCCCTATCTTTTTGTCACTTTTTTTCACTATTTTTTATAATTCTCAGCTAACTCAGCCCAGGAGGAACATGTATGCAAATACCAAGCAATTCCTAGATAAAACAGACTTTTCTAAAGGATATCTACTTTTTCTTTCTTCTTTCGATGTTCTCCAGCATTTTTGTTTTGTTTTGTTGCATTTTGCTTTTTCTTTTTAATTATTTGTGAATGAAGGAAAGAAGTAGTTTCCTATTGGGATTTAGTGGTTTTGAAATTAAAAAAAAAAAAAGAAAAAAAATTCTTGATATTATATCCCAGTCAGAATATCCACTTTATATTATAGTAACAAACTAAAACCTTTCTAAAGAAAAGGTATTTTGACCCAAAAAGTTATCAGAGTACATAACTGAAGGATTTAATAAAGAGTAAGAGAATATAAAGTTACTGCTAAAACTTTAGCTCAATAGTTTGTCATTGATCACAGCTCATCAAAAAAACAGTGTAAATAAATATCCAGTAAAAACTGAAACTTACCAATACCATACTTTCCCTTACTCTTCTGGAAGTTAGTCTTTTTGCTCCTTCTTCCATTTCTCCCTATGAAATTTAACAGATAAGTAAAAAAAATTATTTAATGGATAAAGTAGGGCCGTGTGCTGTGTTATCTTACATGTATACTTCTACCTGTATTTTATTGCCTTTATACTCAGACTTCTTGAATACATTATTTTCTGATATGGACAACTCCTCTGAAGTATTTGATTCTGTCTAGCAGGAGAGGAAGGGTTCTCACCCCTTGCCCAAAAATTCCGGAAAACTTTTGCCGCAAAAGAAAGATTGAGACATACATGTGAATGGAATTGAAGGCAGACATGCTACCTACTAAGAAAATCCATACCCAGAGGGGAAGGAACTGTGCTGCAGTCACACAGCTCAGAGGCAGGAATCCTGGATTCCTTTGGAATCTCAAGGTGTGGGAATATAAAAGAAGATTGACAAGGAGGATTACAAACATGCTCAAGTGACCCACACCTGGGGTGTAAATAAACACATACATCATACTACTAATCATTGGTTAGTCTTGTGTGTTTGACAAGTAGACCCTCTGCGTTTAGATAACACAGGCTTGTGGCAGACTCAGAGGCACCCGTTTCAAAGATTCCTCTACTGTTTTTTCCTAAGAAAGATCAAAACACTGTGGAAAACTACTACCTGTGAAAAATCCTTAATATACAGGGGAAAGCAGCAGGTTTAGAACCTCTCGCTCTCGCTATAGCAAGGACTGAGCTCTGCAGTCCTGTGTTCCCACCTACGTGTCTTTGCCCCGGGTGCTGCTCAGAGATCCCCTGGTTCACGAGGTAACAATAAATTTGCTCTTTGCATTTTTATCTGTGGTTTTATGCTTTTCCTGTGACCTGGCTGTGTTGGCTCACACACAAGGCAACTCTTTTTTTCTGGTGATTCTGGAGTGGGACATGAGTAATTGAAAATCTGTGCTACTGATTTACTATGGGTTTTTTTCCTTGTACTACACTTTTTTTGTTTGGCTGGGTTTTTTTGTGGGGTTTTGTTGAGGTTTTTTTTGTACTTTTGCCTTTCCTTCTGCATTGTCTTCATTTTGAGATTGCAGTGACATATTTCACAGAGTCTAGTAGTGACTGCAAAGTGGAACTGCACTGGTCATAAATTGCTTGATTTAACTCAGGAAACAATCAGAAAAATGAATTCCATGTTAATCAGTTTTAACAGCAGGAGTAAGATTAGTTCTGGGATTATGTTTAAATAATATAATATAATGAAAGTGCCTTGCTTTTCCAATGACACTTAAGATTCCTATCTATGGTGTAGAGCTCCACTGTATTCCTTCCTGTACAAACGAGAGTATTTTACATAACTTTGAAGTGGTATTTTGAAAATACCTTTGTCATTAATCAGAGTTATTACAGTTGATTTCAATTAAAGAGGCAGAAAAAAATCAACAAGGAAAAGTTCTGAATGTCTCATTTAACCTGCATTTTGAAGTACATTATTTCTGTGATCATCTGTATTCTTCCATTAAAGCAACTGACAAAAAACAGGCATGAATTCACTTCACAGTGCTATGAGAAATACATATTCCTATTAACTGTAAGTTAATTAAAAGGAGTGGTAAAGTGATAGATATTTTATAAGAAAAACTGTGAAATTCTATTTCTCTGGGAATTCTTATTCCTCTTCCATTTAGTGAGGAGAGTTTAGTATGAAACTTCTGCATTTATAAACCATCAGGAATTACTTAGTTGCTGCTAATCTGCATTTGATAAAATCCTTGCTAAACTCAGACATTCTTTCAGTTTCTTTTTATTTATATTTTTCCTTTCTTTGTTTCCTTCCTTCCCTTCATTATTATCAAAATACTGTCCTGCAGCGAAAAAGAAACTTTATTATGATTCAGAATTAGTTAGATACTGAAATTTAAACAATATTCTAGCTCTTAGACCCACTGTCTAGAAGAGAGTAAAAATTTAAGATACACTTTATCACACTAGATTTTCATACTTGTTTATACTAACATAGACAGGGCTCAGATTGTATGGATTCTTTCTTGAGGTTTCTAAGTTGTTTTTTGACTTAAAAATGAGGAATTCAAGTCTTAGAGGCAGAAGACTGACTTTTAGATGTTAGAGTCAAGAATGATAGTAATGAGTCTATTCGATGAGTTTAAGCCTTTTTTTTTTTCCTTTTATGACTGTTTGCTTCAAGAAATACTTCTTTCATTTGCATATAAGTAATCTTCAATGTCCCCAGATTTGAGTATCTCCGAAACATGAATTTGTGAGGTTCCTCTGAGTTATTTTCACTTTATGTCTGTAGAAACTGAGAAACCTACAACAGGATGAAGTCCTGTAAAAGTTAAGGTTAGAATGTTGATATTCAGAATATTAAACCTTTGACTTATACACTATATCAGCAACTCTCATGCCATTCTATTTAATTCTTTTTAATAAACAAATTATTTCAGAATATGGTGTGCAATATTCCATCTTCTCAGAAATGCAGGGTTACTGTAGTTCAAAAGGAGAATTTATAGGAAACTCAAGGTCAAGTTTCAAGTCTTATTAAGAACAGAGTTTTTCAAAGTTTTCTTAGCTCTACAGTTGAATTCCCAGTTGCTCTAGCCTTGTAGAAGAAGAAAAAGGGTGAGAAGAGGTTACTTCTTTTACTGTACACTATTTTTATGTATTTCACTCAAAGCATCATGATGAATATTACAGAATGATTTCACTACTTATTCAATTTTGACTTGGTATTGCATTAACGTTAGAACTGTATGACCCTTTTGAACAAGGTATTATACTTTAGCCTTACATTTGAATTGGCATATTTTCTTTCTCTTTTTTATCCAAAATTTCATGCAATCAAATTTTAAGCTTAGAAATGCAAAATTACATCTATGCAAGCCAATAGGGAAAATACAAACAGTGTTACAGACCCCAAAATAAATCATGTTTGAATACAAAACCAGTGCAACTGTCTGTCCTACAACCATAGAAAATATAGATATTTTTATATCTGAGTGGCACTATTAATTGACAACATTCATATCCTGTTTACATCAAGTTTACTTTCCTTTTAAAATAATATGCTTCCAGAATTACTTTATATCTTCTAGGATTTTTTTTAAAAGTAATAATTAGAATAAAAATTAAATTAATGAAAAGCAATTATTCTAAATGCTAAAAAATATATTCTTGTGTTCAACAGATTATTTTGTTAGCTAGTGCAAATTATCACATAACTTCATTTGATGATAATATCTACCCACTGACAGAGTAGTTCTATATATTTATATTTTGTGACAATGTTATTATTTCCTTTCCAATAATACATTGTCCCTCTGGGAATCTCTCTCATGATCACGAACATTCACAGAGTTCATAAATTTTCAATAAAAGCTCTCATCTTCTAAAATGAATGGCGCATACAAAAGTTTCATTTCAGACAGTAAGCAAAAAATAACTGCATTACTGATTGATCAGTACCTCAGGTCAAGTGTTACATAGATATTCACAGGATATTTGTTAAAATAAATAATTTATCTGGATCTTTTTCATAAGTTGTTGTTCACATGAGGAATCAAATCTCCCAAACAGGAATGTTAGTGGCTGTCTGGGTGGTGACATGAGTCTGTGTTACAAAGGTCCTTACAACTACAGCATTAGCTGGACTAGATGAAACTCCCTGAGCTGTTCTACTGAATTCTTACAATCACTTGACCCCTTCTCCTACATGACCACCCCAGCACATGTGTGATCCATTAGTATTGATTGTCTAACTACATAAAAAACAGCTCCTATGTACAAAAAGACTATGACCAGTTCTGCATCTCCAGGAACGTTTTCTGCCGACAATTTACAGGCATCTTACTGATGTGCTGTATGGTCAGTTCTGCAGTGTGAACTGCCTGGGACAATCACTGGTATTGATTGATTCTTCAACCATCTTAATAAACAACACATTTAAGCATTCAAATGTTGGCAATGAATTAGTACAGCAGGGGATGCCTGTGGGAAATCTCCTGAACCATCTTAAATGTCCAACTGGAGGACTCCTGCAACAGTTAGTCAAAAGCTTCGTGGTGATATAAGTTCACTCTGTCACTGCTCGTTAATCTCTTATCTCAAATGAGTCCACTGTTTCAACTATGCAGAAAACTTTTGGGGAATTCCTAGACTATTGTCTATGTTTAGCCTGTATCTGGGGCTAAACTGCAGCAGTTGCTCTATCACCCAAAAAAAAAAGGAGAAGCCCCATGGGTTGAAATAGAAATGGATTTAACAAAACTAATACAAATACCAATATAAAGTGTACAAGCTTATACTCAGCCTAGTACTTGGGAACAGCAGAAAAAGCAGGAGGCCAAGAAGAAAGAGCCTCAGAAAGAAGAACTCTCTGCCCTTAGTAAACTTTATTTCCTTTATAATGAGTATGACACAAGTGATATGGGATACACCTGTGAGTCAGCTTGGGTCAGCTGTCCTGACTGAAACTCCCAGCTGACTCAGAGCTACTCATGGTCTGCCTGCCCTGGCTGGTCTATGGTTCTGTTCCTGTGAAACCAAAGCAACCATGGGGGAATTAATGACAATGTATGCAGGGTACCCATGCACCCTGCACTGATACCCAGCTACATCACAACTCTATCTACAGGGCAAACCCTCATCCTGAATTATAAATTATAACTTAAATTTCATTTCTTTTGATCAAGGGTTGTATTCTTCTTTTTAGAAAGACAGATCTGAAAATGGTAGAATTCATACATTGTACAATCTTCCTCAAAGCCTTCTCTTTGTGCAACATAATTCTTTCCCACTTAGTGAAATTTTAACCAAGGAGGCTTAAAAGATGCAGGCTGGAATATTATATTACATCCTTTCTTTTTTCTTCCTCCATACATTAATATTCAAAGTGAGTTACTGCTTTTCACGCAGGGCAGAGCTGTAATCTTAAAGCTTAGTGGTTGTGTTCACACTCTTCTCTGATTGAGACAGAAAATCTAGGAATGACATAGCAGAACTGAGAGAGTTGCAGACAGATGTAATGAGAGGGGAATCTTGTTATAGGAATGCAAACCAAACAATTGTAAATATGTTTGAGTATGTGACTATTACTACTTCTGCTCTGGCCTCACTCTGGCTATTTGTGAAGAGGGTTACCAGACCACAGCTGCATCTGTGGTTGGAAGAAGTCAGTAGTGGTCAAAGAATAACTGATCAGTCAGATTTCTACTTGCTATACAGTAGTTAACCACTCACACAACCTGCTTGCATGAATGTGTTGGGTTTGTGATGATCAAATCTAAATCTTTCAAATATTTATCTTACAGAAATATATTATAATGTTGGTTGTGTTAAATATTTTGCATATTTTAAAAAATGCTTCTGGTTGATTGACCCCAGCCAGAAACTAAACAACAAGCAAGCAGAGTGGGGGAAATAATCGAAAGAGTAAAATCAAGCAAAACTTATGGGTCAAGGTAAAGACAGTTTAATAACAAGGAACACTAAGAGGACTTCGATTATTTTAAGCTCTTTCAAACTCTTGTGTGATCTTTAACACAATGTCCAGCCCAAGCGAGGTTAGCCTTACTTAAACCACTGTATTGACCAGATCTACAGCCAGGAGCAGCCATGGTCAACCCTCACACCTGTCAAAGGTGGCCCCTCAGGAGAACTGGTGAGCAGGCCATGGCACAGCAGCTAGGGCACGGTGTGGCAGTTTGCATGGCAGGGCATGCAGGGAGAGTGGCCTTCAGCAAGCAGGCAGATTTCCTCTCTGAACTAAATGAAGACAGCCTCCTGCTGAAACAAAATAGTGTCCACCTGCTGCAACTGCATAGCTGTGGCTGAAACCCAGGCAGAAGTGATAAAACTTCCCTAGGTGGACACCAACACCCAGACTGACCACCCAAGAACTGAAAATGATGTCCAGACCCAAAGTTGCATGCAACGCCAAGCCTGGAAGTTCCTCTATGGTCTGAAGGAAGAGGTGGATGTGATGGGTGCAAGTCTGCCCACCCAGAGGAACTCTTCAAGCAAGCACTCACGTAGAAAACATACCCCCCATTTATAAAAAGGGTAAAATGGAAGACTTGGGGAACTACAGGCCAGTCAGTATCACCTCTGCTCATGGCAAGATCACAGAGCAGGTACTCCTGGAAACTATGCTATGACACATCAAAAACAGAGAGGTGATTGGTGACAGCCAATATGGCTTCACTAAGAGCAAATCATGCCTGACAAATTTGGTGGCCTTCTACAATGGGGCTGCAGAATTGATGGATAAGGGAAGAATAACTGACATCATTTACCTGGACTTGTGCAAAGCATTTGACACTGTCCTGCACAACATCCTTGTCTCTAAAAGAGTGATATGGATTTGGCAGGTGGTAGACTTGGTGGAAAAGGAATTGGCTGCACAGGGCACTCAAAGAGTTATGATCAATGGCTCAGTGTCTGGGTGAAGATCAGTGACAAGTGTTCTCCCTCAGGGGTTAGTATTGGGACCAATATTAACACCTCTGTCAGGGACACAAACAACACCAATTTGAGTGGTGTGGTTGACGGGGAGGAAAGCTTTATCAGGGAGTGTGGTGGACGAGAAGTAACAGTTTTAAACTGGAAGAAGCTATATTTAGATGAGATATTAGGAAGAAATATTTTACTGTGAGGCTGGTGAGACACTGGAACAGGTTGCCCAGAGAAGTGTAGATGCCCCCTCCCTGGAAGTGTTCAAGGCCACATTGGATGGGGCTTTGAGCAACCTGGTCTAGTGGAAGGTGTCCTGCCCATGCCAGCGGGTTTGGAACTAGATGATCTTTTGAGGTCCCTTCCAATCCCTAACATTCTGTGATCCTTAAGGTCACTTCCAACTCAAAACACTCAGATTCTATGATTCTAATATTTCCTAAACTAGAAATAGGCTTTTACAGCTGATTACCTTTCTTCTTCATGGTAAGTGTAGGACATCAGTCCTGCAAATTACATAACAAAGACACAGTAGGAACAATGAATAATGCAATGTGTTTAGAGTAAAGTACATATGCTCAAGTAACTTATTTCACAATCACAAGTGCTCTAATGCATGGAAATAATTACCACATTAACACACACACAAAAAAAGAAGCTTGGACTTGTGCAAGGAATCGTCATATTTCATTATCAGATCACTGTATTCTAAAAGGTGGCATTGGTAATTTTTCTTCATCTGTACTGTGAGCAAATTCATCTGATACTGAGTTCTACCTCCAAACTGGCTTGAGATTTAGAAAACCCAAACAAAATAAACCAGAACAAACCACCAAAAAAATCCCCTTTTCTGTCTCCTCTTCTATCTCCTTACTTATGGCCTAATTGTCCTTTAAAATAAAGCTCTATCTCACTAGTAGTTTAGGAAAAAAAAAAACAAACAGCTGAAGTGTAAATAAGAATCAGGGTCTGAATAGAATGAAGATAGAATATATTTCAAAATACTATTTTAATTTTATATTTATTTTATTAATTGATCTTGAAACATGCTATTCTCTGTTGTTTTTTGGGGGGTTTTTTGTTGTTTGTTTTTTTTTTTCCCCTGGGAACAATGACTTCTTTTAGTCCTTTGCCCTTAGTTGGTTTTATTTATTTATTTTTTTGGTCTTTGATTTATATATAAGAAGGTTGAGAGGATGGGTACTGGTTAATATAAGCTAGATTCTAATTGCTTCTGGACATCATAGCTTCTGCCTGGTTATATGATACTTTTCAGGGATATACAGGTAATTATTTTCCCTTACTTGTTAAATTCAATGTCAATAATAGGTTAAATTGCTTCTGACTGCTGTATGGATTTAATTTATCTGAAATTACTCCATGCCTGCAAATGATTAAATCTGTGTTCTGTCACTTTGTATAAAGCATTCACTGGTACTTGTATAAGGACTGTAATCTAAAAATAGTTTTTTCTATGTATCTGAGAACTGGTTATCATATTGGGTAAAAGTCTCGAAAATGAAAAGTCTTCAACCTGATGTGATAATAGATGTTTAAAATTATTTATCAAATATAAAGCAGGTTTTTATTAATGTTTAGCAGAACTGACTAATGGAGATTGGTTTTTAAAATAATTTTAAAACTACTGTTAATATTTTCTTGCTGTTACACAGTACAGTTAATGTTAACTGAACAGCTACAACTTCTTTGTTGTATAATTTAGTTTCAGATATTGTGCCAGGATCACATGTGCTAAAGTAAAAGATATTTACTGTTTCAACTAAAAATCTAAACCTTACAGCTAGAAGGTCTAACACAATTATATTATTTAGAGATAAAAAAGGAAGAAAACAGTCACCTGGATTACAGTTTCTGTGATACAGATAACTCCTACTGATATAATTTGTCTTCTCTGAAATATAAAGTAATAAATACTTGAGATAATTGGATCATTAAAGTGACCACAGGGATACTCTCTAAGGAAACATATTTTTCTCCAGTACTTTTACACACTGATACATTCCAAAGGCAGAAAATTTACTCTTCATATCCTTTAAAATTAATGAATGCAAATATTATTCTCCTAAAAGAGATAAACCAGTTTACTACAGTATCCAGGGATACAGTTGAACTACACTAGAGTGCTGTGTACCAGCATACATGATTCTAAATCCCTACATAAATAAAAAAGCACAAACATATTGATTTACAATATTTCTAAACTCCTGAAAGTTTCTTTGAGTTCAGTAAACCTATACATGTTGGAAAAACTGAAAACTGAATCACTACTTTTTTTTACATAGACATGTAACCTACCTGTAGGCATAAAGATTTAAGTGGAATCTCACACAGTGGGCCTCAGTGCAACGATCCAGCCTATCCATATTCCTCTGTAGACCCTTCCTGCCCTCAAGCAGATCTGCACTCCCACCCAACCTGGTGTCTTCTGAGACTTCCTGAGGGTACACTTGATCTCCTCATCCAGACCATTGATAAAGATATTAAACAAAAGTGGCATAAAAAAATGATATGGTAAGCAGGTGTGGTGGTTTAGACCCTGCTGGGACCCAAGACCACGTTGTCGCTGCCCCTTCCCCACCCTTGGACAGGGACGGGACAGGGAGTAAAAGACAAACTCTGGGGTTGAGATACAGAGGATTTAATGCAACAGTGTAACAACAACAACAGACCGAACAACAACAATAACAACAGTGATAATAATGTACAGAACAAGAGATATACCTCACGGACACAGCACTAAGGACAGACCCGGACAAAAGCCGCTCCTGCACTGCCCGCGCGTGGGCACCTGTCCTGGGTTACAATGTCTTCTATTACCATGAGCTGTTGAAACCAGGTGCCGATGTTCCCTGCCTCCTCCCTCAGGACTAGCTTCTGTTAATAGCCCCAACAATGCCTTGCCGCATGACCCATAGAAAACCTGCACCTGGACTGTTCTTCTGTTAATGCGCCCATCAGTGCCTTGCCCCGTGACTCACCATCTCTTTGTGAGATGCTCCGGCCAGGGGGAGGGAACCAAGCATTCCCACCGGGGATAAAATCTGGGGTTTGGAACAGCACGAGCAGCCTTACCCGCTGGGATCCCAGAGGACAAGGACTATACCGCCACCAGATTTTCGGAGGAGGACCAGACTTCTTTTCTACAAGATCACCACTTCAACAGGACCATTTCAAAGAGAACTGCAGCTACCACTACATCGGACTGCTACCAGCACCCTGCCCGGCAGGGTGCCAGGTTGTATCCCTGACTCTGTCAGGCTTTAAACCAGTTTCTCCGTATTGTTGTTTTGTTGTATATATTAGTAAAAACTGTTATTCCCACTTCCTCATATCTTTGCCTGAAAGCCCCTTAATTTCAATTTTATGGTAATTCAGAGGGAAGGGGGTTGTATTTTCCATTCCAAGGGGGGCTCTTGCCTTCCTTAGCAGACACCTGTCTTTCAAACCAAGACAGCACCGGGGCATGATGTCAGCATGGGATGGAATAGCCCGGCTGTAGCTCCCTCACAACTGCTGGGGAAAATTAACCTTATCCTAGTTGAACCAGGACAACAGGTCAAGACAGGTGATTCTCTTCTACTTCACTCTTGTGAGACCCCACCTGGAGTGCTGCGTACAGCTCTGGAACTCCCAGCACAAGATAAACATGGACCTGTTGGAGCAGGATCAGAGAAGGGCCATGGAAATGGCTAGGGGGCTGGAACACCATTCCTATGAAGAAAGGCTGAGAGTGTTGGGGTTTGTTCAGCCTGGAGAAGAGAAGGCTCCAGAGACACTTTATTGCAACCTTTTAGTATTTAAAATATTGTGGTTTTTTAGTGGTGAACAGTCAAAAAAACACTCTATGAGAAATCTGGTAGCTCTAAACTTTTTTTGGAGGTCATAGAATTTCATGAGTGAAAGAATTACAAACAGCTCTTTTCTGAGTCACTACAGTTTAGAAGGTACAATGACAATATCCTTATGAGTTCCATGAAGTTTTAAAGAATGTGTAGTACATACTAAATCCCCAAAAATGCCTTGATTGTCTTGCTAGTGATAATCTGGATATGTACCACTTCAGAAAGAATGTATGTGTCACAACAGAACTGCTGGGCAATGAAGAAGTATGTAAATTATCTCAGGCATGGCTATCTAACTGATGCTGGCATTAGATGTCAGCAAGAATAAAAGTAAATGAACCTGCACTAAGAGCTGTGCATCTGAGATTATATTCTACTTGCAGCTAATTTTTTAGATCTATTTTGGGTTGCTCTACATAGCACTACATAACTGTAGTCATTGTGCAGATAAATACTAAACCTAGGTATTCCTGCTCTGGCAGGGGGATTGGGCTAGATGATCTTTTGAGGTCCCTTCCAATCCCTAACATTCTGTGATTCTGTAAATGAGAAATTAAGCCTTTAGAACTGTTAATCCATCAGCATTCTGCCCCCATTGTATTTGACTCATAGCACTGTTAAATAAATCACAGTATTTTTTTTAGCGCACATCCTCGCTTTTACTCTGTAATGTATTGTAACTGCTAAAGGGAAGCTGAATTTGGTGGGCTTCAGTGTACAGGGGTCTGCTAGAGCCAGAATACCATGTTCAGTCAGTAGTGAGGTGGAGCCTGTATCCCAAAAATACATGCACTGTGTACACAATGTCAACCACCAGTGTTTCAACACAAACACAAGAATGGTTGGTGCCTTTGCAGTCATCCCTTAGCATAAATGGTACACACAAACATGGGAAATGCAATGGCCTATTCCTGTGCTTCCTTGCTGGCCAATCAGGCTTAAAGGTTGCTAACAGATCTCACATCACTCCAATACACAAACACAAATGTGTGTTTCCAGTAGCTGGTCCAAGCATATTGGTCTCTCTAGTAGCTGATTCTTGGCTCTGTCTCTGATCTCTGCAGAATCTGGCTTCCAGGCCTGTGACATCTCTGGTAGGTGGCTCCTAGACTTATCCTATTGTCAAGCTGCTTCAACTTGATGTTCACCAGTGTCACACACACCTAAAACAGAGGTCACCCTCAGCCTCAGAAACAGTTCAGAATAGAGTTTAATAAGAAGGTAAGTCAGTGATGATCAAACATAAGACTTGTGTAAATAAATACACTAACTTGTTTACATGTGTTCTCATGGAATGTCACTATGTACCAATGTATATCTATGTAAGTTTGCATAGTCCCTGCTGTCATAAATTTCACATTGAGTTAGCACATGTCATTTAAAGTCACATACCTCACTGAAATATTTTATTTTTATAATCAGCTTGTAGAATCCCTCGATGTAGTTTACGGATTCTTTATTTACGAAATTTCATCCTAATCTTAGGTCAGCTCACTTCTTCTCAAAAAAAGAATTGTACTCAACTTTCAGTTGCTGGCAAGATGTAATTAGAGTACATCCTTTTACAGAAAGTGAGTCTGACTTAACAGACCTGAGTGTTCAAGAAGTGTTCGATTTCTTCCTCCATTACATCAGTTGTTTTTTTTAAAAAAGTATATTTTTAGTTACTTAACAAATAAGATGTATACTCAAAGTATCCTCAGCTACTTCTGCAGTTTAATTCTGCTTCTATTTGTGGTATTTTATAACAAAAGCTCTTAGTTTTCTCTCAGTATTATCTCACCATACAGTATAATTCCAGAAGGATTTTCTCTGAGAGATGTAGCTTCAGTTTTATCTACTAAATTTTACCACATTCAGCATACTTCACTTTAACAGTTAATTCACTATTACCTAATGAACTCTAATTTACACACATAAGTCTCTATTACTAACAAAGAAAACCAAAACCAAAACACACACACACAAAATTATTCATTATTGAAAGAAAACACTCGTATTAATGCTCTTTAGATGCTTTTTCTGCATCTTTGTAAATCTAAAGCTATAATACTCAGGTAAATCTATTAACCTTCACAGAGTCTTACATATCTACAGTTTTGTGTGTTTAGCTTTTGAATGTCTTGAAAATTAATTTGTTTTACCATCAACTCAGCCTTCAGTACAAAAAATCCTTAATATTATAATCTTAGAACTGGTGAGTAAGTCAGAGTATTTGATCTCACTTTGTATGCTTCTGCGTGTTTTACTTTTATACTTGTACTGCTTTTAGCTATGACAGAGTTATTTTTCTTCATAGCAGCTTGTGGGGTACTATGTTTTGGATTTGTGATGAAAACGTATTGGTAACACACCAATGTTTTAGTTATTGCTAAGCCGTGCTTACACAGTGTCATGGCCCTTTCCGCTTCTCACACTGCCCCACCAGTGAGTAGAATGGAGGTGGGCAAGAAGCTGGGAGGGGATGCAGCTGGGAAAGCTGACCCCAACTGACCAAAAGGATACACCATATTATATGTCATAGCACTCAGCAATAAAAGCTGGGAATAGAAGGCAAAGGGGTAGGATGTTTGGAGTTATGGTGTCTGCCTTCTCAAGTAACCATTAGGTGTGATGAAGCCCTGCTTTCCTAACCACATAGCAAAGTTAAAAAAAATTTTAAGGTTTAGATGTTATTTCAGTGTATTCTGACTGAAACATTCTGTGGTATAACAGTGCCTCTGTTATTCTATCTGATTCTTCATGATTCATCTATTTCTTACAACAGAGTAATCAAAGTCATAAGCCAGGCTCCTCTTTGACTTCTAGTTTGTAAGCTATGCATTGTTGAATCATTACTTATCACAATTTCTTGGTTTATTTGTTTTTTATGTATTTTCTAGTATTTCCACGAAGCTGCAGAATTCCAGGATTTTTTGATATATGATAGTTTAGAAAATACTACTTATATACAGATATATGTATGTTCAAGAGATTCATAGAAGAGAGGATTTTTTCTGCTTTTGCCTATGCTATTTATTTTTAGCAAGAACATATATGTAAATAAGGAGGATGGTGTGGTTTTTACTCTTCTTCTAGATAGAAATTTTATAAATCTAAGAATATTTTTCTACTATGCCTTATTGTAATACTATTTCATCAGAAGAGAAATGCATTTTTTATTTAACAACCTACCATTCTAGTAACACTTGAGATAAAGAAATTCAAAGAGTATGTAGCAGATTCACGAGTATTTTTTCTTTAAATGAAAAAAGTGTCAAACAACATTTAGCGTTTATTTTTAAAGTAAAAGAAGTGTGTGGAAGAAGGCACTGTTTAGCATGATATAAGAAGTTTCGACCAAGCATAATTCTATGAGTAAGCAAAGGAAAAAGTTATGTTAATCTTAAAAGACAGAAGACTATTTTCCCTTTACAGGACTATTTTTCCCTACAAATATTGCAAACTGATAATGATATAAAATTCTGGGCAGAGAAATGTGCCCATACAAAACATAATTTCATGAAGCCTGAGCAGGAATATACACAATACAGAAAAGTAACATAATCAGGATAATAATTCCTATTTTATAACTATCCTTTTTTGTAAGGAAAGTAATCAGAAAAGTATACAATATGGTTGATAGTTTTTGTCGGTTTGTTGGTTTGTTTGTTTTTAACACAAATGCAAAAAGAAGGCATTAGATATAGGAACAAGTCAAATACAGCAGAAAAGTCTGAATAATGAAGAGTATTAGCTACAGGAATTGCAAGTATTGTAAAGGCAAGAAGGTAGTCAGGAACAGTCAACATGGATGTATAAAAAGCCCATGAAATTTGACCACCTGAAGGCCTTCTGTGAAGATGGTGGTGATGTAGTCCTTGTGTTTTTTCAAGATTTGGCTAGTTAAAGCCATGACTTAACTAATTTGGTGCTGGTCACAGTTGTGCTTTAAATAGAAAGTTGGTCTAGTTAAATGGAAGGGACTTTTGGACGTCCTAATTTCTATGGGTTTGTGACTATTAATATAGATTTATTTTGCTGGCTAAAACTGATACTACTTATCTAATTAATAACTATTTTTATTTTTAGGTAGATAATACCTTTTGGTTCAGCTTTCTGCAAATTGTTCAGGTAGTACTGTAGCACAGGTACTGAAATAATTTATTATTACTCTATTCTTATTTTGTATATCTTGATAGTTTCTGCAAGGAGATTAGTGACTGAATTCAGTTGAAATAATTCAGTTTCTTACTCAACTTATTTCAATCAATTCCACAGAAAAAAGTAAAAAAATGTTCATCATCCACAAAATAATTCTTACCATATTTTTTTAATGTGTTGAAGTGTATGAATTCCAAATGTTCTTAAATGTTGTGAATTTTGCTTCCGAGCTGATAGTATTCTGTCTCTTTAGGCTATTAATTTTGTGTGTGAAACTATCACATCATGATTCTCCACTAGTATTCCATCTATCAGAGTGAACTTGTACTGTTCATAGTGGTTGATATTATAACCTGCTTAGTCTCTTGAGAGATTCATTGATTCATTTTATTTTCCCAGCCTGTTCTTAGATTGTCAGTATTGTTTCTTAATCTAGTTCATATGGACAGTTAAAGTCTCTGTGGTTTAGCTTACTCACACAAAGATATATGCAGTCAGCCACATAGGAATCCAAGGAGAATTATCTGCTCAGAGCTATAAATCCTCAAATGTAACCTGGTATAATGGAGACACTGAAACAACCTTTATCTAGTTTATTGCTTTATAGCCATTGACATTGGAGTTCCTTTTGCCTTTCCATATCTAAAACAATGCCCCTATGTATAAGAAAGAGGATTTAAAAATGTGTTTTCACCACAAGCCAGCAATTTAAACCACCCATTATATTTTACAAGAAATTTTTAAACTCTCTGCTGTAGAATGTGCAATATAAATAGATATTCTGGCTGTGGCTGTGTTCACTTTAGCAAGTAGCACAATAAAATAGATGGGGATCTATAGAGCAAAATACAAGGGTCTGACTTCTATGCTATGACATCTCTCCATTTTTGGAGAGTCTTTACTTAAGATTCTGTTATAGCCCCAGTGAAAGTTCTTGAAATATCTTTCAGATTATTCTCATCTAAAAGAAAGTGTTTTCCCCCACTTTAAACTGTTTGAAATGTTAATTTATCTGAAAAAACTCCAAAATTTCTGCTTAGATTCCTTCTAAAAACAAACAGGCAAAGGAGTGCTGTCACTTCTGTTATGTGGTATAGATGATCTCAAAGAGCTTAAAAGCTAATTTGGAACTATTAATATAAGTTACCAATATTGAAAATCAAATCAAATAACTTCCACCCAAAATTTTTCACTGGAACCCCTTATTATCTGTTTATACCAGACGTAAAGATGTCTGAAAATGTCTAAATTAGAGGTCAGAGGATGTGCAAGCAAATGAGTTAAAGTAATTCACATCCTTTTTAAGGTTCACTTAAACCTTCATTTAATGCATATATGATAAACACTTGGCTTTGGCTGGAAATTTGACTGATGCATGCATGAGAATAAATGTGTGAAACACTCTACTGGAGCTTAACCTGGTGTTTATTAAAGTGTCTTGTGTTGGAGCTTTTAGTTCTTCATTTTTTTTCTAAGTTTGACTTCTAGTATGAATGTTGAATCACAGAATCACAGAATGTTAGGGATTGGAAGGGACCTCAAAAGATCATCTAGTCCAATCCCCCTGCCAGAGCAGGAAAACTTATACTGTACTTATATACTTAATGAACTTATACTGTAAGGGAAAGATGGGACATGACCTGAAGAAATGGACACACAGAAAAAGAAATTAATCAGTGTTATGACAACCTTGATCATAGAATCATAGAAATCATTTAGGTTTGAAAAGACCTTTAAGATCATCAAGTCCAACACAACCTAACACTGCCAACTCCACCCCTAAACCATGTCGCTAAGAACCACAAGATTCTACAAATCCTTTAAATATCTTTCTACGAACTGTAGGGCACACGAGAATATCGTAAATGCTTAATTGTACTTTGATTTGAAGAAATAGCTTGAAAATATTACACACATGCAATTATTTTCTTAGTGAACAACCTTCTCATTTTAATGATGCAATTGCAGTTTTAGATATAGGTAAGCAAGAAAAAATGGTGCTGCATACAGTAATGCTAAACTACATCAAGACTGGAAGATATCTGCATGTGCTGTGTGATTACCATATTACAGAGTCCCCTTCCTCAGAGTTAGGAGATTCACTGGAGAACTCTGAAACATTTTCCCTGACTTCATGCCAGAGACCCAAATATACAAGGATAAGGAGGGTGATTGTGTCTCATCCCAAACACAATCAAGTATTATGTGATGTTCACCCAGAGACCAGCTCCTGTGAACACAGCAGTGTAAGCTGCTCAGAAGTTAATATCTAACCATAATATATTTACAGCAGATGTAAAGAAAAGATCTCCACCTGTTTCTCAGACACTAACATGTGCAACTTCAGTGTCTGTCTTGGGGCCCAACAACATCCAGAAGAGCTTTAAGTAATGGATACTGTTGACTGGGGAATTCACAGGACTCCAATTGCTCCTGGTAGCACCCAATTACTGATTTACTTCAGCTACCTCAGTATGTGCTTTTAGGAAATCAATTAAAGGAAAAAAAAAGAGAAGATTTAAATAACAAGTCTTGCTTCAGAAATATGATTGATATTTTAATCCAGTAAATAATATAGTTGCATGCTGATGAGACTAAAAGAATTAATTCGATGACAAGCAAACAAGAAATGATAGAACTTCATAACTAAACATCAAATTAGAATGCATACATAGAATTAATCTTAGTTTCATATTTCCTAACTCTTTAGCCTGGAAATTTTAAGGTGTTTCCATTATATTGGGATGCAGGAAAAACAGAGGGCATGGATTTCTTTTCTTTTTTGATATAACAGTTATTTAAGAGACAGCTATTTACTTGTTCACTCTTCTACACTCTAACAGACCTCGTTCTGGTACGAACTGGTGATAAAGTGCTATAAAGGCTATCCCACTGAAAAAAAAACCATTAAAAATCATTTGTACATCTACATTAAATGTCTGATTGTTGAGAACTATATTCTTTGTGGAAGATCATCACTGTTAACAGCAGGGACACAGAGAGATAATTCGATACTAAGCCTATACTGAGTCCATCAGTGTCCCTGGAATTCTGTAAGTTACTGTATCTAGAGAAATCCTGTAGTACTTGTAACTATTCTTTAACATTCTGAGTGTGTAATATATAGTTGTCTAGGTATGAAATTAACAATATGATGTATTTTATTAGATTTTGTAGATTTCTGGTCTCAGATGTTAAAAAAAACAGCAAAGCATCTCTCAATCAGGTCAATATTTGATAACCCTAGCAATTATCCTACTTTATTCCCTAGAAGCAGGCCAGCTAAAGCCCATCTGTCCATCTTTGGATTGACAGTGTGCTCATCCAGTATAATTAAAATTGTAACTTAAGAACAGATTACTCAAATCACAAGCCACATGTCAGACTAGGGGTATGCAACTTTACATAGCTTGCTGAGAGCACTGGGTCTTTCTTCCCTTTGGCTAGCTGGGACACCATAATATGTATAATTGCCAGAACTGAAAGAAAAGAAGCTTTTGTGATGCTATTATCAGCTTTTCTCACAGCACTGCAGGATCACATATGCCATTGTTTTTGTACAATATGTTACACTATGCAGTTATATCCTATCATGCAGTAATATAATTCTGTAAAAATAAAGTTATTAACGTCAGTGTGAAAGTTAAGGAATCAGTAGTTTATGTTAGGAATCACCAGTGTAAAATTAAAGTTTACCATATGTATTTCTCTCCTTAGCTATTTCTTACACAATGCATTAGTTGCGCAATAAAATAATGTGAAATAACTTATCTGATCCAGCAGGAAATATATCCTGCTGTACTTAATTTTCAGTTTTTACTTAATTTTGAAGTAGATTCACAAAACACTTTTGAAGAACAGCTGTTTATAAAATATTTCAGAGCGATTTCATTAGACTCTAGGTAGGGCAAATACAAATCTCTTTCAAAGTCAGAGACTCAGTTGTGCTATTATGAAAGTGAATGTTGAGCTGATGGTGAACCTGTGGTAGATGCTTTGTCCCGACTGAAGGATCTTTTTTATTCAGCTGTTGTCAGACGTATATCAAGTAAGGAAGGTTGAGCCTTGACTGATTGGATAGCTAAATGTTCAGGTGGGAAAACACTGAATTTTTGCTTGCCTAGTCATCCTTTTTATTTGCTTAATTATTTATTTGATATCAAAGCTTGTCTGTTGTAAAAATCATGTAAGTTCACTTTTTCTTCCTTTTCAAAGGAAAGCAGTGTCAGCATAATTTTCTGGAGAGGAATAAAAGTGCTCAAATTTCAGGAAAAAAAAAAATAAATCAGGTATTGTTGGTATGTGCATTGTTTGGTGTATTGAACTTCATGGTGTGCAGGTGCCCAGGCACTGGCTGTGGGGGTGGTCTCTGTGATGAGAGATGGGGTTGCCCTGTGCCGGACACAAACAGTTCCAGCCTGCTCCAACTGACCCACCACAGTACGTAGCTGAGCCCCTCAGCCAAGGTGGCGGTGCCTCTGAGAAAACATGTTTAAAACATCAGAGAACAGTGAGGACTGAGGAAAACCAGCATGAGAAACAGCCCTGTGAACATGGAGGTCAGAGGGTAAGGAAAGGGAGGAGATGCTCCTGCTGCTGGAGGTGGTGTTCCTTGCAGCCTGTGGAGAGAACTGTGCTGAAGCAAGACATCCACACTGCAGACCATGGAGGACCCCACACCAGGGCAGGTGAATATTTCCTGAAGGGACTGCAGTCATGTGGAAATCCCATACTGGAGCAGGGGGAAAGCGTGAGGAGGAAGGAGCAGCAGACAGGCACTGTTACAGACTGACTATGAACCCCATTCCCCATCCCGCCTGTACTGCTCCGAGGGGTTGGGGAGGAGCTGGGAATGAAAAGGTCAGTTTGAGCCTGGGAAGAAGGGTTGTGGTGAGAGGAAGGGGTTGTTTTAATTTTGTCTTTGTTTCCCACCATCCTACTGTATTTTAGTCGACAATAACTTAAATTAATTTTCCCCAAGTCGAGTCTGTTTTGGCTGAATAATTGTGTTTGTCTTGACCCATGAGATTCTTCATGTCATTTTCTCCCCCATCCTACTGAGGAGGAGGAATGACAGAATGTCTGGATGGGCACCTAGCAATCTTCCATGATCCACCCACTGCAGGAGCTGTGACTCAAGTGGGACTAAGAAAAGATAAAATATTTTTTATTCTTTTAAGATAGTGAAAATTAATATAAGTTTGTTTTAAAGTGAAATCCCTAAAAGATTGGCTACAAGAGTTCCTGGGCATTTTCTTACCTATTAGAGATCAGTACACTTCTATTATTCTCACACTATAGGCAAATAATGAAATTAATATCTAATTTAATTCCCAGTTATCTAATTTTTATTTCATCTTAGTAGTACCATGTTAGTAGCAGTGTATACTTAGTAAAGGTACTGTCCTTTCTACATGGAAGTAGTTGATAGATATTTCCATATTCTTTGCTGTTTGCCCTCATGCTCAGTTACAAAGTAACTATTCACAAGAGTTGTGTTATACCTTGTAAACTTCATCTGAAATGCAAATATTTTAGCCTGACTCATTTCCATGTAAATCTCAACTTTAATTAATTGGTAATTAGATTTCTAGTTTCATTGTAGAATCAAAGGAAGTAGTGCAAAGGGGAAAAAGTACCCACTTAAAAAAAAAAAGCAGCAATTCATAAATGAATTCTATAGTCATTAGAGTGAAAAGAGATTATTAGTAATTGTATAGGTGATGAAAATCCTATTTATCTTTTCTTGGCTTTCCCATATATAAAGCAAACTTGCTCCTCTGTGAGGCTTAGAAAACCAGTATGTCAGGAGTTGCATTATTATCTTGAAGTATGTTATGTTCTAATTTGTTGATAAGGATTTAGGAGAGTTGCATGTTATTAATGTATCAAAGACATCCCTATGCAATCAGAAATACAGTTAAGTTACATATTTAAAGGAAGAAAAAAAAATAGAGTTTAGATTTTTTTTTTAATGTTCACAATTTCTAAGCATTAATTGCCTTTTACTAAGCACAGTTTGATGAGTACGAGCATTTGACACCTAAAATTCATGACTGCACTCACGCTAGGCCCTTGATTCTGACAAATACCTGTATCTGTAGACGTACTTGTGTGATTTGCTCTTCACCCTCACCCCTCACCCAAGCTTTATGCTCCGGGGTGTAAATCTGCTCCTATAGTTGTTGTCATGACATCCTGAGAGTAACAACTGTAATGCTCCTAATTTGACAGAACAAAGTACAAATTATTTACATACATACAATTGGATCACAAAGTATTTACCCTATAATTGATTTACATAAACCATAGACATAGCTGTAGTAGAGATATACTGACTATAGAAAATTTCATTTTTACAAGAACATTTTACTTACTTTTTTTACTATTTAAGCTGGATGCAGGAAAATTGCAAAGAGTGGAACAGGAGGAATTACTCTCAGAAGCTCAACTGTATTTGTTTCTTCTGCTGTAAGCCAGAATACTGCTTGTTTTGCAAACTGGAGGCCTCTTCATTCAGAAGCCCCACCTCTGGTTTTGCCTACTTCCTCACAACGCTCAGAGTAAGAACTGGGAAAATCTTTGAGGCAGGGAAAATGATCCTCTTTTAACAAAAAAAAAAACCAAACACAACAACCTGAATCTTGAGTTTGAGATATTCTCTTAAAATAGAATAAACATGGGAAAAAACTTACCTTTGGGGCTTACATATTCTGTTTTGCCCTAAACAACTGAGAACTAGATTAGTGGGTTAGTTTAGGCTTTACATTTCTAGACAGAAGGGAGCAGAGTTATTTGGGAAAGAGTGGAATCACTCATGAAAAATCTGAGAGCACAGATATGCTGTAAATTTGAAGGGAGAGTATTATAATGAGATTTTTCTTGAAAAGGGATAAAATTTAGAATATTTGGAGGGAAGAAGCAGAAATCTGAAAACAAGAATGAGGACAGAAAGGAAATAAAGATGATTAGAGCTTTTTTAGGGAAAAGGAATAAGGAAAATAGTTTAATAAAATCCATGGGGAAGACAGGAACATTGAAGGAATAGAAACAAACAAGAAAATGGGACGTATTTGTAGAAGTTTTGTTGACATGATGCTATGATCTCAGAAGAACTTTAGTTACGGATTACAAATATGAAAAAAGAAATAGGTTCACAAGGTTATATGATTTAGGCATTTTGTAGCTCAGAGAATCTGAGCCTTGAGTTAATATTTAGAGCCACTCTTTCATTTATCAAATGTCTAACCTATATAATACTGCTGATGTGAAATCTGATTTATCAAAAGGAATAATTTAACCCAAGATAGTTCTTAAAGGTACTGTGTATAGAAAAGGTGTGTCTGTAAAATGGTGTACAAAGCAAAATGCTTAGCTGATACTAAATCATGACAACTTTTTTCCTCAAAACTATTTTAGGTTTGTTGGGCTGTTATTCCATTCATTGATCAAAATAATGGCACATTTAAAAATAAAATTGGACCGATTATTCTAATACAACCCTTAAAAAATGAATTTTCTGTTAATATAGCCAGAACATCTCCTTTACTGTAGTTTTTGTTTTGGTTTATATATTTTCCAAACACAAGTACAGGCTGTGTGGAAAATGGCTTGAGAGCAGCCATGAGGAGAAAGACTTGGGGCATCGGCTGATGAAAATCTCAACATGAGCCAGCAATGTGCACTCACAGCCCAGAAGGCCAACTATATCCTGAGCTGCATCAAGAGAATCGTGACCAGCAGGTGGAGGGAGGTGATTCTCCCCCTCCACTCTGCTCTCTTGTGACCCCACCTGCAGTACTGGAACCAGTTCTGGGGACCCCAACACAAGAGGGACATTGAGCTGTTGAAACAAGTCCAGAGGAGGGTCATGAAGATGATCAGAGGGCTGGAGCAACTCTGCTATGGGGACAGGCTGAGAGAGTTGGTGCTATTCAGCCTGGAGAAGAGAAGGCTCCAGGAAGACCTTAGAGTGGCCTTCCTGTACCTGGAAGGGCCCTACAAGAAAGCTGGAGAGGGACTTTTTACAAGGGCTTGTAGTGATAGGATAAGGGGTACTGGTTTTAAACTGGAAGAGGGTAGATTTAGACTAGATATTACAAAGAAGTTATTTACTGTGAGACTGATAAGACACTGTAACAGGTTGTCCAGGGAAGTTGTGGCTGTGCCCTCCCTGGCAGTGTTCAAGGCCAGGTTAGACGGGGTTTTGAGCAACCTGGTCCGGTGGGAAGTGTCCCTGCCCATGGCAGGGAGGTTGGAACTAGATGATACTTGAGGTCCCTTCCAACCCAAACCATTCTATAATTCTATGATTTTCACCTTTACACCTTTATTTTATGGGCATTACATGCTCTGGTTTCATTTTAACCAGGTCCTAGCCATTCTTTTAGATTCCCTGGTAGCATGTTCTCTGGTTAAAATAAATAAGGGGGACAAGAAAATATTAAAAGAAAATTTTAAATATGAAGTTAATATTTCTGCTTTAGAATTCTAAACCAATGGTTTAGAATTGTAGAAGTAAACCTTCTAGAAATACATAACCACTGTAAACTGTCTTTCTCTTGCAAGAAACCAAGAACATGTGATTATCATGGAATCATGATTATGTGTTCTACATTAAAGAAATGCCATAATAATATATTATTGCACAAGTATTATTGTATAAGAACAGTGTGCGTTAATTTTATATGGTTTCAAATAGTTAATTTGGATCTCATAATTTAATTAATATATTTATTTTAAAATATATAAAAGGTATAAGCTTAAAAATCTTGACAGACAGTAATGTTAACTAAAATTTTATCAGAACTTCAAATTTGGAATGTAGAATGAAATTATGAGTTATGTTAAGCAGTAGTCACCCAATACAGAATATTCTCTTGTGTTTACACTGTGGTCCTCATGTGTTCCTCTGGGCCTTTTCTCTAAGTACGCAACTTCATTTCCGTCAGTTAGGATATCTAGACATACACCATAGAAAATGCTTTGGAAAAGAGCCTGACTGCAAGACAAAATCTCTAGTGTGATCTGAGAACTCTGTGATATGGATGACAAGTTCCACAGAGTACAGAGAATCATCTCTGAAACATAATTCTTTTCTTGATTTTTGTTTGCTCCTCGAAAAAGAATCGTTAACTATTTTATCTACCCTGAACAATCAGCTTTTTTAATCTGTCTCTCCTGTAAATCTATATCCTTCTCTCATACGCTATTTTTGTGTTATCTAACTATACATATACCTTCTGCCTCCTGCATAAGGACATCTTTGTGCTAGCATGGCTGAATGTGTTACTCTCTCTGACGAGCTGCATTTCTAAAAGCAACATGCACCCTGAAGCAAGTAATGTCTGTTTGTCCTTATTCTCTCTGACTAAAACAACAGCAAAAAATTGCCTCTGCTGCTTTCTGTAACAGGTATGACCAAAGGAAAATCATGAAGGAAAACAAAGGATTATTTAAATAAAGCAAAAAACTTACTGAAGTGAAAGCTGTGCTATGTGTGTGCTCTCTGCACAGACAGGAGTTTGACAGCACTGTGATATGAGATAAAAGAAAAAATGGAAGAATGCAAAACTGCATCACAGTAGACTGATAATCAACAACAGAAATAAAAATGTAGCAGCTAGACCTACTACAGAATTTAGTATGTTGTTGCTACTTATATGTTGGAAGCTTTTAGAAATCAACAAATACTGAACAAGGACAAACTGACTAGACATCACAGAGTTCACTTTTCTCAATTTTCAGGCAATCATGCAGTAGATTGTTAATTCAGAATGCTTTGGAAATGAATGCTTTTTCTTCCACCACACACTGTTTAATATTTCTCAATATCCCTAGGGAAAATATAAGAACCATAGAAAAAAAAATGGCAAAGTCACACCTATAATGCGATCCCTGAGAAAAGCAGAAAAGGATATTATCAGAATCTCAGTTTGTCTGGATAAAATCCTAAGAACCACATCACCTGAGGATCCAAATCTGAACTTTAATTCTATTTTGTGCATAATAATTATTTTTAAACTTTTCTCCATCTTTTGTAAAATAGCCAAGAAGCTGGAACACTTTACTTGAGGGACTCCAGGTTTTGGTCATTTCTGACTTCAGATTGTTTTAACCCCTAACATAAAATAAGGTCTGCAAAAG
The DNA here is from genome assembly GCA_028020825.1 of Podargus strigoides. NCBI lineage: Eukaryota > Metazoa > Chordata > Aves > Caprimulgiformes > Podargidae > Podargus > Podargus strigoides. The sequence continues at coordinate 22,263,568 of CM051621.1, read as the reverse complement.
GTTTGCTTGAGTCTTCACTGAATTTGGATGTTCTCCTCCATTACTTTGACAGTGTTAAAAGTTTCCTGGCTATTGCTAGCCACTGAAAGACATTATTGTGAATCTTGCAATATTAATTCTCAAACCTGTCCGTGTAAATTCTATGGACACTGCTGCTGTTACTTTGGTAACTGTGGAATTTGCATAATGAGGACAGCCTTGCCATGTGCACAACAGGACTCTAAAGAATGACCTTGCTAAATCTTGTGTAACTCAGTGGAGTAACAGCTCACTCATCACAGGATACAGCTGAGTAGGGGGTCTGTGGAGACAGAGGATCCCAGCTCTAGCCAGTAAGACAAAAGAATCTTGTATAGCTCTGTTTCCTTGGAGGCTAATGTGTCTGATGAGTGACTTTTGCCTCATTACCTGTGAATTGTATATTAAAGTTGACATCCCTGAATACGCTAATGAAGATTATAGAGATCACAAACTATATATATGACCATAGCGCTCATCCCTCCACACCAATCATGCTACACATCACCTGGGGGAGAGAGCCTTGTAGTTTAAAGGATAAAAAAATGGAGCAAAGGATCACTAAATTGGGAGAGAAGTAGCCTTGAAGCTGGCAGACACAGTTGATGGGCTGAGTCTCTTCCTCCACCCCAGGCAGAGATACTTCTCTGGATAAGAACTGTGCCTTTCATCTTATGAGTGAAAGTATCCCCAGGTGTATTTTGTGTTATTTTTACTAGCAGTATTAACATTAATTAGTAGTACTATTAGCAGATTTATCATCAGCTATTGCAAACTTGTTATGTCTGTTGTTTTAATAAACCACCCATTTTTGCAACTTGGTGCATCTGTCTCACAGCAGCTCTCGGAGGGGGGCTGGGGGGAGGACAATGGAACAGAACAATGTTGATAGGTGGCCACACACACACGCATGTATCATCCTTAGTCATAAACCACTGATTAAGTCTGGGTTTAAGACGAAATCCAGCAGTCCCTAGCCTGCTTTTAGAAGTAGGTTAGAAAGCAAGGGGGTTCCGTTTAAAATCCTGTCACATCAACAGGAGGGTCTCCCTCAGTCTCACATCTATGTTATTCCAGATTTTTTTCTCATGACAGTAACTTCCAGATACCTTGAATTGGAAAGAAACTGATGAGTTATATGGTAAGTTTTGTTAAGGACTTCATCAATGCTCTATTGTGCTTGCAGAAAAGAGCAACAAACTTCACTATTCAGCCCTCATGTCCTAACATAAAATGTCCAGCCCTCGTTCTAATCAGAGCCCAGCCTACAGATGACTATTTGGCCTTAGCTTTAATCCCAATAAATCCACATTATTAAAATAAATGGTAAAAAGTTTCCCCAAACATCATCACTATTCCAACCTAATCCTATCAATCACATAAAGTAGAGACACCTGTTACAATGCAACTAAATTTTAAATGATTGCTACCTTCTGGTACCAGCCTTGATTATAACTCTTTCCAGGCTTTGGTAAAGCCTAAAGAAAGGTTAAACTGAAACTTAGCTTAACCAGCCTCACAAGTCCAAAAATAAATCTTGAACCTTTTTCTATCCTCTCCATACTTTAGGAATGCATAACACAGGATTCACCATAACTTAGCCTTACCTATTGACAACTTGCAAAACAATCAGTATTTAAATTTTTCCCCCTCACCCCTCTGAAACTGGGCATAATGTTTGAGACTGTGATATGTTGAAATGGAACATTCTTCTCCCTCTTCAGTGCCATGCACACTATTTACTGGACTTTCTCCTGTATTTTTTACTATTGTGGCTTAGCTGTTGCATCAAGAGAATTTTGAAACTCTGTAGCTTTACACCTAATGGAGACCTGAGAAGGTGAATACTCAGGTAAGAAAAAAAGTGTAGTCTTAATTCCTGCTCATTGTTCTATGCCTGTTTTATCTCAGACATGCCCTCCACATCCGTAACTTCCTCCTATTTTTTCCTGCTTCCTAAAAGGACGCTGTTTTGCCAGTCACTAGGCCTAGTGCAAAGGACACAGCCAGCAGAAAAACAATCCAGTAGCCAGATTCTATTGTACATAGAAAAGTCAGTATATGGGGGATTGCTGGGGGTACAAACAAGTCAAACAGATCACACATAATAGACATCAACCCCAGGAATGACACAGCATGACCAATAATAGGTGGAATAAACAAAGACACAAAGGCTCCCATAGAAAAAAAATGGGAGACAACCAAGTCAATAGGCTGACCATATACAGCAGAAGTAGCCCCGTGTTGCCTCCCCACGAAACCCGCGTTTGCAAATGCCAAACCTGACTGGGGCCCAGTTGCATGGAAAGTCAGGAGGTCCTTCCCCAACAGAAAACTCTGGATGCACCCCACAGAGAGACACTCCACCTTTCCTGCAAGTGGTCCCAGTTTTTATGCCCAAAACAGGACACCTGACACTCATTTACCCAATGCAGGGCACCTGGGGCTTGTTTACCCAAGGGCTTTCCTTACAAGGCCAGCTGCACCCTGGAGGAAAGCCAAAAGGCAAACTCATCCCCTCCTTTTGAAGGACCATGGGGACCACCCATATGCCAACCTTAATTCAGGGCTTGGGGTTCAGACCCCAGCACTTCAGACGTCAACCTTATTTTTTCCCATTCTGTCAATCTCTTAATGAACATCACTTTAACTCCTTTTTCTTTACCTCTGGCATCTGCTCCCATTTAATCATTCTGGGCCTGATATTTTCCAAAATCAATTTTCCAGTATCCTGAAAAGCACTACCAGAATCTAGGCAAACCCAAAGAAATGTCTAAAGTATTTATCAGAGTTTAATTTAATGTGACTTTAATATTCTTAAGTTTACTGTCTAGACTAGTCATCTGGTATCAATCTAGATACAACAGAAGAAGACACTAGAACTATCTGACATCTTTATTGTAGGATGTGATGAGGGAGTTTGCACTAATTCAGCTGTTTTGCACTATCACTATTCAGGAAATGTTTCCACAGTCTGTTTTGCTGCCTGAGGTTCCAAGGAGAGTAATCTTTAGCTGGTCATTAGCAACAGCAGGTAACATCTTCAGACTTTCTTATTTAAAAAAGATAGCTCTCTCTTCTGAAAAGCAGATCTCTTCTCTAATTCACAAATATAAAGAAGAAATATTTTTCAGGTATATGGTCTAGTTTGGAATGAAGGATCTATGAGCAATTTTCAATGTGTGAATGACTGTACTTCAGAGAGAAGTTAGAAGCCCCAGACTTGGAAATTGACTTACAGTGAAAGTTAGTCAAATGAAGGAGATCTTCGAATTCAGCATAAGAGCAACCTAAAACAAATATCTTTGTCACTAAGAGTCTAGATAAGGACTGTTCTGATCAGTAGAAAGGATGAACTTGCACTTTATGTAAGGCTTTCTTTTCCAATCTACCTTAAATACTCTGGCTTTGCTACACTGATGTTGAAAAATCTGGGATTGTTTAATTTGGAAACACCATACAGAACTGCTGAAAAATACTTATTGTTGTAGTTTCCAAGAGAGTTTTCTCTCTCATGGAATTTCCAAAGCTTTTGAGGGTTTCTGAAAAGAAACATGGATAAAAGTAGAGGTAGTGAACACTGACACCCATTTCATGGGTTGAACCCTACTTAAAAGCACCGTTCAGAGAAGTGAGATCTTGCCTACATCTGCATAGTTCTAACTCGTAAGAGTTAGATTACCAGTTACATTCTGATATGTGCTAGGAAAACAAACAAAGCACATAAAATTGTTATGGAGATATCCTACTCTAAAGCTCTTTGCTGTTCTAATGGTTTAGGTATTCACAGGAAAAAAACAAAGCTCAAGTAAATGCTTAACTTTTTTAAAATTCTTGTAGTACATTTGAGGTGGAGAGCAGAAACTGTTAATGACCTGGGCAACAACCACTAGTTGTCCATAACAAAGAAATTGGCCTTGGGAAAGAAGGCTGTTAGAAGTTTATCCCAACTGTCTAGCTTAGAAAGCAATAAACAGTGAAAAATAGCTCCCTGTGGGGTGCACCCCATGCTTTGATTTCTGAAACAGTGTAAAAGCGGAATTCTTGCATTTAGAGACTGGTCCACCAGACAGAATCCAGACATGTCAAATGGTCCGTCTAAAATGGACTGGTGGCACAGGGGCAGGGATCTAGACTAGTGCGAGTCTAAAGTACGTGTGTTGTAGAACAGAAATCACAGAATAGAAACCTTAGCATAAAAATCTTAGAATAAAAATTGCTATCCACCTGCTTTTCCCATCCTATCTAATAACTAAATTTTATGTCTCACTATACCTGTTGCACTTGTGTCAGTCAGTAGCAGGAGCAATGAGTAACACCTTTAAATTCCCCCATGAACACCTACCCTCAGAAAAAATATTCCTCATAAAAAGTAGAAATTTGAGCCCTAACACTGAAAAAAACTAACCTTCCAAATGGTAAAGGTAAAAGCATACCCCTGGAACTCTTAACAGTATGAATAAAATATGTAGTATAGATCTTAAACTTTCTGCTCATTGACCGTTATACTGTACTTATGCTTAAGCTATTTCTGTATTTTTGCTGAAACTAGAAAAAAATAAAATTTTTATTCCAAAATAGGAAAATATTGAAGGAAGAGAATACCTAAACATAGTAGAACTAGCAGTAAACTTTTCTAATGTCCAGCTAAACAAACACAGAAGATTACAGATAAAGATGATGCAACAGGGGAAAATGTATTTCCAGTGTAATAAACAGAAGAAATTTGATGAGTATCACAATTGATCGTCTCAAAGAGAACATTAGGTATGTTTAATATACCATCAAAAATTTTACAACCTCCTTACCCTGGCATTCTTCACACTTAAAAATAAAAAAAAGCTTAGAGATGTCTTCCTTGTCCCACATTTGTATGGCACTTTCTCGTAGAAATTAGATTACACACTAGCTTGAAGTAAATTCATGCAGTTAATACATTTATCTTTAAAGGACCAGATGGTCAATTTGCTGTTTAAAGTACAGTTTTAAAATTTAAATCTTAAGTGAATTTCAGTCACAACTATTTGTGGATTTATGCTTTATAAATTTATTTTAGATGTAAAATAAGTGATATTTAAGTTCACTATATACATTTGAAATCAAAATGCCCCACCAAAACTGTATATCATGTTCTATATTTCATGTTTCCTTCTTCTCTCTCCCTCTTGTCAATTTTTGGAGTATTTAAACACTGTGCCTTGCAATCAATATGCTAACAACTGTTTTATTGCGTTCAGATTGCATTGTTATTTGCTTGCTACAATAGTATGTCAGTCTTCTATCTTTCCATTTACCTGATTTTTGTTTTTTTTTTTAAAAAAAAAGAAGGAAGAAAAAAGAGGTGTTTTTCTATCATCATCATTATGCTTTTACATTCTTTCTTATTAACCTGGTTGAAACTGGTTCACCCCAAAAATGTTTCTCAAAAAAAATTGTGTACATTTAATGGGCAGTTTTCAGTATGTACAAGCAAACAGACAAGCTTTGCCATGTTAAACATATGAGCACTGGATTAAGTAATTTGACAGGAATAAGAGCTTATTCAAGCACTATGATTTTAAGGGAACACTTTGAACTTCACAGAATAAAATCTCTCCAAAGTGTACTATTAAGATAACTCGCTACATATTTTTGCTTTTTTGTTTACTTACATTCCAGAATTTGACCTTGGATGTTTTCTTTGGGCTGCATTCCAAGAGACTCTGACTGAATTGAGTTCTACTTTTTCTGGCAGCCGAATGAATGGGACCTGGAGAGGAAAGAGAATTGTTTTCCAAATGTATGTGCTTTTTTCCCAAGAGAAAAATGAAGAGCTCAGAAGTACAAGAAAGGCAGAACACAAAGCTAATTTCTTTTGTCCTTTAAAAGGAAAATGAAATGTATTAGAAATGCATTTAAATAAATATGACTGCTTCTGTCCCTTCTTTAGTCCCTCACAATATCCTGCTGCAGAGATCATCCATGTCAATTCCTGTAAGAACCTTCTTTTATCTGAACTTTTAGTCACTTTATCACAACCACAGTCCGTGTAAGGGAGCATGAAATTCCTTCTGGAGTTCATGGGTGCATCTGAGAGGCTCCATAATTACTCAGAAAGGCCTGCCCCTTAGCATGGCTGCTTGGCACTGCTTCTGCAGTATTCCTAGGCTAGGCATTTTTAGCAGGTCTCCCCAGAATCTTGAAGAATTCAGGAGGTCTGCCTTTTCAAACTAACTCCCTTATATAAAAGAAGGCATACCAATTACTAAATGATGGGACATTAAATGCCCATAGATTGTAAGTGGTGTAAACGAAGCCAAATAGTATAAATGCCTGACTTCTTGCAAGCCTCTCTTCAAGTGAAGACTGATAAGAGGAAGTGTGTCAGAGATCACACTGAAGCAAGCTTGAAGAAATAAAATAGAAAGGGGAAATATTTGATTAAACTAATATAACAAAACAAGTGCTTTGAAAGTAAATATACATTAATTATTTCCTTGTAAGGCAAACAAAATGCAAAACAGTTGTCAGAAATATCATTGCACTTAGATTCACTCTATTGTTTTAAAGCAATTATCTTTTGAGGAAAAAGACATTATTTAGTCTTCTTTTTGTGCAGTTTTATTTCCCTGTTTTAGCTGTTATACTGTTCACTGTTTGCTCTGTAGCAATGTTTTATTCTATATTTCTGTATGCAGACAGTGTAGGCACAGTAAATGATCTGCACAATATAGATTTTCTTTTGTCTTGATTGGTTGCTAAAGTAGAAGTTTCCTTATAAAGAAACTTCTAATAGTGTGCTTGTCAAAGTTGTGTAAAAAATAAAAGACAAATTTGAAGATAAAAATAAAACCCTGAGGGACTAGAGTGAAACAGAAAATGTATGAATCTGAAAAAAAAATTATTTTAAAGCACTACGATGTTAGAAGAAAAAAAAAAAAAAGTCAAAGACTGTGTGCTGTTTTTTTTCTGGGATAGAGTAGTAGCAAGTATGGGGCTGTGTTCTGGATTTGTGCTGAAAACAGTGTTTGAAAATACAGGGATGGTTTAGTTACTCTTGAGTGTGCTTAGAAGTCATCAAGGCCTTTTCTGCTTCTCACCCCACCCTACCAGTGATTTGTCTGGGGGTGCACAAGACGTTGTCAGGGGACACAGCTGGGACAGCTGACTCCAGCTGTCCAAAGGGATATCCCATACTATGTGACATCGTGCTCAATATATAAAGCTGGGGGAAGAAGAAGGAAGGGAGGAACGTTCGAAGTGATGGCATTTGTCTCTCAAAGTAATCATTACGTGTGAAGGAGCCCTCCTGTCCTGGAGATGGCTGAACACCTGCCTGCTCATGGGAAGCAGTGAATGAATTCCTTGTGTTGCATTGTTTGCTCATGCCTGGCTTTTGCTTTGCCTATTAAACTGTCTTTAACTCAACCCATGAGTTTTCTCACTTTTACCCTTCTCATTCTCTCCCCTATCCCACTGTGGGGGAGTGAGTGAGAAACTGTGTGGTGCTTGGTTGATGGCTGGGGTCAAATCATGAAAGACTGACAGCTAGAAAATTGAGTGAAAGAGGGAAAAAAAGTATTATTTTTATTAAGACAGAAATATAAGGTGATGTATGGATCCACTTAAGGTTTGTAGATATGGAATCAATCTTGAAGCTGGATCATTGCAGACATTTCTTTAAACACATACACAACTCTTAAGTTTGGTGTGACTGGGCAGGCCTAAAGACAGAAAAGTGCATTTGCCTGAACAATCGGTGAACAGAAGTCCAGTAATCCAAATAAAATAAAATATTTTAAATGTGTAGTTTTTCTGCCCAAAAATGAAACTGCAGCCTTCCTGTCTACAAATTCCCTTAGAATGTGCTGAAAAGATTCAGCTGGAGAAGCACACAAGTAGCTCACAAACAAAAAGCAAACAGAAATTATAAAGATTACAGACTCTTATTTAATAGCTAAGTGGCTGCTACTATGTCTGAGAGATTCTCTACAGCCCTCATGAACCTGGAAATCCCACTCTACACTTCCAAGGAGATCAATAATCATCGTCAATAAGTACCACAATATGGGAAACTGAAGTGTGGAGACTTCTGTTTCTTAAATTAATGTTGTTTTAGGATTACTGCAATTTTTAATTGAACATACACAACCTAGCTACTAAAAAGAATGGCTATACAATCTTCTTTAATGACTATTTATATATTCTATGTGTAGATGTAATTTATGTCTTCAAATGTATTTTGACAGTGGATAATATATGAGGCCATGCACGTAATCACTTTCTTCAGCTTTGAACATTATCATGATACTCTTTAGGGAGATAAATAATGGCAGTCATTCTGAGCTCAGTAACCCAGTTTGAGTTACTGCCGGACACACTAATAAAGCACAGGTGATCATCTGTTCCTACCTACTTCGTGGAGGAGTTTGGCTTAGGAGACATTTATTTCCTAGAAAAGAAAGCACTGACCAGCAGCTCTGTGGTACTTCATCTCTCTCCAGTGTGAGAGCTCCTGACACCCATCTCCAGTTGGACTATAGATTCGGCAGAAACAGGGAATATTGGCCCTCACTGCAGTGAGATCTTTTGTTTTAGTTCAGGACTCTGGTTTACTGGTGAATAGGCAGTGTTAGGTTAATGGTTGGACTTGATGATCTTAGAGGTCTTTTCCAACCAAGGCTATTCTATGACTCAGCAGGGTTTTGAAGCTGTTGCCTTTCACAGGGCAGAAATTAACCCATTTATGTGGCACTTGCATTCTTCTGTCTGAGTTTGGCAGGAGCCAGAATACATTGCCTTACAGGGAGGTAAAAGTCTAATTTTTATCTGTTGGATGAGCCTACTCATGTAGAAACCAGGCCAGAAGGGCAAGACACCACTAGACATAAAATGTTAAGTGTTATCTTGCCTCTCTATAAAATACAGAACCTTAAATACAAGTAGCCTGTCTCTGTTCCCAGTATGGACTGTAGCTCTGTAGCTAGGGTATTATTCTGAGAGATATGGACTGATAGTCCTTCAAACAACAAAAAAACCCCACCTAGATTTCTTGTGTTCTAGTTGACTCTTATGACCATTGTACAATAGATGTAAGTGAGCATGACAAAAATTTTAAATAAAATTCAACTAATAACATAGTTTTTAAATTATGAATTAGTTTTTGTTTGTTTATGTGTTTGTTTGTTTTTTTCCTTTGCTGCTTCTACTAGCTCTAGGAAATTAAATACGCAGTTTAGGTAAGTTTAGTTCTATAAGAAACAGTCTTCTTATGAAAAAAGAATCTGCAAATCCAGAAGGGTTTTTCTGGTGTCCAGAAGTTGAGAAGATTTGCTGGTAAGGCAAAACTCACAAATATGTACTCACAAATATCCTCTCTTCTATCCCACCTATGAACTCAAGTTACTACATACATGAGCTACTACACAATCACTTGAGAGACTAACAATGTGCACCTCCTGCCTCCACTTTTATTCCTGCTTCACAAGGTGCTTGATCTTCTTCAGGAGTCCTTACTTGAGTATGTTTCTTTCCAACTGACCTTGGACCACTCTTGAGGATTAACTATGTGTTAAATAATTACGTCCAAGAAGGAACAGGCACAGTCAAACAAGAACATTTAATTTCTTCTTCCCACTTGTAATAAGTCAAGCAATGGGCACACATAAAGAAAATCCAAGAGTATGAAACTGAAAACTCAGTCAAATTTTAAAAATTGAAGGATGGTGCTTGACTTTCCCTAATGCTGCTGACTTCCTTTAAGCAGGGATGACAAATACCATGGTCTGAGGTAATAAGCACATCTGTCTTCTTTCAATTTAATGGAAACCGAAAGTGTTCTCAGCAATGGGAAAGAAAATATCTCAGAAACAAACAAATACGCTGAGAAAGAATAACTGGAGAACATATTTAAATATGACAATAACAACCTAACACAGATTACAAGATGTCATTCGTTTATACCACATCTCAGGCTTATAAATGTGAATATAATGACATCAGTCATTTGTTAACGCTAACAGCAACCTTTTAAAAAAGTTTATACCTAAATTCAACTGCTGCATATCTAACCAAAAAAGTTGGCTTCCACTTAGAAAATGTAGAATAGATTTCAGATTGGATTGTGTATAAATTAGAAAAAAAAATCTCATTCCTGTGTATAAGTATTCACAGGAGAGTCCCATAATTGCTGCCAGGCTTTTCCAAACCCAAGGAAGAGCTGATTTGGCTCAGCATAGCCTGAAGGTTGGAAACCACTGCTCTAGGCAAAAGACATGATGGATGTTCATCTATTAGCTTAGTCTGTGTGTGTATGCAGGAGGCTACACCATTTTTAGCTGGGAGAAAAATAAAACATAAAAATGCCAGAGACTTTATTTTTAGTCTAATACTTGAGGGTTAGTTTCTAGGTTTGAAATTATTCAAAATAGTTCTTGTTTGTCAAAGAGGAAAAAATTGGGCTAGATATGTATAAATTTAACCTCATCTGAATTTCAGTTAGCAGCAGATTTATATTTATTAACGTAAAGTAATAAATCATTCTGAAAACTTCATAGTAAAATTACTAATACCCTTTATTTCTATTTTTTTGAGTTTAACTTTTTAAACTTGCTTATCATTATTTATGATTATAAAATTAAGCTACACAGAAATGTAGTGAATTTCTTGGGTGAAAGCTCAGTAAAACTACTATTTACAGACAATAAAACAGTCAGGAAGAAGATGAAGTAAAAATTTGTTTCATTTTTGTATGGACATAGGTGTTCTTGCTGCAAACACTTAAGAAGCTTTAAGTAAAAATTGTGATTTTATGTAATTATTCACAAGTCAGTGAAACAACTTGTGTACCTAGTTGTATTTTCAAATTTATGTCCAAAAGTATAAAACATGTGTGAAGGAAGATGGAATAATATTGGAAGAGAAATGGAGCTGCTTGTAAGACTTTTTCCCTGGACAAACTGCTAGGAATTAAGCAAATCTGCAAAAGAAAGGGGTTTGTTTTGATTTGGTTTGGGTTAAGGTTTTTTGTTTATCATTTTACTTTGGTTCTGATTTGATTGTTGTTGTTGTTGTTTTTGTTTGTGTGGGCTTTTTTGTTTTGTTTTGTGTTTGGGGGGGTTGTTTTTTTTCTCTCTGTATATCAGTTAAATTCAAATGAAGCTTTAGCTTAGTGTCATCTGGCAGATTAATTTGAGTTGAAAAGATGAATCTGTCTTGTCTCTGACAGACATAGAAGGTATTGGCTAACCTCAGTAAGAAAGACATCTCTTTTCATAGTAAAGAACAAAATCTGAGCACAAGTACTCATAGATGTATCAAACACTCATGTAAGACATCTTATCATCACATAAGAGCACTGGTTTTAATTTGAATATATTACTGAGGTTTGTGTGCTTGTCCCTTCTATAAAGAATAAATTCCAGAGGGAAAAAAAAATGTTATTTCATCTGCAAGGTCTAGATTCTTAAAGTGAAAGTTGATCGTTCTGTCTTATTTCTTACCAAATATTACCAGATTTTTTTTTCTTAATTAGGACTCTTATCTAATAATGTGTACAATAATTACAGATTACAGATAAACTGTCCTATATTCCAAAGATAAGTGAGACAGTGCTTGGTGCCTGTAATGTAGAAAGAATATATTGCATTTACTTCTGTTCTATTCATGCTCTGGAAAAAGAGAAATCTGCCTTAAAACAGTTTTATCTGATTGTTTAAATAAAAATAATAAATTTACACATATTTGTTCTGATCATAACACAGCACTTCTTCAAATGAAAATAGTCTGCTTTTAGAAAAAAAAACTTTGCAGAAGTTAGACATTTTATCTCCTTTTTACAGAAATGTATAATAAGCCTCTCAGATGTTTAATTATTTCTGCCATGAACCATTTTACTTACTAATATTTCCTTTCCTATTTCAGTATTTTGTATTTTATTATTACAGACTATCTTAGTACAGTTAATTGTTTACTCATCTATCAGTGAAAAGCCTTTTCTATTAATAACATTTTATAAATTTTAGACTAATGTATTCCTAAAAGAAAAGCCATTTCAAGCAATCAGGATGACTATTCATTTTTTACCAGAAAGGTTTCATTCTGCCCATTTCATTTGCTTTATCTAAAAAAGACCAAAAAAAAAGAAAAGCTAAACAACATCAGCATTTTGCTGACAGATTCAATTCCTAGCCATACTTCTTGTGTGAATGAAATGATAAATGGTATCTTAAAACTACAAGTACAGAACTCGCAAGCATGATTTTATTCTGTATATGAATGTGAATATCCACTCATAATTTTGCCTTTGAATAAAAAACCTACTTAAAAGTGACAGTTGAAGAAACTTAAAATAGTTGACTCTGTAGCTTCTCCTTACACGCAGGCTGTACAAATGTCCTTCAGTCATACTTTGTAGGTCTGTACATTGTGTGCTTCCATATCTTCTGTGTATGACCTTTTGAAAAGCAATGACAGATTCAAAGTGCATTGTAAAATGGTAAAATCTCAGAGCCACTGAAGAGAGTAAGATCTTATGAATTTCTTCCTGCACACACATGTACTCAATCTGAAGTTTTGCTGAAAACCATGCAGTGAGTTTTGTCTGCACCTTGTAATTAAAAAAAAAAAAAAGAAAAAAAAGTACTATATCATGACTTAGTGGATTTTTTTCATTATTTCTGGTCATACACTCTTCTTACTGTAAACTGATGTTTTATAGTAATTTCTTTCCTTATAAGCTTACTTATTCTCAATAGTGTGTGTGGAAATGCATTTTTTAATCTAGTTTATGTGTGTATTCTGCATCATGAGTATTCAACATTAACCCGGTGCATACCTTGAGGATGGTAAGGAAGGTAACGATGTTCTTGCTGTATCACAGGTGTTACACAGGTGAACAGCAATGGATTTTTGATATCTGGAGAAGTTAAAAAAGGTCCTATAAGTTTTGAGTCTTCCCAGGCTATGCAAAACCTCAGTGAAGGTTTTAATTATCTAAGTTTTGAATGCAGTCTTCAAAACTCTTTTTATTCCAAGACCTCAAGTAATATTTTTGACAAAAACAACCTATAATCCTTGCCTGACACTTAGGTCACAGTTTTTCATTCTTTTTCATGATGTGGTAATATTACTATCCTTAGGATCATAGTATAGTTCAGTCTAGCAGAGACATCAGGAGGTGTCAAGCCCAACTTCTTGTACATGACAGGATCGTCTCTGAGGTCCAGCTCCTGACCACACTACTGGGTCTCTGCTGAACTCACTCCAATGCCTTTTATTAACTGAGGGGCCCAAAATTGGACACTGGACTCTAGATAGTCTCACAGGTGCTGAGGAGAAGGGTATAATCACTTTTCTTTGACTTCTTGGCCATTCTCCTGTTAGCACAGCTCAGGAGGCTCTTGGCCTTCTGTGCTGCACAAGCACACTGCTGTCTACCAGCACCTCCAGGTCTTTCCCAGCAGATCTGCTTCCCTGCTAGTCAGGTCCCAGCCTCTGTTACTGCATGGAAGCTCCTTCTTCCCAAGGGCAGGACTTGTCATTTGTCCTTGTTGAATTTTGTGAGCAAAGATAACCAAATTTTGTCTTACACTTAGTTATTTCTCTTCTTTCAGTTTACAGTCTTTTGTGGAGCTGTTTAAGAGAAACCATTGGGTTAATATGCACAGGATTCAGACAGAAGAATGGTGCCAGTACATCTGAGCTCTGACTGCACCACTACATGTAAGTAAAGGAGTCCTGACGTTAGGAAATCCTTATGAACGTAGTAATGTGGCTTTTCTAAAGCAATTACAGAACTTCTGGACCCAAAATAGTAACTGCACTCTGCACAATATATACTTGTTCTCCATTTCACTGTCATTGACTCAGTAAGCCTTTCCACAAGTCCTGCAACATTTTCTCTGTGGTCCTAAACAGGCTATCATGACCTACAAGAAAAACATGCACTTGTATTTTCTTTATGAATTATACTGGATGGAGGCCAAAGTTTTTCAAGATCAGTACACTGAATGAGATTAATTAAGATTGAGGAAAAGTATATTAATAAATTAAAAAGAAAAGCACAAAATGTTAATGAATAAACAGAGGATGCAAGTGGAGATTCTCAGAAAATTGAGAGTAAAAGTACAATAACTGTAATTCTCATGCTTCCTGAGTCTGATCAAGACTGGGGAGTAAACATTACTCTTTTATTCCCCAGCTCCTTATTTGTACATTCAGGTAGTCATTTAACAAAAGCTATTCTTTTCTGTTTTAAAAGAACTGTAGCAGCACTGCCCTTATGGATGCATATAAATCTTTTCAAGTCGCCCTCCTAGTTGATTATATTAAAATGACTTACAGGTAATCCTAATGAATCTCTTAAATATTTAAAAGTAGCTGAAGCAAGTCACTTATAAGCAAGCTCTTTGTATTTACTACCCTAAGGAATGAGTTCTTGTTGCTGATTGTGGAACTAAATGGCTCTGGGTTCTTTTTCCCTTTTTTTATGTATTCATGTTTAAATATATATCTATGGCAGGAGTGTGGGGGGAAGGGGGTTGTATGTCTCCTTATATAATAACATGTATTTTTATGTCAGTTCTTTTTCTAGATTAGAACAAATTTTTAAATGTTTTTGGTTAAATTGCTTCTGACTTTTACTAGTGAAAAATTTATCCGGAAAGAGACAAATATACATATGTATGTGCATGATTATTTATTTAGAGTGAAAAGTAGTTAAAATAGATATGTATGTAACCAAATATTTGAACTTGGAATAATAAATTGAAATTGGAGAGCAGTTTCTGTGCTGTATCTCCTGAGAGATGATGCATCAAGGAACAATCAGCTTAAGAGAAAAAACATATCCTAACCTCTACTCATAAAGAAAGGGCCAATTCCCTTTTATTTGTATGCAGATGAACACATTGAATAATCTGTAGCTATCTGTAATAGAAAAGATCAGCACTATAATCAATCCATTGTGAACATGTATGCAGACATAAGTATGTCTGCAAATGGGTTCATGCATGTGCATACAGTTCCTGTCACTTGTCTGTTTAACTAGAACACAAATACCTTACACTGAATGACAGAAGAATATAAATAAGAAAGCTTCTCCCTAGAAAAACAAATGAATGTTTTGTGAATATTCAGTTTTAATATCAGGACTCGTGTATCAAGCTACGAGCTCTTGCCAGATTCCTGCATGAAATTATACATATGCTGCATGACTAAATGAGTGGCCATGCAACATTTCAATTCTGTCAGGATCTTTGCTGAGAACAAAGTTTTTTTTTGTTTAAAGCAATGTTTTCATACATAAATAAAATAAACACACATGTTGCCACTAATGAGAAAAGCCTAGATTGAGTTTCCTGTATTTTTTTTTTCTGTTCTATTATTCTTTTATTTCTTAATATTTGGTGGAAGGTATGGTTTTTTATTTTATTTTATGGTTTTTAGTTACAGTGATAGTCTTCCTCAATCTTACTAGATTATTAAAACAATAATATCTTAGTAAGACAAGAGAGCCTTATCTTAAACCCTGTGGAGTAAGAATGATAAAGTGATGCAGTCATTACAGAGAAGATTTACTAACACAAGAGGGACATACTGAAGTCAAGGAAATGATTCCTAGTTAATTGTTAAAGAAATGGAAGCGGACAAATGAAATAAATTTTAAATATTTTATGTGATCAGGCAACAACATATTCATGTGGTCACATTTTCTAAAATTATTTGTTAAAAAAAAAAGAAAACTTCATCTTCAGATCATAGAGACACTGATTATTTTTAAAGCCATTTTGGTTAAGTAGCACCATTTTTCTTCCTTAAATCAGGCTTTCATATTTCTTGTAGTTTGTGCTTTGTGGTAAAACTTGCTACTAAATTTGGCTTTAAGCCGGAAAGCACAGTATATTCTGTTCTATAGCAACATTTTCCTATGAAGTTCTTGTTTCTTGTGAATTACCAACTCAGACGGCCAAATGGAATCCTTTACTTCCCTCGCTGGCTTTGGGGAATATTTTTAGGATTACTTTCTTTTTTGGTTAAGTTTACTTAGTTGCATACTAAGTTTTTTGATACAGTATTAAATTTACTTATCACTTAATCGCCTGTTGTCAGAACTGTCCTGCATATATATGTAATATATAAATATGTATATATTTAATATAAAAAGGGAGAGTCTGTGCAGACTACAACCTACAATTTCATTCTGTTGGAACATGTTTTTGAATTTATACTTCTGTCTCTACAGAGCTTTATCTCAGGCACTGGACTATGTAAGTAATCATTTATACTCAATGCTTCCAAGATAAAACTGTTCCACTGTTCCTTAATTATTTTATTTTTTTAACGTGCATGCAAAGCAAGTATTTTGAACAGAGTTGCCCTGAACATGTGTTATGAGGTAAAATGTAAATCTTAATGTTGAATTTATAAAATCTACCACTCTGAAGAAACCACTGTGTTTATAACAGTGTCCAGGATAATGCTTTCAGCTACATACTAGAATTAGCCAAGTCATGAGAGGCAGAACAAGATAATTATATCCTTTTTAATTATACTAACTTATAATTACAACAAACTGAAGCAAGTAACAATCTTGGATATCATGTTTTGTAGTATGCCATAGATGTAATTGCTATTTAGTAGTACTTCACTGTAGTCTGAGAACAAGAAACCAAAAACAATTAATAAAAGCTCTTAGAAAAAGTTTTGATCCAGTTAAAACAGAAAACCAAGCCTCGACTCTCCTAGTACACAGGTGGAGCCCTGAACAGGCTTATGAAAGCACTGACGACTCTTATTTTACAGGGGCTGCAAATCACACCCAAAGTGCAACCAATTCCAACAATGTATCAGTTCTGATTCTACTAGAAACACTAAATTATGAGAATAGATCAATCATCTACTTTCCACCTATTTACAATGACTTTATACTAATAATAGAAACAGTTTGCTGGAGCTGTTCATTGTATATATTTCATAGATGAAGACCACGGAACAAGGTACCTTTAAATTTCAGAATATCTTCCACTCTAGATCCCTATTCATTTGTTGATAAACTAAGTGAAGTGTGAGGAAAAAGGATTAATATAGGAAATTTTAATTTATAAATGAATGACCACAAGAAAGCTCTATGGTGTTAGTCACAAGTAATCAGGACAGAGCTGAAGATTATCTGTCTATGTAGAGGCAAAGACATCATCACAGAGACTCTAGATACATACTTGCTTTGATCGTTTCATGGCAAGTAAAGAATTTTTGAACAGAAAATTTCTTTATGTTATTTCCTGACATATGGATAATCACTATGAGCTGAAACTCAAATGTTTTTCTTCTTGTAACACGGACAAAATTTAAGCAAGGTCTTTGAGGGTGAAAGTAACTTATTAGTCTAATTCACAGCAATACTTTGCCCTGGTGACATTCAGAGTTACACTCCAAAACTTCAGTAGATGAAGCAGAAATTATTTTAAAATTTGACATGAGTAAGGAAAACTAGGAACTATCTTCAAATTGCCAAACCTATAAATTTGGTTCAGAGATTAAGGAGGTTAAGTTTGAATCTAGTTAAAGTTCTAAATTCTGGTTTTGTGTAAGGAAAGAAGAGTTTGGAAACTCTTACGTTCTTCTGCATGAAACAGTACAGGTCAGACAATAATGGAGCTGAAGATAAACGTGCTGGTGGCGTTGTGTTATACAAGTTACATACATTAGATATACTGAAGGGGAAATTCAAATTGTAACTGCTCAGCGGTGGTAACTTGTGACCAAGGAATTATCTGGCATGGAGGGCATGAAGGCCTAACTGCAGGTAGTGTTCAACTGACTGGAAGTGTGGATGTCAGAGACAGAATGGCTCCCTGTCAGGGAGTGGTTTCCCTTGGTGGTGAGATAAGAAATAGCCACAGCATTGTCTGGTGGCAATCCTGGAATGGGAGCTCTCAAGGGCGACTGAGCTGGTGCTGTGGAATGAACCCAGCCCCCTAGAACAAAGGCACCCCATGACAATACTCACAGGATTGGTGCTCACGCAAGTATATATAAGGAATATATTTATGACACATCTTTGCAGACTCCTTGTAGAACCGCTTATGGTGGTAGAACTGCCCGATACACTGTTCATTAACAATTATCTCTTTTTAAAATATTTAATATTTAATATTTTAATATTTAAAATTTTAATAATTTTAATATTAAGGATGTGTTTCACTCGTCTCAAGGAGTACAATAAAAATTTCCCAGCAATACCAAATTCTGAAAAACAAATGTACTATGTAACAAAATAAGAAATCATTTTGATCTTCAAAATGGATACCAGCAGTAACATCCCATGGAAGTAGCTTAGGTATTTTTACTGAAATGATTGTGTTACAATGGTAGTATCCTCTAAAATAATAATAGGGAAGTCTGATTCTGTGAACTCAGCTTTCACAGAAATTTTATAAGATAATGTCACTATGACAGTTAACTAATCTAATGATTTCTTTTTAATCTAAGAAACCACCTATTAAAACAAGTTATTGTATTAAAATACCCGTGTCCAAAAGTTTTACTGAAAGCTTTTTAGTTCTAGACCATAGAACTGTATGAAAGAACAATAATATGAACTTTATAACACTATATATAAAAGGTATCTTTTGTAGGATATCCACATTTTTCTTCTCACAGTTTCCCTTTGTCATAACTGCTCTAACTATACCTGAACTGACCACAAGGAAAGTAGTATATATGGGTATAGATATGTATATAGCTGACACTCTTTAAACTTAGTGCGTCATCTGTAATGATACACAGTTTCTGAATTACAAATGAAGCATTTCCCTACACTTCTATAAGAGTATACTGCTATTTATATTATGCAGAGGGGTTTCTTGGTTGCTCAGCATTACTCGGTTCAAATAGACGGCAATATTTCTTAGTTCATATGATTTTTTAAATTGCATTTACTGTTTTAAAGTTTATTTTAATCATCTTCTTAAATAATGGTGTCAAATATGGCTCAGATTCAAATCCACTGAAGTAAATGGGAAGGTTCCATAGATTTCAAACATCTTTGGATCAGATGTCATCTGAAAATCAATCAAAATATAATTTCCAAAAGATAAAGGTTTCTAGTGCAGCCTGAGGACATTACTGAAACAACTTGAAAACAATCCAAAATTCAATTAATTTTCTGGATTTGATGTTGGCTTCCTATACTTTAGTAGGCAGATAACAGAGGACTAGTACAGATAGTTTGCACTTCTGTTTGTGATATTTTTTGACAGTCACCATAAATTATTGAAAATTCCACCTCAAAGAGAGTGTAATGCTGTGTGGTCTTTCACATTTACAGGAGTTATTTTCAAAATGTTATATAAAACAGGTATTTTACTCTGATATTTAGTGTAGGTGTACTCTTACCTGGTACTGCTCCAGCTTTTCGTGTGCTCTTTTTGGACACATTGACAGGGATTTAAAGTAATATAAGCAATAATAAAAACCACGAAAATGTGTGCATATATACATACATACAAACATACATGTGTGAACACATATGGTACACATCTGAAGAAGAACAATGGGCTTTTTTTCATCTGAACAATTTTTTCCTTGTACTTAAACTGGAATATGTGGTATCTCTCACCAAATAATATATTTCAAAAAGAAAGGAAACACAACAGTCTCATTATAACATCAACATTAGTTCTGATAATGATAAATTAAAATAAACATGTAAATATATGCAGGACTTCTTTTATAATTATTTTGTATTTTATACTAATGCTACTTGTTCTTGGACATTGATGTTCTTTCATACTTTTCCCATAATACTGCACAACATTTACAGGTACACCTTAAGTGAAATAATTTATATATAAAATGAAATATAGCTAATAATAATATAACATAACATAACATTTAACAATATAAGACAACATGATATAATATAGTATAGTATAATATAACATGATATAATATAATATAACATGATATAATACAATGTAATATAATATAATATAATATAATATAATATAATATAATATAATATAATATAATATAATATAATATAATATAATATAATATAATATAATATAATATAATATAATATAATATAATATAATATAAGTTTATTCCTAAGACTGCAGGATAAATTTTCGCGGGTCTGCACAAGGAAGGGTTTGTTTTGAACTATTGCGGCTTTCCATAAAACAGAGGAATTAAATGTTGATTTCTAATATCAAGAACAAGAAGGCTTTTAAAACAGTGTTCAAGGAGTAAAGGGTAGGAAATGAGCAATGACATGCACTAATGACATTGCACTAATAATTAGATTATTACTAAAAACTGTCATCATCTCTTCTTGACTGTAGATTTTGGCGAAGCTCCTCAGCTATGGTTTTAGGATCATTAATATTGTATCTGTGCATTGATGATTCAGACAATTATATGAATTTGATCTCAGTTTGTTGTAGTCACAGAGCTGCATTTCTATTGTATTACAGCATCTGGAAGTTAAAGAAGTTTTACACCAGCTGCAAGAAGAAAGAAAATGCAAGGTAGCATTAGTAAGAGTACACCATACTGATAATAGCTGATTCAACATCAACCTTCCTGTTAACACATCAGACTTTATTAAACAACTTTGAACTGGCAAAGGTTAGTTGACAATGAATTAGTACTCTGTGTAACCCAGCACTGGGATCCCAGTGTCAGATTTTCACTGTTGTCAATCTGCAGCCTAGTGGATAACATTTAACTTTTTTTTTTCTTTTCTGAAAAGAAAGCTGATCTGATATTCTCTTCCACATTCAACCTCTGCATTAGCCCTTTTCCATCTGCTACAGAATGCCTTATGTATATGCAAAATCATCATAGGTAATCAAATCACATTTTCGGTCATTGCCACTTAAGACATTATTTCAACCACACACTTCACATAACTGCATTTCAACATTGCACTTCACATAATTCAACTTGCACTTCAAGTCACCTTTCCAAAGCTTCTATTTTTTCAGCATTTTTAATATTCTAAATCTGTATCTCCTAATTCACCAGATGAGGAAGTTAATTAATTGTGTGCAATATTTGTTCACTTTAATTATGCGTAGGAAACTTCTGTTGGAATACTGACAATGGGCAATTTTTGCTCATCTATGTTTTATACTGGACTATTTATTAATTATAAGTTTTCAAAATTTAGCTAACTACTCATCCCTATTTCTCTAGACAAGAAATATATTTTTTTAAAATTTATATCTGTGATAAAAAACTGTACTTGCTGGTCTTGTTTCCTTACTAATCTCTGACTTCTGCAGGCACTGTATTTACGAACTACAATGGATAAGAAAGAAGTCTGCACAGAAAATTTGTAAATCTAGGCAACAAGCTTCTTTTTATGGGTTTTTGACAAACTTAATTTGACTACAGAAAGCTCGATCCTATTGAAATAAAATGAGAGTTTTTCTTTTGATCCTAAGAAAGATAAAATGAAATCTAGAAATACAGACCTTTACTTATTTTTTTTTTCTGAGTTGCTCTCACTGCATTATCATATTGCTTTTTTTTTTTTTTTCATATAAATAACTTGCCATAAGGAAAGTGAAAGAAACAATAAAACACCTCTGATATTCATAGGCTCAAGTCCCTTTGTTCTCACCACACGTTATACTCAGTCCCACCTTGGTGAGGTTAGTTAGCAGGGCTCATGGAGAGGGCTTTAAACTCGATGTGAAGGGGGAAGGGGAGAGAACTGGGTCTGTTAGGGACGAGCCCAAGAGCAATATGCTAGGGTCTGAAGGAAGGTGGTCTAGGGAGGATTTTCAACCATTGAAGAGAAGGGATAGATGTTTAGGCCCTGACCACAAGGCCTCCTGCCTCCCAGGGGTCCCACCAGTGCGCTCTGCTTGTTATCTGAAATGCCTGTACACCAATGCATGCAGTATGGGGAATAAACAGGAGGAGTTAGAGGTCTGTGTGCGGTCTAAAGGTTATGACCTGGTGGCAATTACAGAGACATGGTGGGACAGCTCACATGACTGGAATGGGATGGTGGAGTTTAGGATCCTGTGTGGGAGGAATAGAGTACCTAGCAAGACCAGAAACCTGGACTTCTGCAGGGCCAACTTTAGCCTTCTCAATCAATTGTTAAGGGAAGTCCCATGGGACAGGGTGCTAGATGGTAAAGGGGCTCAAGATAGTTGGTCAACATCCAAGGACCACTTCTTGCAAGCTCAGGATCAGAGCATCCCAATGGGTATGAAATCAAGTAAGGGAGCTAGGAGACCAGCATGGTTAAACAAGGAACTGCTGGGCAAACTTAGGTGGAAAAAAAGAATTTATGGATCATGGAAAGAGGGGCTGGTCACTTGGGAGGAATATAGGACAGTTGTCAGAGGATGTAGAAAGGCAATTAGGAAAGCTAAGGCCTCCTTAGAACTAAACCTTGCAAGCCAGGTCAAGGACAATAGAAAGGGCTTTTTCAAATACATAGCTAATAAAACAAACACTAGAGGCAATATAGGCCCACTGATGAATGAGGGGGGTGCCCTAGAGACAGAGGATATAAAGAAGGCAGAGGTGCTGAATGCCTTCTTTGCCTCTGTCTTTACTCCAGCAGGCTTTCCGCAGGAGCCCCTGATCCCTGTAGCCCCAGAAGAAGTCAGGATAAAGGAGGAGTTTGCCTTGGTAGATGAGGATTGGGTTAGGGATCAGTTGAGCAATCTGGATATCCATAAATTGATGGGACCAGATGGAATGCACCCAAGGGTGCTGAGGGAGCTGGCAGAGGTCATTGCTAGGCCACTCTCCATCATCTTTGGTAAGTCATGGACAACAGGAGAGGTGCCTGAGGACTGGAGGATAACAAACGTCACTCCAATCTATAAGAAGGGCAAGAAGGAGGACCCGGGTAACTATAGACGGGTCAGCCTCACCTCCATCCCTGGAAAAGTGATGGAACAGCTTGTTCTTGGCACTATCTCTAGGCACATCAAGGATGAGGGGGTCATTAAGAGTAGTCAACATGGTTTCACCAAGGGTAAGTCATGTTTGAACCAACCTTATTGCCTTCTATGAGGAAATAACTAGGTGGATAGATGATGGTAGAGCGGTAGGTGTGGTTTATCTTGATTTCAGTAAAGCATTTGACACTGTCTCCCACAGCATCCTTGCAGATAAGCTGATAAAGTATGGGTTTGGTGATCAGGTAGTGAGGTGAATTGTGAATTGGCTGAAGGAAAGAAGCCAGAGAGTTCTGGTCAATGGGACGGAGTCTAGTTGGAGGCCTGTGACTAGTGGAGTCCCTCAGGGGTCGGTACTGGGACCGGTGTTGTTTAATATCTTCATCAACGACTTGGATGAGGGTACAGAATGTATCCTCAGCAAGTTTGCTGATGACACCAAACTAGGAGTGGCTGACACACCAGAGGGTTGTGCTGCCATTCAACGAGAACTCGATAGGCTGGAGAGTTGGGCGGGGAGAAACTTAATGAAATTCAACAAGGGCAAGTGTAGAGTTTTGCATCTGGGGAAGAACAACCCCATGGGCCAGTACAGGTTGGGGGCTGACCTGCTGGAGAGCAGTGTAGGGGAAAGGGACCTGGGGGTCCTGGTGGACAGCAGGTCACATGAGCCAGGAATGTGCCCTTGTGGCCAAGAAGGCCAATGGCATCCTGGGGCGCATTAGAAAGGGGGTGGTTAGTAGGTCAAGAGAGGTTCTCCTTCCCCTCTATTCTGCCCTGGTGAGGCCACATCTGGAGTATTGTGTCCAGTTCTGGGCCCCCCAGTTCAAGAAGGACAGGGAACTGCTTGAGAGAGTCCGGCGCAGAGCCACAAAGATGATGAAGGGAGTGGAACATCTCCCTTATGAGGAAAGGCTGAGGGAGCTGGGTCTCTTTAGCTTGGAGAAGAGGAGACTGAGGGGTGACCTCATTCATGTTTATAAATATGTAAAGGGTGAGTGTCATGAGGATGGAGCCAGGATCTTCTCAGTGGCATCCAATGATAGGACAAGGGGCAATGGGTACAAGCTGGAACATAGGAAGTTCCACATAAATGTGAGGAAGAACTTCTTCACAGTGAGGGTGACAGAGCACTGGAACAGGCTGCCCAGAGAGGTTGTGGAGTCTCCTTCTCTGGACCGGTCTCCATCTGGATCTAACTCCATTCACCACAACTCTCTGGGCTCGGCCATCCAACCAGTTTTTAACCCAGCAAAGAGTCCACCTGTCTAGACCATGAGTCACCAGCTTCTGCAGCAGAATGCTGTGGGAAACAGTGTCAAATGCCTTGCTGAAGTCCAGCTAGACAACATCCAATGCTTTTCCCTCATCCACTAGGTGGGTCACCTGATCATAGAAGGAGATCAGGTTGGTTAAACAGGACTTGCCCTTCATGAACCCATGCTGGGTGGACCTGATCCCCCCGTTGTCCTGCATTTGCCATGTGATCTCCCCAAGATGAACCATTCCATAATCTTCCCTGGCACCAAGGTCAGGCTGACAGGCCTGTAGTTTCCCAGATCCTCTTTCCTGCCCTTCTTGTAGATGGGCGTCACATTGGCAAGTTTCCAGTCATCTGGGACCTCACCCGATAACCAGAACTGCTGATAGATGATGGAGAGCGGCTTGGCAAGTTCCTCTGCCAGCTCCCTCAGCACTCTCAGGTGGATCTCATCTGACCCCATAGATGTGTGGGTGTCTAATTGACTTAGCAGGTCCTTCACTACTATTTCCTGGATTATGAGGGGTTTATTCTGATCTCCATCCCAATCTTCCAGCTCAGGGGCTGAATACCATGAGGATAAGTGGTCTGTCCGTTAAAGACTGAGGCAAAGAAGGCATTAAGTACCTCAGCCTTTTCTTCATCCTTGGTAACTATGTTCCCCCTCGCATCTAATAAAGGATGGAGATTCTCCCTGGTTCTTTTTCTATTGTTAACATATTTGTAAAAACTCTTCTTATTATCTTTTGTGACAGTGGCCAGGCTGAGTTCAAGCTGGGCTTTTGCCCCCCTAACGTTCTTTCTACACGACCTATTTAAATCCCTATACTCTTCCCGAGTAGCCTGCCCCTTCTTCCAGAGGTGGTAGACTCTTCTTTCTCCTAAGCCCCAGCAGAAGCTCCCTGTTCAGCCAGGCCAGTCATTTTCCCTGCCAGTTTCTCTTACGACACATGGGGACAGCCTGCTCCTGCATCTCTAACAGTTTCTCCTTGAAAAGAGTCCATCCTTCCTGAACCCCTTTGCCCTCTAGGACTGTTCCCCAAGGGACTTTCTCAACTAGTGCTCTAAACAGGTTGAAATCTGCCCTTTGGAAGTCCATGGTGATAGTTTTGCTGCCCCCGCTCCTAACTGGGTTAAGGATTGAGAACTGTATCATTTCATGGTTGCTTAGCCCAAGACGGCCTCCAACCACCACATCACCTACCAGTCCTTCCCTGTTCGTGAACAACAGGTCTAACAAGGCACCTTCCCTGGTGGGCTCACTTATCAGCTGAGTCAGGAAGTTATCTTCCATGCACTCTAGGAACTTCTTGGATTGTTTTCTCTCTGCTGTGTTATATTTCCAGCAGATGTCTGGTAAGTTGAAGTCCCCCACAAGAACAAGGGTTTGTGACTTTGCTGTTTCTGCCAGTTGTTTACAGAACAGTTCATTGACATCTTCATCCTGGTCAGGTGGCCTGTAGTAGACTCCCAGCAGGATATCTGCCTCGTTTGCCTTCCTCAACTTAACCCATCAACATTCAACTTGCTCACCACACTTATCAATCTCCATACAGACAAAACACTCCCTAATATAGAGTGCCACCCCACCACCCTTTCTACCCTGCCTATTCCTCCTGTAGAGCTTGTAGCCATCCACTGCAGCACTCCATTCATGAGAGTCATCCCACCATGTTTCCGTGATGGCAACTACATCATAGCTGTTGTGCTGCACAATGGCTTCCAGCTCCTCCTGTTCATTGCCCATGCTGTGTGCATTAGTGTAGAAGCACTTGAGCCGGGCTGACGACTTCCTTACCAACTGTGGCCTGCCTCCTTTGGGTTCAACTCCAGCAGGCCCAATTTTATCCCCTCCCCCCTTCAAACCTAGTTTAAAGCCCTTTCAATGAGGCCAGCCAGGTCATTTGCCATCATTCTTTTTCCCCTCTGAGACAGATTAGCTCCATCTGTTGCCTGCAGACCCTGCGTAGCATAAAGCTTCCCATGTGCAAAAAACCCAAAATTTTGTTTGTGGCACCAGTCTCTTAGCCACATGTTTATCAGGTGGGTCTTCCTTCCTTTAACAGTATTCTTCTCTTCCACCAAGGGAATTGAGGAGAACACCACCTGGGCTCACAGTCCCTCAAGTGATCTCCCCATGGCCCTGAAGTCTTTTTTAATTGTCTTCAGGTTCCTCTCAGAAACCTCATCACTACCGACTTGGATAACTAATAGTGGATAGTAGTCCGTAGGCCGGACGAGACTAGGGAGTTTCTTAGTGATATCCCTGACCCTGGCCCCAGGGAGGCAGCAGACTTCCCTGTGGAGCAGATCTGGCCGGCATATGGGGGCTTCTGTTCCTCTCAGAAAGGAGTCACCAACTGCAATTACCCTTCTTTTCCCTTTGTTAGAGCTGATCCTAACTTGTGGGGGAGACCGACTTACCTTGGGTGACTCCTCTGATGGACCCTCCATTTTGGTCTGTTTGCCCCTCTATTTGCCCCTCCATTTCGAGAGCCCCATACCTGTTCTGCAAGGGTAGCCGGGAAGGGAAGGGAGGCCGGGAGGGGATTCATCTGCCTCGTTGAGCAGGGACCTGTTTCCATTCCCCCTCACTTCTTAGATCTCCCTTGCCACTGGGTACAGGAAGAGGGAGGGGATCCTCTCTTTCTAGGGGAGCCTCCACCCACTGCCCTGTCCTCAAGGATGGTAGGGCCTGACTCCATCAGTCTACCTCCCTCGCACACTCCCTTATTGCCCTCAGCCTCTCCACCTCCTCCTTCAGCTCCATCACCAGGCTGAGCAGATCATTCACCTGCTCCCAGTGCACACAGCCCCCTGTTCCCAGGGGGATGCTGTGGCATTCCCTGCAGCTTGTTGCCTGCACAACTCCATCCTTCCGTGGGAGCTCTGTCTGGGTTCCCACATCCAGTTTTGTCTTCCTCCGCCTGGTGGAGACCATTGTTCTTTGAGTGATAATTTCCCCCAGGAGCTGATCTCTGCAGCAATCAGTTGTTAGCACCTCAGCTCCTCACTCCCTTCCCTAGTTCACAGCTCCTTGGTGCCTTCTCCACGCCCTGCCTGATCAAGAAGTGCTGATCATAAGGACCCCTGTTGGCTTGTGTCCTACAGCAGGTTACCTTAAAGAGAACAACCTGAAAAAGGACCACATTCCAAAACACGAAAGCCATGGACAAACAACTTTGGTATTTATATATTGCTTAGTTTTTATGTTGTTGATGGCATGTGTTGTTTTCCACTCCCCTGGGAGTAGTTAATTGATGTAAATGTTTACAGACAAAAAGAAGAAATTAAAATTATTTCTAGAAGTTAAGGCATCCAGGCAGGAAAATGCAGCAAGCTTAAATTCATCAGACATACCTTTAGCTATCTAAAAATTAGGTTTTCACTCTAAAATGCTCATGTAAGTTTCTCCTACAGCCAGTGTAAATTCTATAAGACTATTTCATCCCACGTACTGAGACATTTATCTTAACTTGGGATGATATTTCTAGCTCTATATCCATTTACAATAGAGGAAATCAGATTGGACTCCAACTTTTAAAAGGCTATAATTAGACATCAAGAAACACATTCTACAAGACCTATGAAATCATGAAAATAACCCTTTTTTTTTCAGTAACAAATCTTGAAAAAATAGGTTTTTTTCAAGATTTACACACAGCTGCATTTTTGTCTTCCTTTAAAAAAATCTGCTGTCTGACAGTTTTCAGTTTCAGCAAATTTCTAAAAGCTATTCTTTAGTCACAAAGAAAACAACCTTTAGGTTGTTGTTCCCCCCCCCCCCCCAAAAAAAAAAATAAACCAACCCAACAAAACCAACAAACCAAAAAGAATTAGATTAAAATAATCAGAAAAAAAGCTTGCAAGAATTTTCTTCAAATTACAATGTTGTTCAGCAAGGACAGTCTGAGATTGCATCTGATTTAATGCATCCTTTATACAGATGAAAAAAGGAACGCAAATGGAGAACAGCCTAGTTTTTTTTACTCTCAAGTCAATCCTATATTTCAGGTATCAATACATAGAGCCTGAAACTTTAAGAACGGTTGGAATGGACAGTGTTATTGAACTATTTGCATACTAAAAGACATACATTATGATAGTCATGGACTACTTCTTTCATAACAGAACTATTGCGCAATAGATATCAGTATTATATCTGTGTTTCTAACTATGTCTCTGAAAAAACAGAACAACATGGCAAAGCTACAAAGAGAAATTGGAGCCTGAGGAGGTATTGTTACTGTGGAAATATCACCATAAATTTTAGTCCTAGCTTTCAATTTAGTATTTAATGTCTTTCAGAGTACGTTCAAACATCAAGATTTTTCAAAGGCAACTTTTGAAAACAATTTTGGGCATTGTTGGTCTTGAGAGTGCAGTTTTAGATGACTTGCAGGAAACCTGAATTTCAGTGACCTAGTGATTAATATTTCCTGAAAACCTTGGTTTTATTTCTCCTACTCAGCTTTAAAAATTGAACTTAGAATCATATTTTAAAGGCACTTAAATGCAAGTAAGCATCTGGTTGGATTTTTTGAGGAGTCAAATGCCTAGGCGTTGCTAAAAATGTTCATTGGTCCTTTCTGCATCTTCAAATACTTGCTTGTAGAAAACAATCTTCTAGAATTTACAGCATATTTTAGTAGTACATGTATTAGTACATTTAATACATACATTTATAATGTATCCACTTTCTCTTTATCTGCCCATGCTGAATACCCAGAATAATGGCATTTATGCTTCTGCTTTATAGTCTAGCTGTTTAAAAAAAAATAGGAATAAAATTTACTGTGAAAGGACTTTGCATCTAACTTCAAGAATCGGCAAGGAATAGGATTTGGTTTGGTCAATTTTTCAACATGTGGTAATTTCTGCGACGTTAAATGCTTGCCCATATTCTTTCTGCACAAATAATGTGATTATGTTAATTAATTACACGGTCAGGGAGAGTGCCTTCCATCTTTTGTTACAATTTGTCTCTTACTTGTAATGTTCAAAAGGTTGACTTCTGAAGACTTGTCACAGATACAGTAGCTAGTTTTCCCCGGAAAGCACTGAATACATTTAACCAATTACAGCAATGTCCTTAACTGCACTAAAAATCAAAGGTCTGTTAAACCTGTGAAGAGTTTTTAAAATAAATGACCAGTGTACAGCAGATTCAAGGAGAAGACATTTTCACTAATGAGAGAAAAAGATGACAGGTTTATAAAGAGATTTGAGTAACTTGAACTTGAGGCTAACATAATTAATATCTAACCTAAATTGCAATTAGGTTCTGTATATGTTTAGTTCACCCAGGGTGTCCATGTTCAGATCATTAATAAAGTTTGCTAATGCTCCCATGGTTAATCCCTTTAACAGAGCAGCTTTTCTTTACTGAACCATTGTAAACCAGGGTACAAAGTAACATAGACAAATAACAGAGTACATAACTTGATAAGCAAAAAAGTTCATAAATAATTAAAACAGTACTTTTTATACTATCACTCTCAAAATTCATACCTTCATCATAAGGATCTGCTAAGGTCATCAGTTTTGTATCCTGTACAAAACACTGTCTCTTAAATTGTGCAGCAAAGCAAAATATTTTTTTTAATAATACATCAGTAATAAAAAAAGGTGAATGAGCACTACACGTTTTAAAGTTTCATGACTGCATTGACTTCAGTGGAGCCATGTTGATTTATGCCAACTGAAAAACTGTCCCTTATGTTTCGTATGTTTTTAGAAAATATAGTAATATTTTCTGTGTTAGAAAACCAATGGACATACTTAATATTGGCTAGATTTTCACTCTACATTTTTTCGAGAAACATTTCAGTCTCAAGTAGCACATAAGTAGCCTTGAAACAGATTAATATAAGGTTTTAGTTTAGAAACCTAGGCATATTTTCCCCCCATCTTCGACTCTGGGGGAAAAAATATAAAAATAATAAATACTGAAGATATGTGTATATATAAAAATATTTTAAACCCAATTGCATTTAGTCATAAATGTAGGTGAGTTTGACACCAAGAGGGTGGAATACATAATTCTTGTGAGTTGTCCCCAGCCAGCAGCCAAGCACCCACAGAGCTGCTTGCTCACTTACCCTCCCATGGCAGTATAGGGGAGAGAATAGTAAGGAAACACATGGGTTGACAGGTTAGGTAAAGCAAACTCTGCATGCACAAGCAGAGCAAAAATAAGGATTTTATTTTCACCGTTTCCACAGACAGGCAGATGTTCAGCTGCTCCCTGGAAAGCAGGACCTCAGCATACATAATGCTTACCTGAGAAGACAAATTCCATAAGCACAAAAATCCCTCTTTCTTCCTTTTTTCCCCAAGATTTTATTGCTGAACATGACATGATATGCTGTGGAATACCCCTTTGGTCAGTTTGGATCAGCTGCCTCAGCTGTGTCCTCTCCCAGCTCCTTGCCCACACCCAGCCTACTCCCTGTGAGGATTCGAGTGGGAAAAATAAAGCCTCACAGCTGTGCAAGCACTGTTCAGTGGTAGCCAAAATGTTATTTCAACATTGTTTCAGCTACAAATGCAAAGCACCATATAGGCTGCCAGGAAGAAAATTAACTCTATCCCAGCTGGACCCAGCACAACAGTGAATGACAGCAATACCTGAAGAAAAAGTATCTTGAGTAGTAATAGGAAACTGAGAGATACACCGGTGAATTGAAAGATAGAGATACAGACTTGGAGAAAATAAATGAAGCAAAAGCCGATGGATAAAGGTAGGAAAAGCTCAGACCTTCAGTTTATCATTATTTCTTAATTTAAGTCTTTTGTAGTTATACTTTTTCCACACAACCAGGAAAAAGCACTCAGGGAAGTAAACATGAAATCCAGAACTAGGTTCTATCCTGTAATCATATACTTCAGCATTCCCCACATGTGCAGAGAAGAGCATACACCTTCTCAAGCAGCCTAGCAACGGGGGTGCTCACCTTCTCTGCAAGAATGCTACCATGACAGAGAGCTTCAGTTACAAGGTTAACCATGGAATTAATTTTGAAAATAGGAACAAAGAAACACCGAGAGAGAAACTGCCATTAAATGCTACTTATTTCCCTTAAACTGCTATCTGTCCCTTTCTTTGCATCGTAGGAATTTTGGTTTATGATAATACAGATAGCCAGACGTCAAACAGAGAAGCTCACCAGGTACATCTCATGATCTCTTGCATCATGGGAATGCAGAGAAGCAACGTTAGCCCTAGTCACAGTTACAGGTCTTCTGAAGATTATCATAATTCATCTTTTTCTGTAATTGCTTCTTGAAACGCTGCAGAATGTCTGTGACATGAAGATTTCACTGCTACATCTCTTTTGCCTTGTCTCTAACAAGTCCAAGGTTGTGAATGGTATTCTGTTTGTGAACTACCAGATCGCGATCTTTTCCATTATCTCTATTCTCCAGCAAGGTGAAAGGCTGCACCTTAATAAGTAAATTTGAAAAAAAAGTAGCTGAAAATAGAACCATGAATCATCTGATGGTCGTAACATAATGGGAACGTTAAATATAATGACGAAGGTTCCTGAAAGAACAGTCATGTCCTACTACCCTAGGTAAAAGTTTTGAGATTTTAAGTTCTCTTGTCTACTACTTAATTGACAAAAGGAGGAACAAAACCCCCTATGTTTATGTAAGAAACTATGACATATGCAACTAAATAAGCTAAAATATCAGTAATCAATTTCCGTTCTGTAAAATGCAAAGTGTTTTCACCAAGAGACCCTGAAGTATATTACATCCTGTATTATGTGGCTTTGGATTCAAAATATTGAATATATAATGAAAAAATAAAATAAAATATTGAAATAAAAACATTGAAAAATATATATTCACATATATGAATATATTACCTACAACTGTAGGTAATAGAGAAGAGAGGGAAAACTGTTTTTAAAAAAAGCTCCAGTTCCACATAGATAACAAGATTAAAACAAAACAAAACCCCCAACATTTCAATATACTTCATGAAAATGAGATTCGATATTTCTAAGGGATTCAATCCACATTAGTTCATAAAATGAAATATCTAGCAGTTCCTGTGCACACGCAGTCTGATAGTTTCTACTCCTGATGTCTCTATCTCCTCCCCCACAAATGACACAGGGGGACAGGGAATGTGGGTTGCAGTCAGTTCATCACACATTGTCTCTCCTGCTCCTTCCTCCTCAGGGCAAGGACTCCTCATACTCTTCTCCACAAACTGATTCAATATGAATCCTTCCCACAGGCTGCAGTTCTTCAGGAATTGCTTCAGTGTGGGTACCCACCACAGGATGCAGTACTTCAGGAACAGTTTTCTCCAGTGTGGGTCCCCCACAGGGTCACAGGTCCTGCTAGCAGCCTGCTCCAGCATGGGCTTCCCACAGGGTCACAGCCTCCTTCTGACATCTACCTGCTCTGGTGTGGGGTCCTCTATGGGCTGCAGGTGGATATCTGCTCCACTGTTAACCTCCATGGGCTGCAGGGGGACAGCCCACCTCACCCTGGTCTTCACCACAGACTGCAGGGTAATCCGCTCCAGTGCCTGGAACATCTCCTCCCCATCCTTCTTCACTGACCTTGGTGGGATATTTTTCTTCTGCACCCATTACCCCAACTAGGTTTATAGTTTTCCTTGATGGTTTAATTTCTAGCTCCTCAACTTGTTACTTATTTAGAACACTAATCTGGGCCCCTGTATCGATTAAGAATACCAAACTTATTTGCTTCGGCCCCACGGGCATGTGTATGCAAGGCTCTCTGTTAGCGGACCAGTGACAGAAGTTCACTATGCAGAGAGGACAGCCCGAATTCCATCCCGCAACTTCTAGTTTTTTTAACCCCTTCAATTCCTGTCACAGGGGTGCAAAAGGGTTAACTGTGTTATCCTGCAGAGGGGTGGTTGCCTGTGTTTCCTCCTGGCCTCTAATTTTTCCCTCTAGCAATTCCACCAGCTTCCCGATATGGTGGGTGGGCAGCCTGTGTAGCAACGCTCGAGGTATCCCCAGTGCTAACACCTTTCTCCAGAGTTCATTCCTTCTTAGATCGGGGTTTCGACTCAGTTTACCCTGGGAGAGTTTAAACTCCTGGAGAAGGGGCTGGTTGGTATGCAGTTTGTAACCAGCTTTTTGTACCCTCCTCTGCCCGTCTGAGCACAGATCAGTCCACCCCATCTCATGGCCATGTGTGACTCTGTTGTGTAACATCCCTGTCCAAGTCATCACATGCGCGGGCAGATTCTGAGGGTTCTGCCGATTACATTCTGTGGCACTCTGAATCCTTTCCCTGAGAGCCTGGACATGTATATTTAAAGCATCCAGCAGCCCTCTAATGAGTGGTTTAAGGTGGAACAGCTTGTTCTTGGTGCCATCTCAAAGAATGTCAAGAAAAAGAGGGTTATCAGAAGTAGTCAACATGGGTTCACCAAGGAGAAGTCATGCTTGACCAACCTGATAGCCATTTGTGAGGACATAACTAGATGAGGGGAGGGCAGTCGACATGGTCTACCTTGACTTCAGCAAGGCTTTTGTCACTGTCTCCCATGGCATCCTCACAACCAAACTTAACAAGTGTGGACTGGATGATTGGGCAGTGAGGTGGATTGGGAACTGACTGAAGGACAGAGCCCAGAGAGTAGTGGTCAGTGGGGCAGAGTCTAGTTGGAGGCCTGTGACTAGTGGTGTTCCCCAGGGGTCACTACTGGGTCCGGTCCTATTCAATATAATCATTAACGGCCTGGACGAAGAGACA
Organism: Podargus strigoides; assembly: GCA_028020825.1. Classification (NCBI taxonomy): domain Eukaryota; kingdom Metazoa; phylum Chordata; class Aves; order Caprimulgiformes; family Podargidae; genus Podargus; species Podargus strigoides. Next base: position 22,229,620 of record CM051621.1, on the reverse strand, counting down.
GAGTGTATCCTCAACAAGTTTGCTGATGATACAAAGCTGGGAGGAGTGGATGACACGCAGAGGGCTGTGCTGCCATCCAGCGTGACCTGGACAGGCTGGAGAGCTGGGCAGGGAGAAACTTAATGAAATTCAATAAGAGCAAGTGTAGAGTCCTGCATCTGGGGAAGAACAACCCCATGGATCAGTACAGGCTGGGGGCTGAGCTGCTGGAGAGCAGCTCTGGAGAAAAGGACCTGAGAACCCTGGTAGACAACAGGCTGGCCATGATCCAACAATGTGCCCTCGTGGCCTGGGGTGCATGGCCAGCAGGTCCAGGGAGATTCTCCTCCCCCTCTACTCTGCCCTGATGAGGCCTCACCTGGAGTCCTGTGTCCAGTTCTGGGCTCCCCAGTTCAAGAGGGACATGGAGCTACTGGAAAGAGTCCAGCACAGGGCCACTAAGATGGTGAAGGGATTGGAGCATTTCCCATATGAGGAGAGGCTGAGGGAACTGGGCCTGTTTAGCTTGGAGGAGAGGAGGCTGAGGGGGAATCTCATTAATGCTTATAAATATCTCAAGGGTGGGTGTCAGGAAGATGGGTCCAGACTCTTCTCAGTGGTGTCCAGTGACAGGACATCTGGCAATGGGCACAAACTGGAACACAGGAGGTTCAGTCTTAACACAAGAAAACACTTCTTTAATGTGAGGGTGACTGAGCACTGGCACAGGCTGCCTAAAGAGGTTTGACTTTACTTCTGGCTCTGAAAACTTAAAGTTTGGGGTTGGATGAAATAAAGTAGAAGTGACTGATAAAAATTATGTGAATGAGTAGGAGTAGCAATAAATAGTTTAAGATCCAAGTAGTTCTTCACATTTAAAGGTTTTTTCAGAGAAAATATTTTTTGTGTTTATCTCTTGTTTTGCAGCAGATTTCCTTTTCAGATGGAACATGCATAAAGGAATCCAATACAAAAGGCATTTTTGCACAGTTCTCAAATATAATTTGTTACAGTAATAGTTTGATGGCAAGTTGAGAATGCCTCAGAGAGCTTCAAAGTAAGATCATCTACTGCCTTTGATTACATCCCCCTAGAGTTCCAGTGCAGAACAGAATAGGGGAACAGTTTGGAAGAAATCCATGCGGATTCAAAATAGGTAATTATTACCCAGTGCTTCCATTCATATTCCTACATAAATTCAAAGACAGAACTGAATGAGAAAAGGCAATAAATTTGAATTATTGTGTTATATAATTGCTTTGTGATGTAGTCCAGGTAAAATCTTTCATCTGTGTCTGAGAGCTTTATTATTTTTTTCTATTAAGGTGATTCTTAAAAAAAAATTCATTTATCTCTGCAACTCCCTTCAATGATCCTTAAATGTTAAGTGAATTAAATGACAAATATTTTGTAGATTTTTCACACTGCTGTAATACAGATCAGCTGACATTAGAAGCTAGGGATACCCATGGCATATGGGCCTCCAGGTCATATCGCCTTTGCTTATAGCCAGAAAAATGAACTCATTGGAACTGCCACAGAGTTTAATATCCTTTGGAACCTTGCCTGTGAAGTCGAAGTCTCTCAAAGGTGAAGTGCATTTGCTTCCAAGATTGTACTATGCAAAAACTGCAGTAAAGCAGCCAAACTGAGTTCCAGATTTGGATCTCCATAACTTAAAAGAAGAAATCATTAAAATACAACCCTTTCCTTTTACAATTGTGTTTCAAATTTAAATTTCAAATTTCAAATTTAAAAGAATTATACTTGCCCCAAGCCCCAATTCAATCTAATTTTAATTGATAACCATTGTTTTTATTTGAGAGATATATTCAGAAAATGAAGTTACAGCCACGAAAGACCCTAATAGAGATCTGTTAACACACAAAATGGGACTTATTTTAACTATCAGGGTCTTTTAATTTTTCTAGAGAAGTAATAAATATTGCCTTCAAAGATTAGTTGAATCCATCTCAGATAAAATTTCATAGAGACTCGGTATATATTTAAATGTGCATTGGAGAAGTATATCAAACACTGGGCCAGGAAAGAGAGACCCAAGCAAAGAGAAGAATAAAAAGATTTTGGAGTTTATTGTTTTGGGAAAGCAATGTAGATTTCTAACCGTAAATCTCCACTGCAAGGAAACACTAGCATGTAGCCAAGAGGAAGGGACTATCAGTGCAAACAATGGACAGTATATTGGACTGGAAAAGACTGGAAGTGCAACGAAGTATTTGAACTTGAAACACAGGCAGAAAATCTCAATTCAGAATTCTTAACCTACTGTGGAGTCTCTTGGCCCTTTTGAGGATTTAAGACACATGCTCACTCTAACCTAGGGTTATCGATTCCACTCCACATTCACATACTGTGGCAGATGCACCCACCCTGATCCTGGAACCACCTTCTAATGCTATATTTGTCTGGACACCTCGCCTGGCACCAGGTTAATGGTCCCCTGCAGAGAGGGCCCCTGGCTAATTAGAACTGCCCACAGATTAGACTTGACATGGGTATAAATGGTGCCCTGCCAGAGAACCAGTTTGAGTCAGGCCTCCTTGGAGCAGTAGGTCTGCAGTTGGGGACACTCCCCTTGGATCCTGATGCTGCCCTAGGAAACGCCCCAGGGTTGAGAGATGTCACCATCCCCACCTCCTTGGTGAGTGAATACGTCTTCTGAATATCCTTGAGTGAGCCATCGCACCTGTAGATGAGTGATTACATGTCGATTGTATGTTTTGGGTAGCTTGGGTGGGAGATTTTCCCCCTTTTTAGAATGAGTATGCACCTTTTTGAGACATCGTTCCAAGTGAGTTAGTTCAGCTGTGTAGTAGTATATTCCCGACTGACATCCAAACTTGTGTTTTACTTCTGGTCTGTTAGAGTGTTAAGTAGTTTTGCTCAGAATAAATCCTTATTTTTGAGTAACCGCCCTGTCTGTGTGTGAGCGCCTCTGCCTGGCACCTGGGCTCGGCATTGGCTTGGGTTGTTTCAGCATTTGAGGGGCTGCTCTGCAGATTTTGTGGGTGCCTTCATGACATACTCATGAAGCTTGTAGCTGTGACCCCTAAACCCCCTGGCTATTCTTTTCCTCAGCCATTTGTAATTGGGTCAGCACACCCTGACTAAATACATTTCACTGGTTCTTCATAGGCTAATATCGGTTGCAGATCCCGAATTGTGTAAAACAGACTGAAGAGTAGAAAACTGCATTCATCATTAACAATATAATATTAAGCGTTCAATCTTCACAAATATTTAAATAGTTTATAATAATTTGTGTTATTAGTGATGGAAAATGTCATGAGAGAAATCTATTGGAGACAGAACTGGTCTGATCAGTCCTGACTTCTGTTTTTGCAAAGTAAGAAATAAGACTGCTTAATTTTTTTCTAATTCCTGCCCCCAGTAAACAATAAATACATTTTAATCTCTCTGGGAAATGGAAAACCAGTTGTTAATACACTTAAGTCACTCAGTTCTTACCTCCCTCCTCATGTCATTCTTTTCTCAAGCTTTTTTTGATGGGTATAGATCAAAGTGGCATTTTAAAAGAACTCTTTTGGTTTTCAAACAGTACAGAGTTCCAAGTGGCTGACATGAACAAAATTTAAAATGAAAGTAGGGACTAAAGTATTTGCAATTATCTGAAACTGGTTTTATACATCTGCTTAGTATGACACAGCTTTAAGGATATCAGCTACAAGTTGTTTTGACAAACAACCTTAATTCTGAAACTGAATACTTTTGTTTGAAACCTTAACACTTGAAATGTCTTAGTATAATTATATTAAAGCATAATTTTTATAAAAACATAATCAATGTCATTTTCTATGTTCAAACAAACAATGAACAAAACTTTACTGCAAGGAAACCATGAAAACCATATCATTTTCCTCCGTGTAATTTTAGAGCCCAGATACTCAGATTTTCACAATCTTTAACAAAAAAGAAAGGTAGAAGACAGCTATTCTCTCTAAGAAACTTCTGTGATGCAGATTGCTTAGATGTGTTTTGTTACCTGGGGTATCCTATCTGTTTACTGACACCAAAGGGATTTTGAAACTCAGCGGTAGGTAAGTAGAATGAAAGTTGTGCAGAGACATGTTTTAGAATGATTAGAAACTAGAAACAAATGAACAATTTAGAGCACTCAATGATTTTACAATTTTTTTGGTCAAAGAAACATTTTTGCATTCCTTTATCAGTTTTCTCTTGAAGTTCCTCATAGGTTTTCTCAAACATAAGTTCCTTATCTGTAGTTTCAAGACTGTTCTAATTTCTGTTTCTCACACACTCTAGTAATCGAATATCACTGTTTGAAATCTCAACAAACAGACAAAAATATATTATCAATAATAGTATGATGACATTATGAATAATGGTATTAGTAAATATTCTGTAAATATCCAGAAAGGCATTTTCGGGTTTTCAATCATATTTTTCTTTCTCTAAGAACAGCTGTTACTGCGCTAAGACTGCTGGGAGCTGTGCTCTGGGGCTGGTTCTTATATGTCTCCTCCAAACACCAGCTAAAAGGTGCTTGACCTCCCCTAAACCAGAGGGTAGTTACAACAAAAGCTCCAGGCTACCTGCTCAAGGGCAGTTGATCATACTCATTAGAAGCTGCTAGAGCTTCCTCAGGCTCACACTTATCTAGTCTCTACTTGGCAGCAGCAGGCACTCTCACATTTCTCAGAGGGTTCCCAGACATTCTCCAAGGATCCTGAACCCTGTCTCCAGAATATTCCAAACCAGACCCCAGAGACTGCTCTGCAAACTGCTGTGTTTGCTGGCTGCATCTGTTAGCGGAAAGCTGTTAGTTGAGATAATGCTAGTCACTCTGCAGAATCACAGAAAGAATACACTCTCTCTCATACACAGAGAAAAGTTCCTAATTCTTAACTGCAAGTATAACACACATGCACATTTCTCTGGACAGTTGATTTCATTTTTATTCTATAGTTTCAGGAAATCATAAGTCTACTCCAAATGACACCATTAATAAGAGTGCCTTCTTTTCACTTTTTCACAAGTAGAAAAAAAGCCCCCACTTATTGAACAACTGACCAGTTATTAAATAAGATCATCTTAATTCAGTAATTAAGTTTATTGCAGGTTTTTTTTAGGTAAGTAGTTTTGTACTATCTTTAATATTAAAAGCAATCTTTGAAAATATATTGACATTTAGATTGAAAAGAATTTCATCAAAATTACATTTTCATATCTCTTAATAGCAATAATAAATAGAGACAAGACCAGTTAACTTCATCTTCATACATATTTTTTTCTAGTGATTTAGCAGTTCATTAACTGAAAGAGAAAGGACATTGATTCAATTTTTATAATTTTAGTCTCTTCATTATAAATGAAATGCAATAGTCATACAGGAAAAAAAAAATCAATTCAGGTCCTGACTTACCCTTTAGAAAAGTAGAACAGACTCACACATTCAAACATGTTATACTTTTCTTGATTTGGTTGTTTTACTAAAACATCACAAAAGCTGGTGGTGTCAGAAGTTTGACATCTAATTCGTGACATAATTTCTATTTTGAAATAACTAGTATATTTACATTGATGTACAAGTCAATTCTTCAAGTCTCTTTATATCTTTTTAAATTATCACTACGGTATTTATAAAGACTTTTCTGGTGGGTATTATTCTAGCATGTGTATGGAAAATATAAAAATTTACCACTGGATAGTATTGTTATTTCTATTTGTGTCTCTAGAATTATACTGACTTTCCAAAATATCCAGAAAATTAAACTTACACATTTGTCTTTGGGATTCATCAGATTCAAGCTTTCCATTTCACAATGCATGGCAATCATGCATGCAAACATAACCAAGAAAGTTGTAATTGCTGGGAGAGGTAGTTACCAATTACAGACAGACAATTGTTTAAGATAAAAGAACAAACTGATCCATGCTCTAAATTGAAAACAAAAGTTGAAGTTTAACTTCTACAAATTTCTTCAATGCTTCTTCATTATTCTTGTCTATGTTATTTTTCTATTGTGGAAAAATCAGGTCTAGGAGTCACTCTTAAAATAACCAAACAGAATCCTATTCATAGCATGTTCAGAATAAACTGCAAGACTACCTTAACAATATGTTTAATTACATATTGGCTAGCACACATTTATTGTATTGTTACAGTCTTAACAAAATCAAGGACTTGTTCTGTAATAATAAGAATTATAACCACAAGTTTTAGTTACTACATATTGTCCAAAACAGAATTCAACATTTCTACTCTGCATTCAGGTATTCATAAAATTAATGTATAGTGAGCTATTTAAAATAGAAAGAAAAGAGCAGCATAGTCCATGTGAACTTGCCTGTATCTAGCAGTAAGGACATCAGTGTATTTAAAGTTATAACTTTCCCACACCTTACTCAACACTGTAAAGAAACACCTGCAGTTTCCACAATTCAAAGTATTTTTCTTTTAGCAGTTCCCTACATAGTTTCCCTCAAAATAAGAAGGAAGATTTTATTTGAAAGTTGCAGTGTATAAGGAACTACTTCTTCTTACAAGCACCTACATGTAATGACACATTTTGCATGTCTGGACAATGCTTTGATTAAAAACTAAAGTTCTAGTATTTTGGAAGTAAGCTAGAAGAATTTTTTGATTACAGCTTTCTGGCTGTTCTGTTCTGGCAAAATTGCCTGCTCTGTTTTGGGAAACTCTATCTTTATCTGGTCATAAAACACACTTAAATCATTCTGCCTGAAAAAAATCTGTAATAGCATCTTGATTTTCAGGACTCTATGTACAATCATTACTGTTTCATCATTAATATAATAGGTTGTCTTTTTCTTTTAGGCATTGGGGATGTAGGACTGAATCCAAATTATTTTAGACTAAGATATTCTGTTATCCTTAATCTGAGTTGGTGCCCGGAAAGGATAAACATCTTGCCTCCAAATTAAGCCAGATCTGACATCCAAGTATGATTCTATAAATACAAGCTATCCTTCATCTCAGCATTGTGTTACTCTAATTTAGAGGTGCAATACAGCATACAAGTATAACAAAAGCAAAACATCGCAATGTCACAAGAAAAGATTTCTGCTTACTGGAGGAAAATATAAAAAGTCAGTATGCGAGCTCTCCTGTAAATAAATTCGCATCTTTTGTGACTATATTACTTTTTAAAAGACAGATATTAAATTCCAGTGCAAGCAGTTAACATTTAAAAAAATTGCTTCTAATTTACATGTCTAAATTTATCCCAAGTGTTGACTGAGTGTTTGCTTAGAAACACAAATCTTACTGTTTCTGAGTCCTAGAATGTCTCCTCAAAGTTTTCAACATTGTAAATATTTAACTACCAGTGCTTAAACTGTAAATTTAATTTAGCACTGTAACATAGTTGCAAATTTGCTAAACGGTTGTTGGTTTTTAAAGACATTTTTAAGGACTAACAACAATTTAGATTATTTATATTGCTAATAATATATGATTTTTGGTATCGGGAACTGTCAGTAGTAATGCTGTTAAGTAACAGTGCATGCTAGCTAATCTTGTAGACTCTAGCAATCATACCTTCTTTTAGTATTTTACAGTATTTCCAGATATATTCAGATAGCTATTCTAAGGTTTAAGTTATGAGTTGTTCTTAAGTAATACCTTTGCTATCACGGTGTTGACTCAGATATAATTCTTAACATACCTGATCCCTTCATTCTTCTACAACTGCACAAGAAGACTCTTCTGATCTATAATTATCTTAAGAAAGAGGCCAGTTGCACCATATTTTAGAAGTTGCTTTAGAGAACTGGCAGTGTTAGTCCTTATCTTTATTCATGTGGTTGTTAATGAGAATCTGGCATCAATTTAAGAATTAATACCTAATCAAGCATGGCACCTGAGGCTAACTAGCAGATGTTTCTTGAGTTGGAACCTTAATGGCTCACCAATCAATAGAGTAGCATAGGAGTATTTCATCTGCAATTCCAGTCAGAGCAGATGTGTTTAAACAGAAACATAAGTGTGTAATAATTAGCTTATTCAGTGTGACTGGCAACAGTTATCTGTTCAAAGGACAGAGGATACAAAAAAAAATAAGGAAGTTTTCATAGAATATATGAATCCAAATAATTATTCCCAAGTTAAATGTTTGTTTTTGTTTTTTTCCTCCTGATTAAAATGCCTCTAAATACATGCAAAGAATGTAACTATTTACATGTTTAAAACAAGAAAGTTTATCTCATTTCCTTGCTGGCCAAACTGTCAATCTGCATTGTAAACGTTATATATGGGACTGTAACTCACATTGCAAGATCTGCATCTTGAATATGGTTGAGAAGGTTCTTAAAGTTGGGAGGCAGGAGGCTGAATAACAACGGTGTAGTACAAAAAAGAAAACATTCCTTGGTTTCAGGAATTCTTAAGGAATATATATCAGAATAGGAAGTTTTGATAAATTGATACCAGGTGCAGGAATCTGATATATGAATAAAAGTTTCTGTCCTAAATACCTCTAAAAATCTATGCTATAATATGATGTGGACTCAAGTTAAAATTATATGTGGTTCAAGCTTGTTTTTTATCAGTGACAAAGTGCATGTAGAACTTGTTAAGAGAAAGTTAGGATGAAAGGTTGGAGAAGGAGATAACACAAAATTAAATGTTAGAAGCATGGAAAATTGACAATACGCATAGAAAACAAATCCTTTGTGGAGCTAAGGACAAGAAGTCCTAAAAATAAGAAGAAAAACAGAAATAGGGGAATATGTAGGCAACAAGCAGCACATTACCTGTTATGTGTTACATTACAGTTACACTGTATTATATATCTTAACAAACTTTCTCTGTCGTCTGATATGACTGGTTGTCTGATGAAAAATGGTGAACACAATAAAAAATGAGTAACACCTGAGTATTTTAGCAGAAGAGAAAGCCTGAAGAAATATTAATACTCTTTCTTATCTAGACTCTGCTGTTAGTCAAGGGAGTTCATAGGAACAGAATATTAGGACTAGATGAAGTGGGACAAGAAGACTCCTTCATGAGTGATCTAAACTTTGAAGCAATATGTTAAATTTAAGAACTATAATCAAGAAAATAAGTGTAGTAATATCACCCATTGTGAGACAGTTTAATTTGTATGCATTGCAAAAGAAAAAAAACATATTGATTTCATAGAGCTCATTAAGATATTTGTCTATGTTTAGCCAGTACCCGGGACTAAACCATAGCAGTTATACTACCACCCGACAACCCCTCCCTAGCTGAGAAAGAGCATCAGGGAAAAAAGGGAGAAACCCCATGAGTTGAAGTAGAAACAGATTTAATGAAATAACAAAACTGATACAGCAACCAATGTAAAGTATACAGAGTTCTACTCAACCTGACCCTTGAGATCAACAGCAGGAGCAGAACACCAGGAGTAAGAAACCCCAGGAAGAGGAACTCCACTTTCAGTGAACCCCCTCCTTTTATAATGAGCATGATTAAGTGGCATGGGATACACCTGTGAGTCAGCTGCCTGCCTGTATGGTTGATCTATGCGTCTGTTCCTGGGGATTCAGGACACCATTGCAAGAGATAATCTTAGGGGATTAAGTCAGAAAATAATCCTTAAAACCCCAGAGAAGTTTATTTTTATGAACTATATATCCTAATAATGAAAAACTCAGTGTCATATGGAGAATAAATTTAAACATTAGAATTTAGCTTACTGACAGGTGGTAAATTTCTCTTTCTGCAGTCTAACCACTTCACTCAAACTTATTTGTGATTCCACAGAAAATTGTAAATACTAGGGGTATTTATGCTGAAAACTTACACATACTTCCAGAGAGGTTCTCTCAAGATGTGGCTGTTCAGAGAGCAAGAACAAACTTATTGGTTGTGAAACAACTGGACCAAGGGCAATACCAGAGCAAGTCATCAGCCATATCAGGCACAGTTCACACAGGCAGAGGTGTGCGTTTACCTAGCTTTCTTACTTTCCGTGGGACTTAAGGTACATATTTCCAACGGGAATTAAAATAAGAATTATACACTTAAATGTCTTTGTTCTTATGGTCTTATGCCTGGTCTTTGTCTTAACTGGTCTGTTAGTGTTAAAAGGGGACAAATATAATCAAAACAAAGGGAACTCCAAAAAATAGTTGTTACTTACAATATACCATTCCTACTTGGAATACACTGTATTATATTTAGGAAAGTAGAAAGAAAAAAATCATCTCTGATCAAATTACATAATAGGATTGAAGTTTAATTAAACTGTAATGCAAACTGAAGTGATGTTCACAGAGCAAGAACTTTATCCTAAAATTTTATTTGAACTGATTAGATAATTTCTTGTGTCACTTGAAAACTTTCTTGACATATACATACCATATGTGAGAACAGCAAATCCTACCCATCAGATTAATCCCAAAAGAACATGCATTTCATAGCAAAAGTAAATGATTATGTAGAAAAGAAGGAATGTATTAGACTGCTAGAGTTAGTAAAGGTTTAGTGTTAAACATACTGATACTTCTTAAATGAGAGGCCACAAAGTCTGAACAACAAATTCTGCACAGTGAATACTAATTTATCACTGAAGTTACAGGAAATGTTTTCGGTTTAATTGGCAAGGGAATAAAGTTCAATTCACAAAAGAAGAATTTCTATCAGAATATTTTTGTTTGAGGGATTTTGGTTTATTTGTTTTAGACAAAAAAAAAAGTATTCTCCTCAAATAAAATATTTTGAGTTATTTCTAGTTTTCAAAATGTGAGTACACAGAAGTTCCAGGAAAAAAGAGCTGAAAAACAAAAAGAAACACATGGATGTCTCAAATCCCATAAACATGACTCAAAATGTCCCTCCTCAATTTTGATCTAGAATTCAATTGACTTTAGTCAAAAGTCATTATTATATTTATTGAAATCATTAACAAAAGCTCCCATTTGCACAGGTAATTTGCTTACATTAATTGCTCCATTGTTAATTAATAAACAAATTGTGATTTGCAATTTATTTCTTAATAAATTTAAAAAATAAATGGTCTAAATTAATCCTCCATAATTCTACTTGATGCTAAACTAATGATTCAGTATTGCTTGACAAAGGTACCTAGTATTTAGATTTTGATACATTTTAGTAACATGATTGTGTTTTTAATAAGTTTTTAAATTCCACTGAGTACCTTTATATATTGAAAAGTCCTGCCCCTCAAAAAAAAGTTAATTTTTAAAAAATTGTTTTTTATTCTCATATAAAGAGTAATTTAAAGAGTTGTAAAAAAATTTATGAAAGGAGTGATCATATAAAAATTCATTAAAAATTCAGTGTATGCTCCTTCATACTATCTGATTCTTTTAGAGACTTTTTAGAAGGATTTAGAATTATGTCGTGAAAGAATGTAACATAGAAAATATTCACCAGAGCCTTTCAACTTTTGATGGTTCTGTCATGCAGAACACAACAGACAACAGAGGAAGCAACCAGAGGGACAGGAATATGCTGAGAAAAGATTTTTAAAGCTTGTTTGTGAGACACCTTTTCATAATACAGGACTTTGAATAGTGAAAGAAATAATTTGAAATGTTTAAATACACTGAATGAATTGTAAGCATTCATGAAAGGTAAAAAAAACAAATACAAATTCCTGTTATATTTATCACAAATCAAAGCTAAATTTGTGATATTTGTTGTCTTTATTAGATGCATGTTCCATAGGTGTGCTTGGAGTGCTTTGCACTACTGCTGTACAGAAATACAAGGAGAAGGGTTCTTACTTACAATTATTTTAGAAAGTAAACAAAGATAAAGAGTATCAAGTGAAAGAAAGGTACCTTGATGGGTTATATTCTCACACAAGAAGTAAGTGGTAAAAGCCATAAAATCACTCATATGTGTTAGTTTCTGTTCCAATGTCCTGTGCACTAAGCAAAACTGAGAAGAAATTACTGAGATTAGTGCAGAATTATTACTAAATCTGATTGATAAGTGACATTTTCTTGATAAAGCAACATTTCACATAAACATATTGGTTTTGAAGATGGTGTGAGGAATACATTCTAATTGTTTCATGTCCCTTTCCATTGAAATAACTTTGAAATATTCTGTTTCAACTTTTTATTTTGCTGTAATTCACATAGACTATTACATTAAAGGAATGCATTTTTACATTAATCTCATATGAATGAAACACCAAATTGAGACAAAATTGGAAAGAATTTTTCTGTGCTTTCAAAAGGTACTTTTAGAGGATGCCTAAATATTGTTTCGTTACAGAAATTTTGGTTTCAAGAAAAAAAAAGAAAGAAAAAAAATTTATCATTTTGTTCCAATTTAGAGTGACAAAAGTCAAGGTAGTTACAACCTTATTGAACATGTTTCCAATTCTAGTTCTAGGCAGAAAAATATTGAAAAAAACCCCAGAATTTTGGGGATCAATTATTTTATTTCAGAACCAGCTCATTAATAACATAGATTTCAAGCTTTGGGACAGATGAAGCACTGATGTTAGGGGTTTTTTAACTCCTTTCATGTTCTCTAAAACATCATCATGCCAACATTAATATATTAGGTCTAATACAGCCATAATGCACTGAAGCTGTGAGATAAGCTTCAGAGGGATAACTAGTATTTGTTATTTTACAGAGAGATATAGCTGTGTGTTGTAGGTATGGAGGTAAATGTTTTAGGGAAAAAACAAAACAAACCAACCAACCAAACAAAAACCCCCAACAAAACCCACACAGAACTTTGGGCTGTATGGAAGTGATAAACTTATGTCAGCTGTGCTAGAAGTTTGGACTAAGTTGATCACCAAAAAAAAGAAATTATTTCAGTTTATGCTTTAAAGCTTTATTTACATTGTTTGAAAATTGATCTGTTTTACTCGATGACATTTGGAATCACATTCAGCATAACCACAGTCTTGGCTTGAAATATGTAGAAAAAGAACAATAACATCTATTGGATGAGGAGATAATTTATTTTTTTCTTACAGAAATATATGTGTCCTGTTGTGCTTTTCCCATAACTCTTCAGAGTACTCATTTTCCAATTTCTGTTCTTCGTGAGAATGACAGTAGTGCTTCATTCCAGAACTGTCACAGAATATCCTTTCTTGCTGCTTTATAGAGAAAGCAGCAAGTACAATATGGTAATTGTAATAAGAATTGTAAAGAATATTACAATGACTTAAGCCTGTGAAGAATAATTTAGCCTTCTTTCCATAAAGATCTTATAATGATTGCTTCTTGTTCAGGAAACGCTCTACTAACTATCATCGCTCACGTTGCAAATCCTATTGACCCCACTGTAATAATTCATATCTTAAAAAGCTTTCAAGGCTCTGCCTCCTTGACCTTCATTGTCCTTCCCTGACTGGGATTAAGATACCTAGAAACACTTTCTTCATTTGTGCTGAATGCACAGTGACATACATCTCAATAATTTATTCCTGTGCAACACTCAATTTTACAATGTGCCTTCACAGATCGTGTCAGATTTAGTATAATTTGATAATCAGTAATACTTAACAGAACATACTGAAATTATTTTAAAAGATTATGCTTATTCAGCTTCTGTCTTCTATCAAGTGTGAAGATGGTGTCATACGGGAATGCAAATGACTTAATTTTAAAAAGATTTACATAAACGATTTCTATGAATGGCTTTTAATTTCAGCAAATAAGAAAACAGGTGGATATTTGCTTAGAATATTGGTCATGAAGTCAAACCGCAGTGTCTCTGCCATATAGGCATAATTTAGGCATTTGTAATAGAAGTGAGCCTGAGACGTGTTTCTGCTACGGAATGTTACAAGGCCTCCTACTTTGGCAGGCTCTGGGGCCCAGGTGTGGCTCTGTCCTGGCTGCTGGAGCTCAGCCCGGTGCCCTGGAGGCCCAGGAGTCTCTCCCAGGCTGATGGGTGCAGATGCTGCTTTTCCGTTTGGAGGCTCAGCCAGTAGCAAGGCTGAGCGTGTATCCCAGAGACAAACTCCCACACACACAGGAGACACTGCCATGACTGGCTATGATGGCAACCATGGACAGGGCACACTGCCTTTAACAGTCCCTAAACATGGCACCACCAGGACTCATATAAAACACAAGTACAAATAGCCAAGGCCCTAAAATATAAGTACAAATAGCCAAATACATTTCCTCCTCTCCAGCTGATCAGGACTAAACTAGTGAAAACACACGTACTCACTCACACTCTGTGTTCACAAGCATACACATGCTCATGGATCCCTCAAATATCAGCACAGTCCCTATGCCTAACATGTCCACCTGGATCCTTAACTGTCTTACTCACTTTGCAGGTTTCCTACTCACTGGCTGGTCCAGCTTCATGTTCACCAGCAAACACACACTCACACACTCATTTTGAAGGCACCCCACACTTATGCAACCTCACAGATACCACCACGAGCCCTCTCCCTGCCTGACACACCTGCTTGGACCAGGGTCCTCCTGTGTCATCTGGTCCAGCTTGAAGTTTTCTAGCAAATTAGACACACACACCCCTCCCACATTCACACACATACCAGATTTGGGAAAAGTTCACCTTCCTCTCTCCCCACCTGCTGACACCCCGACACACAGGCCCTGTGACCTACTGTTCCACTCCAGTGCTGGCACCATGGGCACACAGACCCTGTCACCCCTCGTGTCTCTCCAGTTGGTAGCTCTGAACTCACTAACAGTCTCTCCAGTTGCTGTCTGCGCACTCACACATGGGACAAAAAGCAAGATTACGCAGAGAGATATTTAAGAAATGATTTAGTAAGAATATGATAATTGGCATAAGGCTTGGTCAGATAAATATACTGACTGTCTGTTGCATACACACAACTGGCCCCTCTTATCTCTCTTATCAGTCTCCCCTTCCTTTTTCAGTCCCTGATCCCTCCTTTTTCTCTCCCTTTTCTTGGTAAGTTTTGCACAGGAAGGGGGGTGCCCAGCACAGACAATGTTGAGACATATCATTGAGTGTTGAGACAGACGGTCGGTTACTCAGAGTACAGTTCTGCAAATATTGTTCTTTCTGACATAAATATATAATATATTTACAGTCATATGCCTGAAAATGGCATATTTAACTTCTAGTTCCTCACTGCTAATTTATAGCATATGCTATATTTGCCCTCTGAGAGTTTAATTTACCCTTTTAAAGAGAGAGTTACAGGTAAATTAGAACTGGCAGACCACTTGCCTTTAACATTTTTTTTCTGATGGTAAGCCATTAAGACTTCATATAAGCGTTTTGTAACAAACAACCCTCATTACAGAGGAAATTAGCAAAAAAAATATTTTTCTTGAAGGAAATACAGTTAAAATGAAATAATTAATCCTCTTATGGCGAAACTGGTCAAAAAAAATATCTTATACAGACATTAGACTATACTAAAAAACAATCTAAGCTATCTAATTTGTATTCTCAGAAAACAATCTAAACGGTCATGCTGGTTCTTCCTCGCATTAAAAAGGAATAACTTTAGAAAAGGTTAGTGTAATTTAAGTTCTCTAGTTTTTTGTTGTTTTTACTGCTGCTGCAAGAAAAATCTTCCATCCTAACATTTGGACAAAAGAACAATCTCTTATATTATTGATCTCATAGGTAATCTCAACTCATAACAGCTCACTTTGTTAAGATGACAACATAGAAATATATTACTTATCACAGTGCAGAACTGAATTAAACTTTCAGTTTTGATTGTTTGTATGTTTGATTGCTTGTTTTTTACAATGGCTAATAGTACACTATATTTAGATTGGTAAATTTTTTAGGGACTAATTAACTGCAATGTAATAGCAATGCTACTGGGGAATAGAATATTGATTTGCAATAGACAAAAACAGCCAGGCAGCCCCTCTGATAGCCTGCAAAGAGGAGAGTGGATAATCATATTTATCATAATAATAGTTCCTTTGATTTAATAGTTAATATTAAATATTTGTATAAGTGTTTATGTGCGTGTGTGCATATGTACCTCTATCTATGTGTACACATATAGATATTTGTATTCATACATTCCTAGATAGATACATACATACACACACATACATATATACATACAGAAACACATATATTCTTGGAGTTTGCCCTCTGACTTAAAAATATACATTTTAAATAAATTGCAGTCACAGAAAAGACAGAAAAAATGCTCAAGGTTATTCAATGATTAAATGGAAGTCAAAAATGGAGCAGTAGTCTCTCATTTTCTAACTCTGTGGCCAGCATAGCTATCTACTGTTATGTCTTTAGCAACAGAAGGTGAGGATTACTCTGTCATGTACGTGTGAAACATTAAGGAAAAGGATAGAAAAGTCAGTCAGGCTAAAACTTTTTCAACTCCCCTTTCCAAATTCACCAAAGCCAGAAGTGGAGTTAAAAATGCTGGTAAACATCTGTTGTGGTAAGGGATGTGTTGAAGGAGCTGCCAGTGAGCTAAAGGAGGGGGAGTAAACTGTTTTCTCCTTACTGTACTCCCAAAGGTACTATAGTCAGCATAGGCAAGCAGAAAAAAAATAAAAATTAAAAAGAGCTACTGTAAGATCATAACTATTTTAGTTACATGCAATTTTCATCCAAAGGAGTCTCTGACCTTTGACATATCTCCATTTTATAACAACAAAAGTGATTCAAACACTACCTCTTATAGCTCAGTTCATTAATTTAGACCTAACACAATTATTTTTTTTCAGTATTCTCTTTTGGTCAAATAAAAAGATACTTTAATAGTATGAGGGTCAGAAGGAAAACAATGAAGGGTTTGAGAGAAAGCTGTGAAGGACCAGTGAAAGTGAAATAAATCTGCTTTGGTATGGATTGACATGAGAGAGAAATCAGGATCCTTAATCCCTCATTTTCCTTTTTCCCTTTAAGAATTTTTTTCTTTGTAAGAGAAGAAAAGCCTTCATTGACTTCTCTTCCCACTAATAAAGAGTTTTGATACATTAAACTTCAATAACACATGAACATTACGAACTGTATGTGAATGTTTTAATTGCATAGGCTAGTGAATCTTGCAGGGGGAAAGAAGAATCCCGTCACTTTCTCTGCCACTGTGGATTTTGAAAGATTCTGTGTAAATAAAAGCATTCAGCTATATTAAAAAATGTTGTGTCTTGAAGGATATTACAGTAAAAGCAAACTTACTCTTTCTTCTTAGGCCTTTCGAAATTGGATTAGCTAAGCAAAGAGCAATTATCCATGTGCACCAAAAAAGTTTCATAAAACTCTACAGAGAAAAAAAGCAAGCCTCAAGATCTCAGCCAATAAATATTTGACCATTTGAATAGTTCAACTAATATGAAAAAAATATGTACAGATAGTTAAAACACTGACCCAGCAGTGGTTTCAATTCATCAAAGTTCAAGAGCAGTGCGAATCATTAAATCATGCTGCCTGATCTATATTTCATGAACATTCCTTCCAGTTATTTCGGGAATCAGCCCAATACTAAACCAATGTTTAGTTTTGTCATGTCTTTCTCCACTGGGTAAAACTACTGCCTTTAGCTGGCATATTGTCCTTTGAAATATGCTTTTCATTGTAACCATTTCAACACGTTCTACTTTGTATAACTTGCTGTCTTTCATTACTCATCTCAATCTGGAATAAAGGGAACTGTCTCAAAAGTTTAAGGGTATTTTCACTATATATTAAATAAACACGATTTATTTCTATGTGACAGTCCCCATGAAATGTCTGTCATCTTATCTACATTTCAGAAATTTCTGACTTGAATCAATGCATGTCATATGTCACAAGGTAAAGCCTACCCAAAAGCACTGCCCAGACAGGTGAGACCATGACTACATCTGTACAGCTCTGACTAGGTTAAGCAAGTATGAGTTGAAAAGCAAAGTAGCAATAAAAAAATAACAGTTAGTATGTTCACACTTTTTTGTAATACATTTGTGACTGGGGAAGGAAGTGTGACAGAAATCCTGTTGACCATAGTGATAACTTCTAACTGGTCATAGATATGAAGAAAGTCAAAGAGAATGCCATGGAACTATGTGATTTTTGAGTACTTATACTAGCAATCAAATATAGGAAGCAATACACAGTGCAAACAGTAGTTGCTGGGGAGGTGATGGAGAGCATCATGTGTGGCAGTTTGAGTTTGGGGTGCAAGAGTCCTGTGGACTCACCAGCCTGGACCTGTCACATCTTCAGGGCCCACATGTACTGCCCAGTTAGCCCACACCAGAAGAGCCACAGACACATACATCTGAAAATTTGGGAAGACTGCAAGCAAAACCATCAGAATTTGTTTTTCTTACTCAGTTTAGGATTGCACCAGATATTCATGATATTCAATTTGGAAGAGAGGGAGGGAGGGAGGGAGGGAGGCAGGCAGGCAGGCAGGCAGGCAGGCAGGCAGGCAGGCAGGCAGGAAGGAAGGAAGGAAAGGAAGGAAGGAAGAAAGGAAGGAAGGAAGGAAGGAAGGAAGGAAGGAAGGAAGGAAGGAAGGAAGGAAGGAAGGAAGGAAGGAAGGAAGGAAGGAAGGAAGGAAGGAAGGAAGGAAGGAAGGAAGGAAGGAAGGAAGGAAGGAAGGAAGAATTTACTCCTGCATATGGGCTAAAAGTAGAAAGGAAGAATTTTCTTGTAGTGTTGACTTTATAGTTATCTTTGTTTCTGAAGGCTGTCTTGTCAAAAGCATATACTATGATGTCAGTGAGGTCTTCTTCCAGATTATATCTTTGCCTAGAATGAAAACCTGAAGAAAATAAATAAACACTTTTTAATGTAGTTTTTTCCTTTTTATAGGAATCCATAACTTGTTTACATTTCTGGGGCCAATCAACACAAGAAGTGATCTGCTTTTAGAACTGCTCCATAGATGTGTTTTCCATTTCTTCATTTTTTTAGTTGCATTTCTCAAAATTATTTAGGCAAGTATTTTCTCAAAACACAGAAGAACTCATTTTGTTGTTCTTAAGATGTTCCAATTATCCCTTGTAGAATCTTCCAACATTAAACCATAGTCTGAAATGTGAAACCTGGAACAAAGTCAAATCTTTATCTTTTTATAGGTGAAGCTTTTTTTTCTGTTGTTTTTGCACTGGAAAAAATTATTGGCACAACATTAATGGAAAGCAATTCTTCTTACTCACACAACTGGTCAAATGTATGTATACGGCCTGTTCCTCTTGATACTCACCCTGTAGACACTTGTAAGCATTGATGAGATTCCCTCTAAGTCTTCTCTTCTCCAGACTAAACAGACCCAGGTCTCTCAGCCTTTCCTTGTAAGAGAGATACTCCAGTCTGCTCATCATCTTTGTAACCCTCTGCTGGACTTTCTCCAGAAGTTCATTGACTCTCTTGAACTGGGCAGCCCAGAACTGGACACAGTACTCCAGATGGCCTCACCAGGGCAGAGTAGAGGAGGGGAACCTTTCTTGACCTGCTGGCCACACTCTTCTTAATGCACCCCAGTGCATTATTACCCAGTGCATTATTGCCAAGTATAAGCAACTCAGAAGGCTGTGTATGGCTTCTCTTTGTATGAAGTAACTAGTCAGTCATACTGCCCTTCTCACTAGAGGAATTTAATGTTTCAATTGTTCTGTTTTTCCGATTTAAGGATATGAATTAGCAAGAACATGGTAACTTTTTACTATAGCATTTTCACATTAAGAATTTGGTTTGTGTCTACTTTTACTGGTAATCTCATCTAAAGATATCCATGTAGAGTTAATCCTATTATGATTTCAAATATATTCTCTGTTCTAGAGATGACTACATCATAGATTACTAAAATGTTCATACAGCTGTTCCATGACAAATAAACAATTTAGCTTTCAGTTTATTATTTATAATTCAGTGATGTCAGGGACAATCAATGTTATACCCATCTCTTATAGAGACCTCATAGAAACACATGAAATACAGATATTCTATGTACTCTGTATAATAGCAATGTGCACTTCAGAATAAACTATTCACAAGCCTACTGCATTATAATTGCGGTTATCTAGGGAGCTATTTAATCA
Source organism: Podargus strigoides (assembly GCA_028020825.1). Lineage (NCBI taxonomy): Eukaryota > Metazoa > Chordata > Aves > Caprimulgiformes > Podargidae > Podargus > Podargus strigoides. Next base: position 22,209,652 of record CM051621.1, on the reverse strand, counting down.
ACATAGCTCTGCTTAAGTGTGTAGCAAGAGGAAACACTAAAAAACTTCAGAGGTTCAGAGAGGCAAAACAGTAGGAAGTTTTCCTCACACAGAGAAAGGAAAGAGGTATTTCTTTCTAGTGTGACATTTCTTCAAATAGGGGTGCTAAATCACAGAAAAAAACTGCTTTCCATTTTCAAAGTAGAGTTATTGGAGAAAGATAAAATATTCTTCTGCAGCATTTCTAATAATTTTGTGATTTCTAGTACTCACATGTCTATAAGAGCTATTAAGACAGCTTTAGTAAGCAACTCTGGTACTTGTTAGAAAGCAGTAGTCCTCTTACGGCTGATAGTTCTTGATTGTAAGTATCCAGAATTAAATTTATGCTTGACTTCCCTCTAATCTGATGAAATTGGCAAAAGGTAACTGAGTGAGAAAAATACTTACACTCTTTATTACTTATGGTACCTACTGCTGTACACTCACAGATTTGAATGCAAGGCACATTATTCTTAATCTCTAAACCAGTCCCAATGTAGTAAATCTTTTTTTTTCAATACCAGAAAAAAGAAATCACTATAATCCTGTTCTGAAAAAAGTTCTGAAAACTAATGTCTCTGTACAGCCCTGTCCAGACAAATTTAGTATCTTAATACTTGATTTGTTATTAAATTATTTTTATGATATTGAAGACCAATGTGTGTCAATTAAATCTTTTGTGTTATTTTGGAAATCCCTTTGCAACTCTTGCACCTAGTTTTTGCAGAATTATGGTGGTAAACTAGAAAGTGAAAGGGAAGACAACTAAAAAGAATAATTTATATTAAATGAATTAAAGATCCTCAAATCATATGAACCTTGAAAAAAAAATTTTAAAAAATCTTCCTTAATTTACCAAAAGGTCTTCCTAACATCCTCATAAATTAAACAATGTTTATATAGAATGATAATTAATCTTTTTTAAACTTATGTGGACAAACTTTCAGTGACCCAACGAGTTTTCCAAGACAATAGAGCCCTAAATATAGTGTACTTTAAAAATAAAACCACTACTTTTAAGTGAGATTACTTATGTCAAACTGGAAACAGTATTTGAAAGTCTTGGCTACATTCTTCTTGTAGCAAATAACATGAGTCTGAAGATGGTTTTATTCTTATAAATCCAACTGTCTCTCAGGCTTTCCTTCTATAGCCTACATTCCATGAGAGATACATAAGCTAGTGCCCACCTAAAGGTAGTGTACTCAGCAGGACATTGGTATCTGGAATGGAACTAAAGAATACATGTGCTTTGTTTCCATATTTTCTGACAGTTTTTGTAGACAAGTTTTCAATCTTGTATGCAAGAGAACTGGAGGAGGTTGTTTAAACAGTTAAGACTGTAATATCCAAGCACTCAGCAAGAAATACTAGATATTAACCTCTTGAATCAACACAGCCATAAACAGATCGGAAGACTAGCTTGGCTACTACAAGTCAGTGCCACACTGTTCTCCCAGATGCCATAACTCTTTCCCATGAGACCACACTGAAGAAAAGAGTCTTAAATGGTCCATCTCTTTACATCCTTTCATTGTTATTGTGATAGAAAGCACAATCTTCCTGTGGACACTATTAAGTCTCTAAGAAAAAACAAGGTGTACATCAAGATTTAGATGAGTTTGAGTCCATGACCCAGCGTATTTAAGTAGATATAAGGGTTACTATAGCAGTTTAATCTTTTGAGCACTGCTGGTAAATGGTGATTATAAATGCAGGTTGTGCAGTACACTAATCTACCTCTAATATAGCATATTTGATTAAGAAAAACTATATTTTGTGTTTCATACAGAGATTAATATTAAGTCACTGATAGAAACACAGATAAGTAATTAATGTTTTCACAGTAGTTTGTCATTAATGACCCACCTTGCTGCCACTCCTGTGGATTCTGAAAACTGTTTTCTTCTTACTATTAAAAATATATCTTAAAGATTACACTTTTTTTTTTTTTCAGTTGAATGTACTTTGTTCATTTAAGTTAACTTTTGTAAAAGTTAAAGCAGCTGAAATAGCTGCATCTCTGTAATCAAACTAGTCATCTGTGTGCTTAGCTATGAAGAAGTCAGATGAAAGGAAACAGTAATTGATAGCCTTATATTGGATACTTACAGAAGGGAGGACTGTATCCATAGAAAATATTTGCATTCAGGATAAATCCTGCTCTGTTTACACTGAGTGGGAGTATTACTGTTTATATCAGGTTTCAGTTTGATCCTATAAAAAGTTTACAGTTATTTTGCACTGTTTAATATTTCTGATTTTTTTGAAATAAAATCAAAACACTTCAATAATTCTACCTTCAGTTGTGCCTAGTATCTTTATGAATACAACCCATTGGGACCCAGTAGTTAGTGCTGTTAGAGTAATTTTGGTGTTTTCCTCTAGTCCTTTAAATGTTGTCTACATCTCAGGATAAACATTCTGAGAAAACAAGCGAGATCAAATCCATAGTGACTGTATGTTACATGTAATTTGACTTGATAGTTTTATTATGCTTATCTTTTGTATGTTAGCTGCAATTTTCTGTGGACCTGAAAATTTTCACAGAGATCCAGTGGAGTACAATGATATGCTTTAATGCTCTCTTTTCAAAGCTCCTTCTCTCCTTCTCTCCTTGTTCTCATGGGGGACTTCAACTTCTCAGATGTCTGCTGGAAATATAACAGCAGAGAGGGAACAGTCCTGGAGGTTCCTAGAGTGTGTGGAAGACAACTTCCTAACACAGCTGGTAAGGGAGCCAATTAGGGAAAGGGCCCTACTGGACCTGCTGCTTGTTGACAGGGAAGGTCTTGTGGGGGATGTAAAGGTTGGAGGTCATCTTGGGCAGTGACCACAAAATGACAGAGTTTTCAATTCTTGGAGAAACAAAGCACGTAGCCAACAGAACTGCCACCCTAGACTTCTAAAGGGCAGACTTTGGCCTGCTTAGGAGCATGACTGAGAGTGTCCCTTGGGAGACAGTCCTGAAGATCAGAGATGCCCAGGATGGCTGGGCATATTTCAAGGAGCAACTTTTAAAAGCTCAGGAGAAGGCCATTCCCAGGTCCCCAAAAACGAGCCAGAAGGGAAGAAGGCCAGCCTAGCTAAATAGAGAGCTTTGGCTGGATGTCAGGAACAAAAGAAAAGTCTATGGCCTTTGGAAAACAGTGTTGACAACTTATGAGGAATACCAGGATGTAGTGAAGCTAGGCAGAGGGAAGATTAGAAGGGCCAAAGCTCAAGCAGAACTCAACTTGGCCACTACAGTTAAAGACAACAAGAAGAGATTCTTTCAGTATCTCAGTAGAAAAAAGGAAGGCTAGGGAAAATGTTGGCCCACTGATGAACGAGACGGGTGCCCTGGTGGTGGGAGACATAGAAAAGGCAGAGGTACTGAATACCTTCTTTGCCTCACTCTTCACTACTAAAGCGGTCCCTCTTAAATCCCAAATCCTGGAGGCAAGAGGGAGGGTCTGGAGAGAAGATTTTCCCTTGATAGAGGAGGACTGGGTTAGAGACCACTTGGCCAAACTGGACATCCATAAATCCATGGGCCCTGATGGGATGCACTCGTGAGTGCTGAGAGAGCTGACAGATGTTCTTGCTGGGCCAATCTCCATCATCTTTGAAAGGTCATGGAGAACAGCAGAGGTGCCTGAAGACTGAAGGAAGGCCAACATCACTCCAGTCTACAAAAAGGGCAAGAAGGAGGACCCAGGGAACTACAGGCCAGTCATCCCTGGGAAGGTGATGGAACAACTTGTTCTGGAGGTCATCTCCAAACATGTTGTAGAACAGAAAGCTATTGGGAGTGGTCAACATGGATTTACCAAGGGTAAATCATGCTTGACCAATCTGATAGCCTTCTATGATGCCATAACTGGTTGGCTGGATGAAGGGAGAGCAGCAGATATCATCTACCTCAACTTCAGCAAGGCTTTTGACACTGTCTCCCATAATATCCTCATTAGGAAACTCAGTAAGTGTGGGTTAGATGAGGGAACGGTGAGGTGGATCGAGAGCTGGCTGTGTGACAGATCACAGAGGGCTGTGATCAATGGAGCAGAGTTGAGTTGGAGGCCTGTAACCAGTGGTGCTCCCCAGGGGTCAACACTTGGTTCAGTCTTGTTCAACATATTCATCAATGACCTGGACAAGAGGACAGAGTGTATCCTCAGCAAGTTCACTGATGATACCAAGTTGGGAGGGGTGGCTGACACGCCAGAGGGCTGTGCTGCCATCCAGTGGGACCTGGACAGGCTGGAGAGCTGGGCAGAGAAGAACCTCATGAGGTTCAATAAGGGCAAGTGTAGGGTGCTGCACTTGGGGAAGAAGAATGCCAGGCACCAGTATAGGCTAGGGGGGAACCTCCTGGAAAGCAGCTCTGAGAAGAAGGCTCTGGGAGTCCTGGTAGACAGTAAATTATCCATGAGCCAGCAATGTGCCCTTTCCGCCAAGAAAGCCAATGCCACCCGGGGCTGCATAGGGAAATGTGTGGCCAGTAGGTCGAGGGAGGTCATTCTCCCCCTCTATTCTGCCCTGGTGAGGCCACAACTGGAATACTGTGTCCAGTTCTGGGCTTCCCAGTTGAAGAGAGACAGGGAACTACTGGAGAAAGTCCAGCAGAGGGCAACAAGAATAACTGAGAGATTGGAGCATCTCCCCTATGAGGAAAGGCTGAGAGAGCTGGGACTCTTTGGCCTGGAGAAGAGAAGGCTGAGGGGTGATTTAATTAATGTTTATAAATACCTAAAGGGTGGTTTGAGGGAGGATGGAGCCAGACTCTTTTCAGTGGTTCCCGGTGACAGGACGAGGGGTAACGGACACAAGCTGGATCATAGGAGGTTCAATTTAAATATGAGTAAAAACTTCTGTTCAGTGAGAGTGACAGAGCACTGGCACAGGCTTCCCAGAGAGGTTGTGGAGTCTCGTTCTCTGGTGATTTTCAGGACTCGCCTGGATGCAGTCCTGAGTGATGTGCTCTAGGGGATCCTGCTTTTAAGCAGGGGAGTTGGACTAGATGATCTCTGGAGGTCCCTTCCAACTCTGACAGTTCCACGAATATGTAAAACTACATAGAAAACTCTCTTGACTAGATAACTTGCAATATCATGGAATAATGATGTCAAAAGGTACATGTTAGAAGCACTTTAACTTCATTTTTAAGTTTAGTATGTCTATTTATTTACAAAGAACACAGTTTTACATTTTTAGATAAACCTTTACATCTTTAAAATTGATGTTTATGCCAAGTAACTTATTCATCTATGTTTTGCTGCAAAATAATATTTCTTTTTTATATGTCAATTTTAGTTTAATATAACCTCAAATATAGCTTTGCCTTCAACTTTTAGGTGATAGCAAAATTTTGTTTTCTGGACTGGTGACTGGGTGTTTGTACCTCCCTAGTAACAAGAAAAACATAATACCAATTCAGTACAATAAAGACAGCCTATACTTACATGGATAGCAGATGCTTCATAAAAAGGAGGTAAATTTCTGTCCATTTGCTGTCTTGCAGGTTAATCTCTACCTGTTGATTCATTGTTTTCTTAGAATCACATCTTGGATCTGTAGACAACCATGGGTTTCACAGAGACTACGTCTCTTTAATTCAGGCTTAATAATGAAGCGGTTAAATGTAATTTCATATGGTGAAAGTTGGAAAAAATGGACTCTAAGGATATGTGGAGTGTGATAATATTTTGTTGGCAAGGTTATCTGACTGAAGACCTTGTGAAAATGGGATGATATGGAAAAGTGAGAGGCAGTTAAAAAGTTTGCATAGACACAGACCTGACAGACAATCGGCAATGGAGACAATAACAGGAAACCAATATAGTCAATAATAACTGATGGGCTGTCAAGAAACCACAGGCATCACTTGAAAGAGGACCGATCTGGACATCGTAAGTGATGACGATGCAAGTATGAGGGTCCCACATACTGGAGGGTGTGGGGCAGCTATGCAAACTGATGGGGCAATGTACAGAGGAAGGGGATTAGGGAGGAACAATAGAGGAATAGACAGAAAGGTGTATAAAACGAGCTGGTCAACACACTTGTTGGACTGAGCCCTGTGTCTGGTCATCTTAGTCTGCCCTGTGTTCTTATCCTTTCTTAACTGTCTGTGTAATCTCATTCTCTGTCCCATGTGTGTGTTGAGGGGTGTTACAGGGACTAAGTGTCAGCTACTGGGAGCACCAGTGTGATAAATTTGGGGCCAGAAGCTGAAGTGGTGTCAGCTGCTGGAGAACTGTGGTCTCAGCATCAGCTGCTGGAGTGAGTGTGGGGTCTTGTCTGCCAGCCACTGGGGCAGGAATGGTGTATATCCCAAATACCAGCTAAAGGGAGAGACTGGTGTGAGTTTGCTGAGTGAGGGATGGTATTCAGGGAATCCAGATGGCTGCTGGAGCATCACCTCAGTCATTGTCTGTATGTCTGGTGCCAGTTGTTGGGGGAGTGGGAGATGAGTATCTGTATCTCCCCCAAACCAGGTGTGCTTGTTTATTCGCTAGCAAACCTCAAGATGGACCAGTCAGCAAACAGGAGATCCTGTGTCTGGTATGAGGTGGGGACAGGGTCCAGGCTGGTATTTGGGGGGACGCACGAGTGTGGGGTGCCTGTGACACAAGTATGTGAGTGTGTGCATATTTGCTAGTTAGGACCATGCTGGACCAGACAAGCAAGTGGGGCAGGTAAGAGGACCCAGGATCTGGCCAGGGGTGTTCAACTGTCAGAGGGTTTATGCTGGTACTCAAGGGATCTTTGATTATGCCTGTTTGTGTGAATCTAGAGAGTGTCAAGTGTGTGCTGTCAATAGTGAGCTTCAATCTCTATGAGCTGAGGAGGAGAAAGGGGACTTGGTTGTCTGTGCTCATGTTTTATGTCATTATGTAGGTGTTATTGAAGGTAGTGTCTTGTCTGTGGCAACCTGTGTAGCTGGCCATGTCAGGGTCCTGTGTGTGTCTGTATGTGTGTGTCTATATGGTGTGCCTCTGGGGTATATGTTCAGCTTTGCTCCTGGTCAAACATGCAAACAGGAAAGCAGCACCCACTTCCATCAGCCTGGGATGGAGACCCCAGGTAACCTGCCTGGGCTCAAGCAGACAGACAAAACGAATTTCTGGACTTGGAGCTGTTGGAGGCAGCAGCCACTTATAGCATCCATGAACAGAAGCCATCACCAAAGACGTGAAGCATCATGGAGCAACCTGAGTAAAGGGGAGCCAAGTGGCCATGTAGATTTCCCTAGAGACTACTTGAAAATGCAGACATTATTTACCGAGTCTGAGAACATGTGATTAAAACTGTAAAGTAAGTAAACAGCATAAAAATCATCATTAGAAAGAAACCATTCATGCAAGTAAATCTAATTAGAATCTTTATTAATCTTAGCCCCCTTCCTCCCCATCTCAGAGATCTACTGAAGCAGATATTTCTTGTGGAACAGCATCCTTTTGACAAAACTATAGTAAGAAAGCTTCTTCAAGTTCATCATAGAATTTCTTGACGAAATAAGATATATTGTAGAATGTCTTAGAAATTGTTACAGATGTATATGTGCCCTTACCAACTGGATAGGGGAAGGACTTTGGTTTGTGTGTCTGAAAGCCCTATTCATTGTTCATGTTCCTGACCTATTCTGTCTTTCATAATGGCAACTTCCTTCTCCCAGGCTTCTAAAGCTTGATATGACTTCCCCTCGCGCCCCTCCATTCTACACTGCACTGGAAAATTAATAAAAGAGAAATTGAAAGGTGGTGGTCAAATATCTGTCTGAAATGTTAAATTTTAAAACTGTGAAAGAGGAAATAACTTCCTATTTTTTGCTCAACCTAGTTTAAAGGAAACAGACATGTCTACATATTATTTAAAGCATATACATTCAAATCATAGAGTCCATTTCTGTTTCCCTTTGTAGAAACCAGTATTACCTACCTACTCAGGTTAAAGTGCTAAATTCATCAAAACCTTTTTCATGCACTCATATTGAAGTTGTACATTCTTTAACAGAAATCAGGGATGCGTGATTCCTTTTCTTCATTTTTTAGAGTTGGAAAACGTGTCGTGTATTAAAAAAAAAAAGATTGCATGCAATTGGCACAGCTGCTGTAGCACACACAAAGAGCAATCAAGCAATCAAGACTACAAAAATTTTTTATCTACTGTTGACAATCTTTTTGTCTCTGAACTGCTGCACCTCATCAATAATAAAAGTATGTTAGCCCTTTGCGTAAACTTCATGTGAAAGAAGAAAATTAAAGATGTTTCGTATCTGTTTAAAATAAAGCATACAATTAAGTTCTCTCTGCATTTGGTTCTGACTGTAGAAAACTGATAGTTTTTCAGACAGCTCTCTATCTGTTAACTAACAAACTAAAAATTCAGCCCAATAAGAAAGAAAGCTCAGCAAATCTAACAGCAGCACATTTAGACAGTTAAGATAGTACAGTTTGCAAGCATCATTTGCAAATTGTAGTATTAAAATTCTACTCAAAGGTTTCAGGGCCAATTATTTTAATGAGAAATGGAAGTGACAGAACTGGAAACCCTCTAGTGACAATATCCATAAGTGAAGGAAAAAAGTTAGAAATTTAACCTGATCTCATGACAGTGTCTCTTGGCCATATTTTGCGGGTTTTATTTTCCTTTATGCCCTCCTCAGAATTGAATCTTGAGTTACATATGTATTTTTCATTCATCTATATTTTTATGAGTTAAAACTGACTTGTGCTCATTCACATTACTCCAGTATGTCCCATCTCTATTATAATAACAGTCTCTCTATATATAGTAGTACTGAATAAACTATATTTGTTTTACAGACAGCTTAGTATCTAACATGAAATGTTCATGCCAGCAAAACTCTCTGCTTCAGTGTGACATGCTTTCAGAACATGGAACCATTTTGCACAGTCAAATGACACTCTAAGCAAGAAAAGTCTTCAGGTTCTGCAGATAATGGATTACAGCAGAGTGCCTTAGGTATATTATCCATTTCCATAAAACACAAGACTTGCAGGTATTAACTAGCTTGATTGTTGAAGCACAGTTTTTCTAAGAGTATTCTGTTAAAACTGTATAAATACTTGCAGCAGTTATAGCCCACATGATACATGCTAGCCGCTTATTAAGTTGTGTGCATACACATTAGGTCCCCTAATGTATATCAAAAGCTACAGCTGGGGCAGGAACAGTGGGGAAAGAAAGGATGATGCCATATCAGTGACAGTCACTTCCCAGGAGAGCCCACAATAATAACAGTATTGAGGTTTGCAGGTGTAAGGCCATGAGAACAACGAAAAAATGCTGTCACAGAGGATCTGGAAAATACAGTGCCACAGCAGCTTGCATGTAAGGTTCTAGAGCTGCAAGAGAAAGTCAGGCTGCTGATGTATAAACGGAGGACTCTTAGCAATATCAAATCTAAAGATGACTCACTGTGAAACATACTGGCATAGAATTATTGAATATTTTTAAATAATTTTTGCTTATTTTTAAAACCAAAAATTAATAGACTTATTAGTTGTCCTTTAATTCAAATAAAACAGAATTATCTGTAAAATCCTGTGTTTGTATATACCCTCTTTTTTTCCTGATATTTTCAATTTCTATCAAATATTCAAGTTTCTCCTAAGGGTTATTAATGAGATCACAGTTAAAGTTCTGTTTTCAGGATTTACTCATCAAAGATAAAATGTTTATGTAAACATGCTCTACCACATTTTTCTTTGACATTCTGATACAGTCTTCACAGAAAAAAAATATTGTATCACCCTCATTCAATATTTCATTATGAGGTTTTAATAAAATATTTATTTTATATGAAGACTGATATCATTTTAGTACATTACCTTATATGAATGATCATTTTCTTTAACGAGTTTGTGGTGAATATTAGTGTAAAGTATTGGATAATTCATTTTATCTTCTTGCGTTTCTATCTACTTTGAAAATTTTTGAGATTTCATATGAAAGCACTACCACAGTATATATGTCAATGTTAAAAAATGAACATTTTCAGATTTAATATTTCATACGTTTTTGTTTATTTAAATTCACAGCTTGCTTTCTGTTATGTTGTATTCTTCCTCAAACAATTAATCAAATTGTACATAACAAACCCCCAAAAACATTCAAAATTTAAATTTTCCTTTTCTAAGTGTTGATTTGTGATATTACTTAATCCATAGAAAATTCCTGACCAATTCTTCTCAGGGCTTTGAAAACCTAATCACTTTGATATGACTGTATGAGAACAGACTCATACTGAAAATTTACTAGGGACTCCTTAACCTTTATCAGTTTTTATTAAATTTTGATTTTAATGTGTAGGGACAAAAATAGTGTATTATTGCAATTAAATGAACAGACTGAAATTTGGGTTGAGTATCCTTTTCTATTTCCCACTACATATGTTTTTATATATTGAGTATGTCACATAAAGATACAGTTATATATGCCTGCATAAAATATGATGCAATAAAGTTTAAGCATCTGTTATACTATTGTAGAAAACTGTATGACATCAAGACAAAGTTAGAGGCAAAACAATATAATGAAAATCGAGATAATGCAAAATTACATGGTTTTAAAACATTGTCTGAAGAGTCCATAGAGGTTTATTTTTTGGAACAGCAGAGCATATGATCACTTTGATGAAAACTGGCACATTATCCATGCCCTACATAGAAAAGTATGGAGTCTAAAGAAAAAAATAAACATACTGACTAATTACCTGTGAAAATACTGATCTGCTTTCAAAATCTAAACTTTGTAATAACTTTTTCCCAATATGTTTGGAGAAATATTCAAGGTGGCATACCTTTTGCCTTCTACCAGAGGTGAGGAAATTGCTTCACACATGTTCTGGATGATCTTATGTATTTAAAGAAAAATAGTCATATTTAGTTGCAAACAGAGGAAAGATTAGAAGTAATATACCTCATCCAACATAAGGCTTGTTTGCATTGCACCTTTTTAACTTTTAAAAACATTGAACTTTGTTTCATTGTGTTTTAAATACTTAAGGTATATCAATACAAACATCCCAGGTAATGGAGACACTGGGTTAAAAATGGAAAGCTCTGCTAACACTAATGTAGCTGTTCGTGAGCCATTATAACAACTGTGTTCCTTTGTAGGCTGAATTAATTTTGTGAAGGTCAGATGGAGAATACATTGAGGGCGGTTGTTAAAGTAGTATCAGTAAAGCTTACTTGGGTTTTGGAACATATCTCAAACATTATTAGTTTGAGTCTGACAGGCTTCTCCTCTCAACACTGAAGAGGCCTTTGCTGTACAGAATAGACAATATATCTATTCCTTTTACTCAATAAAACAATTAACATCATCTTTACCAGAAGTATTTACAGAATTACTAAACAGTATTCTCACTCCAAAGAGAAACATGTGGTGATTCCACACTAATTTTATTGTTGTTAGTGGTTTTACTAGTATGTACTCAAACAGTAGAGTGACACCTATAAAATTCCAAGACTGGCAAGAAAGGCAAACATTATTAAACTTTTTTTAATTTTTAATTTATATTGATTGATTGTGCTCATCTGATATGTAATAAAATTAATTTAATTTGCAGCAAATTTAGGTTGTGTTAAGAGTATCTCTTTACTCATCTGATTACATTAAATAAAAATGACTACTTAGTCTAAGCTTGCAAAATACTAAATATATACAAGAAACAAAACAGGTAATAGCGAATTTTAATAGGGTGAGAGCCCTTAGTACGATGTAAACCAAATGAAAAAAATCTTAAGGTACTTAAACATTCATGTGCTTCAGTATTTCTGGATAGCAAAGACTCATTTTTCTAACACCGGTCACAATTTTCAAGGACGCAGCTACGGTACTGTGAAACATATCCAGGTAACATTATTTTTTATCCAACGTCTAATGACATTGAGTTATAAATTACCATTGTGTTTTAATGCAGCACATTTTATCTTCCACTTTGTGGCACACATTCTGGAAAGACCCAACCCTCTACAGTTAGCTTTTCTGCTGCTTAAGATCATTTTGAAAGCTCTTTGAGGCTATGCAGATATGTAGCCTTTTCCGTACTCCTTCCACAGCTTTCATCCACAAATAGTAGTTTTTCTACAGCTGAAAATAGTCCACTGAAATTTTTGTACACATCCTTGAATGAGACTGACTTTCTGCATTATAAATTAATCTATTTTTGTGAAGAACAATTTAACATTTCTCTACACTGTATATTTACTTTTCATAAACTAAAATTTGCTACTGTTGTATATTTATGTACTTCCTAACAAATAGATATTTACTTCTCTGTATTTATATTTAGACTATAGCCCTTGATAGTCCTCTGACGGTTAATCATTTAAAAGGAACTAGGTCAATAACACTTGCTTAGTTCTGCTAATTTATCAATGGTTTTAATTAGTTATTTTATATACACATGGAGACACACACTCTCAGAAACTCCTTTACCCAATTTCAACTAAGCAGCTAAAATTGTTAGATATTTTTGCTTGTTGAATAATATGTGCAGTTGAATATGTCATGTAATATTGCAGTGAAAATAAACTTGTCCTTAATATAGAGCTAATTTAAGATCTCAGCATAAAATTCTTATTTTCATGGCTTTCCATCGTCATTGCTGAATGAATAAGTGATAGAAACACATGATGATTTATAACAACTTCTTCTGTAAAAAAGCTGTGATTTCCTGATCATGTTGTTTTGTGTTCAACTCCTCCTGAAAATTCTATTTAAATCTGGAACTGTAAGGAATTGCAGAAGTAATATTAAAAAATCACATTTGAACAGTTGTGCCAGATTTTGAATTATACGATGCAACGAACTCGATATCCAAGAAGAATAATTCTTTCAGATCTTGTGCAAATTACAAACACACAGTAAACTGTAAGTATGATGAGCTTAGGCCTTGTTAGTGACTGTTAAGTACTTTTGTAAACAGTTGACATATTGTTCCAATAAAAAAAAGCATTTTAGAGTAAGAGAGAGTCAACAGTATTGGCAGAGTAGCTCCTATTACAATGTGTTGTTCATGGCACAGTTTCTAAATCCTGTAGTGTGCATTCATTTTAGTATGTCCAGTTTTTGCATTCCTGCTTTCAAATGTCATTAGTATGCCACAAAGGAGAATGAAGGAGGTTCTTTGGTTATGGTAACAGACTGGGCTTTTGGAAATAAATGCAAGTTTCTGTACTGTGAATGAATGTGTGGTACACAAGGTCTATACTACAAACTGCAGTTGTAATGCTCTAAAAAAAAAAAAATCAGATAGATCTCCAACTGACATAATTATGACAGAAAAACTCCAAGAGTAAATGCAAATACATCAAGAAAGTAATGATTTTTTGGTGCAGGTTGTGCAATTTTAGGAGGAAATAAAGATGCACTAGAAGTCCTTCTGATGGCACAGACAGCATCCCCTTGAGGGTTTCTGTGACATACCTTTGCCCAAATAGCTACTGCAGCAGACTCTTCTAAAGTAAACATCTCTGAAGCAAACTGAATAATTGCCTTTGAGAATGGTCACAGAATCTCTGTTCTCATCCAATTTTATTTTTTTTTTAAAAAGCAAACCCATACTAAACATACAGCAAAATCCAGAAGATTACCTGTCCATAAACATGGATGTGGTATTTATATTGATGTCAAACAGAAACCACAATACATGAAAATTTTTCCATAAACAGTATAATAGACATAAAATGATCAAAACAATCACAGAAAATACAGCCTAACAAGAAAAATCTGATATAGCTAACAAGCAAACAGAATGAAACATTTTTCTGTCTCCAGAAAGAATGCTCAAGGGTAGATGACAACAGCAGCAGAGTAACCTTCTCCAGCCTCTCTTTAGGGATACCATTGCCTTTTGGATTACAAGACATACAGTCTTAGACTACACTTTTGGAAGTGTGAATGTGCAGTATGTTACGCTAAAAATCTTTTTTTATGAGCAAAGATGAAGTGTCCTTATATGTATACCAAAAATTTATCGTTATTATAATCGAAGTCTTAACAGTCTAATCCAAAAATCGTTAATATGTACTTCTAATTATTACAGGAAAAGGAAGAATATGTATATGCAGGAAAAAAGTTACAGTAATAGCATAGTAGTTAAAATAAGTAAACATGCACTTCTTTTCTACCCCTTTTACTCTTATGCTTCTCTTGCTCCTCTAGGTCTTGAAGTTGGTGGCTTCATTCTGGTGTTACGATGATTAGTCAGCACCTGAAGGCTTTTACTGGGAGGAGCACGATGGTCATATTGATAACCTTTTCTTTCTCACTCTTGAGTCCACCTGGGGTCACTTTTATGTTTGCTAACATGTTTTTATGCCTCTTCTCTTTCCACATTGCTCTGCCACTCCAACTTCTATCTGAAATTGCTACATATGGTGAATTTCACAATTTGGAGATCTTATTGCTTTGTTCTCTGTTGCCTCTAAAAGCAGAACTGCATCTCTTTAACCTATCATATGCGAGTTGTCTGTGGTCATGGAGTTACCAGTGCCAGGCCTGTTCCCTATCCCTTACCATCCCAGACCTGCACTCCTCCACAATGCATCCTGCATCTCCACTTCTCAAGGCCTGTGCTGCCATACCAGATCTCTATTTTCCTACATCGTGTCACTGTGTTAGAGTTGCCAAACCATGATTGTACCAAACAAAGATGACCAAAAGCAAAAAAAAAAATCACTGTAGACACAAACTCAATTAGAAAAATTCCTGCTACAACTAAGTCAAGTAAAATAAAGCCACAGTCAGGTCAAGAAATTTCAGAAAGAGCAAGTTTTAGCAGCCTCTATCCTAAGGCCTTTTAAACTCAATACAAAGCTAATCACGTGCTACTAACAATAGCAATACTGTATTACAGGGCTACTCAGCTACAAGTATTAGACTTTGTGCTCAGGAAAGGGAGAGACAAACCAACAATAAAGTAAAATACATTTGAAATACAAAGCACCTTTTGTGAAGCAAAGGGAAATCTATACATACCTGTATTACACTGCAAATATTTGATAAACAAATACAAATGAAAAAGTATCACTGATTTTTACTAATATATTATCCAACATTAGAGTCTGCACACAGCAAAATGCTAATTTATGTGAGAAGATTTAGCATGGATCGAATAGTAAAACTAGACTTTTAGTGATTATTAAACACCAGCTATTTAGGGGTGATATGTGTTAATTGGGCAATTATAAAAGGATGATGTAGCCAGGAAGCACAGGTTATCATGCAGTTTACATTTCCTGCAATGGAGTCATGGCTATTTGGAGCTCTGTCACTAACACAACACATAAAATGTTGTATTTTTCTGGACCCATAAGGAACTAAGTGGCCAGAAAACTGTAATCCTAGATTACATGTTTCTGAGCATTTAACAAGAATATACTTGAAAACTTCCTCTATTTACACAGGCAATTCTCCCTCACATTTTCCTGTTTTGCATTTTCTTTCACAAAATAATCCCTAAGTCAAACTCAAAACATGACTTGGAAAACTATACAGACTATTTACAAAATACATAAAGTGGCAATGACGTGTGGTATTAGTATGCACTTTCTTTCAAACATAATTAGATGCACTTGAGTTCAACTATGCCTATCAGATTGCTGATTTGCATATACATTATTTTGTTGAATTTATTCTGAACTTGTACTGAAAACATTGTTCTGGTATTTGTTACTGAACAAAAGATGCATGAAGCAATGGCAGCAAAATAATCTGTTATTATTTTACAAGTTTGTAAGGAAATACGTTTCAATATATATGTATCTTAATTCAGTAGTCTTGTTTATATTCTTAAATATTATTATGATTTTCATTTATATCCATCTCAATCATTTCCTGACATTTATAAAACAAGATAAATAAATCCTCTGTCAAAAAAAAAATAAATCCCATTTTTTAAATAAAAGTTTCACCAGTCAGCATACACACAGAACCAGTACAGAATTTGCTTTGTCTATACATTTAACTGCCCTGATGGCTATTTAAAAAGAAGAGATTAGAACTGAGAAGATGCTCAGATCTCTGGTAGCTGAAGGTTTTTACAGAGGGTTCCTGTTTTGAAAAAGTGGCAACAAGAACCTGAAAACCAGCTGATTTGAAACAAAGATCTGGCTCATTATATTCAAGGTTAATGCAGCTGCCTTTTGCTCTTTCCATATAAATGGTTCTCATTTTGACTCCATTCCTTGCTTTACCAATACCAAGATATGAATTAGTCAAGGGACTTCATAAAAGTCTACTCATGCCCAGAGCTACCGATCTTCACTTTCTGCAGTTCAGCGGCTATTTAATTTTAATTGCTCCCCAAGCTCAGGCCAATTCTGGATGGCAAAAGCAGGGCAAGAATCATTCACTGCTCCTTTGAAGTTTGAAAAGCCCATGTTCAGATTGCCTCAGGCTCTTATTCTTATATTTATGTGAAAATGTAAGCTGCTGAACACTTCTGTTGAACATCTACAACAGTAACTTAACAGGAAATACCTTGTAAAGTGCAGCTTGACTTTTTCCTGTGGATTTTGTGTTAAGGTTCTTAATAAAAATAATTGAAAAATGTAATAAAAATCTATGCTAATGAGTTTGGATAGGTGTAGATTTCAGATCATATTGCACAATCCCTTCATTAAACTTCTTTGGGAGGATTATTATATCTGTGTATAGCGCCAAGTGCATACTACAAATAAATCACAACTATACTTTCTCAATATGCAACTTTCTCACAAAACAAAAGCAATAAATGTTGCCCCATTGACGGTTTTGCAAAAAGATGGATGAAATAACGTTTATCCTTTCCCTTTCTCCTTCTTTCTTTCCTCGTCAATAGCAAAATTCAGGCTTCATGAAGGAAATCACTTTGAGCTCCAAGAAAATTGAGAGTGAATCACTACAGGAGATAAACTGGACCTGATGGTGGTGCAGAGAATAAGATATTCCCTTGTAGGTGTTTCTTCAGGGGGAATGCTTTCCAACAGGAAATAAGAAGTACACAGCAACGCCAAAAGGCATCTTCCCTTGGAAGAAGAAAGGGCTGAATTAAAATATGTTTTTCTGTATGCATTGGCACTAAGTAAAAAGTCAAAGAGGCAGTAAAGCTGGAGGTGTGACAACATTAAGCTAAGTTTTCAGTGAAATTAATATAATTATGTACTTTGAAGAAAAAAATTACATTGCCAACCAAAATATTTTTTTTTTGTTCCCACAGAACCATGCGGTGTCTGTGCTGAGCTGACCAGACAAAAGTACAGACGAAAAAAAAAAGGGAGGTAGGGGGAGAGAGCAGAAAATTATTTGTAAACATCAGTGTGCCTTAAAGACTGGGCCTGTATTTACCAAAGATATTGCAGAAGCTTAAAAAAACCCCAAACAACAGCAACAACAAAAAAACCCCACACAAAATACAAGCACTAGGTTCTAAGAAACCAAATTCTAATTCAACTTGCCTGCATTCTTTCTATTCCACATTTCTAAAGAAAAAAAAGCCTTTCACAAACTTTCTGCTGGGGTTTTCCCCTCACACTGTGTCTGAAAGGAGAGTGTCTCCTCGTCATCAGAGGTGAAGTGCTTTGTGTTTGAGGGGGCACTCATCTGCTGTTTTGAAGTTTGTCTCTCCACTTCTTTTCCCAGCACGACATTCTTCAAAAGAGGCCTTTTAAAATGATAGCTACAGCTGAAAATTGCCACTTAACATTAGCTAAATATGAGGGAATACAGCAACTGCTATGTCTTACCCTGGTTTTCTTTTGCTTACTCCTAAAAAACACCATTTCTCAGATAATCTCCAAAATAAAAGAATCAAATAGGTCTAGTTACTTTCAAGAACAGAGTAGAAAAAATTTCTATTAAATAATCTGTTTGATCACACTGTCACCTTTAGCATTATTCTTGTCTTAAAATTACAATACTTAGCAACAACAGAAAGTATTGCTTTTAAAATACCTTCATTTCACTAAGTTATACGTGTTCGACCAGCTAAAAGTTCAAAAACTGAATCTTTTGCTGATTTTGAGTCAGTTTTTATTCTTTTATTTTAAAAATAATTTGTGCTATTTATTAAAAAAAAATCAATACTATCTAACTTAAAAATTCAGTACCAATAGAAATATACACTGAGTTTTACAAGTGTCAAAATGTCATCAATCCTTTCTACTTTCTTTATATATGGCCTGTCCTAGAAGTTAGCAGGCACCCTACCTCTTTTGTTAAGAGATACCTGGTATCTGAAGTGCCCATTCTATAGAAGTAGTGATATATTTCTATTTCAGTATATGTGACAATATATCCTTAGGCAGCACGTTACCAAACTCATAAAATAACTAAATAATTTTCACAATGAAATTCAAGTTTACTATAAGTAATATGAAACTCAGATTATGACCATTTCTTAGCTAAATGATTTTATATTTGAAGTTATTATTCAGTTATTGGATTTTTGAGTGTCTGCAGGTACAAGAAATAAGCCTCTAAAAACATAACACATTCAACAAAAACCCTGATATAATTATTTGAGAGAGACTTTGGTACTTACATATAGAATTTTTAGAAGCCATGTAAATAAGTGTCTTAATGTAAAAGTAAGGAATAACGAGATAGTGCTTTGTAGGAGGGTTTTGTCTTGGTTTTGGGGTTGTTGGGGTTTTTTTCTTATTTGAGTAATAACAAACTTACTACGTATTTGGTTCTCAAGTTCATTCAGTGTTATTTCCAAGTTTTAGGCAATGCTAAAGTGTTTCCTAAGGTTTATTCTTGTGTTACAAAAGAAACCTTTGGGGTTTGTTATAGTTTCAGTGTGAATATAATCATGTCTACACTTTCATAAGAAAAAAAATGTATTCAGTATTTAGAATTATGGGAGTTCTGAAGACCTGTTATTAGGTGACTTTCCAGTGACATATTTTTGATTTTCTTCATTATTTTTTTTTTCCTCTGACTTTATTTGGGGAGTTCAGAACTGTGCAGGAAAAGTAGGAGAGTTTGCTTTCTTTATTTTCCTCCCCTCCTTTTTTATTTAAAAAAAAAAAAAAAAAGAGAGACTTGTGACTATATTATATTATGTTATGTGTTTAATTGTTTGCCACCTGCTGGGGCTTCAGTTCAAATTGTGCAGAGACTTGGTCATTAGTCCATGCAGTTATTTCATGCATGAGAATTATCATTTTTAATTTGGCAGAAGTGAACTAGTACCTCAGCATGTGTCCACAACATACACCTCAAAAGAGCACTAAAACAAGTCAACTAAGTTGATTAAGACAATAAAGCTATCAGGATAGCTTTGGGGCTAACAAAAATGCTTACTCAATCCCATTTAGTGTTTATAATTGTTAGCAGTTTTAAAAATTTTTTTCTAATGTCACTAATGTGGACTACTAATTCAAGTAGTAAATTAAAATGTCCATAAAGTGGTAATGCATCCTATAAATTTAAGAAATCACTCATTAGAATTCTAATTATGGATGTATTTCAGTGTAGCAAGTAACATACTGAACTGCATTTATTTAGGTAAAGTCATCATTTTATCTTCGTAAAAAGCCTTCCTGAGTCTTCCAGGAATGAAAGTCTAATTAAGTTACTCACAAAATAAAGACAATTTTGTAACAGACACTTCATTTTCCAGAGCTAGCTTCCATGGAATAGTAAAAATTAGAAATATTCTGTTTAAAGTATAAAATAATGGCTCACCGGAAATTGATGATTTTTTTTTTTTTTTTTTTTTTTTTTTTTTTACAATGTGGTTGTGAAATGGAAACTTACAGGACTTAAGGTATTATTCTTTTCCACTTTAATCAGAATGGGCTGTACTATAGATCTAGCAGGTTTTCATCACTGATCCTTAGTTTTACATGTATATAATAAATAAAGTCTGAGAGTAATTTAAAGTAGTTTGACAGATCCTTGTGTACTGGTAAGGATTACAAATACTAAGCCTTCCCCTGAAAAACATTTTTCAATTAAATTCTCAAGAAACTACAGTAGAAGAAATTCTAAAACACAAATAGGCAAAAAAGCAGTTAAACACTTTTCAAAAATAAAAAAACTTTTCCCTAACTTATAACTCTATCGTGTTTTAAAGTGTACAGATATTTCTTCTTACTCTCAGTGAAGGTGAGGCACAAATGATGATAATTCTCTTTATAATGACATGACCTATTTTCCCCCTTGCATTCTTTCTTTTCTTCAATGATCATGTTTTCTGAAATCTTACTAAGCCTTTCTTCTGTTTCTCTATATATTCACAGAATGACAGAATCACAGAATGTTAGGGATTGGAACGGACCTCAAAAGATCATCTAGTCCAATCCCCCTGCCAGAGCAGGAACACCTAGGTCAGGTCACACAGGAACATGTCCAGGTGGGTTTTGAATGTCTCCAGAGAAGGAGACTCCACAACCTCTCTGGGCAGCCTGTTCCAGTGTTCTGTTATCCTCACTGTGAAGAAGTTCTTCCTCACATTTATGTGGAACCTCCTATGTTCCAGCTTGCATCCGCTGCCCCTTGTCCTGTCACTGGATGTCACTGAGAAGAGCCTGGCTCCATCCTCATGACACTCACCCTTTACATATTCATAGACATTAATGAGCTCACCCCTCGGTCTCCTCCAAGCGAAAGAGACCCATCTCCCTCAGCCTTTCCTCATAAGGGAGATGTTCCACTCCCTTCATCATCTTTGTGGCTCTACGCTGGACTCTCTCAAGCAGTTCCTGTCCTTCTTGAACTGGGGGGCCCAGAACTGGACACAATACTCCAGATGTGGCCTCACCAGGGCAGAATAGAGGGGAAGGAGAACCTCTCTTGACCTACTAACCACCCCCTTTCTAATACACCCCAGGATGCCATTGGCCTTCTTGGCCACAAGGGCACATTGCTGGCTCATGGTCATCCTGCTGTCCACCAGGACCCCCAGGTCCCTTTCCCCTACACTGCTCTCCAGCAGGTCAGCCCCCAACCTGTACTGGTACATGGGGTTGTTCTTCCCCAGATGCAAAACTCTACACTTGCCCTTGTTGAATTTCATTAAGTTTTTCCCCGCCCAACTCTCCAGCCTATCAAGGTCTCTCTGAATGGCAGCACAACCCTCTGGTGTGTCAGCCACTCCTCCCAGTTTGGTGTCATCAGCAAACTTGCTGAGGATACATTCTGTACCCTCATCCAGGTCGTTGATAAAGATATTGAACAATATTCCTTTTAGTCAGATGCCAAAAGCAGGACGCAGTACTCACTGAGGCCTTATAAATATAATTATTGAATAATTCTTATACTGATCTTCTATTAGTAAAAAACACTAGACATTCATTTTTACTTAAACAGCATTATACTGAACTGTTGTGGTGGATTGACCTTAGTTGGCTGCCAGGGCCCACAAAGCAGTTCTGTCATTCCCCCTCCATCAACAGGACAGGGAAGGAAGATACAATGAAAAGCTCATGGGTAGAGATAAAGACAGAGATCTCTCTCATCAATTACTATCATGGGCTAAACAGACTTTATTTGGGGAAGTTAGTTTAACTTATTGCCAATTAAACAAAGCAGGATAATGAGAAGTAAGAAGAAATATAAAACCACCTTCTCCACCCCTCCTTTCTTCCCAGGATCGACTTGATTTCCAACTCTTCTACCTCCCCACCAGCCCTGAGCAACACAAGAGGACAGAGATAAGCAGTCCATTCACAATGCTTCATCCCTTCTGCTCCTTTCTTCTCATGCTATTCCTCTGTTCCAGTGTGGGGTCGCTCCCACTGAAGACAGTCCTTTACTAACTCTTCCAATGTGAGTCCTTCCCATGGGCTGCAGTTCTTTAAGAGCTGCTCTAGTACGAGTCCTTTCCATGGGCTGCAGTCCTTCAGGAACAGAGTGCCCCAGTGCGAGTCCCCCATGGCGTCACATGTCCTGCCAGAAACCTACTCCAGCATGGGCTCCACTCACATCAGGGCCACAGTTCCTGCCAGAAGCCAAATCTAGCACGGGCTCCCTACAGGGTCAGAGCCTTCTCCAGGCTAGACCTGTTGTTTGTGAACAGAGAAGGATGGGTGATGTGATGGTTGGAGGCCGTCTTGGACATAATGATCATGAAATGACAGAGTTTTTAATTCTTGGAGAAGTAAGCAAGGGGGTTGGACTGCCCTTGGACTTCCAGAGAGCAGACTTTAGCCTGTTTAGGAGACTAGTGGATAGTCAAAAAGACAGACAAAGTTCTTTGAATATAAAAACTTAAAATCTTAGTGCATAATGATTCTATGATTCTAATTGAATGGAATACCAATATATAAATTAGATTATTGCTATACATGTGATAAAAACTAGTAAGGTAAAAAAGGAGGAGAGACATATCAAGAAGTCACTACATTATATCATGACCTGTGGTATAATAATAAGATTGTGGATGGGTCAAGTTAAAAAAAAAGAAACAAGAATAAAACCACCGCCATCAAGACTGACAAAGACTATAAATGAAGATCAAATCATAAGGTTGATGCTAAAGGGGGATTTAAATGTTGAAGCATTTATTTATTTGTGAAAAAAACAGAGTGAGTCATAAACAAATAAAATTCAGTGTCATATGATGCTGAAAAACAGGAAGCTTAATTTCTGAAACTGAAGTGACGAGTTGTTTAAAATGTGAAAAATAAGAAACTAAACAAAAACCTAGGAAGCATGATGTCTGTAGGCCAAGAGCTAACAGAGGACTACACCTGTGCTATCGTAGGATCAGGGCATGCTGACTGTAAAACAACAAAAAAATATCATTCAGAAATATAAAGAATAAACTGCAAACCTAGAGTCTCTTATTGATTAAAGATGATTCATATTTAGATTACAGATAAAATAACTATGCAATTAAAATTTGAACTACAGATGCATTATAATTACTTGAAAAGGACATGTTGTATAGGAAACCAGTTAAAATAATGTAAAGGAAAAAGGTCACCAGGATTCTTTCGACTCAGGTTGCTGCAAGCTCTTTGTTTCTAGCAGGGTGAGTAATATGTGCCATGAATGATTCTGTTGTAGCAAAAGAAGCACATGACTAATCTGAATGATGTTTTTGACTAGCTTGTCCCTAGAATGCCTACCATGACAGTAGTACAAATTGGAGGACACATTGTGGAGCAGTTAGTTGTACCAAGTGCAGAAAGAGATGCTGCAATCAGTTGTAATCAGGAAGTTGCACAGTCAATCAAAGGTTATGAACTACCATTTGTGCCTGCGTAAGTAATGGAAGAGACATATTCCAACAGAGAAATCAGTAACAGATTATCAAGTAAGTTCTTGGAGTCTGTTGAAACCAGCCTTTTGATGCAGCAGTTGAAAAAAGAGTAATTTTTTTGGCTTTGTTCCTGATCAACAAGGGCAAAATGACTGAGTGCATGAAATTGAAAGGTTAATTGGGTAAGGAAAATCATGGCGAATGGTGAAATTTATTTTCTAATGGAAAAAAATGTAGATGATAGTATAGTAAAAGCCATAGATACAAATCAGCAGACCTCACAGGAAACAGCACTAAGTTCACATAATGGAGAGTTTATAAAAGAACATTACATCTAGAATCCATAGCCTTATGGAAGGAAAATATATGTTTTATAGAATTACCTACATGGAAAAATCAGGACCTCAGTAATGACCTGAAAGGAAAAAAGTAAAAAAAACCCTAAAATTAAAGAAATAGGAAACCTGTCAAATTGCTAATTTATATAAGAATTTACAGTAACAAAATAAAAAATGGCCAATTTTAGAATAAGCTGGCAAGAAATAAAGAAGGTTAAAAGGAATAAAATTATAACTATATTATTATTATATAATAATAATTATTCTTATATTATAATAATAAGGTTAAGGAAAGAGTTACTTTATTATTGAATAGGAAAAAAAATACATAAATATTTTACATTCTCATTCCTACCTCACTCTGGGTTGTTAAAGTGTGTGTACCCACTCTGGCTACATTTTTTTCCTCTTTGGTTAGTTTTCAGATAGATTCACACTAACAATAACTGAACGTTATTTAGGAAGAACGTATGTACAAAGTATATGGCTGGGTGAATAGGAGACACCATGACTAATTCAGAAGTCTCAGATAAGTACTTAAAGTTAAATGGAATGAAATGGGGATGTGGTGGTAGCTCTTGAAAAGGGAAAGAAACAAATGCCCTAGGGAATTATAGACCACTTTTTACTGGTTTTTGGGTATCCTCAGCTTCAAAACTCCACCAAATAATTAAAAAGCCTGTAACTACTTAGGAGACAAGTTGAGAAAGAAATCTTGCAAGGTTTAATGAATAAAAATAATATTTTTTTTGGTGGGATTATTGAGCATGTATCTTGTGACTTTCTTCTAAACAAAGATTGGAAATACAGTCTAAATTAATCATTTTCATTAGCTTACAGGGAGATGATGGTAAGAATAAGAAAAAGCAAGACCATTACCAATCAGAATTAATTTGCTATCTGAAAGTTTGTAAGTGCAGGAAAAGCATCTGAAGAGTCAATTATCAAAAAGATAATCACCTTCTAGAAAACTTTTCTGAATCTTGTAAATATGAGAAGATTACGGTCAATCACAAACTGAAAGTAAATAATATCCTAATGTGGCAAAAGTTCAAGCTCATAATCCTTGTAGCTGAATGTATAAACAGGAGTTTGACATGTAAAATATTTGAAGTAATCCACATGCTTTACTTGAGATTGGTAACCTGAATTGATAACTGCACAACTGAAGAAATTTGGTGATATTACAGGAAAAGTTCAATACAGACAAGCCTTCACTAGTTACACAGGGATGGTGTTTTATCCAGTTTTATCCAAAAAGAAAACTGGAGGGCAAGAGGGTGAGATTTCTTCCAAAAATGCTCAATTCACCACGTTCCATTAAAATTCTGTGAGAATAATTTATTTATTTTTTTAGCATTTATCCTATAGTTTTACAAAAAGTTAAAAAAAAAAAGGCAATTTAAGTAAAAAAAAAAAAGAGTTCAACCTCCTTTTAATCTCAGCCTCTGAGTGTGATAGGACTCAGAGGAAAACAAAATGGACTTATCCATTACTGAACATGATTAAGCATATGTTGGCTCCTTTGGAGATGGCTACAGATAAAAAGGCTTAATCATAATGTTCCCACGAAAACTGTAAACAGGCAACCACTATCGCTAAATTCTGATAAAAGACAAATGAGAAATTACACATAATGTCAGCACAGACCTCAAAACCAGGGAAGTAAAAAATAAAAAGTTTAATAAATATATATTTTCTCTCTGCTTTTTCCCATTTAGAAATAGTTTTGCCCTAAACAACATTTTGAAACAAGACATATAAATAGAAGTGCATCAAAGCATCAAACTAGTGGAAAATGATAGAAATCTGTCCTGTTATGAAGTGTGATGCTTTTCTCAAAAAAACAATTGATGTAATTTGGCATTAAAAAAATCATAAAAGTCTTTCATAAATAGGGTCATTAGTGTCTAAATCTGGCAGCTGTATACATGTTCTACTCATTTTACTGACTAATTGCTTGAAGATTTTGCTGCTTGTTATTGACTATATTAATTTAGAAATGATGCCAACAAAGAGCAAATGTTTACAATGCAATAGCTGGAAATAACTTGTCGTGTAACAGTTGGGTGTCCAACATTAAGTAGTGCTTTAGAAGAAAAAATCAGAAAGGAAGAAAACAGTATAGCAGAAAAAAAACCCAATGGTGTCATGCACATATATATGCATGTTACATTGCATTTTATATTTAATAACTGTCAAGGTTTGAGGCTGGGCCAGCCAGTAAACACATGCTCTCTATTAAACCCTCTCCCTTTATCTACATGTGTGTATGCTTATAAATATCTCCATATACCTAAAAATATTTGTTTTTCTAAGTTTTTTCTCCAAATACACAAATTTGGTTGTGTGTGGATTTGTGTGTGTATGTGTGCAGGGGTGTAGGGGTAGGGAGGTCTGTATAACTAAATTATTTTGTTTAATGTGCTTTTTGGGAAGAACTACATCCAGGAACATACATGCCTACTTACTTGATACTTAATCTGTCTCCCCAGAAATAAAGCATCTGCAGATGACAAAACTGAAATTAGTAGCTGAATTTACAGTACAGATTCAACACACATTGAGCTAAATATTGAAAAGAGAAAGTAGTTTCAAACCTAAGAAATGGAGTCAGAATATGGTACAGAATGAAGTTTAAACCAGATAGTAAAAGAGAGGGAATATCAGAAATATTATTGTCTTTCTAGACACAGTAAGATATCTGGAAACTTAATTAGTTACTCCTGTGAGGCTAAAATTGTGATTAGAAAGTGATTCCTACACTTCAGAACCTAAGTCTATTCCTCAAAGTATGAAAAAAATAGTCTGTAGCTTTTGTTTTAAGTGGGAAGTAGTCAGTATGTTAATCTGTTATTTATGTATTTTGGTGTGGTTTTTATTTCCATCAAGAAAGCTTTGCTGAATTACTTATTGAACTTGAAAAAAAGAAAGAAAAGGTGAGAAAGGAGGAGAGAAAAGTCCTTGCTTATCAGGTAAGCAGCTCAAGAAATCCGTAATAGAATAATTTGATCTAGTATCTGATGTTGTTAAACTTGTGGGATGTGGGCCAAAAAGTGAAGAAGAGATTAAATCACAGCATAATTGCTGGTCAGTAAGAGAGAAGGATAACCTGATCAAGGAATATTGTGGGAAGAGAAGGTTTTGACAAGCACCCCATATACTCAGATACTTCAAGTTTACAAGAAAACATTGTCTACTCTGAACTAAAAAAAGAAAACCAAAAAAGCCCTATCTTTCTGAATGTTTAGCACATGTATGATTCTACCCCAGTTTCAGAAGCAATTACTCTCCAACTTCTGTGCACTTCTTTGTGGGTAAAAACGGTCTATTTTTTCCTCCCTTAGCTGCCTGTTTCTATCCAAGGATAGCTTGACTGCAGCATGATTCCAGATTGATGGAAAGGAGACAGTGGAGCTGACTGCGCTTTATTGTATGCCTAGGATACTGTCTTAATTTAATCCAGTAGTTGCACATGCTCTGATTTGCCCATATTTTGACTAAATAAGGGACCTCAGGGTTGCCATTGGGACGTCTTCAGACATCAATTCTATTATTATTTTCCATATTTGCATCTAATGTAATGTTTTCAATAAATTCCTCTAACCATATTTCTAAAACTTTACCTTTTAAGTAGGTCTCTTAATATCAAATGTCCTTCTGATTCATTATTTCATGGAGACACTTTACAATTTTGACTGATTTTGGTCATCATTTGGTAGCACAGAACAATATAGCCACTGGGTTTCTGCTTTTTTTTTTATCTGCTCCTTTGTTAATTCAGACATTGTTTATATATGGTACTGTAATCTGCTGGGAAGATAGTTGCCACTGGAAACCTAAGTCATAGTAACCTGGAACAATCATAAGTACATGAGCTCCCACAGAAGGTTAAAAGCTTTGGTAGAATGCAGCACATGGATCTTCCAGAGTCACAGACTGAAACATATTGGAAGTGGAGTGTAGGAGATAGTGAGCAGCAACTTGAAAAGAGCACTTAAAGCAAAACATTTGTGTTGTGCAGTTTAAGCCAGTAATTATTCATGATAAATTTCTAACTTTATTGTGGTTTAACACGGCAGGCAGCTGAACACCACACAGCTATTCTCTCATTCCCCTGCAGTGGGATGGACAAGAGAATTGGAAGAAAAGGTAAAACTCGTGGGCTGAGATACAGACAGATTAATAGGACTGAAAAGGAATAGAAAATAACAATAGTTTTAAACGAATATACAAAACAAGTGATGCACAATGCAATTGCTCACTGCCTGCTGACCGATGCCCAGTCAGTCCCCGAGCAGCCGCCAGCACCCCCTGGCTGACTTCTCACAGTTTTATTGTTCAACTTGTTCAGCATGACATCACACGGTATGAAATATCCCTTTTGTCAGTTGTGGTCAGCTGTCCTGGCTCTGCCTCCTCACAGGTTCTTGTGCACCCTCAGCCTCCTCACTGGCAGGGCAGTACGAGAAGCTGAAAAGTCCTTGAATTTCTGTCAGCAGTGCTTGGCTACAACTAAAACATCAGTGTGTTATCAACATTATTCTCATCCTAAGACCAAAACACAGTACTATACCAACTACTAGGAAGAAAATTAACTCTATCCTAGCAGAAACCAAGACAAATTTGAAATTGAAGCAGGAGTTTTTTTCTTTTTTAATAAACATGTGGCCAGGTATTTTTGCTTTCTATGAGTTTCTAAAAATCTAAGAAGCCTCCAAAAGTAAGTTTTCATGTGGTTTTAGTGAAATTATTTCCTTCCTTAGATATACACTAAGAATGAATAGAATTTGGAGTCCAATGAATAGCTCTATTTTCCTAAATCACATGGTGAGAGTTCATTCCTGGTTCACATCCTGCTGTGTCCTATCCAGGGTCTTGGTTCAGGGTCTTTCGTGTGAGGAACACATAGGATACTGATCCTTCTGTGACTGACCTCTTCCTCACTTAACACTGCATGGGGGAGGAAATAAAACCAAACCCCAAAACTGAACAACAAAACTTAAAACATAAATTAATTAATCTTAATATGAAACAGAAATGTTTTTAAAATATCGATTTGTTTTAATAAGAAAATCTTCCCATCTTCTATGTGTTTCAGCTATTTTTTCAGTGGCATAGAGCACTGGTATCTGGAAAGAGATTTGGGTCAAAAACACCATCCATCAAATTTTTAGCTACATTTATTATGTCAAGATTATACCAAGAAACATAGACAGCCTATTCATTTCAGTAAGAACAAAACTGAATTCATAATATTATATTGATAAGCAGAATTATAGATAGCTAAATAGTACACAAACAGAACACACATTTATTAAAGTAGGATTTTTATAAGTGTGTACTATTTACTCCCTCAGAATATAATGTCATTTATGATCATAACAAACATCAGTATTAAAATAAAAATTATTCAATTGCTCTAAATATTGTGTGTTCCCTTCTTATTTTGCTCATATTTTTTACTGAACCTTTGCACATTTGATGTCCCCTCCTTATTATCTTTTTTAATATTATTCTAGATTCTCTGGTGGGTTTTATTTGTTTGTTTTGGTTTGGTGTTATTAGTATTGGTGTAGTTTTCATTCCCTGGAAAATTATAGAATATCTCAAAGTCATGTAGCTTGTTCAGTGTTTCAGAACTGATTAATTAATATGATGCTGGCATTCATACATCAGGCTGTGAGCCCTGTATGTGATCACATTAGAGAGAATTTATTCCCATAAGCAGTGCCATAGATTCCTACTCAGAGGAAGTAAGAGGATAACAGTCTGACCTTGCATGATCTTATTACTTTAAAAAATCAAAAATCAGTTTAGAAAGAATGCTCCCATTCTTATATGCTTACAGGAAAAAAGAAAATTCCTTCCATGTGATGTAGTCATTGATAAAGGTAAAACCTTATTCTCTGTACACTCAGTAGAAAAAGTACTGTCACCAAACAGGACAAAGAATTTATCAACACCAATGTGATGTAGATAAGCAGACACTTCTTTATTGACGCGCGGAGGATACAGGGGATAACTCCACCTAGCGTATCCTGGGTTACACCACCCTTAGCAGGGTTTTTATATATTTGATTTCCATTGTATTAAGCTATTTAACATAAAACTGCATATACTGCTCACTTTCAATTACTCATTAAAAGTAACTTTTACCTTGATTGGCCCCTAATGATCTGTCGGATTACATCATTTCATGTATATTCATTTCTAAAAACAATCATTGGTCACCTATAGTCACGCCATAGTCGCGCTATTGATTGTACCCTCTAATATTCAGATTAGGATGGGGAGGAGGATAATGGGATCTTCAAGCAGCATAACTGGTCATTGTGACTTTAGCTACTATATGACTAATTATTGTATTATTTCCACAGTGGTTGCTTAAACATAATATCTTACTTTCTTGACTATATGGTTTCTAGTTACAGAAAATGCTGGGCCTTAGCTGCTTGTACCACCTGTTCACTTCACGTACTTTAGCTGCTGGTACCACCTGTTTGTTCTGTGTGCTTTCTGTGGTTACTAAAGTAAAACACAGTTAATCCCTCATATGATTCGATTCGGCCTAACTTGATTTTAGCTAAACTAAAATCATATAATCATCAAAATCATCAAAATCTGATCAGATTGGTAACAGTACTAACATAATTTTTAGATAATTATTAGATGTAATTAAATACATCCTGTCTAGACGAAATTTAGATTCTGCTATATTATAAAGGGCAGTGATAAAGATAACAACAACAACAGAGAAGATGTTACACAAAAGACTTTAAACAAGATTTCTCAGTTGCTTTTTCAACTTTAATTAAAAAAAAATAATTGTTTGGACACTCTGTATTTATTCCCTATGCCTCTATTTATTCAATCTAGTAATGAAAAAAATTATGAGCTTTCACTTCTCCAGTGTTTGAGGCCTGTCAGTGTGAGTTATAAAACCAAAATATTACCAATATTATTGAACATGGATAAAAATGTAGGTACGTATGTAGCAGGTGATCAGAAAGTCCTGTATGCTGTTAATTAAGACACGTATTCTGAAAAGATACAGAATATTGTAAAGGAATCCATTTCCAATACTCAGGTTATGCCATATAAAGTCCTAAATCAATGTTTCAATGTTATACATTTCTGCTTAAAAGAATAACACTGGATTAGATGTGCAAAATTCTGAATCAGTTTTGGAAAGACTGTGTAGTCCACTCTTCACTGTGAAAAACTATGCAACTGAAGAAATACAAGTTTAGGCAGGATAAGTTGCAGGCGTTAATGCAGCAGCATTAGAAGTGTTAACAGAATTTGGGCACTATGATTGAAAAAAATAAGAAAAGAACTAAAAAAAATTTAGAAGAAAGTTTTTAGCAGCTTCTAGACATATGAGCAGTAGTATCAGAAGAGAAAAAATGAATAAAAGTATAAATCAGAGAATGAGAATTAGAATTCAAGGAAAAAAAAACAGATCTGAAAAGAAAATAAAGGTGTGGTCTTACCTCTCAAGTTGCCAGAGTTCACTGAACTCTCACAAAGAAACAGACGTAACTGCATTAATCCTACACCTTCTGATAAAGCCAGTCATGCATTCTCTGGACCTGGTAGATGTTTCTGGCTCCTGGGAACAACTAAAGCATAATTTTAATTTTGAAGAGCTAGAAGAAACAAAGAGCCAAAACATAGTGTTCATCTCTATTTTGGTTTCTCTCACTTGGTTCAGGTAAAGCTTCCCCCAGCCATTGTTTTGCTGAATCCAGCTGGCACATGACCACTCCTGCATATGCATGATCTACCCCTATGGGTTATCTGAAAACACATACAAAATATCAGCAAACTATGTAAACTATGTATTAAGCTCTGTCCTACATGACAATGTCTACATTTGCAGGAACTGTTTCCACTACTTACAAGCACCCTATCTACACACATTTTGATCAATTATGCAGCAGGAACCACCTGAGAAGTTGCTGAAAGGACCAGATTCAGCCTCCCAGGACGATTAACACACTGAAACAAAGAAATCTGTGTAGGCACAGCAGTAGATGCCTGGAGGGAGTCTTCAGGACAGTCCAAAATGCCCTTTCAGAGAGCTCCAGCATAAAATAGTCAAATACTTAACTGTGAAAGTGGCTATTGTTTCAATTACCTTGTTTCAAGTCCTTCCACTGTTTCAAATCAGTCCATTAACATCTGTGTAGATGACTAGACAGGGAGTGGCTGGCCCACCCAAGGAATTAATGACTCATGCATGGGTGAGCAGGTGGGCACTGCTCTGATTCTCAGATACACAGCAGTTACAACTGTAAGGCAAACTTGAGTTTCACTTAATTATATATTAAATTCCATCAACCTTGCTACAGTCCATCAGCCAGAGATTTGTGGTCAATGGGACAGACTCTAGTTGGAGGCCTGCATCTAGTGGAGTCCCTCAGAGGTCGGTACTGGGACCAGTATTATTCAATATATTCATCAATGATTTGGATGAGGGAATAGAGTGCTCTGTCAGCAAGTTTGCTGAGGACACCAAACTAGGAGGAATGGCTGACACACCAGAGGGTTGTGCTGCCATTCAGAGAGACCTAGACAGGCTGGAGAGTTGGGCAGCCAGAAATGTAATGAAATATAACAAGGGCAAGTGTAGAGTCTTGCATCTGGGTAAGAACAACCCCATGTGCCAGTATAAGTAGGGGACTGACCTGTTGAAGAGCAGCGTAGGGGAAAGGGACCTGGGGGTCCTGGTGGACAGCAGGATGACCATGAGCCAGCAATGTGCCCTTGTGGCCAAGAAGGCCAATGGCATCCTGGGGTGTATTAGAAGGGGTGTGGTTAGTAGGTGGAGAGAGGTTCTCCTCCCCCTCTGCTCTGCCCTGGTGAGGCCGCATCTGGAGTATTGTGTCCAGTTCTGGGCCTCCCAGTTCAAGAAGGACAGGGAACTGCTTGAGAGAGTCCAGCACAGAGCCACAAAGATGATGAAGGGAGTGGAACATCTCCCTTATGAGGAAAGGCTGAGGGAGCTGGGTCTCTTTAGCTTGGAGAAGAGGAGACTGAGGGGTGACCTCATTAATGTTTATAAATATGTAAAGGGTGAGTGTAATGAGAATAGAGCCAGGATCTTCTCAGTGACATCCAGTGACAGGACAAGGGGCAGCGGATGCAAGCTGGAACATAGGAGGTTCCACATAAATGTGAGGAAGAACTTCTTCACAGTGAGGGTGACAGAGCACTGGCACAGGCTGCCCAGAGAGGTTGTGGAGTCTCCTTCTCTGGAGACATTCAAAACCCGCCTGGACATGTTCCTGTGTGACCTGACCTAGGTGTTCCTGCTCTGGCAGGGGGATTGGACTAGATGATCTTTTGAGGTCCCTTCCAATCCCTAACATTCTGTGATTCTGTGATTCTGTGTGATAATGGTGCTACTGCACAGTTTTGCCCTTTCTTTCTCAGCTGAGGAAAGCATCATATTGTTATAATGCTTTTTATTTGAGAGCTATCTCACTCAGGAGAAATCTCTACCAGTTCTGATTCTAGAGATATCTTGCTGAGAGATAGCTACAGTATCTGTGCTTTGTGCATCACTGTTATGTATACAGTCCCGATGAAAAGCGTTTCCAAACTAATTGTTCTGTGCTTCAGTTCCCTATCTGTAAATGGGAAATAGCAGCATTCTTTTCGTCTTACTCATTCAGACTGAAGTTCTAGGACTCAGAGACTCTTTTATTGTTGTGCTTATTCAGTGGTTAAACCACTATTATAATTTTATTGTAACGAATTATTACTGAAAAATGGATGGAAGTACTTAACCAGCTAAAGACACAAATATAATTTGTATCTACAATTGAAATTACAGACAAGTTACAAAGTGACAAGTGATACAAATTTAGCCATGGTGGATCATTCTTTACCTTAATTTTGTAATATGGGAAGAAATTCCATATTAAAAATCCCATAGCAAATACTTCCCTTTATCTAAACTGTTAGTTAGGGGAAAATAAGTGTTTTGGTCTAGAGATATCTACAACCAGCCAATAAATCTTATGCTGAGTTCATCGGGGTTAGTTCCCTCCAAACCTCAGGCTAGGCTCCAACTGTGGCTTCTGTCAAGAACAGACAGCTCTCTAAGATGTCTTCAACAATTTGCAGACAACTAACGATGACATATTCTTCCAAATGCTGAAAAAATGTCAACTTAAGGGATTCATGAACCAGAAGCTTTGCTTTTAATGGCAGAATGCAGATTTCTCATCTGGCCTTCAACTGCTATATTTTTTATATGTTTTTTTCTTTGTGTTTTAACTTTCTTGCTTGTAAAAAAATGTAAGATTTTATTGGTGTGCTGACTATGAATCCTCTACACTCTATTTTCTGCTCAAGGGGAAAAATGTTCACTTACACAACTGGAACTTGATTTCATGCTTCTTGGAAAAATTCCACGTCAATTTGCAGCTAACACATATAAAAGTTTAAAGTGAGAGACATAGTACCCTGGATGTGAAAAAGACTAAGAAAAATCCAAATATCTTCCTGCCTTAAATGCATGTTCTCTCATACATTTAGAAGAAATCACTTTAAAGAGTGTGGATTTTAAAAAGAATAATGTGATAGCATAAGAAATGAACTAGACTATGCATCACCAAATTGCAATAAATTATTATGACTACATTGGTGTTTCAACTATTTTTACCATTTCTGTGCAAGAAAACATTGTGACATATCAGAGATTTTATCAAATGACATATCAGAGATGTTATCAATACTATTGATTAACTAATGGTTTTAATTTTTAAAAACAGAAGTATTCAGGAATTTGCTCCCAAGGCCTGTATTCCTTGCATTTTTCTTGCATATTTGAAAATAATGCATACATTCTGAAAATAATACATACATCCTATTCCAGTTTTGATTCTTATATTATATTGATTACCAC
This sequence comes from Podargus strigoides, assembly GCA_028020825.1. Classification (NCBI taxonomy): domain Eukaryota; kingdom Metazoa; phylum Chordata; class Aves; order Caprimulgiformes; family Podargidae; genus Podargus; species Podargus strigoides. The sequence goes on along the minus strand of CM051621.1, from coordinate 22,175,154 downwards.
AGCATCTGTCATCTTCTGTTAATGTACAGGGGACACAGATATAAGTGTTCAGTTACTTAACAAGTTGTCTTCCTTTAATAGACTTCAGTTCACAGATGAAAACACACTTGCATTGTGCAAATGCACTGTGATTAAACTATATTATCACAGACACCATGGTAAAGGGGAAAGTCAGGAGGAAGTGTTTTCTCCAAATAAGCAAACACGAGACTAAAAGCCCAGACAAAAGTCCATATAAAAATTCAACTGTACAGCTGATGTCCATAAGTTTGTCTCAGTTTCCTTAACAGAAATAGTGAAATGAATGCATGTTTTCATACACATATTACTTATCCATATTTTAAGTCCCCTTTCCCTTTGGATATCAGACCAAAAGAAGAAATCTTATGATGTTGCAAGTCATTTAAGTGAAGGCATAAACTAGGTCCTACAAATATGCATGCCTGGCTGCAGAAGGAAAGGCATATCAGTAGGTAAAAAATAGTACTTATTCCCCTCCACTTGACACTTTATAACTTAATCTGGAATGTTGTGTCCAGAGCTAAACTATTCAGTACAAGAGAGACATTGACAAACTGGAGGGAATCTATTAGAGTGCGACCAAGGTGGTCGTAAAGTTGAAGTACATGATGCACATGGAAAGGCAGAGAGGTCTGAGTTTGTTCAGCCTAAAGAGAAAATAAAGGATGTCTTCAGCTACCTAATGAAAGTTTATATTGAAGATGAAGGGACAGACTTCCCAGAGGTGCACAGTGCAATGAACACAAACTGCACCAAGGGAAAATCAGAGAAGAGGTAAGGAACAACTCTACAAGATAAGGATGATATAATACTGGAGAAAGTTGCTCAAAGAGGTTGTGGAATATCCATACTTGGAGATATTCTAGATTGACTAGAAAATGCCTTGAGTAACCTGTTGTAGCTTCAGATAGCCTTGGTTTGAGCAAGAAGTCAGGCTATAAGACCTCCAAGAATCACCGACAACCAAAATGTTTCTATTTTATTATTTTTTTTCTCAAAATAAGCTATTTCAGCTCTTTTTTTGCATGCATTTTGTCTACAGTTACTTATCAATTTGGTGTTTTTCAAGACATTCTGCTCCCATTGTAGTAAAAGGCAGGCAGAGATCAAGATCCAAAACTGTAGAGTATATATTCCCATTGGTGCACACATATGAAAAGGAGAATAAATTATTCATAATAATACCATAATAATAACAATTGACATTGTTTAACCTTTAGCTAAAGAAACTGAAGCACTTTGCAAAGTATGTAAGTGTAATACAGATCTTTGACAGACGAATCAGCTCATTCATCACTGAAAGTCAGCTACTGCTCAGCTGGAAAATAACTGCCTTTGTAAATATAATGCGACGTTACAGGACATTTGAGAAGAGAAAATAAAAGATAAATCCAGTTCAAACTATATTACCTCTGTGTGAAGCAAACAATTGAAAGCGGACAAAAAAACCCCATGCAGTGTTCTTAAATCTTCTGGAGTTATGATGAGCTGGCAGGAAAAGAACGTGCAAGAAGAAAGTAACATTCATTAAAATTAGAGAGATAATTCATACTGGTGCAGACTAGATCATCCTTGAGACATCTACAGTAGCTGACTCAAAGTATAAAATATATAATTATGGTAAAATTAATACAGAAAAATCATAAGAGAGGGACTTTTGAAATTCTGAACAAGAAAGCATAGAAAACAATTTGTACGTCTGCTGTAATGTAGGGGGGAAAAAAAGCTATAATGTCATTCTGCCTGCTGAAGTCTTGAGCTGAAGTTCAGAAATAACTTCTTCATTACTGTACTTCTTCCATGTTCATTTTTCTCTCTATTGTCTGTGGAATTAGAAAGTTGCCAACGTTTCTATTTAATTAGGTGGTAGAAACCTATCTGCAGAGCTGCTCAGTGACCATGGGACTCAGACCTTCCTGATGTAGCAATGACATAAGTTCACTTCCCTTATGACTTCTGAACTGTAAATTGCCTAGGACTTTCAAAGCTCTTTAAAACATTTCTTTGTCATAATAAGACTACAAAGTGATCTACTCACTTGTATAAGACATATCACATGGGAATCTAGACAAAATGTACTTTGCAATGCAGAGTAGTTTCTGACAAGTCAGATGGAGTTTGAAACTGGCATCGTATAGCTTTAGCAGCAGTCTGTATGCTTTTCGTATTGTAAGATCAGAAACAGATAAATTCATTATTTTCTTGATTCTTGGATTATATGTACATTTTACATTCTTATATTTAAATGTGATATAGATCAATGGAATTATCTAATGAACCTTAATAGCAATCATTACATTTTAATGCACAGTGAAATAAGTAGACATTTAAAATAGCTTTGTCCTTATTAATCAGACTATGTAGCTCTAAAATATTCTCATCAATTTAAAGATGCTAAAAAATGATAAAAATGAACATTTTTTCAGGAGGATAATGAGAAAGATTGGTTTCTTAGTACATAGAATTGAATGAAGTTCTGACAATAATTGCACACAATAGAATTTATAGGAAAAAGGGAAGCAGGATGCACTTGGCATTTGAAATTAAGTTCTACATCACATATGCATTTATTTTAGGCCTCTGCAGCTAGCCTAGAGCATTAGTTGTTGTACATCTAATGCATTAATAGCAATAAACAATTTTTTTTTAAAAAAGAATATTCTAAGATGGGATAGGATAAACAAAGAAGTTCAACACTGTAAAAAAAAAAAAATCTCTTTTCAGAGTGTAAAAATTAAGAGATCACCTAGCTGTAAGATCACATGCTTAAAATAATATACCAAGAAAAAGACATGATATCTAAAGATAACCAGGAAACTACTTTGTTGAACAGTAACAAGAAGCAGTTACGTTTCATCTAGAGTTATATTTTCATATTTAATTTTTTTAATTCTTTGCAAAAGGGTATCTATAAAGGAAATTCTAATAGGCTTCAGGTTTAACTATTGCTATGCCAGCATTACACTAACAAAGGCGATAAAATGAAAGGGCAAGCTTATGAATTCAGAGACATTCAAACTAAAAAGTACTTTTAAGACCATCTACTCTGATCTCTTGACCTAAAGATAATCTAAAATTTTATGCAAGTTAAATGTGACAGTAGGTTGTGAGTTTGGATTTCAAGTTAGGTTAAGAACAAGTTTTCAAAGATCTCTAACTTTTGTGTATTTCAATAAACACTAAAAACATAATAATCTAAATAACATTTTGACATTTTCTAAAAATGATATTCTAAGCCCTCTAGATAAAATTGCCACACCCATATAACTCTCAAATCTATTTAAAGGCAGAAAGGAAGCAGACATTAAATATAAAGAACAAAAATTATTGTTAATATTCTGTATTGCCTTTACACAGAATCACACAGAATCACACAGAATGTTAGGGATTGGAAGGGACCTTAAAAGATCATCTAGTCCAACCCCCCTGCCAGAGCAGGAATACCTAGATCAGGTCACACAGGAACATGTCCAGGCAGGTTTTGAATGTCTCCAGAGAAGGAGACTCCACAACCTCTCTGGGCAGCCTGTGCCAGTGTTCTGTCACCCTCACTGTGAAGAAATTCTTCCTCACATTTATGTGGAACCTCCTATGTTCCAGCTTACACCCATTGCCCCTTGTCCTATCATTGGATGTCACTGAGAAGAGCCTGGCTCCATCCTCATGACACTCACCCTTGACATATTTATAAACATTAATGAGGTCACCCCTCAGTCTCCTCTTCTCCAAGCTAAAGAGACCCAGCTCCCTCAGCCTTTCCTCAGAAGGGAGATGTTCCACTCCCTTAATCATCTTTGTGGCTCTGCGCTGGATTCTCTCAAGCAGTTCCCTGTCCTTCTTGAACTGTGGGGCCCAGAACTGGACACAATACTCCAGATGTGGCCTCACCAAGGCAGAATAGAGGGGAAGGAGAACCTCTCTCGACCTACTAACCACTCCCTTTCTAATACACCCCAGGATGCCATTGGCCTTCTTGGCCACAAGGGCACATTGCTGGCTCATGGTCATCCTGCTGTCCACCAGGACCCCCAGGTCCCTTTCCCCTACACTGCTCTCCAGCAGGTCAGCTCCCAACCTGTACTGGTACATGGGGTTGTTCTTCCCCAGATGCAAAACTCTACACTTGCCCTTGTTGAAATTCATTAAGTTTCTCCCCGCCCAACTCTCCAGCCTATCAAGGTCTCATTGAATGGCAGCACAACCCTCTGGTGTGTCAGCCATTCCTCCTAGTTTGGTGTCATCAGCAAACTTGCTGAGGATACATTCTGTACCCTCATCCAAGTCGTTGATGAAGATATTAAACAACACCGGTCCCAGTACCGACCCCTGAGGGACTCCACTAGTCACAGGCCTCCAACTAGACTCTGTCCCATTAACCACAACTCTCTGGCTTCTTCCCTTCAGCCAGTTCATAATCCACCTCACTACCTGATCACTAAACCCATACTTTATCAGCTTATCTACAAGGATGCTGTGGGAGACAGTGTCAAATGCTTTACTGAAATCAAGATAAAATGATACATGACAGTTTTCTTGCAGCGGGGAGAGGGAAGGCTCTACAGGAGTGGTCTCTATGAAAATAAATCAGGAGCTTCCTCCATGCTGGACAGAGCCAGCTCAAGATGGCTCCAGGATGGACCTCCTATTGGCCAAAGCTGAGCCCATCAGATATGCTGTGGTATCTCTGTGATAACATATTTAAGAAAGGGTAAAAAACCACTGCACAACATCTGTGAGGGAGGGGACTGAGAATATGTAAGACAAATAACTCGGTAGACGCCGAGGTCAGTGAAGAAGGAGGGGGATGAAGTGCTCTAGACACTGCAGCAGAAATTCCTCTGCAGCCCATGGAGAAGACCATGGTGACATAGGTTGTTCCCCTGCAGCCCATGGAGGTCCATAATGAAGCAGATGTCCACCCTGCAGCCTACGGAGGACTCCACGTTTGATGTGTCCTGAAGGAAGCTGCAGTGGGTGGAGAGAATCCCCATGGAAAGGACCGTGCTGGAGCAATTCTTGAAGTACTGCAGCTCATCGGAAGGACCCACATTGAAGCAGTTCATGAAGGGCTGTATCCCATTGGAGAGGCCCCATGTTTGAACAGAGGAACAATGTGAGGAGGAAGGAGTGGCAGAGATGAAGTGTTTCATAACATGACTGCAACCCTGTTCACCCATCATGCTGCCCCTTCCTTCTGTGGGAAGGCGAGGCAGAATGGTTGGGAACAAAAGAAGTAAAGTTGAACCTAGGAAGTTGGAGGGTTGGGAGGAAGGTGTTTTTAGTGTTTCCGCTTCTTACTCATCTACTCTACTTTTGATTAGCAATAACTTAAATTAATCTTCTGTGAGTTGAATCTATTTTGGCCATGATGGTAATTAGTGAGCAATCTCCCTGTCCTTAACTTGATCCATGAGCTTTTTAATCTTTCTTTCTATGCCTGTCCTGCTGAGGAGGGAGAGTGACAGAACAGCTTGTTGGGCACCTGGCAGACCAAGGTTAACATACCACATATACTTGAAATCTTAACACTCTGATCAGAGATTCATTATTAGTCCAGATCTAATTATTACAGAAAAATAAAATAAATTATTAATACTATTAAAATAGTTTTATTCGCACACTTCCTAGTACCTACCTCTTTTGCTGCAGTTGCACTCACCCTGCTGCTGCTCTTCTGGCTCTGAAGGTCAATGTTATCAGTCTGATGATGGTTGTGAGTTATGACAATGAGCAGCACTCACAGGGAGGAATATGATGTGGAGTTTATTTTCCTTCTTCACTCTAGGATCTGCTTGGGGTTATTTTAATATATTTGCTTTTACACCTTTGTTGTTTGGTTTTTTTTTCATTTGTCTGCAAATCATACCTGATTTTACCACGTAAGTGCTTTCTGTGTATGTTAAATACCATGTTCGTGTTTTGTTTGTTACCCCTAAAACCAGTTTAGTCCAGCTCCAGGTATGAATTTCTTTAGCCATTGTAGAGGTCATAGCTGTGGGTTCTCTGGCAACTTTTCACTACGCTGAGAAACAGGAGTTACTTCTACTCTTTATCTACAACACAGTGTAGCACTCATCTAAATACTGCTGATGTCCAATTAAAAACCAAAGAGGATTTTAATTTAAATTTTAATATGAAGTTAAACAACTGCTAGAGACTAGAGAGCTTAGTACTCTGCAGGATAGACCCCTAAAATATTTGTAAGAGTTTTTGTCTTAATATACTTGTACTAATACTCCTGTAGTCCTCAAACATAACCTCAGGAAGTTCAGTCAAGTATTAACGGGTGACAGTATTTATACTGCAGTAAATGCACATTGCTTCATTCTGCCTAATTTTGCTGCCACACATTAACCACAGTTGACAAGATTAGGATGGGACATATCATGAGGAAACACATCAGAATATATCCCAACCTGGCTCATCAGATAATACAATGAAACTAATTATTTCTACACTGATATGCACTATGAACTGTAACAGGAAACATGTGATCCAGGTTTAGTTAGAGACAATTGTAGGATAACAAAAAAAACATTCTAATTGCTAGGAACCTCACCAACAAGGGGATATCTCTGTTTCTCAGGCAGGTATAATCATACAGCATTTGCCACACCACTGCTTCTGTGGTGTAGGAGGAATGGTCCTGAAAAGAAACCAAAAATCCCTGTCTTTTAAAAATACATCTCCCAGGAAAAGGAAATCCATTGAAGCATACACAGTAATAGTTAAGAAAACAGAAGACCTCAACAAACAGTATAGTTCTACAAGTCAAGCCTCTTACCTGTTCTAATAGGAAAAATCTGTCTAATGAACTATTTAATTGAGTTTAACAAGACTGTTTATAGTTAATCCTAAATGCACTAACAGCAAACCTAAGGCCTATATTCAATGTTAGTTTTGCTCCCTTTGGATGTTACTCATAATTAGAGTTTGCTCTTTAATTATTCTTCCTCGTGTATTCAATTTATGATTAAGACCAACGGCTTGCCCTGGAGGCTGAAAGTGCTGAGGTGGACACTGGTGAATCAGCAGAGAGGAACTCCTTCAGCAGTGTACATCTACTCAGAAGTAGGCAAAAAGCAGCTTTTCACTCTAATCATGAAATTCAGAGCTCAAGACAAGGGAATACTACGCCTGCAAGAGAACAACCTCTGATAACTCTCTAGGGAAAGGGGATTAGAGAAACAAATCTATAGCTCTCAAACAAACCCTTTTGTACTTTTATTGAAGAAAATTGTGCTGTGTTGGTAATTAGAACAGTTTTATCTATCTGTTGCATGTATTGTGCAGTCACATTGTACCAAATTTTTCCTTCTTCAGTTTGCTGTTTTATTTTCCCCTACTTAGATATATTATCTAGTATTGCATATCTGAATGCCTTTTCTTTGTAGGTTCTATGAAAAGCAATTTAAAAATGAAAATTTGCTGAAAATATACTAGGGGACCAAAATGAGTGTTTTATTAACCCCTTCTGTCATTTTCAATGAAGAATATGAAGGAACTATGCATGGGAGTTTCTCTAGCATAAAATAGTATGCTTCTGCTGTTCTGCTGCAGAAATATGTTGTTCCTGCATGGCATTGACTTGATTTAAAGAACTATAGGATTGATCACACTAGCTTCTTTTTTGTTGGTTTTTTTTGTTTGTTTTTTTTTTTTTTTTATTTAAACAATTCTTAATGATCTTTTGGGGTAGGCATATGGACTATAGTTATAGGAGTACCAGACCTAGAAAGGATCTAGTAAGCACAAAACACAGAGTAGTACAGGGCCATACATCTGTGCAGTTCAAAATTAGAAAGGTCTTGAAAGCAACCTGACCTAGAAAATATCGTACATTCTTGTTCATCCCAAAATAATTTTGAAATGTCATGGATATGTATGAAATCTAATTTCTTACTAAAGTTACTGAAAAAATACCTTTGTCCATTTGGAATTCACAGGCTGACATTCACCTAAAGGTATTCAAGCAAGCTTTACAGAACTTTTCTATATATCTTGACATGACAATTTGTACAAAATACTAACACAGTATTTAGGGCAAAAATTTTGAAGACCTCAAGGTCTTACCCTCCCTGTTATGTTCTCTCAACATTCACTTAATCAATATTCCAATGTAGCTCAGTTCACTATCTAAAAACTGAGGTATCTTCTTATCCTCATGACTTTCGATGGTAATAGGAATAATTTAACTAGGCTGCACAGAAATAAAATCTAACAAAAATTCTAATTTTTCTTTTCCACTTAGACATTCCTGCAACAGGATTCCAAAGCTACTTATACTATTGGAAGTCCCTCCATACGCATATTGATTTGGGGTTTTTTATCTTTTTCATACATTTATAACATGGCCTTACAATATCATCCACATATTTCCCTATGAATTCATAACAGTCCATGTTTCTTCACTTTAGATTCAAAACATTGATTATCCATCGATAATTTTTTATCCTAAGTAAACTTTTGTAGTGACCTGCATAAATGAGTTTTCTAATTCATATTAAGAGACCTCTTTTGACACTGACAGGATGTCTACAAACAGCATCTTCTTGCTAGATAAAAATATATGATTTTATTTCAAATCAAACAGATGAGATAAAATGTACATGTACATAAGACAGATGGTTGATGATAGATAGATAGATAGATAGATAGATAGATAGATAGATAGATAGATAGATAGATAGATAGAATCCCTCTGTAGAAATTCCATAGAGCATTCTGCAGCAGAACTACTTTATGCTTGACACAGAATTTGGAATACTGATTTTTCTGAACACTGAAGGAAAATAATGGCATCACAAAATTATTTGTGAGACCATTCCCAGGACATAGGAAAGCTTGAGTCCAGAATTACCACATGCCATGAAGCCAGTTAAGCCCTGACATTTTAACTGTTTAGGATGAGATCAGGTGTAAGTCTCTTCATTCGCTGGAATCCTCTCCCTTTCTGTCTTGAAAGAGATAAGGTCTAAGAATCATTCTTCTGGTAGAACTGAATATGAAACAGCATACATTGGGTGACAAATAAAAAAATTGTGCTTTTAAAAATACTTATGTATTGCATTTACAAAGTAGAATTAAAATTATTTTTCTTGATTTTATCATGTACATTCTCTTCCATCTTTAGGGTTTGTGAGTGGCCTCAGTAGCTTGTTACTTCCTTAAGGATTCTTTTCAACTAAAATATCTGTCACTGCTGAAACTGAACACTGTAAATGCTGACATTAAGCCACAAGAACCAATTTTCACAGAGCTACTTACATATTCTAGAGCAGCGTTTTCATATCAGACAGGCCCCGGGATATTTGTGATGTGTATGGTTTTAACTGGAAGAAAAAAAAAAAGCATAGCTGATAGCACAGATGAACGTAAAAAGCAATCCGAAAATTTTTTAAGAATAAACCTGCTATGCATCTGTTTGTTTCTCACTGTTGATATCAGAGCTATGATTCCTGTCATCCGCTATTCTTTCAGGGGGACTGTGCTTTCTTCAGTCTGCACTGAGCTGCTGCTTAAAGGAAACCATAGGAAACTGTTCTCAAAGTAGGGATACTTTTCAGGGGGGAATAGCCTGAAACGTAGCTTTTCATGAAGTGCTATGAAATTTAAGCTAAAAATATGGCTCCCTTTTGCCCCATTTGTCAATACTGAGCTCAAACAGTAAAACAATTACATTTCTATATTAATTAATTAATCATTTTGCCAGTATTTGGTAACTTATTTTCTTTTTTTTTCTTTATGTTATTCTCCTGGAGGGAAGGTGGGCCTGAAAATCCGTTACCTCACACTAGATGTTTCTAAGGCTACTGAAAGGCAACAGACAATGAAACCCCTCTTTGTCGTAGATGAAGTAAAAGCATAGAAAATCTTGTGTCTCCAGGGTTGTTACAAAATCCTGATTTGGAGGGACAGATTCTACAAGATTAGAAAAAAGTGTCTATTTTTGCAGTCATTTGGTCTTTGGGCCAGTTAGATAATGATATTCCATATGAATTTTCAGTGGCTTGTGAGGCAGATAATTACACTCACTAGGGCACTGAATATAATTAATGATTTCCTGTGTCTGGTGCAAAAACTAGCTTTAAGAATAGGCATACTGGATCCTATGCACCTATAAAATACTTATAACTTAGTATATTATTTTAAGGATGAAGTATAGTATTGAGTGATAATAGCAGTCCTAAATGGGGAATATAGTAAAAATCCTGGGAAATAAAAACAGACTGCAAAATAAGGAATCCTTTCTTTAGTTATATCTTCATTATACTTTCTGCTGTTGTAAATTATTTTCAGAAAGGGCAAATACTTTTTTTGATATTAAGAAAATGAATATTGTCTATCAATAGCAGAGACACTTAAAAACCTCCGGCAATATATTACATGTTTGATTCATTTATGCTAAACAATCAGAATGAGGACAAAGGAAAGAATTTCTAATTATTATTTTAATGTATTCCTTGCATTTTTTTGTTGTTTTTATTTTTTAGGCACACCACCAGATTTTTCCTCTAAAGTGTGTAAGGTATTGCATAGTCCGGAAAACCAGCCAACCAACCAACCAACCAACAAACACAACAACTGGGGAAAGTTAAGGTTAAAGAAGAAGTTCAACATGAGAGGCCCCTCTGCTTAGAATATTCCATCTTGTCCAGGGAATAATATCTACTCGTTCAAGTGCTTCAGTAATGGAGTCTTATTAAATGAGTGTTTCTCATTCATCTTTTCTATATAGAATAAAACATTCAGGTGTTTGAAAAGGAAAGAAGTATAACTTTTTCTGAAGGGGATACAGGCATTTATCTTTTCAGCCAGAATAAAACTGTTGTGTGTGGTGATCTATGTTTTGAAATACGATAGAAGAAAAGATCAGAATAGACTTGAAAGATTTCAAGTTTGGTATTTAGTGTTTGATTTTTGTGTTTTTAAAAATTATTTCAGGGGTTTGCATTATGGCTATATACTCAGCCAAAATATTATATTTCTCTTTGTTGTAACTTTGTTTTTAAAAGGCTTTGTTATGTTGTAAATTGTGTAATAATCAAGGTGAAATTTGTCATGCTTTTTTTCCTTAATGACTCAGCTTTGCTTCAGTCTCTTCTACCTATCAATAGAAAAAGTTCAAATACAGGAATTAACTTACGAGATAATCACATAAGTTAGGATGACAGGAAAAAAAAAAAAAACGTATTATAAATTTCGTGTCTTTGCAACATGAGCAATTGAGAGTTCATCTGAATTAAAAAAAATAAGTAGGTAACAGAATAGATGCATGTTCTTTTATTTTTTTAATAAACTAGAAAATATATGGAAACGAACAGATTAGAGAATAAAAATGGAAAATTAGAAGGTAAAGTTTACATATCAGAAAAAAATCTAATGAAAAAAATTACAAGATAATAGAATCTCATCAGGGTTGGGCTGGCAACATGGAGAAGTGGATGAGTTGTAATAATATTCTTGTAATTGGCATATTGAGGTGCACAAAAGTTTTAACATGAAAGATTTCGATTTGCAAATTGTACATGTCCTTTTTAGTACAAAAGTCTTCTGAAATTCATTGGTTACTGAAAATGCTTATAATACAAAAGCATATTAATGATAGAAACTCTTTCTAAACATACAGTAGTAAAAATTTTAAGGACTTCTAATTTTCTTCTATACTGCAGCTTTTTGGGAGGACTTATGAAGTGGTAAAGCATTTCTTAACTGTGAGGAATCAGTTTATAGGCTTCTGTAACACACCTCTTTCCAATTCCAGCAGAAGGTATTTATGGATACATAATAATGGTCATATTAGAGCTGTTTATTCAAAAGCTACATGGCAAATCTGGAAACCAGAGGCTCATATTTGGGGAGGGAAAGGTAATTGTATAGCAAAACAAGGCTAATGATGAAGACAGGCTGAGAGAGTTGGGGTTTTTCAGCCTAGAGAAGAGAAGTCTCCAGGGACACCTTATAGCAGCCTTCTAGTACCTGAAGGAGCCCTACAAGAAAGATGAGGAGGGAACCTTTATCAGGTAGTGTAGAAATAGGATGAGGGGTAACAGCTGTAAACTGAAGAAGGGTAGATTTAGATTAGATATTAGGAAGAAATTCTTTATTGTAAGAGAGGGTGGTGAGACACTGGAACAGGCTGCCCAGAGAAGTTGGGGATGCCTCCTCCCTGGAACTGTTTGAGGCCAGGTTGGATGGGGCTTTGAGCAACCTGGTCTGGTGGAAGGTATCCCTGCCCATGGCAAAGGGGTTGGAACTGGATGAAACAACCATTCCAACCCAACTCATTCTATGATTTTATGATTCTACGATTTCTTCTGTTTCACAATTGAATGGAAAATATAAGTCAGAGGATTTTTTAAAGAAGGTTTTTATTATTTCTTTATTTTGACTACCTTGAAATAAAACTATTGCTTCAAGACAAAAAAATAATTTCATTTTAAAAATAAAGTCTTAACCTTTTCATATTTTTTCCTTCAATAAAAATCTAATTGTGATAGATTTAAAGATATTTTTATTCCTTCAAAGCCGTCTATTCAAGCATTTCCTTTCAATAAATAAACATCTTTGACTTATATTTTATTAAAAATTTCAGAAACCCTGATGAAGCTTATAAGTTCAGAGGGAAGGGTAAGAGTGATAGAAATTACATAATGACATAATCCTTACAGGTTAAGACTAGCTAATTTTGCTACAAAAAATAATAATCTTTAGAGATATTAAAGTAAGATCATCTTTCATCCCAGCAACAACAACAAAATTAAAGCAACCAAGAATTTTAAGGATTTAATCTGGAGAGATATTATGTTATGGTATGCACAACAAAAAACAATTCAATTTTTAGTATCCTGAATTTCATATTAAAAAAGAAGAGAAAAATAATGCAGCAGAATGAATAGTTCATACTAATTTTAGTTTCCTAGTTTTATTGATTTTACTAATTTTTCAAAAGTGCAGGCTTTTCTGAAAAGGAGGAGGTGAAATTTTTGAAGATTGTGTATCCTGTGATAATTTAACAGAAATAACTAATTTAAAACATTCAGTTCTGTCAATAAGAACAGTACTCTATTTTAGGAAATTAGATCTTGTTGTGTGACTTCCTGAATTATGAGCAAGTCCATTACAAAAATAATATAGTAGGTAAGCATGTGAAAATAATTTTTAAAAGTGAAGATGAAGGGTATTAGAAGGGGTGTGGTTAGTAGGTGAAGAGAGGTTCTCCTCCCCCTCTGCTCTGCTCTGGTGAGGCCGCATCCAGAATATTGTGTCCAGTTCTGGCCCCCCCAGTTCAAGAAGGACAGGGAACTGCTTGAGAGAGTCCAGCGCAGAGCCACAAAGATGGTTAAGGGAGTGGAACATCTCCCTTATGAGGAAAGGCTGAGGGAGCTGGGTCTCTTTAGCTTGGAGAAGAGGAGACTGAGGGGTGACCTCATTAATGTTTATAAATATGTAAAGGGTGAGTGTCATGAGGATGGAGCCAGGCTCTTCTCAGTGGCATCCAATGATAGGACAAGGGGCAATGGGTGTAAGCTGGAACATAGGAGGTTCTGCATAAATGTGAGGAAGAACTTCTTCACAGTGAGGGTAACAGAACACTGGAACAGGCTGCCCAGAGAGGTTGTGGAGTCTCCTTCTCTGGAGACATTCAAATGCTGCCTGGATGTGTTCCTGTGTGACCTGATTTAGGTATTTCTGCTCTTGCAGGGGGATTGGACTAGATGATCTTTTGACGTCCCTTCTAATCTCTAACATACTGTGATTCTGTGAAGATACCATAAAAGTTTGAGAATTTTTCAATTCTAAGGATATGCAAAGAAATAGTCATAATTTTTTATATTATAATAGAAAATATTTTATATGGCATAAATAAGACTGTATTGGAAAAATAAGGTGAGGGAAATCAGATACCAAAATACAGAAATTCAAAGTACATGCTATAAAGATGACAGCAATACATTCAAGTAACAGAACAGGTTAAAAGGAAAATATAGATATTGTCATCAAAATGAGTGCTACAAAGTTCCTTCCTCAAATTACATAAGTCTTCACATTTTTATAATGAAACTACTAAAAATGGTGACCACATTTTTTAATTCAGGCTGAAAATTATGCATTTTTGCCTCCTTTGGAAGATGCCACAGGCACTCTACTAGAACTGAAGGAGAGGGAACTGGGACAGAGTGACGTGAGGCCAAATCAACTCCTGGGCTCTCAGATGCAGTCAGACTGTTTTCTTGGAAACCAAGGGAGTGGAGGAAAGTATTTATTACTTAACTAGCTAGCTAGTTATGCTAGTTAGTTCTAGTACAAACACAAGAATATTTTCTTTAAGAAAAAGCATTCATGACTGTGGATGTTAAAGACAGTTGTACGTAATCCAAATTGGGAAACTGCAGACAAACTTTAATCTTAATTCGGAGTGCTTATGTTCATTTTGTATAATGAGGTCTGGTTCATCTGACTGTGAACTTTATTCAAAGCAACAGATGGAATATTTTGTATTTTATGTAGGGAGTAAAGGTAAAACCCAAATCACCCCAGGGTTAATGTAAAACAACAGAGCAGAAGCTATTGCATACTCTGTCACAGAAAAATAGGGTAAGAACAGTCTTAAATGATGTCAGGAATTATGAAATTATTCTAAGTTTGACAAAGGAAGAAGGTGATGTACTAAGAGTTCATTACCTACAGAAATCCTCTGTTCCTCAGAAAATGGTACATTGAGCGAACCATAGGGCTTTTATAGGATAAAAAATACTGTGTGAGGTGTTGAAGGGCCTGATCAATAACATGGGCTTTGCCAAGATAGGTCAAACCAAATTCATAACATTATTCTAGAGAATCAGAGAGGACACACAAAGGAAAGAAAAAAATCATTAAGTATGACTGCCTTTTTTGTTCTTTACAACAACTGAATGCCATAAACCAAGAAAAAGACATTGTGAAGTTTTAACTAAATATTAAACTTGCTCTTAATATTTCAAATCACATTGTGATCCTTTTCAGCTTCTCACATTATTGCCTTGACTCTTCCCAGAAACTCAAAAGTGAAAATTAATTTTAGGTTTGTTCACATTCCCAGGTAAGTATGGTGATTAACAATGTGCTGTTTGCTCTATAATATTTGTTTGAGTATAATCTTTCGTCTTACTTACAAGTGAAAGAAATATCAAAGGTGGCTTTTTTTTTCTTTTTTTTTTTTTTTTAATGCCAGAATACAATAGATCAACATAATGTAGTCCATGACTATCAAGCTGGATAAACAATAGTCATTTTAATAAGTGATGTAATTCCATCTATCACATTTGTATTTAAATGAAAAGCTAGCAAAACATGTGAGCTGCATGAAAAATGCTTGCGAAGAATTATATGTATTATAGGACAGAAATTAAATTCAGGGAGTATCTGTCTTCTCTTCCCTTTTCCTTTTCTTATAAGCTTGTATATCTAATCATTTTAGTACCAGGTTTTGTTATAGTCATTTTGATCAACTAAAACCAACCAAAACCAAACAATGATAAATGTTTTTTTCCGGATTTGTTAAATACTAAATGATTTCAGAATTTTTCCATTCCACCAAGACAAGAAACTAAATCCTTAAAGTTATAAAGTTTGGGGTTTTTTCATTCTTTTGTTTCTTTTTTATCTGAAAGGAAAAGAAATTATCATTTGTTAAATGTTTTAAGAAACAATATCCTGATGATGTGATAATTTGTTGATGAAATTCAGTACTGCTCTTTTATTTGAATATGGAGGACTTTTTCATGCAGTGATGTTATCTTCAGAGTTCATATGTGTTATTTTTTTCACAGATGTATATAGAATACAGAAATTAGCATTGTCCCACTTGGAAAATAAAATGAGGAATCAGGAACAGTTTTAATTTCAGTTCTCTGATTTTAAATACTGTTTTAAATACTGTTTAAATTATATGGAAGAAGTGGGAAAATAGACATCAAATAAAAAGATTCATTGAAGGCAACTGTCAGAAATCAGATTTCTAAAAATAAATTAACTTCATTTTTTTGAGGAAATTTTAAGAACGCTTCATGGAAAACTTAATAAGGTCTCACATGAGCTTGAAATCCATAAAATTATCACCCAAAGGAACAGTAAACTTCAGGATATTTTTTTTCAGATATGCAACATCTATATTTTTTGTTAAGCTATAGATATATTTTCATGTGAAAAATCACAAGAATGCATGGTTTAACTATAAAGAATGATATTTCATTTTGCCTTTCTCAAGTGAATCAGTACTGATTTCAACAGAGCAGTTCCCAGAGACAAAACAGAAAATTTAATCCTGATTGTATTATCTTTTAATCAACATTTTTTTTTTTTTCCCCATTTTGAAGATTTTCTGTATGCTGACAGGCATACAACTACTGATGGCTACTGAGACTTAAAAAAAAATGCTAATGAACAAATCCTTCTAAGTTTTTTGAAGTTCTGGACAAATTTGTTGGTTTTGTTGTTTTGAAATGAATAAACTGATTGAAACAGCTAAATTGCTCTCCAATGGGTACATAAGGAAACTAAGAGGTGACTTTCCTGTCCCCAACCAAACTCCTAAAGGCTATTTTACCCATTGAGTATTCAAGTTGCAGATTTATTGTAACAGAAATATTCTTTTGCCTATGAACACTTTTTTTTAATACTGCAAAGCTCTTAATTTCAACCTTTTAAACCAAAAGGTAGCCAAGAGGTGTTATTCAATGCCAGCATTCTACCAGGATAAAGAGTTTTAAAATATGTGTATTTCAAGTGTTATTAGGCTATTTAAATACAAATAAACTACCTACATATTTTTAGAACTCTAGATTTTCAATTTCTATCTCCAATGTATGAAAATTAAATTACAGTTGGGTTTTATACATAAAAAGCATATCTTGAAGAAACACAGCGAGTACTGCAAATTTACATTCACATTTAATAGTTTTAAGATATTTCTAACCATTTAAGATATGTCTAAGTTTTAAGCTCAATCATATATTTCTGAAAAAGGCTTGATTAAGAATAGAATGAAAACCACCATAATAGTTCTAGTGTGTGGTACTGTAATAATACATTTCTTCTACAGAAAAGTTCATTTTCTAAAGTAATTTGACCTTATAGTCCTGTTACATGGGATGCTATCACATACACTGATGTTAATTTACTGCAGTAGGAGGAAGTCTGATACTGAAAGGCCCTAATCAGTATTAAAAAAACGTTGCTGCTTGTGATTAGGGTATAGTATAAGGAGAAAGAAAAACAGTGTTAGGCGATTTTAAAAACTAGCATATGCCTTCAGTCATTTTGATCACAAAGATCTTCAAAATTTCTAAGCTTTGTTAGAATTGAAAGACAAAAGATTATATTCAGAAGCAGAACTTGGAATGGAAAGAAAAATATCTACAGGAAAGGAAGAAAACCTCCAAAATTAAGAACAGTAACCTTCAGTACCTGTTGCTTGGTATTAACAGGTTATAAAACAATTTGTCTTTCCTGTGCTGAGGACCCGTTTCTTTTGATGCAGCCTATGATACAGTTGGTTTTCTGGGCTGCAAGCACACATTTCCAGCTCAAGTCTAGCTTTTCATTCACCAGTAGCTTGAAGTCCTTCACAGAGTTACTCTCAATCCCTTCATCTCCCAGACTGTATTGATACTGGGGGTTGCCCTGACCCAGATCCAAGACCTTGCACTTGGCCTTGTTGAACCTCATGAGGTTTATTGGGCCCACTTCTCAAGCTTGTCCAGGTCCCTCTGGACAACATCTCATCCCTCAGGCATGTCAACCACACCACTCAGCTTGGTGTCATCACTGAACTTGCTGAGGGTGTGTATACATTTAGCCAGTACTCAGGGCTAAACCATAGCAGCTGGTTTACCACTCGATGCTCCTTCCCCAGTTGAGAGGGAGAATCAGGAAAAAAGGCAGAAGGCCCATGAGTTGAAGTAGAAACAGATTTAATAGAATAACAAAACTGATACAACAATCAACAAAGTATGGAAGGTTCTACTCAGCCTGGTCCTTGATGTTGATAACAGGAGAAGACAGACCAAGGGAGGACCCTCAGGAAGAGGAGGAGCTCTACCCTTAGTGAGCTCCCTCATTTTATAATGAGCATGATTAAGTGGTATGGGATACACCTGTGAGTCAGCTGCCTTGCTTGGATCTCTCAGGGCTACTCATGGCCTGCCTGCATGGCTGGTCCATGGGTCTGTGCCTAGGGAACCAGGACAGGGTGTACTTGATTCCACTGACTATGTCATTGATGAAGATATTAAACTGTGTTGATCCCATTACAGACCCTAGAGGGACACAACTTGTCATTGATCTCCATCTGGACATTGAGCCGTTGACCACTACCCTCTGGATGTGACCATGCAACCAATTCCTCATCCACTAAACAATCCACCCATCAAATCCATATCTCTCCAATTTAGAGAGAAGGTTATTTTGACAGACTGTGTCAAAGGCCTTACAGAAGTCCAGATAGATGACATCCATAGCACTTCCCTTGTCCTCTGATATAGTCACTCTATCATAGCAGGCCACTAGGTCGGTCAGGCAGGAATTGCCCTTAGTGAAGCCATGATTCCTGTCTCAAATCACCTCCCTGTTCTGTGTGTGCCCTAGCATAGCTTCTAGGAGGATCTCTTCTATGATAATCCCAGGCACAGAGGTAAGACTGACAGGCTGGTAGTTCCTAGGGTCCTCCTTTTTAGACTTTTTAAAAATGGGTGCAATTTTCTCTTCTTTCCAGCCACCGGGGACTTCACCTGACTGCCATGACTTTTCAAATATCATGGAGAGTGGCTTCGCAACAACATCAATCAACTCCCTCAGGATGCTGGGATGTACCTCATCAGGTTCCATATACTTATTTATGTTCAGGTTTCTTAGGTGTTCATAAACCTGACATTCTCTTTGCTCCCCCAGTTCCTGTCTTGTGGCCCATCCACTCAATAGGTGTGGGAAGAGAGGTTGCCAGTGAAGACTGAGGTAAAAATGTGTTGAGTACCTCAGCCTTCTCTTCATCCATTGTTACTAGTTTGCCAGTTATGTTCATCAGGGTGGGTAACACTTTCTTTGACCTTTCTTTTCTGGCTGACATACCTGTAGAAGCCCTTCCTATTATTCTTTGCATCCCTTGCCAACTTCATCTCCATCTGTGCCTTGGCCTTCCTGACCCCATCCCTACACAACCAGGCAGCGTCCCTATACTTTTCCCAGGATAGCTGTTCCTGTTTCCTCTGCCTGTGCATTTCCTTATCACCCTTTAGTTTAACCAGCAGGTCTCAACTTATCCATGCCAGTCTCTTGCCTTCTTTGCCCGATTTCTTATACCTGGAGATAAGACCTCTTGCACTCTGTGGAAAAGGTCCTTAAAGATCTGCCAGCTCTGTTTCACTCCCTTGTCCCTAAGGGCAGTTTCCCAAGGGGTCCTGTTGACTAACTCCTTGAACAGCTGGAAGTTTGCTTTCCTGACATTCAGAGTCATGACTTTACTCTTTGCCTGACCCACATCCCTCAGGACTGCAAACTCCACCAGATCATGATCACTGCAGCCCAGGCTGCCTCCAATCTTGACATCACCAATTAGCCCACTTGTGTTAGTGATCATCGGGTCCAGTATTGCATCCTTTGTGGTAGGGTTGTCTATTAGCTGGTTTAAAAATTTATCCTCAGTGTACTTCAGGAGTCTCCTGGATTACCTATATCTCACCATGCTACATTTTCAGCAGATGTTGGGGTGGTTGAAGTGTCCTAGCAGGACAAGAACCTGCAAGCATGATGCCTTCTATAGCTGGAGTAAGAAGGTTTCATTAGTAGGGTCCTCCTTGATTAGGTGGCCTTAGTAGACACCAACCACAAGGTTACCTTTGTTGTTTTGGTCTCTAATTGTTACACAAAAGCTTTCAATCTGCTCGTGACTGTTTTCAAAGACAACTCTTCACACTCCACTCATTTCTTGTTGTAGAGGGTAACCCCTCCTTCCTTGCCTGTCCCTTCTGAACAACCTGTAGCCATCAATAGCCACACTCCAGTTGTGGGATTTGCCCCAGCAAGTTTCAGTAATGGCAACTAAGTTGCAGCTTTCTAGCAGTACAGTGGCTTCCAACTGCTCCTGTTTGTTGCCCATGCCGTGTGCACTGGTGTAGAGGCACTTCAGCTGGGCTGTCAGCTGTAGTACACTCAACACATCTCAGAGCAACAGGCTGTGGGCCCTCGCTATCACCCCATCCCTCCAACTTTGTTGTGTCATCCCACAGCTTGTCCCAGCCAAGCCTGATGTTATCCCCTTTCAAGTCTAGTTTAAATTTCTGTCAAAAAGCCCTGCTAGCACATGAGCAAAGCCCCTCTTCCCACTTTGTAAAAGGTGAATCCCATCTGATGCCAGCAGATCAGGTGCTGTGTAGACCATCCCATTTTTCTACATTTAGCCAGTACTCAGGGCTAAACCATAGCAGTTAGTCTATCACCTGATGCTTCCTCCCCAGTTGAGGAGAATCAGGGAAAAAAAGGAGAAGGTCCATGAATTGAAATAGAAACAGATTTAATAGAATAACAAGACTGAAACAAAAATCAACATAAAGTATAGAGGGTTCTACTTAGCCCATTCCTCAATGCCAACAGCAGGAAGAGGAGACCATCAGCAAGAAGCCTCAGGGAGAGAAGGAACCCTACCCTTACTGAGCTCCCACCTTTTATATTGAGCATGATGAAGTCGTATGGGATACACCTGTGAGTCAGCTGCCTTGATTAGAACTCTCACCTGACTCAGGGCTACTCATGGCCTGCCTGCATGGCTGCCCCATGGGCCTGTTTCTGGGGAACCAGGACACCATTACTGAAAAATCCCAAATTGTGGTGGTGACATCAGCCACAGAGCCATGTCTTAATAGACTGGGTTCATATGTTTCTTCCAGTGTCACTGCCTACAGCTGGAAGGATAGAAGAAAACACTGAGCTCCAGATTTCCTTACCAACTGTCCCAAGGCCCTGAAATCTGTTTTGATTGCTCTTGGAGTACACATTGCAGCTTCATCGCCATCCACATGGAAAAGCAGCAATGGATAATAGTCTGGGGACTGTACCAGTTTCCTAGTTATGCCCTTAACCCAGGCTTCAAGGAGGTAGGACTTCCCTAAGAGGAAAGTCTGTCCACCATAATGAACCTTCTGTTCCCCTCACAAGGAACTCACCTACTAATATAACCTGTCTTTTCTTCCTCATGGAGGTGTTCATGATACGATGGGTAGGACTTTCTGACCTTGGCAACACCTCTGGTGTAGATGGACTGTCATCCGCATCATCCATTGACTCATCTTCCACATCCAGAGCCTTATACCTGTCATACAGAGGCACCTGGGTAGGCAAGGTAGGCAGCTCTGTCAGTGTTGCCAAATCCATTCTGACTAGCGCAGAGGACATAGCTTTCTGCTGGGTGGATAACATAGCTAAGCTCCTTCTGAGTGGATGATGACCACCAACTGAACTAACTTCTTGAGCTGGCAGGGCGACAATGCCTTTCCTGTGTGCCCTTCTGAATGAACTGCCATGCAAACTGCTGTGCCACATCCTGTCTGATGTGCCACACTCTGTCTGCCCACTCTGGTCGCAGCGTTCCTGGTCACTCGTGCTCCCTAAGCTAATTTTTATAGGCGTGGGGTGGCACAGTTGCTCTGGCAAAGTCCAGGCCTTGCCAGCTTCTCCTGTGAGAGCTTCCAGCTCATGAATTCCAGACAAACTGCCCCAGAACTAGTGCCATCAAAATTTTGAAATGTATGCCAGGTCTGCCAATGTAGCCAAGGTCTGGAAGTGCATGATTCTGGAAGAAATGCCACTTAAAGCCAAGAGAAATTCTCTGAGAGCTGGGAGTGTTAGGTACTTTTCTGTAGTTGATAATGAAAAAGAGTGAGCAAATGGTCTACAATGTTCATGGGCAACTAATTTTTCAGTTTAGCTGAAATAAAAATTAGAAATAAAAATAAGTTATGAACCTTTTTTTTAAGTTCCTTTTACCCTCTACTTATTTGGGTGAGATAGTATGAAAAAGAAACCTGTTTGATTCAGCAAAACAGGGCAATAGCTGGTTCAAAAGGAATACAGATACTGATAAAAAAGTATGAAGGGAAACACACACAAAAAAATCTTCAGAAAATTAAATAAGAGTTGAAAGTAGTGAAACTAATTGTGGGTATGCAAGAGAGCAGTGTCTGTAAGGTAGAAATACACAAGAAGGGACCAATGACAAGACCTTGACAAGAAAGAAGTTACCATGTTAGTGTGTGAAATTGTGTGTGTACTGCTTTCCATAGCCTAGAATGGAACACAAGATTGCTGGACTTAATCATTTTTCTTCTGATAGCAAATATCACTAAAATCCTCAGGCCAACTGTCTATTATTTCTCTGTACTTTCAAGTAAGAAGGAAAAAAACATTGTGACCAATTTCTGCTTTAGTTGAAATAGCAGAATATTTAGCTCATATAATACTACACACATAGGAGCAGACAGATTCATTTTAGATATGTTAAATGGACATTAAAGCTGCACACTCAACTTTTACTTTAATAATTTCTAATTCAATATCTTTTGTGAATTTTTAAATTTTTTATTACCATTACCTTACACTAAAATGTTGCTATATGTGAATTCATGGTATAGAAGTTCCTTGGTGATAAATCACCAATATGTCATTCTATTTTTTAATGATTTTCTATAATCCAGAAATTCATGCCAATTACATAAGCAGAAAGAGAAAACTGCTATTGTAAAAGAGAAACTTCGAGGGTTTGATTGAAATAAGTCATATCTCTATGTATAGCTATGATTCTATAGCGAAATTTGGGGTTCTACAACTGAAGCAAGAAAAATGCATGAGCTATTACAAATATAAACATGTAAGACTAGCTCTAAAAGGTACAGAAGAGTTACAGAAAAAAAAAGACATTGTTATCCAATAGACAGAAGTCCACAATGCAGGAGCTTGAAGTGCATGAAAACCTTCGTTTCCACCCCCTCGCCCCCTGCAATGCTATTGTTTAAATTGTCTGGTAAATGAAGTATCCTTCAATGATTAGATTTCAGAAGGTGAAAGCTTTCATTAAAATAGAAGAAAAAACTAGAACAATAAATTTTTCTTCATATCTATTTACCATGAAATGAGTATCACATGGCAGAATCTCTGCCATGTTTTTCAATGACAATTTTTTATGAGCTTATTTTCTTATTAACTTATCATGAAAGATATATTCTATTCTCCAAAACTCTGCAGAAGATCCTTCTTTCCTACCTCAATGTGCAAGATAAAAATCTAAAACCAACTTTTTCTAAGGTAAACACAAACTATATTTGTTGTTTACTTTTGGGTTTTACTAGTAAAATGAGAAGTTAAAATATTTATTTTCGTGTCCAGTAAAATATGGAAAGAATTTTTTTTCCCTCCAGTTTTTCTAGCCTGTAGACAAGGATGAATTTGCAGACACAAAACTCTATACTTAGCCCGCCCCCATTGCCCAAACCTTTTCAAAACACTTTGTCTATCTCTGCTTACAATGCACTGTTTTGGCCTTTTCTGCAGAAGAGGAAAAGGATGTGTTGGAAAATGTGTTTGCTAACATGATTTTTAAAATGTTTTCTCAGCTAAGACAGAGAAAAGTTCAACATACTAAAAAATGTGGTAGCTACTTGTGTTCAATGCTAAAACATTTTCTCTTGAGAAAGTACAAAGTATCATTAAGAAAACCTCCAGAAATTGGCTCATCTTTGGATATCAGATATTAACCTTAGAAAACGAGGCATATTTGCCAACAAAATTAACAATAAGTGTGGAAGCCTATCTTCCTTACACCCATTTGCAGAACAAAGGAGGAAAAGAGTGTGTGCTGCAAAATTAGCAGTAGTTCAAGAACTTGCAGTTTTGTCTGCTAGGAGCAGCAGGAGTTCTGGTGACAGACTATACCCTGAAATCCTCAAATATACCACAAATGTAAAATAAGAAGGGAACAAATATTATTTGGAAATCATCCAAAAATCGGAAGAAATAATACTTCTTTTCCCCTTTCAATCTGGAAAGGGATATTCTGAAACATGCTTCTTAGGCACTAAACCTCAGATCTTACCATTAATGAAGGATGTCACTTGTTATGACTAAAATGATTCCCTCTTTAAAAGCAAGTATTTAATAAAAAAGTAAAATTAAAACAAAAAAACCCACTTTAGTCTCATTATACACAGACACTATTGCTATTGGAAATAAGCTAGGATAAACCACTCAAGAATATCCTGATGAAATGGCTTATCATTACTTAATTTAGATGGATGTTTTTCTTCCTGAACACTTCATTTGAGCAGGAAAATATTTATCATATTAAAAATATAATTTCCAGTGAACCACACAGAGGGATAGCCGTAGATAAGAAACTAAAAGAGAGGGAGAGATAAGCAAACTTAAAAGAAAAAAAAAAGGTAAAAATATCCTGATTTAGGCCATGGGCTTGAACCCAGATTTCTAAAAGGCAAATAAGGCACTATGAGATTATTTTGAATGTGTTGGTGAACCTAGATTTGTGAATCTTTGTATGTCTTGGATTCATATCTGTGCAGAACAGGAACTCCTGATATGTCTGCAAGACGAGATAACTCTCTTGCCCATATCTAAGCTAGGGAAAATGATCTGTGAGCTAAACTAGATTTATTGAATTCTCCTGGACACAAGCTATTTGCTTTCTGTCCAGACTCCACCAGAATTCAGCTTTATTGATTCTGAAAGTACTGATAATTTGCTGCAATTAGCTTTTGCATGTTACTGGTATATGGAATGCAATTTAGGTAAACATTAAGGAATTATTCAAAGTTTAAGTATGTTAGAAAAAGTAGAACAGTTGCAGAAAAATAAGAAGATATTTTGTCAACTATATCCTTCTAAAAAGTAAACGTTTTAGTAAGTTCAAGTCTACAAATTGAAATAAGATACAGAAATACAAATATTTGCCTCTTAAACTGTCCTCTATCTAAACTGTAAGATCACTTATCTTTGTTATATAGCATGTCCTTGTAAAATGTTTGTCTTAAAAATTTAGTTTTCAAAAGAATTGTCAAGTAGCTGAGAGATTTTTCTCCCTGTTTTCTCCTAGACTCTGTAAAGCAAACAAAAACAAACAAACAAACAAGAAAAATCTTGCTTAGTGATATGTATTGGCCAGTAATAGTGTAAAACTTGATGACTTTTAGTGTTTAGTTCTGTCTGTTCTTCATATCAGACCTAACTGATGTAAATGTCAAGTTTTGTGTTGGCAAATACAAAAAACATTGATGTAGCACTTCATGTAATCTTGTTTCAATTTCCACTTTTTAAAAACATTTTCTGCAAATGCCAGTAATGACAGCAGTGAACTTGCATTCTTAGTGCTGTTTATATGAAAGAATGTTGGAAATAGCCAACTTATTTAAAAGTGTTTACTCAAGATATGTCACTTTGTCAGTATTTTGAAATGTCAACTATCATGGAAACAAGCCTGAAGCAGTATTCTAGCAGTTATTTATTAGATGAGCAGTATAAAAGAGACATTGGTGATTGGAAAACTAGACAGTGCTGTATGCCTACAGATGTGATAGAGTTATGTAATTCAACACATCATATATGACTAAAGTAAGTTGTCCTACCTGCCACTCCAACATCCAATCTTTTTTTTGTTTGTATTTATTTCAGTTGTACACTTTTGAACACAAGCTTCATTACAGAGTCTTCCTTGGTCATGAAGATTGGCAACAGGAATTCAATCTCAAAGACAAAAGCATATTTATTATCAGAAATGACCAAACTAATCAACCATGAATTGAGAAAAATATATTTTAGGCTTATATTTAGCATGTGACACTCCTGATAAATGCTAAATTTCACATCAAACACACCTATTAGACCACTAATGAAAGTTTTCTCATTGTATGTGACTTCACTAGTAGTGAAAAATATGCTATCTGGAACTGGAATGCTCTGGCTTATACAGATCAAGTTTGAGTTAGGAAAACTTTTTTAAGGAAAGTACATCATCTCACTTCTCTAGACTTACCATAAGGTCAGAATGTACTATTGAGGCTAACTGGGGAAATGTGATCCTTGGTCTCAGAAGGAGAATATGTGAAGGGATGTGATTTTATCATTGGACATGACATCATCATATCAAGTAGATAACTTTGCATTTTAGAATTCAGCAAGATTGTACAGCACTGGAGGCAGGACACTTAAATGATCCAAAGCATAGAAGAGATTCACACTGGGAGACACTCAACAAACTCAGTCTAATCAGTTTATTGAAGAGAACTTTGACAGACTACTTGATCATTTGATATTAGTTTTTGCCCTGAAAAATTACATGTCTTTAGATGCTCTTCTGTCTTTTCAGAGCTATAACAAGATGCAGAGGCTGGAATTTGAAGCGCTTCAAATTCCACCTTGAACATAATTGTATTCCTTAACAATAAGGTTAATTAAGCACAAAAGATTATATTGATAAAAAAAATGTTAGGCTCAGAGTCTTAAAAATGAGATTAGATATCTTTTGCTAATCTCATTCTTTAATTCAGCCTCTGAAGGAAAAATAAATACGATGATGTGCAGTGATTTTTTTACATGGATCTATTATTATGCATAATTATATTCTAAATGAAATGATAAGTGAAAAAAGATAATAGGACCCAAGATCTTGCATGTATTTTCTTATTATTGTCTTTTAAAAAATGACCTCCAGTTATGAACTGGTTTCCTGTAGTGCTGGATACGTGCATATAAACAGCAAAAATGAAAGAACTCCTGTCACTAAATTATAGGAAAATAATAATGAGATGAATGTATCTATTAAGTGTGGGCCATGCCACAACACAAAGCAGTATCAGTCACCACTCTGTGCAGTGACATCAGCGTACCTGCACCTTTCAATTTTTTATATGTATCTCACATTAATAAAAAGTTTAAAGATAAAATGTGAGGAAAGAAAATCACATACCATTTAAATTCTTAAAGTTATTTTCCATGCCTGATGGATAATCCTGGAAGAGATAAATGATCTGTAATATATTGTAATCACTATAAGAGGAATTTTTGAGAGGATATCTGAAAAAAGTCTAAGTACTGTCAGCTACCTACATATGAATTTCTAAAATTTGATGCTTAAGAAGGACACTGCACACAACTTTGTAACAGTAGCATTAGTTCAATATCAAGAGTCAGCTCTCACGAAAAATTCTACTTGAATAATTGTTGCTAAGAAAAATGCAGGACAAAAACAGAAATACTCCATTGGACTTTGAGCTTTTTAACCAAGCTATCTTTACATGCAGAATTTTGTGTAATTCATAATTAATAACAAGACAACCAGTCCCTCTAATATGACTCGTTTCAAAGTAGTAAAAAGAACCAGAAAACAGTGTATAGATAATCAACATAATTTTGAGGTCATCACTGGAAATAGCTGTTTTTCTGTACTGCATTATCAAAATAATTGTTTAGACTGCTGTAAACATTAAAAATTTGTGGAAGTTAAACACAAGCAATTTTTTTTTAAATAGGGCAATCAGGCCTTTAAGCTAACTGTGGTAGTTAAGGGCTATGTGGTCAAATATGACACCAGCAATGCACTGTACCAGCTAATGCTAAGCTTCCTACATACTTCATTCAGTAAGTCCAGTCTTACTCAAAAATTAAAATGCAAAACTATATCTTTTAAAAAATCTGTCACTTCTTACGCTTACCCTTTCACCTGACATTAGTATTCAAGTCCAATACAACAGATGTCTAATTATATTGAGGTTTGGATTTTTTTCCAGTGTATTTCAGGTTATCAATGAAAATTTTCAGCAAGCATCATTAAAACATCCAAGTCTTGCCTCTTTGAAAGGTTCTGGCACTGTCACAGTATTAGTCTGTTCAAATTCCTTGTTATCCATGAGTATAAATGTAGCACATAAATAAGCCCAGCAAAGAAAATAGAAGCTATGATTGAGCCAACTATGGAACAGAACGCAGTATAGCTGTATCAACAAAGTGAGGCAGGATTTGTAATCTCAGGCATGACACCACACTACATTACTTGAATAGCAACAATCTGTCATTAAATATTTTCTTATAGCAGTGGAAACATTTCCCTGAAAAGGAGTGGTCAGAGTTAAATCTATAGTCTATGCAATGAAAAGCTGTGATTTGAAATAAATGGTGTAAGGTTTCAGGTAAAAGAGGCACAAGAACTTTAGATCCTTCACATGTGATTGAGAGTATGGTCCATTAGATTATTAGACAGATGAGAACTCTCATGGTAATTGATTCTTTCCCTTTGATCCCCTAAAAAGGTATTAATCTGAAAGAACTAGAAACAGATCATAATTTACAAATAATCCTAAAACTACTAACAGCACATTTTTAAACCAAAAAGTCACCCAGCTTTGTTTTCTCATCAACAATGCCATAGCAAGGAATTTAATAAAAAAAACAAGTGATATGAAAATATGTTTGACTAAGATTGCTGTATATACTCTATGCTTGTCAGAGGAGAGCTGTATTTTCCAGGACCCAAGAACAATCTAAATCTATGCACATATTACAAGCAATAAATAGCGAAAGGAACGTAAGTTTCCATACAGTGAAACAGTTAGTACTGAGAACTCAGAAAATTTTACTTTGGACTAATTCTGCTTTGGTCACTTGAATATGATAACCACCAGCAGTCAGTGCACATTCAGTGTGGTCTTAAAGAGCACCTTTGTGTTTAGTTTCATTCAAAAGAAATCCAGTAAGAACGATTTCAAATCATAATGTGAATCAAAGTTGAAAGAGTCCAAAAATTGACTTCAAAAGCACACTTCTCAACACTAAAACACTAATATAGAGGCACTTTGAGTTCCCCAAGAGACAGACCATCCCTTCAGAGTAAAACCTTTAAAAACTCTTCAGTGTTCCCTATGCAACATCACAGTCTCCTTCACAAGTTCTCAGCTGTGTCAGTGACGTTCCACAAGTTTGACTGTGAGCAGACACAAACCTACTGTGCTCTGAGGCAAAGAAACACAGACTGTCTTTGAACAGAAGCCATATATGTATTACATTTATTGGTGAAGTGGACTTGTATCTTAGCCAGACTGGAGCATCAGTAGAGAGGGTTGTCATCAGGTGAGAATTTAATAAAGATTTGTTTCAGTTTTGTTTTCAGTATTGTTTTGATATTGAAAACTATGTAAAACTTAACAAATGTGAGGTGGTGCTGATTTTTTACCTGTGACTTATGGACACACGGAAAGCACAATTTTTTGCCAAATTTCATTGGGAACACCAGTCACTGGAGTAACAGACAAAATGGAGTTATCCAAATCCAGCCACCCTTCTTCCTTGGAAAAAGTTTCCATTGACTGCAATTGAAAACTTTGATCAGAAGTGGCAGATTCCAAGATCACCACTTTTTAATGCAGATTTTATTGTACATCTGAATAAAATCATCTGTTCCTACCAAAAAGGGCAAATGAACAAAAATAGCAAATAACAGCAGACTTGGCCAGTATTTATACAACATCTCTTACATGCTTCTTACACATGCTTTTTATATGCATTGTAACAGTATAATAACTAAAATAAATGTTTTCCTTGAAAATTACAAGCAAGGCCCTAAATTCACCATCGCCACATCCCGGGGGTTTAGTGGACTGGGCTCATGGCCAAGGTAGTACAGCTGGTGACCTTGGAGAGAGGCTGCCAAAGAGCTCTGCTGGAAGGCCCCTGGGAGGGTTGCCCCTTCATTCCCTTGGGAGGGTCTGTTAAGCTCATCCTGAGCCCTTGCCTAACCTACAGTTTAAAGAGCATTGCATCTGTACCTCTGCCTGGTCCATTTATCCAGCCACACTGACATTCCAGCCTGGCTATCCCAAAGCTGTGTCTGGCCCAGTTTCCCCTCACCAGGCCTGATCCTGACTCCCACCCACGAGCCAATGTCCTGACCCAGCTTCAGCCCATCCTCAGGAAGGTGCCCAGTGCCTGGGGCTGGAGCTCTTCTACGATTCTGTACTTCCATGCACTCAAGTGCAAACAGAGTAAGTATAGAGTTCTGTTCTGTAATTTTGGTTAAAAGTGAAGTCAGACCCACTACTATAGTTCTGGAGGACTTGGGAATGTCTTAAGGACGAGTGTAAACTTAACCATAGGCTTCCCCAGTCATAAAGCCTCTTTAATGTTATTGTAGCTGTTACTACTTGTATTACCTGTCAGAAAGATTACTGCGTTATCTAATGTAGAAATCTCTGGGTTGGAAGAACTTTCTTCTAATCAACATTTCCATGAAGACATTACCAAGCAGCAGATGAATTATACATGTCTCTAGCTTTTACCAAAGAAAAGATTAAAAAGGTCATATTAGAGTACGGTTTTAAAAACCTATTACATCTTGTAAAACATTTTGTTTCTGAGTCCACTTGCTTTTTTTTTTTTCACTCCCTTATACTTTAAATGCTTATCCCAACTGAAAACCCACAAATTTTCACTGAAATAGAAATTCCATCAGCAATCCCTACTGGCTACCTGCCTAATCACTTCAATTTCCTTGACTCATCACTCTCCACGTGGCACTTCAGGCTCCATTGATGTGGTTGTGCCATTACACCATTGTCAGAACCCATGCTTGTTCTGGCTACAGAAGAAAAGGTCTTAAAAAGCTGGAATATCTCATTTTAATTTTTTAATGAACGCTAATAAATCAGAAAAAAAAAACAACACAAACGTAAAATTATCTTTCCACTTAAAGGAATATTGCTACTATTGTACAGCAGTTGAGTAGATCCAGCAATTAAGGAAAGATATGCCACTACCACTAAAAATATGCTCGCACTATCTGGAAAGTCTTACCTGAACAGATGCAGTGTTAAAAGAATTTAGAAAGAAGTTATTCATTAAACACAAAGAGGAAAACTCACACCAAATTATTAATAAATACATATCATAATTGAAATTAGCACACATTAGCTCACAATTTTTAGTGAGAGATTACCTGTTTACTGATGCCATCACATATGTATAGACTTGATTCTTCTTTAATTGATACTGCATAATCACAAGGTAACTCTTTTGCATCATGTAGCATAGCACCAAAGTCCAGCATGACAGCTAAAGCAACGCAAGTCTGTTGAGTATTTGACACTGTCCGTAACAATTTTGTTATAAGAGCCCGCAAACTTAAGCAAATAAACCCATTTGCAAGCTGTTTTCCTTTCATTTTTCAATCTGCTTCCATTCATCTTCGTGCATGAAACAAAATTTTGTATCTTGTCTAGTGATGAGAAAGGGAAAGGAGAGAAAGGAAAACCTATAATGGGCATTTTTAACATGCTAAGGAGCCTATTTTGGAGAATAATTATCTTCTCTTTGCTTCATGGGCTCTAGTCTGGAAATAGGGTGATGATCTAAGGGGAAGTGTGTTAAAAGGCAAACAGAGTACATGTTGAAAACTTAAGCCTTACATACAAATATGGTTTATTTTGCTTCTGAAAGTTTGCATTACCATGGCTACTCTTCTGTCCACAATATGAATATTGTGTGTCTGAATGTCTATATGACATAGCAAACAGCACAGCAGTATACTCAGCAGGACTGTTTCATTTCATATATCATTCACAGCTTGCTGCTGTGATTCCAAAACTGTCCATAACTTTCTCGTAATGTTAGAAGGACAAGAAGCTGTAATTGGTTCAGGGAAGGTTTTCAGGTTTGGTTTTTTTCTCCCTCGGGAGGATGGAATTTTGAACTTTTTTTTTTTAATAATAAAAACAATTGAGATACAAAGTTGGGATCTAGGAATATTTTAAAATTCAAATGTTACCAGTTTTCAGAGAGGTTATTGCTGTGCATTTGCGAAACGAACGGTGCTACATTTGTGAGTTAACTGTGAATACAGTTTATAATTAACAACTGGATTTCAGAGCATGAGACTGAAACTACATGTAAGTGCCTGTATAACCTATCTGTCATTCTTAGTATTTGCATATACTCTAGTACTGAAAAACACCCATCATCTTATAATCATTCCTTCCCATACTGGGAAAGCAGGAATATGGATTTCAGGGTTGTGCTTAACTAAATAATGATAACCAAATCCGTATTTTAGAAGTAAGCAAAAAACATTATCAGGGAATCTGGACCTAGAAACTGCATCTTGTAGCTCTGATCCTAGGTGACTTTGCAAAACTCTTTGGGTCCCTAAAAACCTTTAAAGTCACAGGCCTAATGTACGGTTAAAGGAGAGCTGTGATAAACAAGGGATTTGTTTATTTTTTTTCCAAACTTTTAATATCTTTCAGATTTTAGTCCAACGTTTCATTCTGAAATGTACACAGTGAACTTTCCAGAACAAAATTATGCAATCACTACCATATATTTGTGTTCAACATCAAAATTCTTTTTGCTATACTATAATTATAAAATCATACTTTCTTTCTGATTTTTTTCCAGAGTTTTGGCAAACTAAATAGAAGTGATGTTGTTGAGGAAGAAATAAGGTTCAGGACTTCAAGTTGTGTTTTGATAAGTGGAAAAAATACACTATTTTATTATTATTTATATTTCAATGAATTTTGCTTCAATATCTACGTATTTTTACAGCATCACAAAGAACAGCAAAAACAGCACCATCACATCATGCCTACTGTTTGCATGAGAACAGATGAAAGAAAGAGCTACCTAACTTAGGAACAATTATTGTTAACTCAGGATATGCCACTTTGCCTTTGTGTTGAAATGTCAGCTCTCTGATGTAAAGCAGCCTGGAGCAGAATTCAGCACTGATGTTACTTATAAGATAAGCAATAATATAGAGGACATGGGGCTCCAATGAGTAATCCCTGCTGTGTGCCTAAGGGCACTATAGAATTATGAATTCAACATGGCATGTGTGAGAGGGATGGGTGACTCCTTTTAATTATGTGTGCTTTCGGATCAAGGCGTCACACAGAACCCTTAGTGATAGAAACTGGAGCATGAAAACCATAGTCCCAAGATAGAGACAGAATTCTGTTAACTCAGCAGGACATTGGATAATCTACTGTAAGTCTGTGTTGGGACATAATGAAACCAAAAGACTGATCTGCTGGTATTAATAAGAATATTTTAAGTTACTTCTAACATCACTATAAAATATTCTTTTAGAAACCACCAAATGTAATCTCCCATATGGAGAATGGAGTCAAAGCAGAGTCTTCTGACACTTGTATATTTTTAAGATATTCAATTAATTATTTAATTAGATATATTAATAGTAGTTTTCCTTAAATCCAAATATGAGCATACTAAAATAGTATAATTAATAACAGTATTTAATTATATTTTCATGACATAACCAAACACAATGTGTAAATATTTTGCATAAACACCACAGCAATCTGACCACTGAAGGGACTAGGAAACAACCAAGGGATAAAAAGTTGACAGACAGAGAGCAAGATAAACACAAGGGATCACAAACAGGCAGAACATCCTGCCAAATGCACACCAAAAAGCAATAGTGAAATCAAAAGAGACCCATTTTTGAGGGGAGGAGCAGGGGGGCATTAGACATTACGCTTAAGTGAATAAAATGGGAGAAGAAAGAAGACAAACCTGTGTTTGGATTTCTCTTGTCAGGGAGCTCTCAAGCCTGGTCACCTGGACCTTGGTCACTAGGTCCATTCAGGACTATAGCTGCCAGCACTAACTATTTTGCATCAGCTTCATGGCATCATATACTCGCATCTAATTTATAATGTAGTCATTAAAGACAGGCAATTTTGTGTAAGTAATGATAGCAATTAATAATGTGTAAGAATTAACCATTAGTTTCAAGTGTGCAGTTACTGAGTGAATTTGATAAGTTTACTTTTCAAGTTTAAAATCAGTCCAGTATGTCAGTTTCCCAATGCTCCTATCACAGCAATATCTATTTCCCTCGTATATGTGCACTTAGACAGATACATTTGTGTATATATAGATATGCATATATGTATTCATATATATAACCAGTCGAAAATGTGACCAAAGAACAGTGACTATATACCTTTGTGTATGCCAGTACCATTATTTTCCCACAATATATATAGTTATGACATCAACAGTACACTTAGACCTGTCTGTTCAGCAAACACCCCAGGAAGTGCCCTTCAGTCTCTGACTCAATCTGTTCATAAGAACCAGTATGATCCTAAAATACCAATTTTACCACTGGGGAACAGCAACCACAAGAAAGGCGAGAATTTTTCTCAGAATCATCAGTACAGTGCATGAGAATAGGTACTAATATTGTTTACATTTAAATTTTATGTTGTGAACTTTATTATACTGTATGTTCTGTAGATTTTGCAAAAGTGGTATAATTTTAGTGCTTAAGCAAGGAAGAAATAATTTTGGAAGTTTATTACTTTATTGAGCTTTTCAACGATGAACTTCACAAAACTTTTTTCCACCACAAAATCTTAAAATGCTTTGAAGACTTAAATTTAACCCTGTAGCTTCCATCAAATAGGAACATTTCCACATAAAACTTAAAGAGAAATGGAAAAAGAAAAGCAAATAGTTTACATGATTTCCCTAACACTGCGAGGTGACAAGCAGAAGAATAAAATTCAGAAAATGTTTTTCCCTGTCCTAGGCTGAAAACCTCTTGTTAGCTTTTTAAATAAATAAACAATAAAAATTGCACATGCCATGCTTTCTGGACAATTTTAGTGTTTAGTACTTTCACTATATGTTCATAGCCAGCAAAAAGAGAGTAAGTGTGATTCTTTGTTTATTGTTTTGAAAAACAGAAGAACTTGCAGCACTTTTTAATTGTCTTCTCAGTATGCAAGGTTATTTATGTGAGTGAAGGCTGAAATACCAAACTACAAGAATTGCTTACAATATAGATAAACATTATCACAATTATGTGCTGATAGAGTTTTGAAGACTCAATTTTCTTGTGCCTTGTGTGGTCTGATCAATGACAACAACACACATTGCATGTAAAACATAATGTCTGTGGTGGCTGGATGAGCAAATAAAGCAAGAAGAACGTTAAAAAAAAATTTTTTTTAAAAAAATCTGCTATTCTAAATTGAAGGTGGAGTCCACTTGAATAATACAAACTGCTATTGCTAGTGTGAGGCACTTATATAAAAGCTATCTATGAGAGAATGTGGAAAAGTGGCACTTACATAGGAACTTGGGCACTTGAATGTATGAATTTTCCAAAGCACAGTAAGTATGAAATGTTGATGTTAAAAAGGATGAGGGAAGGAATTTTGCATTTTAAGAGATTTATATGTATGTTATTTCTACACCAGTTTACACCTGGCATAGATGTAGTACCTATACTTCAACTGTGTATTCTCTAGAATTTACAATGTGAGAAATTTCTCGTTGTCTTCTAGTGTTTTGGCAAAAAGAAAATCCTGGAAAGTTTATAATAAATGTAATAATTTACACTACTTTAACTATTAGTATATGTTTTAATAAAAATATTGATGTATTTGATCCAATTTTTCCTTGAAAGAACAATCTCATTGAGATAAAGTCCTTCATTCTCTGTATTATTAGTATCCTTCTGGAAAAAATTACATTTGTTGAATAAAATAGAGTCAATACCTTTTTTGTTCACATCATTCTTCTATTAATAATAGCTCCCAGTCAACATAAAATTTGGAAGTGGACTTGCAAAAAAAAAGAAAAAAGTAAATACAGTAAAAATTTCAAATGTCTAAATGTTTTCTTTGTTGCTTTGCGATGACAAATTTTGCCTTGCTTGTTAAGTGGATGTACATCAAGAACTCGTAAGACAGAAGGCTTATTTGCCAAAGAAAGACAGCATTTATAAAACTGTACTTCTGTCTCTTTTTACTGAAGTTAATTACAAAAATTAGACATCCACTCTTTGAAACCACAGTTAATGACTTACTTAATCTTTCTTTCAGCAGCTGCAGTATGCTCTCTTAGTTTGTTCCAGAGATCTAATCATATGCTAAAATTTGAAGTCAGTGTAAGGAAAGAGAGTGCAAAACCTGCTGTAGTTAATACACAGGCTCATGCTTTGTTCTAGAACTGGGGAAGATAAAGACAAATCCTGTTTACACTACTGCAAAAGAGGTAAATAAAAGAGACTGTTAGTTTTAACTTCCATGTTTTTGCACTGATGTAAAAGTTGGGATTTTTTTCCTTTCATTTTGTCTTATGAAAAACAGAATCAGTTAAAACTTTAACTTCTTTTTACTCTCTAGAAATGTATAAACATGGTAACCATCAAAAAATGAAATGAAAAATGACAGAGTCATAGTTTCTATGTAGAAACTGTTTACAGAATTTCACTGAAATTTAGCAATTTTTTCTG
This sequence comes from Podargus strigoides, assembly GCA_028020825.1. Taxonomy (NCBI): domain Eukaryota; kingdom Metazoa; phylum Chordata; class Aves; order Caprimulgiformes; family Podargidae; genus Podargus; species Podargus strigoides. The sequence continues at coordinate 22,138,778 of CM051621.1, read as the reverse complement.
TTCTATATGTGTACGGGTGTGCATATGAATGTGCATTTACACCTACTTTTTATACGTAGAACTTTGTGGTTTATGACTAAATAGGCTTACAGAAATTTAACTCTTCTTAAGATCCTAATATTAACAATTTCCAGTTATGTCTGACTTGTTAATTTTGGATGAGGACAGTTTGAGTTGGCCTGCATTTTCCAATGAAACAATCTCTTTAGTAACTTTCTTGTTAATGTCTTTACCAAATTGTATGGCAAGCTTTGCAACAACTCATAGATGTAGTCCACTAGAGAGTATCTTCTTCCAAGATATATTTCTAACATGAATTCAGAAGCAAGGACCTAACAGTATAGCAGATTTTTGAGATTTATGATTCTACTGTCCTTACCTTGGATCCTTTGTGTGTATGGCTTGAAGTTGAGGGTTTGCAAAAAAACCCCCATAACAAACCAATAAAAAACCCCCAGATGTTAATTATCAATGATAAAATACCTCCTCATATCAGATGTTGCACTTACAGAAATGATTACAAGCGAAATAACTAAGTATGCTTGAAAGGTCTTAGAGGAAACTACAGGTTTTCTCTAATGAGAAGGCTCTCACTCTTTTGATTCCAAGTCAAAAAGTATTTGCAAGTAAAGGGAAAAAAGGTCATGGTTCAGTGGAAATATATTACATCCAAGGAAACTATGTGCTCTTGGAGCAGGGTTGGACTGTCAAATATTATGGACCAAGGAGACAAGATAGCCAGATACTTTTTTTTTTTTTTTTTTAATGAAATGCTGTCTACTGGAAAATCTTGGTGCAGCTGGATTTAACAAGGACTGGGCCAGAAGAATATACATGTCCCAGTTCCCCAGGCACAGACCCATGGGCCAGCCATGCAGGCAGGCCGTGAGTAGCCCCGAGTCAGCTGAGAGTCCAGTCAAGGCAGCTGACTCACAGGTGTATCCCATACCACTTAAACACACTCATTATAAAAGGAGGAAGCTCAGTGAGGGTAGAGATCCTCCTCTTCCTGGGGCTCCTTCTTTGTGGTCTTCTGTTCCTGCTGTCAACATCAAAGACTGAGCTGAGTAGAACCCTCCATACTTTATGTTGATTATTGTATCAGTTTTGTTTTTCTATTAAATCTATTTCTACTTGAACTCACGGGCCTTCTGCCTTTTTTCCCCAATTCTCCTTCTCAGCTGAGGAGGGAGCATTGAGTGATAGACTAGCTGCTAAGGTTTATCTCTGAGTACTGGCTAAACGTAGACAGTTTATTTGGTGCCCAACATGTGTTTGATCCTCAAATAGCTCATCTGGGTGAAACCCATGGTTGAAGTTTAAACAGATTTCACCAGATAACTCATCTACTCACCATGTTGATGTGGGCAAGACGGTCCCTTTGTGGACTCTTTTGGTATTTTGTGTGGGAATTACTTTTTGAGAATGGAATGGTTTTATCACTGTTGCTTTTTGGATTTGTACGGTTTATTGCTTTTTGCTGTGGGCTTACAGGTGTTGCCCTGTTGTTTCTTAGCATTAGGATATGGTGTAGTAAGTTCATTTGTAGTTACACCAATTTATGATCTATATGACATGGTTACGGGCAACGACTCTGGAGCACTCGTGGGATGCTTCAACAGTTATAATTGTGTTATTGGGTGTTCTGAATATTTTTCAGTTTCTCATCCTGCTGAAAACGAAACCATGGCATAGAGTTGGGTGCTCTGTGGCTGATACATCTTCTGCCACAGGCCCTACAGTCAGCTCAGCCCCTGCAGGAAGTAGTGCAGATAGTCTAACCCTGGTAGTGGATGGTGCAGCTGCCTGTTATACTGGTTTCTTGGCTGCTTCAGTGCTGGGATAATGGAGCTGATGGCACGGAACTGAAAGGCAATGAAGCTAAGCAGTTGGGACAGATAGCAAGGGATGTGAGCATTGATAAAAGTCTCTCAAGAGAAGCACGGCCCCTCAGATTTTTGGAGATGACTCTTACTGAGTGTGAAAAACAGGTATCCTTATTGAGATGATGTTGTGTACAGGCCGAGCAGGTGAATGACCACTGATAGAGGTGTGCAGTATCTAAGAAATAGCTGTCTGGGAACTGATTTTTGCTATTGTGGATGACCCTCTGACACCAGTGGATCCAGATGCACTTCAAGTTACTGGACCCATGTGGCATAAGTGGGTATTGAGTGTGCTGCCAATACACTGGCATTATTCAGCTGAAAAGATGATGAGGCACCAACAACAGGCAATCTGGACGCTTGAATAAGGCACTATGCAGTCCCCACGGGCTGGCGTCTCCACTGTGGAAACACCAATGGATAAATCCATGGCACTGCTCACCAAAGTTCTTGACAGGTTGTCTAAGGTGAAGGACAAGTTATGCTTCCTGTCAGTGCCAACAAAAAACCCTCCCTTTATCAATCTGGTATCAAAGATAAACCTTAACGCTCCTCCATTCTGTGTATAAGAGAATTGTGTCCTACTTCTGACATTCCAGCAGAACCTGTCTAAATTTAAACAGCCTGTTTTCAGCTTACTTTTATTATTCATACTTACTAGTAACTGCAGAATTTTCCTACTGAGGACTTCTACTTTAAGCATCCTCTGCACCTTGAGACTTGTCCCCATTTTGTGAAATAATCCTCATAAAAATGGTTGTTTACTTCCCTTCACCAGAGAATTTTCCTCTATTCAGATCTAGGGGTTTAATGTCTCTGCACTTAGCAATCAAACAAAACACAAAAGCAATACATCTTGACAGGCTGAGACAATCAAAGATTATAAATACTGTAAAATAACTTCATTTTGTCACCTTAAAGGACTTATATTGTCCTCACAGTTGAAATGGAACAATTCAGTTTTACTGTAGTATCAGAACACCTTTTTTGGGTTGAGCCTGTGAAGAAATACAAGAGGCAGAAGTGCTTGCAGCTAAAGCAGACTTCTGACACCTGAAATTCCTTTTATTGCAAAGGATGTGGGCAGCAGCTGAGAGGAGCTGCTCCATAGCTTCCAAGCTTTTTTTTTCTCTCTTCTGTGATAACAGAAGCAGAAAGCATTGCTCTGCGGAATCATAACACAGGCATCTTTACTGCAATAATTAGGATAGTTGACACTGTCACCTGGTGAGATATCCATTTGGATAAACATAAATGTGTCTTTACTGATGGTACATTATCCTTGTATTTGCCATGTTTCATATGGCATCATTCAAGTTTTGCAAAATGTTAGGGTTTGATCTAGGTGTGAGATAACAACACATCCAGATGAATTTCCAAACAGAAATTCCATATGAAATATAAAATAAGATAGAGGTACCTCTAGGGCTGCTTGAGAAAGCAGTCTTTGGCATCTGCATTTTGCTACAACATTTGTTAGACATGTATACCATACTAAACTAACACAATATATCATCATATTTATACCCTGGCCTGAGGTCTAGCTAACTGAAGAGACTGTGAGAAACTTCTGCAGATGACATGAGAAACTTATAAGCATAAAAAATAACATAGTGAGGTCTGACAAAAAACTACAGAGAGCACCACAAGGGATGGATGCATTCCACAGGTGGTTAAGGGGGAGTAATAAGACCTGTGGACTGATGTCCCAGCTCACCAGCTTAGTCTTATTTCCACAGCCCAGCCTGGCCATCCTGGGGCTGTGTCTGACCCCAGTTCCACCCACTGGGACTGATTCTGACCCCCAGCCACCAGCTGATGTCCCAGTCAGGCCTCAGACCTGCCCTCCAGGAGCCCCTGCCAGTCCACTCCTGGTCCCCAGAGAATTACTGTATCAAATAATTAACTTCTGCGGGATCATCTCTTTGAAGGTCTCAACTTGAGAATGACTTCAGTGACTGACAAAAGAATAGGGTTAAAGTTAGAAATATTTCAATATCGACGCAATTCTAATTGATGTGCGTCATACTTTTTTCTTTTTTTACAGTTACTTTTTGTTCCTTAATTTTAGGTAATAAACTATAAAGTTAAGTGGTGTAGATAATTTTATATTAGTGTGAAATATCAAAATATGTATAAAAAGCACAGTCAGTAGCATGCTAAAAATAAGACCCTTCCTAAAGTGGATCACAGTGTCTTTTATGATCAGTTGTGGAGTTTTATTACCCACAAAGCTAAACCTACATCCTGTAAGCATTTATTGTAGTATGTTTCTTCTGTGAACACCTGAAAATAGAGAATTCAGATAGTAGATCTGAATTTAGAAAGAAATAAAATGAATATAAAAAGTTTCCAATAGCAACCTATATTTATTGTACTATTGTTGAGATCCCACAGCATTTAAAGTGACACTCAGAAATAAATGAAAGGATACAAGAAGCTTCTTCCTGGATCTGTTAAAATTACGTATATTCTTGCTTACTTCTGCATACAAGGTAAAAAAAAATATTTTTTTCATTCTTAACATCTTTATTTTCTCTTTTGATAAAGTGACTTCTACTTTTCTGACAGTGAAAGGTTACTGGTTATCCTGAGGTTTGATTTTTGGAATATGTGCCTTTGAATCTTCCAACGGGGGATATATTTTGTAGTCTGTAATCACAGCTATAAGCCAGTCATGGGAAAAGTAAAATAATGCCTTACCCCTCTAAAAAGGAATCTGTTGGCATTCAAATTTGTCTGTGTAGCTCAGCAGCAGAAAATGCAAACCTTTCGTCATGAACAGTTTCTGTCAGGGAAGATAATAGCAATGCTTGGTTAATGGTTCAAGGAAACAAAATGAACCCATATGAGCACTCTGATTTCATTTATTCTATCCTAATACTTTATAGCATGCAGTTTCATTTATAGGACCATTTATCATTAGGTAATACATTGTAATTTATCATAGTTCATTCTGGTTTTGTTGGTATGGACTTCTAATGGTCACCTAGCATCTGTCTAAAAAAGTAGCACTTTCAGAATACTCAGATACTTGTAAAATCTATTCAACTGCACGAAAAATAAGCACATATTACTCACATCCATGGGATTTTAAGATTGAATTTTGCTCTAAGTCGTACTGTAATTACTCTGGATATATTCTAGAATAATTCACAGGAGTAATTGGCTCTTTTCAGCCTCCACATTGTAAAACCTGGTCCTGAGAATTTCATGTTTTTTATTAATGGTTTAGAGGAAAGAGCTAACTCAACAAGAAGAATAAAATGCACAGTCTGAGAAAAAAGTCCCTAAAATTTTCACAGGAGACTCAGCATCTTTGTAATTTGTAGCAATTTGCTGTTAAATAGCAGTTATTCAACAAGTACAATGCTAAAAAAGAGAGTTTTCAGCTTACTTCTGTTTTTCTGCCTGTACTATAGTTTTGTACCCCTTTTAGAATGGTGCATTCAGCTCTGCAGTGGGTTTATTTTGTCTTTTTCTTAGTTCTAGTCAGTCTTTGGGGAAAGATATGTATACATAAGTGAAACGTGCACAAGTATGTGCTGCTGATTGGTGAATTTAGATGAGTGGAAAACAATATAGTAAATTCAAATCACAGGAGGATCTCATGAGTTTATATTGTATATCATACAATTTATATTATGAACTGGATTGTTTTATTAAATGGGAGAATAGGATGATTCACCTTCTGAGTTCTGTACCATGGGTCTCATCAGCACTGTTCAGAGAAAACACCCTTCTGATTTGTCATCTTTAATTTTTGAGAGCCTACAGTCTCAATCCAGCTTTGAGAAAGGAGATTAGGTCTTTTCTTTCTTCTGCTAGTAAAAGGCACCAAGAGAATAAGCTTCAGTTTGGCAGGCATTCAAAAGTTTCATGCTTTAAAAATGCTTGGATTAACAGGCCAACAAACAACTTTTACAGTCCAATGAGAAAACAAATGCAGAAACGGATAATCAGCATGAGGTAGAAGCAAAGATCTGTGGCTGATTTGAAGCATATGCAATAGTTGCACATAAATAAGACTATAATAAATTCCATGGGTTTAGAGACCTCCAAATGAGTGAATATTTTGTCAGTTCATTTCTTAAAATTGCATGACCTAACTCCCACTAATATGATTCCTGACATGCTTCAAACCCAGTATTGTCTGTGACTTTTTTACTCTGCCTGAGTTTGGTCAAGAAGACAGACTGGAATCTCATGTATAGTGGCTGTCCTTTGACTAATGATTTTGAACAAATCATTAGGACTAAATACATTCTCCTAGAATCAGAAAGAAAGTCCTTCAGCTGAACTTCTTTAAACTCAAATTCCCTGTAGATTACTACACAAAGACAATTTTAGAATATAAAATATTAATGAGTGCCATAAGACTTCCAGTGGGAAAATATTGGAGGAAGACATATTCAATACATGTGCTGTAAGTTAAATTTTTCTATATAAAATGGATATTGAGATTGTATTAACTGTTTATCAGTCCCCCTCCAAACTGAGAAACCTGAACAAGAAACTGGTAGTTCCCATAGGTAACTTTTCACTGTAATTTTCTAAGAAATAGAATTATACTGGACCTATGGTGCCAAGAAGCAAGAATGAGAACAGAAACGGCTTGGAAATGCAGTGTTTCTTTGAAATTGCCCTTGTGTTCTGAAAAAATTGATAATGTTAATTCTGGAGACAAGCCTAGTATCTCTTTGAGAGAATCACTTATGTTGGTACCAAGATTAATTTTTCAAGTGAGTTGATATTGAATAAACCACTTCACTTTTATCACCAGTGTCACCCAGAGCTTATTCATACTAATTAATTGCCTGCAAAGTACTCTGAAGATATAAAATAAAGGCTAAACATACAATTATTAATTTTCATTATTTTCTGGTTTTTTGTAATATAGAAATTTGCTTTTATAAGAAGTTGTCCTTTTGTTATTCCTGTACGGAAATATTGTGAAACAGTATTTTATTAAGACTATATAGACATACACACTTATTTCAGGCAAGCACAGATTATCCATACCAGGAATAATGTTAACCCTATGAAGACAGACTATTTTTGTTCCTGATGTCAGAAATATTTATACAGTTAAACTCTGCCTAGGGCATTTCCTGAGGATTAATGATCTAATTGCCATTTGGGAGAGTTAGTTGCTTGAGGCAAAGATGATCATTAATCCTTAGGAAATATGTTGGGTCAGGTTTGTTGTTTTGTTTTGGTTTTTTTTTTTTTTTAAAATTCATCCATGGAAAAAACTCTTACAACTTTCCCTGGGAGCAGCTTCATTTTTCCACTGTACCAGAAGCAAATTAACTTTGAATTGCCTGTACTCTTATATTAGGTATTTATTCATGCAATATTTCCAGCAAGCCCAGTAGTATGGGAATTTTTTATTTTAATTCTTAATATTCTGTCAGGAATTATAGTGCTAATATATTAACATAGAATCATAGAATCATTTAGGTTAGAAAAGACTTTTAAGACCTTTGAGTTCACCTGTTGACCTAGCACTGCCAAGTCCACCACTAAACCATGTTCTTAAGTGTCACATCTACATGTCTTTAAATACTTCCAGGGATGGTAACTCCTGCACTTACCTGAGCAGCCTGTTCCAATGCCTGATAACCCTTCCAGTGAAGATATTTTTCATAATATCCCATCTGAATCTCCCCTGGTGCAACTTGAGATTTTTTCTTTTTGTCCTATCAGTTGTTATTGGGGAAAAGCCCAACCTTGCTACAACCTCCTTTCAGGTAGCTGTAGAGAGTGAGTACTTTCATGTTTATTGAAAAAAATTCTTTTTTTTTTTTTTTTTTTTCTTCAGAACTCTACAATCATTGGACTGTTATGGGAGCATATACTTACCTTTAAAGATACTTTGACAATTTTTCACACTAAAGGCTTTGAATTACAAGGTAAATCTTCAATACAATATAGCCACTAATAATGTTAACACTTAAAAATCAATCAAAATTCCTTGATTATGGTTTACTAAAGAAAGCTTCCACAGACCAACAACATACTGCATGATTTGAAGATCAGATCATCTATCTCTGACCAGGTGGTGATCAACCAGTGTCGCTAATGCAATATGCAAGTGCCTTCACTTCTAAAAACCTGCCAAGAGCCTGATAACAAAGATTGCCCACTGATGATAACTTTTAATTATGTTTCAACAGAGTACAATGAAGATATTGAAACTATCATGTTTCATAATTCTAGCTTCTGGCCCTTTTCTTGCCCATCCCAGATATTTGCTGGTGTCCTGAAAGAATCTATCTGAACATAGTCTTAAGAAATATTTAGAGACAGTGTGGAAGTGATTATTTTTTGTAATTTTGTAAGAGAAATAGAAACCTAAATTCATAGACTCCTCTTTATTTACAACTCTAAAGGATAAGATTTAGTAGAATGATATTTTTTACTAGAACAAGGAGACTGTGACATTAGTAAATGTTCCCTTTTTTAGCTGGAATATTTTAATAAGATTCTTAGGTTAATGAGCCATCCAGAAGTTTAATTCAAACCACTGTCAAAAAGAAAACGAATCACTAGTAATGTTTGGGTGTTCAGAAAATTTGAACACAAAACAGTTTATTTGCTATTGGAAATATTCTATAGTGTTTAAAAAGGATGAAGCCAGTTGGAGACTACAGAAATTGGGAGGCAGGAGAGAAATTGGTATGTATAGAAATTACTCTAAACCCCAGCAGAAAATAAGTGACAACAGCAGCCTTTCTGCAAGTGTCACTGATTCATCCTGTAGAATTATATACAAAGACAGTAACTCTCTGGAAAGTTTATATTATCTAATTTAATCACACCAATCGAGCAATATAAGCTAAAAAGGAATAACTACGAACTGAGTTGTTATTGTACGTTCAGAACTTAGTACCATTGAATTGGAACTGGATAAATGCTCAGAAGATGACAGTGGGAAATGGACATTTACTATATCTTTCACAGATTAAATGAAATCCTGCATTTACCATTCATTTACTTGATGAGCATCTGCTCCCCTAATTACCTAGCAAAGAAATGAAAAGCTACTGCAGTTTACTTGCTTTTGTCATGATGATGGTAGTCATTGTGTCCATTTGAACATAGATTGATATTACTTAGCGTATGAGTGATTTAATTAGGCATTGCCTACACAGGAAAATTGGATAAACCAATATCCCATAAGCACACAAATACAATTTTACAAGTACAAGCCTGCATTTGACATTCTTACTTCAACCCAAAAGTTTAATTTTTGGATTAACATCAAAATGTTTCAACAGCTCACTTCTGGAATAGGAGTTTTTGCTTGGGGTATTAAAAGAGCTTTGGTTTATACTGTAAGACAAAAAAAATAATTTCTAAGTATTCATCACCTTTTGAGGAAAAAATTCTACAGTGAATCACAGAATGTTAGGGATTGGAAGGGACCTCAAAAGATCATCTAGTCCAATCCCCCTGCCAGAGCAGGAATACCTAAATCAGGTCACACAGGAACGCATCCAGGTGGGTTTTGAATGTCTCCAGAGAAGGAGACTCCACAACCTCTCTGGGCAGCCTGTGCCAGTGTTCTGTTACCCTCACTGTGAAGAAGTTCTTCCTCACATTTATGTGGAACCTCCTATGTTCCAGCTTGCATCCACTGCCCCTTGTCCTATCATTGGATGTCACTGAGAAGAGCCTGGCTCCATCCTCATGACACTCACCCTTTACATATTTATAGACATTAATGAGGTCACCCCTCAGTCTCCTCTTCTCCAAGCTAAAGAGACCCAGCTCCCTCAGCCTTTCCTCATAAGGGAGATGTTCCACTCCCTTAACCATCTTTGTGACTCTGCACTGGACTCTCTCAAGCAGTTCCCTGTCCTTCTTGAACTGAAGGGCCCAGAACTGGACACAATATTCCAGATGCAGCCTCACCAGGGCAGAGTACTGACATAAGTCACATATAGTGATATGTCAATAAAAGTGTGGAGGGAAATGATTAAATAAGGACAAGAAAGGTGTGCAATCCACAAAGATACAGTAATCAGAATTTAATTATAAAACACTGGAATCAATAGGATTTTTCATGTCACTGGACTGTACTCCAAGTCCCTGGGCTTCAATAAAAATAAGGAGAATAGGGAATGTATGTAATAATTGTTAAAAGAACAGGAGTAAGAGACTGGGTGGTAGCAGCTCCTGCATAGTCCTGATTTTGTGTCTATAAGTGGAATAATTACTAAAAGAATAGTAGAAAAAGACTGGTCCTTAATTTACATCATACTGAGTTAGATAGAAGGGAGAAAATTAAGAGGTGTTTCAAGAAAGGTTGTTGACAAACAAGTAAAAAAAAAAAATTCCTGGAGTATATGTCAATATAGTCTTATTTACATCTCCCTATATGCTTGACTTTATGCTCATGCTTTCTTCATAACTATAATACGTGCAATTTAAAAACTAAAAATATAACTCATGGAATTTTCTGGTGTTTTTTAACTTTTTGAGGTATTTAGATAGAATTTAGGCAGCTGTCTATCTAAATCTGAATTCCAATGAAAATTAGTCTGGAAAACAAGCTGCTCAGTGCACACATGGTACCTAGGAACCTTGCAAACTAGAAATGTGAGTCGACTGCCTAATGGATTTGGAAGTAGAGAATTATGTCAAGTAAAACTAACATCTTTCTTTGGGCTTCAGATGAGGTTTGGATGCCTACATCCCAATTAGGTGAAATTTTTTTCTCCAACGGACTTTCTCCCACCTTTTTGTGAGCTTTAGGTGTTTTTTCAAAAAGATTGAATCAATCTAGTTTTTCATTTCAATACTGCTTTAATCTAATTCTAACTGAAGTTGGTCTGGCTGAGTTCTATTTCATGTCAGTAACATTTCTTTAATTGCTTTTGTAAGTCCATTCTGGGGTTTTACCTCACAAAAGTGAGGGGAACACTAGTGCTAGAGTACAGGTGCTCCTTGTTTCTCAGAAAAGTATTTCAGTATCTCTCCAGTTTCCTAAATCCAGCACATGGAGTTAGGGATGGAAACAAAGCTGAACTGTGGTGTTATGTGTCTATCAATGGCATAACAGTGACCAAAAACTGGGGGGTGGGAGGTCAGGGAATCTGTTTTCATACTCTGCACTTTGCACAGCACATGAATATGGTAATGCATACACATGCAGAGAGTGACATTCACGTTAGGACAGACCTTGGGTTGACCAGGCCTTTGCAGAATCTTATAGCAGAAACAAAGGTAGCTGTTTACCGCAGAACAGCTCGCTTGGAATATTTTACCTAAGGATCATCTTGCAAAAATAACCAGCAGAAACCAGGCTAAGTTAAAAAAAAAAAAGAGAAGGTTCATACTGGGCACAATGGCAAATCTGACAGTAAAACAGGGAACGTTGTTTGGATGAAAAGGTTGGTGTAACATGAGGCTGCTCTGCAGGCTTTAGTAAATGCAGAGACTTCATGCTGATTCAGATTCTGCCAGGAGATGTCAGTTTTTAGTTGAATCAGTAACTGGACAAGTGTGTTATGTTGATTTCTGATTTTGGTTCAGGAAGGATTTCAAAATGCATTTTAACCTTTTTGTTTCAAGAAACAAAAATTATTCAAGCAGATTTACAGTTTATGCACATGTTATTTCGAATAAATTTTCCTTCTGATAATATCCCTCTAACCTCTGACCTAAGGAGAGACAGTCTGTAAAAAGACACAAAGGACTAGATTAATGTGTGAATACTGTCAGAACTGTTTAAAAGTTCAGACAAGCTGCTTTCATTTTTTAGCTTCTTTATTTAACATCTGACTTTTATGCTTTTCTTTTACTAAAAGGGTATTTTCCCAAGCAGGAGAGGCTGATGTTTCAGTGCCCCACCTTAGAAAAATAAACTGTTGTGTCCAAACAACTTCAGAGATTTCAAGAAAAAAAAACACCTCATGGCTAAAAAAATTAATTTTCTTTTAATTTATATTTAGTTTAGTTATAGCTGCCATATTCCATATCATAGTATAAATGATGAAAATATCAGAATATTCTCTTAAAAGAAAACTCAAAGAATATTTCACATTGGCCTTCCAGGCATGTTTCTATTTGTACATAATAATGTATTAGCTACAGCAAGTGTCTTCAGCTGCTAGGTACTGTGACTATAATGCTAATTACCATCTCATATTTTAAGACTGTAGTGTATTCACCATGGCAATGGTAGTATGCTAACATTTACTGCTTTTGTAACATACAATGTTTTTGTGGTGTACTTTGTGAATAAATTTAAGTGCTTTCATTATTGCAGGGATGCTGCTTTCTAGGATTTCAGCATTAGAAAAGTGTAAATCGACATTTAATATTAGTGAATATTTTAATATTCAGCCATCCCTTATAAACACTGATATTTCTATCTTAATCAAGAGAATTAAAGGGACAGCATTGTATGTAATCCAGATTTTAGTTTAAAGATAGTTTTCCTTCAAAATCTTAAAAGCATTATTTCAACAGTCTCAGAAAACTTGACCTGAAAAAAATAAGACACCACAATGTCCACTGCAGCATGAAGAAGGACGTTCTCAAGTATTTTAAAAAATAGTTAGATTTTAACAATTACTCAGTTTAAAGTTTTAAACTACTCAGTTTAAAATCTTTCTCTTATTTGTTTGAAAAACATTCCAGAAAGGATGTTGCCTCTTTTCCATTGCCCTTTGTTTAGGTACAGTGTCTTGGATAGCATTTGTATTGGACTACTGGTGCTCAGGCAATGAAATGTGTCAGGGCAGCATCACTAATTAAGAGACTTCTATATTACACAAAACTGGAAATGGAGCCATATATTTCCAAATGGACTGTCAGATCTACAGGAGATAGTAAAATTATCATTTACTGATTAAGAATGTTTAATTTAACAAATAAAACTACAGTTAACCCCCTGACAAGTATATACTGATAATTAATAACCACCCAAAGGAATCACAGCTAGGCATCCAGACAAAGTCTCAAATAAGAGTTTGAGATTACTTTCTGGATAACACATGTTGCTTTCCAGCGTAATTTTTTCTGAAGAGGTTTGGTTGTGCATGTTCCCATAATCAGCCACTGGACAATAGTGGACAATTGCTCCTTCAGTTATGTTAGGAGAACTCGAAGTTAGCATCCTAGAAATTTGCAGTCAATAAAAAGCAACTTTTTTTCCTTTTTTTTTGCATGTTTGTTGTTTCTTGCATAAAATTCACAATTTTTTAATCCAAAGCTATTATGATTATCTAGTCTTGACTGCTTTAACACAGGCCGTACTTCAGCAATTTCTGTATGTCTCCAAAGTGTACTAGGTGACTTCTTTTTGAGAAATACAACATTGATTTTAATTTCTGCTGTATAGGAGGTACCGTACCTTCTTTTATATAGTTAAGAAATTTACTATGAACAGGAGGAACTTAAGTATAATGTCCCTTATCCTGTGCAACAAAGAGAACTTTGAAAAGTCAGTTTAAAAAAAACAATTTACACTAGCTTCTTTCATTTTACTTGTGCATGCAGATGTGTTACAAGAAATATATGTGCATATAAAACTAAAAATCAAAATGCTTCTAAGAGAAAATATTTCTTGTTTAATTCATGCAATTCAGCAGTGACTTTGGACCAAGATCATTCAGGTATGTAGATGGTTTCAATCATTTGATGTAGTTCTATTTCTGTTTTTGAATTTTACTTCCTGTATTTAATACAGTTTTGAAAAAATTCATGCTGGACCCTATCCTGACAGAAGACTTTAAATCTATCCCCTATATTCTTTCTTGGTTTATTATCATATTGTTAAAGGTCATATTGATTTTAAGTGGTGTTTGTTTGAAAACAGTAGACGATATATTTGAACATTGAGTATCTATTTCCAACAAATTTGCTGTAATGTTTTGCTCTTTGTTGGAATTTGAAATAAATATTGACCTAAATTGAAGATTTGGGAGGGGGATATCTGCAACATAGTAGTGTTTCTTTTTGTTTGCAGCTATGCTTCTGCTGAGAAACTTGAGTATGACTTCATCAGATCACATGTACCATAATGATGCATGGAAATAAGTAACCTAAGAAGCCTAAAGTATAAACTTGAAGTTCAGATGTTTCAGATACTGGTATTGCTGAAAAAGCTAAGAAAGATATAAACCTAAGTAGTGAGTTTAGTAGGCAAGAATTTGCATACATCTGTTGTGATTTAGCATGTGAATTAATATCTGAAACAAATAAATCTCTATGCCAATTACCATCTCTGAAATTACTTTTAGCAGCTTGAAAAGCAGATAGAGTATTAAAAAGAATAAGCAAAGTTGTTACACTTGCCACTACTTCCCTCTCATCTTTATTTTTTTCTTCATTTAAATCTTAAAGTTCTGAATTATTTTTGCCTCTTCCATAGAAAGAAGACAGGATATCTAATTAATTGAATGATGCCAGTCTCACCGTCATTGAAAAGAAGTGATTCTGGAGAAGCTTGTGATATCCTGACTAGAAAGTCTCTGAGGTTAGAATCTGCAGTTCTCAAGGTATATGTGCAGCAGTTCATTATGAAAATCATATAGCTACAATAATCAGGTAGGATTAAGTTGCCCAGACATCAGCAAAACTGTCATTTAAAAGCATTTTTGATGCAAAGACCAAAGGGATGAGATTTCAGTGGTAAAAGTATAAGGAATAAAATAGGAAGAATCAAAAATATTATGATTAACCAGCTGCTGGGAAGGATTCCAGATGCACTTTTAGATTCAGTTTTAAAATCCAAGATCTCCTGTTGGTTAAATTAACAGTATCTCTTCCATAATATTGTCTTTAGTATGGATGTTTGCCCTTGACCAAATGTCCCATTCACACATGTAGTGTGACAATGTCTGCAGTTTTGACTTCTAGAGATTTGAGCGTGTATGTGATGATGTGTATAATGCCATTAATACATGAAACATTTGGTGATGTCTGAAGATGAAAGACTTTGTATGTGCAAAAATATTATTTTCCTTGCTACTAGATGTCTGGGAGTCTTTAGAACAGTGAGACACTTTCTAAATACATTAGTAAGCTTTGCACAGGAATTCTCCAGCTACTATTTTGCTTATTGCTTGGGGTGCCCCATCTGTTGCCAACAGGCTTGGTGCCATGTAAACCGCTATTTGACTGAAAAAAATAAAATTCCATCGATGGCATCAGCCTCTGAGCCAGGTGTTGATCATGTGGGTTTTCCAGTTCCTTTCAGTATTCTTTCCTGCTAATAAAGGGATTGATGAAAAAATTACTTGTGCTCCAGATCCTTTAACCAATCGCCCCAGTGCCCTGAAGTCTCTTTTGGTCGCCCCTGGACTTCTCTCCATAACTTCATCACTGCCAGCCTGAACAACCAGCAGTGGGCAATAATCTGAGGGCCGTACCAGATCAGGGAGTTTTCTGGCAACATCTTTTACCCGAGCCCCAGGGAGGCAGCAGACTTCCCTGTGGGATGGGTCCGGTCGGCATATCGGCCCTCTGTTCCCCTCAGGAGGGAGCTGCCTACAACAATAACCCTCCTTTTTTTCTTAGTAGAGGCAGTCATAGAGTGTGGTGTTGATCAGCTCATCCTGTCACCCAGCACAGGGACATGTTCCCATTCACCCCCATTTCTGAGGTCCCCTCCTTCTGCCTGGTGGCAACAGGGCAGGGGCTCCACTGTCTCTTGTGAAGCCTCCGATTGCTGTTTTTCCCTCAGGGGTGCTGGGGTGCGACTCCACCAGCCAATCTCCCTCTCACACTCCTGACACTCCTCAGCCTTTCCACTGCCTCTCTCAGCTCTGCCCCACGCTGAGCAGACCATTCCCTGCTCACACCGCACACGGCGCTCTCACTGCTGCCCTGGGCACCAGCCACAGGCTCAGGCACTGCCGCAGCCCAGGCCTGCACAGCCGATTCCCTGTGAGGGGGCTCTGGCTGGGTGGCCACGTTCCTTCTGGCAGCGGCTTCAGCCCGAGCGGCAGCCACAGCTGTGACTGCTCTGGGCGGGCTGTGCCCACCGGCTGGCAGGGACTGACCGCCCCTCAGGCTGCCGCCCGCGCCCTCTGCTCGCGCTGCCCACAGGGGAGGCTGCAGCCCCTCAGGCTCGTCCTGGCGAGAGCTGCCGGCTCGGGCGGGGCTCTCTGCTTCGTCCCGGGTTCCCCGGCTCCGGGAGCCCGCTCTCCGTCTCGATCCGGCCTCAATTCGCCTCCATCAAGCGCTCAGCCACGGAGCTCAGCGCTGCCGCCGCTCTGCTGCTCGCACTATGGTGACCTTTTATCTCACATTTCCCCCCCCCCTCAAAAAAAAAAACCTGGTTGGCCAGTCTTCCATGCAAAGGTGAAGCGAGAAGGATCTAATCAGTTAATGATGCTTTCTATAATTTAATGTAAACCTGTAGGCGTGTTTTGATGGCAGTTGCATTATGCTCATCTTCACCACCTATCACCTATTTTTTCTAAAGTACTATTAGCAGTGGGTGCAGTGCCAATATGAAAATGATGTAAAGAAACATAAAGACATTTGTAAAAAACCACAAATTTGACTGATAAGATGAAGCAGTTTATGAAGAAAGGTTAAATTGTCTAAATGCATGTACCCAAATAAATATAATATGGTAAATATTTACATGCATTTAAACATTGTAAAAAAAACCCAAAAGAAATTAGACGTGTTTATGATTAGAAATTACATTGCATTTAAGGATCGTGGAGATAGAAATGGGCATTCTACTATGTTTGAGCAGTGCCTGGCACTGCGAAGACCTGTGCTTCCTAGGGCCTTCAGCTTGTAGCCTTATAAACTAACAATCATAATAGCAGTACCAAAGGACAGTAGTAGTACTCATAGTGAGTGGGAAATGAGGTGAGAAAATTTAAGGTTAGTGTTAGAAATAAAGCCTATACAAGCTAAGCAGAGACTAAAAATTGTTTATGTTTATATAAATACTACAATTCTACATTAAGCCTTACAATTGAAATGTTTGGGGTTTTAAAAACTTTAACATACTGTACGAATATTATTAATAAAACACAATAGCTATTCTGTTTTGATTTTATTTATTAGAAATCATAGAATCATAGAAAATTTTAGGCTGGAAGGGCCATGTTATGCTGTCTTGCATTTTTGGATAGTCTATTCCAGTGTTTGGTTGTTCTTACAGTGAAGAATTCATACCCAGGCAGAATTTCCCCTGAAGCAACTTATACCTGTTGCTTCTTGTCACCTGCAACCTTGTGAAGAGAGTACCTCTATTTCTCTGTAAATGTCTTTTAGGTACCTGAAGACTGATTAGTTCCCATTGTTCCTTTGGGTGAACAAATCTAATTCCTTTTTCTTCTAATTCCATTTTCTTCACTGTCAAATTCTCAAACTTTATAACAACTTAGTGACCCTCTTTTAGACTCTTCCAAATTTTTCAATGTCTTTCTTGAACTTGTAGGACCAAAACTGAACACAGTATCAGGTGTAGTCCAGTAAATCCTGAGTGGGGGATAATTACATCTCTTGAACTGTTGGCTATACTCTTCCTGATGTAGCTCAGGACCTGGTTTGCCTTTATTGCTGGAAAGGCACACTGCTGACTCATGATTAATTGGCTGTCCACCAGGATGCCAAGGTCATTTTCAGCAGAACTACACCCTAGACAGTCACACCACAGGCCTGTTCTGTTGCCTGGGATTATTCAGTCCCAGGTACAGGGATTCACATTTATCTTTGTTAAGCTCCATGTAATTTTTGTCAGCCCAGTCTTTCAGCTTGCCAAACCTCCTCTGTAGAGTGGCTGTTCCTTCTGGCATACTTACCTCTCCTCTCAGTTTGCTGTCATTCAAATTTCATCAGAGTACATTCAGTCTTGTCATCTAGATTGTTTATACAGCTACTGAATAGTATTGTACCTTATATTGACCCATGAGAAGCTCCACTTGGGACTAGTCACCAGTTCAACTTTAAGCTTAGCAGCTGAGCCAATTTTTCACCTATTTTCTGTCCATGCCTTATCAGTTTATCAAGAAGGATTCTGTAGGCAACCATGTCAAACATCTTTCTAGAATCAAGATAAATGTCATCCACAGCTCTGCTGTTACTCATTGAGCAAGATGTTACATCACAGAAGGTAATCAGTTTGGTCAAGCACAGCTTGTTGATTTTTTTCCATTCACTTTCTCGTCCTTCATATACTACTGAGATCTTCCATAATTTATTCAGGGGCTGAAATGGACTTTGTGCAAGCCTGTCTGTAAACTACAAAGTGGACAGTTGAATGGGCAACAGCAAGTGTGTAAATGAAGAGCCAAAGTTGCTTGAGCCAGAGAAAGTAAGAACAGTGCTCAATATCCAGGACAAATAGTAAGTTGTTTTTTCTAGGAAAAAAACAGTATCTCCAAGGAAGAACTCTGCTTTCACGGCTAATTAAATATTAAGAAAAAATTCTGACTAAAACTGTATAACTGCAACCATCTTCATTACATGTACTCAGCAGCTATGACTTGGTATGAATACTGTGCATGAGATCATAGATATTATGCATGCACTACATTTATATTAGGCCACAGATGAAAATTGGTTATATAGTGTTAGACAGAAAAAAAATACTGGAAAGAAACTTATGACATATTCTGAAAGCTTTTCCTCAGATCAATAAGTATATTTAGAGGCAAGTCCCCTAGCTGTTTGCCATTTTAGAGTTGCAGAATTTTCTACCTATGCATTATCAGACACTGAATTCAATGGATTACTATAAAGTCCATGCTTTAATTCAGCAGTTGTATGAGTTTTATGTGGGAGTCCAGTCTACCATGGTTTTGCACTCAGATTTACAACCTCTTTAGGATTCAAAGCAGATGATGAATAAATTTAAATAGCAACCATATTGTTGAAGGATATATTTCAGGAATAAACTTCTGCATATATAAGGGCAATACTAATGACCCCTTACTGAAATATTTAATAATTGCTTTTGCTAACAGTGGCTTCTTTACCAGTTCAAGATTCTCATAGTATTTATTAATGGAAGTTTGGTTGAAGAAAATAAAGATTTGATCTCTTTTCCACTTTCCTTTTCTATGTATTTTCTTTTTCTTCTTTTTAAACAGCTTTAGAATTGCCTTCCTACACTTAGTTGTTTGCTATTTTTTTTAATGGATATTTAATGATCAATGGCTTTGCAAAATGAGGATCTTGATTAAGCTATATATTTATGTTACTTCCACTTTGTCTAAACCATATAGGTTCAGAAAATTTAAGATAAAGGATTGGTACTTTGAACGTTCTGACATGTTATGTAATAATTTGTATATAAGAAAAGCAAGCTAAAACAGGTATAAAGCTTTGGTAAATATTTCATTTTTATATTCCATTAATATAGAAAAGGGCTTTCACTATTTTTTTAAAAAAATAATAAATATTTTCTAAATCACCGTCTGAAAAAAGAAAATGTGCAAAACCCACTATGCAATTTTACACATTGTACTGTACACTGCAGAGGGCGGGAATTTTTTGGAACACACAGAAAATGAATTTGCTCTTGGATTTAGTTCAGAGAATCATGAGAGCAATTTACTTCTGATGCAGTTCCAGTAAAAAGCTATTATGTTGATTGCCATAAAGTTCATCAGTTTAAATATGTAACTTTTATTCCTGACTCATCATTTAGGTAAAAATACTCATTCACTATGCCAAAAATGCCTAAAATAAAGGCAATGATACTTTGAATATCTGGAAGATCTACCTTCCAAATGTCCTCTCATATTAGGCAAGTAAAGGATAAAATAAAGCTCCTAAAATCCAGTGTCTCTTAAAACGAGAGTGGTTCAGGATTCCAGTACGTCCTTGTGAACAGTTACAGAATCACAGAATGTTAGGGACTGGAAGGGACCTCAAAAGATCATCTAGTCCAATCCCCCTGCCAGAGCAGGAACACCTAGGTCAGGTCACACAGGAACATGTCCAGGCGGGTTTTGAATGTCTCCAGAGAAGGAGATTCCACAACCTCTCTGGGCAGCCTGTTCCAGTGTTCTGTTACCCTCACTGTGAAGAAGTTTTTCCTCACATTTATGTGGAACCTCCTATGTTCCAGCTTGCATCCGTTGCCCCTTGTCCTATCACTGGATGTTACTGAGAAGATCCTGGCTCCATCCTCATGACACCCTTTACATATTTATAAACGTTGATCTATACATGAATACAGTGGGTCCTATTTTAGTCTTCTACTGAGTTATCTCTACCTCATCTCTTTAAATATTTCTCTGATATTATTTCCTATTATTCAGGCAGTCAGTGATTGGTGTATTATAATTTTAAATCCGGAAACAACTCTTTCATTACCCAAATCGTGATCTGCAGAAAACACTGGGGTCATGCAATCCCACTCTAAATCTACATGGGATAGAAAATAGGGTCTTATGCCAACTCTCTCACATAGCTGAAGGCAGATAAAAATGGCATAAGAATCTATAACACAGTCATTATGATATTTCTAGTTGTTTTCTATCAGATACCAAGGACAATCCATGATGCCGTGGGGCATAGATAAACAATAAATTACTAGCTAACACTACACAGAGTATAGGGCATTCTCTGGTTAACCACCAGTCCAGAAGGAGATGCAGTAACTAATATGTTCTGGATAAAACTTTCTAGAAACCATTCAACTTTATATGTTGGACTATTTCCAGCACTTAGATTCTTGCTTTCTGATGAGACTACTGACTAATCATAGCAGCAGTGATGGAGCTTTTAGACTGCAACTACGTATTGGCCTTGAATTAACATACAATTCAAATATCACTCTAGACCTTTGTATTATGAAATTGTGGATTAAAGTGATTGTAAGGTGTTATAAAGTCTTCAAGTATGCAAGTATCAGCAATGCCTATAATCTACACAGGGTAGTTTTTTAAAATGCGAAACCAAAAACAGAGGTAAGAAGAAAAATAACAAAAAAATCCCCAAACCCTAATGTTGTCATTCCTGTCTAAATTTCCTTTATCCTCATGAATATCAACAATGTCAGTGCAAGGTCTTGCACTTGTGTCAGGAAAATCACTAATATCAGTACAGACTGGGTGATGAATGGGTTAAGAGCAGCCCCATAGAGAAGGACTTGGGGATACTAGTAGACAAAAAATTGGATATGAGCTGACAAGGTGCACTTGCAGCCCAGAAAGCTAATTGTAAGCATGGCAGCAACTTGAGGAAGGTGATTCTCCCCTTCTACTCCACTTTTGTGGGATCCCACCTGGAGTACTGCATCCAGCTCTGGGATCCCCAGCACAAGAAAGATATGAACCTGTTGGACCAGGTCCAGAGGAGAACCGCAAAAATGATGAAAGGGCTGGAACACCTCTCCTGTGAAGAAAGGCTAAGAGCATTGAGGTTGTTCAGCCTGGAGAAAAAAAAGGCTGAGGAGGCCTTATTACCACCTTTCAGTATTTAAAGAGGGCTGATAAGAAAGACAGAGACTTTTTTACCAAAGCCTGTAGTGACAGGACAAGGAGTAATGGTTTTAAACCGAAAGAGGGTAGATTTAGATTAGATATAAGGAAGAAATTATTTACAATGAGGATGGTGAGGTTGCCCAGAGAAGTTGTAGATGCCCCATTCCTGGAAGTGTTCAAGGTCAGGTTAGACTGGTCTTTAAGCAACCTAATCTAGTGGAACACATTCCTGTCCACGAAAGAAGGCTTGGACAAGGCGGTCTTTAAAAGTCCCTTCCAACTCAGACTGTTCTATGATATTATGATTCTGTGATTAATAGAAATGACTTAATGTTTACCTTGAGAAACATGTAGCTGTGAGACATTTTCATTTTGAAATTTAACCAATTCCTTGCTATAGTCTGAATGTGTGATTTCTAATCTCTCACAGCATTTGATCACAGAATCCTTAAGTATGTCAATGATTCAGGGGAGGAAATCAATGAGATGTTGCATGTTCACAAACATACATGTAGTTGAATGTTATGCTGAAGAATAATATACTTTCCCAAGAATGTTCAGGATGAAACCCCCAAATGTCTTGAAAAGTTCCTAAGCACATGCCCATGGGAGTTTGGCTGATAGGGCTGGGGGCGAGTTCAGTGCCAGCGTGGCCAAGGACAGCCCTATCCTGCTGGTGGCCATGGTGAGAGGGTCTCCTAGGTACCCTGTGAGGAGGTTGCTGCCAGGCCTAACTCCCTGTTTGTGGGTGCTGCTTTTGCCAAGGTACTGGTGCTGTGGTAATGTGGTGCAGGTAGTAATTTTTCTTCCTATAGCATTTGGCTAACTATGCTGTGAAAACCTCTCTGCTTGCCTACGTTACCTACTGTAGTTAAGACAGCTACGTTTAACATTGTAATATTTCTCATATTTCTTTTCCCTCAGTGAAAAACAGTTATGTTGGTAGATTGATATTTATCCAACAAAATACTTCAGAAATAGAAGTATTTGTTGGCAGTAACCGACTATGTGTTTCTGAATTTCCATGTGTTTGTTGTTTATAAAGATTGTTGAATGATTGGACTGATGGATTTTCAGAGCAAATTATGTAGGCTCTTCAGTTCAAGTGACAGTTCATCATAGCACAGAGCCAAGTGGGACAACAAAACCTTTGTGTGTTGTAAAATGAATTCCAAATTATGGCAGATAATGAGTATTTTGTACACTTCCATCCTTCTATGAAACATATTTGAGACAGTTGAAATTATCAAGTGATGTCATGAATATGAAGCATTGTCTAAATATTAATGAATATTAATAACAAAGTCAATGAATCATATATAAATGACTCTTTATATCTATATATCTTTTTCTGCAGTTATTAATCCACTGTTAACATTATCACATACTGTAAAATACTAAAGATACCTCAAAGATAAAAGGAAACCTATGATAAGTTCTTGTCAGTTTTGATACTTGTTTTTAAAATTTTTAATTTTGGGTTTATTCTCTATACAGCCATCATTAACATTCCTCAAATAAATTATTTCTTTTCATTCTGGGTTTTGGGTTTTTTTTCGTTAATTTATCTGTAGTTTTGTAGAGATAATGAAGTAAATACAGAATCGTGCAACCATAACAATAATGCCTAGCTGTGATTGATAGGCTAAGATTTATTGCTGAAAGCTATCTACAATAGGATAAGTTTTGTTTCACTGTAGTTATAAAGAAACTTTCACTCTGCATGAGGTAATGAATTAGGTAGAGTATTGCATGCAATTGCATTGCAAGTGCTACAGTCATTTAGTGCTCAACAGTAGCCCACACATGCCTTGAAACAGTACAATCTGCTTTATTAAGAAATAGATTATTAGGACACCTCACTTAACAACTTCAAGAAGCTCCCTGGAATTTAGAAGATCTTCCACTAGTTACTAGTAGAAAAGAAACATCTGTGATAGTTCAATGTCTTTGAATTGCACTGCAATGTCAGCACTGGAACTGTGCCCAGGTCTCAGTAGCTGGTCTCTAAAATGTACCATAAATTACACCTTAGTTTACAGTACACACTTTCAGTGTTATTGAAATGTGATTATGCTCAAATGTAGCCATTGAGGCTTTTCTGGTAAACGAAAAAAAACCCAACTAAAAGGTGTCAGAATGCAAACAATGACAAGGACAAATTCCATCTCATTTTTTATACACTGTAATTTTATTCATGTCTTTGCATTGTCTATTTGCACATAGAAGTAAGGGCTGTATTTTTCAGTGTGTCTTTAAATGTGCAGAGAAAACCTGATATTTCCAACAACTACAGAGCCCATTTTAGAAATTATTTCAAACTCCATCATCTGTTTCTTTTCTCATTTTACCTGTTTAGTCAGATATAGAGTTTCCTGTTTATCCCCCCACCTGGTGTCTTTATAATTACTTCAGAAGGCTTTGCCACAGTCAAAATCAATAGACTGAAGCAATATATTAAAAATAACAACTTCACACTTCAAATGAGTCTCCTATATTAGATGCAATTGTCTTCACAAATACTTCTGACATACCATTGGCAAAGTCACCTAAATTTGGCTGTCTTTTAAAAAATATTATTTCTTCCACTTTGGGGTGTGTCATTAAAATGTCATTGGGATCCTGATTTTTTTTTCTATATCTACATTATGTTAACTTATTTTTGTAAAAAACAGAACAAGTAGATGTGGAATGTATAAACAGCTGTTACTTGGTGACACAGTATATCAGCTGTTTCAACTAATTTCATAGGTGAAAATTAGCGATAAAAGCAAATTCATGATTCACATCAGCCCTTTTTCACTGGAGAAATCTAGTAGAATATCGTAAGTATCTTTGCAAACACAAGTAATAATTGGCTGAATTAAAAATGGTTTTATTCGTCATTGCTTCTGTAGGATGCATAAGAACAAATGGATGAAGGAAACTGCATGAAATTTTGATATATATATAACAACATATATATGTTATATATATATAATGACCTGTGAACATGTTTCCTAGTCTCTCCTGTAAGGAATGTGAACTTTTAATAGTGATTTACTGACATTTAATTTGATCTGGTTATTGAGGAGTTTTGAAGTATAAAGGCTAGAAGCAACTGAAAGCAAAAAGAAATTACATTATCTAGCAAGATCCATTGTAAATATAATTTTATACAGGAATTTATACAGGGCAAGTTTACAGACAGTGATTGTAAAGAACTTAAACACATTTTCTTCAGCTACTGAAATGGCTTGGTCAAGAAGGATGAGGAAAAGACCAGTATTCAATTTCTGGATGGATGAAAAGGTTTCTTATGAGAAAAACAATGTAGTTATTAAGGAGCTTTTTTGACTTTTGGACATGTAATAACTAAAAAGTTCAGGCCTGCTTAGATTATCATCAGTCTGTAAGACCTGTAGCATTCTACTTCAGAGTAAAAAAATCACCTGATAACCTGCCTTCTCAAGAATCAGAAAGAAAAATCTAGCCTGCTCTGCAATAGTAACATCCCAAATCCATGCAGATAATTACAGCACTACTCCTGGGCATCTTTCGTTCAATTCACTGTTCTTTTCATTCAGATCACACTAAAGAAATTCCTGCTGTACTACAGTGCTGAAGAATTATAAGTGATTCCTGCAATACATGATGCTGGACTTTAAATTTCCATCTACCGACTGTATCCTATAGCTACTATTATATTGTTATAAGGTAAGATTGTTCTGTGCATGTGTATGCACACAGTCCTATTCATCTAATGATACCTGCAATATATCCTCCCCTGTGCTTTATAATTAGAGTAGGATTGTGTTTGCTTAGAACTTATTTCCTATATTAATGGTTTGCACTTGCATGTCTAAATTTTACTAACAATACTTGTGATTTCTGAAACAACTTTTTTAATCAAGTGTTTGAAGTAATGAGGGGGAAGGATGGGTTGGTTCATAAGAATACTTGTTTTCCATTGACATTTGTGAATCACTCTCTACTAATAAGTGAAGAAATGAAACGGTTTAATGTATTATTACTCTTATGTAATAAACTATAGTCTGTGTATATGATTTTTAATTTCCTTAGATCTATAGTATTCACATTTTTTAATACATGTTTCTGGTCATTTGGGAAATCATTTACTTGGTTCAAACAAGCAAATTAGACATACTGTGGCCCTTACAGCCCTTTGAAATGTAGGTGCAAATATGTCTATGGCAATTCACATGTATGATATACCAAAAGTCTCATAAGAAGATTAAAAATAAAATCGAGAATCTTAGACTCTGATATAATTTGATTCCTTCTGAAAAGGATGTATGTAGCAAAACTATGAAAAATGAAAATGGTTTAAAACAATTTCTAATATATTCAAAACACTGATTTCGTAAAGCTGGTGTAGAAATTACTGTATATGATAGGATGAGGGGTAATGGCTTCAAGTTGCTCCAGGGGACATTTAGATTGGATATTAGGAAACATTTCTTCACTGAAAATGTTGACAGGCACTAGAACAGGCTGCCCAGGGAAGTGGTGGAGTCCCCATCCCTGGAGGTATTTGAGAAATCTGTAGATGTGGTGCTGAGGAACATGGTGTAGTGGTGACTTGGAAGTGTTAGGTTAATGGTTGGACTTGATGATCTTAGAGGTCTTTTCCAACCAAGGCTATCCTATGGGAAAAAAACCCAAAGAAACAAAAAATAAAACCAACCTTCCTTTAAATACTATAATTTTAGATGTTGTTTTTGACACTAAAATTAAGATAAATGTCCATGGGAAGATTATCATCTGTCACACAAAGAGTCTTCCAGATATTCTACAATTCCATCACAATTCTTTTTTAAAAACTCATCATTTACATAGACATGTTAAAAACTATAATGAAAAGTACTAAAGTTCTTTCTAAATGTTTCAAATAAGTGTTTAAAAGAAGTGTTGCAGTATTTTCTGAAACTGATTGTCATTTAATAATTGCTTGGATCTTACACAGAACATCTATTAGAAAAAAGCACAAACCAAAACAGATTAAAAAAACCCAAACACACACAAACTATGGAATATCAGTTGTTTCCTAAATGAGAACTTATGCACTAAAATAAGTGTGTGTGTGGGGGGTGTTTGGCTTTAAATGTCAAAAAATATTTCCTATAACTATTTTTCTACCTCATTCTTTTAGTACTTATGGTACCATATCCCTGCAGACACATCATTAGAAGCTATTAGACCGGATGTGAATCTGATCATTAAAAGAAAGAAATCATGATTATAACATAAGCAGTAATGTTCTTCCATTGATTTTGAACAAAATATAATTTTTGCCCATCAATTATCTTTGATATTGGTTTGGGTATTTTAGTTTTCTATCACCCTTAAAATAACCCCAGCACTTGATGCTCTGTGCCTCTAGGAGGTCTTTGGAAAGACATTTGCTCTCAGTGACCTTTTCCATAATTGCAGACTGAATGTTGGATTTTTCTTACAATTATTTTTGAAGAAATATATGGAATAAAAAAGAAAATGCTCGTGAGGTTTATTAACCAATATTTATTATATTTCTCAAGTTCTGTAGTTGAAAAAATTCTCTAGTTAAGTTATTCTCTGCATTTTTCTTTCTTTTTCAGTCTTTTGACCCTGAATACAGCTAACTTTCCACCATATGTAAATTACTTACTTTTCATCATGTATAAAATTTCACTTTATACTTTGATCTTAGAGCATAGAAAGAAGCCTTCTCTGAATAGCATTTAATAATATGATTCCTTAACAGATTGCCTTAGCTAACCACAATCCATATACATTTATCTAATCTTTAATTATGTATGTATATATGTTCTAGTTTATGTAGAGACTTACATATTTATGGCAGGTAAAAAAGAAGCTTCAAAATTATTATTGTTTACTTAGCTGAACTGATAGAAATCTGGTTTTCTCAGATTCCCTTGAAAGACCAATATGTACACTTAATTTCAGACTAATTAAGAGGATGTATTATATTTGCAGCTACAAGACTCTAAATCTGCATGTAAATCATTGAGTAAAAATGGAAAAGAGGTGTGTGAAAGCTGTGAAAAAAAGATAAGTGGTCTGTGAAGGGATGAATATAGATTCACTGTAGTTTTTGTGGAGTTCAATAGATGGAGCAAACAATAAATTGGGAAAAATGCAAAATGTTATGTTTGCGCTGGTCTTTTAGAAGCAGCATTGTGTTTAGAGACTTTAAGTAGAAGTGTACACAGAGAAATAAGGAACAGTTCTGTAAAGCTAAAAGATCTGAAAATATTTCTTTTTTAACATATGAAAATTAGTTTCAGTAAAATACTTTTCATGCATGCCTCTATCAAAAAGTGCACAGCCAATTATATTTTGTTGTTTAAAGTGATTAATTGTTTTTAGTTTGCATTGATTATAATGATTCATGATCATTATGGAGTAAGGCTGAACAGGTCAATGTGAACAGTGATTGCCAGGTTCCTAAGAGAAATAAAAATCTTGTATTTTATTATCTAAACTGATTCATAATAATTATTACACTGTTTTTTTACCTTCAATAACAGCAGGAGTACATTACTTTTCTACAGACCAGTTCTCCCTATTTAATCATTTGAATGATTCAAAGCACTAGAAAAAAATTTGGAACTCATCATTAAAGGCTGTCCAGGTATGGTCATCTACTGCTTACTTACAGTATCACCTATAACATCTAGAATTTAATTTGCTTAATAACACTTCCTTAAAAATCTACCATTTATTCTCTAATATTCTCTAATAACAACCCCATGCAACGCTACAGGCTTGGGGAAGAGTGGCTGGAAAGCTGCCTGGCATCCTGGCCTGTATCAGAAATGGTGTGACCAGCAGGAGCAGGGAGGTGATCGTGTCCCTGTACTCAGCACTCATGAGACCGCACCTTGAGCACTGTGTTCAGTTCTGGGCACCACAGGATAAGAAGGACATTGAGGTGCTGGAGCAAGTCCAGAGAAGGGCAACGAGGCTGGTGAGAGGTCTGGCAAACAGGCCTTATGAAGACCGACTGAGGGAACTGGGGTTGTTTAGTCTGGAGGAGACTGAGAGGAGACCTCATTGCTCTCTACAACTACATAAAAGGAGGTTGTAGTGAGGCTGGTGTTGGTCTCTTCTCCCAAATTAGTAATGATAGGGCGAGAGGAAATGGCCTCAAGTTGCGTCAGGGGAAGTTTAGGTTGGATATTAGGAAGAAGTTCTTTACTGAGAGGGAGGTTAGTTAGACATTGGAACAGGCTGCCCAGGGAGGTGGTGGAGTCACCATCCCTGGAGGTGTGAAAAAAAGAGTAGATGTAGCACTTGAGGCTATGGCCTAGTGGTTAGGGAGATGATGGGATAAAGGCTGGACCTGATGATCCTGGAGGTCCTTTCCAACCATAGATTCTACGATTCTATGGATAGGTACAGGCTACTGACGAAAGTGAGCTTTGAAGAGCGTAAGGGGCAGAATTTTGACTGTCTGCAACAACAGATAATTTTAGAGCACATATCCATTGTACATTTCAGCATTATTAATATCCTAGTTAATATTAGCTACTTTATTAAGATTGCCTTTGCAGGCAATGGGACCCTAGGATGCAAATTTTTTTGCAGCACAGATTTATTCAGGAAAATACAGATCTATTTTCTGCAGGTGGGCTGGTAAGTTAGAAGTGCTACAAACTCATGAAAATTATGAGTCCCATTTTCATGTATGAAATGCCTAAACAGGATATTAGATGGCAAGTTACTGTTACAGCAGGGTTATGAACTAATTAGGGAGCTCATGAGAAAATACAGGGAATTATTACTTTTCATGAATTTCAA
The DNA here is from genome assembly GCA_028020825.1 of Podargus strigoides. Lineage (NCBI taxonomy): Eukaryota > Metazoa > Chordata > Aves > Caprimulgiformes > Podargidae > Podargus > Podargus strigoides. Next base: position 22,109,668 of record CM051621.1, on the reverse strand, counting down.
AATCTTCCATTGCATAGCTGGAATAGTGCCCTCAGAGTGGATATTTTGCAGCTATCAGTCTGCTGCCTTCTTCCTCAATTTATTATCAAAGTCTAATTAAAATCAAAAAGTGATGCTGAGTACTGTGCAAATCTTCAGTTATTGCAATAGCTTGTCATTCAACAGAAAAAATGGGATGTAAGATTCAGAGGTGGTGACTGACAGACATGCACTGGGGATCATATACGCTTAATGGATCACAGGAGATAAGAATAAAACTGTGCAGATCTTTCCTGTTTGCATGGCTGAGACTACTTGCAGCAATGAATATGAGCAATAGAGGAGATACACAAAACAGTTACTGTATTGAAATATAACTGAATGTACAAAAGAAGTTAGTCAATTGTACGTGAGAAAAGGAATCCAACTCTTATAACTTGACGCTAAGATCTATGATATAATTATTATTGAGAAGCTAGGATGCATTCACTGCAATAAGAAATTTATAAGGAAATTATTTAGATAGGCTTTTGGAATTTAGTGGTCTTTAATGCAAAGTACAAATAATTAAAGGTTTGAGCTCTTTCAATGTCAAAGAGAACAATAAATAAATTAGATGCATGAAAAAAAAAAAAAAGAGATGGCATTATACAGTATTTTCCAGACAATACAATACAGAGCCACCTTCTGTCAGAGTTGTCTCTCTGTATTTTTTTTCCTAGCCAAAATATTTGGAATTATCTCACAACAAGACATTTCCAGCTATTGCAGTGTCACAGAACTTGTATTTTTGAGGCATTTCTGATATTCAGAATGGGAATTCATTCAAGATGGGATAGTGATGTAATTTGACGAAATTCATATGTTTCTTCTGGAATGATAGGTTACAATCTTATTTCTTTGAAAGAAGGTTTTGGCCTTTCCTTCACTAACATCAGTAGCATAGGAAAAGGTAACAGTTGCTGATATACAGACAATGCTGTGGCCACAAGATAAACTCAAATCAGACTGCTTTCAAAGATGGTGCAGTGTTGAGTGGTCATGGATGTGAGCAGGGAAAAGGGTCATCAGAGCTAAAATTGGATCTGGATTGATGCTCTGGGAAAGTACCTTTCAAAGCTGAGTGTGCTTATTGAAGAGAGCTGAAGTTGAAACAGGGAAAGATCCAGGAATCTGCCATCAGAGATTAGAAGTATGTCTGTATTTCTACCTGAAAAATATTTAGAATCTTGTAAAAGGGTTCACTTAATCATGAGGATACAGAAAATTTAAATCAGATCCAAAACCTGTCCTCAAGATTATAATCTATTGTAATATATGTAAAAGATGGCAACATTAACAATGTTAGGAAGGAGAATGAATTATACAGAATGAGAGAGTTACTAATTATCCACAAAATTATTATAATGAGTAATGAGGTTTTTTTCACGTAGTCAAACGGGAATTTTAATATTTTAGACAGTGCAACAGATAACTTTCTGGAAAACCGGCAAGTATCCAAGCTTACTGCAGATGATACTTTCTGGTAACAGATGTTTTGTGAAAGATTTCATCTTGTGAGAACAAGCACAAGTATGAGTGAATTTTCATTGAATTTTCATTGAAAATATTACCTACAGAAGCTGAGAAATAGGGAAAGAGCTCAAAGTTTTCAGGTTAGCAAGAACACAAACTCTTGCCTCTTCGGTTTGAACAAAGTGATGGACTACCAGTAACAATAAATTTGGTAGAAAAAGAAGGAAAAAAATGTTGGACAGTATCCCCAAATTGACAGCATAGCTGAGGAATTAATACTAATGTACTAAATTATTGCTAGACAATTCTCAACCTGATAGTCACAGATCTTTATGTAAGGTCTTGTCACTCTTCCCATATCTCTAAGACATAATTTCTTACTACTTTTGTGTCAGTTCTTTTCTTATTTCTTTCTATTAGACTTACAGGTATAATGGTTGTTCTGTCATATTTTCAATTCACATGGTTATTACCATGTATCAAGTGGGGATGGATATGTGAGAGAGTTGTCATTCTAGAATTGACAACAGTTTACTAGGGCAGATCTACACTTTAAATTTTTCTCTTGAGAAGCAACATGAAACAGTTTTTACAGCAGAGATCCTGGCTTGTTATTAAAATTTGGATCCTTTGTTTTTTGCAAGGGACATTATTATGCTTCATTTAACAATGCGAGTTGCAGACAAACCCAAGTTTCTTCCTTGAACTCAGTCCAGGATTTCTGTCATGCTGATAAATCTTTTCCAGTCACATCATTGTCTGTGGAGTGTATAAGGCTTAGCAAGTACATGTAAGCAAATGTTCAGCAGTATTATTTACTTGTGCTGCTCTACATGTCTATCTGGGCCTGTTGACAGTTTTGTAAAAGATATCAGTAAAATGTGTTTTCTATAATCTGGGAGAATTTGTATTTCACTACCTCAGTAACTTCAGAGGAAAATAGTGTTATTACTCTAAAATCACTATTATACTGAGCATGTTTCTAGCTTGGATTTAGTAATGGAAATATCATTTTAGGTATTTGATATTGAAATAAAACAAATTCACGAGTGTAATCATTAAAGACTTGAGGACCAGGACATATAGAAGGATCAGAAACTAAAATGCCCAAAACCTTAATTACAGAAAGAAATAGGATTGTTTTGAAGGCATGTATAAGGAAAGAATGCAATTCATACATTTTCTAGGGTATCTGAAAGATACTGAAGATAATGTGCTATGCAGATTGCTGTATGACAAGATGACTGGTACAGTCAACATGGGTTCACAGCAGGAAAGTCCTGTTTAACTGATTTGATATTTTTCTACAATAAAGTCACCTGCCCAGTGGATGAAGAGAAGGTGGTGGATATAGGTTTTCTGGATTTTAGTAAGGCTTTTCATACTGTCCCTCACATTATCCTTCTAGACAAGTTGTGCAACTGAGATGAGCAAGTACACGGTGTGCTGGGTGAAGAACTGGCTGAATGACAGAGCTGAAAGAGTCGTGCATGAGATAAGGATCATTCTAACTTACCTTTCATAAAAACTGAGATATTACTAAAATAAAGAGCGCAAAGAATTCATGCACACAATGTATTTTCTACAGTTGTCCTCCAATGAAATGATAACAAACACCACCAATTAACTTAAACCTGTAGGATAATAACACAAGAAACAGGAGACAGCTGTCTCATGGAAGGCCATAACAAAGATGATGAGTACTGGTTTTGGCTCGGATAGAGTAGGTGTTGGGAGGAGACACAATCAGGACAGATGACCGAAACTGGACAAAGAGAGATTCCATATTATGTGAGGTCATGATCAGCAATAAAAAAATGGTGAAAAGGAAGTGGAAGGAGAAGGAGGAATTTCAAATGAAGATGTTCAGAATATTGTTGCCTGTCTTTCCAAGCAACTGTTATGCATGATGGAGTCCTGCTTTTCTGCAAATGGCTAAATATCTGCCTGATGATGGGAAGGAGTGAATGAACTCCTTATTTTGTTTTGATTATGCATGCAGCTTTTGCTTTGCCTATTAAACTATCTTTATCTCAATCCACGAGTTTTCACACTTTTGCCCTTCCAATTCTCTTCCCCATCCCACTGAGGGGAAGTGAGCAAGCATCTGTGTGGGGCTGAGCTGCCTACAGGGATTAACCCACAACATCAGGAGAGGAAGGGTTTATAGTAGATCAAGGTATTTGGGAGTAGGTCTTGGATTCAGGCTTGTGCTTAGGTGTTTTTTCCCACCAATCCCACTACAGAACCCATTTTGGAAAGCAAGTAACCATAAGAGATTCAAGATTCTCTCGTTTATCCTCAGGTTGTAGTACTGGCACATCACAAAATCTTATACTATACAGTTATTTCCAGTTCTGAGAAAAAAGTAAAAGCAGTACACACATTGTTCTGGCTTTTTTATAATAGTCACTATTATTTCTCAAAATCTGTATTCAACACATCCTGAATTCCTGCTTCTGTTTGCTACATTTTTTCACACTTACTCTCAGATCAAGTATTTTGTTATTTTCCTTATTTTTCTGTGATAATTTTTCATTTCTCAGGTGAATGTGAAATACCAGGCAGCATGTAAATTCTATCTCCTCCTCTGTTACACATAGAACATGATTCTTCACAAGGAAACTATCAATGGTCTGAACACAACAGAATAAAATGTGGCATTCATTCTCTGTCTGATATGTTACTGTAGCCCAGCTACACTGTCTTTATAGATTAATAATGAGATCTTGTTTAACAATCAGTGCAACTCAGTCATATTTTACTTCATCCCTGGAGGACCAATTGCTTATCTCATCAAAAGGATGATAATTCCCTCTGTCTGTCAGTTGATATGATCTTTATCTGGACACAAACTACATCAGCAAACTGAGCTGAGCTTCCAGCCTCGCTGGTGGTAAGGGATTCAAAATTCATGTTTATCATATGCAGAAGATAGATGCACTAGCTAGCTTCAGGCACTGCATTAGCAATAAAGTCCATTAATTCTAATTATGTTTTGCATATAGAGAATATTAAAATGTTTAAATTAATAAAGGAGAAGGGACATCCCCTTGGCATGGTTTCTGCATATTAATACAGTTTTCCGTGCAGGAGGTGATCTGTGCATGAAAGGAGCATTCTTCAGGCCGTTGGAGATTGAGCACATAAAGCTATACGGGAGACATGTGCCAACCACAGCCATCTCGTAGCATATCTGTTCATTAGTCCATGCAATTTTATCTTTATAGGCTTTGGAAAAGAATGTGATCATTAACTTCTTGAATGAAGGTAGGATGGGCGTGATCTAGCTCTGTTATGCATGTAGTGTACATGGATATGCATATAAAGATTGCATAAAAGAAATGCTATCCTTCCTTATTGTCTTCTATATAAGAGAATTAGTTGTTTCAATGGTAGTTCTGCTTTTACATGGAAACAGGGAAGGGGTCAGGATGATTAGAGAAAATTCCTTTTAATGATTGAGCACTTCTCTTTCATTTAAGTTTAGAATTTTTTAGGATCTTTCCTGATTGATTATCTCTTAGTTTACATCTGATAATTTTTGATTAAGTGATGCCAAGATATAATCTTGTTTGAACTAACAAAATTACCCTGCAACATTTTTCACTTTGTTGCCTACTACTGAGTCTATTCATTTACCTTCTATCTCTGCAAAGTATAAATCCTTTACTCTCAGCTTTTATTTTCTTTCTTTAATTAAATAATATAAATGTGTAAATGTTCAGATCCTATTTAATAATAATGGATCAAGAAGTCACTTCCCTGATATAACTTGCCAACAATATCAAGGAAGAAGTAAGAACAATCCAATTAGCTATCACTGAAGCCCATAATCCAGTATTTCTAATTTAAGAAAACCCGATGGATATCCGCAAAAATTAAGCTGAATTTTTTAACTATATTCTAAAATTTTAAGAAGATAAGGAATGTGATACTAATACTAATGATGCAAAGCAGAGCAGGATATGGTTTTAAAGAGCTCTCAGGAAGTCCTAAAAACTCCCAGCAAATCTTTAAGTACTGTTTTATTAATATATCCAGTTCCTTTCAACACTAATGAACTGATACATTTGATATCAAGCTCGGACCTTGTATGAAAGCAGTGATCTGTAACAGCCAAAGCTAAACAGTAGGTCACCATAGGCAGGTAAAAAAGAATTTGTATGGATCATTTAATCTGGAAATTTCAAACAGTGTTCAGATCCATTCAGATATTTTGGGGATTTATCCATTTTTTTGAAAATCTGTTAAGGGCATGTTCATATGGTTTTCTGAAAGGCAAGTAAAACGTTGTTCTTCCTTGTTCCTGCTGGATGGAGAACTATGTAGCTCTCCTCAGCATGTTATCATACGTGATCTAGTAATCCCTGATGAGAGACAAGTACATTAGCTTTCACTCTGTATTGTGATAGCATAGCAGTTACTCTGTTCTGCTGGGAGCTCAGGTCAAGCTGGAGTGTGGGCAGAGGGAACTAATATCTGCATACAAAAGCCTGTTTAGATCTATATAAATGCTCTGAATGCTCTGTGGTACATTGACAAGTTAACAACCCATCTTGTCATTCCATAACAACATTCTTTTTCCAGCTGTTTTATCTTTTTAAACTCTTCTCAATGAATATGATTTTCTTCCTGTGTACAATGAGGAATAATAATTAATCTACAATATTCTTTGCCAGTCAGGGCTCCATACACTACCTTCTTCACCTGACTGCTCTTCATGAAGATAAATGATGTTCATATAAAATGTTCAACAAAAATGTTTTTCTGGGGAAAAAGTACTGGAGCTTTCTCTTTCACCATCATCAAGAGCTTGGAAAAATTACAGTTACCTCTGGTGCTGTTTGTCATGCAGACTGCTTGCCTGGTTTCTGCCAAAAAGACTGAGTAGTACTTGATGCAGAAAAAGCCTAGGAAAAATATCCAAGTGATTTACTTTGTATTGGACTTTGTTGTACTGTCTCTGTCACAATATAGAATTTTGTCCTTAGAGGATATGACTTCATTCTTTTGCTGTACAGATTCTTTATTTTCTTATCTTTTAAAAATAGTCTTTTTTTCAAAATTAATTCTTTTGCCTCCTTCTCCCCAGTCTGCTGGATCTCTTACTCTTCTAGCATCTCACCAGCCCCTCACTAGCTGCTGTTCCCATGTACCTTTTTTATGTTGGCATCCAGGCAGTCCTGGACAAATAGAGGGAGCAACTAACTGTCCAGTTTAATAAGTGAGTGCTGGTATACTTAAGGAGAATAAATACGGAAAACATGAAACTAGAAATACTACTGAGTATCAGAGCCTGTGTGTTGTCATATGCTCAATAATAATATTAAGTGGGTGCATTTCTTGAGTTAGTTTTGTATAGTTGGGTATTTGATACACAAGAGGCATAAATCCAGTATTTCGAATAACTTGTTTTGTCAAGAATTGGCAAATATTATTCTGTCATACACCATAACCCTAGAAAAAAAAGTATTAGAAGGAGATATTATAACTTACCAAAGACTGATTACAACTTCCAAATAAATTGAACACTATAATAGTAAGAATGACATGCAGCATAGTAAGCATTACGTGCCCTGTATCAAAATAAATCCTGCATTACAAAGTAATTAAAGCAGGCCTTTCACAGTGTTTTAAAGATATATTCCCAAGATGTATACACAAATGTAAGTGTTGGGCTGCACATCTCTCATTTTCTTTCTACAGTCAGTGGAACACGTATTTTAACTCTTCCTTTTTGTTCATTTGCTTGTAGCCAAATTGAACAAGATATTTTTGGCTTGTTTAATTCTATGGCAGACATACAGCTCATCTACATATTCAACTAAGAATTTGGCACATAATTTTTAGAACTGCTATGTATACTAGCAAAAAATGCCAACAGTAGAGAAGATAAAGATGGGTCAAACCAAGTGAAAAAACTCATGACATGATGTAATTCAACAGGATAACACTACTTAGAGAGTAACCTATGCTTGAGCATGGTGTAAAATAATACAAGCCTTTCTTCTTTTTTTTTTTTTTTTCATATTTTTAATATCAAAATACCTAAAAGTCAGGCAATACAATTAAATATTTTTATTTAGGAAACTCTGTGTGATGTCAAGGAAATGCAGAAAGACCTAAGCTTTTTTCATCTGAAATAGCTAATAGGAAATACAATGCCTGTCTCTTCAGTAACAGTGGCTCAAAAATGAGGCTTCCAGCTGTTATAATAGCTTGCAAAAGCATTACACTGCATCACTTCATTTATATAAGTAGTTACCTTATTTTAATGTCTTTTTAAGACATGCAGTCATACAGTATCAATCTCACAATGGAAAAAAATGCAAATTTTGCGTAATGCAAGAACTCGAACATTGACTGCATTCTGACAGATATTCTACCTATGAATCTTCAAAACTATTAATAAGCAGGAAGGAGGTGGTGGGGAAGAATGATATATGCCAGATGTTTTACATAGTTTATTACAGGATCTTGCTGTCTAGGGAGCGGAAACCAATTAAGAGGTGGATAAATAATACAAGAGACAGAACAATATTGATTCACAAGAGAAATGACAAAGATCCTTAAACCTTTTTCCTTTTCCTCCATGTCTTACAGAATAACAGCTCACTGAAGAAAATAAGACACATGTTATATGATAACACACAACTGAGTAGGATTCAGACATACTGAATGAGCTTTTCTTGTCTTTCAAACAGTGTTTTGTTTCTGAAAATTGGTACACCTTTTACACAATTAATTTCAATTAAAATGGAAAAATGGGTTTTGGAGTCACTCAAGCTTATGAATTAATAGCAGAAGATTCCAATAGTCTGCCCTGGCTAAGAGCCGAAATTGATTTAATGCTGTGATTTCATTTCTGTGGGGAAGCTAAGAAAAAATTTGGCTTTAGTATTAAAAAAATAAATAAATTGTGGAAATATGAAAAGAGTGACTAGATAGAATCATAAAAAGTACTTTTTCTTTTCTCCAGACTGATGAAATGATAGAGAAGGTTTGTTTGCATTGCATAATTCATCAGAAACACTTTTTCATACTATGAATGGCACATTTAGAATTCAGTATCTACATGTGCAACTTGGTATCTGTATTCATAGTAACTCATTGCATAAGTCATCCAATTATGAATGGCACAAATCAACACTACCATAAGATCCAAACCTCACTTAAGTTAATAGAAAAGTTCTAACCTGCATATGAAAAATGCGAATACTCAGTTTGGAAGCTATGAAAAACTCAGACTTTTGTTGCAAGATGTGAAAAAATGGATATGAAAAACATTAAAATATGATAAGTGATTAAATGAAAAATTACCATCTAGGAGATGTTTAGTATGAGCTGTAGACCAAAATTCTAATATATATGCATCTGTAGCCTATGTATTACTTATTAATACATAAGTAAAATTAATATAACGATGTAGGAATAGAAATGGCTTTGTGAGCCTCTTGCCCTTGCAGATTATCAAATGTTAGTGTTCAAAATCTATTTAAAAATAATTAGTCTTTCTTCAGCTGGTACTGTTATTGGACCTTCTTCTTCTGACATTTAGGAACACAACTTTCCAGAGTAAATTTCACTTTAGCTCATTTTACTCATTTGCTTTTGTACGCACATTATCCTTCAAAACAAATAGTTCTCTCATCCCCTTCTCTTGCCCCTAGTTAGTTTTCAAACATGTCCTTAGAATTTTACTTTGCTACTTTATTGTTGCCTTTTCCTCAGTTTCTTTAACTTGCTGGTGTCAAAGTTACTGTCATTTCTACTACTTAATCTTTGTGGTCATTCATTTCTTAAAGTAGTACACTAATAATCCTTTTCTGCTTTGACAAATTTTTTAATTTCTGTCATCAGTGTGTTCAACTTTTACACATTCTTTTTTACATTATCAGTGAAAATATTGAGCAACTTCTCCAAGAAGCAAAATTTTGGAAATCCAAGCCTTTCATATGACCCACTGACATGTTTCAGCTGAACTTGACAGTTATCACTGCCACTGCAGCTGCACTTTCAATATGTTTCAATATTCAATATGAATACAGTTTTATATTACTCTGCCTTGATGATTTAGCATGTCTTGTTAAATTTATGCAATATAATAAAGTAGTGGAATAACAATAATTCCAATACAAGACTCAGGTAAATTTAAGACTAAAGAAAGAACTATTAGTTATAATGATACATATATTTAAGAGGTACTATTGAGTCTTACTTGGGATGAACATTAGAGGAAAGGCTTGTATCAAGACAGGAGTAAATTTATTGTATGTGTTTGGGGGGGAAATTAAAATAATTCAGCTCGGATGAATAAAAAAAAAAAAAGAAAAAGACTTGGATCCATTTTTTTAACCAAATTTGTTAATATTAAATGTCTATGAAAAAGCGAAGCAAATAAGCACTGAAAATTAGAAGAACACAGACAACAAAATTATAACTTTGAAAGAATATGGTATGGTTTAAGTATGCTAAGTAAGCTTGACTCTGCCTTCTGTAGTCGAAATTAATGCAAATGCCACCACTCATTTTAAATGGTGGAGAACAAGTGCTTCACTAATTATTCTAGAATAAGGAGCTGGCAAGAGATTTGTCTCAGTTCATGTCTTCATATCAGTAGCTTCTACTATGTACAGGAACTGTAAAAATAAGCATTTCTTCACATTTTCATTTCAAAACAGATCATAAAACCACCTTTCCACAGTATAAGTAATATATAATTTTCAGTGATCTAACCACTAGATAAAACTAGTAAAGCTATTTTCAGGAAGAGAATTATGTCTTCTACCTGCCCCTTTGATGATAGATGTTGGTGGTCAGTTTCATAAAACAGTAGCACTTTTTTTTTTAATTTTAAAAAAATTTTATATTAAAAAAATACATAAATTTGGTTTGGTCGTTTCCTAGGAAGAATTGTTGTGCTTGAAGGCATCAGGAAGCATTAGGAGCAAATTGCCTTTGTCGTGCCTCTACAGTCTCAGGACTGGGCTCATCAATTCCATTTTCTTAATCCTGCCCTCTTATCCATTGTGCAATTTTGCATGGTAATACTCTCAGATTCTTTTCTCAAGCAGCTAGACAAAACACATTCTCAGCCCATCAATTTTGTATATTCCTTCAGCAAGAAGAAAAGCTAATCACTATAATCCCCAAGATTTTCCCATTTACCTCCTCTAATCTGTGGCTTTTCAGTATTTCTGGCAACACATTGGTTTGTGCATAGGAGTCCAAGTTAAAAGTAATTGCTTTTGCTCCATTTGCTTTTATGAAGGTACTATATTCATCTCATGTTACAGCATTGTCTATTTCTTCAACAAATAATTCACCTTTGCAAACTTTATATGCATTCTGCTGTGCTCTCCTCTGTGTGAGTTGAAGTGGTAAGATGACTACTTTTTAAGATCTGTTGACTGCATGTCTATTAATAATGAATGTCCAGCTGTGATGGGCTGGGTACATGGTTAACATAAGTGATAGATAAATGCCCAAGTAATTCTTATATAGTGAAACAGAGTATAGAAAAAAACAACAGCACATCTGCCCACAAAGACACTTTGAGGATACTTTTGATCATACTTGGTTTAGTGCCAAAGCTTTTGATGTCCTAGCTTCAAGTAAACAAGATTGAAATACTATAATAACAAGGCATTTTAAACAGCATCCCTTGAGCAGCGATCCATTCAAGATAGAGGGAGGAGATGGCTGCAGACAAGCTCACTGCACTGCCAGACTGTGTGCTGAAAGCATATGAGATTAAAAGATCATGTGGAAGCCATCTAAGCATCAACCAAGTTTAACTCAGCAATCAGAGACTGTTATTTATAAAATGACTAGAAAGAACACCATCACGTTCTGTTGATTTTTCAAGCTTCTTACAGTATTATTGAATTAATTATATTCTCCCAGCTTTTTCTATGTATTTCATATAACTTACTAGCTAATATAATGTGTGAACCTTTTTGTATCTAATCTGAATGATATTTAGTTCACTTGCCTTTATCCCTCCCCTTTCTATTTTCAGTCATGTTCTCAATATCAGAGTATTTTGTCTTTTCCATCAGATTCTGTCTGGACCTGATGACCTCTGCTTGGAAAATTTTAAGTACTTTGTCACAGGTCACTTTCTGTGATCTCTTCCTGAGATTTCTATTTCATGTCATGTTCTCCTTTAAGGGGTTTGATCCCATGATGCTCCAAAATTGACTCATCAGTTCAAATCAAACATAATGTCTTCTATAATGTTTACTTTGTTAGAATCCAGTTCTGATACCTTTACAGTGTTATCACCGTGCTACAAGTCAAAATCCCTTGTTATCCTTAGGTTGCAGGGGCCTAGAATGTAAGTTTCCTACTCTCTACTGAAGTATGTAGTCTAATGAACAGATTCAACATCACGAATATTTACCATCCTTCACCTATGTTTTCTGAAGGGGAGTGGCTACGGTTGCAGTGATTTGTATTGTATCAGGGATGCTGATATGTGTTAAGTATGCTCCAATGTGCTATGACAGACGTTATCTGTTTTGTTTGTGGGTAGTTTACTGTATGGACACTATATACTTTGTATAAAAGAGAGTTTCTGGACAAAAGAAATGAAGTCTGACTTCGTCTTGTCTTAGCAGCTGTGCACTATACTATAAAAATCATAATGCAGGAAGAAAAGATTTTCCCTGAAAATAAGTGAGCATGTTCAGCTAGTGAAATTTTCTGGAGTGTGAGAAGTGAGGGCAGCTAGATAAAAGATACAGCAGGCAGTGAAACTGCAACATGTGCAGAAACCGAAATGCTTCACCGATGCATTTCTATGAAAAGACTGAACTTGGCAACTGTGAATGTAGAAAACAGGAAGGGCAGGCTTCAGCATAACAGGATATGTTTCCTTTCAGTATGATGGTCATTTTAGCTCACAGTTAAGTAAATTCACCCTGATAATTCACAGAAATTGTTACAGGCAGCCATGTAGGGGGCATGAATGGAGCACATAGTCTTTCATTAGTCTGGTCTTTAACACTACAGTAAAGGTTCCTCCTGCGACCTGGTGAGTATTGTGTGAAGTTACTTCTAACCCAAAAGCGATTAAAAGTTGCTTGATGATGAGCAAGCCAGAAGAAACTACTCACTCCACAAGCAAATATTGAATAAGATTTTTTTAATTTTTTTTTTTTTTAATATGAACTTTTAATGAAACAGCTGCTAGTAGTTACACTTCCGTATATCAGTATGGACCTTTTCACACAAGCAGCCAGAGGTTTTATACTGATCAGCCTTTCTTATGGATTGTTGTAAAAAGTATTTGCTCACATTTTGGTGCATTCATACATGACTGCTCACCCATGCTCTCTAAATACTAATGTATGAGCATCAAATTAATATAAGTGCCTAATGGCTTTACAGATGCAGGGATGAGAGCTTTCTGGGCCTTTTTTGCACTGCCTGGATTATTTATGTGAATTCATTAAAATACTTGAAGACCACTTTGTGATTGTCACTGTTAATAATTGTCATTAATGATTAGTCTATTTTTTACTACCTGCAGGACTTGATATTATTCAAATGTAGATGAATAGCTGTCTTTAAACACAACTAAAGACATTAAAAGTTTTCACTTGCATCATCTGACAATGTAGGGCTCCTGGGCAAAGGGACAGCTACATGCCAGTAGAATTTCCTCTGTGCCTTTAATCTTCTGAATTAATTTCATAACTCTTTACCCATTAGTAATTTGGAGTATTCCCATTCTCCTTTTTCCTCAAAGTTAATTCTTTAAATTTGAATTGAATTAGAAACTAAATCCTGAGCTTTAAGCTGCAACTAGTTTAACCATTCAAGTTACAGTTTAGTTAGAATTGGCTTGGTAGTTTATGTGCAGGGGTTTATCTTTTAGGTGTTCTTATTACCTCTCCAGCAGAGGTTCGAAGATAAATTAGAAATTCTTTCTTCCTCGTTGGATGTTCTACTCATTTCTTAAATAGACTTGAATATTTTTTCCCTGTACTATCTTTCCTTGTTTTACACTGAAACCTAACAACTAACAAAAAAATGAAAAAAAACCCCACCCTGAATTGCTCTTAGAGATCTGAAAAAAGAAACAATCCTTAAACACTAGTACAGAGGAAGAGTGAATTGAGATTCAGGTATGAGTACTGATTTACACTTTGTTTTAATTGTATTAGCTATTATATTAGGAACCAACTATTAGCTGGTTTTGTTGAAACTCTGAAAGATTAACTTGATGATATTTAGAAAAACATGTTACAATTTTCACAAAATGAATAACTTACAAATATATTTTATGTATTTATACATATAAACATACTTTCACATTGATTCCTACCTAAGGTATTAGTCGTTTGTTTCCAGTCAGTGGCTTCATAGACTAAATTTAAAAAAAAAAAAAGAAAAAGAGAGAATAATTTCTGAGAAGAATTTCTGAAATCTGAGGACAAATACTTTCTACTTTCACAAGTCAAGCAGCTTGATTTAACAAAAAAATGATACTTTGAAGTAAAACCTATACATAAAGATAGTTTTAGTTATTAAAAGGTATGTCACATACCAAACTCACTCCTAAAACACTTTTGAAATGTTATTTAATTTTTAATTTTTAAAATAAAACGTTGAAAATTTCTTTTAAAAAATAATTTAACTGCCTTTTATCCATTCTTCTCTTGCACTAGGTATTCCTCAGTGGAATCACAGAATCATACTGCAGTTGAAGTATGAAAGATACTCTTGAGATCACCTAGTGCAATTTCTCTGTTTAAAATATAATCACTTAGAACAGGATGCCCACGATATTACCTACTTGGATTTTGAACATCTCAGTGGATGGAGGTTCCACAACCTCTGCAATGAGAGTTGTGATACTTGTGTTTCCTGTATTCCCTGTGTTTCAGTTTGTCTGTTGCCTCTTGTCCTTTCACTGGTGTACTGGGTCTGGGATGGAGTTTATCTTATTCATAGCAGCCTGTATAGTGCTGTCTTTTGGATTTGTGACCAAAACAGTGTTGATAAGACCCCAATAGTTTAGGCATTGCTGAAGAGTTCTTACACAGTATTAAATGTGTGTAAGAGGTTGAGAGGGGACACAGCCAGGACAGCTGGCCCCAAACAATCAAAGGGATATTCAGTGTTATATGACATCCTGCTCAGCAATAAAAGCTAGGGAAAAGGAGGAGGAAGATGGGGCATTTGGTCTTATGGTGTTTGTCTTCTCAAGTGATTGCTATGCATGATGAAGTCCTGTTTTCCAAGAAGCGGCTAAACATTCGTTTGCTGGTAGGAAGCTGTAAATGAATTCCTTATTTTGCTTTGCTTGCAGAAGCAGCTTTGTATCACATATTAACCTGTATTTAGCTCAACCCACAAGTTTTTATCCCTTTTTCCCTTCAAATTCTTTCCCCTGTTCTGCTGTGGAGGAGTCAGCGAGAGGCTGTGCAGGGCTGAGCTGCCTACTAGGGTTAATCTGCCACAACCATGAGAGCTGCTCATTGTGCTAAAGGCTAGCTTTCTCTATGTGGTGACTATTGTGTATTCCTGTATTTTTCCACTCTTTTGAATTTATGATTTTTTGAAAAATATATTACTATGACTTTTTATCCTATGCAATTATTAATGTAACTATTAATTTTTGTATGCAACCTGGAAAAGATTTCTGCTGATGAGGTTTGAGGCCAAACTATTCATTTAAGTCTCTTCTTGTAGTTTTTGCATATTTTAGGTCAGATATCTTTGACTGACACACAAATGTCTCACAGACTCTCAAAACATGCTAATCAGTTTCAATTCAAACTAGATAAAAAACATCACAAAAACCGTTGCTCCGTTCTGAGCAGTGGTTGGTTCTGGAAATTTTAACCAGCTTGAGTCAGGAAGCCTAAAGTGAAGAGTATATGCACATGAACAATATTTAAATTATGTCAGTAAAATTCTACATAATTTATTTTTTTAATTACTTGGCCTCCATCCTTTTCGAAATCCCCCTGAAATTTGAATAAAGTGACTTGATAAGAAGCTTTTCTTAAAAAGCTGAACATTTTTTTTTTATTGAACATATTCATGTTTTCTTCTAGACCTAGAAAATACTAAGAATAAAGCATCTTAATTTAAAAAAAAATAACAAACAAAACCCAAACAACAACCACAACCAGCAACAAACAACAACAACAACAAGGAAACTATGTAATGCAGAAGAAAAAATGACAACACTGAAATGTTGTTCAGTGAAAAATAATGTTAAAATCTATAGAGGAATAAAGGAATTTCCTAAACGATGAATTTTACTGTGGCAAGTTACCTTACAGGAAGGAAATCAGAATGAGTAGTTTGTCAGTGCTGATGGAGACAAATGGTGACTTCTGTACCAAATGTTGTTAAACTAAATATTCCTTCATTCACTACATTAAAAGAAAGTACGATTATGCAAAATAATCTATGCAAGTCATAATCTTTTATTAAATAAGAATTTTTAATTATACAAAGAAAGGCTTATATTCTCCTATCAACTTACATATTTCATCTATAAAAATTCGAGGTGCATTCATTTTAAAATAATATTAATGCAAAGAATAGGAAGGAGTAATGCAAGGGAAGGTATATACTTGCCAGCTTATTAGTTACACATTTTTATGTACTATTAAAGAGTTATTATAGTAGATAGTTAGTATGCTGCATCCAAGAATAATGGAAACATTTCAGTAAAGTTTATTTATGTGCTATTATCTAAACTAATACATTTGTTGGGAAAAATTTCTGCTTGACATTTTGTGTTTTGACTGGCATTTTCTAGTTGCCAGCTGTCATAAGGAAAGAACTGCAACACATGCCGTTAGCAGCATATGCCTTTTTGGGTGCTGAATAGCGTTTTCATACAAAAAATCAAATGATCCATAACATATTATGCTGTCATTTAAAAACCGCATCAGAACTGCAACATTTTTCATGCTCATAATAAATGTTGTTCCCCAAGGCTCAATCTAGCATTTTCTCACTATGTTTGGGGACATAATGAGGAAAACATTCTATTAATTGACATTACTTTTTTTCAGTATGTTAATGATTTTCTCAGAACAGAGATTTTTTACAACAGTTTTTAGAAGACCTTGATTTCTGTGCTTTGCTACTCACTGTCAGATGGATCTATCTGTTTTTTTCTACCAAACTATCTTCTCCATCATTCATAACTTTGACAAGTACTTATCAGATAAGATAAAGATTTGAGAGTCAAGTAATTTTTTGTTTCCCTCAGTCATTTGTTTGTTTTTCTGCAGTAAACTATTGCAGAATTGTTTAAGTATGTGTGGGTAAATGAGAAATTCATTAGTCATTATGTGATAAAAATGCATATTTATTCTACTAAATATATTACCTTCAACCTTATTTTGCTGAGGAAACCCGAGTATCATGTAAATGGTATGAAATAAGGGGTGGAGAAGGTCCTGGTTTTATCCGGGATAGAGTTAATTTTCTTCAAGGTAGCTAGTATGAGCTTATGTTTTGTGCTGAGAATAATATTGGTAACACACTGTTTGCTTTGTTGTCAAGCAATGCTTACATTAAGCCAAGGACTTTTTCAGTTTCTCATACTGCCCATGTCCTCCCAGCTTCTTGTAGAGGATAAGCTGGGAGAAGACACAGCCAGGACATCTGACCCAAACTGGCCAAAGTTTTCCATTTTGCACCATAGGACATCATGCTCAGTATATAAACTGAGATGAGTTGGCCGGGAGGGGCAATCGCTGTTTAGGGACTGGCTGGGCATCAGTCAGTGGGTGGTGAGCAATTGCGTTGTGTATCATTTGTCATCCTTGGGTTTTAGTTCTCTCTTTTTGTTATGTCCCTTTCATATAATTAGTAGTAGTAGTAGTAGTAGTGAAAGTAGTAGTAGTAATAGTAGTATTATTTTATTTTATTTCAATTATTAAACTGTTCTTATCTCAATACACGAGTTTTACATTTTTTGATTATCCTCCCCATCCCACCAGCAAGGGGGAAGGAGTGAGCAAGCTGCTATATGGTGCTTAGTAGAGGTTGTCATGAGGTGGATGTCGGTCTCTTCTCCCAAGTAACAAGTGATAGGACAAGAGGAAATGGCCTCAAGTTGTGCCAGGAGAAGTTTAGATTGAATATTAGGAAAGTTTTCTTCACTGAATGGGTTGTCAAGCATTGGAATGGGCTGCCCAGGGAAGTGGTTGAGTCACCATCCCTGGAGATATTTAAAAGACCTGTAGATGCAGAGCTTAGAGACAGGGTTTAGTGGTGGACTTGGCAGTGTTAGGTTAATGATTAGACTTGATGATCTTAAAGGTCTTTTCCAACAAAAATGATCCTATGATTCCATATGACAATATTTTTAAAATGGCAATTTTCAAAGTATATTTTATTTTAATAATTCTTTATATTAAACCAGTACCTAGAGTCTCAAATCTAATATTGCAACTAAAATTAATACCATGGTAAAAAAAACCAAAAAACATATAACTTTAAAAATATATGTTTTTTAGTGATACTTCTGAGTCTGAGAAGAAACATAAAGAAACAAAGTGTTTAACTAGAAATTTGACAAAAAACATGTAGATACTATTTTGTCCAAACACCCCTGTTTAAATAAATTAGCAAGTTTAAAAACAACCCACAGTAAAAAAATTCTATGCTTTTTTTTCTTTTTATTATGACAAAAAATAATATAAAATGAGTTTCTGTATGCATGCTAAGCACATACAAATATACTAATAATGCATATACAGAGAAAGTTATCTATATTTAAGTCCAGGTAGGACAAAAACTGATGGATGTTATTCAGAAAGATGTCAGTTAAATTACTGATTATATCTGACTCCTTTTCCTATGATAGAATTTCAAGGGAGGAATATGTGAGGAATCAGCTATGGAGGTCACATTTCAAAGTCCTGTTTCCTAACCTGCTACTCTCTATAGATAGAAATCTAACTGCACAGAAGTATAACTTACAGAAGGAATATTTTCAGTGTTCCAGGTCCTCTCTGAATCCAAAGTCACAAAGAAGTCAGAAATGAAAGAAGGTGTAGTCATCTGGTGGAAATCAAATCACACGTGGGTTTTGTTTCATCTCTACATTTGCAAAACTTCTTGCTAGTTAACCCTCAACTACTAGTGTTCAACTGCTATACTCATTGTCTGCACATGTACTATGTAACAGACACTTTAGACACACTGCCTTTTAAAAGCTAGCTAATTAAATGATTCTTTAGATATTTTTTTTAATGTGCAATTAGTCACTGTGTGTGCGTTTTCCTGGCCCAGGTGTTTAGACAGATTTTTGGTCTACCTTTTGATCTACTACAGGAACGTGATAGATTACAAACTAAAACTTAAGATGAGGTAATCTTATCCATGCATATTGCCATTCACATTTTTAATTAAAAGTAGACAAAAATAAACAGTAAACAAAACTTTGATGTAAACATGATCCAACTTTGAATTTTATTATAAATGTGTTATGGAAAAAATAATGAAACATGATTTAATATTCTCATAGCAATTTGTCACATATATTCAACTCTACTATTTCTTCTGCCTGACTGAGCAGCTCTAAATATATTGAATTAATAAGTACAGTTTTGTTTTCAGCATGTTGGACC
Organism: Podargus strigoides; assembly: GCA_028020825.1. NCBI lineage: Eukaryota > Metazoa > Chordata > Aves > Caprimulgiformes > Podargidae > Podargus > Podargus strigoides. The sequence goes on along the minus strand of CM051621.1, from coordinate 22,090,553 downwards.
TTCATATCAGCTGTATAATGAAAGAGGCAAATATTTTGTGCTTAGCTCATTTTAGGCATTTGGAAATGGGTTTCTTTACACTTTAATTTCCTTCCTGTATACTGTATTCATATTTGAAAAATACTAATTGTGATGTTAAATATTTTTGTATAGTCTTTAATTTGTGAAAAAATAGTTAGAAAAAACCATACACAGATATAAAATAAAATTTGAGTCAGAATGAAAGAGCAGTGAACAGTAAGCCTTCTCTGAACCTTTGTTTTTCTTTCTAGAAATATATTTGGTTATTTTTAACCTTAGGACAGCCCAATTTGCCAAAGCAGAAGTTCTTTGCAGACTCTTAATTGCCTTTGTATAAATTTCAGTGGGAGTATTTCTTAAGTGTAGCATTGAGATTCTAGTTTAAAGAACAAAATAACAAAATAACTGGCAATTTACACTATGTTGAGGGTAGAAGAGATAATAATTCTTTATCGCTATAGATGACCGTGTTTTCTTTTTTTCAAGTAAGATGTAGTTTTTGTTCCAGAACAAAAAAAGCTGCTGAACAATCAGAATTTTCTGACCAGTTCTCATGAATTATGTACAATGCAGTAAAAAATGTCATTTTAAAGGCTTATTATATGAAAGTAGAATAATTTATATTTAATAAAATGAACTTATGTTTGAAATAGAGTTCTTCAGGATTTACATTGCAAATTTCATTAACATTAACAGCAAAAAATCCACATTACTTACAAGAATGATGTTAATAGAGCTGAAAAACTTACATTTTCACATGAACTGTGTGGAATAGAATATAAAAACAATAGAAATGCACTATGTACCAAATTTAGCTTTTCAGTTGAGAGATGCAAATTCTATCTAGAAACTCACTGGAATGAGAAATACCTGGTTTCAGCCAGTTAAAAACATTTTTATTACACTGCCTATCATCTTGAATCTCCTACAAGGATCCTTTAGAAGCCATTTGCTTTTGGGAAAATAAATTGGAATCAAGAGAGACCAGTAAATCCACAAAAGCTCTCATTATGGACAACTGAATGAACAATTTTTATGTGAACCCTTGAACACATATATGTATGAATAAAGATCTACAGTTCATGAAACTACCTCTGTCAGTTTGGAACATAATGTGAGGAAAAGACCAGTAATTAGGCAAAGAACTTATAATGAATACTCCTGACAGTCACACAACAAGAAGCCATGTTTTGTTCAGATGTGGAAGTTTGTCTAATCTGATAGCCAGGAGGACTCGTTGGAGCATAACCAGCACACGCATGCAAGATTTAAACTCTGCTTGACAACCTGATCACTATTAAGTTAGTAGTCATTTCTGCAGTTCTGCAGAAACATTCACACCTCTGTTAGAAAATCATTTCCATGTCCTTAAAAATGGCTGTTTTCCTGTTATGTATGATGTTACATATCAACATTAATACTTCAGTGCAGTATATTTTAACAGTTTATATAGCATTAAATATTTTTATTTTTTTCTGGAAAAGTTCTTTTTTCTGTATTCCAAAGAGAATCACATTATTTGTTGTTCACAAATAAGGGAAATAGAGTTCATAATTTTTTTCCATACTACGTATTTCAGAAATAATAACACAAAGAAAAATTTATCTGGGAATCTTTATCAGAATATTATCTGCCTTTTAATAGTTTTCCTTTGAAGATGCTTCAGTCAACTAATTGGAAATCTCTCTTCTGCATAGTGATAAAGGAAAAAATAATATTTGACTTAAGTGTCCTGTTTATGAACATGCCTAGTGAATAATAAAAATTAAGAGCATGGAACATTTTAGATAACCTTAAAATATACATTAAGCATTTAAAAAAATGAAAATGCATAAAAATGAAATTTTTGGATGAGACTCTGATGATTGCTCATTTTTTTGACTAACATGTCCCTTAACAGTTTATCACATTCACAAAATGTATTAATTAGAGAACCACAAAATTCACAGAATTTTTTAGGTTGAAAGGAGTCTCTTGAGCCCAGACCATCTGTTCAGCCACAGCCAGCTCACTTGCCCAGGACATGTCCAGTTGGCTTTTGAGTATCTCCAAGGGTGGAGACTCCAGAGCCTCCCTAGGAAACCTTTTTTTCAGAGTTCAACTGCCATCACATTAGAACTGTTTTCTTGTATTCAGATGGAATTGCATGTATTCAAACTTGTCTTCATTGCCCCTTTTCCTTTCACTGGGTACCACTGAGAACTGCCCAGCTCCATCTTCTTTACACCCTCCCCTCATATATTTATACACATTAATGTGATGCCCCCCTGAGCTTTCTCTTCTCCAGGCTGAAGAATCCCAGCTTTCTCTGCCTCTCCTCATACGAAAGATGCTCCACTTCTTTAATCATTTTTGTGCCCCTGTACCACACTCACTTCAGTAGGTCTGTGTCTCCGTTTTACTGGAAAGCCCATAATTGGACACAGTACTCCATGTATGGCCTCATCAGTGCTGAGCAGAGGGGAAGATCACTTCCCTTGACCTACTGGTGACACGCCTTCTATTGCGTTGACCTTCCTTGATGCAAAGTCACATTGCTGGCTTATGGTTAGCTCTTTGTCCACGAGGACCCCCAGGACCTTTTCTGCAAAGCTGATTTCCAGCGGATGAGCCCCCACCATATACAGGTGCATGCAGTTGTTTCTGCTCAGATGCAGGACTTGGTATTCCCTTTGTTGAACTCTATGAGGTCCCTCTTTGCTCATTTCACCAGCCTTTTTGAGTCCTTCTGAATGCGGCTGAATGTATCACCCACTACTCCGTTTTCTATCATTTGCAAACTTGTTGAGGGTGCACTCTGTCCCATCATTCAGGCCGTTAGTGACTTCAGCATTTTCTGCATCCTTTGTCACCAGATACTCTATCTCATTCAACAATGAGCTCATGTTCTCCTTAGTCTTCTGTTTGCTCTTTTTTCAATTGTAGAAACCTTTCCTGTTGCCCTTCACAAACCTTGCCAGATTCATTTCCAGGTTGACCTTGCCTTTTCTAACCCCATATCCCTTCATGACTGGATAGAAATCCTGTGCTCCTCCTCGGTCTGCTCCCTCTGCTTCTACCTGTTGTACACTTCCTTTATGTCTGAATTGAGATGAGATCCTTCCTCATTCATACATATCCGTGACTCCTTTGTTTAATTTCCTACTTCTTGGAATGCACCATTTCTGAGCTTGGTGGAGGTGACCTTCTAATATCAACCAGTTCTCCTACACCTCTCTTCTCTCAATGGCTGTCATCAGTGCTGCTCAATGATTCTTCCAAAAAGATCTCTGAAGTGTTTAAAGTCTACTCTTGAAATCCAGGGCTGTCATCCTGTTTTTTCTCTGTTCTCTTTTCCAGAACTCTACCATCTCACAGTCACTGCAGCCAAGGGTGTCTCCAACTTTCACACCCCTGACCATTTCTTCCATATTCCTAAGTATCAAGCTCAGTAAAACATGTTTATTTGTTGGCTCCTCAATTACCTGTGCCAAGGAATTGCCATCAATGCACTCAAGAAACCTATATTTCTTAAGCTCTGCTGTACTATCCTTTCAGTAGACTCCAGGGTGGTTAAATCACCATAAGGACAAAGAATGTTTGGCTTCTTCCAGTTGTTTGAAGAAGGACTCCTCTACTTCTTAGTCGTAATCAAGAGGTCAGTAGCAGATATCCACTGTGAAAGTGCAATGTAGGTCTGCCATCTAATTTTCACACATAAGCTCTCAACTGGCTCCTGATTCCTGACCTGTCCCAAAGAACTCCATGTAATCCATTACAATAACATGTAGATTTAAATCCTGGATCCATAAAAATAAATGATGCTGTTGTCTTCAACTGATGGCTTTATATTAATTGCTTCCTGTGATTCAGAAGTGCATCCGAAACACAACAGCACTATATTACTCAGTGGGAAAGGATTATAAAGGAGCTAATTCTGCAAAAAGCATTTTAATTAACTAGTGCCTAGCTTTTAAAATTAATGTACATTTGGTTTTCAAGTGAAAACACAAACTAAGGATGTTCTTCTTGAATGTGTAATAAAACTTTTAATGTATTCTTGAGCTATCAGATAAGTAATAGTTTTCAGCTGCCTGTATATAAATATCTGGAAATCAAAGATATTTTTTTGCTTTACACACATCACTTTGTAGAAGCACTATTTCTCATACTTACTGTAAAGAATTTTTTATTGACAACTGTCAAGGTTGGGACACTGGATTAAAAGCACCTTTTTTATGAATTAGACTGGCAGTTCTTATACATAAATATGTAGTTCCCACAACATTGTCCCAAAGAAGTTTTGCAGGTTTTCTAATAAAACTAAAAATACTTTTGAATGTGCAGATTTGTTGAAGTTGGGGATGATATAAAACTGAAATTTGTACCTGTATGTAAAAATCCCATACCATAACTATAATGTACAGAGCTATACAACAATTTCAGTTGTGTCACTATATAAGTGTCATACTGCCGTTTCATCTTGAAGAAGGATTAATTTGGTCATTTGGTCAGCTACAACAATATTCTGACAAGGTGACAAGGTAAAACAGAAGATTTACCTTCTATTTACTTATTTTATAATATACAATACATAATTTTCATGAACTCAGAAGGTTACAATTTACAGTGTTTCTTTATAAGACATGCAGAGGAATAACACATCCCTCTAGTGATTGATTAGTGTCTTTAATTTGTTGTCTTCTTCTAATGATAAGTGCAAAAAGTTGTGTCTAAACCTTCCTCATTTACTGTTGTTTGTTGTTTTGGTTGTTTCTCAGAAACATTGATTGCCAAGGGCTTGTTGGTGTACAAAGTGCCTGGACTTTCAATCTGATATCCCATATGGTCTGCCTTGGTCTCCCAAATGCCAGCCACAGTGAAACCTCTTTTTCTGGCAGCCATAGAGGCCTTTAAGAGTCTATACTACCCATTGTTCAGGGATGTTTCATTTTTTTCTTATTATTTTGGCATGTAACTATGAACAGGTGTTGTTAGGCCCAAGGAGACATGTGGTGCCAGTGTAGTGGGGCTGTCACAGAAGATGGACTTCCCTCCTCTTTTCCTGGAGAACAGATGTCCTTTGCAGTGTTCTGCAGGCCTTCCTATCTCAATCCTATTGATACCTGGCATCTCTGCTTAATGGCAAGGGCTCTACCAACTTCTGAATGGGCACCCAGCCATCCAAACAGATGGTCCTAGGTTCAGACAGCCAAAAAAATTTGTGTGGATATAATATGTTTTTAAAGGCCATAATCCCAGCTGGCCACACTGAAATGGTTGTCCTTTCTATGCTCTTGTAACTATTATTCAGACAATGTGCTACAGCTACTTTGTCTCTGATCTGGATTAATATTTCAAATGGCATTGTATAAATTTCATTAAACATTTATTTTTCTCATATATGCATATATATATGCATATACATATACACACTCATAGTCAAATGGAATTAATATTTATCCCTGTAGCATTTAGCAAGAGTGAGTGACTTATGACTTATTTAGGTCATGATACTTAGCAGTTATATAATCATTTTGCATTCCAAATCCTTAGCACACTGAACTCACCTATTCAGTAATTCATATTCATCAACAATATAGTCAATCAAGGTCAAGGTAATCAATGTAAACACACACAGCAGAATAAGTAAAGTCAATATATGTCAAAATCTATGAAAACTTTCATGACTTTCTTTGCTGACAACTCATTTGAACTATAACAGAAGTTATAGTTCTCTTAATCATCAGAACTCATGAAATTAGATTCTGTATAACCCTTTCTAAGGAAGATAGTAGTAGATTAGATTTTCCTTTTTTTAACACTATAGCATTTCCAAAGAGTAATTTATTTAAAACCATCAAAATCTTTAGGAATTTTTCTTTAGGTAATATTTACATGTCTATGGTGTAATGTCTTAAATTAACCAAATAGACATGCAATCGCTTATGCAAGTGACTTGGTTCCTGCAGTTTTTGCTGCATTTAAAGTTACATTAAGAATGCAATGACGTAAGCAATTATATATAGAGGGCATTGAAGTGATCTGGGAACTGACTTACTAATAATTTCATAAGTTATTTTTTTGTAGGATTCTAATAATTACAGACCTCCAGCATACAGATCATATCCTAGGTCACTACAGAAACTGGAAACCTCTATAATCAACTGTTCAGCCATTTTCTCTTTCTTCCAGCAACTTGTCAAATAAGTTGCAAATTTTTTCAAGTTTGTTTTTTTCAAGTTGCTTTTTTCCGAGGCGTACAAAGAGTTACCTTTCCCATACTTGAAAGGTAAATACTTCCATTCATTTGGTCCTACTCTGTGTATCAAAAGCTACTTAAATAATCAGCAGCAAGGACTGGTACCCTAGGAGGAACAAAGAGAAATTGTCCAAGCAGCCAGGGATCAGGTTAGGAAAGGTAAGCTCTGATAGAATTAAATCCAGCCAGGGATGTCAAGAGCAACAAGAAGGGCTTCTATAGGTATGTCAGTGATAAAAAGAAGACTAGGGACAATGTGGGCTCTCTCTGGAGTAAAGCAGACCTGGTTACCCAGAATATGGAGAAGGCTGAGGCACTCAATGACATTTTTGCCTCAGTCTTCACTGGCAAGTGCTCAAGCCACACCGCCCAAGTCACAGTAGGCAAAGGAGGGTACTGAGAGAATGAATGTACCTGAGAGAATGTACCTGCGGTACATCAGTTTCAAGACCATCTAAGGAACCTGAAGATGCACAAGTCCATGAGACCTAGTGAGATGCATCTACAGGTCTTGAGAAAAATGGTGGAAGAAGTTGCTAAGCCACTGATAATTTTTGAGAAGTCGTGGCAGTCTGGTGAAGTTCCCACTGGAAAAGAGGAAACAACCCCCCCATTTTTAAAAAGGGAAAAAAGGAAGACCCAGGGAACTACAGGTCAGTTGGTCTCATCTCTGTGCCCGGCAAGATCATGGAGCAGATCCTCCTGGAAACTGTGCTAAGGCACATAGAAAACAAGGAGGTGATTGGTGGCAGCCAACATGGCTTAACTAAGGGCAAATCATGCCTGACAAATTTGGTGGCCTTTTGTGATGGGGTTACAGTGTTGGTGGATAAAGAAAGAGCAATTGATGTCATCTACCTGCACTTGTGCAAAGCATTTGACACTGTCCCACACATCTTCCTTGTCTCTAAACTGGAGAGACATGGACTTGAAAGATGGACCACTCAGTGGACAAGAAACTGGCTGGATGGTCACTCTCAAAGAGTAGCGGTCAATGGCTTGATGTTCAGGTAGAGAGCAGTGACAAGTGGCGTTCCTCAAGAGTTGGTATTGAGACCACTGCTGTTTAACATCTTTGTCAGCAACATTGACAGTGGGATCAAGTGCACCTTCAGCAAGTTTTTTGACAACCCCAGGCTGTGTGGTGTGATGTGGTCACCACACTGGAGGGAAGAAATGCTATCCAGAGGGACCTTGAATAGTGTGAGAGGTGGGACTATGTAAACCGCATGAGGTTCAACAAGGCCAAGTACAAGGTCCTGCACCTCCGCTGGGGAAAGCACAAGCACAAGTACAGGCTGGGCAGAGAATGTAGAGCAGCCCTGAGGAGAAGGACTTGGGAGTGTTGGTTGATAAGAAGCTCAACATGTGCTGGCAATGTGTGCTTGCAGCCCAGAAACCCAACCGTATACAAGGCTGCATCAAGTGTGGTCAGCAGGATGAGGGAAGTGATTCTGCCCCTCTACTCTGCTCTCATGAGACTCCACTTGCAGTATTGCATTCAGCTCTGGGGCCCTCAACATAAGAAGTAGATGGACCTGTTAGAGCAAGTCCAGAGAGCCATGAATATGATCAGAAGGCTGAAGCACCTCTCCTATAAAGTCAGGTTGAGGGAGTTGGGGTTGTTCAACCTGGAGAAGAGAGGAGACCTTCTAGCAGTCTTGAGTACCTGAAGGGACCTACAAGAAAGCTTGAGAGGGACTTTTTACAAGTGGATGTAGAGATAGGATCAGAGGTAATAGTTTTAAACTGAAAGAGGGTAGATTTAGTTTAGATATTAGGAAGAAATTATTGACTGTGAAGGTGGCGAGACACTGGAACAGGTTGTCTAGAGAAGTTCTGGATGCCCCATCCTTGGAAGTGTTCAAGACCACGTTGAATGGGGCTTTGAGCAACCTGGTCTAAGTGGGAGGTGTCCCTGCCCATGGCGTGGGAGTAAACCATTCTATCATTCTATGATTCTAAGCTATGAATTTTTAATTTATTTTTTTTTTTATTCCATTAACAACAGTTAGTCCGTGTTATTGTTGTTGTACACAAAGTTTCACCCATCTTTCAGGACATTAATACCAATTATATGTACTACACCATTAGTTGTAAATATGAAGTATGTCATTATTGTCATGTTATATTTTAAAAAAGATTTAAATACATTATCTATGTTAGCATACTCTTTTCAAAAGTGCTGTTACACAAATTCACCTTTGTGAGCATACATTAAGAGCAGATACAGAAGTAATTTGAACTGTACAAACATTTTCAGTTATGAAAATTTCCCATGTGATTTCGTTATTATAGACATAGGACTTCAGATTTACTGTTGTCAAAATCCTCCAGCTGAAAGCAGATGGATTTCTAGAAAAGGACATGACCTGTCGCACCATTTTTTTTTCCTTAACAGAACTGACAACAACTGCCATTTTTATTTCCGAGCCTAACCTGTCCTCAGGGGCATGTAATAAAAAAAAAAAGATTGCATAATAAAATTATAGCTATGGTTTTGTAATTGCCATAAAAAGAAAGAAGATAGAATATTAAAATAAAGATTAGCTATAGGAAAATACAATAATGAGCTATAATCAGGTGTATAACCAGAACATTTTTGGCATCCCTAGGTGGATCCAAGGAAAACCAGTTATTTCTCACAAGTTTGGGTTTTAAAGCCCGGAATAACTGACTGCCTGAAACAAGAGAAGTAGCTAAGGACTAGATGTTTATAGTTTTGTGTCATGTTCTTTTTTTTCCAGATATATAAAAAAGACATGTAGAGTAAGATTATGCAAAATCTGCCACTAAGTAGATGAAGTGCTGGGGTCTGAACCCCGAGCCCTGAATTAAGGTTGACATACGGGTGGTTCCCACAGTCCTTTAAAAGGAGGGGATGAGTTTGCTTTTTAGCTTTCCTCCAAGGTACAGCCAGCCTTGTAAGGAAAGCCCTTTGGTAAACAAGCCCCAGGTGCCCTGTATTTGGGTAAGAGAGTACCAGGTGTCCTGCTTTGGGCATAAAAACTTGACTCCTTTATAGACCTTTACAGGATCTGTTTGCCGTTACTGTTAGTCTGATGAAACATATGAAATAACTAAAGGAAAAAGTGGTAAAAATTAATGAGGAAATGGAAAAAAAATAAAATCTATAAATCATTCACACTCAGGAGAAGAGATACTTCAGGGCATTTTAGTAAAGGATACAAACAATGCAGTAATTTTGAAAAATATCCTGGTGTTCGTAAGAGGTTACTTCAGCGTGTATGTTAATCTGTGATTTCTGACTGCTTCCAAGGAAGCCTTACCTTCAGTGGGATTCAGATGTGCACATTGTATTACAATAATTTTGTTCCTTCTGGCTGAAGTTCAGTTAGCTATGATCATACTTAAACTTATGCTGCATATCTGAAAGTTGGTAAACTTGCCTTGAGAAGCAGTGGATAGCACGTCAGGTCCAACTTGGAGATAGCAGTCATTCAACTCTGATCTTTTTGGTTCTTTCTTTCCGAAGAAGGTACTTATATCCTGTAATAAAGTCATCTTTCAATCTTCTAATAAAAGTAATCTAGTTTAACAGTATGACAGAATAAGGGGACTCTACAGGTGAAATCATAGGGCGTGGACAGGACTTGCACCTATTAGTCCACTATTTTCTGAAAGTTGTATTGGGTACCGAATGCCAGATAAATACTTTTTTTACCTTTATAATTTTATTAATGACCATTGACTTATTTTAGTAGATCTCTGAGTTATATATTGCACCATAATAGCAATTAGATGTATTCCAGCATACAGACACATCTTTATTTAGAAACCAACAGCAAATGGGCTTTATACATTTCATTTTCTTAAGGTCTTCAGGTCCTTTATTGCACAGTTGCATATCTCTCTCAATAAATAGCTCAGGTATAGTAAAGATTATCATGTCACCGATAACAGGCTGTCCAGGTACAATAATGAGCTCACAGCACTGTGGGTGTTTCATAGTAACATGGCTTTCATGCAGTCCTCTGGGAAGAATAACATGTTCTTACTGAGGGTTTTATTTAGTCTGCTGATGGTTATTTCACAGTAGTTTGTCTTTTCAGCAACTCAACTTTCTTGCTTGTATTTCTGTTATAAATTTCTCAGAATACAAGATTGGTTCTTTGCCTGTGAGTCTAGACCTATTAAAGTGAAAAGAAGAAACCCCATTTTCATTTCAGTGTTCCACAGAACAAGTAACTCGTATAGAAGTTTGCATTAGCACCGAGACCTTCTGCTTGGAAAGTGATTCTTAAGAGGAGTCCTGTCAGACAGGTATTTGCCAGGGGACTCAGTGTCTTTGTGGTTTTAATAGATATAATTCAGTGAACTATGCTGCTACTGGAAGTAAGAAGCATATGTAAAATCAATGCCTTTTTTTTTTTAATTAATACCCTTGCACTTGTAAAGGCTGAGGCTACAGGGTGGTAGAAGCACACAGTGTCGTTGCCTACATCCTATAGTACTGCTTGTGAAGTTATGTATTAGGTGGGGCCCACCACCTCAGAGAGACAGTTCCCTGAATTTGATATGATCATGTTAGCTAACAAATTATTTCAGAGAGAAGACTATTTTGAAATGTTCAGTGTTGAGAAGCTGGGAAAACCCTGCATGACTGACAGGCAAAAATATACAACACAGACAATAAAGGAGAGTCTGGATGTCATCATTCTACTTCTGAGTTAATAAAAAAAAGTGTAATAAAAAGAACTAGGAGGCCTGTGTATCAGTCCATACTGTTTCTTTTTCACAATGTCTATCCAGACATTCCTAAATATAGGAGTCCCTACACAGGTCTAACAACAGGTCTCCTTAAATATCAGCTTCCAAATATTGTCATTATGTTACAGTTCCTTTTAGCCTAAAGCGTTATGGTTGGTGCCATCATACAAAAAACCCCCACATATCAATGGATTCGTGTTTAGTTAATTAATTGAAAAATATTCACTTATAATTCATTACTTTCTCTGTTTTGAGTGACAAAAGAAAAAGTATTTTTTTTTGCAATCTCTTTTATGGTGCCATATGTTTACGAAAGACATTGTTAAGAAGGACTGAGTTAGGGGAAATTGACCATTTGTGTTGGCATGAGCAATGTAAATTTCAGTGAGAAGTATAGAGAAGCAAATATAAGTCTATTGTAGTGAAAAAACCAAAACCAACCTATATTAGGAAATTCAGAGTAAATATTTTTCCCTTCAATTAAGCTTTATTTTTAGAATTCAGGGAAAAATCTGTTATACAATAGCTGCTTTCTAGATATTTATTTCAGTTCTTATGTTAATGCTTAGTACTTATGACTTTATAAAATATATACACACATAAATAAACCAGTAAGCTTAATTTTTAAAAATATATAGGCAAACTTTTCTGCCAAGTCATTTTGGACTAGTGAGAGACTGCACATATCTCTCACGTGGACAAAGAGGCATATAAAAGGCATCGCACTTTGAAAAATTAGCTGATGGAGTCTGAGTCAATTGATTTATAAATTTCTGCACAGGGATTTTGTATTCTTGGTGGAAAATCAGTATTATATATGGAGATGAAAGATATGCTGTGATTATGGACAGTTCAGGGCTACACTTCTGCATCTGTCAGAAGTGTGACCAGTTTATATAAACAGCCAGTACTCAAGAAAGAAAAGTTTGGATGAAAGGTACAGTGACAAGCTATTAAGGTGATTGCAGCAGGGTGGAGATTTCTGGATGGGACAGCACTGAAAACATATTCACCATTTAAAGATTCCTGAAATACTATTAATCATCCCCACAGGAGAAAGAGAGTGGTCTGTTTCACAACTGCAATGAGTGCAAGCTACTAGACCTGCTGAAAGGCAGTTCTTAAAGCTCAGGAGCAAGCCAAAAAATGTCCATCCTCTTTCCAGTCCAGAAATTTCACTTAAACATCTACTGTGAGGGTGGTCAAACAGTGGAACAGGTTGCCCAGAGAGACTTCATATACTGAAATATTCAAAATCCAACTGAACATGATCCTTTGCAACTTGTAACTGAACTGTTTGAGCAGGAGGGCTCGACTAGGTGGTCTCAAGAAATCTCTTCTAACTTAAATCATCTTGTGATTCTCTGAAAAGTTTTGGCATAAATTAGCCACAGCTAAAATTCTTATGGAAAATAATTAAAAAACAAAACCAAACAAAACAAACAAAAAATAAAACAAAACATCACCTCCTAAAAAGTTTCCATTTCTCAGAAGTCTGGATTAGCTAACTGAAAAGGAGGAAAAAGTACTTGTTTCAAAGCGAATTTTGACAGTACCATGTTATCCAATTGCTGGTCATACTTGGATTCAAGTTAGCTCTGGTATCTCTTGGAGTTCAAATTTAACAGAGGGGAGTTCTTCGTAATACAAGTAGCTCCAGCCCATCTATCTCTAGCTTTGAAAGATCAGGAGAAATACTAGAAATAAGAATCTTGAAAGGATATTTGAATCCCCAGATAGCAGTTCTTGAATAATAAAGGGTATTTATGTAAGAATCTAAACTACATGTCTGTCCCTGGATCTAGTTTTTCTTGTTACCTAAGCATACCAGGAAAGCTAGAGTCTACCAATAAGTAACAGCAGACACGGTGATAAGGCTGTATTTAGGCTGCCAGAGTAAATCCCAAATTATGTAAGGAAGATGATGTGCCTTAAGACTGTGAGAAAACAATTTAACTGAGCATAAGAAACAGCCATGTTGGGAAAATGGAAGTCCTTCAGAAATACATGCAGACAACACAAAATTGTGCTGGAACATTTTAGCCTACAGTGGAGAAACATACCTACCAATTTTTTACTTTGTATCTTACATAATTGTCACCATGAGGTGCAGCCAAATAGGATACAGTTAATATCTTCAGCAGTTAAAATAGAGAAAGAATGAAGTCTCTCTAACATGCATAGAATTGCCAGCAAAGCTCTGATTCTGAGATAAACTCTTTAAAAATCTTATATCACAAATTTCCTATTTATTCATTTATTAGAATTATGTTAATACTCTATATCATATCATATTGAAATAAAATTTACATTTCTGCTATATGAAACTTGTAATAGTTTATTTTCAATTTATTAAGACAAATTAGACTTGGTTTACAAAACTTCAAAAACTTTTTGAGCTGCTTCTAGATCTAGTTATTGTGTCCTGTTCTCCAGCTGAACAACTGCTTGCCTGTGAGTTCTCATATTAAGTCTTCAATGAGAGTCTTTCTGAATTGCATTCAGGAAATTTGCCTAATTTTCTTTAGAAATTTCCATTAAATTTCACTTTTTCTGTGTCAGGAAAAATGTCATTGTGCATCCAGCTAGTACTTCCTCTTACTATATAGTGACAGAAAGTAAAAACCTTGAAATGTGACACAAAAAGTCTTCATCTGAAAGCACCGGTATCTAAAAAAAAATAAATAATAATTTGAGCGATTCAGTGCAGTCTCCATTAGAAACTTGCCAAGTTATCCCAATGAAATAAGTGCTTTTTTCATAAAATTAAACCATTATTATGTTACTAGTTTTCATATTTCATTATAGTTGCAGGTAAATTTCCTCAGAACTTAAAAATAAAATTTTTGAAACCACTTTTGATAGGTATTTTTTATTTAAAAAATAATTACATATAAAAGATCCATTATGAGATTCTCATATTTAAGTTCTCTGAATAGGTTTTTTTAATAGTGCTATGAGGGAAAGACACTTGTGACATATTCCCAGATGCTATTCATTCATTCAGTTTGACATTATTAACCGATTTTCTCAAACAAATTCACAAATTTTATTCTCCAAGTTTTAGGCTAATTTATGGTTAGCCTTGATGCATGTATTAATGGGATATTAAAACTTTATTGTGTCTTAGAAAAAGGGAAAAGCTGTGATTCATCTAAAGGCGCTAAGAATATTGCAAAAGGAGGCAGAAAGTGCCTCCAGCAGAATTATCTAACACTTATGAACTAGCAGAGATGGAACTTGGCTATGACTCAACTCACCTCTGTGCACAGGCAAAGATACCCTGAGCTGTATACGTGCAACAGTAGAGGCTGTCCAGCTTACTCTCTAATGCTTTGATATTATACCTTCTAAAGATATAGCATCTCTGGGTATTATTATTTGGATTATGTTATGTGATCTTTCCTTCCTTGTAAAATATCTGACTTTTGAAGACCAAAGCAAATATCATCTACAACAGTTTTTTTGGCTTTTAAATCTCCTGTTGCAAGACAATGTTAAAAAGATGGGAAAATAAAATTCCTCTTATGAAGGAAATTAATCTCTTGTAAACAACTAACTCCTGTATGTTTTCAAATATTCACATTTCTCAATATTCTGTGTGCCTGATTGCATATGCAAGACATTGTTGATTATATTTCCTACCAAGGATGAAAAATCTTGGGAAAGTGTAGCCCAATTTCAGTCAAAATGCCATTCAGTTCCAGGAACACAGATTCTAACATTTTGACTGTGTGCTCACTTCTACCAGAAAGAATAGTTCCTCTGAGTCTGTTAAAGCCAGAAGTATTTGAATCAGGTCTATTCAGTCATTGGCCTTAACTTCAGCACGCTTATTTTTAAGTCTTAGCTTCAGATCCCCATAGTCAGAGATATTTATGTGCCTACTTTGGAGAGTAGGCCAATTATTTTTTTTTTTTTTGTTGGATCTCTGATTCTTCTTGGTGACATTTAGTTCTCAAAATATACATATAAATTAGGTGGACAAAACGCAACCTTACATCATTAAATCCTTATACTTAATGTGTACTTACAATTCTTTTGGAGGACTCCAAAGACTTGAAGGTAGCTTCAAACAATGAAACTGAGTGTGACTAGCATGCATCATTCCTATAGAGACCTTCCAATCAATCATTTTTCTTGCATAAGAAATAACTATTACAAATTAATTTAAGTATTTCTGAATTTATTAATAAATGATATATGTAAGACTATATTTATTGGAAACAAAATATTTTTTGCGTGTAAATGTTGACACTAGTTCTGCCTTGTTGGATTGTTGATTGATAATTGCTTTTCTTACCATGCTACGCAATAGAACAATGTCTTTGAATCTGAATCTATTACGTTTCCAGCAATAAGCAATATCTATGAAACCGATAAGACAGGTTTACATGGTTGACAGTGTTGTGTGTATAAAGGTCTTTTACTACATATCATTATTCAAGATGGAATTCTCCCTTTTGTGGGAGGGCAAGCTCAGATTCTTGATACATGTCTCTCAACAACAGGTGGGAAAAAAAATGTCATTAGTACCATGTGGGGATAAAAGCACCTGTTAACAGTTAGCAAGCAATGATAAACAGTGATCTTCATAGGAAATTTGTGAAGATAAGGGACCAGATCTGCAGATAATGAAAACTTGTGTTTCTAATACAGCAGTTTACATCATCTGTAGCTTTTGCTCATTTTTTTTGCTTTCTCCAAGCAATGGAGACTATCTGGAAGCTTTTTAGTTGTGTTCGTAATCTCCTAAAATATGTTACAGTGTAGCTTGGAAATTGACAAACATTTAAGACACTACGATCAAATTTTACTTCCAGTATGAACTGTATCAGCCAACTGTTAGGCAGGTAATTACCAGGTAATTAACAGATAATAGAGTAAAATTTTACCTTTGTGACTGATTACCCTAGTTAATAAAAAAGATTTTATGCCTCCCCAGCATGGAGTCCTCAGACTGCAAGTGACAGGATTGACAATTTGTAGTCATGAAACCATTTAGACAAATTACAAGTGAAGATGTTTGGGGAAGCTGAATTAAACAAAGACTATGAAGTAAAACTATTTTAGTATATCTATAGTTGATGTTAAGATCTGCAGCAAAACTGCTGTACTCACTATAAGAAGCAGTCACAGGCAAATGCATGCCAATGCTGTTTTTAAGAGAGAAGAAGAAACACTGGAGATGTGGTAGCTAGGATTGACTGATGAGAAGGAAATATCATTAAAGGACAGAAGAAAAAAAAAGTTGAAAAAAAGTTAAAAGTACTGTAACCAGAGGAAATTTGGTTGAAAAGAAGAAAACCAGCATTCATGCGGAGGCAGGTCCGATGTGGCAGGATCAAAAGGGGAAAAAATATGTAATGATATTCATAGCTGAGAGAAAGACTGCAACTGTTAAACAGTGGAGTTGGATGAGAGGAGTGTATTGGTCATGTAACATGGCTGCAAGTGGATGTTCTGCCTATGTTAGGCAGCTAATAGGAGAAAAAATAAGTATTACAAATTGACCCATTCCTGTGGAAATCTCTGAACTACAAGCTCTCTAGTTTCTCATTCATGATCTATAAATAGTTCCAGTCAAATATAATTTTGTAATTCAGTGGATCACAATTTGTTTCACATATATCTACATTAATGATTTATCCAATCACGTAGCTTTAATTAGCAAAAGAAGCCTGTATCTTCCTTGACACAGGTCTCTAGGCTCTATATTGATTACTCCTTTCTTACTTTACATTACGAGGAATGTTTGTACACATGTATGAATAGAGTTATATTTTGGAGAAAATTTATGTGATCAGATTTGAAGGTACTCAATACACTTTGAAAAGCAAAAAATGAAAAGTCTCATTAAGTGTGCTGAGGTAGTGGATATACATCTTTTACATTTCAGTTGTTGTCTTTCATACATTATGTACACTGTAGAACTGCACTGGAAAATACTGCTGTGAAGTGGAAAGATTCAGAGTAGCATCATAAGGAAAATGTTAGAAACATGTATGATGGAATAAATTGGGAAATATATTGTGGTCATCTGGGAATTTAAATAATTCAATAAAGTATTAAAAAGTGTTTAGTTTTTATCAAGCATTTTCCTTTAGAAACTGATTTGTGGCTTTGATATAATATTATTGGATCTTTAAATCTGTAGTCAATCAGGAACTGATGTGCCAAAATTCTTATTTAAAATCCTGGTATCAGAATAAGTTTACTTTGTTGTTAGGAAACAACGTCTTTGCTTATATGAAACAACAACAAAACGTTCGAACCCCAAAGCACAACATTTCTTTAAACTGGCGATACAGTGTAATGCGTACAACTGGCTGTATCAGGTCATGTTGCACAAAGCTATCAAATTCAAAAGCTATTTTTGAACACTCACTGCCAGTGGGTTGTTACCTACAAGCAGTGAGACTTTTACTGTTATCCATGGGAAGAAGTGAGTGGCAGGTGTTCTGCTTCTGGCATATCTCTGCTTTAGAATTTATGAGATTCTTTCCAGGGAAGATTGCATTAAATGCTGTTGCAGCCCTCTATGCATAGTCAACAACCATAGATTGAAATAAAAAAGAATAAAAGGATTCCTTCTCCCTGCGGATTCTGAACAAAAAGAATATATAATCCTAATGCTTATTGCAGAGAATAATGCCTTGTATGGTACCACTTATGGTTGTAATAAAGAATGGGTCTCTGATAAGACAAGCTGTTCATTAGAATGCCATTGGCAATAACAGTAATAAGTACATAACTAGATGTTCCTGCAAGCCTTAAAGACATTCCATACTCAAGTACAACTCTTAGAATATCTTTTCAGTAAACTGCCAACTTTTTTTTTGCCTCAGGAAAGCATAGGTGTCCTGTACACTAATTTCATGATGTGAAGAAATTTATCTCAGGAACACCCCATATACAGAAATCAAATTGAATTATTCTGTGTGTATCTTTCAGCCTCCACAGATTTCATTCAGAGGCATTTGTCTAAAACTAGGAAAAACTGTACTACTTTATACTTTTTTCATTCTATCAACAAAACTTAGCTCCACTTTTAAGATCTGCATGTTGTAATTAATAAATTTTGTCTAACTGAATGACATGAATAGCATCAGGATATTCCATCATAGCAATAAAATTAAATGTATTGTTGTGCATGAAATTCATAATTCTTTGTTAGCAGTTGAGAATAAGTATGAAGTTTAATTAATTAAAAGAATGTATTAATATCATGATAAAAATAGGAAAATGAAGTTCTAATGGAATTTTTTTGTAAAATGATCTCTCTAATGGATGTTTATTTGCCTTATAGGTTTGGCAAATGTTAAAAACAGCTAATTTTCTTAGGGAAATATCAATATAAATAATATTAAAAGTTACCATCCAAAAGGCATGGATATTTCATTTCACATAACAAAGACTATTTCATGCAATAAGTACTTACATAGGTATATCATATAAAAACACATTTAAGAGAATTTTATGGTATATATTAAAGCTTATATTGTAGGTATGTTTATCATTTGATAAGCAATCTTGCTCTGCCTCTGCTTTGAGCTGAATGGAGGTGAGACAGTGCTGGTATGAAAACTGGAGAACAATGCTAGCAAGATCTCTAATAGTGGAAACAACTGTGACACAGATAAAGAGTCAAGCCTCTTGTGCTTGCCTTCACCTCTTGTACAATTCCCTTTTTGAGCATTGTCAAGAGCTCCTTCTTCATCCATGCAGGCCTCCTGCAAACTTTTACTTGACTTCCTGTATGTCCAGCTGGACAGCTTTTGAGGTAAAGATGTAACCCTTGGAAAAGCCACCCACTCTCCCAGATACTCCTACATTTTCTCCAGGATGATGCTCCTCTGGGATTCTTCCAAGAAGGTCCCTGAACAGGCTGTTGTCTCTGGAAGTCCAGACTTGGGATATTGTTATTTGCCTTGCTCCCTCCTCTTATGAGTGTTGGTTCCCCAGCTCACATTTACTGCAGTCAAGGCTGCCCCAAATCTTCACATCCCCAACTAGTTGTCCCTTGGATTTAAGTATGAGGCTCAATGGAGTGCTTTCCCTGAGCAGCTCCTTGATCTAGAGGTTATCATCAATGCACTCCAAAAATCTCTTGTGTAGGGAAAGTAGCATAAGGAAGTGAAGTAACATAGATTAGGAGAATAATTGATCTTAGATGTGAGTTGCTTATTTTCTTTAGGACTAGACAGCAGCTCAGAAAACTAATACACTTTTACAGCAAGTTATAAGGCATCAAACTGCACAGATACACCAAGAATTCTCAATATTCTCAATGTATGTCTCTTATTGAACTCTATGGTAAGAAACAGAATCAAAAAGCTACCTATGTGAAGTTAGTAAGTAAAAAAAAATTGAGCTATTTTACATCTTAGTCACAATGCCAAGATAGATAAGTTTATCCAGCTAGTCATACAGGCATAATTGTAGAAAGGAAGGGTTGGAAGAAGAATGATATGTGTAACGAAGCTTATGTGGGCCCAAATTCAAGTCTGGTCATTCATGAACATGGGTTGATTTTCTGTTTTCTTATTATAGCATATGTGAAGTAAATCATACAATGTGTAGTAGTTATTCTCAAATACACGTATTTCAAGAGAAACAAACATTTTATTAATTTATCTGTGCTAAGTACATTTAACTAGTGTTTAGATCAGCAGTTTAGCACAGAAGAGGAATAATTCTGCTTATGACAGATTATTTCTGCTTTGTCTACAAATCTGTAAACCGGGTTATGTTAATTATTATTGATGTAAGTAAGAAATACAGAAACTTATTTGAATGATTCAGTTTCTTTATTAGTGCCTTTTTATATCCTTAGGCCATCCATTTCTAGTAAAAAGACCTTTGCATTTTAAGAAGTCCGCTAGTTTACCGCTAAGAACGATGTATTTTCTTTTGAAAGTATCTTAATTAAAGCCAAGTCTTTCTTCCAATATATTTAAACAATTTACAGCAAGTACTTTTCATATATAAACCTTCTTAATATATTTACACAGAAAAATGTATATTTAGTGAAATGTCTTGCACTTTAAGCAGGAGATCACTAGGCTTGTACTGATCATATGGGCATGCATTTCACAGTGTTCAATTGCCCCTGTAAAGGTTCTTTCTTAAGCATAGATGAGCTTTACCTATATTGTAAAGAAGTTCCATCTCAGAGAAACAAAGGCACCAGTTTCAGCTAAGGTGTTCAGTTAAACTTTTATCTATGCTAACCAATGAAGACTCTTATAGACTAATGCTGCATATAAAACTACTTTCTGCCAGATTATAATAAAACCACAAAATTCCTCAATCACCATACTGGCCCATAGATCTTCCTTGTTACTATTGATCTCAAGATGGTTGAAAACATTTCCTCTAATTTGTTTGAATTTCTAATAATGACTTTGATCTAGGAGATCTCAATAGCCTTTTTATTGCAAGCAGTTTTACGATGAAGGGGAGAGGGGAATCAATAACACTACCTAACAGATTCCCAAAGTAGACAAAGGTAAACTTCCTGTTGAGCAAAAATTTCTTTACAATAACCTTTCACCTTTATTTTGAATTTACTTCTTCATAAGTGAATAGTTTACTTCGAAGTTATTTTCATACAGAAATGGAGGACAGAGTTGCAGATATGTGAAATGTAAAATCACTTGAAGAAACATGGCTTTGCTTTTGTTATAAACTGTAAAACTGTTCTCCAACATGACAGAGGAGGAAGAGAAGGAGGAGGGAAAGGAAAAGAGGAAGTGAAATAAGGAAAAAAGGAAAAAGAAATGCAGAAAAAAAATTAATAAGAAAAAAGTAAAAGGGAAAAGAATAGGGAGAAAAATAGGGAAACTGAGCAAGAGAAGTGTATTTCTGAAGTTTACTTGATTCTTTTCAAAGTAAATATAAGAAGACATGCACTTCTGAACACGTGTGGTTCAAGACAGAAATAATTGCCTGAAAATCAAATTAAACCTATTTCTGCCTTCACTTCTATTGCATAATTTAATGATCTTACATATAGTTCTCTGTCTTTCCCAGTCAAATGAAGATATTCATCATCTATGTATTGTTTTATCTAATCTTTGATTATTTATCTACCTTTTATTTATATTGAATCAAACCAAGTGACCTAGACCAAGTAAAACATCATAGAATTATATTTGTTGTTGTTGTTGTTGTTGTTTATTTTAAAACTGAATAATGAAAATTATTTAGGTAAGGAATACAGCATTATTACTGAAAGTATTATCCACACAATATACATGTTCTGCTTTCCTGTAGCTCTGCTTTGCAGATCACAGATGCTGGCTTCCTGAGAGTTATTTGAAGACACTTAGTACATAAATCAGTAAAAATATGCATTTAAAAGTATATATGGCAGCTATTGCTTAACCAAATCAAACTCTCCTGCCAACAAAAATTCTACTAGATAAAAATTGTTATTTTAATTTATGTTGACATTTTTTAAAAAAAAAGATCTATAAACTCTTGTGAAAGGAATATATTTGAGTCTATTACCCAATGACCACTGTTCATCTCAGTTATAGGGTTTTGGGGTCTTTTGAGGTTTGGTGTTAGGTTTTTTTTTCCCCTTTGAGTTTCCCTCCCAGGCAGTAACTTTTCATTGCTGCTGAAAGAGGCTGTTCCAGCCGAGTGTATGACACCCTATAACACTTGTAGAAAGAAACATCTCACAATATACCAAGAAAGCTTATCAATTTCATGCTCTACTTTGGTATCTCAAGTATCCCACTTATGATGGTTTTCCTCACATCTCCATACTTTTAGCAGCATAGTTAAAATAGCTAGTTGAGAGCACCCATAAGAATTTAACTCAAAACTGTGTGCATTATAAGCCATATCTAGACTCTGTTGCGTGTCAGAGTTTCCACTCACAGTCTTTGTCCAAAGCTACCATTTCTGTCACCCTCTGCATGCCCATCACACGCTCACTCATCTTTTTGCTGTTTCCTTCCTCACAGGTTATTAGTGCACCATGCTGTTGCTGCAGCAGCTCTTCACTTCTCTTCCTACTGTGCTTGCTATGTGATTGCACATTTTTATCATACTCTGCTGAAAGAGCAGTCGCTTCTGGTGTATGACTCTTTACACAGCATTTTAATATGCTTTCTTTACTGACTCTCAGGATAGATAAGCTCTATTTTTTCACTTTGCAAAATTAGAAGTCAAAGAAGGAAAGGGGAAAGCATAATGCAGAACTTCATGCAAAGTCTGTTTTTGAGACTTACTACATGTTATTTTATAATAAAATAATTATATTTTACTTTTATTGGGGATCCAATATTATTTTGTAATGGGAATCCTTCCCATTGCAGAATAAACAATAACATTTTCTTTCAGCTTTCACTCTTGGTTTCCTTTCTCTTTATTCTCCTTTTTCTTAAAATGTATATTTAGTATGACCCTTCTTTTTTTACCTCCCGATTCTGTTCATTATTTCCCTCCCCCAGCATAGTTCCCTCTCTTTCTGTGAATACATCATAGATAAATATTCAATACTCATTCAAAATTGCACTCGCTATCTGCAAGACTTGCACAAGATGCAAATGTTGCGTTCTATCTGTTCTAGTGGCTGCATGTCTCCTCTGTCCCTCCTAACATTATAACAATGCAGTGTGATGAGATGCCAGACTTTAGATGAATAAGGCACAATCACTACAAGGTTGGTATGAACTGAGCTGCAAGCTCACACCTTACAGGATAGCATTATCTTGTAGGATCAAGATGCAGAAGATTAACATTACAAAGAAGGGAGCTGTGAGACAATGTCTAGCAGATGCAAGAGACTTGATACATGTGACAGCCATGAGGTGACAGAACCTCAGGGTTTGGAGGATCCTGCAGTACTTAGGCTCAATGGAGCAAACCGAGGACTGGGGGGCTAGTCCTTGTTTGTGGTATGGTAATGTGTGTAATGCCTACTTGGTGTTACATAGTAATGATAATCTGTTTTATTTATAATGTCTTCTGATCCAGGATAATGTTTATTTCTTTTATTATGTCTGAACATCAGGCATGAAGCATTAAGGATTTTTGTACAACAGCTCTCAAATAATTTTTCTGGTCAGTATGTAGTATTTTTTTCTTCAGTTAATATGCTTTCATCCTTCACTTTGCTATGAGAACCATTATCTGCATTTATTTTCACAAAACTATGTTTGCCATCTCTTATTCTTAGCATTAAAAAGATATATTTGAGCATTCCTCGTAATTCACTGGACCTAGAAATTTAATTCTGTTTGTAAAATGTGGGGAAAGAAAAACAACCTAACAAACTGAAACAGTCTCCTATTGCTGACACAGACAGTTACTATAAAAAAGTGGTAATAGTAATAAAATCCTGAAGACCTTGGCATTTCTTTCCCTGGTTCTTCTTCTACAGATTCAGTTTTTATTTAAAAATATTCTGTTTTCAGCTGTTCCTCATCTTTAAATGGTATTTAGAACACAATTTGGTTTTATTCCATAACAGAGAGATAATCTTTGCTATGAAGCTAGGTACTGGCTGTTAAAACCAACAGGCACATGTCTATGATAGTCTCCAGAAATTTCATCTAAAGATCAATCCATTTTCCTTTTCAATGTTACACTCAAAATCTTCTTTATAGACAAAGAGGAAATACACCCTATATATGAAAAAGCAATAATGTATTGTTAGTAGAACCAAAAGCTTAGTGACTCTAATCAGTATTAGTCTAGATCGAATTATTATCTAATATATATATATATTTTTAAAAAAATAAAAGAGTAAAAATTGTTACACATAGTTTTTATCCCTTTTCTTGGTGTCGTATTTCCCCTTCCCCTGACCCTCTAGGTCCTCAGTGTGGTGGTGTCATTCTGATGATGAGGCTGTGGAGGCATTTACAGCAAGTCATCAGTATCTAGAGTCCTTTGCTGGAAGGAATATGATCACAGAATCACAAAATCGCCTAGGTTGGAAAAGACCTTTAAGATCATCGAGTCCAACCATTAACCTAACACTGACACCATATCCCTGAGCGCTATGTTGACACAACTCTTAAACACTTCCAGGGATGAGAACTCTACCACTGCCCTGGGCAGCCCATTCTAATGTCTGACAACCCATTCAGTGAAGAAATTCTTCCTAATATCCAATCTAAACCTCCCCTGGCACAACGATGATGTTCATTGATTCATTCATTCTTCCTCCATCTAGGGTCCGCTTGGGGTCAATTTTTTATGCCTGCTAACATGCTTTTAAATTTCTTTATTTCTTTGTTAGTCTGTAAATCCATGTTAAATCCATATTTGCTTCGTATAATAACTTTTAAATAGTTAGATGTGATTTCTTTGTTCTCTTTTCTATACCTAAAAACAATTTTTCCAGCTCTAGGTCTGCACTTCCTTAACTGACTATGGATGAACTGTTCATGCTCATGAGGTCTTTAATGATAGGCCTGTGCTGCACCCCTTATGAGGAAGAAGTTCTTTACTGAGAGGGTGGTTAGGCACTGGAACAGGCTGCCCAGGGAGGTGGTGGAGTCACCGTCCCTGGAGGTGTTCAAAAAACAAGTGGATGAAGCACTTGAAGCCATGGTCTAATGGTCTAGTGGTTAGGGAGATGATGGGATGAAGGTTGGACTTGTTGATCCTGG
The DNA here is from genome assembly GCA_028020825.1 of Podargus strigoides. Lineage (NCBI taxonomy): Eukaryota > Metazoa > Chordata > Aves > Caprimulgiformes > Podargidae > Podargus > Podargus strigoides. The sequence continues at coordinate 22,065,923 of CM051621.1, read as the reverse complement.
AGGTCCTTTGCAACCATAGTGATTCTATGATTCTATGATCTCGTGTCTGTGCTCCTCTATGTCACATCAATGTCTCCACTTCTCAAGGCGTCTGTTATCACACCATTGCTCTATGAAAGAAACAGAGAGAAAAGACACTTCTCTTGCCCTGCTACTCAGTCAGGAGCTGTGCCACACTGAAGGATTTATAGAACAGAATATATGACACTCCATAGAGCACAGTTTCTTTTTTTTTTTTTTTTTACTTTTGACATTTTGTTCTTACTTCTCTGTTTTGCAAGTAACTTTCATTAAATTCTTGCACATATTTTCTGAGCTATTTGTGCATCTTCTGCTTTTTCCATAAACATTTATTTTACACTTTAAAAAGTACTGGGTAAGTAAAAATTTTCTATACAGTTTCCATGATATCACATTAATCTTTAATCCATCTCTTTCTATCAGCCACATTGTGGATTGCTGAGGTACATGAAGTGTGCTACAGCAGATGCTGAAACCACTTTCATTAGTGTACTTACACTACATAACTTCCTCTGAGCACTAATCTGTCCTTGTTCTTTCTGACACCGCTTTAACATTCTTTTAGGTTTTGTTTCCACACCATCATGCTTTTTCATATTGTTTATTCCTCCATATCTAAAAAGGTTATTGTACTTCCTTACCTCCTAGACTATTTATTAATTTGATTAAGATTTTTTTTTCACATGGAAAGGAGCTTGAAACCTACAGTAGGGAGTGTGTGAGAGTGTCTTTTTATTTCTTTCTGTCATCAGATCACACTGTTACACACCATATTTAGTAGCATAACCATCTGCTTCTTTCCCCACTTTTGAATATTCTCCAAAACCTCAAAGACCTTTAGATGTCTTGAACTTGTGCTTATCCCATAAATAGTGTTGTTTAGAGCAACTCTTTTAATGGTAAAGTGGTGCCATTTTGTAGGCAAAGACTACCTCTTCACATTATTTCCAGAGGAAGTTTGAAGAGTACAAGCGATTTATTACATTCAAGACTGGGCAAAATGTTCATTAAATATATATAGAGAGACCTAGATTCTAGTTGGAGATGACTTCAGCAATGAACTTGAGGTGTGCCAGCTATAAATATCTGACTTGGCTTGCACCCGTGTACAGTATTTTTTATATGCCATTGACTTTTTTTTTTAACTTGTTTAAGGGTATCTGTACAAAGAGCTCTTCAGAATAAAAACAAAACAACCCCACAACTACGCAGCATTTCTGATATTCAAATAATTTAAAGAAATGTGAAGTTTCCTTTTTTTAAAATAATAACAGTAATGCAGCAACACAAAATCTAAAGTGAGATGCCAAAGTAATTTGCTGCAACTAGAAATGGATCAGATTGTAAGATACTGACCCAATTATTCTTGTATTTGAAGCTGTTTACTCTAAAAGATGAACTGAACGTCTTGATCCCTATTTCTGGTTTAAAAGCACAGCTTTGCCATGAAGCAAATGAGCGGTAAAGGAGAAAATCTGCAGTAGTGTGTACATGACATCAGTCTGCATGAGTCCTTCTTCTTAATGATTCTGTTTACAGTTCATCTGTTCAGATATTTCAAATTCTGGCATCTGCAAGCACTCCAAAGAACAGCTTAGAAGTGTGAAGAATTTGCAGTAAGGGTAGGAGACAACTGTTATTGATGCTGAGTAAACAGATAGAGAATGAATTGGGCTGTAATAGTTATGAGATTGTGGTCAGGTCATTTACATTAAAACTTGTCGCCTTCTTTGAGTGAGTGTAGACAATATTAATGGTCTCTCTCATTACTAGGACTGAAAGGACAGGCAAGGTGAGCTGTTTGTCTGTGACATGTGCTGTGGTTTCAACAAAAATCCACGGTCCTCTTGAGCAATAGAAAACCTGAAGGAGCTTTGAAGAGAATTCTTTTCCTAAAAATTCTGCCTCCTCATGGGAGTGTTATCCTCCATACATCATAGGATGCCACAGTTAAAGGTAACACAACCCCCAGAGCTATCAACACCTCCAATTTGCTGTTAAAGTAAGGGAACAAATCAAAGACAATGTAGAACAGAACACATTTAATGAAAAATTACTCCTTCAATTACAATCTTCTCTTCATATCTCTCTGTGGAGAGCTTTTGAGAAACATTGTCTTTGAGAGTCACTCTAAACTTAGTGAGGCCTAAAATATTTTATTCATACACACAGAGGAAAAATGATTCTTCTCTGTCTTTCATATGCAAATGTAACAGTTAATTGCATAGTTTTTATCACTCTTACTTTCATAAGCACATAAAAGGTTATACAGTCCATTCATTATTGACAGATGGGGAGCAGCCAGCTCTGCTTGGGAGAGCAGAGAATAGTGAGTCCAAGCCCAGCAGCCAGAGGACAGAGCTGGATGTCAGACTCAGGCAAAGGGGCACAGAAGTGACAGCTTGAAGAAACAGGAGTGTTTAGGGTAGGCAGGAGCAGCAAATTAAAACAAGTGGTTCAAGACGCTGTCGACACAGTCCTAGCAAAATTGAGTGAGACAGACCAGTAGAGAGGCAAGTTGAGGAAGACTGAGAAGCTGAGGAGCGCTGGGAGGTTGATGGCAAAGTAAGTTGCATTTACATTTCAAAAAGTTACTATCACTCTCTTTCTCCAAACTTCATTGAAAGCCTGACAAGGTTTAAGGCTCGACCTCGGGAAGGAAAGGAAGAAAAGGGAGGAAAGTGTTGGAAAAAAAACCCAAAGCCACTTTAATGAAACAATAAAAAGAAAATATAATAATAATAATAATAACAATAAAAATAAAAATAATGAAATATATACAAACCCAAAATTGAGCTCCCCCCCAGCCACATGCTGCCCCCAGTTATGCTCATGTCACCACTGGCGCTGCAGAACAGCACTGGGAAGATCCCAGGCTGGACTCCTGGACTCAGTGGCAGGCAAGAACTGGATTCAGGAACACATGGATCAGAGTTGAAGGCAGAAGAAACAGAGTCCTACCATGATGCTGGCCGTAGAAGAAGAGGACTTGTCCCCTGTGATCCCTCAGCTTTATACTCAGTTTAGCATGTATGGGATTGAATACTTCACTGATCAGTTTGGGTCACCTGTCCTTGTCCTGTCCGCTCCTCCCAATAGGTGCAGCTCTTTCACACCCTTACACTAACGGGAGCCCTAAGGCAGCACCAAAGGAATTTGGCAGTGACCTTGGTTTCTCTGAGATTATGTATGAGCAAGAGCTTTTCTGCACACCATTGTACTGTGAGCTCAGTACTAACTACAAACATCGAACGTTATCACTTCTAGGAGCAGACAGTGTCTGAAAAAAACATGTTGTTGACTTCAGAAAGTGCAGTCTTAGAAGAGACTTAACTGAAAAGTAAACTCACTGAATGGAAAAATTCGTTCCATTTTAGTCAAACGAGGAAAGAAGCTGAGCAGTGCTGGCAGGTTGACAGTAAAGTAGGTGCATGTACATTTCAAAAAGTTATTATTACCTTCTTTTTCCAAACTTCATTGAAAGCCTTTATCTGAGTGACTTGCCTGAAGATTTTAAATATGCTGCTGTTATCCTCTCACTAGTTCAGTACCATCATGAGTTGTCTCATGTACCAGCTGGTGAACAGCATGTACACGGTAGCATTGTATTTTGCTGAACTTAACAGTTGTACTGTTTTCATCTTTATGGAAAAATGTTCCCTAAATATTTGAAAGTGTGAATTCTTTCTTTTATTAACTTTTAAAGAAATATTCCTTCACTTTCATCAAAGGCTGGTAGACTATGAAATTCTCTTTTAAAATAGTTCAGACTTTTGTACTCTATAAAACATTTGCAAAGTTTGCAAAATAAACTTTTAAAATTAATTACTTTTAAGAAAGTATCTTTAAGTTGTAGTAGCTACTTCATTTATTAGTAATAGTATTATCATAATATTTGGGTTCATACACTAGTAACCAGTTGTAAAAAATTCTTATAAAGACCAGAACCCAGCTCCTCGAGTTTTTTAGGGCTTTCTGTTACAGCTTTGGGGACTAAGTGTTAGTTTGAGCTTACCAGATTTCTAAATCTCTATGAGTGTGCAATTAGGTTTATTATTAAGTTTCTCTGCTCTGAATGCATGGTCTTATTCTCATCACTCTCAAACTAGCCCATCAGGACATCCAGCATCTTTACGTCTGTGACCAGCTTATTTGAAACTGAAAACCTAAGTGAATTGAGATAACTCTTCCTTACACCCAGAAAATGTCAAAGTTAAGATATTCGGAATGGAATATTTAGGGTTCAATGAGATAACTCTTCACACTGAAATTTTTTTAATGAAAAGATTTCCACTCATCTCAGTGATTTAAGAAATTATCAAAGAATCCTTCGTCATGCTGAAATAACCAACATTTTCCACAAAACATTTTCTAGTTAATCTTTCACTTAATGGTTGAAGGCCTTAAAGTTCTGATAAAAGTAACATAAATTAATTTCATTATGATTTTTTTTACTGATTTAAAGCAATACTTCATTTCTGAAGAAGAAAGAAATCTGCTTTGACAGCTATGCTTTATGGTTTCTGATAAAATCTCTTATGTAGGCTCCTGTTTGAAGTAACATGAACAGAGCTTCATCTTATTTCCATTTCAAGTCAGGACTGTTCTGTAACATAAATATCTTATAAATATAAAAGGTTTCCACACCTTCATCCTTCCAGCAGTAAGATCATACTAAAATCAACTAGTGTTTCTACAGAATCTGTCTTGCTTTTTGTAGGGCTATTGATTGTTACTCTGCGGGGTGAAAAACAAGTCTTTCAGTTTATAACCTACTGCTCTGAGTGTATCTGTATCTTACCACTGAAGGTATATATTACATATTTTATGAAAAAATGAATCACGATAGCCATTGTTTATACAATTTTTCAAAATACAGCATAAAATAATATTATGAGAAATTTTAGTCAGGGTAGAAATTATACAAAAAGATTGTGTGAGCACACTGGATGTAATTAACATCATTTTAGAATGGAAGAAGTGCTGTCCTTCCTAATACTTCTCTTGTATCTTGCTAACAAGTTTCAGAAATCAACAATTTTGTTGCTATTCATTTTTCATTCATATTTCACAGGTTCATGCTATCCAAGGTGAAATTAAGCTAAACATAGCAGATTGATCTACTAGACATGTTTTCAATGTTCCTTCCCTCCTGATGTTTCCACTTCCTGCTAGCCCCATGATCATAATGCTGTGTGTGACTTATAGGTGATGACTAACTCTAATTAGGATGTTAAGATACATCACAAGGCATAATGTTTTTCTCTTCAGTATAAAAGAAGGGTCCTAATCACCATTATAGAACACTCCAGGTTACTGAAAATTAGTGAAATGTGCATGCTGGGGAGGACTAATTAGCTTGTTAGCCTTTACATGGGACAAAGTAATGTTTTTCATTCCAACAGTAAAACTGCTTTGAAATGTGATGTGTTATCACTGATGTGAAACCGATTATCTCCTAAACATTCATCCCCCTCCACGTGTAAGCCAGGATACATGACACAACAAAGAATAAAAGAAGGACTCAGTACTGACCTCTTCCTTGGCCACTTGCTGGGCATGCTATAAGGCTTTGCTGTAAGATACCAAGAACGCAGTTTTGGCAAAACAACATGAGAGTCATAAAATGAACTACATTTCAGCACCAAAACAAATAAATGATACTGGCTAAAGTGAAAATCTTTGATAATAGAGTACTAAATAGCAACTTTCAATTTCTTCCAAGTATTCCTCCATGAGCTCATGTATGCTATTATTGTTTCAGTCTGCTGGAATTTTGAGCATATGTGAGGTTAGTAGGGTGTGTCAATATAAAAAAAATGTCAGCAGGTGAATTAATTATTTTTGTCTCCTAATAAATATTTCAATAACTTAAGAAACAAACAGCACATCATTAACATGTATTATGCTCAAGGTGAGCAAATACAAACAATCTGCTCATATAGGAGACATTTTATTAAATAACATCCAATAGTCATTTTTGTTACACAAATTTTAGTTATTAGGGTTGAACAAAGGTCTTAAACTGCTATAATTGATTTCTTAAATTAGTGACAATAAAAATCCATTATGCTTGAATATGAAGTTATCATTTCATTACATGATTCACCACAATAAATAGAGCAATGATATTGTGGTTATTCATAAAAAAGTGAACACCAAAAAAAAAAAATTTTCTATTTTTTTTCATATTTCACAGACACACATTTGAAGCATCACTGTGACACTGTCACTTGTCACTGTGTTTTATTCTGTGGAAAAAATATTACTGTAACTTTTTGTTTTCAGGTTTAATATAAGAATAGTTAATAGTTGTACCAACTCATTAACTGATTTTATTTTTTTTACATTTTCAAGAAGATGGAAATTTTATTTGTAACATTTGTCATTTGCTGTTTTCAAATCAGACTTTTTAAAGTTACTGTTAATGTTTTTCTTAGTCAGTGAAATAAAGGGCAAGAAGTTGTTTAGTCACATTTACACATTTAATAAAATTTAGCATCTCATCACTTTGCAGCCAAATCTATTCATTAATATTTTTTTTTTTTAAATTAAGACTGGTCAAAGCACTGGCTAATACAGCATCTGTATTTGATTTTGTAACTTTATGTTCTTCTAATTATACTCCAGAATTCAAGATAAGCTTTTTATCAGTCAGCAAACAAAATTAACACACCTAATATAAAAACTGGAGCAATATAAACAGTTTATTGGAGAACAAAACTTAAGTTAAAATAAATCTCTCCACAGCTTCTTTCAAATAGATTCCATGCTAACTGCCATTTGTGTGCTAGACTCAAGATGAAAACAAAGATTTGAAACTCACTGTTTGATAGTGTAAAGTGTTTTAACTATAGGTAAAGCTAGACAAATAAGGAGAAAAAAAATGCTGAAAACCTAGTTCCAACCTTGCTCGTTCAGAATCCATCTCAGCTTGTTGGTATGAAACACCTTCCTCTCTTCTGGGGAGAAAGAAGGAATAATTACAATGCTCCCACCTGCCCAGGCAGTCACTTTCAGCCAACATGTACTGTTTTGTTGTGTACTCACATGAGAACCCTCTAATGATAATTTATTTCATCATTTTGTTCATTGATATTCCTCAAGATCTTGTGCTTACATTCTCAGTATGAGAAACAAGATCCCTCTGTCACAGTAATTCATATTAAATCTTCCAGAATATCTGTTTCTAACTCTTTTTTCTTTTTCTCTCCATTAGTTAAACATTTCTACTTCTTTCCTGAAGTTCCATAATGTTTTCCATCTAAGAAAACTAAAGAGACTAGTGGAATGATATGTTGTTTTGCTCTGGAAAACTACATATTTCTTGTGTAAGGGGAAAAAAACCCAACAAACTAAAAATCAACAGCAGTAGCCAACAGGAGCAACAACTAATGCCGTTCCAGTATTTATATTAGTGCTTAAACTGTGCTACCACATTATAACTAGGCACAGTAGTTGCTGAAGCATGATACATTGCTTAAACTCTCTTGAGATGTTGAAATAACCCAGACAGATGTTTAATCTTCTCTGAAGTTGAAAGGAGTTAGTATCTTACCACTATCCAAACACAGAGTACTCAAGCACGTCTTTGTGACTATCTACCACACTAGTCAAGGACACTTACAGTGTAAGAAATATACACTCACAGTAAGAAGTATAGCCAAATGGAAGAACATCACCTCTTTGCCCTACTTTTCCATGATTCTTCCACTTGTTTAAATATATTCCTCATTCCTTTGTGCATAATGACACTCACTATTCTCTTGACATTTTATTTCAAAATTGATCTTTTCTGCCCTGGCCTTTGAATCTTCTGTCCAAAATACCAAATCATTTTCAATGCTAATATTATCTTATTTCCCATTTGTCATGACCACTGACCTTGAATAATTTTATTCTTTGCTGTCTTTTCATATGGTACAGGTTATACCATGTTTCCTCATTCTATTTTCATTAGGAAATCAGAATTTAATCTACATGATACATAGCGTAACCGCAGTTTAGAATGTTCTTCGTGAACTATAGTCAGCGTAAGAGTGGAGAGTTCAAACACACATTCTAACTTCATCAAAATGAAAATTTGCACCCTTTGAACCTATCGTAAAATGGAAAACAATGCCTTCTTGTTTTGCTTTTGTCTTGCAAACAAAAATAAAGGTCGATAAATTATAATGTAAATAATTAGAAATAAAATTGAATTTAAGTTTAGTTTTACACAAACCTGATTGGTGATCTTAGAGATAGAACATTTACAGATTTTGCTACACATCTTATAGAAAAATATTTGTATTTCATGGAGACCTGTTCCAGTTTGGGAAAAAAATTGAGTATGTACTATAGCTAATTCCTCTTTATTTAAAACAAGTCAACATAATTCACCTTTTAATCTAACTTTATTCCACATTTTCAGTTAAAATTGTTGAGAATGTTGCATATTCTACCATATTCTACATTTCATGTGTCTAAAATAAATAGTCTCTGTATTACTAAAGGGGTAAGAATGGTAGGGGGAGGGAAAAAAAATAAATTGAATAACTAAGAATAACTGAGTGGGAAGATGGATCAAGTAGAGAGTGTTGCAGATTCAGTGTCATCCACAACTGGCATTTATCATTCTTGTTGCAGTAAGGCAAGAAAAATTAAGGACCGCTGAGAGAGCAGAACAAGATATTGATCAGAGCTTTGTAAGCTCTAAAATCTTGTACTTGAATGTGGAGTAAGTCCTTTAAAAGAGCTGCGTAAGCTCAAAACTTGGCTTTGTTTGAACATATGAATAAAAAGAAACATGGTTGTATCTGGGTTTTTTGGTTAAAAAAAAAAAAAAAAAGTAATGTAAGGGCATTTGAAGTACAATTACAAATTTGCTGTTATTACGGAGTGACAAAACTGTGCAAATTTCCCCTTTTTATTTTAACCTAGACTTCGATCTCTTATGTTATAAAGCACCTAATATTGTAGATCTGTTAATCGTCTGTTGATGTCAGCTAGAATATTCATGGTTTTGAGTAGAATTAAGGAACGTACAGTTTTACTCTTCAACATCATCCATCAGACAAGGGAATTTAATAAAATTATTTGTGTGGGGTACCTGCATTTACAAATTTGACTCAGGAAAAAAGCTTTCATCTGACAAAAGCTTTTATAAGGAAAACAATGACATTTAATCATGGGACAAAGCACCAAGTAGACAAACATACACAAATCACTTTAGCCAGAGAGATTATATTATACCACTTGAGTACCTATACCTAATGTTTCTTAATAGCTGTCTTTAAACAGCTTGTTAGTTGTGGTCAGCAAAATATTCTTCAAAGGAATTTAGATGTAATTTTGGCCATACAAACTTTCTTTTTCAAAACCAAACACTAGAGCCCTCATTTCTGCCTGTTTTCTTTTCACAATGGTCGTGTTTATTCTATTAAGAACTTCAGACAGGAAACAACCAGCAAAAGTTATTTGCATTTTCACTGCTTTTATCAGCAGTAGGAGCTTTATTGTCGCTCTCTGAAGTAAATAAAACTCAGTGTGTTTGGTTTTAATTTAAGATGATCATAAAATTTGAGATTGTTTCAGATATGAGTAAATACATAAACGTTTTCAGAAAAGATGTGCTTTTATGATCTTATGAGGAAATGTTTAAAAAAAAATATTTCTCTAAATAGAAGGAAGCTATAACTGTAATATAAGAGGAACCCTAGTAAATACCCATTTTGGTAGGAATAAATATATAAATATGTTTGCTTCATTACCAGTCTTTTACCTCATCATACTTAACAGTCTACATATTTGAATGTCTAGGGTGTGGAAAGCACAATAAGTGAGTAACTAATACCACAAAATACTTCGGTTCTCAGTAAGGCATCAAGAATCTGCACTAGCCAACAGTAATGCGAACATAATCAGGATGTTACATCAGGATGAGACCAAGGATCCTTGCTTGCTAAGCAGAGTTAGCTAGTAGAAAAGCATTGAGGATAGGGTGAGATGCAAAATTCTCCCCTTTACAGAGTCAGAATATTTTGCTGAAAATTTGAGAACACAATCTTCTTACTCTCATTATTGTGCAGTATTCTCCTGACTGCATGTGCTTAAATTCAGTGAAATGAGCTCACTGACAAAATATTAATATAAAATTCTAACAATTCTCACCACTCATTGGCTCTTCCAGTTGATTAAAGAGTTTACACATAACCACCAGTAGCTATGTGGCTATGTGGTCAGGAATACTTTATTTCTGAGCTCTGCTTTTCCATGAGATTTTGATGAAGGAATACCTAATTTCTGTATCCAGCAGAAGTCTATGTCTGAATCAGCTTCAAGCTCCTTGGAAGTCTGGAAGATATGCACAAGCACAGGAGTAGCTTACTAGAAACACAAAACTGAAGCTGGACTTTATCTAAGTAGCCTGCGTGTTCCAAGGCTAAATGACAGCTGGAAGGAAAGTGTTTGGGGTTTTGTTTTATTTTTAAGATCTCAATGATACCTCACATCCAATGTGACCCCTCTTTATGTAGTTATGTACTAAATGAAATAATCTTGTTTTGAAGTAAGGAAACCCATTTCAAATTGTTAAATGGCTTTCCTATCAAGAAAAAAATAAAAACGTTTAAAAGATTTTTTAAAAAAAGAAAATATAAGAGATAGTCACTGACTAAGAAGTACCCATTGTTTCAAAAAATTGTTACTAGATATCTTCAATAAAATTGATTTACACTTTTAAAAAGAAATGAAATACTTCTTCCTGTTTTCAATTCCAGAGCGTGCTTCTATCATTCAAAAAGAAAATGGGTCAAACCCCCCCCCAAAAACACCACAACTTTTGTGCTAATTTTATGTATATTATAATTTAAAAACCAATTATCATCTAAAGTGATAATATTTTAAAATATTAAAACAGCATTTATATTCCAGATGTAGCTTAGAGATGTGGAATTTTTTTTCTTCAATCAAATTGATCCTCATTTACTTTTGATAGTCAAATCATATGTGGTTTTATTTGAGATTTTTGGAGGACTGCTTTAGAATTTTCTAAAAAGTGTCCTGATGAACAATCACTCCATTTGTGGAAAGGATTGTGAAAATACATGATATCCATCAAAGTCATTACTAAACAAAGAAAAATGAAATCTAAAATATAAGATTGATTATTTGGTGACTTAGAGGACTTACCAAACACTTCCCACACAAGAAAAATAAAGTGATTTTGTTTCTTGCTGTGGAATGACTCTTGCATTTTCATGCAGTATCCCTAACGAATATAAAATAAACAAAAACAGTCAAACTCATTCAGATAAAAATAACTGGGCTGGTAGTGTTTCGAGCTATCTCATTTTGCCTGTAAACAAATGTTAGGTTTTGTAAAAATATCTGTATTTTCTGGTCTGCATGGAATTTTGATTAATTTAGAAAGCTGCAGAGATAGAAAGACAGCTTGCTCTCAGTGTTTAGTCAAATAAAAATAAAATAATAATTGGATTGAACTTTTAACCATTCAAATATGCACAACTTCAAGTCCTTTTTTGTTCTGACTTAGAGGTACAAATATAATTGGATAATTTTTACTCCATTGATATTAGATGTCTAACCATGAGGAAAATAAGAATAAGCTTCTCGAGAAAGGGAAAAAAAAATACAACAATTCAGTTTTTATTACAGTTTGGATATTCATCATTGTGTCATTAACAGTTGATGTAGTTTCCAAATAGTTAACATAGTTTCCCCTTAGGTAGTTTCCATCAATTTAAGTACTTATATCATTAACACAGGCTACTACTCTATTATTTATGTTGCTCTTAGTGGTCCCCTTACATCTGTAAATATATCCTAAGTCACATAAAATTTCATTAAAAGGATATGAAGTTTTCAAAGTTCATATTAAAAAAATTGAGTACCATAAGTATTTCAAAACTACAATTCATTCATTTTTCGGTACTGTATCAGTCGTCACAAATTAGAATGTCAGTTCTGTTAAAAAAATCATGAAAATTTCTGTGCTTCAAATTGGCCAACATGTTCCTTTTAGGTAAACTTTTCTAAATCCAGCAACAATTTGTAGACATTTTAGCAGATTCACAATTAGTTGACTCCAGAGGAGAAAAGTGTATAAACTGTGTTGATTCTAATGATACAAAAGTGCTGAGCCTACATACTTCCACAAGACCTCTTTCATTTGTAATATCACCTAAAATTTCACCACAGTCATCACTACCAGCTGGTGAAGCAGCATTAAGGGATGGATTGCTGCATATCATAACAGGGCTGATGTTACGATATGTTAAACAGAGGCTGTAGTTCAGTTGTACTTTTCTTCTTTTTCCTAGCATTAGTTACAAGTATCATGAAAATACCACTTTTTGGGGGAAAAGTGTGTAAAATGTACATACACAACTAACATCTCTTTCCAAGTCTGTAGAAATGTTCTTGCTCAGTCCACCTCATGGATCCTTGCTGCATACAAGTTAATGCATTAAACATTCATTGTTTTCTAAAGCAGTCCATAGAAAAAATAAAAAAATCCATTTTTTTTTATAGGGAGTTATTTGATATATGTGTGTTTACAATGTACTAAATAGTCCTTACTTTGTTCTCTCTTGATACACACTTAAAATTATTGGGATTCATTTAGGGACTAAAGTTGTTTACTTCTGTTCTAGTCTGTCTCACGTGGGTTACAGGTACCTGGGAGGAACCAAATGTATCACCAGTGGATCCCTTCCCTTCCACTGACTTGTACAGCTCCCGGGATCTCCGCTCAGTTCTGCTGCAACTCATACGCTCCTAGCCTCCTGGAAAGTGAGTGCAGAATTTCTTCTCTACACCTGGGACTTCCTGAACTGAGATGCAGGATCCTGGACAGGCACCCTTCAATTATTTCTTTACCTGCTTTACACTAGCAATTTCCTACCTGGTATTTCTGGGGGAGGTTTGGAAAACAGGCCTTCCAGCCCTCCTCCTCTCCTGGCTAGACAGGCAGGAGTACTCACAGGAAGAAGCACAAATAGTTTTTTGGCTTCTGTTGGGACCTAATCCAGCAGAGCAATTCTGCCAGCTACTCTGCTCCCTCTCCTCTGTTAGTGGTTTTGTTTCTCTTTTCTTCCTCTGTACTTCCCTCTAAATAAATCTTTTCATTTGTTTGCATACTGTGTGAGCTGAAACTTATTTCTGTGCCTGTGATCTCAAAGTGTGCAGGAAATTTCGCTGCCAAGGCCTGTATGTCTACAATAAAAAGGGCTAAAGAGCTCAGACTGTCACAGCTTGAAAAGCAAGGATGTAAAATGCCTGCAAGGCTTGGGATGAGAGGGCTGCGGAGTAGAGTAGAAAGGACTTCTGTGTGAGACTTGTAAAGGCTGCAGAGTCTGAAAACTTTAGATGCTGAGGCACATAGAGTTGGGATAGATGAAATAGGGTGAAAGCAGAAGTCAGGAATCAAAATGCAGTTGCATTATTTGTTTTCTCTTTTGAATAACACATATTTACTGCAGGTAGTATACTCATAAAAACTTAGTCTGCTTGCAGGAAAGTGACTAAGCTGCACCCTTGGGTTAGCATTGGTGTCACCGTTCAGATGCCACAGTCCTGGACTCCCTTAGGTTTTGTGAACATTGCATGGGAACACCACAAGCAAACACAGTCAGAAAGGACAGGGAATAGTGTGGTGAGTGACAAGTCTCACCACCTTTCAAAGAACAAGGGCAACCTACTTTACAGTAATCAGTGGCACTCATTTGTCGCCTAAGCACAATGTGCTATAGGTTTTTTTTCGGTTAGCTGGTTTTTTTATGAATATCAGCTCCCCTCCAGAATTTCTCTCTGAGCTGATGATCAATTATCATCTGCAGAAGAATCTGACCATTAGTCACATAAAGTGACATGTGATGTGGAGTGACAGGCAATTATTTACATTGAAGATGAAAAGATATGGTTTTGAAAAATAAATGCATTTTATCTAGCAACAATGAAACATGTTACTTTTTATAATGCCCTTTTATAACTGGAAACACAATCCAGGCACCAAAAAATTTCCATAGTTTGCCTGGCTTGCTAAGTACAAGAAAAACTGCAGAAATAGAGAGCACATTATTTTTTTCTGCCTTATGCCTTGTTATAAGTCATGGCATTTTACCTGCCTTGAAATGACACTTCGGATCCTCTAACCACTACACTGGTGGTGGAGCACAACAAAATTTCCTTCACACACAGATGCAAGGAGGTAAGTCTCACTATAAAAAAATAAAAGAATATATGCTTAATCCTAAATGTATTTTTGTCATAAGCTACAGAGAATCATGAGTATGATCATCATCATCCTTCTATTCAATTTCCATTTCCTGCATTCTTCCTCATTCCAAAATACGTGTATTTGGCAAAACCAAGAGTTCTAAGTAACTTTGACTAGAAAAGAGACATCATAACCATATCTCCTCTGTCTTAGTCAGCCTAACTGCTGGGGAGAAGAGATATGTTTTAAAACTAATGTCACAATCGCACTGCAAATATACTGAAAAAAAATATGTCCAAAAAATAAAGCAATTCTGGTCAGTTTTTTAAAATAGGAGAAACAAGACAAAAGAACCCAAACCACTTGTATTTCTATTGATCTGTTATCTTCAAGTGTTTCTTATGACCTTTCAGGAAATTCATATTTTAATGCTTAACATTAATTAGCCTAAAAATAATGCAAAACTTAAATGTTCCTTGATTAAACAATAGAACAGCTGTACTAGATAACAAGATGATAACCATTAAAACAGCTATTAGTGAATGCAGCTTTTGAGTTAGCAAGGACTGCCAAGAAGTCTAACAGAAAGCTGAGAAGATTAATTCCTAACCCTTGTATCTAGTTATTAAAAAAATAAAAATGGATAAATAAAAAATATATAATAGATTTAACATGTTATTACGAATACTCATAAATAAGAGAGTTACAATAAATAGTGCTACAACATTTCATAAAGCATTATCTAGAAACAGCAGTAAATATTTGTAATGGAATGGATTTGAAGTACTCCTTGCAAATTCCACCATTGCCTTCTGTTAGTTGTGCGAAGATAATTAGTCCTTTGAGACTAACACAAGGTAAACCAGAGGGGAGGGGCTGCTTCAGAGGACAAAGTCACTCCTTACTGTTGACCTAGTTAGAGTTTACTTCTCAAAAATAAGTCTGTTCCCTAACTCTTGTATGACCCTCAGTGCAAAGTAAAATAGAAACAGATTCCATAAGATGGGGAAACGGATTCACTTTCTGTTATGCTGTGTTTGTTGTAATGCACATGGGAAAAGAAACAAAGAATTCTCTTCTTTCAGATAAGAAAGAAAAGAAATTGCAATATTGCTTTCATACGGTCTTCATCATACAAATCAATCTGTCTTTCAAGTGGTGTGCTTAAAAGATTGGGGAATAGGGATTTGAACTTTTAAAAAAGACTTTTAAGAACCATAGATGAAGTTTTCTCTATGCTTCGACTAAATTTGTTTAGATATACTACACTCAGTTCAGTCTTGACTTTCAGATAATGTGTTTTTCTCTACCAGTGTAAAACATATGTAAAAAGGGTATAAAATGCAACCAAATCAGACATGGCAATCTACACCCACTCTATACTCATTCTATTCTGGCATAACTGACAACTATAAGGAGCCCTATTCTCATCTATGTGGCACTGATGAAAAAAGTTTTTTTAATGACCACATATCTTCATTTTTACTGTCTTTAAAGCACTAGTCATGAGGACCTATGGAGAAATAGACTCTATGTACTGAGACAGGTTTCTTCAGAGAAATCAGCCTCATTATGTTGTGTTTTACTTTTAGTTTAATGTTCTGCTTTTGATCACCAATTAAGCCCCTACAGTGAAAGGGGAAATATCAGTTATGACAACTAGAAAAATATTTGGAGACTAAAAATGAAGAAGACCAATTAGCATTAAAATTTATCCAAAAAGATAAGAACATCTGTTCAGGGTGAATTTGGTACAGCCTTCTGATGCCAGAGACCGGAGAAGTGAAGCTGTTCCCTAAGGGGAAGTTAACCATGAGTACGGTGACCCCAACACAGGCCATGGCCCATAGGGTTTGACTAGAGTGGACAGTGCTAGCTGCTGGTTACAGGGTCCATCAACATTTCCAGACAATGGTAAGTGAAAAAACAGATCTGACGTCCAATTCATGGGGTCCAGTCAGAAGCAGGAAGAGACAGGCCCAAAGGCAAGAGTGGAAACAAGTTACAGCATACCTCTGAGGGTGACATCCAGGAAACAAGGTACCTGCATGGTAGGTATAAAGTCCATACAGCAAGCAGAGATAGAAATGGAGACAGGTATGTCTCAGATATAGTTCAACCAAGAACTGGCTGCCCAGGACTGAGCTTAGCTGGGGGTCCTGGGTCCATGGGCCAGGGATGTGAGCAGATGCCCAGAGTCAGGCTGATTGGAGCCATTAGGGCCTATTAGTGCCCTGATGACTCTGAGAGCCAAAAGGGATAAAAAAACCCCCCAGAATTTGGTTTCAATATTTTTTGAAAAAAAACAGACATCAACCACAAAACAACCACCCCACCCCCCCATAAAGCAAAAAATCCAAATCCTTCAATATTTTCATTTAGTCCTACTTGATATCAAATAACAGATTCAAGTAATAGGCTTTGGATCAGGGAGACTGTTTCAGATAGGACCGATTCTTGAGGGTTTTTTTGATGGTGTAGAGAAAAAAATCGTAGAATCATAGAATAGTTTGGGTTGGAAGGGACCTCAAAGGTCTAGTTTCAACCCCTCTGCCATGTCAGGGACACCTCCCACTAGATCAGGTTGCGCAAGGCTCCATCCAACCTGGCTTTGAACACTTCCAGGGATGGAGCATCCACAACTTCCTTGGGCAACCTGTTCCAGTGCCTCACCACCCTCAGGGTGAAGAACTTCTTCCTTATATGTAGTCTAAATCTACCCTCTCTCAGCTTCCATCCATTGCCCCTCATCCTATCATTACAGGCCCTTGTAAAAAGTCCCTCCCCAGCTTTCTTTTAGGCCCCCTTCAGGTACTGGAAGGCCACTAGGAGGTCTCCCTTCTCTTTTCCAGGCTGAACAAGCCTAACTCTCTCAGCCTGTCCTCATAAGAGAGGTGTTCCAGCTCTCTGACCATAAAAATATAAAAATATTTTCTCATTTCAACAAAATCTGAACTTCTTAAAATATTTCTGTTAAATCAAAACAATGAAATGTCAGATTTACACCAACTTTTAGCTAATACAGTTTGATTTTCTTTTTAATCATGGATGGGAGACCTCTCTTTCTTGAATTTATATTACACCTAAAAGGTAAGTGAAATATCTATACTGCTTTTTGAACATAGACATCAACCAATGTTTCAGCACAAGCTTGTCTTACATCCCACCTACAGTCTCCTACTCTGTGATTCAGTGATCAGTGCATGAAATACATTCTCAGCAAGTTTGTGGACAGATTGAGAGAAGCAATTAATTTGCTGGAGGGCAGGACTGCTCTTCCAAGGGATCTGCACAGGCTAGAGCCATGAGCTAACAGAAACTGCTTGAAGTTTAATAAAAGCATGTGCAAAGTTCTTCATGTGGAGTGGAATAACCTCAGGCAACAGCATAGACTGGGGACCAGTAGTCTAGGAAAAAGCTCTGCAGAAAGAAATCTGGGATCCAGTTAGACAGTAATTTGAAAATGAGCCAGCAATGTGCCCATGCAGTGAGGGTGGCCAAACATGTCCCAGGTTGTACCATTAAGAGTGTAGTCACCAGATCCAGGAAAGTGATCTTTCTCCTCTATTCAGCACTTCCAAAACTGCATCTGGAATGCTATGTCCAGTTTTGGGCTCCCCAGTTTAGGAAGGATACTGGCATACTAGAACAAGTCTATCAGAGGCCACGAAGATGTTCAAGGGCTGCAGCACAGGGTTTATAAGGAGAAGCTGAGACAACTGAGTCTGTTCAGTTTGAAGAAGAGAAGGCTCAGGAGAAAGAGTATGACTTTCTACAGCTACGTTGTCAGAGAATACAGAGAAGATGGTGCTATATTCCTCTCAAAGGTGCACAGTCCTCTTCTCCTGGGATAATTCATTCCTGGAAAATTCTGATTAGATAGTAAGGTGGTTTGGTGGGACTTTTTTTGATTTCTGTTTGGTTTTTTTTTTAATCAGAAGGGTGTCTAAATACTCGAAGAGAAGTTCTGAAATCTCCATCTTTGGATAAATCTCTGAGCAACCAACCTAATAGGAGCTTTTCTGAGTAGGGGGATAGATTAGAAGACTTCCAACTTCTAACTTAGATTGGAAGGTCCCTTAGGTCCCTTCCAACTTAAATAGCTGTATGATTCTATGTGTAATACTTTTTATTTGACTATGTGGAAAAAACCACAATCTGATCTAAAGATGCAAAAAGCAGAGATCTAAAGATGTAAAAAGTAAAATGACAATGTATGAAGACATCATACCTTTACTATTTACCCTTAAGAAAGCATAGTCAATGTCATATCTGAAGTGACATTCACAAAGCAGTTGGAATGCTAAAGCTATGAGTTACGTCTTACGAACCTGATAAGAAAGAATCTTTCAGCATGAGGCATGTGTATATGTACAGTTGTATATATTTTAATTATTTTACATGCACACAGAAATAAACATATAAAGACAAATACCAGTCTTCGTGTACATACATGTCCACTATTGATATTGTAATTATGAAAGTCTAAATATAGCCACAACTATCTTCAGCACTGTGTGATTAAGACTTTAATGCACATAGATAGCATAAAAGACAATAGGAGAATATTAAGAAAAGAACAGGGCAAGATTTTAACACTAATAGAGAAAAAAGGAAATTAAAAAAGTGCAGTCTTGAAATACAGATAAGAGTGGCAGAGCAACATTACACTGAAGATCTGAACTGATCTGCAACAAGTTTAAAATTATATCATGGTATGGAATGAGAAAAATACCAATTTCAGCTTCTTTGTATGTTTTAAGGGAGTTTCTCTTGATCATTGGTTAGATTAACATATTTCTGAGCCTACATCTTATATTTACACATTAATTAAATGAATCAAATCCTTCAATGAATAGTGCTTGTGTTGCATTTCTTATATATTAACTCAGATCATGAAAACCCTGAAAACAATTACATGCCAACATAGTTGATTGCTCTAGCATTGTTGCCTGAAAAACACCTTCTAGATGTCACTTATATGTTTCCTAGTATTAAATAAGTAACAGAACTATTAATGCCATTGTTAATTATGAGCATTTGAGTAGTCACAGAACTCACAGAGAATGAAAACAATATAAAGTAGCATGATGAGCCTGTTGCTGAACTAGTCTGAGGTAGGGAAAAACAAAAATAAAAGCACTCAAATGCAGACATATCTGGCATATCAGATAAGATTTCCAAAATCATACCCAAACTGATATGCTACAAATTGAACTGCAGAAATTTTTGGCAGCTAATGGCTTTTTCAGTTTTAAACAAGGTCAGAGAATGTCTACTTTGTGATTTAGACACCAGCAAGATGTAGTGCACCAAAGTAGCTTTCATAACTAGTCTATATTAAGAATTAACAACTCACACGGTAGATATGTACACTAATGTACATATAATATTTTTCTTTTTGTATACATGTATTAGATCTTGTGTCAAAAATGACTCCTGTATACTATACTGAAATTTTATCAGCAAAACCTTGTGCATCATGAAAAGGGGCCTAACCTGAATTGTTCCATACTTTCCAACACTTTTTCTTTTTCCCCCCATCAAACTACTCAATGTTCATCTGCAGGCAGTTCTCTTACATGCTTCAATCTGTAATGGAATATTCCAGTAGATTGTACTTGAAAGGAAAGAAACTAAGACTAGCTGTCTTGATAGTGGTACTGAAAAAGAAAACTGTTCCTTATTATAAATAAGGTGATCAGTACCCCACTCATATGATAAGAGTGACCCCAAAAATTTGAAAGTAATTATCTCACAAAACCCAGTTTGTAATTTTATGCCTATTAACAACAAAAATATTTCCTCCTGTTTAAGATATGCGACAGCTACTAGAGAGCACTTCAGATTAAACAAGGAATTGAACATTTGAACTTCTATCTGCAGAAGTTTCAAGGCCTCTCTGAACACAAAGGTCCTCTGTGAATTTGACTATTTACTTGATGCCTACTTCTATAGGTAACAAACACATCACAGGTATTTTAGGTGAAGTAAAAACTGATGGGGAAGAAAGGAGGACAGATGAGAGACAGTTAACCCTTAAGATCTGAGACTTTCATGACATTTCTTACCTCATCACAAAATTTCATGTACATACTAGTTTCCAGTCTTTGTGAACTAATTCCCTATCTAGCACTGGAACAACAGTATTTCCTGAAAGTAATGTGGATTGAAAATTACCATTCAATTTAATAGCAAACAGTTCTTCTTACTTGACTAAAAAAACAAAACCAAACCAATACCTGAAAATACATATTTTTTGTCAGGCTTTCACTTTAAAAATATGTTTGTAATTTTTAGGCCCAATCTGAACAAATTGCACCTTCTATATAGTTTTATGATAGCTTTCCCAAATTCAGCTTTTTCAACCTAAATATTATGATGCCTAAATTCTTCACTGAAAAGATAATATTTTAGGACTTTTAAAAATTTTGTATGCCATTTAAAAGCTTTCATTCAAAAAATTAGCATAAACTCAGTTAGCAGAGGGAGTCTTACATACATTTATTAGATGACCCTGCAGAATTCCTGACACTCTTTGCCTCAGCAAGGTCAAGTAGGGATCTTCATTCATATTTAAATTTCAGCTAATATTCAGAGAGAGGGTTTTGCATCATATTTTCCAGATCTAATTAATAACATCTGGACATCTGGGAACAGATTTAGAAGTGCTAAATGTGCAACAGCTAAGAAATTCATGTGCCAGATGAGAGAAGTGGGGAATAGAATATGAGTACTCAGGAGAATAAAAGAGATTTTTCAGGAAAGCACTTCATACTCTGTTTCATCCCACAAATCTGAGAAAGCGGAAAAGGGAAATACATAAAACAAAGAGAAGATATAGGTCCTGATGGTCCCTTGACACCTACCAACCAGGCCAAGTATCCTCAGCAAAGGGAAAAGTAACAAACAGCTATGCAACTGCTAAGAGAGAGAATAAAAAACTGAGATTAGATAAGGAGAGCACAAGGTTTGATTAATATGAAAAAACAGACCTCTTCATAATGAAGTTCAACTCATGTTGTTATTGCGCAGGAAAATCTGGGAGTGGGGTGAGGAAAGACTGATTTTTTAAAAGAAATAGAGTGAAGCCCATCACATGCTTTCATACATCCATAACACTCCTTGATTCATTTATCCAGTTTCTTTACAGAACCAAAGTTGAGTCACTTTCCTCTCTTTTCCAACCTGATCACAGTTCACCTTGCAGGTTGAATGAGTGTTCCAAATCTTACAGAGAGCCTGTTCTGACCACCTATCACATGGATGAATTCACACAAAAATAATAACACCAGCAGCATTTTGAAAGTACTGCTGGTATAACATCAAGAAAAGCTTGTTGTGGTTTTGCAAGAATCTGTGTAAAAAAAGTAACCTTATCTGAGGCTACAGAAATAAAACTAAGCCAGGAACATAAAAATCCCAACCAACCAACAAAAAACCAAAACCAAAACCAAAACCAAAACCAAAACAAAAAAAAAAAAACCCACCCAAACAAAACCCACAAACACCCAGCAAAAACTAAGGCTTCAAAATTTGAATTTAATGTAAAAGATTGTCTCTTATTTCAGAGGTGTATGATTTAATTACGTTACTGCCTAGCTACATATAAAACCAAGAACTGTGAAAGCTATGTGCATCTTAATAATTTAGATGCACAGCACAAGTGTAAAAGAGCTAGTGTTACATCTCAAAAGAAAAGCCACTGCCAAACAGTCGTTTTGTTTCCAAAATTGACAAGGAGGGTCACCCGTTTTAATGTTCTGTGACTATGAGCTATACCTGTCCAGAATAAAAATGCCATTATATCCCTTTTCACATACTGAATAAAATGTTTGAAAATGGATAACAAGGAAAAGCTTACAGGCTTTGGGTGTCTACAGATGTAAGTACTCAAGGAGTTAACCTGTCAGGGTTAGTTTTTATATAAACAGGATAAATTGAGTCATGCAGAGGAATGGAATATCTACAAAAGGAAAAAGTATGACTAAAGGGAGAAATTCCATCACCAGACTGGATTGCAAAGAATGGGAAGTCAAAAAAGAAATTAAAAATAAGCATTTAGATGAAAATTGTCACAGGATATTCAAGTCTTTCACAGGATGAGAAAAATGATGGTACATTTATTCAAATAGAATGAACCTTTAAATGGTCTACTGATCATCACATAAATGTGAAAAGGAAATATTCAGCCCAGTGCAAGAGGATTTGTCTCTACATGTAATACAATGGAAGGCCGGATCTCTACTAGTGCAGTGATGGCAGGTGGTTTCCTTTTCATTTGCAATAGCTTCAGTATTGTGATCCACAGTCTTAAATCACTGTAAAGTACAATACATCTTGCTGTTTTGGTGTAAATGATCCCTGGATTTGATCTCAACTCACAGCTAGTACCATCTAAAAGTTTCCCCTTTATGGATCTCCACAGCATTTATGTGGGAAATAGAAAAAGTAAAGGAACAAAAGACAATTCAGTCATAGCAGGGAAAAGCAACTCAACCCCTAAATAAAAAACAGTTAACTTTCCTACTTTTATTCATACAGCAATAAACCAATTTATTAAGCTATGTATTTGCTGAGGCATAAACGACATTCACAAAATTTTCCACTGAAAATTACTAATATGCTAATATACTTTGAAATAAAAATTACAATCTTATATGTTAGAGATAAACACAGGAGGAAAAACAGTTCTTTTACATATCATTAGGTTCATGGTAATGTAAAACTGTTTTTGCTGACTTTTCTGTCCAGCTCACTCTACAAAACTAATTTTTCCAACCGAACTCATAGTTCCACAAACACTTTAGGCCAGCCCTGCCTATAATCTCTACTTCCTGTGCTCCATCATACCTTATCCATTCTGTTTTTCATCAGAGTAGGAAACTGATGAGCAATAACTTTTTTCATCTGTGGTTCTTTCATTTGGAGCTATTCCTTGGTTCATTTTAATGCAAGTTTGTAAGGACACAAGGGAGAGAGCAGGGAAGGAGCAGGAATGGTCATTCCATTGGTTGCAGTGTTGATTTATAGTACCTTAAAATACATGGGAACTACTTTCTTAGACATATAGTCTCACTGAAGGAACACCTTGGAATTGTGTAAGACATACACAAGTAAAGATTTTCTGCATTGGACTGTGAAGAATAAGTGCAAAGAGGTGAAGTTTGGGCATAGACTATTTCAGTTCAGAACAAGTGCATCATTGAAGCTAACCTCAAAAAGTGCCACTGCCTTCTGAAAGATACTAGAGACTTGAAATGCCCTTTTAAATTATAAGATGAGCATTTAAGAAGCACTCCACACCATTAGGTTCTGACCTTATGCCTTTAAGAAGGTGTCAAAAGCCTACTGCAGTGGGACTGTGAATAGCGGGGCTTTGTATTTCTGCTTCCTTCACCCCACACCCAAGGACTCTCAGATCACATGCAGGGATACATATCACAAAATTCTCCCTTAAATAAAAGGAGATGAGTCCTTCGTATCTAGTCTTCCAGATATTAGTAAGTGCAGATGCTGTAGAATTTTGATATTAATATATCATTTGCAGAGTTTTAGATTGTGTGCCATTCTAGTAAAAAGGGGAAAAGTGAACTGAGAAGGGGAGTAGAAAAGATAAATGAGCCAAGGTCAGGAAGTAGCTTCTGCTAGGTCTAAGGACTGAGTGATAGAAAAAAAATTACTTGGACTGGACAAGGCAATATGAATGTGAAGCTAAAAGTAATTCATCAGATTAGGAAGTGTTTGTGGAACATCGTGGACACTACTGTGATACTGAAATTACAGGCAGAGCAGAAGATATAAATAAATACTACCTGAAACAGTGAGGTCAAAAGGTGATTCTGTGGAGACATTTAGCTTCATCCTTATGGCACACTTTGTGCTTTGTTATGGGCAAATTCTGATCTACAACCCCTGCTATTGCAAATTTAAGAGGTGAAGGAGAGCATAAGAGTGTAGAATAATTTGTCCCTTTATGTTTTCCTTTCTATGAGATGAAAATACATTAGCTCTGAAAACTGTTTAAATCCAGTGTTGCAATTGCTTCATCAGAAAAGCTTTTTCCTCTGATGAACTAGTTGTTAGAAGCATTACTTCCAAACAGTCAATAGTAAAATGGAGCCAAATGCCTCTGTAGTGATGTTAATCCTCGGCTCCCACACCATGACCCTACAGTAAAGTGCCTTGCAACTAATTACAGTGTGCAACCTCCACAGCAGACCTAAGGCATTAGGGATGATTAGAACTGTGTGCTGGAGCTCTCATTAGGTGATGTGCTTCTGATGTCTGCAGCAGTCTACCCTACGTAGCTATTCAAAAGCTACAGCCTTGTCATTAGAAAGGCGTGTACTAGTAGGCATAACACAGAACTGTTATATAATTCTCCATATTTGTGGCACAAATGCTTGTCCAGAAGAGCATTGAAAAAACATTGTACTCCCAAGACGAAAAACCAGTGTTGTCTGTCGAGACAGATGATTCTGATAGACTCTTCCTTAACTATAGGAAGGAGTGATCAACTGTCTTCTCCAAGTTGAAGCATCCTAAATCTCCCAGTGGTGATGGCTTACATATCTGGACTGGTGATCAGTGGCAGACACAGCTCTAACTCTACCTGTTATTCTCCTCTGCTTGTGTTAACACCACGGATCTTAAAAGAAAATGGAGAATACTTCTGCTCTGGCAGCCTGCACAACTGTAGAGAGGGGGGAAGGGGAGACAACAGTTCTTGTTTGTCCTTATAATTTGAGTTCTTCCTCAGGATCTTATACAAGAAATGTTGAGCGCAGTGGATTTTATTTTAAAGAAGCAAAGAGTATTGCCTCCTAATAGTCATAATTAAACTCAAAGAACATTCCATTTCTGTCTACACACTGAGTTAGATGCAAAACTAAATTAGCTTTATCATTTTTATGGTGTTGTGGGCTGCCTAAGAGTCCATATCACAAGCCAGCACCCCACTGTGCTAGGCATCATACAAGCAATGCACAAAAAAGCCTGCCTTGATGCCAAAGAACATTTCAGCTGAACATTGTACTTCAGAGCAAAGGAAATGGGAGCCAAATGTTAAGTTCAGCTATAACTGTGAGCACTATCTCTGCTAGTTCGCATGCCCCTTCTGTATGTCCTCTTTTTATCTTTCTTCTGGTTTTCAGCTTTGCAGTGCATCTTGTCATCTCACAGCAGAGTCACAGTGATCTGAAGAAATATTAATACAAGCAGAAAAACATCCTTGGCAATGCCTGGTTTTGTCAGATTAGATTTTTTTCAAATGAAACACAAGATTAAAAATAAAGGTCAGAGGAAGAAAAAAGTCCACACCAAAAAGGGAGTCTTTTATTATGTGTGATTTTCCACATATCTGGCAACAATTAGGAAGTTATTGTAAAGTAATTAGGAATTGCCATGATGCTCATGTTGTACTCATTTATTTTTGATTATGCAAGCTAGAACTCTGAACCATGTTTGTATGCTTATACAATACCTGACATTAATGAAACCGGCACAAAAAAAAATTGAACCTGGAACTTACACTGACCAAACATCTCATGGTCAAGAGCGGAAGCTGGACTATGAAGAGAGTGCAGCAGTTGTTGCTATATACTCTAAGCAGGTCACTTGTGCTCTGCAGCCTTCAGCAGGGATTCTGTGTTCTTTAAAACTTAGAAATAGCTATCAACAAGGACAATGTAGAGAATGAAGTGTATTTACCCATATTACCAAGCTGTGTACATTTTTAAGACAGGCATGAGTTTATTGTAACATTTTAAGTGTAATCTCTGTTATACTACTAGAACTGCACTACTTCTCATGGAGTTAATTATGATATGCCATGGTTTATGTGGAAGGAAAAACAAGCCATCTACTATCAAAGGTATATTCAGTGTTCCAGTGTGGGTTGCAAATTTTTTTTCTGTGTTCATTTGTTTGTTATTAAGATGCATACATAAATACTAGTCATAGTAATCACTGGATAGGTCACTATCCCTAATTTTCTGAATAAGAAACTAATGACGTGAATGAAATCTCAATACACCAGGCCTAGGGGTTAGCTGCCATCAGGAATGCTGGTTCTGCTTCTTCCTCAGATTCCTAAAGGTTGCTCTTCCTGCTCCCTCTCGGCCATGCTGTTAACCTGATCTCCAGTGCACTAGTTCAGGGAACCAAACTGACAGAAAACAAGTCCAAATCTAAAGGAGAGGTGGCAGAAGGGGAGAAGTAGGAAAGCACATAGGATTTTCAGGCAAACCTATGTCTACACACACAGTGTCAAGGAACAGCCTGAGCTGGGTTGCTTCCCAGGGGAGTTGGGAGAAAGAGAGGGCCATAAACCAGGACAGCACAAAGCAGTGAGCAAAGAAACAGTTCCTGTCAAGAGTTCAGTGTTCATCACGTAAAAACAAGGTGAATGAGTCAGGTCTGTGGTCCAGCCAGGAAATGTAGACAATAGTTCAGGGACAGGAACGGGGTCAGGCATTCCTATGGCATCACTGGAGCCTTGGGATGGGCTGAAATGGGATCCTGGGCCATGGGCAGGGTTGGGGGGAGCCCTGGAGAGGCTGGGCAGGGACAACCAGGCTTGGTAACACCCTAACATGTTTGAGCAGTGAATGTTTCTTTTCAGTTTTGGAAAAGTTATAGCTCAGAATCTTTTCACAGTGGCTGAACAAGGGAAAAAAAAAAAATCCAAAACAAATTGTGTGATCTTTCATGAAACAATTAAAAAAAATAAAATCACAACCTCAATTTGTTTGTTGACTTTGGATAATCACTTCTACCTTGATTTGAAAGACAGTGTCCTTAAACACTGATATTCCCTGTTAGGCATCTACACTTTCTTCTTAAGTATTTCATATACAGATCTGACTGAATCAGTAATTTGCTTGAACTCATGTTGTCCTTCCTCTCATACATTTTTAAAGCAATTTAGTACATATGATCACAACAGAAATGCAGGATTTGGACTATCTGAGGACTATAGGATAATTTCCTCTGAAGCATAAAGAATAATTCACATTACAGGGCTGATTCTAAAGACAAACCTTTATATTTTAAAATAATAGATATTTTAAACAACTTCTTCGTCACAATACCTTTGGTATGTCTGTACTGAAAATGCAGTTCTGATTTCCAGTGGCTGTTGTCTGAAGGAACATACCAATATTGTACAGGAGATAATAAAGGTCAAATTATAATGAAATGGAGAGACTGAAAGCATTTAGCAGATAATGCCTGGATCAGCAGTTTTACTGCGCTGAAAGATGTCACCCATTATATACTTTTTTGATGTAATGTTTAAAGTCTGTTTTCCTTTTAATATATCCAGTTTGTGACTGAAAATTAAATCAAACAAATATGCTTGTTTGCACTAAAATTCACTCCTGTAATCCAAGGTATGCTGGTATAAAACGTGCAGAAAAAGGGTGGGAATACTTTTTCATAATTAAAGTTTGTTCTGTAGTAAACACTCAATGAACTTTTGGGTTAATCTATAAATTTTAAGTTGAAGAAAAATCCCAAATTGTTTAATAATGAATGGATAGAAAAATTGGTTGCATATTGTGTGATATTATTTTTACGTAGAGTTTAAAGGTTAATTAGTACTGAAAATTATGGAAATAACAAGCATTGGAAAATAAAATTAGGTGATTCTAACTGAAGATTTTCTTAATTGTATTTCTCAAATTTTTTCTTTCTAAGTAATTGCCCTGAGCTAATTAAAAAAAAGTAAAATATTGAAACTCTTGTGAGTTTATGGTAACTGAATCTGGTAAAATTAAACATATTTAATAATTTTATTAAGGTAATTTCTAAAAGCCATATAAGACATATTATAAGTATTAGCCTAAAACATAAGGTACTAGTAGCAACCATTAACACACTCTTACCAATAAGGACATATTTGCTACCAGGTATCTTGAGACACATCCATGCAAAAAATTTTTCATACCATTTACCTCATACCACGCAATGAATCAAACCAATACCAGATTGTGTAGAATGTGGTAGACATTGTAGTACTGTAGCACTATGTAGATAAACCTTGTACAAAATGTATTGTATGGTTTACCGTTACAAAATATCAACAACAGATATCTTACATATTAATGACCATTATCACCTCAAGGTTTAAAAAACAAAATGTGAATTAAAAGAATGAGAAGTGTTTGAGGTTTGTTCCGTTTTTTTTAGAAGTCTCTAAGGAATGAATCCTGAATTACTGAATCACAGAATCATCTAGGTTGGAAAAGACCTTGAAGATCATCCAGTCCACATTTGAACACAGATAACATCTATCTATCTATTTTGTAATTCTTACGTGTGCTTAATAATCTGCAACAGAAACACATAAAATTCAGGCAGGATATCAGATAGGATTTTCTGAAACAGGAGAACCTGGAGTCACCTGTGGACATTAGAAAGGATTCTCAAACAAGGCAACAAAAGGTGTGTCTGGGAACAGTTTCCAAACCATGAAGACAGGTATACAGACATTCACCTTCACATATACTCTGACTGTCCCTTGTCTTGAGAAACAAACTATCAGGTTGGCATAAAATAGGGTCTGCAAGATGTCGGTGGCAGCTCAGAGGTCTTGAGAACCCTTTACAAATGTGACAGAAAAAAAATAATCCATTTTAATTAAAACATTGATAGACATTTTTTAATCTTTTTTTCTCCTCATTCTATTTGAGAAGGATGCAAACTCCCAAAACTTAATTTTCCTCTATGTCATTATATCCACTATGATTCATAAAAGTTTCCCATTTACATGCTCTGAATCTCTGATGCACACTGAATGATGTTTCTGAGGCACATCCAAAGTATTTTTCTTTTATACCATTTCAGTTTTTTCTCACATGTGGAATAGGAAATATAGTGGAATCATACCTCCAAACATAATCTAATGTATCAAAACATGGGCTAGTTTAAACAGGTTGGTTGGGTACAACTTATAGCATAGCTACAGCAGTGCACTGCATCCTGTATGTTGCTTTATTTTGCTTCTCCAGAAGGTAAATAACCTGCATAGCCCTGTATTGCAGCAGCTAGAACGCTTTTAGAGTCCGTGCTGCTCACAGTTGCTCAGCAGCACTTTGTCAGGTTCTTCTTAACAATATTCTCAAGTCTAGGGAAATTTCCAGCTCACGCTGCAGAAATGTTTCATCTGTCTTTTTGAGGGCATAATTTTAAGTGAGGCCATATCAGGCAGAACTAAGATATCGTGTTCCCTCTTTTTTAATTCATCCACTTAGACATAAAAGAAGAGAATCCACTCTCATGATTTCCCCCTCACTGTTCTTGATTATTGTCATTTTTTCATAAATATAATAATATTTGATATTTTCCACAGTCCTGTGCTTGAAGAAAAACAGCTACGTCAGTATCTCAGCTTTCATGAAAAAGTATTTCTAGTTCTCATAAAAGAACTTGAAGACATGAAGAGGATGTACCCATTCAGAAAGTGAAGATGAATGATTCAGAAGCCAGAAGTAAAATAAAAAATAAATCAATAATCAAGTAAATCAAATATTTTTACCTTTCAAATTTATAAGCAGTGTCATGTCTGTATGAATAATATATTTTTTTTAAGAAAAAAACAATGTAGTATAGGCAATAGTGCTGCTAAGTATCTCAAAAGACAAAAGCTCACCAAAATTATTAGTGAAGTTATAAATGATGGGCTAAATACTTAGATTAAGTCATAGTCTCATTATATGATGCCTTTTATCTCTATAATTTATGTCACTAGCTCACTTCACTCTTTCCCTTCCATTATTTCTGGGAATCATTTTGGGAAAGACCATACATTTACTATCATCACAGTGACTGAAATAAAAGTTCCTCAGAGATTCATAAACAAAATGGCTTCCAACATGACTTAGCCCATACATTATGGATATTGAAAAAAATATTTGGAAGCTCAATACCTAATATACATCTCAAATATTTAATAAAAAAATATTCAGTGTTTTTTTAAACTGCTTTTAAATAATGCTTTCATTATCCAATAGAATCAGACTTTAAAGCAAACTGATATTAAATGCTTGAAAAGTAAATATATTTTTAAAAAGGACACAATTCCCCCAAACTGGGTTTGAATTCTTCTATGAGAATCTTTGGTCAACTTTTAGAGGAAAAAAATAAAATATCAAATTTATAATAAAGAACAAAAGCAGGCAATTTTTTCAGTTTCCTGTTTTTCTGCCGGTGTTTCACAGAGCTCTGGTGTGAAGTATAATCATTAATCTAATAGAAGTTATAGGAAGAGCATTAATAGCTAATGATTATCCCTTCCCACTGCCCTGTTAGATAATATTTTCCTTCAAATGGAATATTTCTGATTTTAAAGAAATCTATATCCTCATCCTCTCTTTGTAGTAATTTTGATGAAGGACAAGGAAGAGTGCATATTCTGGTCAAAACAAAAAGAAAACCAAACCTATATATCAAACACTTCATTTCTAAAACTCTATTTTAGCATATAAATAAATTTACTGATAGTCAAAGAGCAGAAGTGCAGTCAACACCTCTGTTCTTACCACCTCACAGTCCCAATTTCTCTTTTTGGGCTTCGTGTTCTATTGAAGTGCCTATATCCATCCTAAGTAGAACTGTCCATTCTTCCAACTTTCTCTGTAAGAGATCTTTGCAAGCTTTCTATTAGTTTAATTAACATTTTAACAGTCTAATAGGTAAAATTATTTGATTAGCGCAGAAAAGACCCAAATTAATAATACAGTTAAAATCATTATACAAGTTTCCTATTAGCTGCCACTTTTCTCCAGTGTTCTAGTGTCCTTCCGGGTTCTTAGGCCAATAATTCAATGTCCTTTAAGCAGAAAGGAGGAGGGTTTACAGCAATTTGTCAGCATCCTGAGGCCACTGACACAAGGAAGACGATGTTCATGGTGAAGTTTCTTTTTCTTCAATCTTGGGTACCTCTGAGGCTATTATATGTTTCCTTATCACAGGTTACTTCCTTCTCATTGGCTCCTAGATGAAGTTTAAAAGTTACACAAGAGCCATCCTCAGTTTCAGTTGACAGAAAAGAGCAATGGTTTGCCATGCCATGACTCCTTCAGTCGGTCAGATTTGATCACAGGATGCATTCACAGAGTTTCAGCTCAGGCAGATGAGGCAGTGGCCACTTGGTTAACAGCCTGTTGTTCAAACAAACTAAAACCATCTCAGGCCAAGGCAAGCCCAGACCAGACCTGAGACACTGAAGTGTCAGGTCTGCACAAAGCCTGCAGGCTTTTACTAGTAATGTAGGTCCTGGGCTATAGATTTAGTTGTCCTAAACAGCTGAACTACTTGGCTAAATATTTTGAGGGTAAAGAATTAGGGAAACAGTGTCGAACAGTAACAATTAAGATTGCAAAATTTCATGAGGAACTGAGTTTTAGGTCCTGTAGGGAGAAGTTTAAAAAGACTTCAAATCACAAAAGTCTTGATACGGAGTTCTCTGAATTCTCTTGCATCCAGAAGAAGACACAAAGACAGCCAGATCTCAATAACCTAACTTTTACCTGAACACAAAAATAACAAACTAAAATAAGAGTTACAAGTTATTTAAATATGTTTAGAGATATAATCAATACTCATAACTGGAGCATGAAAACATACAGACTAAAAAATTTAGAAACAAATCCCTCTTCTGCCCACCATATCTTTTCTTCCATTCCAGTAAGTTTGATTAGTTTTCCTGATTGAAACAAACTCTATTGATGAATCTCTAGAAAAAACTACTTTTGGTCACCTGAGACCTGGCTTTGAGTCTGTTTCTTGTTTCAGGCCTGCAGACTCCCTCCTCTGCTCCCTCCTCTGTTGATGTCTGCATGCACTACATATTTCTCTCTTGCACTCCCTATGCACTAGTCTCCTAGAACAAGAATGATTACATGCTGTCAAAGAAGCAGCCATTTTCCTCTCTCTCTAGCAAACAACACGAGGTTAACAGCTTCCTACCTTGCTGTCTATGACTGCTTTCTCTTTATTAACAGAAACAACTCATAGTACTCATACAGCAAAGGAGACATAAACAAATTACACTCACACATCTAAGGAAGGTGGATGTTAACATAAAGTGAATATAAACAGGAAAACAAAATTGAAGTCAGGTTGCTTGACAAGATCTGTGAAGCCAGTAATGGAACAGTAATACATTTAGCAGCAGAGCTATACCAATACTGAGTCTTCCATGGTACATCTATACCATTCCCTTTGAACTTGAACTTAAATAATTCATAGTTCATTAACCTTTGTATTGCTTAATGGGCTCTTCAAGCAGGGAAATTCAGGATCAAAACATGTATGTGCGTATATATATCTACACATACATCTTTTTCACATTTGCTGTTTCCAGAAATAAGCTTGAATATATATATATTTCCAAAACTTTAATCCCGATAATAAAGACTAAAATTTTTCCACTCCTGTTCTAATGAAAATAGTTATTATTGGCAGAAAACATGGAATCATTGGTATTCCCTCAAAAGACAAATCCTATGTAAAACTTAGACATACAAAAATGTTATCAGAATTTCAAGTTTGGAGCTCTTGGAAAGAGAGGAATCAGGAAAGTACAATGATCTTTTTCACAGTAAGGTATGAGCTTTCTCCTCTTATTCCACTTAAAAGACTTAATTTCACAGTATGAAGATGACAGAACATAGTTTGGACAACTTGTGTGGAGAACTTGGGAGGTGAAAATATGCAAACATATTATTAGAAAATAAGTATTTAGGGTTTAGATTCTGAAAGTATTCAGTAATGTTTTCTTGTAATTTATTTCTTATGGTTTAGGAGGGTTTGTTTGTATGTTTGTTTTAACACAGTTCACCAGTAGTCATTAATCTTCCTTATTCCTTTGGATAATCCTCCAATTTTATCACCTAACTCCAAGACTTCAGTACATGATAAGTGTAATTTCCAGTACACTTCAGTGGCATGTCCTTTAACCACCTGTAATGACTAGCAAGCAGGCTTGTAGTCAAAGGACTGGTTTTAGGTTGCTTGCAGGATGGCAATTGCCTAATTCATAATACTGATGACAGACAATAAAATAGCTATTTTATTGTTTTGCCTATTTTGACTATTTTGAAGCACTAGAAAGACAGGACTCGTGCTACCAGCATCCTACCAAAAATGAGACAGATGTATGAGATGACAGCTACAGTTAAGAGGATATTTCCAGTCTGTTCCACATTGGGCAATCTGAGCCACCTTTCCCATCACCAGCCTTTCCATTTACCTATTTTCTTCCTTCTGTAAGGAAGCTTTTCATTGTGGGGAGTCAAGTTTCATTTTTGCCTTCATTGATGAGGAGTCCTGATCTAATTCAGAAAATATCTTCCTGTCTCTGATATGAATTCAAGGATAAAGTTTTTTGCCTACTGTGAAGAAATTTAGTTGGACAAAACCAGATAATGCCTGGATATGGAAGCCATCTGCATGAGACTTTCTGTAAGGGAACAAGGCCAAAAAGAGGGGGTTAGCAATACATTTTTCTGTTTTTCTGTGTTTTTTTTTAATAACTACAAGAGGTTGAAATATTGTCTATCTGTTGATTTGATAATAACTCTCTGAAAGCTATTTCCAGAAGAATAGAAGCTACTATCTAAGCCATAAAACAAGGATTAAATAGGGATTCAGAGACCAGATCATAAAATATTTGCAATCATGTCATGTTCCAGTAGACATAATGCAAAATATATACATATAGTCTAAAAGATCATAGAATCTAGATAGAAAAAGATCACAGATGACCAAGCCGTGGGCAGATATATGAAGAGATAGACTGATTTAAAAAAATGCCAATTGGTCAACAAAATATAACGTATATTTTATTATAATTATAACTTTAAATGTAGTGCACACAATAAAAGACTTAAGGACTTTCACAATTCAAAAAAAAAAAGAATTTATTTTTTTTTAAGGAGTATGGTATACATAAATTGTATCCATGTCTACTGTCAGCAGACAAGTATTATGATATTTAATGGTTTGAAATCTAACTTACCAGCAATACTGGCAACAGTAGTGCACAATTTAGAGACATACAACTTCAGTTTACAAGCAAAATTTTACAAACAAAATCTTCAGTTCATTCATTACGTTACTCTTTTTCAGTAAAACAGAAACAAAACAAAACAAAAAAACTTGTAATTTGGGAATGGAGCTTTTGAAAAATAAAATGAGAAGATTTGTAGTGTATAAATCTAGTCTGACAATGATAAGAAATATCCTATTTTAGCATTTAAATTGAATTTGAATGTGTCCTTCTTATGCTGTCTTTTCCTCTCTGTCTCTCAAATATAATTGTTAAATTTCTGACTTTCCAGAATAAAATAAACCCCCTTAAAGTGATATTTGGTAATTAGCACGTGATATCCGTGACTCATACACTGGATGTCTAGCATTCCAGTCTCCCTTGATTTGTTCAACCAGAGGAGAAGTTGCAATGGATTAAAATCATTACTTAGTATATGTTATTGGTTCAGTTAATTAAAAAATACATTTTTAATCATTTTTAATCATTTCAACAATTCTTTTGTTATGTCATAATGAAGTCAAATAACTTCTCAGGTCATTCAGACTCTTGTTACTTGATTTGAAAACAGAAAAAAAAAAGTTTTTAAGTAAAGAGATATTAAAATGTGGACAAGTTATATTTTTCTGAAATGTCAATAACCACAATGTACTGAAAATATTTCAGTAAGATGTGTGTACCTACATTTCTGGAGGGCTCTTTCTTTGATTGTAATTTACATTAGAGGCTTTATTTTGAGGTCATTTATCAAATAGGCTAAATTCCGGTATCTGTGGAACACTGTTAACAGAGTAGTATTAACAGATAATGTGAATAAGAGTATCACAAGCATGAACATTAAAGTCCCGTGGCAGTAGGTATTAATAAGCACAGTGAGACTCTTTGTTTTCTGAAGATGTCTTCCCTTAACGTAATGGGGAGAAAGAAGATGCACTCCTTATTTTGTTTGTAAATCAACAAATTTTTTTTTTCGTATATGAATAGATTTAACTCACAGAGGAGGTTTCAGGCATTAGAGTGGCTACTTTGCAATTCCAAATTTGAGTCAAAGACAGATTTCTACAAAACTCTCTTAAAACAACAAACATTTTTTCAGCAAACATGTTTGTAACTTATTTATGTTTACATTGCAATAGAGCATGCAATAGCTGAGATGTATCTGCTTAAAGCAATGAAACCAATCCCTACAGATAAATAACTTTTATCAGAATTTTTTCTAAAAACAATGTTTAATATGAGACTCAGAGAAAGAAGAAAAAACTCAGTTTTACAATTAGAGAGGTTTCCTATTTGTGTAAGAGTTTATTGATCACGGAACAGAATATATTTTGTGTTTGCCTAGGACTTCAACTAACACTGACCAAAGTTAATAGGGACAAGGACAATATAAATCTTTATAATGAACAAGTAGGAGAATTCTAATAACTTGGGAGACCACAAAACTACAGAAAAATGAAAATGCCTATTGAAATTCAAATTCTTTTCCTTTTCCAATGAGTAGCCAAGGAGTAAAATTTGTAGAAATTTTTTTTTTTTAACCTGGAACACCAGGTAAAACTATGAAAATACTGAAATTAATTATTTATTTTAGTCATTACTGTATTTTTTTGCCATACAAAACACTACCTAATGCTCTAACAGCCTGTTAATTCAAAAATTGTATAAATGATCTTTCAGGTTAGGGAAGATCTATTTACTTTAAAGCAGAACCAAATTTTGTCATCATATGTTCCTGACAACCAACAGTTTTTTCCAAATAAAATAAAGGCATGAGCTGGGACAATTTGGCCTGGAAAAGAGAAAGCTGAGGGGTGATTTAGTTAATGTTTATGAATACCTAAAGGGTGGGCTGAGGGAGGATGGAGCCAGACTCTTTTCAGTGGTTCCCGGTGACAGGACGAGGGGTAACGGACACACGCTGGAACATAGGAGGTTCCATTTAAATATGAGGAAGAACTTTTTTCGGTGAGGGTGACAGAGCACTGGCACAGGCTGCCCAGAGAGGTTGTGGAGTCTCCTTCTCTGGAGATTTTCAAGACTCACCTGGATGCAGTCCTGAGTGATGTGCTCCAGGGGATCCTGCTTTTAAGCAGGGGAGTTAGACTAGATGATCTCTGGAGGTCCCTTCCTACTCTGAATATTCCGTGATTCCGTGATGATGCTGGAATACCATGTTACCAAACAGTTCAAGATTTTATAATACCCATATTATTTTGTCTCTTTCATTACTTCACACTTTTTTAAAATCTATTTTGACGACTCATTTGCATAGTAACAGGAAGTCTAGAATACGGTTTTAAGTTTCAAATCAGATACAGAGAGAAGATTTTAAGTATCTTACATTTCTAGTATGCAGTGATAAGCAAAACAAATGAGCTAGCATTTTATACCAATATTTCAATACAAAATTAAACACCTACACTGTTCTGAAAATCTTAACTCTTCATTTTCTTTACCAGTTGATGTGTTCTAATATATATTCTAATTAATTTTCCCAGGAATTACTGCAAGAAACTTGGCATCTGCAGAATAAACACTGTTATATCAGACTGGTAGAAATTCTAACTGCATAGAAGTTAGTACTCATTATAATTTATTGCCACAAAGTTTTCAGTGAACACCCATTATATCCAATGTAGACACTGGAATATAAAAGGATATCACTCAGTATCTTTTTGACAAATGTGTGCTGATTCAATACACTCACCTACCAAACGTTACTAGATTTTTTTCTTACAGGATTTTGTTTTTTTTTTTTGTTTTCTTCAGATTTCCTTTCTGCCCAGCTGCTCGCACTGTAAATAGAATGTGTGCAGGTCATGAAAAGGCTACTAAAATTGCTTCAAATTTTCTCACGAAAGACTGAGGTAGGACTTGCCAAGAGAAGGGATGGAGGTCCTTATCAAACTGTTCTTCTGACACTGAGATTAGTAAGATTGTCTATTCCCCTAAAAGCTAAGAAATCATTGAAGTCATGAACATTTCTCAGTGCACCTCACAGGTTATAATTATAGGGAACCTGTAAAATTAAGAACAGTCAGTCACTGTTCTATTATTTTCTCTTTGGTGAGGATTCAGTACTTCATTTATACACATTTGAGAAAGCTCCTAATAGAATTCCAGAAAATCCTTTATCATCTTTTTTTTTTTTTTTAATCAGAAAAATAAATCTGCATTGTAAAGAGACAATTTCTATTCAGAATTATTTATTTTCTCTTTATTGTGTTATCATAAAATTTCTAAATCAAGTTGATTAAGTAACCTCTGATAATTAGAAGTAACTTCCTGGCCTCAGCTGTATTACAGTGCAGATTTTCCAGGGATCAAAGATGCCCTCTGAAGATCCCTACAGAATCTTGAGTTTATGATCAGATAAACCTCATGTTCAAATTTATGGTGCTTAGAGATTTGGCAGTACAAGACCACTTCCTCCCTCTTTAGATGGGGAGAAGAATAAGGTATTAACTTTACTGATTAAAGCTTTTTCCTGTGTTTGAATGTTGTGTGGCAGCTGTATGATAACCTATAACTTGAACAGATTATTTTCTATCGATGCTGTGACTGGGATAAGAAAAAAATGCATTTAGAATTTGAAAAAGTCTGTAATTGAAGTTGTGTCATTTAAAATGTATTATAACTCCCAGATTGCTTTAATAATTACTTTTTTTGTTGTGGTTTAGTAACATGAAGTTCAACACTTTCTGATTATTCACTGAGTTCAGCACTGGGAAAATGAAAGGCAGGGAGGAAAGAACAGTTCTTGTAGGCCTATATTATCTTGCTCATTTCAGTTCTTTGTCTGTTATTCCTACCATTGTGGCATATGTGACAATTCTTTTGTTCTTTCCACAGTTTTCCTGCTCACAGTAGAAGGTAATCTTACTAATTGTATCTAGAGAGATTTGTTTTTTTGTTTTGTTTAAAAAAAAAAAAAGGAATAAAGAAAAAAGAGAATAAAACCACCAAAGCAAGCAAATCACAATCTTTTCTTACAGCTGCCAAGTTGTGGATGGCAGATACAAAATGTAATATAGAATATGTCTACATAATATTTACTGGTAAGTACATAATTTGACATGGCGGTTGACACAGTCTCCCACGGCATCCTTGCAGCTAAACTGAGGAAGTGTGGTCTGGATGATCAGATAGTGAGGTGCATTGGGAACTGGCTGAAGGAAAGAAGCCAGAGAGTTGTGGTCAATGGGACAGAGTCTAGTTGGAGGTCTGTATCTAGTGGAGTCCCTCAGGGGTCGGTACTGGGACCAGTACTATTCAGTATATTCATCAACGATTTGGATGAGGGAATAGAGTGCTCTGTCAGCAAGTTTCCTGATGACATCAAACTGAGGAGTGGCTGACACACCAGAGGGTTGTGCTGCCATTCAGAGAGACCTAGACAGGCTGGAGAGTTGGGCAGAGAGAAATGTAATGAAATATAACAAGGGCAAGTGTAGAGTCTTGCATGTGGGTAAGAACAACCCCATGTGCCAGTATAAGTTGGGGACTGACCTGTTGGAGAGCAGCGTAGGGGAAAGGGACCTGGGGGTCCTGGTGGACAGCAGGATGACCATGAGCCAGCAGTGTGCCCTTGTGGCCAAGAAGGCCAATGGCATCCTGGGGTGTATTAGAAGGGGTGTGCTTGGTAGGATGAGAGAGGTTCTCCTTCCCCTCTCCTCTGCCCTGGTGAGGCCGCATCTGGAATATTGTGCCCAGTTCTGGGCCCCCAGTTCAAGAAGGACAGGGAACTGCTTGAGAGAGTCCAGCTCAGAGCCACAAAGATGATGAAGGGAGTGGAACATCTTCCTTATGAGAAAAGGCTGAAGGAGCTGGGTCTCTTTAGCTTGGAGGAGACTGAGGGGTGACCTTATTAATGTTTATAAATATGTAAAGGGTGAGTGTCATGAGGATGGAGCCAGGCTCTTCTCAGTGACATCAGTTGACTAAGGGCAACGGGTATAAGCTGGAACATAGGAGGTTCCACATAAATGTGAGGAAGAACTTCTTCACAGTGAGGGTAACAGAACACTGGCACAGGCTGCCCAGAGAGGTTGTGGAGTCTCCTCCTCTGGAGACATTCAAAACCCACCTGGATGCATTCCTGTGTGACCTGACCTAGGTGTTCCTGCTCTGGCAGGGGGATTGGACTAGATGATCTTTTGAGGTCCCTTCCAATCCCTAACATTCTGTGATTCTGTGATTCTGTGATAATAGTTACTGGTAAGTAGGCATAGCACAGTCACTACTAATTAGCTTTTGGCAGCATTCAGGCAACTCTGACAGAGCTGAATAAATACTTTAACAGCATGATAAAGGAAAGAGCTAAACCAAGTTGCACTGACATACCCATAATATTTACAAATGAACTGAGTATTTGGAAAAACTATATCACATTCAGTTTAGGTGGATTTATTGCACATGACATTCACTGATTAATTAAAGACTTGCTTCTGGCCTTTCTGGAAGAGATGCACAGGGAGAATACACAGGGACTTGAAGCTTCATGAGCAAATAGTGGCTGCCCCCATGCAGGATCAAGAGGTAAAGCCTTATCCTATAGTTGAACGAGAATCCCCTGTGCAATGGGGAAAGACCCAGGATCAATTGCTACCATTTGAAAGGGAACACACATGGTTTACGGATGGGTCAGCTAAATATATAAGAGGGAAAAGGTTTTGGAAGGCAGTGGCTTATGACTCTCACTCCGGAAAATTTCTGGAGACCACAGGAGAAGGGGAAAGTAGCCAATATGCTGAGTTATATGCAGCATATATGGCTTTAAAACAAGAGGATTTAGGGGAGTGTCACCTGTATACCAATTCTTAGTCAGTGGCTAATGGTTTGGCTACTTGGTTGCCAACATGGGTAACCAAGGATTGGAAAATTTATTCTAAAACAGTCTGGGGAAAGGAAATATGGAAGGATATTTGGGAATTGGTTCAAAGAACAAAGGTGATGCTGTTTCATGTCGACGCTCATAGCAACATAAATTCACTTGAGCAACTTTACAGTTCTGTCACCGATAACTGGGCAAAGATTTCCCAAGCTGGACTGGAGTTCCCTCAGGAAGGGGACCATGAAGGCTTGGCGAAATGGGCACACCAAAAATGTGGGCATCTTAGGGAGAAGACCACTTACAAGTGGGCCCAAGAGCATGGCATAGTTATGTCACTGGATACGATCAAAGCAATAATTGTCGAATGCCCTGTGTGCCAACACACTCATAAACGCCCGGTACCAAATATCGTAAAAGGAGAACTGAGAAGAGGGAAATTGCCAGGACAGATCTGGCAAATGGACTATATCGGACCTTTACCCCAGGACCGAGGGTGCGAATACATCTGCACCGCAGTAGACACATACTCGGGATATTTGATTGCTTATCCCTGCAAGAAAGCCACATACCATAGTACTACTTCTACCATAGATATAATGATTCTGTACTATGGGATCCCCTTACAAATCCAAATGGATAATGGGTCTCATCTCTGAAACAAATTGGTACAACAATATGCGGAGCAGCATAATATTCATACTATCCACAGGCTGCAGGATTAATTGAACAGATGAATGGGCTATTGAAGGAGCAGTTAAAAAAGCTGGGAAATGGAAAGCTCTCCCAATGGAGATCTAATCTCATGGATGTGCTCCATGCCCTCAACAATAAGCCCTCTGGGAAGATGGAGATGCCCTTGATGTGTGTGACTACGCCCAATCTGCAGATACAGCCTTTAACAGTAACTGAAATGTTGATCTACTGGGAAATTGTCCCGGGAGCAATGGCCCCCTGCTGGGCCACTCCAGAGGGTGCTGGGCTAGATCTCTGTGCATTAGAACTGGTAAAGATAAATTGAAACCAGACAAGGGTTATTAACACCAAGATAGGAGTCCAAATTCCCCCAGGACACTTTGGTCTGATAAGTGCTCACTCAAACTTAGCCCTGAAAAGCTTCATGTTATGGGTGGAGTGATTGATGTTGACTATCAAGGAGAGATTAAAGTAATCCTGTTAAACAACGGTGAAGAAGATTTGATTACCCGATCCAAGGATAGAGTAGCACAACTATTAATATTACCAATTTTGAAAACAACAGTGAGGAGGGGGGGACCCACCCCAAGTTACTACTGTTCATGGAGACAAAGGATTTGGATCCACCAACTTTAGTAATGGGGCAAAGGTATGGGTCCAAGGGCTAAGTGGACCCCCTGAGCCAGCTGAAGTAATAGCTGTAGGAAAAGATAACACCATCCTAATCGTGAGACCTGGACAGGAAAAGTGGGAACATGTCCCCGCAAATAAATGTTATTTGCGGGAATAACTAAATGGTATAAAGTTTTGTCCTGTAGATCTTGCATAGCGCCACTGGAGTGTGAGAACATCTACGTGAAGAAAATGTATACTGAATCTGATCTCGTGAACTGCAATGCGACTTAATGCTGAACTGTGCCGAGTAGATGAAATCAGCTCCAGACTAAGTCAGCCTGGTCTATTGTGGCATCCTGGAAATATGACTGAACCTGATCTTCCAATGAAAAAGACTATGACAGTGAAGAACATGAAGCAATGACCAAGATGACTGC
Source organism: Podargus strigoides (assembly GCA_028020825.1). Taxonomy (NCBI): domain Eukaryota; kingdom Metazoa; phylum Chordata; class Aves; order Caprimulgiformes; family Podargidae; genus Podargus; species Podargus strigoides. The sequence goes on along the minus strand of CM051621.1, from coordinate 22,024,047 downwards.
AGCAGTCTGTAGTTGATGGACTGAGGTTAATCCAAGGTAAAGAAATATGCCTGTACACCTATGGATGGTATGGAGTCTGGGGTCCACCCATATGTCAAAGGGCTGAATGAAGTGCTGGGGTCTGAACCCCAAGCCCTGAATTAAGGTTGACATATGGGTGGTTCCCATGGTCCTTCAAAAGGAGGGGATGAGTTTGCCTTTTGGCTTTCCTCCAAGGTGCAGCCAACCTTGTAAGGAAAGCCCTTGGGTAAACAAGCCCCAGGTGCCCTGCATTGGGTAAATGAGTGCCAGGTGTCCTGCTTTGGGCATAAAAGCTGGGACCACTTCCAGGAAGGGTGGAGTGTCTGTCTGTGAGGTGCATGCACTTTACAGAATTTCCTTGTTGGGGAAGGACCTCCTGACTCTCCCTGCAACTGGGCCCCAGTCAGGTTTGGCATTTGCAAACACGGGCTTCGTGGGGGAACAACATGTGGCTACTTCTATCTTATATGATCGGCCTATTTGCTTGGTTGTCTCCCATCTCTTCTATGGGAGACTTTGTGTCTTTGTTGATACCACCTATTATTGGTTGTGCTGTGTCATTCCTGGGGTTGCTGGGGTTGTTGTCTATTATTTGTGATCTGTTTGACTTGTTTGTACCCCCAGCGATAACCCATATACTGACTTGAGTGCAATAGAATCTGGTTACTGGTTTGTTTTTCTTCTGGCTGTGTCCTTTGTGCTAGGACTAGTAATTGGCAAAACAAGACTGTGTTTCTTATGTTGTCAACAAACACAATTACTATTCTTGCAGTTGAGCATTATCTACCCTTGGTGATTTTCCATAGATGAAATAAAGAAGCAAAGAAAAGATAGTTCCTTTATCTTGATATACTGTTCCCACATAGAGGCAAAGTTTATTTTTCAGAGTGGTTTATAATCTTCTAACATTTTTGAGTCCTCACAGTTCAAAATTATTCTAGAAAATTTCGTGGGAATTGCTACTCCAATTATCCTCTGATTTGATTGCAAATCAATAGTAGATAATGTAACAGGAACATGTAGTGTCACGGGTGCACTTAAGAAAACTTAAAATAAATGAGAAATTACAAAGACAAAAATAAAAAGCTCTGAGAAGGTAAGGCCTGAGAAACCTGTGTGATCTTTCTGCAAATGGATGTAGAAGTCATAATTCGTTACTACAAAGGTCCTGGCATTATTATTTTTGACAAAATTTTATCAGTTTTATTCTCACTATGCCTTTTTAGTCACTATTGAAATTTATTTTAAAATTTTATTTGAGATCTGTTGGTCATGGAGGATTTTTAAGAATAAAAGCAGTGAATCCCATTTTGAATTTGAGTTGTATGTGTATTGTCCCAAACAACTAGCAAAGAGAAGTTAACTGGATATAAATCCTTTTCCTTATGGATGTAAGCCCTCAGTGTGGCAAATCTGTTATGTTAGATTACAAGTTTTTGGATTTTACTTTTTTATTTGCTTTCTCTTTTTTAGCCAGTTACATTATCCCTGTAAACATTTGTTCTGAAAATACACACATATATATATATATATTCACTCTTAGCTTTGAGTTACTGATGTATTTTGCTTTTGAAGTTCTTTAGGCTTTTTAAATAACACAGTATGGGTCGATAGTTCAGGGGAAAAGTCCACTTCTGCTGATTTCCTTAGAAACTGGAATACCTCCAGTTTCATATACTTTTTCATATAAAACCTAAGAAATGGAATATAATTGTAACTTCTGTTTGATATATGTAATAATCTCTAGTAAAACTCTTTGCAAACCCGGTCTTTCTAATTGGAGATCCTGGATTAACATCTTGAATTTTAAGAGGCTGCACTGGCAGCTTCTTTTTTTAGCCTTTCCATTCCCCCATTGTAATGTCTGCCAAACACCATGCTTCTTCAGTCTAGTTGTTGAGCTTCAAAATCCACTGTGTAATTCCTAACATCCTAATTCTCTCCTCTGTTTTCTCAAACTGAAGGAAAACAAGAGCTTTTGAAAACAATGTACTTGTTTGGACCTTCTTTTTTTCCCTTCCATTTTAATGTCATCTAATTTACAAAAGGAACATTTATTTTGTTTGTTTCAGTTTTGGTTGATTGATTTATTTATCATTTACAGGTCTCCTTTAATGAGTATGGTTTTGTGGGGGTTTTTTATTTATACCTGCACGGAAAAAAAGAGCTATAACCTTTTTTAGCCCATTTTATTCTTTAATGAAAGCTTTGATTTCTTCAGGATTCTGGTGGCCCAGTTTCACCATAGCCAGAAAATCATTCACATTTACCACTTAAGACATTAACAAGCTTTAAAATAAGAGTTAAATCAACCAATCTTGTCACTATAATTAAAATGGATGTGTTTAGTAAACAGCTTTATCTCCTGCCTTCTTTGCACATTCCAGCATAGTGTACAAAAAACATAGAAACTGGTTTGGTTTTAATGAATACCTGTGACAAAGATCTGACCAACAACTCCCTGTTACAACCAAATTCCTGACACAAGACTGAGACAATATTTCAGGTTTCTGATGACTAAACAGAATCCAGGTCATCACCTTCAATTTTGGAGTCTATAGGCACATTTGAGTAACTTATCTAGCATATTGAGTACATGCACAGTGGTCAAGAGCTGTTTCAGGACCCTGCCCAATTCTTCAGTAGGCAAACAATAAGCTTGGTGGAACACACTCTGCAATGAATTTCTAAACAGGCCATTGCTTTTGGATAAGGAGAAAATAACAGTATTTATAAATGATGAGGGAGTCCCCAGTGAACTGCTGGTTCTAAGAAAGATAAGCCATATGTGTCCTCAAGCTTCTGCATTGGCTTCTTCCATCCTGACATTCTGAAAATGATACAAGAATAGACACCTGAATTGTGCCTCTTTTTGCTTCCTGGGTGGTTGCATAACTTCATGACACAGCTCTTTAAGAGCTAAAAAAGTAACTTTTCCTTTTCAAACTCAGGTTTCTTAGGGAAACCATTTTATTTTGCAGAAGTTTTGCCTAAGAAATTAAGCTTTTTCTGTTCAGAAAAACTAAAGGACAAAAAAATAAACTAATGTTTTATTTTAAACTAAGATGAAAGTAAGAAGACGAATCCCAGCTAAAATTCAGATGGTGCTCTTTACATTCTGACTCAGAGATATACAGAGTTCATATAAGCTATAAACGACACAAAGCCCCATAATTATCACAATATATTAATTTTAAGCTTGTCATGCTTCAGGAACCTACTAATTCAATTTCAGACATACCCTGTGGACTCTAAAACTGAGATTACTTTGTTTATGAAAGTTGTGAGAAGAGGTTGAAATCATATTTATAATGCAACTCAAGATTAACCAGAAGTTATACTTTGACTTTATTCTACGGAAGAGTCTACCTCAAGATACTATCACTTAAGTTATTCTGCAAACTCTAGGGGAATCAACAAAATAAATTATTTAGGAATTATTACTGTAAATTGCATTATTAGGAAATAGACTGATTAAATTGTATTTATCAGAACTTCAAGTTCCTGAGCCTAGAAAATTCACTATGTTAAATTATGAAGTGAAGACTTGGTATTTCTTCACTTATGGGTGTGGTGAAAATAAACTTAAAATATTTTAAGCTGACTTTTACAATAAATTAATATAATTCCACATTTGTATTTGGTGGAGCACGTACACAAAAATCATTTCTTTCATTAGTAGCTGAGACTGAACATGAAAGAAATAGAACCTCTTCTGGAAGTTCACAAAGTCTTCTCAACCAAGCTGATTTTATAGACACTATTAACGATTTGCAATTCAATGAGTTGAAGCAACAGGAGAGCTACTTATTTAGCATTCAGTTTAAATTTCTGTACTATGATTACTTTCTGTACTACAATTAGCAAAAACCATCCATGAAAACACATTAACTTACATCTCAGGGGGGGAAGGAAAAAAGAAAAAAAAAAAAACACAACAAAGGCATGTAATAGAAGAGCAGAAAACAGAGATACAGTTCTTCCAGTATATATGGGCCCTACTCAAGGTGAAGAGGATTTTCATTAAAGGTTTAATAACTGATCATACTTGTCACTGACACTGGAATTTGAGAAAACTAAATTTTGAGGTCTGAATGAAGTAAAATATTTCACACTGGTAAAATCATTTTTAATTTTAATGGTATCTTTTCACATATCTATTGTTGCAAGTAAACCAAATATGCATTAATAATACACAGAGTGATATGTCTGGTGATAACTGTACATAAAAATAACATGAAAAAATCAATCCTATGTTTTTACCTTATATTCTCAGTACTAAAATCAGTGAAATATGCTAGTGTTTGCATACACTCGTGTTATAAAATACAGTGTGACTGCTAATATACTAACATTTTAAACTGAAGCTCCCATTAAATTATTCAAAACAGGCCCATTTTTCATCAGAATGAAGGATTATCTTTCTCTAAAGATAAACTCAGATGAGACTAGCCCATTATTTATCATTTTAATCTTAAAAAGTAACACAGGAAACAGTGCTAGCTCACACCTACAATGTGCCAACAAATCAAAATATTTTTATCTGCCTTCATGACGACAATCATAAAGGTGCTGTTGCAGCAAACCATCAAAATTCAAATGATACCGTCAGTCTGACAAACATTTCTGTTGCCTATAGAAACAAACAATTTTATTAAGTCTTACATTGCCTTGGGGACCCATAAAGGCAAAAATTTAAGTACAAGAACTATAAATTAGAAGTGAACTAATTGGCAAAAAAGAAAAAATAAATTAAAAACCACATGTAATTTAATACATAGGCATCTATGCAGCAGGTGTAATATCTACCTAAATCCCAAGTTCCTTGTCACCAATAAAGGTCCAAAAATGTCAGGTAGGTGTCTACATTTCAGGAGCAACCCACAGTACACCTTAGCAAGCTGATCTATAAAACACACAAAATGATGAAGATCTGTATAAAACAAGTCAGATGACACTAAGCATATGGATCTGAGTTTTACTACAGATACAATACAGGGAATAAGGGTGTCCTAGTTTCCCAGGAACAGAACCACAGGCCACCTATGGCAGACAGGCCATGATTAGCCCAGAGTCAGCTGGGAGTTTCAGTCAGAGCACCTGACCCAAGCTGACTTGCAGGTGTATCCCACACCACTGACATCAAGCTCATTATAAAAGGAGGGAGTTTACCAATACAAGAACTTATTCTCTCTGGGGCTATTTTCTGTTCATCTCCTGCTGCTCCCAAGGACCAGACTGAGTATAAACTAATGTTGGTGTTTGTATTAGTTTTATTATTTCACTAAATATGTTTTTATTTTAGCGCATAAGGGTTTTTCCTTTTTTCCTAATTCCTCTTCTTGGCTGGAGAGGGGACATAGTTTGATAGAGCAGCTGCTACAGTTTAGACATTGACACAGGCTAAGCATAGACATAGGGTCAAAGGAAAATGAGTCAATGTACAGCCTCAGAGATGTTTACTGATGTTAGCTTACTGGTTACTGTTAATGCTTCATTCACTCACATGCAAAAGAGAAACAATATTGAATTTCTAGGTTAAAAAAACCATATTGTCACCTTTCATAAATATTTACTGAACATGAAGCCACAAAGATATTTCATTTCTTTCACGGGAGTTGAGAGTTTTTGTCCACTTTGGCAGAAAGCCATACAGGAAGTATATGAAACTTAATCATAATAACTAATATATGCATTTGAGAACTGGAAATCCATACTCCTCAAATTATATGTGTGCATTTGTAAGCATAATTAGAGAACAGAGATTAAGACTTTTTACTGGCTGTAATTAGAATACTTTTTTTTTCTTTTTCTGTTTGAAATGTCAGTGCTTCTATCAACTTCCACAGCTGTAACTTCATTATGTGATGTGACAATTTCTCTAAGAAGTTTTAGATCAAGTGATTCAAGCATTACTCAGCCTTTTATTTTGGACACATATGAAATTTGGAAGCTAGACAACTCCTTGCTTAGGGTAAGCAAGAGCAACCTGTAAAGTGCTGAAGTAGTGGGAGCTTTCAGGTCAACAAACTCAGGATATTGTGAGCTATTCAAGATGTGGCAGATTCTCAGGAGGACTCTTGTAAATAGTAATTTAAGAGATGAGCATCTAAAGTCATCTAAGCTCATCAGATCCTACCAGGGAGAAAATCAAATGTAATCAGTTGTTAATTTAGGAAGACCATCACTAACTGAAAAAAAAACTTATTTCACACATTCTGGTCAATAACCAGTGCTTCACCTGCTCTTTGGAATAGATTTAATAATGCGTAGGTATTCTTGACTGATATGTGATTTTCAGCACATTTTCACAAAGAATTTCCAGAAAACACCTATAAATTAATGGAAATGTAGACTGATCTGCAATTGTATTTTCCTGCTACCATTGTAATTTCTGCTATTACCTCTGGATCCACTTGGATAACATGACAGTAAAATATAAGGAAGTACCAGGTTAAGAGATACGTCAAAATCAGTTAGAATAAGCATGATTCAGGGAAGGAAAATAATTCAGTTCCTGATCTAGCAAAGTATTGAATACATTCAGAAACTATGTCCTTAATTCATTTATTATCTATTCTATCAAAATTCACTACTTCTTGGAAGGTTAGTATCTACTAGAATGTAAGATTATTTAAATATCAGAAATATCACTGAAATATCCCTTCATAAGCAGGTACTTAACAATCATCATCTTTCTGGAATGTAGGAACAAGCAGAAAAACACTTGAGATTTTTTTCTAATCACATATTACATCATTTTTTGTGGTATACTTAATGACTTTTAAATTGAGAATACGGACACATTCAATTTCACACATTGAATCATATTTCAAGCTCACAAATTTTCAGCTAATTCTTGTACAATCATTTAATGATCAAAAGTAATTACAGTTATAAAAGATCAGATAGCTGTGAATGCGTGGATGAACTATACATAGATCCTGTCAAGATGGCCTTTAACATTCCTATTCAATGCAGGCAGATATCTCTACAACAGATGTCAAAATTATAAAAGAAATAGTCACTTGAGGCTTGAGCTGTCTGCACTTCAACAGCCCAATTAAAGATCTGAGGTTCAATCCAGGGTATTAATGATTACATGTGACTGTAAATTGGTAGGAAATGCCAATCTGTAGGAAGAGGACAGCATATCACAGCAGCATAGAAGTTTGAAGCTAAGCCTTTTTGTAATTCTACACTGAACCACTTACACTACACTGCAATCAGTGCTACTGTGCTGCACACAAAGTTAAAAAGCTTTAACTGAAGAAAGCCCAGCCAGGGCAACTCTAGTGGTGGCTTCATCTGCTGGAGAATGATGCCCAGGTGAGCACTTTCTGGATATAAACTAGTGGCTAAGTAAGTTGGGACCTGGTGACGTTGGAGGTTGTCTCTTGAAAGACTCTGGCGGAGCATTAGGAGGAGGAAGAATAGAGAGGTATATGAATTTGGAAACAGTAACTAGGTAACTGGTTATCACAGTTCTAAATATTCATCTGTGCATAAGGAAGTCTAGTTAGAAAAGGGAAGTTGGCATTATGGTGGCTGAGTGATAGCAAGTACTTGCCATGGCAAAGAAGGATATTTTGTAGAAAAATTAACCATTTGTTTATGTATTCCCCTAGCATGAGTTGTTGCAGTAGTAATTCTATGAAAGACAGTGTATGTAATTTTTGTCTTTTTATAGATATGCAGGATCTAGACCTATAGAATGGATGAGTCCTGATATTCAGTGTTGAAAAACATGGATGTGGACTGCAGATGTTTGACCCACAGCAAATACCTGCCTGATAAAAGACATTATAGGGAGATGGCAACCCTATTTTTCCTTGGAAAAGCACACTTGTAGGGACTTGTTAAAACAAAGAAACTGTAATAAAATTTTGTCTTGCTATTTAAAGCCCAGATAAGTCTTCTGTGGAAAAAGCCAAAATATCTAGGCCCCTGAAAGTCTTGCAGAGTCTCTGTAGAAGTTTGTGAAATCAAGTTTAAAATAGCTTTTAAAATAACATAGTATAAAATAAACTAGCTTAAACACAACAGGTCATAGCATTGTACTTCTGTTCTAAACCAGAACGTGGCTTGGATGGTTTCCTAGCTTCACTTCAGCATTTCAATTTTTTAAACAGCCTCCTTTTTGGGTTGGTTATTTTGATTTATTTTCCTGTAGTCTACAAGAGTACTTTTTGCCTAGAAATATTAACTAAAAAAAGTCTGTACTATTCCATGTGTAACAGATAGTAGACAAAGCCTCAACTGTAAGAGCTAAAAATATACATATTTTGAATCTTTTTCAAGTACGATTTCTCCTTGTTAAATTCTAGCCTTAGCTTTAACTTAACTAACCTCTTAGCATTGACCTTGACATCCTTTAAAAATACTTATAACAAGTTATCTCTCTGATTGGTGTCAGGGGAATTTCACATATTATCTAACTTCTGCTCCAGGAGTCCATGGCCTTACTGTAAGTTAACTTTAGTTCATTCTCCTTTGGTTTTATTTTTTTTCAAAAGCTCAGTTAAACAGCTCATGTAAATTATTCACACATAATTTGCTTAGAGATCTCTTCATTTATCTGTAACATTTTGTACTCAAGTAAGAGAGCTTACTGTGAGCCTGTACACTGAGTACTGATCTATAAAGAACTTCTAGAACATTAACTTGTTTTCTCAATCATCTCATCTGTTCTCTGCATTATTTTGAGATCTGTAATGTTAGGAGGCTTTTTGAGGTTTAAGTTGGTCCTTATATGGTCTGCTCTGAAGTGTATATGTACATATTTCAAACTACTTGCTTTTCACTATAACAAACATTTTAATTAGAACTAGTTTTAGTTGGCTATTATTTCTCAAGCACTAGGAGTTGTAGAAGGAAAAATAGCTAATAGGCTGCAATAAAGTCAGCTTTTCTAGGATATGTGATTTCTGTCAAATTTCTCCATTTATTTTTTCTTTCACTTTCCTGACTTTAACTTTTCTGTTTGTGACTTTGTTTTGTGGTTTGTTTTTTTTACCCTCTGCTTACCGTCATTACACATTACATTACTCCTTCTTCCAGGAAGACTTTATTTCCTTCTTTATCAAGGTAAAACTAAGAATATAAGACAGGTGTCCACAGTCAATGTACACTGTTTATTGGAAGTAGTGCCTATTTATTTGTATAGATTTATTTTTTAATAATTAGGCAGGTATTTGTTTTGCACAAAGCCAAATTGATTTTGCTTTTTCATTTAAGCAAGCTAAAAAAACCCCACCATTTAAGAGTTAAAAGGCTTTATAATGCATTATGAAATACGTCAGGAGCATAGAGTTATAGGCACAAGGTATGTTAATTTACACATTTGTACCAGAAGTTATGTTAATCAATATTATTCAGGATCTCTTCTAAAGCATTTCAGCTATGCTTATATCACTGCATTTGAATTTAACTGAATTATAATGATGTAAGCTCTGAATGGGACAATAATGGGAGAATGACTGTTGTTTTGCTCCTGATGCATTTGTATTACTTGTAGCTATTTCTGCTTAGTAATGTGCTCTCTAGTCAGGAACTGAAAAGAATGATGAATCTAACAACAATGAAATATGAAAAAATCTGCTATGCCATTTTCTGGTTGTTTCACAAAATCTGAAGATATGTGTGTCAGAACAGAAAGAGAATCATAGAATAACCACGGTTGGAAAGGAACCTCCAGAATCATCTAGTCCAACCTTATCATCGAGTCCAATCTTAAGAGAAGAGCCGGAAGATAAGTACAAAATTTCTGTGTACATATACTCAATAGACTGTAGTTTGATTTCCCATTTTAGATTTGAATTATTAAAATACATGTTTTTCATTTTTAAAAAGCAATATTAAATTCCAATGTGAATTAGGAATGAAAAGCTTTCAAATTTGTTTTTGTAGTGCATGCAGTAAACATGAGGCTAGCTTGGAGTTACAGGATTGGGAAAACAAGACTTGCTATAAATCTCTTCTTCCTGTGTTATTAATTCAAAATGGCATGTGAATGTGTTGAAAACCTACATATTTTTGCTTCTTGAAGCAGACTTGATATTCAGTTTGCATCAGAATTAACCCCTGGGTAACAGAAGGCCTCAAGGCAAACTTTGACAACAAATTGCATTTTAACTACTACTAATCATCAGATTGAATATGTTCTATAGTTAAAATAGCCTTGGCTATAGTTCTTCAAACAGCACCACTATAGTCACTTAGCATGTTTCACACACAGGCTCTCATTGCCTCTCTGAGGTACTTGTTCAGTTTTATTGTTCTCTGTAGCTCATACAATATACAGATATAAAAGAATAAACCAAGCCATGTGGGGATTAGCTGTGGGTTTAAGTGTTAATGCTTCATAACACTCCGTATTCGGAGAAATTCACATTAAAATTCTGAGAATGGCATAAGCAGTGTGCAGAGTGTTTGAAGAAAGACACTTAAAGCAGGGGGCTGGGGAAGTTATCTAGAGGTGAAAAGTGCAGCCAAGAAAGTACGTTCTGAGCAGAACTTTTGTAATATCACTGAGAAAACTATATAATGAATTCAGCTCCAGTAACAAAAGTACACTAAGGCCGAGTCTGATAATCATTGTGTAAAGTATTTTTAATTATTTCTTCCATGTTCCTGATTTTTTTATTCTATACTCCTAGCAAGTATGCTGTTGATATTGATTGTGGTCTGCAACTTTTACTTCAAAGTATAGTTTTATATTTGTGTAATGGCATAAGGTATATTTTCATTCATATTTCAATTTTCACATTTGGAACTGATAACAGCAGAGGCACTACTGATTCATGAAACTGTAAGAATGCCTTAAATTGGCTTCTGCCCACTTTTGGTTGTGTTTATCTCGTGTCCTTTCATCTCTCCTTCACAAAACCTGCTGTTAATTTCACTAATATTCCTTTTAACAGAAAAACACAGATTGAGATTCCAAAATGTCAGCCTTCCTTCACAAGGAGTCATGAAAATCAAGGCATTTCAGTGTCCAGGGTTTCAATTATTACTTACTATGTTGTTCTCTGTTCCTGCTGCCAGAAGTTACCGATCTCTATGCTAACTTTGGGGTTCTAATTTCCCTGAAAGGAGGTCAGAGAAAACTGTTTTTCATTTCACCCCACTAAACAAATGTATTTTCTCAGAAGCACTTCCCTCTGTTACAGCAATCAGCAAGATAACTCACAACAGATGGTAACACCAAAACCTGATATCCATCACAGGAAAAATCAAAGGACAACAAAATCACAAAACAATGTTTGACTTGCTGTCTGATCGCTGCTTCCTTGTTGTTCCAGATCAAGCTTTTTGGCTGACCCTCTGATGTGTTTATCCTCAGTGTTGAATTTTTCAGGACTGGAGGGAGTCAAAACCACCTTTTCTCTTAGCTCTTCAAGGAGCATTACCTCAATACAGTGCTGACAACATGCAGGCAAGTACAAACTTGTTAGCAGATTTAGAAGACCCAGACTTCCCACTTCCGGTAGTGTTCTAATCATGAAGATCTAAAATAATCTTTCCTTTTTATTTGACTGTCAGGGTAATACTTGACTGTCACTGTAAAATTTTGTGTTAGAAATGAGACATTTTTTTTTTCTGTGGTCATCCTCGAACAGATTGTCTATTCTTTTCCATATCATCGACAGTATGATCAAAAGACCGATAAAAACATCTTTCTTTTGCTGAAAGGTAGGAAGTGATCTTCATTAGCTGTATGTGAAAGTCACTAAGCACACCTGTTCTAAAGCAAAATAGAGCAGACAGCACAAATGTAATCAGCTATCATTGCTCTGCTCTAGTCTGGCAGCTTGCTGAAAGCAAACTCTTTTTGACTATATCATTAAATAATTTGGCCTCACTCAAGTCAGCAGTACCACTCCCACTTTCTGGACCAGAATAAAAACGACATCAATAGGGACATTGTTGTGCAACAGTTTTATATATTTTTTACATATAAGTATTATTAGATACTGTAATTGCTCAAAAATGGTTTGGAATTTCTGAACCAGTACACACAATCAAATCCACATCAATTTACTGAAAGGAATATTATTGAAAGATGGAGGTGTAGACCTTAGATTTTATACTGTTGTTGTAGAATGGTAGCTGAGACAGTTTTGAATACCTCCAAAATTCTGTTCTCATAAGTGCTCTGGGCAGTATTTTCAGATAGTTTGACATTTTCCCTCAACAGTGTCTGATTTTAATCACAAATGCAAGTGTTTATCATCTAGAAATCTGACAATCGCTTAGATTTGACTATGTAACACTGGTATTTGACATGTTCTGTGTTATTCCACACTGCCCTGTCAACTGAGTGACATTTCCTCTTGACAGTCTGTGATTCAACTAAGTATGGAAGTGATCACCATCCTAAATCTGGCAGTCACTGTGATTTTCATCATAGTTTTATCCTACTATTTGCAGCAGTTCGTTTCATTAGTACTTTTCAGTCTGTTTTAATAAGGAACACTTAAGTTGAAGAGGGAAAAGTATTCATTAAATGGAGCCTCAGGTTTCTGTGTTTTGATCACTGAGCAATATCAAAGAAATATTTTGGTTTTTCTTTTGGACCAAAGAATGTCTTGGTTTTCTTGTTTAAGATTTTTTTAAAATATATGTATCATTCTGTTTGAAGAAGCTGTCAATATTAAAAAGCAAAGCGGGAAGGCAGGTCTTTATAGAAAATATAAGTTGAAATTTTGGAATGCTTTATAAGGACTTCTTTCCAATATACTTGCAATATCACACAGCAGTTCTCATTTAATTTCTCATGGAAGGAAAAACAGCTCTAGAGTTTACCTGAACAGCTCTCACTCTTCTCATTTACACCCTTATAGAAGCCCTGTTGCCACTAAAACAATTCTATAATAAAAATTAAAATACTCAGAATGTCAGATGACACAAGGTAACCTCACTTAGTTTTTACATACCTAGCATTTACTCGTTGTCTGATCTGCATACTTATTCAGCCTTTTAAAGGTAAAAGCTCTCTGGGACAGTCACAGAGCCTTGTTCATTCATTTTGTCCTGGCCGATTATACTAAGTAATGGAGAGAAATATCTGCTAACACTAGCATGCCTTTTCTAAAGCTGCTTTTAAGAAATCATGACAACATACAAGCCTTATAAAAACCTGGATGAAAATCTCAATAATAATTTGTCTGACAAAACAAGTTTTTATTTTAATATACAAAGTCTCCCTCCTTTCTGGTGAGTGCATTGGCAAAAAGCTGCACATGCACAAGACGAGCAGGTGGAAAACATGATAGTACTGCAGTACACCTAATAATGTAATTTCTTTATGTGCATGTGCATCTATTTTTTTTACATTGCTTTTGCCAGACTTCCTCTTTCAGTAAAAAAGCGTTGATATGAATGTCTTAGCTCCTTTAATCAGTAGCTTTGTGAAAAATAGATTTACAAATTATTTTGACCTTCATGTCCCTGAGGTGGCAAGCCAGGCAGGTGCTTCCATGTTGGGAGCTGTTGAACTTCCCTGAACCCAGTCAGCTCATTTCTGGAACACATCCATGCTCGAACACGGATTCATGGAATTGTCAGAGTTGGAAGGGACCTCCAGAGATCATCTAGTCCATTTCCCCTGCTTAAAAGCAGGATCCCCTAGAGCACATCACTCAGGACTGCATCCAGGCGAGTCCTGAAAATCTCCAGAGAAGGAGACTCCACACCCTCTCTGGGCAGCCTGTGCCAGTGCTCTGTCACCCTCACCGAAAAAAAGTTTTTTCTCATATTTAAATGGAGCCTCCTATGTTCCAGCTTGTGCCCGTTGCCCCTTGTCCTGCCACTGGGAACCACTGAAAAGAGTCTGTCTCCATCCTCCCTCAACCCACCCTTTAGGTATTTGTAAGCGTTAATTAAAGCACCCTTCAGCCTTCTCCAGGCTAGAGTCCCAGCTCTCTCAGCCTTTCCTCATAGGGGAGATGTTCCAATCCCCCAGTCATCCTCGTTGGTCTCAGCTGGACTCTCTCCAGTAGGTCCCTGTCCATCTGGGGAGCCCAGAACTGGACGCAGTATTCCAGTTGCGGCCTCACCAGGACAGAGTAGAGGGGGAGAATGACCTCCCTTGACCTACTGGCCACATACATATTAGAGCAATAAAGGATCTATTTAAGTCACTTGTCCCTATCCTTGCCATTTTGAGTAGCTATTCTGTAAAATAGATACAACTGATCAAGTCTAGATTTTAAAGACCTGGGCCATGAATATTTCACTTTGGAATGAGAGACAATTCTTCAGTATTTCCTTGGAGTTTGTGTTATATTTTATGTAGAACCTAACCCTTTTTTTTTTTCTCTCATTTTTATACTATATCTTTCTGTTGTAACTTTCCTCCAGATTTGAAAATGATTGCACTTGCAAACTCGGTGGCAAAAGTCTCCTTGATTTAGAAATGACCAAGGCTTCACCTTCAACTTTGTCTGCTGAGTGACTGCTTCCCCATACTCACTGTATCAAACCACACATCCAGAGAAATCAGCTTTCCTGATTGCTGGAATAGTAGATAGGTCCTCCTACCAAAAAAAAGTCTTGAATTTTGGAGATATGTCTTTTTTGTCCTGCCCAATATGTTCTCACCCAGGTATCCCAAGCTGATACATGACTGATGGTTGTTTCTACGCAGTAGATAAAGTCTAATGGAATGCACATCAAATAACTTACATAATTTTGGACATGGTAGCCACTCTACAGCCAAACTAAATAGACAATGCTAAAAGTAGATTACTTCTAAAATTTCTTATTTACATTACAGTTATTCAATGACAGGAATAAATTTGTTTTTCTGTCATTGATGATAGCCCCACAGGTGGTAGAAGAACAAAGCTGATCCTGTTAAACTGTACTCACATTTTGCAAAATACTTAGATTTGAGAAGCAGATAAAAAATATAATACAATTTTACACAGTACTGCACCTTCTGTTCACACTGATTTTGTTGTTTCTTTTTTTCTTAAAAGCGTGTCTCATGTACTAAGAATCTTTGAATCCTTTTTCTTTCCCCAAAGTTTATGGAGTTTGCTTGGTTTATTTCTTTTTTTTTTTTTCATTCCCTTTCTTTCATAGTAGCAAAGCCACTATTATTTCAAGTAGCCTGAGGAAGTATTTTTTTAACAACACATTTTTGCTTTTATCCAGGGAAAATCTTTTTTTGTCTCAATGGTAATACTAGTGTTTTCAGTTTGGGAGTTAATCATGACTTCTCTTCTCAGGGCATCACATGGTGAGGTCTTTGTAACATATTAAAGGTTTGTTACTCCAGAATATTAGAGGTAAGAACTGGAATGATAAACCTTTTTCTTTACCAAATTAATAATGTGGATTTAATATTCCCTATGCGGCAGTTCTCAGTGTGTACAACACGAGCTGTCTTCAGCAGTCTCTGACAAATTCACGTCACAGAAATTTGAAAAGACAATGTTCATGGAAAGATCATGTTTTTGAAGGAATTTATTTATTTCAAATGTTCTGATTTACTATAGAAATGGGAAGACAAAACTCTCAGCACAAACTGGCCGAAATCAGTAGGAGATAAAAATCCCCAGCACTTCTGAAATAAATGCATAAGTCTGTGGTATACTTATATCTGTATATTATACACTATACGTAGTCATCTTTGTTGTGTTTTCCACAGATTTTTCAGAAATTATTTCTCACTGTGTCAGGGAAAAGAAGGGACTTTTATCAAGTCCTCTAAAAAGGTATATGAAAAGTTATAGTCTGTGGTGTATAAATTCACTCTGTATTTTTGTGGGTTTGGTTGGTGTATTTTTATTTTTTTTTTGCTTTTAACTCACTTCTATAGTTCCAAGGAAGATCTCTTTCATTTTCTTCAGATTTTTATGAGGAAGGGTAATCAAAACGCAGCACCAGGATTTTCATTTTTCTTGCTAACATAATTCTCACTTGATCTGCTTTCTGGGCTACGGATCCAAGGAGTTAATAGAGGAAAGATGGGCTGTATGCTGCAAACAAAAACATAGACTGAATCTTTATTGCATGTTTGGAGTAAGTAAATATTTATTCACTATCGATACTCAGTGGTTTTAGCTGTTTGTAAAGTCAAATACAATTGGTGCCAAAAATACGAATTGCTTCTTGAAAACTAATTCACCCTTTTATGGATTTTTTAAAATCAGTTTCATTTCATGACCATTTAAAAATGTCTGTTAAAACAAAAATGAAAAAATGAAACATTTATGCCATTAGGGAGGCCATTTTTAAGAGACTTATGACTTAGAAACCATTTATTTGGTTAGAAAATACCACTAATATACAGGCAGCTCTGGAAGGATTGTTGTAAAAGATTTAGTCAGCCAATACATTGCTTACTAAGTCAATTAACATATAATTTCATTGAAAAAAGAGTGGATAGGGCAAAGTCAGCCATCCTGCTTTCAGCTTGCAAGCAAAGGTCTGTTTTATAAAGTGCAGCTAAGTCACAGTCCTTCTGAAAAGTAGTTCCACTCTCCCAGGCTGCCAATATCCCTTGAATTTTATAAGGATGCTCTCCTTCCCAGTGTCTAGATCACTAATAAGGATGTTGAACCATATATTTCCCAGAACTGATTTCAGAAAAATTCCATTGGCGCTAAGCTGCTACCTGGACTTTATGGAACTAAACACAACCATTTCAGCCCAAGAGTCTAATTTATTTTTCATCTGTCGTATTCCATCCCATCAGTCATTGCCTTGCCCATTTTGGCTATAAGGATATTATGAAAAACTGTGTTGGAAGCCTTCTTAAAATGAAGGTAAACAACATCCACGACTGTCTTTTCCTCCACTAAGTAATTTTTTTCAGAGGGTTACTCAGATGCAATTCATGATTGTTCCAAATAACCTTCATGCGCCTATATTGGACCTCCATAAGGGCTGAGGTGAGGATGACCAGTGGAGAGCTCTCTGGATCCTCCTCTCTTTTCTTCTTAAAAATAGACATGATGTTTGTGTTTTTGAATGAAACTGTGACCTTTCAAAAATGATAGAGAGCAGCTTTTCAATGACATAAGCCATCTCCTTCCAAATTCATGGATGTACTCTATTGACCTTGTGGACTTTCCACACCAGAGAAGGTTTAGATTGGACATGAGGAAGAATTTCTTTGCTGAAAGGGTTCTTGGACATTGGAATGGGCTACCCAGGGCAGTGGTGGAGTCCCCATCCCTGGAGATGTTTAATAGTCATGTTGACATAGTGCTCAGGCATATGGTATAGTCAAGGACTGTCAGTGTTATGTTAATGGTTGGACTTGATCTTAATGTTTTTTTCCAACCTAGGCAATTCTGTGATTCTATATGTCCCACTTGCCTAAGTGTTCTCTAATTTTTTGTTCCTTTACTGTGAGTCATACTTCAGTCCCCTAGACTCCTCAATGTCCCTCAAGAAATTGGGAAGTCCAAGAATAGACCTTACTAAGAAATACAGGTGAGAAAACATTGAATACCTCAGATTAGATTCTCCCAACCCACAGAGAAACAGGTTTACATTTTCACAGAATCACAGAATTGCTGGAGTTGGAAGGGACCTCTAGAGATCATCTACTCCAACTCCCCCTGCTAAAACAGGGTCACCTAAAGCACGTTATACAGGATTTCATCCTGGTGAGTTTTGAATATCTCCAGAGAAGGAGACTCCACAACCTCTCTGGGCAGCCTGTTCCACTACTTGGCTATACTCATGGAAAAAAATTGTTTTCCTTACCTCAGGTCTAAACCTCTCTTGTAACTTTTATCTTTTTTTTCTTGTCCTCCCAACACATACAGCTATGAAGAACCTGGTTCTGTCTTCTCAATGAAGCCCTTGGAGACAGTAGAAGGCTGCTCTGAGATTCCCCACCCTGACTCTTTTCCTCTCCAGTGTAAACATGCAGCAACATTAAACTTTTTCTCCTATACTAACTCTATAAAACGTCTTTTTACATGAAACCAAGTTTCATTCATTCTTTCTCAACCTGTTCATTGTTTCTCTTGAAAGTAGTTGTATTTTCTGGATTTATTTTCCTATGATTATTTCTCATATAGAGAACAGGCATTTCTATGAATGGTTCTCTCATCCAAAATTTCTCCTTGCAGAAAAGAGACAATTGAACATGAGTATTTGTTATGACCAGTTATATCTGTTAATTATTGTTTTGTAAACAATGATTCACCTATATGTATGCATAGCAGTTCTATGTCAATTGCTGAGTTGAATTAACAATTACATGGCTGAACCTCCATGTTTTCCTCATCAATGCATAGCATAAAAATGGTATTATATTGGCAATGCGTCAGATTTTAAATTGGAAAAAATGAAATTTGAAATATTCATTTATTTTCATTGTCACAAAAAGGCACTTGTCTCATCGTGTGTTCTCCTGATGCAATCTAAACACTGTCTCAATGTTTTGTTGCCTCTCTCATGTGCATAAATTCCCAAGAGAAAACATTTAGTTCCATACCATCCATGTTCTAAAACATGTATTTTTCAACAGTAAGGGCAGTGTTCCTCTGAGAAGTCTGTAAATGTTGGCACTTGTCTACGTCAATTGAATAGTATGAACAAGCACAGTTTTAGATTATTAAGAGAATGGATTTTTTACATAATGCACTCTTTAGGGAAGGAGAAAATGTCTTAGAGTGAACTGATGCTTTTTTCTTGTTTCATGTTTCTTTAAGCTATCTGAAATCATGATGTATTGTTCCTGCAGTGTATATTACTTTTGAGGAGAAGAGACTGGGTTTTTCTGGTTTGGTTTGCTTTTTACTGGGAGGGAGCAGGTGGTAGTGTTGTTTCGTTTGTTTGTTTATTTTTAATTTACTTTTTTCCTAGGTTTTGTTTCTGGGTTCTACAGATAGAAATGAGTGGACAAATCAGGAGAGGAATTAATCATGGAAAAATTAATATTTGCAAAGATGTTATTGCTAAACTCAAATTTTTTAGTGTATAT
This sequence comes from Podargus strigoides, assembly GCA_028020825.1. Classification (NCBI taxonomy): domain Eukaryota; kingdom Metazoa; phylum Chordata; class Aves; order Caprimulgiformes; family Podargidae; genus Podargus; species Podargus strigoides. Next base: position 22,005,071 of record CM051621.1, on the reverse strand, counting down.
ATAAAAATATATTTTATGCAATATACATTATATGTATATTTTTTTGCATATATATGACATTTGTATGTTTAAAAAGCTGGTTATTGCCTGAATATCCAGACAGGCAGCTATTAGGTAGTCATTTGCAAAAATACAGTCATAGCTGCTTAAAAACCCCTTTGAAAATCTGGCCTTGAAAGATTTCATGTGTGAAGATTTGTGTCTTAAGGACATCAAAAGAAAGCTGAAGTAGTTTATAAAAATAATTAAGTACCCAGCCACTGACCCACAGGTAAAAGTTTATAGTCACTATTACTTTTGTAATAACATGGACAATTCAGTTCTATTTGAAAATTCTTGTTAACATTTAAGTGACCAGACAAATGAAACTCAGCCCATCACTTTTATGGACATATATTTACCTTCACAGATCACTGAGTAAATCCAGATTCTACATTTAAGTGTGTTTGCTAAAAACAGACTCCAAACTGCTTTTGAATGACTCAGCAGAAATGTACTTTTTAATGGCACTATATTGATCTTATCTGTATATCCTTCAAGAAAATCTATGTGTCAGGAAGCTTTGACCTGAATTTTCAGTGACAGCAGAAAATTATTTTCTTTTTTGTCCTCCCAGGCTCAGAAAAATCTGTAGGAGGGTGCCTTAGGGTTTACAAGATAAAATAACAAAGCCAGTGGTGAAGCAAATTTCAAAACATTTCAAATGTTGCAACAATGACTGAAAAACACATTCCAAACTCCTGGAGAGCACCTTAAACATTTCATGTAATGAATGTATTAGATATGGATATGTTTTCTAAGCATAGATACCTTATGAAGCAAAAGAAAGAAGAAAAGAGAATGAAATCAGAGCTAGGACTTTTTTGTCTTTTTTTTTTTTTTTAATTCTGATTACTAGATAACATTTATATGGTGATCTACATAATAAACGTGGACTTTTTAATATGTAAAGTATGACTAAACACATTGAGGGAAAATTATCTGGGTTCATTGAATTTAAAAAAAATAATAATTCTACTGCAACCATAAGCATTGAAAGGAAGACAAGAGAAAGAAAGAGCAGATAAATAAAAAACAAGCACCTTATGATTAAAAAAAAAAATAATAAAAATGCAGAAATTAAAAATCTCTATACCAAAATAAATGCAGCTTGCTGAAAGTACAATTAGCCTTAACATCACCTATAAGTGATTAGGTAAAGGTGTGCCTTCAACCAGTCAGAGTTGGACTTCAATTTGCTGTTCATTTTCACCTGTTCATTTAAGTAAATAAGAGGCATGTCATGAAACTACCTTTCTGGATGAAGTCCATGTGCTTTTCAAAGGTGACTCACTTAGCTTTCAGAATATGACACAAGTATTACAAATTGCTTTTATGTCATCTGAAAACTTCAGATGTGACAAGATGTGGCCTGTTCAATAATTATCATGGTAATTATGAAGACAACAAGTTTCTATGCTAAGATACATGAGGAACTGAAGGCTAGGAAGGTGTTTACTGGCCTCACCAATGCTGACTACAGAGGGACGATCACTTCCCTAGTCCTCCTGGTCACACTGTTTCTGATACAAGGCAGAGTTCTTTTCGCCTCCTTTGCTGCCTGGATGCACTGCTGACTCGTATTCAGCTGGCTGAATGAAACAAGAGAAGGGAGGAAGATATAGTGGGAAGGAACAAAGCTTTACTCCAGTAAAGTGATGGGGATATCTGTATATCTCTGATATATAAACTTTTGTTGGTCTTCTGGCACAACTAAAGAGTCATATCCGTAGCCTGATCATAGAGTCTGTTTTATCTTCCAGATTGTTAAATTCATCTAGAATTAATAGAAATTCAATGCTATTATATTTTTAAACATTATTCCATGTGCTGATATATATTCTGTAAGCTTCTTTCACTTAAAGAAAGGGGAAAAAAACATATAATACATAAAACCTCACTTATGGTCATGCATGAAATCCTTCTCCAAAACAGCCATTAAAACTGATTTAAATCATTATTTTCATAAAATCAAAATTGATTTTATGGCAGACTGAGGTAATTATATCAGCAGAAAGAGATATTTTATTTACCTTAATAAAGTGACTACAGAAACAAAGGTATATTTCTAGGTAGTCAGCCCTTTTAAATGTGGGGGCCTGTTATTTATTTATTTATTTTCCTGATTAATGTGAAGGGGCAATTGTCACTGTGAGATATGATGTGCTGAGGCCAGAGGGATTTGGTTACTCTGGCCATAACTCTTCATCTAGGTTACAGCCAGTAGTTAAAAATGGAAGGATGGAGTTTCTCCCATGATCCTGGCTCTCTCCTTGTGTTTCTGTTTTATCCTGCCATCTAGCATCTGATTAGTGTCTCCACTAATCCACACTTAAGATTTGGATAAAGTGACTATGCAAAGAAACTGTACAAAAAGTTTCAGTCCTGTATCTAAAAGTCCAGGCAACAATCCAAAAACATTCAATGGAGGATGTCACTAGAGATTTCCAAGGCAGACTATGAATACATCATTTCGTTTGGAAAGAAAATCTATAACATCTTTCTGCATTCTAGCTCATATGAAATGTTTGCTTACAGTTTAACAAAGTTTAAATAAAGAAATATCAAATTAAAAAAAAATACCCTTCACCGTACATTAGGTGAATTTTTAGAGCAGCTAAGAGATCTGCAGAATTTTTGTGATATCCCTTTCATTAGGCAGGAAAGCTGAAAAATAAAACTTTAACCCAATTAAAAAAACCTCAAAACTTATTCTGTATATTATGCTGAGTGTGTTTCCATTTAGTGCTTATCAGTGACACTTTTTTTCAATTACCTATTTACTATATGATCTATTAGGTATATTTAAAAGAGTATGTTACTGAATTAAATTTTAAGAGAATTGTATTACATTTGTTTGTTTTGAAAGTGGAAGGTCTAACTATAAGTTATATATATTGAGAGGCTGCAATAAGGTCTTCAGGCTGAACAACCCCAACTCTCTCAGCCTTTCTTTATAGGAGAGGTGATCTGATCATTTTCGCGGCCCTCATCTGGACTCACTCTAACCGGTTCTTGTTTTTATTGTGCTAGGGGCCCCAGAGTACACCAGATGGGGTCTCATGGAGATGGTCTAGAGGGGGAGAATCACCTCTCATCATTTGCTGGCCACTCTTCTTTTGATGCAGCCCAGGATACAATTGCCTTACTAGGATGCAAGTGCACATTGCTGGTTCATATCTAATTTTTCACCTACCAACATCCCCGAGTGCTTCTCCATAAGGCTGCTCTCAATCCATCCATTCCCCAGTCTGTATTGACACTAGTGATTGCCCTAATCCAAGTGCAGGACTTTGCACTTGGCCTTGTTGAACTTCCTGAGGTTCACACTGGTTCACCTCTCAAGCCTGTCAAGTTCCCTCTGGATGGCATCCCTTCTCTCCAGCCTATCAACTGCACCACTCAGTTTGGAGACATCTGCAAACTTATTGAGAGTACACTTCATCCCACTATGACACTGATTAATATATTGGCCAGCAGCAGTCCTGATACAGACCCCTGAGAACCACTGCTTGTTACTGATCTCTACTTGGACATTGAGCTGTTGATTGCAACTCTGGATCTGGCCATCTTGCCAATACCTTATCTATTTAACTGTCCATCTGTAAAACCTGTCTCTCTCAAATTTAGAAACAAGGATGTTGTATGGGATCGGTCAAAGGCCTTAAAGAAGATGCTGACTCTTTTTCTCCTTCTTGCTGATGTCTCACAGCCTGCTGACTTCCTCCTTTAACTCTTCCACTTGGTGACACAGCTCTTCAGCACCAGCAGAGCAACTGCAGACCATCTCTCCCAACCTCAGGGTGAAGCTCCAAGCACTCCCTGCAGCCTGCAACTTGCTGAGCTGTATCTATCATCCAAAGCCATGTCTGGGTTGAAGCCTCTTCACTGGCAGTGACAGCTACTCCAATAAGTGCTAGGAAATGTGCCCTTTGGTGTATCATGACCATTCCTTTGCAGATTTTGCTGCTGTTGCTAGTGAATTAGATAGAAATTCCCATGAAATTATGAAAGATTTTGGTTGATCTACATTAGTGGGTTTTGATTAAAAATGTAGGACACTTTCTCATATTTTTAACACTCCTTTTTTGAGAGTTTCCCATGTGAACTATAATAAAAATATTTACAGAAGTTTTACATTTCATGAAGATTTATGCTGCAGATAACTCCATCAGACCTGAGCTTATTTAAGCTTTTCATAAAGAATGTCCTGGGAGTTTCTATTATTTTTAAATATATTTCAAAGATCTTCAGCCAAACTTTAAACTGTAGCCAGATTGTACAAGTATTCTTTGAAAAACAGGTCATGTTTAAGTTCTGATTGTTTTGTTCTAACATTTTTGTAATGCTTGAGAAACAGAAAAGTTGTGTTGTTACATGTGCAACAAAGAAATGATTGACATCAGTGTTCATATTTGATACAAAGGAGGAGTTATGTACAGTGCAATTCACTTAACCTTGTCCTATAACTTTTAATCATGGCCTACTTATTGACTAAAGTTCTTCCATAAAGATTACAGGTGCATTTTACTTTCTGAACAAGTCACTGTGGACTGAAAAGGAAGTGGCACCAAAGGTAAGCTTGTTCAAGTAGGGTAAGAAAAAAAAAGTTGGAACAGTGAACAAGATAGAAGGTGGAGAAGAGTACTCCATTTAGAATTATATATATTTCAGGCACAAGCTTAGTAAAACTCATGATTTTTTACTTTGCAAAAAAGTCATGGAAAATGTTAGAATAAAAGCACACAAATTACCATTGAAATGCTATTCAGATTTTATTGAGACAATGGACAATGGATGTTGTAAGTTAATAGCTGAATGGAATGGAAGTTAATTTTATTATCTGTATTGTAGAATCTCTGCAGCTTTTTACCTAATATCTGATGGAGAGCACATGCCATTTGAGCTATACTATCACTGACTGTGGTGACAGACAACCAAATGCTCAGAAAAATCTGGGAGACCGTAAGGACAGAGAATAAAAGATAAATGAAGGTTTTACACTACTCTTCAAAAAACGGATGTGCCCAAACAAAGGTAAAACAAAGGGATAATCTCGTTAAATATAACATAAAAATCAGATTTCAAAAAAAAATATCAAAAACATAAGAGTTTGAAAAGAAATCTATTAAATGTAAGTATACCTTCAGATTGAACCCGTATAAAGTTTTTGCTATGTGATCCCCAAAGTGTACACAGATGAATAGAAGGATAACTGGGTGTCTGAAGAATGAATCCTTCCTGTAGATGAACAGACAAAAAGACCCCTGTGATTCTTCAGTCTGTAAAAGAGAAAGATTAAATACTACTCAATAAAACCTGGAGAAGTAGGCATTTCTCTTACCAGTAATACTATAGCTTGAATCTATCCAAATTGTTAAACAAAAATAAACATTTACTGATGCTTTATAGAATGTGTTGCTATGGCATGATGTGTAAGACTAAACTCTCTATAGAGGAATGATTCATTAAAGAGTATGAGGTGTGACTGTTTAAGTGCAGTCTCCTTCAGAAAGGTATTTGCTCTTGCACTCTCTTTCTTCACATTAACTGCTATAGATGTAGAATTTATTACCAAAGAGGATATCAATTAGTTTAACCTTTTCTTGAGATTTTGATGGTTTATGCAAGACTATTTGCATTTCAACATTCAGAAGTGCAGGAGAATGCACATTAGTTAGTTAAAAGCCATGGGAATTTACAAATTTAATTTAGCTGCCATATTTTTAACAAGAAAGTGTTCCATAAATGCAAAACATATAAAAATGGTGTTATGATACGTATACAGACAAAAATAACAAATAACCCAAGTAATAAAGTCTAAGCACCTAGAAATTCAGAAATAGCACATGTATTTTGAAGGAAATATCTTCACTTGTGGACGCGTACTTTCCAGTAGCAGCCTATTTAAGTCTCTGTCCCTGCTTCCACTGAGGAATTTAATCCTTTACTTATGTGTATTATTTTTATCAGAAACAAAGAAAGTTAAATAATCATGACCAGTAACAAAACTGCCCTCTATATTGAAGTCCTATCATTGCCTTCATTATCTATAGATTTTTTCATTGACCAACTTTTAATTTTCGAGTAACCAAGAGAAAGACAAATATTGCAAGATTACTCCTCTATAGTATGTCAGTATTGTGTCGTTCCATCCTGTATTCATCAAAGCTATTTGTTCTAGTGTAAATCTGAGCATTAAAGTTAAAAAACCCAATTAATTATGTTTTCCTGACTGAGAACAGCCCATTAGCTTTTTTCTCTAATATTGATTTGAAGACCTGTGTTATGTTAACACTTAGATATTATTTGTCCCTTATTATAAATTATGTTCACATAATTTTATTGAGTCTTTCTATAGTCTGAAGGGCAAGAATCCTATTACAAAACATGTCCAGAAATGTGTTATAAAAGTACAAGATAATAACTGAAAAAGTAATTATTCAGGAAACATTACCCTGGAAGATTTAAAATTAAAATGACCTTAGTAACAGGCCAAATGTTTGCTTATATTAATAAGTCACAAGTATGTATTGCTGAATAAACCTTCATAGTGGTACATTGTTTTTTCCATCTTTAAATATTCTCACTTAAATCAAAGTGAATAAAATTAAAAGAAAATCCCTGAAAAGAATGAGGCTATTATCAGTCATTGAGCTCATCTGAGTTCATTGGGGACAACAAATAATGCTATCTAATTAATTAGGATGACAGCAAACTGTGTGACACATTTCGTATGGCTGGCTGGTTTAACATTTTAAACCCTCTTGTTGATTAGAACTTGCGTGTTTTAAATAGAAAAGGATGTTAGACATGCCATCTGCTGTGTAACAGAGCTTCACAAAAAAAAATACACTGAAGTCTTGATAAGTTCACATCACCACAACAAGACAAATGCAGCATCTTATCTGATATGCTACGACACAATTCCAATTGTTTCTAAAATTGTTATTTTAATGAAGTTACACGTAAAAAAAACCCCTACTGTCAACATGATTCCTTTGTCAAAGTCTGACGTCATGTTAGTTAATAAAATGTCTCACTTGCAAATATTTTTTCTCTTCAAGTGAGTGCAATTGCATATCCTGAGATGGCACATCTTGTTTACAAAGTGCTGGTATGCAAATAATGATATAATACCGACTGACTACTATGCAGAGCTGTGATTCTAATTAGGTGCATATTCTGAAATAAATTTGTTAGAAAGCAATATATTTAAAAATGCAAGATTCTATTTCGTGCCTGAATACACTTATGTGGAAGTAGTGTACTTCTAGTATACTTCAAAGAGATTTAGTAAATGTGTGAAGGGGAAGTATACTGTTCATGAAGTCCAAGTATGCTATAATCAAGGTGGTTTTTTTTCAATGAATTATTTTATAAGTAACACTTTACTAGTATTGATATCCATATTATATATGGCTACAGAAAAACTGTATGCAATTATAAATTCTTGAGTTCTAATGGAATCAAATGCCAAAATTAAGTATTTGTACATAAAAGCGTTTGTGATTGTATTGGAAGAGTTATGTTGTTATGAAGCTATACAGAGATTACTTCTTTTTGAATTATATGTATACAAATATGCTTTCATATGCTTCCATCTATTTATTTTTCATTGTTTTAGGTATGGGCCTATTTGTCACTGGTTTTGGACTTCTGCTTTGACATCGCCTTGAGTGTTCTTTTTCATATTCTCAGGTGATTTTTGATGCATTCATGCATATCTTATTCAATAATTAATATATGGTTAAAGTTCTGGTAGCTTAACACAAAGGACAGGTCAAATGTCCGTGGAGCACAAATACTGTCTGGAATGAATGACTGTAACTGATACTAACCATGTAAAGAATACAGAAATTGCACCGTTTGACTATCATCTCATGAGGCACAATAAAAAGCTTTCCTTCACTTACAAACATAGAATCATAGAACATTTCAAATTGGAAGGGACCCTTAAGGATCATCGAGTCCAACTCCTTGCTCCTTGCAGGCCTTCCTAAAACGAAGTCATATGACTAAAAGGATCATTTAGATGTTCCTTGAACTCTGACAGGCTTGGTGTCATGACCATTTCCATGGGGAGCTTGTTTCAGTGATCAACCACCCTCTCAGTGAAGACGCTTTTCCTAATGTCCAGTTTGAACTTCCCCTGATGCAGCTTCATTTCATTTCCTCATGTCCTATCTCTGGTCACCAGAGAGAGGAGATCAGCACCTCCCTCTCTGCTATCCACCTTGAGGAAGTTGCAGGCTGCAATGAGATCACCCCTCAGCCTTATCTTCTCTAAACGGAACAAACCCAGTGACCTCAGCCACTCCTTGTAAGTCTTGCACTCAAGACCCTTCATCATTTTGGTCACTTTCCTCTGGACAGACTATCAAAACAGTTTCTCTTTGCAAACACAAAGAAAATCTTGTGCACACATACATAAAATCCTTTTATGGACAACTGATTCAGATTAACTGAGTTTGGTAACAGGAAGAATGCCATTCCTCTTAGTCCTAGCTACATAAAGGGAATCTACACTGACTGGGGGATACTGTGGGATCTCACAAAGGCACTAAAAAATACAGATAAAAGACTGTTTAACCAGACCCCCTCTGAAATGTTATTGTGTATGAGAGCTGACAGAACTAGGGTCAGATCTATAAAGGATGAGCAGTCCATAACATGCAGATTCTGTTTTAGGTTGTGAGATAGAACAGAGAACAGAAGATGGCACACAGTCTCACCTCACAAGATTCAATGTGCAAGGATTTCTCTGAGACCTTCGATTTCTTCGGAGTTTAAAGATATATGACAGATTGTTCACCACACTGAAAACTTGTTTACTAGATTACAACCTTATTAACTCTGACAAATATGAGAGGATGTTTATAACAAAAGGAAATTTCTGCAATTTTTCCTAGAACTGATGAAGGTTAAGAGCCTAAGGCATTTAAAGTTGGGAGACGTTTTTAGCCAACAAACAATAAGACAAAACAGAAAAAATTTCATCTTTACAGAAACAGTATATACAGGTAAAGATGCCGCATCAAGAGTGCATATGCACTGTTATATAACTTACATAAGCTTATGCCAAATGTTGTAACCCTAAGATGGAGGTTTTTTATGAATTGGAAGAGTACATTTTGGAGAGTCTGAGAAGACTTCCTTACAAATAGCAGTGAATGTATATAAGAAATAAAGGGCTCCTCTCCTACTTCATCTAGAAATCTTATTCACTCACTAACTCTAGCTGTTTCTGCTGTTTTCTTAACCAAAAATGACCTAAGAAACGAACAAAAAAAAACCAAATCCAAAATCCTTTAATGTTGACTTACTCAGTGTGGCATAACACATAAGTACTACATAAGAAAAACCACGTAGCTAATGCCTTCCTATAGAGTTTTGCAGTCATGGAAATGCTGAAAAACCAAGAAAACAAAAGAAAAGTAGAATTATGAAGCTGTAGCAAATGGACAGAATGGAATTGCAAGTCAGACTGTGAATCTGAGGACTGTGTCTTATTGACAATAAATGCAATTCTGAATAATGGATCCCCAGGATAACTCCCTAGACAGGGCACAGTGAACTGATTTGTAAGTTGGTAGTGACTTGGCTGTAGATGTACCTAAATTTTTGGTGCAAAACTACATTTTAGGGTTATTGTTCTGATGGTGGGGGAAGAAGAAAAAGGGAACAGAGCATAAGAAAAATAAACCTTTAAGTTCCTTATTCCTCTGAATAGTTCCAGAGAAAGTTATTTATGACAGCTCCAGTGAAAGAACCAGTCTGCAGTCTGGGAACCTTTAATATGCTTACTTGCATTTTAAAATTAATTGTTACTAAGTTCTGCCTGTATAAATAGTGTAGAGCACCTAGGATTCATGCTTTTCCTAGCAGAATAGTTCAAGCAGTATCCTATAGGAAGGCTCTTTTCTCCATTTGCTGTGAATTATCCTCATGGACCACCAAATTTGCTCCACTGATTTCATGGGAAGCTGAAATAGAGTCTTGTGAAGAAGAGTCTTGCATCTGGGTAAGAACAACCCCATGTGCCAGTATAAGTTCGGGGCTGACCTGTTGGAGAGCAGCGTAGGAGAAAGGGACCTGGGGGTCCTGATGGACAGCAGATGACCATGAGCCAGCAATGTGCCCTTGTAGCCAAGAAGGCCAATGGCATCCTGGGGTGTATTAGAAGGGGTGTGCTTGGTAGGACGAGAGAGGTTCTCCTCCCCCTCTACCCTGCCCTGGTGAGGCCACATCTGGAGTATTGTGTCCAGTTCTGGGCCCCCCAGTTCAAGAAGGACAGGGAACTGCTTGAGAGAGTCCAGAGCAGAGCCACAAAGATGATGAAGGGAGTGGAACATCTCCCTTATGAGGAAAGGCTGAGGGAGCTGGGTCTCTTTAGCTTGGAGAAGAGGAGACTGAGGGGTGACCTTATTAATGTCTATAAATATGTAAAAGGGTGAGTGTCATGAGGATGGAGCCAGGCTCTTCTCAGTGACATCCAATGACAGGACAAGGGGCAATGGGTACAAGCTGGAACATAGGAGGTTCCACATAAATGTGAGGAAGAACTTCTTCACAGTGAGGGTAACAGAACACTGGAGCAGGCTGCCCAGAGAGGTTGTGGAGTCTCCTTCTCTGGAGACATTCAAAACCCACCTGGATGCATTCCTGTGTGACCTGACCTAGGTGTTCCTGCTCTGGCAGGGGGATTGGACTAGATGATCTTTGAGGTCCCTTCCAATCCCTAACATTCTGTGATTCTGTGAAGTACAAGCTACTGTAGCCTGCTGAATATTATTTTTGCTGCTGTTTTTTATTTTTATGTCTGGGCTTGTCTTGGGCTCACATGTTTACAGCTTGTTTCAGATGTAATAAATATTGTCTAGCAGATGGCAATGGCCTTTTTTTCCCCCTTAACTTAGCCCTCTGAACACCAAATATAATAGAGCTACAACAAACCTGTATAATCACCTAGATACGTACATGTTCATTAATGCTAGGAGAGGCTATTGTGTAAATGTCTAAGTCAAGATAGTGGAAATTTAGCTGGGAACTAAAGACAAGTCAACTGACTATATAAAGCGGATCAAAACCCAGGAACTGAAGGTCCCCACCACCATTTTCACACTTCTCTGGTGAAGAACTCTAGCTCTGAACCTCCTGCTCCTCCCTGCTGGAGGAAGGTTAGAGCCGCTGGACCTAGGGCCCAGAGGCAAAATCAAGTAAAACATGCAGATACTAGGAAGTTGTCAAATAAAAACTTTAGTTAGAATATTATTGAGGTTTACATTTGTTTATTAGATAATTCAGACTATGAGTGCTAGTGTTATTGTGATTGGACTTATAATAGCTGCTTGTTGCAATTTGATTATACTGTTAAGACTTTAATTAGACTAACAATAATTTCTTAGCTCTATGTGTAAAGTGTGTTCCCTGTACACCTTACGTTGTCCATAACAAAACATCCAATATAATGTTGCATTCACATAAAGCACACTTCTGGGTTGAAGTCTCTATGTTAATCTTCATTTTTAGGATCTGGGAAGCCTGAATTTATCTATAGTACCATACTTTATCTCCTATTAAATAATTATTTTTCTTTCCTATTAACTGCCCTACTTAAGACAAAATTAAATTATATGGAGTCACTTTTTTTGAGGAATGATAGCAATAAAAATTTGTGAACTTACTTTTGAGTCTCTCCTGGTATAAGTATCTTATGGAAAATTATTTTGATCACATCCATGATTGCAAGTTCAGTTCTGCCAAAGCTTTCAGAACACGGCTAAGAATCTCAAAACCTGTTCCCAAATGTCATGAAAATACAATGGAATGTAAGACATCCAATTGTGTACCTTTTGTAAATCCTTATGAAAGCAATTTTATAACGGGAAAGATAAACTTAATTTGCTGACTTCATTCAGTTTTGGCTCAGGAAAACTTTTTTTTTTTGGTATTCTTTCAGTTTCTATTTTGCCTGTGTCTGTGTCTCAGCTACACATTAATGTAACTATCAAATGACAAGCTTCTTTCTTCTTAAAAATACTTAAAGTTAGTAACTCAGCTTTTTATGTAGTGCAGCTGCACAGTGTGGACTGCCATACTGTGACTCCATCTTTTCCCTATCTCATTGCTCAGCATAAAAAGGCAAAAGCACACAGATGAGCCATTAAATGAAATAAATGTGTAATCGTCAATGGAATTCCTTTCAAATTATATCTGAGTAACTGTCATCAGAATCCTGTTATGGGGACTTGAAAAGAATTTACAAAAATCCCAAAATTACTTGAAAGAGTATTGACTAGTGGGTAGATGAAAAATGTGCAAGAATTGGTTCATTATTTATTTAGCATTTGCCGCTGTTTTAAGATTCTTGCATAAACCATTTTTTTTATGAAAATGAGAAGTATTTCTATTTTCTGGGTGTTTTTTCCTTTGCACCGAAGACCAATATAAAACCACTGAAGTCTTAATTTTGTGTTGTTTTGCAAATAACGAGGACACTGACTAACACTCAATTGTTATAGTTTCAAAAGCTGAATCTGGACCTCATGTATACTCTTAAGTCACAGCAAACGTAAGGTGACATAACTTTAAACTTTTAAACTGTACCTTACAATAAATCATAGAATCATAGAATCACTATGGTTGGAAAGGACCTCCAGGATCAACAAGTCTAACCTTTATCCCGTCATCTCCCTAATGACTAGACCATTAGACCACGGCCTCAAGTGCTTCATCCACTTGTTTTTTAAACACCTCCAGGGATGGCGACTCCACCACCTCCCTGGGCAGCCTGTTCCAATGTCTAACCACCCTCTCAGTAAAGAACTTCTTCCTAATATCCAATCTAAACTTCCCCTGACGTAACTTGAGGCCATTTCCTCTTGTCCTGCCATTAGCAATTTGGGAGAAGAGACCAACACAGGCTTCACTACAACTTCCTTTTAGGTAGTTGTAGAAGGCAATGAGGTCTCCTCTCAGTCTCCTCTTCTCCAGACTAAACAACCCCAGTTCCCTCAGCCAGACTCCATAAGGCCTGTTTTCCAGACCTCTCACCAGCCTCGTTGCCCTTCTCTGGACTCGCTCCAGCACCTCAATGTCCTTCTTATCCTGTGGTGCCCAGAACTGGGCACAGTACTCAAGGTGTGGTCTCACAAGTGTCGAGTACAGGGGCACGATCACCTCCCTACTCCTGCTGGTCACACCATTTCTGATACAGGCCAGGATGCCATTGGCCTTCTTGGCCACCTGGGCACACTGCTGGCTCGTGTTCAGTCAGCTGTCAACCAACACCCCCAGGTCCTTTTCTGCCAGGCAGCTTTCCAGCCACTCTTCCCCAAGCCTGTAGTGCTTCATGGGGTTGTTGTGGCTGAGGTGCATGACCTGGCACTTGCCTTTGTTAAACCTCATGCAATTGACCTCAGCCCATCACTCCAGCCTGTCCAAATCCCTCTGCAGAGTCTCCCTACCGTCAAGCTGATCGACACCCCCACTTAATTTCGTGTCATCTGCAAATTTACTGAGGGTACATTCAATCCCCTCATCCAAGTCATTGAAAAAGACATTAAACAAGACTGGCCCCAAGACTGAGTCCTGAGGGACACCACTTGTGACTGGTCTCCATCTGGATTTAACTCCATTCACCACAACTCTCTGGGGTCAGCCATCCAGCCAGTTTTTAACCCAGCAAAGAATCCACCTGTCTAGACCACAAGCCACAAGCTTCTGCAGCAGAATGCTGTGGGAAACAGTGTCAAATGCCTCACTGAAGTCCAGGTAGACAACATCCACCGTTTTTCCCTCATCCACTAGGTGGGTCACCTGATCATAGAAGGAGATCAGGTTGTTTAAACAGGACTTGCCCTTCATGAACCCATGCTGGGTGGACCTGATCCCACTGTTGTCCTGCACTTGCTGCGTGACCTCCCCCAAGATGAACCATTCCATAATCTTCCCCAGTACTGAGGTCAGGCTGACAGGTCTGTAGTTCCCCAGATCCTCCTTTCTGCCCTTCTTGTACATGGGCGTCACATTGGCAAGTCTCCAGTCATCTGGGACCTCACCCGATAACCAGGACTGCTGATAGATGATGAAGAACGGCTTGGAAGTTCCTCAGCCAGCTCCCTCAGCACTCTCGGGTGGATCTCATTCCGCCCCATAGACTTATGGGTGTCTAATTGACCCAGCAGGTCCTTGACTACTATTTCCTGGATTATGAGGGGTTTATTCTGATCTCCATCCCAATCTTCCAGCTCAGGGGACTGAATACCATGAGGATAACTGGTCTGACTGTTAAAGACTGAGGCAAAGAAGGCATTAAGTACCTCAGCCTTTTCCTCATCCTTGGTAACAATGTTCCCCCTCGCATCCAATAAAGGATGGAGATTCTCCCTGGTTCTTTTTTTATTGTTAATCTATTTGTAAAAACTCTTCTTATTATCTCTATCTTATCTGTATTATCTATCACATTAGCTTGTATTGCCTGTGAGATAATAACATATACAGAAACAAGTAAAGCAGTTCAGCTAAACCAGTTGTTTGTCTCCAAGTTAAGACAACTCAATTAGATGTCTATATATGGTATCCAGGCTTCTATCAGCTAGTCAATACAACTAATGGGGTTGAAGGATTTATTTCACTAAGTAGACACTAATATCTTATCAACTCAATTGCACTCTAGTGATTGCATTATCAAAAAGCACAGTGCCAGACCCTAAACACAAACATCTAGTACCATCTGAGATGCTGTATAATATCCTATAACTACCTGATGGTCCAGAAGGGCAATGGTCTTCTATACATTTTGTGTCAGATGAGCCATTCTCACATTGATGCCTGAAATAACTTAAGGCATCTCAAATTGCATATCTATCAACTGAATGAACTGCATGACCTCTCCTGTGACAAATTAATCATGACACATTTGGGTGAGGCGAGGCGGTGGAGTTGCTCTTTGCGTGAGTGAGCAACTAGGGTGTATTGAGTTCTGTCCAGGAGCGGATCAGGAGAAAGTTGAGAGCTTGTGGGTGTGAATTAAGGGGCAGGCTGGCATGGCTGACACTGTTGTGGGTGTCTATTACAGGCCACTGGATCAGGATGAGGAAGTTGATGAGGCCTTCTACAGGCAGCTTGTAGTGGTCTCGCACATGCAGGCCCTGGTTGTCATGGGGAAATTTAACTACCCTGATATTTCCTGCATCAGTTGTTGTACTGACTGTTCAGAGGACTGTCATACCTCTGTTACACAGTTGTTTTTCTTTCTATCAGTCTACCTATTACATAAAGAAATGGAAAACAAGACTTTATTTCTTCCTGCTATAGCACTTCTGAGTGCACAACTTCTTTGAAATTCTCCTTGCTCTCTGCCATTTTTTTTTTCCAGTTGCAACTCAATTCTTTGTCAGCTCCTGAAACATCCTGAAATAACCGTAAATACTGAGTATGTCTTCAAGATTTTTTTTGTATTTGTAATTACTAATGCATTTAGCTAGGTCATTAGTTCCATAGTGGTAGTACTTGGTACATCTAAAGGAGGTACTTTATGTCTCTTCTCACTCATTATCCAGTTTTCAGAATGATCCAGAGAAGTATCTAGATTGATTCTGAGAGTGTACTTTATAGCTTTAAAATGCAATAGACTTCAAAGAATAGTCTTGTAGACAGAAACAGCAAGAATACAACATTAGTGTAGAGGAGGGTGGTAGAAAAGAGTTGTAATTTACATAGACATGTACATATAAGACCTCAGTATATAGACTTTATAAAAATTTTCCACCATTGGGAAAAAAAAAAAAAGAAGCAGCACTTTAGCTTCAAAAGGGCCTCCTTTACAAGGAAAACCAGAGGCATCATTATTATGATGAAGATAATCCTCCTAGAAGGCATTTCCAAAGAAGTCCACTTGGAGACATGCAACACAGTTTGTTCAGGAATTACTTTACCATATGCAGCAGTTTTGGGGACTTGACACTTATTTCCTTTCTTCACCAAGGAGAAACCTGTTTTTTACAATCTATAAAATATAAAACAGATCTACTATTATGTAAATAGTATCTTATTGATTGGATTTTTGACATGGGATGTGAAAAATTGTGTATTTAAACCTTTTCATCATTGCTTTTGCATATTGATATATCTTCTTGTTTCAACACATTTTTCTGGACTGTTTTTTACCTCTTTGAAACTATCTTAATTGAAGTTGAAGTAGAATTCTCCTGAGAAGTTTCAATTTCAACTGAGCATTATTTTTTGATCACAGCATTTTCAGGGTAGGCGGTGAGTGGTGGAAATAGCCAATAAATTGTCTGCAAACAGATTGAGAATCCATTGCTTTTATTACCACTTTTCATCCAGTTACCAATTCACACTGCTTCACCTGTCCAACTAGAATAAATCCTAGAATCTCAAGGAAATAAAGACTTTTTTTGTGATTTAATTTATTGCAAAACTGAGTCTTGATTTATTGACATTCTTGTCTGTTGGCAAGGGAAGCAATGTGTAAAAGAAGATTCATCTTACATCTGACATATGAATACAGTTGTCAAACAACTGGCACTGTGTGTTATGCATCCACTGGGTTTACTTTAGGGGAAGAAACAGCATAAGGAAGAGAAGGCTAAGTCATTTTGCAGTAGGACCTGTAAGTTGTTACCATAGGTAGGTGACATTTAGAAATTTTGAACACTTTATTCATTGTAAAACATTGTATGGTAAATGGCAGGTATTTTTATGTTGAATTTAAGGCCTCAGGAAACTGGATCAATTACAAATATGGAGCTGACCTGACAGGAAAATGTGCTAAAGTATAGTGAGCTTAGAGCTAATATAACCACAGTAAAATTAAAACTTAAAATAAACCAAACTAGCTTATTAAAATAAAATGTAGGGAAAAAAAAACCCACATAAAAATCTTATATTGTTGTACAGCAAATATGAAAATATTAATATCTGATTAGTGTGGTGGGTTGATCACCAACAAATAAGTATCAACCAGCTTTTCCCTCACCTCCCATCTAGCAGGACAGGGGGAGAGAATCAGATGGGTAAAAGCCAGAAAAAAACATGGGTCAAGATAAAGACAGTTTTATAACTGAAGAAAAAATAAGAAAAGAGATACAAAGGCACCTACTTGCCACCTGCCACTAGCAGATTCATGCCCAGTGCCCAGCCACATACCCATACATACACACCTGCACGTGTGCACACACACACACAGAGTTTTGCTACTGGGCACAGTGTCATACGATTTGAAATATTCTTTTGTTTTGCTAGGGTAAGCTGTCACAGCTATGCCCCCTCCCAACCTCTTGTCTTCCCCCAGCCTACTCTGTGGGGTGAGTGGGACAGAATAAGAAGCAGAGAAAGCCTTGGTGCTGTGCAAAAACTGTTCAGCAATAGATAAAACATTGGTTTGTTATCAACACTGTTTCAGTCATAAATCTAAAACACAGCACCACACAGGGTGCTATGAAGAAAATTAACTCCATGTCAGACAGACCTAGTACAAATAGAAAAAAAAACCAAAATAGAACCAAAACATACAGCTCTGTTGTTTTTCCATCTATTTTATAATAATTTAATAAATTAATTGCATGGAATGGAAAGGCCTTCTTCATATGTGAAATAGTTATTTTTAGTAGCCTTAGTCAAATATCTGCATTTTGATGGCTGATGGATTCTTTGTGATCCTCAGCAGAGGAAAGATGTGCAGAGATGCATCTTTTATGTCAATCAATTTCTTTAACATTCATAATTTATCTGAAATGTAATGAAGGTAAAATACTAACTTGATGTCCCAAAGAAAATATTTTATTATAGGCAATATGTAATGTGGCCAAATGTTCCATTAACTGCCATCTGCATCAACATATTGTCAGCCAGGTGCAAATGCTCAGCTGGCAAATCTGGCAGCCCATCTTCTAGTTTAGTTTAACAAAAAAAGTGGTTTTCTGTCACTCTGGGAACCTTATTCTGCTTAATGGAAACTCTTAGCATTTCATCTTTCCAAAACTTTTAAAAATGACATTTCTTTCCTTCTTCGCTTTCACACATTTGTCTATTTCCTGAACGTCCACTTCCATAAAGTGTTCAAGTAACATTAAAAGATCTTTCCAGCTCACAAACACGTCTAGTCAGAGTTCATAAGTTTTATGGAACAAAGTTTCCAAATGGCAGGGAATAGCTAAAATTCAACACTGATCTTTGAAATACAGCAGTGGAGGAGGTAAATATTTTTATGTTGCAATGACCTCAATTGGACTTACTGTGTAGTCTAAAGATAATACTCACAATGTCCTTCTGTTTATGTAAAATGTTAAATTCTTGCGATTGACAAACAGAAAAACACCTCATATGCGAAGCCAAGAATTTACTATTTGTCCAATTTATGTTTTAACAGTCGTACAGTCTGAATCATTAGTCTAGTTACCAGTAATATATGTTCACAGTCCAAATCAACATGGGCAAACCTCAATAAAACAGTTAAAAATATTTCACAAAAGCTTTCCTAGGCTATTGATGTCTACTGGGCAGGGGTGAGAAGGTTTCACTGCACCATCCTGAAAGCTTCTCAGGAGACCTGCAACATCACTGACAACAATTATTTCCTTCCCTTTACAGCAAGATGCAAGATATAGGTGTTTTCTTCCTTTTCAGTCTTGGGATCTACTCATTTTCCTGCATTTTCTTAGTGCAGTCTGTCTATATATTCTTTCTTGTCATTGACTCTCATTTATTTGGTGTTTCAGTACTGTTTGCATCCAGCCAGTGAAATTTGAAAAAAGACCTATTTCAATCATTTTCAGTATGATATATCTAGGACCAGTTTATTATGTGTTCAAAACATGTTCAGGAGCTAACATTTTTTATAAGAATTCTAATCTCTCTCATGCACACACACACCACTTTCAAAGTTTAATTTCAGCACTTTGGCTTAGATCCAGCTCTGTATTTTGCTCCATTGTGAAGATTTTTCATTGATTTTTAAATTGTAGTCTACATATTATACAAAACTATATACAAAATATATTATATTCTGTGTTATTTAAATACATGTATTATGGATCACATGCATCTATATAATATTTTCATATATTTATTATGTTAACCAAGAACATTTCTGTAAAGCTGGAGTGTTTTTACATGAGGGTAGTATAGTCATACGGATTTGAAAAAAAACTATAGAACTGTATGTATTACTGTGTGTTCTCCTCTTCATTATTACAATTACAGAACAAAAAAATTACATAGGCTGGTTTAAGGCTTTATTACTGGTTTTAACTACCAACTTTAACTTGGTTTGTGGAAGAACTTTCCATAGGCCAGGATACCATTGTGCCACAGTTTGGCTCTTCTAAGATTGCCAGTTATAAATATGATTTACAGTGTTATCTTCCAGAGTGAGACACAGGCATCTAAGAATAAAGATTTTTGCATTTATGAAAATGTCTCTTTTATTATAAACTGCAGAAAGAAAAGGGAAAAAGTTGTCAAATTAATAATTTCAAATAAAATATGATTTATATTTTCTTTTCAAAAGTAATGACAAGTAACGACAAGTAACTATATTTATTTCTTTTGTTGACATAAAACTTTGAAAAATGTAAGAACAGGATGAGAAAAGATAATAGCAAACAGAGGACAAAAAATTGGTAATCATACAAAGGAAGCATACAAAGGAAGATTTCAGACCTCTCCATCATCAGAGAATAGTAACAGCCCAATGCAGAAGGCATAAACATACCTCAGACAGGCTGTGGCCATTCAAGCAAAACCAGACAGAAGTCCTCTGCTGACAAAAGGTAGTTCTAACCACATATAAAATATGATTTTGTAAGATAAAGCAAAGACTGTAAATAAAACAACATTATAAAACACATACTTCTGTATAATGTTATCCAGACAAAACATTAAACAGTAATTCTGCACTCTAATAATGCTTGACAAGAGCCAACTGTTTTCATGGACCTCACTTTACATTCCCCTAAAATCATCATATTGTTTCTATTTGATGTCTTATAATGGAGGAAGTGTTGACAGCTGAAGGCAATTCGATAGTGCAAGCTGTCACTGGAAAAGACATGGAAAATGCTACTACAGAACAAACATATATGCATATGCACACACACACACAAATAATGAACCTTTTTAGTATAAGGTTTAGCAAAAATTACAACTTAGAACTAAAAATTCTGCATATTTATATTTAAATCTCACTGAAACTGAGGTAAACTGAATTATCTGTAAATGGAAACTCAAAGAACTGGCAGAATTCACTCTGTAATGTTCTAATTCAACTATTGTGAATGACAGGCAGGTGCAAGGACTACGAACCTCATTTTAGTATCAAGGATCATGTCTTCTCCAAAACAATATACTCTACTGGCACTATTTGAAACTGGTTGATTGACCAGTAGGACATCCCTGGTAGATGTAAATAACCTGAAAAAAGGCAAAAAAAGAAGCAGCAACAGCCACAGTGATGGCTGTGAAACTATCTGAACATTATTTTCTGAAACCTAATTTAAGTTTTAATCCTGTGAGTGCAGTCTCTTCCAGAAAGGTTCTTGTAATTTCTAACATATGTTTTTTTTCAAGCAGCACTTACATAAGTGTGCAGTTGATACTTGGTGTAGTTACACAGCATTAAATTATGTACGATAGTCAAGAGGTTTGTCATTGCTGTTGCTTTAAACTAGAAAATATAAATTAATTGAAACCAACATGCTTTAAGCTAACAGGACAATTCCCAACAAACCCTAATGAGGAAATAGCCGTGTTATTTTCTTTCCAAAATCAAGGAAAATTTTGCTTTTTTATGCTCTAAATGCTGTGATCAGAATGTTCATACTTAGCACGATATCCCTATGTTCAAGTGTAAGATTAAAAAAAAGTAAGCTAATTCATTCGAGACAATGAAAGTTCAGTCTGTTTCTGGTAATGTTTATATTAAAATTTCGACTCACTTTACTGACACAAGATAAAGTCTTCTAAAACCTTCAACAAGATTTCCACTCCTTTTGGAAATGATTAATTTGAATATTAATCTGAATATTATATTTTAATCTGGAAGTAGTATTCTGATTGTGGTTTTCATATCAGCAACATGAAAATACCACATGCCAAAGAGTTTCATTTCTTCTCATTTCGAAGGAATCCAAAAAATACAAGGAACGGAAAAAAAATAACTAGATTATTTTAAACCACTTACATGGATTAGAATGAATTTGGTTTGAGCTAGTGCTGAAGATTTGAGTGATTTCTTGTCACAGTGGAAAATAAACACCAAATAATGTGACTCTTACTGAGCAGACCAAGTAGGTAATGGGGACTGTAACAGAAAAAACCTTTCCCCTCCACAAACATGCACCATCTGCTATCTCACCACTGACCACTCCAGCAACCCCACGGGATGCTCTGACCAGGCTCCATTTCTGGATCTGATGGCCACTTGGCTCTGACACCCAATGACTCTACCTCAAGCACCAGCCTCATGTCATGGCCCATGCCCATGTGACCATGTTCCTCCATGCTCTGTCTCAGGTGGTCTTTCAAGCCAGGTGTCAGCACAAGCCACCAGCCAGGTCAGTCCACAATACTTCTGTGATTTACTTTTCCAGTAGTTTCAGTTATAACTCTTTGGTTAGCTGTTGTCCTGTGATCCACACTGTGGCTCCTTACTCTGTTCTTGTTTGCATTGTATTATTCACCTTGGCTCAGCACACTTACCCCATTTGTGTTGAACTCAGCTCCTGGCCAAGGTGATCCTATAATTCTGCAGATTCAATTGCTGATTTATGAATTTGATGTCAACAAACTCTCACTGACTGTAAATATTTTGGATGAGACTGAATTAGTTCCTCCTTGATATCTCAGAGCAGCAGTACTGACATGTACTTCAAACAATTTTGTGAAAAATAAAAGCCAATGACTAGGAAGCAGTTGAATCTGTAATCACATTAAATATTTAAAATATGACCTGGCTTGACCACCCTTTTGAACAAGAAGATCTGTTTTTGTCCAGTGTTTACATAACTTTTATCCGCAGTGTCCAAGTAATACTGAATTGTGAATAAATGTTTAACCCCATAGATAAACTAAATATTCTATTTGTTTCAAACACTGGTTTCTTTTTACCAAAGAGATGCTTTTAAGAATAGTTTCACTTTCAAAAATTATTTATTTTTTATTTTTCGGTATATGTAGCCATATTTATTAATTCAGAATAACCTCCAAATCAAACATACAAACACAAAGATGAAGGTGTCTTCACTCACAGTTCTGCAAACTCAGTCTGAGATCTGACAATGCATGCGCATTGTTCCTTTTTTGCCTATTGCTTTCACTAGCAAGCTGTGAAGATCAATAGAGGCTCTCAGTTGTCTATCACCAATATGCTGTTACATCTTGTTTTCCGTCGAAGTTTTAAACTATGAACAAACAAAAATGAGTTTCTTATCTCTGATCTGTGGTATGACATGCCAGCCATTACAAAATGTTTTAATTTCTTATTTAAGTGGCAGACAAGTACCACTGATTCTGAATACAAACTGGAGGACTGATTCACAACTGTATCCAGAGAGTAAAAGTTGACTGAATCCACTGAGTGTAGGCCTAATTTCTGAACAAGAAAAGGAATGTTTTTTTGCTTCTCTAGTTTATTGCAATTACTTGTTATAAAACAGGTAAAAATACAATTTGGAAATTGGGATTGTCCAGCAGTATATTGGATAGACTTCAACTTCATGAGGCTGAAATGTGTGTTTTTACTAGCAGTATCTTTTTCATAGAAATGTCCTCTGAAAGGACATTGCCCCAAAGGACAGATCTCAAAAGTAATACCAGGGCTGTTCATAGGAACTGTTTTGTAGCCACACTCCAAACATGATCCACTGAAGGGAAGAATTGCTGAGTATTTGCTGAGTAAATGCTGCATATTTTGCATATGTTTGTCTTCCAGTGGAGAATGTATAAGACTACAATAAGTAGACATAGGAAAAAATTAATGCCCTTGTATTATGGCCTAAAGAACTGTAAAATTTAATGATTATATACTAAATGTTTTTATATGTGCATAGTGCCTGATACCAGAGCATAATGCCAAACTATTATACACTGTATCAAGGAGAGAATATTTCCCTTTTCTTCACAGCTGCAAGCATTCTCTCTTGTACAAGAGGAAGGGTGTATTTTCAGAACTTTCTCTCCTTGAAAGCACAGTGTCTTCCTTCACATTCAGTCCAGAAACTTAACGATTTCTTGTCTTCTGAAAAGCATTTTACACTTGGTATGTTTTATTCAGTAGAACTCACTTTACAGAATGAGAAATAGCATGCAAATAATTATGTATCTAAGACTGTATCATGGTTCTATCACTGCGAGGCATGGTGTATTCTCACTGACTCTGGTTTGATTCACAGTGTAACTAAGATGATTGCATTTCTATATTTACAGCGTATCAGTAGTAGCGCTTTGAGATCTTTCTTGAAATGAAAAGTGTTACATATAATAAATATGGATTATAACTTATTCAACATAGTATGTTATTTATCTTAAATGTACTCAGCTTTCTTAGCAGCAGAAGCAAGTACTTATGTTGGGTCAGTTCTTTATTTTTTTCATATGCAGCAAATCCAATACCAATCCACACATTTTTGTGCCCCACCATTTTGTAATGATAGATCTCATGCATGTACGTTTGATATAATTTAGTCGTCATCTTAGTATTTTCCAGATACAGTAGAAATGAATGAAATGATGTGCTTATAATACACCAATAAAAATTAAAAGCAAGCAAAATATATATATATATGTACTTTCCTGGTATGGAAAAAAAAAGTAGTTCTTTCACTTTAAAAAGGATCATTAAAGTTTAATCAACTCCTGCTGTTTTAATAGAAGGACTATTAAAATAAGGAAGTATGAATTAGATGATGGTAGAGCGGTAGATGTGGTTTATCTTGATTTCAGTAAAGCATTTGACACTGTCTCCCACAGCATCCTCGTAGATAAGCTGATAAAGTATGGGTTTGGTGATCAGGTAGTGAGGTGGATTGTGAACTGGCTGAAGGGAAGAAGCCAGAGAGTTGTGGTCAATGGGACGGAGTCTAGTTGGAGGCCTGTGACTAGTGGAGTCCCTCAGGGGTCGGTACTGGGACCGGTGTTGTTTAATATCTTCATCAACGACTTGGATGAGGGTACTGAATGTATCCTCAGCAAGTTTGCTGATGACACCAAACTAGGAGGAATGGCTGACACACCAGAGGGTTGTGCTGCCATTCAACAAGACCTCGATAGGCTGGAGAGTTGGGTGGGGAGAAACTTAATGAAATTCAACAAGGGCAAGTGTAGAGTTTTGCATGTGGGGAAGAACAACCCCATGTACCAGTACAGGTTGGGGGCTGACCTGCTGGAGAGCAGTGTAGGGGAAAGGGACCTGGGGGTCCTGGTGGACAGCAGGATGACCATGAGCCAGCAATGTGCCCTTGTGGCCAAGAAGGCCAATGGCATCCTGGGGTGTATTAGAAAGGGGGTGGATAGTAGGTCAAGAGAGGTTCTCCTTCCCCTCTATTCTGCCTTGGTGAGGCCACATCTGGAGTATTGTGTCCAGTTCTGGGCCCCCCAGTTCAAGAAGGACAGGGAACTACTTGAGAGAGTCCAGCACAGAGCCACAAAGATGATTAAGGGAGTGGAACATCTCCCTTATGAGGAAAGGCTGAGGGAGCTGGGTCTCTTTAGCTTGGAGAAGAGGAGACTGAGGGGTGACCTCATTAATGTTTATAAATATGTCAAGGGTGAGTGTCATGAGGATGGAGCCAGGCTCTTCTCAGTGACATCCAATGATAGGACAAGGGGCAATGGATGCAAGCTGGAACATAGGAGGTTCCACATAAATGTGAGGAAGAATTTCTTCACAGTGAGGGTAACTGAACACTGGAACAGGCTGCCCAGAGAGGTTGTGGAGTCTCCTTCTCTGGAGACATTCAAAACCCACCTGGACATGTTCCTGTGTGACCTGACCTAGGTGTTCCTGCTCTGGCAGGGGGATTGGACTAGATGATCTTTTGAGGTCCCTTCCAATCCCTAACATTCTGTGATTCTGTGATTCCGTGATTCTGTGAATTACATGGCTTTAAAGAAATCATGTTTCAAACATGTTTATTTGGCTTTAGAGGACAGACCAATTTATCCTGGAATGTTGGTGTCCAATGTGAAAAGAGGGTTCATTGAGTATGACTTTCTTCGCAACTTAATGCAGCTCTTACAATGATAATACTGCCAATATGTGTAATGATTTCTTCCAGCCAACACATTTTTAGTGTAAATAAGCAGAATATATTTCACCCGTTTGAATGAGTAGAATGAATATATTGCATTTTGGTAATTATCTCATAGCTGGTTTTAAGTCTTTTGACTACATTTTCATATTAGCAGATGCAATTTATAAAGCTTTTAAGCTTGTTACCAGAAGGGATGCAGCATAATCTAGAACTGCCTTTTCTAAATGAAAAATCTTTAATCCAGTTCTCTTATCAGATCTGAAGGACAGATGAGGTAGGACTAGGGGAAGCATCCAGAAAAGAAAGACAAGACAATGTAAGAAAAATTTAGGAGTCCTTTTTTTTTTCTTTTAAAGTGATGTTATTAGTATATCAAAATCAATATTGTTCTCTGCAGTCTCTGGTCCCCAACAGTGAAAATACCGCCTCAGTAGATAACATTTTATACCCTCTTGGTTGGAATGAGCTGATACCTTTAAATAGAATATCTGTCTGTCTGAGTAAGGTCAACAGTCATGATTATGTTCTTTCTTTAAACACTTTTTTTTCTATTAATAACACATGCCTCTAATCTGCTGCATATTTGGACTGGTTTTTTTAAATTTGCAAGTGAAAATTATGCTTTGTCACAGAGGCATCCACAAAATCTGCAGAGCAGCCCCTCAAACACTCTGACAACCCAAGCCAAGCCTGAGCCCAGGTGCCAGGAAGAGGCGCTCACACACAAACAGGGCGGTTACTCAAAAATAAAGATTTATTTTGAGTAGAACTACTTAACACTCCAGCAGACCAAAAGTAAAACAAAAGTTCAGATGCCAGTCAGGAATATGCTACTACACAAATGGATTAATTTACATCAGAAAGATGATTCAAAAAGGTTCACACTCACTCAAAAGAGGGGGTAAATCTCCCACCCAAGGGTACCCAAACAATCACTCACCCACAGGGGCAAGGGCTCACTCAAGGATATCTAGAAGAAATGTTCACTCACCAATGAGGAGGCGGATGGTGAAGGCTTTCAACCTTGGGGAGTTTCCTTGGGCGGCGTCCGGATCCAAGGGGAGTGTCCTTGACTGCAGAGCTGCTGCTTCGAGGAGGACCAACTCAAACTGGTTCTCCAGCAGGGATCCATTTATACCCATGTCGAGTCTGATCTGTGGGCAGTTCTAATTAGCCAGGTGCCCTCCCTGCAGGGGACCGTTAACCTGGCGCCAGGTGAGGTTGTCCAGACAAAGCACACCATTTATCTAGACAAAGCACCTTTAGAAGGTGGCTCCAGGATCAGGGTGGGTGCATCTGCCACACATGCTTTTAGAGTAGTATTCATATTCAAGAAATTTAGATGTCTAAAGACAACATCTATGCCAGGAAAAACAAATAACTTACGTGCTATTTCTCCTTTGACAGTTCTCTGAAGTATGTGATGAGTAATGGGATATCATTTTTCTGTGGATCCTACACACACATAATCCTGAAACACTGATTTTTGGAACACTCAGCAAATACATAGAGGCTTACAGAGAGCTTCTGAGCTTCCACGTATTCTCCTTCCATCAATATACCATAGGATGTAGCTCTCTGAAACATTACTGTCTTCACACTGATGTCAAAATGCCTCAAGAGAAACATGAAAGAAATTAAACTGGCTTGCACTTAACCCCGCTAAAAAGGTAAAAGCTGTAAGGGACTAGCATGAATATTTACTCCTCTTTCTATCAGACACACCATCATCATCATTGCCAATGTAGTATAAAGTTTGTTCATACTTCTGTTTCCTTCCAAAATTCTGTCTTTCCTTTGAAAGTACTGGTTTACTCTGTGTATATATTTATTCCTCGCTATATATTTCTCTACTATAGCTCACTCCTCTCACTGTTGAGTAAGAAAACTCCATGAAAATCCTCATTTATATAAAATACTACCTTGAAAACAAGCCATTGAAAGCATGTCACACATTCAGTCTCTTACTCATTACTGTCACAATTCAATGGGTTTTATCTAACAAAATGTCTCTAAGAAGATCTTAGAGATCATTTCCTTCACAGTGATTCAATAAGTGACTCCACTTTATGGGAAAGTTGATAGAAACTCGTTCTGAGACAGGCCGAACTTGCAAAATATTCTGCATGGCCAATATTTGACTACAAAACTCACTAAAAATGAAAAAGAAGACAAATCTCATGGTATTAAGAACTGAAGTAAAATGTGATTCTGCTTCACTACCTTCTTCAGATTAAGAAGGCAGAAACATAGGTTTCCATGAAAATCTGAATTTAACTTAGATTAGTAAAGAAATAAGTTACTTACTGTAATTTTTCAATTATCATTTTCAGTAGATTCATAAAAGCATAATAAACTTCTAAAAGCAGCCAGCTGGTGACAGAAAGATAATCGAGGATAAGTGATGGAGAGGAGTGACGAAGAGGGAGTGAAGCAGTGAGAGACTAGTTTGAAAAATGGGTGACATGTAGACACTGAAAATTCTGTCAGTTGTATTGTTGACTTGGGACTGTCAGTGGGGGCAATGCCCTGTGTCACAAAAATAAATAAATAAATAAATAAAAATAAATAGATAGATAGATAGATAGATAGATAGATAGATAGATAGATAGACAGATAGATAAATACTAATTGCACACACACACAAGGCCACAGAATATCACAGGGAAGGGAGGGAGGAAAGTTGTCTCACTGCAACTTCTCTTTGATGCATCTGGTTCAAGTGACATTCTTGAAAACATGGCTCAGAGGCTGAATTCTCTAATGTTTAAACAAATACTTTGAAGCTTCTCAGTCTTGTGTAAGTAAGCATTTGTTGGCAGAAAGATATGGACCTTAGTCTTCCACATCTCCACTGAACACACAAACCACTGGACTGTAGATTCAGGCTCTTTCTGTAACTGACTCCAAGTCATTTTTTTAGATAACATGGACTCTCCACCGGATGAGGTGATGCGAGACACTTGCATCAGAATTTGGTTCATCTAGGAGAGTGGAGAAGTGGATTAACTTCTGAGAGATGTTTACCAGTGAAAGACTCCCTCACAGATGCCAGCATGACATAGAACTCTGATAAATATGAACCTTTCTGGCCAGATCCCCTGGAGATATTTATATTCTGCCATTTTCCAATATATTACTGTATTTGTTTAGATTAAGTGCTTTTTTAAAGGTTCTTTCTTAGTCAACAGTTTCCAGCTACATTATTTAAAGAGCATGAATACTTTGAAGGTAGGAGTTTGGACACAGCAAAATGTCTATTTTGAATCTTAGGCCTTCTACTCTTAATTATCTGCCACCTAAGATTTACTTACATGTCAAAAGTAATTCCTAGGTAATAATATGAAGGTCTCAGATGCTCCTAAATAAATAACTTTCTTTCAGGAAGTAAAATTACCTGACACAAAGGTAGTTTAGGCTCCAGGCAATACTACATTTTTTGTTAGTGTGCTGGTTTTGGCTGGCATACAGTTACATTTCCATATGAAGGAGTTTGAGCCACTTCAGAATTAAAAATGAGCAGGTGGACAAGGCTGCTAGAATTCAAGTGGCTCAGGTGGATCTGGACTGGTTATATAAGGGTGATCTATTTTATAGATTGATGGGTCCATGTCACATCAGGACATTTAGGAAGGTATGCAACACATAAATGGGCTCGTGATCGAGGGGTGGACTCCTCTACTGATACTATTGCACTGTAATGCATCATAATCAAACAAACTAAGTGGCTAAAGCCTTGCTGGTATAGAGGATGATGGCTGAAATATCATATGGAGAAGCCTGACAGGTTGATTATATCACACTACCATGAACCTGCAAGGGCAAGTAATGCATGCTTACAAAGGTGGAAACAACTACTGGATAATAGGAAACATACCTTGTGACCCATGACACTGCCCAGAATACTATATTGGGCCTTGAAAAGGAAGTTTTATGGTGAAGTGATACCCCTGAAAAAATTGAATCAAACAACAGAACTAATTTCTGAAACATCGTCATAAACACATGGGCCAGAGAGCATGACATTGACTGGGTGTATCACATCCCCTATGATGCACCAGCCTCCAGGAAAAATGAACTCTACAATGGACTATTAAAAGCTACGCTGAGAGCAAAGGGTGCTGGGACATTCAAGCATTGGGATACACATGTAGCAGAAGCCACTTGGCTAGTTAACACTAGAGGATCTGCCAGTCGACCTGGCCCTGCCCAATCAAAACTCTGCGCACTGTAGAAGGAGATTAGATCCCCGTAGTAAGTGTAAGGAACTTGTTGGAAAAAAAACAGCCTGGGGTGTTCTTTCCTCAGGAGAGGGTAAATCTGTTTGTGGGATTGTTTTTGCTCAAGGACCTGGGTGCAGTTGGTGGGTAATGCAGAAAGACGTGGGAGTCCAATGTGTACTACAAGGTGATTTAATCCTGAGTGAAAATAATCCATGATTGCATGTCATGGGAATTACTATAGCATTAACCACTTGTTGCTAGTCAGGCTAGGAGCAAGGGGAGGAGTTGATTGCAATGTTAAACCCTATAACCTGGCCCAAAGGGACCAGGGGCAGAGATCATAACAGAAATACCTTTAAATTGTTGTAATTTATTATTTGAATAGCATGTTACAGGAATTACTATAGCAGGAACTACTGAACCAGTGGAGTACAAGCCTTAGAAGAAACAGTGTAAGTGCAACAGTGACTTAACCTGAGTTGGCTTTGGTGCCAAATAACTCCATAAAATACATCATATCCCCTGTCCTGAGTCACCATCAGAACAGATAGAGCCCAAAGTCATGGACTAAATGAACTCAATGGACATTTTGTGGACATTTATGGACATTTTACAGATATTTTGCAGGGGTGGTCCATAGACTAAGGAATGATATCTGTGTATTATATCAAAGGATAGGAAGGGTGGTAGGAGTTAATGAGGATGTATTGGATAGTGTAAGACCTGGGCATAGTGTAATGGTATGGAATAAGGGGTAGAGAATGTGCTGGTTTTGGCTGGGATAGAGTTAGTTTTCTTCATAGTAACTAGTATGGGGCCTTGTTTTGGATTTGTGCTGAAAAACAGTGCTGATAATACAGAGATGCTTTTGTTATTGCTGAGTAGTGCTTACATAGAGTCAAGATCTCTTCTTGAGGTCCTCTCGCACCACCACACCAGCTAGTAGGCTGGGGGTGGAAAAAAGTTCGGAGGAGACACGGACAGGAGACCTGACCCCAACTGGCCAAAGGGATGTTTCACACCATACAATGTTGTGCTCAACATATAAAGCTGGGGGAAGAAGGAAGGGGAGACATTCAGAATGATGGTGTTTGTCTTCCCAAGTAACCATTACACATGATGGAGCCCTGCTGTCTTGGAGATGGCTGAACTGGCCTGCTGATGGGAAGTAGTGAATGAATTCCTTGTGTTGCTTTGGTTGCATGGATGGTTTTTGCTTTACCTATTAAACTGGTTTTATCTCAACCCACAAGTTTTCTCACTTTTACCCTTCCGATTCTCTTCCCCATCCCACCAGGGGATTGTGAGTGAGAGACTGTTTGGGGCTTAGTTGCTGGCTGGGGTTAAACCACAACAGTTAGAGATGACAGATCTTAACATCTTAACCAAAGAATTACAAAAAATTTGCACATTAACTTAGTTAAAAAATATCATTATGCATTTCACAGTCTTCGAAAAAGCTCACTCCTGTGATGGATTACCAGTAGCTTGACACTGTCAAACCAAATTTTGCTGAATTATTACATCATTCTTTTCCTTCAGAAAGGAATATATTGGAAGTTTTCCTTTTTTGCCTTTTTCTTGAGCCTCACAGTTTCATTATCAGCAAGTCCTAACTCATCATTTACCATAAGGGGAAAAACCCCTTTGACTTCAGTGATAGTGGAATTGGCCCTAATGATGATAAAATATACTCCTGGAGCTATTTCACTGTGTGTGTGACTACTTACTACTTGTCTTGGAAAGCTTACACTGTTCTGCCTTAGCAGTCAGATAAAGTAGGATATTTTTAATATCTACAAGATAAATTTTATTCCTATTGAGCACTTCAGATAAGGTAAAATTCCCTTCTTAAAATAATAATAATAATAAAGCAACAAAACCCCAGATAACCAGTTCCATAAGAAGTATACTTTTTACTGCTTAATAACTTGTTTATCGATTACATATTTTGACCGAATAATCTCACATCAAAATTAAAACACATCAAGATATGAGTGAGTTTTTAAGAGGGAAACATAAAGGAAAATCATGAAAGCAATCATCACATCTAAAAACCAGTAAATTATGTAAAGAAAAAGTTAGAAAAAAAATAAGACTGGGCATTCTTAACAGCACATTTCTTCCCTGAAAAACATAGACTATATTATACTTTACATATTACATACATGAAAAAGCAAAGGCACTCACAGATACCAGAAAATACACACTAATAAACAAAATACAGTATTCAATATATTTAGTACTTAACCTGTTATATTGAGGTTGCAGTGTTTTCTGAGCTTGTACCGATACAAATCAGCAAGGCTTAGCACCACTGAAATCTAATTTGAATTGTTATTTGCAGCCCTAATTGCCAAACCCTCTGCACAAACCTAGTGATAGAATTCTAGTTTCATTATCCCTTTTTTTGCGATAGAAAGTTAAACACTCAACATGGAATGATCTTCCTCTAATAAGACAAAACAGTGACATACTGATTAAATTTAAAGTGTCAGATCTCATTTCATTTGTCACTATTACTCTCACAGTAGAGTATAAATAGTCATTTTCTTTTCAGGTACTTTCATCTAAAATTTTGTTATCATTGAAAGATGACAATAGCTGAGCTGTATTTTTAAAAATATACGTATTTTGCAACAGCTTAGCGAGTGTCATGAAACTTAGGTTTTGGATCACTAGATGTGATGTGAATAGCTTTAAAGATGATAGTGGGATTGACGAATTGCCCAATCAATCCAGAGAAAAGTTTCTTCTCCAGTGGGCTTTGGATGAATTTTATATATGGTTATTCATCTGAACAAACTTTGCAGTGAAGTTCAAAGGAAATATAAAGAATATGGAAAAAAACAAGATCTGTGCTAGTTGATTAATTTGTGTTTATTTCTTTTTTTCCTGTAATCTCCTTTCAATTACTTGAGTTCAATGGAGAAGTTTGATTGACTGATTAAAATGTACATAATTTAGATATGAATAATTTAAAAAAAAAATTGTAAATGTGCAGAAAAAAATAGATTTCCAGTGTAACAGAAAGGGTTTCATAGATTTTTAAGACATCAGATAATTTTAGCATCTGAAGTATAGATATTTTAAAACAGATTTTTAAAGGTAATAACTACCTATTTTTGTTAATGCTCTTAAAAAAGTTAATTTGATTATATGTAATGTTAGCTGCTTACTAACCTCAAAGAGAAAATCCTACTGAAAATAGAGCTTGCACAGCACAGTGTATTTTTAGTTTATATCAATAGGTACTGAATATTCCCATTCTATCTCATAACATCCTTTTAAGAACGTACATAATAATGTATCCATCATCTAGACTGTAGACTGCAGAAACTATTTAACTATAAAGAACAATGAAATTATCCTCTCTTCACAAAGCTCTCTTTTCTTGGGGAAATATTTGGAGACTGACAGTGCTTTGCAACACAAAGGCAGAAAACATTAGCCTTAGTCTAAGAGTGTAAAAATGATTACAGAGTTACAATAGAAAACAGTAGAAATGGAGCAAATTTAGTAATTTCCTACTTTGGAAACTTGAACTGGCTGACACAAGGTGTGTGCAATCATGGCAATTTGTGAGCAAATGACTTGGACTCACACTCCTCAAGATATAAAACTTCCCTGTGGTTACTAAATTTGTGACACTTAGCAGCCTCAGATAAAACACACATATATATTTTTTAATGTATCATTTTTAACTTTTGCTAATTAACTGAGTCATGATGTAATTTTCTATCAGATGTAAAGACAGTAAGTATATCCTGTGCCTGTATATACTGTTAGGGTAAATCATATGGAAAATATATTTGAAGTTCAGGATATATAGAAATGATTGTGGTTAGCAGTCAGATTTTGATGCATCACAGTTGGCCTGGGTCTATTTGACCTGATTTTTGATGATACCAAAAAATTTCAAATGATATTAACAACACCAAAAACAATGGAATATAAACTAAAAGTAAAGCACGTCACTGCTTTCTCAAGTGACAGCACTTGGTGTTATAGGAGTTAAGAACTGGAATTGTGGAAAAAATAATAAGAAAAGGGGTTAAGTTTGTTCTTTGAACCCACTCACATACATACAGCAGGCAAAAAAATCATAAACATATCAAATCTCTGTGTTTGTACTGCAGTTTAGTGTGCATAGTCATTTGCAAGCAGAGAAGGATTTGTTCCTCCAGATGGTATTTGTACATGTTGTTGGGGTGCCAGATGTCTTGGATTACCAAATCACTCTCATACACACGGTTGACAGAAATAGCAAGGGTTAGAGGTGGTCTTCATCCCTTCTTCTAAGGGAAGTTTGAATTCACAGTTTGAAAATCCTTTTAAATTATTGGCTCTTGTAGATCATCAGGAAACAGTGACCACTTTTTGTAACTATTTTTATCTTCTATGTAACTATCAAAAAATTAATTTCTCTGTCACATCAGACCAATACACATTT
Source organism: Podargus strigoides (assembly GCA_028020825.1). Lineage (NCBI taxonomy): Eukaryota > Metazoa > Chordata > Aves > Caprimulgiformes > Podargidae > Podargus > Podargus strigoides. The sequence goes on along the minus strand of CM051621.1, from coordinate 21,971,079 downwards.
TTCACCTTCTAACTGCTTTGCAACATAGTGAATGGGTCTACACTGATGACTCATTATATAAAACTACTATGAAACAAATTGGCAGAAGATGCCTATAGACAGAATATAGTGGTTTATTACGTCTTAAGAACCTTTTTGTGGTTTTTTTTTTTATTTTGTTTTCAGATAAAACAGGCAGTTTTTAATTAAATCATACAGTTTGTGTTTCCATACTTGAGATTTTTCTCAGTTCCAAATCTGCTTCTATACAAGTTAATATTTTGTTCACTAGCTTTAACAAGAGGAAACTCAAAAGTATTGTTTAATGCTGAATGTTAAGCTCAGTGGACTGCTTTCACTTTTCTCGTGTATTATTAGAGGATATTCTAATGCTAAAGAAATCAATGGGAATTTAGTAATTTATTTCATTGGGATTAGGTATCATTTGGAACTCATGATCAATCAACCAAATTTTTTTCAATTTATGTAACCATTTTGAGAAGAAAATGTAAGGGTACGCTTCACTAATTGATTTAACAAAGTTCAGGATACTATACTGTGTCACTTTATTTAAAGCTTGCCAAAAGACAAAGTCAAGCGTGTTTGCCATTTCAATAGAAAGGCTCTGCTGCAAATGGGTTCAGTAAGAAAAGAAAAGGATCCAAAAAAGAAGAGAAACGGACACTTTTAAGCAAGCATAAAAGCTTCATCTGATGAAGAAAAAGAAAATGTTCTGGATAAAACCTGGGACATAACCTAGGTAATACAGAAGCACCTAGGGACACTGCAAATTATTAGGTAGCAACAGAATTCTTGAATGCACACACAAGGATCATATGAGGTTCTTTAATTTCTGTACAAAAAAGAAGTTTCATTTTGTATGACTACTTAAGTCCAGTGAAGCAAATTAAACAACCGGCACTCTCCAAAGCTCCCAGCATTTGGGCATCATGATTTCTGAAATTCTATGTCCAGGTCCTATAGAAATGTGGTAGAGCAAAGTGGCCAACATTCTTCAAAAATCTTTTCATTTATTTTTCATCAAGAAATGGCAAAATGGTATGAGTGGTATTACCTGTGCCTTGACAGTGTCTGCAGACACAGAAAACAACAGCTATTTATTGAATCTGATGTCTGTGGTACATACATCACTTGAAGAGGTTGCCATAACTGCCATGGGACATTGGAATTCAGAATAATTTATACATTATTTTTATTTTTAATTTCTAATTCCAGTTTGGTTACCTGAGGTTCGGAAAAAGTGTCGTATTAGAAAAAAAGACATACTGCTCAAAAGATCTATTAGCACAATGGAAATTGTTTGAAAAGCCCTCATAAGGGTAAAAATACAAGCTGTCTGTTGACCTTCAATACATTACTTAACAATATTATTTTAACTACTTTTGTCTGCTTCCTATCTAAGTAATACAACTCTAGAATAAAATCCTGGCCAATAGATATCACATGCAAAAGCACCAGGGACTTAAGTGGAGCAAGACCCAGATCTATTCTTGTAAATATTCACCTACTGGGAAATCTTACACTTCCATGGATGAGTTTGTGTTCAATATCTTGTTTGGATTTAACAAAATGAAGTGAGGAGAGGGGAGAGTAACTCATTGTACACAAACAAACAAAATAATGTGAGGTCAAAACTTTGTCAGATTTTTTTGTTAAATTAAACTTTATCCCATTAAAGAGGAAGTATCATAATTTTTCATTTGTGTCACATCAACTAGCATAAAAAATTAATGTAATCTCTAGACATGCCAAGTAAATATAATAATAATTTCAGTTATATACATGGTATAACAGTATCTAAATTCCTCAATTTAGAGCATTTAGAGTCATCAGAAATAACACAAGTAACTATAGGAAATCACATTAGTCTGATGTATTACAATGCTTTGAAATTATTGATCAATGAGAAGATAAATGGAAAGCAGGTAATACCTTTTTTTGTTGTTTTGTTTTTCATGACAGTATTGTCATACAAGTCAATTGGTGATCTTTTAAAACCAAAAAGGCAAAAATATTTGTAAGTGAATATTCTGGAGAATAAGATAAAGAACTCATAATAAAGTAGGGAATTAAATGCAATAGCCCCTTTCAAAGATATAATGCAGTTTTCACATCCAAGTATCTACATCACTCTATCTATATGATACCACTATCTAGTGTCGTGGAGATGTACATAGAATTCATGGGAGCTACAAGATTTGTTGCTGTTTCTTCCATATCAAGAATCTAAGCTGACAAGGCTGAAGAAAGTGTATTAATATTTCCCTACAGGGTTCTCCTAGTCCTAAGGGAAAGACTCTCTATTTTAATTTCTTCATGTGTTAGTTGTTATTTAAACACCTAGAAAATTCAGTCTCCAACAAAAAAAAATGCATCTCCCAAAAGTGATATGCAGTGATTTTATGGTGTCTTTACAAATTAAATTTCAAATTACTGAATTTTGAATAATGCACTTTTTATGTTGTTCTTCTAATATCATATCACTGTATTCATCTTGCCTAAAAGGTGCAAAGAATAATTCTCCAAATATGCAGATCATATCTTATTCTGAATTCAGTGACAAATTTCTTTCCCTTTTATGATCCTTCAATATTTGTCAGTATATTAACTATAAGGTCTCAGAACTAATTGCATCGAACAAGTCAGTGTTTCCTATTTCCTATATTCTAAGGCTTTCCAAAGTTACCAGGACTCAGAAATATATTTTCTGTATGGATCACCCCAAAAAAGCACATGAAATACAAACTTGGATCTAAAGATTTCCAGACCTGCTAATGCTGCACCATGAATTTATCAGCCTAGGTAATTTCCAGTACTGGGATAAAATGTGTCATTATTTAAGTAGAGACCAAGACTTTATAACATTATGTGTATTATTAGAGGAGTTAGTTTTAGGCTGATTTAAATTATTTTTGAGAATTTGCACTTAGAAGAAATAGAGGTCTATGTCCAGAAAATGGGACTCTGAAATAAGGACATAAATTCTATTGAATTAGATTCTTCTGTCGTAAAGATCTCTCTGAGTATAAAATGTCTTGTATCTTCCTGTCACTTCTCTAGATTATCTGATGTTTTAAAATATAAGTCTAGATGTATAAAATTTACATCTTACCACTGAAATGCATATTTTATGCATTCAGATGATACGGCAATGACCAATGTATAAACAGATTCAGACAATAATCTCTGTTGTAAAAAAAACGCTAAAGGTCACCTTGGCCAATCTACACTCAAAGCAGGAGTAACTTAGGTCAGGCTGCCCAGAACCTTGAAGAATCAGGTTCTGAGTATCCCCAAGGTCATGGATTCCACAGTCTTGATGGGCAGCCTGTGTTCGACCATTCTCAGTATTTCTGTTAGAACTGTGGTGGTGAGCACTTCTGAGTCTGTCTGTTCTCCCTATCCTTCAACATTAGGAACGATCTTTAGTATAGAATTTTAAAGAAAACTATAAATAAGGCTTTTCTGTTTAATGATGTAATTTGGAGAGAGTCCAGCGCAGAGCCACAAAGATGATTAAGGGAGTGGAACATCTCCCTTATGAGGAAAGGCTGAGGGAGCTGGGTCTCTTTAGCTTGGAGGAGACTGAGGGGTGACCTTATTAATCTTTGTAAATATGTAAAGGGTGAGTGTCATGAGGATGGAGCCAGGCTCTTCTCAGTGACATCCAATGATAGGACAAGGGGCAATGGGTGCAAGCTGGAACATAGGAGGTTCCACATAAATATGAGGAAGAATTTCTTCACAGTGAGGGTAACAGAACACTGGAACAGGCTGCCCAGAGAGGTTGTGGAGTCTCCTTCTCTGGAGACATTCAAAACCCGCCTGGACATGTTCCTGTGTGACCTGATCTAGGTGTTCCTGCTCTGGCAGGGGGATTGGACTAGATGATCTTTTGAGGTCCCTTCCAATCCCTAACCTTCTGTGATTCTGCGATTAGACTGTTGAAACATTAGTTAACAATAAATTTTGTAGATTAACAGATTAAATTGTCTGTACGCTGTCTTTTCCTCCTTCCAAACTGAAGTTAGAGTTGAACCAGGAGTGTCCTGGGTGGAGGTGGAGTGTTTGCAGAGTATTACCTCCCTGGAACAAGTTGGTGTGGTCTGCAGCTGTCTTTAGGTGCATGATCAGTATCAGTACAAAAAATAGTAATGTTAAAGTTCAGACCCTTCAGAACAGGAACACTGTATATTCTGTCCAAGCATTGGTCCTGACAGCCACACGGTGTGCACCTGCAGTAGAAGAGCCCTCCATGAAGAAGTGTAATTTTGTGTTGCAGAGACAATAGATATTTCTCATTTGTTGGGCATTTTCTACTGCCATCCCAATATAAGTTTTTAGTGCACACTTTCATAAATCATATATTCTCCTTTTTAAAGGTAGACAAGTTTAATAAAGGGTAGGAAAAAAAAAACCCCACACAAACATAAAACGAGACAGGAATAGCATGTGTCGCCCACTTAACAACATCATTTGGCATCGGAAAACTCAAATGCTTTATCAAACTAATTTCTCAGGGGACAGACAAAGTGCTGATCCAATCAAAAAAAAAAAAAAAAAAAAGCAAGCAAGCATATTTTAAGGAGTTTTGGGTTACTTGTAAGAGGGACAGTGAGGGATCTTTTTCTGTATATATGATTTGTTATGTACATTTCAATCTCTCTGGTGCAATCTATCTTTAAATAATGAACATTTCTCTCCTAGCTTGTCACATCAAGATTGGCCTTTGAACCATTTTCTACAGCAGTTCAAAGTCCTCAGTCCTATGCGAGTGTTTAATAAAAACAAATTTTAAAGACAAATGGATGGCAATGAAACAGTAGTGGCAGGTTATAACTTGGAGAGAGGGGGGTTATAACTTGACAAGAGAATGAAGTGTCTGAGCAAAACAAAAGAAAATGAATTTCAGAAAAATGACAGTAAATAATAAATAAAGGAAATACACATGAAAAAACTTTTAAAATAGCTTAACAAAAAATAAATAAAAGAAGGGATATACACAAATAAAATACTCCCAAAACAGAATTAGACAAATAATGTACATTTCCAGGTTCAGGCACTAAAGTGGAACATGGGAGAACTTAGTTCAGTTTTACTCATTCTTTCATGGATTTTTTTGTTTGGCCACAACTAAATTACCAACTGTCAAATCAGAAAATACTAATAACAGCATCTCATTTTGGTATTCATTCTCTATAAATATATACTCTATGAACGGACAGCATCCAATTATACTTTTAAAGAAATTATATGAAGCTGCATTCAGGTATTTATATGGACATACTGTTCCAGAGTGTGTTTTAAACTTGAGAAGATATTGCCCAGAGAAGCTGTGGCTGTTCCCTCCCTGGAAGTGCTCCAGGCCAGGTTGGATTGGGTTCTGAGCAACCTGGTCTAGTGGGAGGTGTGTCCCTGCCCATGGCAGGGGGATTGAAACTAGGTGATCTTAAGTATCCCTTCCCCCCCAAACCATTCTATGATTCTAGGAAATTAATTCCTTGAGCATTCTAAGTATATTTTATTCTGTGTCAGCCAAAAAGGACAATAGTGAAAAGAGGTCCTAATTTACTTACCTTGCTTTGTGCTTTAGTCCATTTTAATTTATGTAATACTCAAAATGAGAGTAGTAAGACTGGCAGGTTGAATCCGGCTTCTACTGCAGTCATCTGGATTTCCTATGAGATTACAAACACCAGAAAAAATAGGTCAAATAAAACTACCTTTTAAGGTATTATGTAGAATTACATAGAACTGTGTAAAACTGAAAGATTTGGAATCGTACTAGAAAACTGGTAATACGTAGAGAAAAAAAATAAATCAGTATTTCAAAGTTTTTGAAATGTCATTTTTTAACTTTTTTCATAAGAATGGGTTGCAATAGGAAACTCTGGTTGTTTTCTTGTCCAGACATAATCCTGAAGGAGTCTCGGTCTTCAAAATTGAGAGTAAACATACAACATACTTTGGTCTATGTAACTGCAAGTTACTTTCCATTGCATGAGAACAAGTCAGTCAAACAAGTCAGTGACAATAAAATGAAAAATTGTAAGTTTTATTGTTGTTAGCCTTTTTGTTGAGAAAGGATTTGATTTTTACATTTGAAAGTAGGAACAAGCCTGGCACTGGCTGGCAGGTTTTTTTCACTGAATTGGTACCTTTTATGTTCTCATCCTTTCCTTATAGAAAGTCTTGCCACCACTTTTCAATAAAGAAATTTTCTGCAGACAGTTTTCTTTCAGACACAGCTGATTTCACAGATGATTGTAAAATGTCCAGAAGAGACTGCAGTAATGGAAAATACAACTGCCTGACAGAACACTACTGCTATAGTTGTTCATAAATAACAATACCTGATTAAAATGCTGTGGAGGAAATTACCACCAATACATTCAACTAGGAGAGTGTTACCAGAACTCATTTGCATCTTTCATTTCTTAGATACATCTTCTGATCTTTTTCCTTTTAACAATCATGGATTCTTTCATTTTAGCTATATGTTCTAGATGTGCACTGTTTTTCTAAATGAAAGGATTCACGTTTCATAATTTTTTTTTTTAAATCAATAAATCAATGTTTTGAAAGCAGCTTCATATGTGGAAAATTAAGTAATTTGTAATGATTTGAAAGAAGAAATATTTCTATTACTTCTTTGGAGTACATATGTACATATTGATTGCACTTATATGAACTTTTCTTTGTGATATACACTGCCCAGTGATGTGATAGAAGAAATTTGAAGTAAATTATTTTATCTGATGTTTGCTAAAATATGCAAGTTGTTTTCTGACTAAATATGTAAAAGAGTTATTCAGAAGCATAAAAGCAAGACATCACAAAAGAAACTATTTTAACGTTTCTGAGATACATAAAAGAGGTGATTTGTTGCATTTTCATATTCATTATTTGTCTTTTATAATGATTTACTAGTAAGCATACTGAAACTGCATTGTGAAAAAGTTATACTCAAAATTCAATCAAGTAAATGACTGAGACATAAACCAGAAAATATTCACTATGTTTCTGTTTCTATGAAGCTTAATTACTGCTTAAAATTTGAACTACTAGTTTCAATAGTAGCTCTGTAATAAGTAATATCAATACTTATGATGCTACTTTTGCAAAATTGTGATGACTTACCTGTAAGACAAGAAAATAAAATGTCTGGCTGCCTTTTGCAAGTCTCTTACTTCCTATTGATCCTTGAAATATTTTATTAAAAGTTTTGGTGGAAACAGAAATCTATTTTTCTAAAATGTTTTAATACAGAAATTTAGTTCTTTCTGAATAAATTTTCATATCAAAAATTCACAATACTTAGGGGCTTAAAAAAATAAATACAAACAAAATAAAACAAAAAACCCCACAACAAACCACATTTGCAAGAATTTGCTTATTTTTAGGAAGAAAAAAGGTCATTTAATTCCAATCTACTTAATCAGCAGAAATATATCAAAGGAAATAGGAAAAGCTGTATCAGAGCAAGACAGGACAAAGATGACCACACAGGGACTTTTTTGGATTGATAGATGTCCAGTAAACTTTTTGGAGGATTTTTTTGCTAGCAGATTTTTTTTTTCTTCTGATTGACATTCTTTTTTCTTTGACATTTTCAACAGATAGATGACATCCCAGATGCTAAAGATTTTATTTTCATTGAAAACAGTCATAGCTTAGTCATTAACTTAAATGGGAGATTGATTCTCCTCAAGATTAAGTGAAGGAATGAATGATTATTGATGATTCAGTGCCATAGTGAGTAATTGCTTGTTTTTTAAATGGCAATGATTAATTTGAAGAAAAAAATGATAATGGGTTTTTGTTTTATCCTTTAAGTTTCTATTTTGTCTAACACTGAACCTCTGGAAACAAAAGCATCATAAAAAATAAAATAAAGGAAAAATAAAGGGAAAAGAAAGGAAAGAAAATATTTCAGACTTAGATATGAAGCAAATGTTGAAAGGCTTAGACTTTTTATCTGAAACATATATCCATTTTGTTGCTAAATTCCACTGTGTCGGCTGTGTGGGAAGCCTGGTCTAGTTGCCTTGAAAGCAGGCAGACTTTGGCTCTTCAAGTCTGCAGGCAATACAACTATTACAGAACACAACTGAGAGAAGCCTGAGCATCATACCTCTTGGTGTGTCATTCCCTGTACTTGCAAGTGCTTTTTTCATCTCTTCTCAACACGTGTTTTCAAATATATAGAGTGAAAGTTATTAACCACCTTCAGATGCCAAATGGATGGATTTCACCTCTGCAAGAGAAATAATGCTGTGTCTTAAATTCCCTTTATTTTGACAGATTTGGGATTAAAGGAATACATCACATCCTTACATCTTTCTAGTAGATGTATCAAAAGGGAAAGGTGTGCCTTAGTAATTTTTAACCATTATAATGTCTGATAAATATATACATATATATAGTGCTATATACTATATGTAGTACCTTGCTTCCAAAGGAGCTCAGCTATGTTACACATGATGTATTTTGTTTTGCTTAGCTAAATTGTCTTAGTAAATTTATTTTAAAGTACTAAAAAATATATTTAAAAGTCCTTTCATTTATATATTTCTGCATGTCAAACAGAAACAATTATATGTTTTACTTTTGCAGCTTTGGATTAGAACACTTGTTAATTAAAAACAAGGTGTCCTTTATACGAAAATGAAAGTTAAAACTTTAGCTTATTTATACTTGCCTGTCTAACTGACAACTTTGTAGACTTAGGGGGGAAAAGAAAAAAGGAAGCTTTTGTCAAAATAATTTCAAAAAAACTTCAAGGAAAGGTTTTAATTTGCTAGCTGAAGAAGAGATTGAATCTGCATATATAGTGTATGTGTGTACGTCTTTGAAGGAAATTAGCTACTTCAATTTAATAGTGTGTCAGAAGAGCGTCTTTGTGTTTCTTTACCCAATAAATCGTTCCCATTCACTGTGTGGTATGTTTTAACAGTTTTCTACTATCAAATATCATAGTGGTAAACAAATACAAAAGGTGAGAAAAAGTAGTCCCTTAGGCTAAACTGTTTTGATCCTAGCACCAACTGAACTATACAGAGACACTTTTCACTCCACAGCACAGATGATGAACAAGATCATATAAGCAGTTTTGAAAAAGCTTACTGAGTAGATTATGTCATATTCTTTTCTAGTTTTATTGGCCACAATGAAGTGGATGAAATTCAATAATATCTTTCCAAACATGTTATTGAAATTTAGGGAAAGGTGTTCAGAAACAAAGGTATCAAACCCAAAGTTCTTCCCATTTCACAGGGAGCTATACAGATCATCATATAAGGAGCATTAGAATCCAGTCCGTTTAAAAGTCTGCCAATACTTCTGGGTTTTGCCCTCAGAATTAGTACTGAATTAGATTAAACATTCCTGAAACATAGGATTCCCCTTTATTTTCTTGCAGACAGTCCTTTTAGTAAGTGAAAAAACCCTAACTTCTAGACATTCAAATGAAGAAACATTGTGTCTATTGTTATAACTTAGCAATATCTCTATATTCTGCACAGAAACAATGTACACATAATTAATGTGTAGCTTGTATCACATGAGGACATTTCAGTCACATGCTTTAGTAACACAAAAATCTAAAGACATTTGAGTTAAACACTAAATCCAATCTTTGAATGACTAAGATTTTGCTTAAAATAGGCATTTTCCAGGAGAAGAACTAATATCTTTATCTAATTCTTTTAATTGTGGATATGAATGTGTACATTTATATATTAGGTCCCATAAGGGATTATCTAAATTTAAAAAGATATTTGGTTCACTTTTCTTTTTTTTTTTTTTTTTGTTAAAAACTAATCCAAAGAGAAAAACATCTGGTATGTTGGAAAGCAATCATAAAGTGCCGTTACTTAATTGTCATTAACCTGAATTTATAAATCTTTCTGCTAGTTCTTCTCAAAAACAATGTAAATGAGAGAAGTTTGTTTTAGGTTTAATAAGACTTTTGACAGTTTGTCATAGTATGCTATAGCTAATTTGGTGAGATACATCTTGGATAAGTATTTAACAAGGTGGGTGATGAATGAGTTGACACCTGGAAAAAAAAAAGTTATCATCTGTAGTTCACATCCATTTGGCAGCTAGAGGGGATGTTGCCAGGAAGGGCTACTGCTCAGAAAGACATTGGTAAGCTGCTCAATGGGTAGACAGACAATCATGAAGCGCAACAAAGTGTGAAGTTCTGCATTTCATACAAAAATAGTCCCATGCAAAAATACAGACTTCCACTGACTGCACAGACAGCAACTCTGCAGGAAAGAGTTAAGGGTCCTGACAGTTTGGACAACACAAATCAGTCCTATGTTCTTATGGCAAGAAAAGGCCAACCATGGGCTGTGTTTCTTCTCCTTTCTTCAGTACTGATGAGACCACATATGGAGTATCATGTCCGGTTCTGGTATTCCCAGTACAAGAAAGACATGAGCAGACTGGAGCAAGTCCAGCACAGGACATCAAAATGGTTAGGGGTCTGAAGCACAGAACATGCCAGGAGAGTCTGAGAGAGATGGATTTCTTCAGCCTAGGGAAGGAAAGGTTATGGTTAGTTCTTATTGCTGTTTTCATCTACCTAACAGAGAGAAGAGAGTATAAAAAAGACGGATCCCTTTGAAAGATCACCCATTGATTGTTTCTCTAAGTTCTAAGGCAGACACATCAGTCTTCCTCAACATGAATACTAGTGAAGACAATGTGAAGGTCAGGTTCCTGAAATGTATGATGGTCATAGTGGATATTTCTTTCTGCTTCTCTTATCACAGTATTCTTCCTTGTCCCCGGTTCCCAGCTAAAGTTTGAAAATTACACAGTAGCCACCAACCCAAATCTCCAAGAAAAAATATAGGCATTGAAACCAGCTCAACCCAATTGCTCTCTTCAAAGTTTTGTTTCTTGGTTGTTTTTTTTTTTTTTAATTGATTGTTCATTTTTTCTACTGTTCTGGGCTGAGACATATGTAACATCCTTCCTCTCTCCTGCTGGTCTGATCAACTTGAAAAGGCAGTTAGGCTGCTTTGGTTAACTCAGGAACATTTATACAGCCTGTTCATCCATCCAACTGATACAAGCCTTTATCTCAAACAAGGGCCCCCTTTTGTGCTGAGATAAACTCAGCTTTCTTTGCAAGAGGGATGATCTCTCTACAGACTTTCCCAAGCTCAATGATCATAGAGCCCTTGGTCATCTCCTTAGGGACTTCTTGTCTTTTAGGGGTCTATTTATTGGTCACAATCAGCTTCACCTGGGCTCTCCATCCACAACCCTTGCCTGTGGACCCTGTTAAGCTCAGGCCTAGGTACCAAGGTTCAACCTTGTCTCTTGTTCTGACTTACTGATTGGTTTTCTTACTTTGTCTGTAGACCTACATCATGGGTAGCCTTGTCTCTAGTCCTGTTTCCAGTTGTGTGTCTTGGGTGGGTCTTTGACTCAAGTTATGGGTAGCTTTATCTCTGTCCCTTGTTCTACTGCACTTCTTGGATGGACCTCATTACCTTGTCTTGTCTGATGCTGTCTATGGAAGCTGTCATTGTCACCAGCCTGGCCCTGGTTAGGTACTGTGAGACTCTGCCTTCATTGGATGAGCCTGTACTGCAGTCCCTGTTGGTGCCTAGCTTATCTTCCCTTGGGGAGGAGCCCCACTCCCTGTCAGCAAGTCGGGGAGTGGGGGAAATCCTGGGAGAAAGAGAAGCAATACTAGGGGGAATTAAAGTGCTTTGCTGCCCAGAGAGTCATCTTGTTTGAAGATATCTCAAGTACTTACCATATTTTTACCTTAGAGTTTTTCAGTTGTTTCTTTAGAATGGTAACTGCTTAAATAGCTCAACCGTATTTAGTTATAAAAACACAGCATAAAGAACAGAGAGAATCACGAGACCGGTTGTTTTATTTGGTGTCTTAAGGCACATTTTCATTAGTGTTTTCTCCTGTCTAGCATGCTGACAAAAATGCTGTCCCTCAGCTTTCTTAGAGTCATATTAGAAAGCTTCTTTGTTTGCTTCTGATTATTTTTATATCTGCTCGTAACAAAATAGCTCCATAAATGTTTCCTAGGCTTCTGTGCTTGCGTTCAAACCAAGCTGCAGTCCTATCAGATAATACAAGTTGGTTTCTTTTCGTTGTTGAATTTTTATTTTTGGTACTGATGCTTTTTGCTTTAATTATGCCCTCTAGAAAGAAACTTCTTTTAACATTTTCTGAAGACAAAAAATGCATCATGTCTGCTTTACCCATCCTTCAATCTACTGATATGTTTGAGTGAGAACTCCTCTTTGAAAACACATCGATGAAAATATTCCTTGCCCCTTAAGCAAGAGAGGGGAAAGATTTTCCAGAAAAAGTTAAAGAAACAAATGCTAAATTGTTCAGCACTGAGCAAGATGAAAGGTAATTGTATCTTAGCCTAGCCAGAGGAAAAAAAAAGAGAGAAAAAACATACCACGAGTATTTAAAACAATTAAAAGCTAATTGAAAAATAGTACTTGTCCTGAAGTGAAGGTATAGTATGTGTCCCGTGAAAATTAATACCTGATAACCAGTCAATTGAATCTTTCCCTAACAGACTTAGTAGCTAATTTATCTCCTTACTCAGCTTTTTTCATTGTGTAAATGAAATATGGAATTATATTTATGCTAATATATAAGTAAAACTGAATAAATGACAGTAAAAATGACTTTCATGTCAATCAATTAGATATGTAAGACTTGTTTTTAGAACTTTTTTTTCCCCCACATTAAAAAGGTGTGATCTAATTAGATATTGAAAGAGGGAAAAGGCCTTCTGAAAAGTGCAGAAAGTTAAAGAACCAAATAATTTATAAAATACAGACGGAAAATAGATATTTTCCTGGTGATAAATCAGTATACAAGCTTTTAAAGGATTTTTTGATCTGATCAAAAGAGGTGGGTGTTTCTAATACTTCTGTTCAAATTCTCAAGGGATAAGAAGGGCAATTAGGGAAATTGAATGATTTATTGGTTCAGAGGTGTAATAGACAGAACTGTTCAAACAAAATAAAAATCATGACCATGAAACTGAACTGAAATATTACTTGAAGCAGATAGAACCATGCTCAAGACTTGCCCATTTTGAATAGTATCAAAGGGCTGATGAGAAATTTGACTTGATGATCCTGGTGGTCCTTTTCAACCATAGTGATTCTATGAAATAAATTTAACAATACATACTACAACTTTCTGTCTTCTTCTTTCATTTGTAAAATTACTAGGACTTTCTAACTAAACATGCTTATTGCAGAAAGAATCTTAAGATGAGTTTGGATACATGCATATTTATTAATAGAGTGTGTAGATGATGGCGTACCTCAACTGTAACTGTGAAGGTTACCTTGGAGGAAATAAAGGAGAGAGAGAAAGAAGGGAAAAGGAAAAATGTCTATGGGAAATGAGAAGAGCAATGACAGGAGGGAGGGAACCCAGATGAGAATCCTCCTCAGGGTGGTTCCTCCAAGTGCAGGAGATGCCAATGATGAAGTAATTTTCACCATGCTTTTTTCTTTTTCTCTTTCCAGTGGGACCTGCTCAAACTCCCCATTGGTTATTCCTCTTTCTGATGCCATTAGAACTGTTTGGAACATGAGTGTGGCATATTTATTGACTATAAAGTGCCTCTTCACATATACTATTGGATATTATTTATAAGTCGTTCCAGCGACTTCTGTCTACTTTGTTGTGCACTATGCTGGGCTTCCTCGAGTACAAAGTAAAATCTACAAAACAAAAAATGAAGGAGTATGAAGAGGGGTGATTCTCATGCCAGTGGTGGTTGTTTCCCATGAAAATCTTCCATGACAATAATATTAAAGTTTTGCAGGTGCAAGCCCCTGAGAAAAACAGCACCAGAATAGCAGCATGAGGACACATGCCAAACAGGCTCTGGAAAAACACTGCAACAACAGCTTAGGTGAAAAGTTAGGGAGCTGCAAACAGCAAGCCCTCGGTATTGAGACAAAGGTACCTCAGTCACTGTACAAACATACCCTTTGCCTTTCTATTAAATTAGTGAACACTTATTGACACTTTTGTATTAGTTGGTTGCCAATGTTGTGAGTGTGCTGTTGCAGTGGTTATAAAAACTGTAGAAATTGAAGAAATAGATTTTAAACTTTTACTCTAAATACATGAGGTTCCCACACACACTCCAGGCTTCTTTGAAAAGTTAGCCATAGCATACAGAGCATACATAATGTTCGTTTCATTTCTATGATAGCTAAGAAATATAAAGTAAATAGAAACTGATTTTTTAGCAGCTTGAATTTATGTGCCACTGAAGACAAAACGGAATTTAAATATTAAAAGTGGGATCAGTAAAGCTGCACTGTAGATTGAAACCACTGTATCACCAGATTAAACATTGTCTGGGAGAGTTTGGAAAACCAACTGCAAATATTTAAGTTGCAATATTGTATTGGTTGTGGAATATGAACTTACAAATATACTGTACTTGGTGAGAAGGATGAACCTCCTCAGACAAAAATATAGTAAACATAGATACATAGTATCTCCTTTTTTTCTTAATAAGAACGTCAGTGAACCCCCAATGATATTTGGTGATCTTTCAACAAAGAACATCTTGTGTGCTGTTTAACCCTATTTAAACAAACCCTTATCATATCCTCTAGAAGAGTTCTGCACTTTTACCATGATTTACCTTAACAAGAACAAATAAAAATTTAAAAACCCTCTGAAATTACATTATTGTTTCCTGAAGCCATTAAATTTATCTTCTTGAAATAGTCCATTGTCAAAGAGATGACAAAGTATCCCCTTATAATTAGATTCTCTTTTCTAATGCACGCATGTGAGTAACCTAGAGATCATAGGAATCGTGTATTAATCATATCCTCATTAACTGAGTAAAAAAAAAAAAAGATACTTAGGAAATGTCAAACTTTTTTTTTTTTTTTTCATTTTCAAAGTTAATATGTAAGATTTAAAAGACATTTTTTGTAAGCGGACATAACATAGTAGTTTTTCAGATAGCAAAGATTTTCAGTCAGTACATTAACTTTAAATGTAAATTTAAAAGTATTCATACTAAAATCACAAAAAGAAAAAGGAAGAAATACTAAAGAAAAGCAAAAAAAAAATGAGGAAAATATGAAAATACAAATAAAATAGAAAAATAAGGAAATAATTAATGGAAAAAGATAATTAATGCTTTAGGTTTTCAATAAAAACTAAAAATATTTTCAATAAAAATATCTAAAACCCCATAAGGACCAGCCTCTTGCTGCTTTCACGATGCATAACTGAGAGGAGAGCATTTCAAAAATTAAAATCACAGGTTTATATAATATTGACATGTACCACCAGAGCCTAGAACTAGGATTTCAAAACAGCAGTTGAATGATTTGCATTCTGCCAGGGAGAAATGTATCAGTAACTACAGAAAGCACTTTTAGTCTTCACAAATCCATGTCAAAATAGCATTGAACATTCATGTCAGGTTTATCTCAAAAGTGAGAAATTAGGTGTTAAGGCAAACAATATACACAGTTAAATACAGTTGTAGGGAGGCAGCCTGAGTAACCCAGTAATCATTCAAATTCTCTATTTCCAAAGCCCTTTGAACACAAACAGATCAATTGCACATGCAATTGATGCATTATCATGTAGACATTCGCCTCTATAAAACAGTTAATTTCTAGGAAGTTATTAACTGGTATCAGTAATGTAATCATATATAATTAACCAATTTTTTAATGATAATTTTTTTATTGTAGTGTCCTCTGGGCAAGATTTGATGTTCAGTAAAGTTTGATAAAACCCATATCCTTTCTCCTTGATGTCCTCATGCAGTTTCATTTTAAGTCAACTGGAGTAACTGTCCCACTTCTGAGTCTCTCTCTCAAATACTCTTATGAGAGCAGTAATGGAACTTCCAAATATAAGGGAATTTTGGTTACAAGTGGAAGCAATTTTTCATTACATGCCAAAGAAAAACTTGCAAGTTAAGGAAAAGAATTAAGCCCAGACACAAACTGGTGAGGTTGTTCCAAAGATAATGCACTGAGGTTGTTTTCTTCCACAGCTAGAGATCCAGGTGGGTCTTCATCTGGATGACTGTAATTTTTTTCCAGTACCATATTGCTTTAAACTCATAGCACTCAGAGTGTTAATCAATAAAAATTCTTTGAAAAGTATGAGCACTTCTTCAAGACACAGAGCATGATAATGCATAAAAATTAATAAATTATTTTTGCAATTCAATAAGAAGGTTTTGTTTTTCAGTAAAATAATTAGAAATAAAAACGCATAAAATATCACTTGCCTTCTGCTACAGCTCTTCTCATACTAGTATCTTCAGTAATTTCTTTTTACTCCTTTTTATGGATCATGCCTTTTCCTTCTTAGCCCATTCAGCGTTCAAGACAGTTTGAGAACTAGCTTCTTCATCACATAGCTAAACCTGCTATGAACGTTGACATTCACTGGTGTTTTCCACAGCAGTGTTCTTGTTTCAGTAGCAGTCATCTGTGTTGTTGCTGTAAATACAACTTTCTTACTTTTTGTCTCTTTCCATGTCCATTTCTTTCAACTTGTTCACTGACTGTTTATTCATTTCTTTGTTTGCTTTGCATCTTTCAAACAAACAGAAGATATTGGTTATCATTTTCAAGGCTCTCAGCTCTGGTTTTCCTTTCTCCAACTAATTCCTACTTTCTATCAAGATAATAGTTTTCATGGAGTTGCCTACAGTGCTAGCTTCCACTGCTCACACACTAAATTTTTTATCAAGTAGCTTTCAGTCAAATTCACTCAAATATCTCCAGAATTCTTGTTAATCTCTTGCTGTAACTACACATAAAAAACCTTCTTATTGACCCTACAGAACAAAAATTAGAGTTATTCCATTATTATGTCATGATAGGTGCCCATCTGAATGCAGATTTTGTCAGATTATATGTTTTATTTGCCTATCAATTTGTCTGTAGTAGTCAAACTACTTGAGCAAGAGACTACTTTTTAAAAAATTGTATTGATAGAACATCTACTGTAATAGGATATGACCAAGGACTCTGTTTCCTCAGTATTTGTGAATAAGTGGGGTAGTAATCATTACAAGGAAGGTAAATTTTGTGAGATTTTTAAAATGAAAATAGCACAACACTCAGAGAAAACAATTTTTTCTTCTTTTATGACAACTGCTGTATTAATCTCTTGTAAGACAAAAAAAAAAAAAATCAAGAAAATAAAAATCTATTTGTGGAAAGATAGACACAGCCAAAACAGAAAGAATTACAAGATCCTTTCTTCATTTTGTCCCAGTACTAGGTATCCAGACAAATCACCAACGAGCTTGAGAAGTGTGTTGTCCCCTTACATTACTAATCATACATGTTGCATTTATGGAGGAGATACCAGAGGACACAAACTTCCTGGGCACATCTTGGGTTGTATCTTGTTTGATTCAGATAACTTATGTTTTCCACATACCAATGTTAAAGAGACCAGTATTCTTTAAGTATCTAACAGGGGGGTTGGAACTAGATGATCTTTGAGGTCCCTTCTAACTCAAACCATTCCATGATTCTAAGTAATGGTTGAGAAATTTGATTATGTTACACTATGAATGAAGAAAGCAAAAAGATCCCACTATAGTTTTAAAGAACCTTTCTTACCAGTGAACACCATTGTTCAAGTTAATATGAATTATCTTCTTTGAAATACCAGAACAGAAATCTTCATGTTATTGCCCTTGCAACTTTGAAGTCAAAGGAATCATTTCACTGTCTTGAAGCTTTTATTCAAAAACATTAATTCTAAGTCACTAAATGGAAACTTGTATTTTTATTTTATGCTATATGCATTTCAAATTATTGAATAATACTTTTGATCTGATTTTCTGATAAGGTTAAAACAGAGCTGATGCTAAAAGAACAAAGTATTTTGTATCCTGCTTCATTCTGTCATGTCTGATTATGTCATAATACTGAAAGTTTCATCTCATCAGATGCTCTTTGGTATGTAGATCAGTTTAAGTATGGTGTAATAACAAAAAAAATGATGTTTTTTTACATGTAACTTTCATTCAGTCACTTTTCTGGTTCTTGATGGATACAGGTTCCCTAAACTTTTACAACTACCTTTTTTTTCTATAATCATATGCCCTGGAATAATTTAAAACTACTTGAGTTCACAAAGAACTTTTTAAAAAATATAGATATATTTTTATATATATTAATAAAACACAAATAAAATCAAAGAGATGTATAATTGAAATAAATTATAATTAATGAAACAGTTTTTAAATTAGTAACAATAGAATTTCATATATTTTTTCCAGAATCACAGAAAACTCCCCAGAGAAAGCAGCCCTAGAATAGCAAACTTAACTTTGTCCTTTACTAATTTAAGGTTCTGAAACAAATCCACTACAACCTTGTTTGAACTAGATTAAATGTCTCTAGCTTGGAATTCAGATATCTGCTCTACTACAAACTTCCTAAATATGCCTCAGCAAACTTTCTGAAATGGTGATTTGCCAGCTTCTTTCTTTCCTCCTACCATTCCCCACCTTTAGAGACTTGGATTAAGTTAAATCATTAGGCTCTCACATGAATGCATTAGAAGAACTGAACACCTCAAACTAGAATCCACCTTAGGGCACACACTTGCAATACAAGTACTGAAAACAGTGAAAAAAGAGGTTCTGTGGTTTGGGAGAAGGAACTAAATCCCTTTGGAAATGAAGAATATTTATCATATGATCTGAGCCATTTATAGATCTGAATCATGTTTATCATATGGACATGGGCCTTTTTAAGATCATGCCACACCCTGAAATACTAAAAGAAGAGCTCTCAGTATTGACAGAAAGTCTAGTAAGAATCGCTACATCATGCAATGAATCTGGTGTCTACTCAAGATAGCATGTCTATTTGGGTTGAAGTGCAGATGACTCAGATTTTCACACCTTTCTGCCTGAATTATTTCTATAAGAGTATAAAGCACAACTACAGTAACATTGCACTGCCTGAGTTCAGCATAATGCTCAATTATGTGGAGCTCAGCAGATCTGAGTTTGCAGATCTAGTTCTCATGCAGCTCATCCATCCATCCATCCATCCATCCATCCATCCAGTTTCAGGACTAGCTTAATAGGGATAGTGAAGATATACAATTATAAACTGATTCCCAGCATGTACATTGGAGGAGACCATCATGGTGTTGGCAGTAATGCAACCATTATAACAGCACAGGCACATCACCATTGTCTTTGACATTAACCCAGTACCTACACGGAAATGGGCACTATGAGTTATCCATGCCTTTCCTTTTTCATGAAAAAAGTTAATATTTCAATTAAATATGAAACGTAAGGCATTAAAAAGAAATAAAAAAGCAAATAAAAAGTATGGGAGGTTCTCTAAATGCTTTATGGATGTAAAAATCAAAGAAATTAAATCCATGTATCAATTTTATAAACTCAGAATTTAGCTTCCTTAGAGGAAAGAAATGGTGTACTGAGATTTTGAGATAGTATGTACACAAACTTTAAAAAGGTCCCAATGCCCTTAGTTCAAATATCTGCTTATTTAGACATGTAACACCTATTAAACAAGTTTGTGTTACAGAAATATACAGTAAACATTGCTAATTAGTTAGTTCTTCACAGAATATAAGAACAAAAGTTTATTGGAGATATCTGGCTTTAAGCAAAAGTCAAATACCTTATAGACCATCTATAATTTCAGTTTAGTGATGAAGTCAGACTCTCATTTTTGTAACCATTCATTACATAACAACAAACTCAACTCATCAATGTAGGGTCACTACTTCATTGCAAGTTTATCAAAAGCTGGACACTAGAGTGAAAGCTCATTTCTGTCAACAAAGACAGCAACAAATCTGAACAAAAGAAGCATTTTTACTTAAAGGTCTTTGTTAATTGTTGTGGGTTAACCCTGGTAGGCAGCTAAGCACCACACAGCTGTTCACACACTCCCCTATTGCTTAAACCTATTAAAGCTAAAGCTTTATGCATGAGAAAAGCAATATAAGGAAATCACCCACTACTTCCCATCAGCAGGCAGATGTTTAGACATTCCAAGGAAAGCAGGGTTTCATCATGGATAATGGTTACTTGGGAAGAAAAAACATAACTCTGAATGTTGATGTGTTCCTATGTGGACTTATCCAGGGCCACAGATGCTTCATGGTGTCCCTGCTCCTGTGCAGACTTACTCATAGGTCACAGTCCCTTCAACTTGAGTTCACACTGGAGTTTCATTCTGCCCAGCAGAAGAGCACAGGAACAGCAGCAATGCCCTGGCCATCTGCTAGCCCAGGCACACAATCATTGCTGTTATCAAAATGTTTCCAGGCACAGCAGAGTAAGATGATAAGCAGTACAGCAAACAGGAAAAGCAGCCACTAAGAAGCACTAGACTCTAATACACAATACGGCAAGTAAACCCCATGGCAAGCACAAGAGCCTGCCAATTAATAGCTGAACAGCTATAGCAGTTATAAATTCAGTCTAGCACACTCAAAACTGTCATTATCTCACTCTTCAAGACTCACATTGGGTGCCAAAAGGAACTGTGGCGGGTTAACCCCAGTAGGCACCTAAGCACAACATAGCTGCTCACTCACTTCCCCCACAATGAGACTGGGGAGAGAATCAAAAGGGTAAAAGTGAAAAAACTCATCGGTTGAAATAAAGACCCATGTGTGCAAGCAGAGCAACACAAGGAATTCACTCACGACTTCCCATGCAGGTGTTCAGCCATCTCCAGGAAAGCAGAGCTCCATCATGTGTAACAGTTATTTGGGAAAACAGATGTCATAATTCAGAATATCACCTCCTTCCTCCTTTTTTTTTCACCCAGCTTTAATTGCTGAGCGGAATATGATATGGGATATCCTTTTGGTCATTTTGGGTCAATTGCCCTAAGCTGTGTCCTGTCCCAACTTCTTGTGCAGCCCCAACCTGCGTGGGCAGTGTGAGAAACAGAGAAGGCCTTGACCCTGTGTATACACTGCTCAGCAAGAACTAAGTGTGTTATCAACACTGTTTTGGTCACAAATCAGAAACATAGTACCATACAAGCTGCAGTGAAGAAAATTAACTGTATTCCGGCCCAAAATAGTAATTAACCTCCTACAGTAATTGCATGATCATTTCTGATAGCACAACATGTAAAATAATTGAATAACATAGATTAGAAAATAATACTACATTTGTATTTGAGTAACCATGTAAAATTTAATCACATAAAATTATTGAAATTCCTTTTAAAGACTTCATGTCTTCAAGAGAAAGAGTTATTTGTATGATCTTCACTGATCATATTACGTACTGGTAAGCTGGATTGTATTTCTGCAGTAAACATGACTCAGAAAAGACACACTGTGTATTGAACTTGAATTATTTTCTACGTTATTGCACACATACATCTGAAGCAATTTTTTAACTGTAAATGGTATTATAATGGCTAATTCTGCCAATTCAACTGAGGGTTAGAAATTTAATGTATTATTTAACTCCAGTTTATACGAGATGTTACATATTATCTTGGCTTTTTTTTTTTTTTCATTTATTCTCTCTCAGTGTTTTATTCATACAGTGGCTCTCAGCTTGCATCTTACACTGAAATTTCTTCTTAGATAGAAGCAAAGCTCTTACAACCTACTACTAGAAGACTGAGAATTTTAGGTACCAATGTGTCAATGTAAATAATAACAGTATAAGTAAAAACTGCAACACAATAATACTCCAAGTACCGGTAAAAGTGAAGGTTACAGAGTGTTCTCATGTAATATAATGTTTCACGTATTACTGAAAAGATTAAGTGATAACAGATACATTATATGTAATTAACTTGGGGAGACTGCTAATGTGAACCACTGAGATCAAGAGTAGATTCACAAAGGATACTTTTAGTACTTCTCCCCAGTGAAATCTGTAACTGTAACTTGTATTTTACACTGCTTTTTACGACAAAGAGGGAGAATGGAAATGGAAACTATTAAGGTGGAGAGAGAGAAAAAGAACAAGTTTCGTGGTTTTAGGACTGAGAATTGTAGAATCATAGAATGGTTTGGGTTGGAAAGGACCTGTCTACATTTAGCCTCTATCAGTGGCTAAATTGTAGTAGTTGCTCTATCACCCAAGGTCATCTCCCCAGCTGAGTAGGGGAACTGGGGAAAAAAGGGAGAATCCCCATGGGCTGAAATGGAAACAGATGTAATGAAATAACAGAACTAATACAAACACCAATCAGAGATATCAGCAGTACCAGCCAGGTGCTTGCCTGTGCTTGGTTATATTGACTCCAAAGAAGCGCTGGCTGTTACAGCCTGCTAGGAGGTGGTGTTGAAGGGCCCCAGTGCTGCGTCCTGTCTCTGTGCACGGTCAGTCCCCACAGGCCTGCCTCTGCCAGCTGAGGGGTGGTTGTTGGTGGGCCACCTGTGCAGCTTGTCATGCTGCTGTGGGGAATGGTTGCAGGCTCTCTCGATGGCCATCCTCCTGTGCAGGCAGGCAGGCAAGCTAAGTACATACTCATATCTGCCATCCCCTTGCACAGAGTACAGCAGCTGCTCCAAAGGCTGCCTGCAGACTGGGCAGGCATCTCTCATCCTGGTCCTCTGCTGGATGCAGGCAAAGCAGAAGCAGTACATGCAGAAGATCAGGCAGGCTGCCTTTTTGATATCTCCCAAGCAGATGGGGCACTGGCAGTCTGCTGCTGCCTCTGTTGGCTCTGCCTGGGGCAGCTGGCTCATGTTGCTGTCCCTTGCACCAGAGCTGCTTTCTCCCATGGCTTCCCAACACTATGTCCTGCCAAGAGAAAGGTGCAAAGTGCTGGAGTTTGTCTGGCAGAGGGCTTGCTCTCAGCCCACCACAGGATGCATGGCACCACAAAGCTGGCCTCCTCCCAGCTGTTCAGGCATACGGGACAGCAGTTCTCCAGCTCCATGGCCATTCCCTCCACATGCTGCCATGGGTGAGGGGAGCTGCGGATGTTGAGCTGTTCCTTCTCACTGGTGCTGCAGCAGCGGGTGTCATGCAAAAAAAAGGAGGAGAGGCCATGAGTGACTGGCCACCAGCCAAATGTAGCCCCATTCACTACAACACTTTAATCCCTGCCATTCAGCCATTTCTTCACCCAGCACATTGTCCATTTCCTCATCTCACAGTCGGACAACTTGTCCAGAAGGATGCTGTGAAGGACAGTACCAAAAGCCTTACAAAAATCCAGAAAAGCTGCATTCCTTTCATGCATTAGGCAAATGACTTTACTGTAGATTTTTGTGACATTTTTGTTTTTCTCATGCATTTGATTTTAGTTTAAGTGGCATGTTAGTGTTTGATTTTGAGAACAGCATAAACTTATGTGATGAGGAATGCATAAAGTGCTTTAGAACTTTAGAGTACTGTATTAAGTCAATGTAATTGACAAGTAATTACTATAACTGATTAAAATCTCTGCAACAGGAGTAAAATAATAAAAAGCACAGATTTAGCAAGAAATACAATAACTAACATACACATATATACATGCCTAAATTAAAGTTTGCCCTGAATATCTATTGGGATTTTTTGTCTTACCTTTGAAGTTGTGATGTAGATAATTTTTGGTCATATATTAATGTGTTAAATGGAACATTGCCTTTGAGTTGATAGTAGGCTATATCTTTTTCTACACAATTGAATCAATTCTATAATTATTACTTTCTTTAAACATGAAGACTTAAATGAAACCTACTCTTTACAAACCTAAAGTGTCACAGATCAGATTATCCACAAATTTTGTCCTCAATAGTATGTGTTAAATGTCTTTTAAAAACAATATTCACCTTGTTCTCTGGAATCTTATAGCATAAGGATTATTTTTGGACTACTCATTTGAGAGCTTATGTACTATGCAATTTACTTAGCTACAGGTTTTAACACATCTGACTTAAATTTCAATTTACAACTGAGGAAAAAAAATCATTTTTTTCAGTGCTGACTTGGTGCATGCTATCTTTTTTTGGCTACATTAAATGTAGGTGCCTTTATAGAAAGGATAGTAGCTAATCCTCTCTCCTTTCTAGACACAGTTAATCCTTTCCAGTACTTATCCTATTAACACCCTCCTTCATTCTCCTGTTTTTAAATACTCTAATGTTGCATTAAAATTACATATATTTACTAATTCTTTTAAATAATTGATGTAAAAATGATACATCCTCAAACTTCTGACAACTTAAAGAAAAAGATAGCACATCTTTGTTTCAATAGTTACTTGTGAACACTCGGGGTGATATTTAGGCAATTACTGATTTTACTTTAGTCTGTATTTTTTACAAAGAAGCTTGGATCCACTGAGTTTAATAATTGAGACAACCTAAAGGGTTACCTGGTCTGCAGATGTATCGAGATCATGACTGTTGGTTTGTAGGATTCTATAATACACGAGGACACTGAGGCTTTATCCTCTAAATTTCTCTACTTCATTACAGATTACCACAAATAACACATGAATCACCACCAGGAAGTAAACTGTCACAGAAATCACCTCTAGAAAGTATACCTATGATTAATAAAGTGAATCTAAACATATCAAACTATTACAAATTACTATGAGCAATCAATGGTATAGTATCAATTAAAAGTATGGCAACAATCAATAATAACAGTAATCAATCATGTAGTAACAATCAATAACAGCAACAGCTAAGTAGGCATGTACAATTACACGAATTTTTCATTAGTGAAGCAACTTATCAACAACATAATAGCAGATATAATAGATTACTTATATGGAGATATATATATATATATAATCACTAGCAAGTGAACTAGCCAGACTTCAGAAGAAGACAAACCATCCCAGAGGCAAAACCAAACTCATCCCAGAGGGTTGGAGTACAAACTGAGATGACCCTAAAAGAGGGGTCCAATAAGGTAACAGACAGAGTCTCACTTCAAGAATGATTTGTGTCTCAGAGTCTAGAGACAGCCAGGCATCCCCAGAGGGCATCCAAGACCTCATAGAAAGTGGAGAATCCAACCTGTTTAGGAAAGGAAAAGTAGGAGCAGCATGGGGAGTTCTCAGAGAGAGGCTCCATTCTGGATTTCAGTTAAGTCCTTTTTATAACATAGAGACATAAGACGGCATAGGACATACTACTTTGAGCAGCCAATAGATGTTGTCAGTTCTGGTTTTCACCTCTAACAGCCAATAGATGATGACGTTTTCTGTTCTTTCAGAGCAATTTTAGTATTATAGACTGTTTTCCATCTTTTCAGGCAGTGTTTTTGTTGCAATGCCTTGTTTTTATAATTTTTGCTGGTATCTCAAGATGTGTCCAATTTATAGGTACTCAGCTATACTTCAAGGATGGTTTTGGCTCCCATGCTTAGCTCCTGGGCTGGCAGTTCCAGGCTGACAGTTCTTTCTCCGTCAGTATTTTTCAACAGACATTTTCTTTTGCTCAGTAATTTTCCCTTTTAACCAGGCCACCTTTGTGGCTACTCACATCAGCAATAAGCCAAGACCACTAAAATAATAGCTGAAGAAATACCCTTCCTTTAATTCAACGTATGTTGACCTGGGCTTTTTCAAAAGCTCTTTGACTGTTACAAGAGCAAAAATGGAAGCGTCATATATTAGTACATGAAAGATGGTCCCACATAACTTCTTGATTTTAACATTCATTTCAAGAAGAATAATGATGCCCACTAGAAGAGAGAGGTATTCAAAAATGACTGGCAATGTGCTGGCAACCTATGAAATTTAGAAGATCACCTCTATTGTGCTTGGTTTCATTTTTGTTTTTAAAACAGATTTCCTTACAATTTACTTTATTTGTAAAATACACATTTTAAAAAATTGAGCACTCATAGCCTGGTGCCTATGTACTAACACAACACAATTTCATTGAGTATGGTAGAAAGACATATGCTTTCTTTCTTCTGGCCTCTTCTCTTTGTTCTCAGGGGTTCTTCCAGAAGGAGAAAGTGGTTGCAGAGTCTTTCATTTTCTCTTGCCCCACGTGGAAAGGAATTAATCACTACTGTTGGATGACTGCTGTATTCTAAGCCACAAGTACACAATTTGGGCCTTCCTCTCTTTCAGATTCCTTTCTTTGTGATTCATTGGTGTCCCCAGGTGCCATAGCTGACACTGGCTTGCCTGTGGCTATACATTCCTCATACATATAGTTTGACACACAAACAATTGTCTGTCACAGGCTGCTTCTTCACTAACATTAACTACAGTTTGTTTTGTTGGAAAGGCAGACTGTATCTTCAGCTTCCGTTTACATTCCTGTGCAGTCTTCAGCAGCACATTTGTATTTTCTTTTGTATAGTCAGAATCAAATTTACAAAATAATTGAAACCCTTTTAAGATGTACATGGAGGTAAAGTTTACAATGACATAAAACTGGAAATATTTTTTCTATCATTTAGGTTTTTTTGACAGTAGAATTTCCATTTGTTTGGGAAATTGTTATTATTAGGCAGAACCAACCTATGTGATCTGTATCAATACTATTTAGTGCAACTTGACTAGATACAAGTTTGCAAATGTAGAGCATTGAGATAATGAGACAATATTTTCAAATTGAACTTATTTTGTTAAAAGCAAAAATTAAGCCTTCTAAATTATGAACTTGGCTCCTCTAACATGTCATCAGTATAGGAGAAAAGGAACAGAAGGGAGACTTTCCTAGCGGAGACACCTATATGTTGTAGCTGATTTTGTCCTGCTGCTTCTCTGACCCTCTTTTATTGATAAGCTGGTTTCATTTAATTTTGGTTTAATAGGTGAGTCTGAGCCTTATAAGCTTCAGAGTTTACCAGTGGGAAAATTGCAGTATTACAGTTGGTTGACAGAAGAGAACTTAATAGGTAAATTATAGAAAAGCATATCACTCTTGAGTTTTGCACAGCTGAAGTGTCAACCAGACAAGAGCTTACAAAAGTTTTTTTGAGTTTTAGATCAGTCAGGGAACTGCATATTATATGAGAAATTATATAGTAATGAGATCACACCAACAAATAAAATTTTATAAAAATAAAAAACATCTCAGTCTTCATTTTATGTTGTTTACTAGGCTTACCATTAGTCTGGAAAAGAAGTATAAAATTAATTCTTATTTTTTTCTTTAAAAAAGACATAAAACTTCCCACATTTTTCCCTAAAAGTAATATTGTTTACATATTTCACTAGCCATAGCGATCATATCACTTCAGTAGGATTCTTCACATTTTTTATGACATCTGAAAAATGTTATAAAATTGAAAATCACTGAATATTTATTGTGTTAGGAAATTTTGTCAAATTTGGCAAGACGTTTGCTGAAATTCTAAACTGCCTTCTCAATTATTTTTTATTACAGCATTAAACTTTCTTGGAGATAAATATTATAATAGAAACAAGCGTGTCTTTTTCAGCTACAACTTGAGGCCACTACCCCTTGTCCTATCACGAGTTACCCGGGAGAAGAGACCCACCCCTGCCTTGCTACAATCTAATTTACAATCCAATTGTAAACCTAACAAAGTCCACCAGTAAACCATGTCCCTAAGCGCCATGTCCTTTTATGCAGGTTTTCCTGGTTATAGATAACCCGTGCATCTTCTGTATTCATGTTTTACTTGTAAGATCAAGATATTAATCATGCATTGTGTGTTGTGTGTCAGGCTGGATTTTTTTTTTTGTAATTCATAGTTAAGCATTTAAGAGAAGCAAAATGGACTTCAATGCAGGTTGTAAAAATGTTTTTCTTACAGTAGAGGTAACTACAACAGTCTTTGCAAGAATTTATGGAAGATTTTCATGCTGTAGATCCCTGTGAAAAAGTAGCAGCTAAGGGCTTAACCACATATACGCGTGTTTTGCCAAATACAAGGCCTAGTGCAAAGGACGCAGCCAGCAGGAAAACAATCCAGTAACCAGATTCTATTGTACGAAGGAAAGTCAGTATATGGGGGATCGCTGGGGGTACAAACAAGTCAAACAGATCATAAATAATAGGCATCAACCCCAGCAATCCCAGGAATGACACAGCACAACCAATAATAGGTGGTATCAACAAAGACACAAAGGCTCCCATAGAAAAAATGGGAGACAACCAAGTGAATAGGCTGATCATATAGGATAGAAGTAGCCACATATTGTTCCCCCACAAAGCCCGCGTTTGCAA
The DNA here is from genome assembly GCA_028020825.1 of Podargus strigoides. NCBI lineage: Eukaryota > Metazoa > Chordata > Aves > Caprimulgiformes > Podargidae > Podargus > Podargus strigoides. The sequence continues at coordinate 21,942,894 of CM051621.1, read as the reverse complement.
ATGCCAAACCTGACTGGGGCCCAGTTGCAGGGAGAGTCAGGAGGTCCTTCCCCAACAGGGAAACTCTGCAAAGTGCATCCACCTCACAGACAGACACTCCACCCTTCCTGCAAGTGGTCCCAGCTTTTATGCCCAAAGCAGGACACCTGGCACTCATTTACCCAATGCAGGGCACCTGGGGCTTGTTTACCCAAGGGCTTTCCCTGCAAGGCCGGCCACACCTTGGAGGAAAGCCAAAAGGCAAACTCATTCCCTCCCTTTGAAGGACCGTGGGAACTACCCATATGTCAACCTTAATTCAGGGCTCGGGGTTCAGACCCCAGCACTTCAATGTGGAAATTCATGGTATCTTACCTTTACTAGAATGATTTTATCACTCTTTCCTGACTAAATTGATTTTAAGTCTTAGAGCTGAATTGAGGACACAAACTCCATCAGCTTTATCTTCCAGCAGCTGGACTGTCTTTGCCAGTGGAAAAAGAACTGTTTGTAGATCAGATAAGCACTAAAACCTCTTCTTATCTTAGGTTACCAGCAAGTCATAAACCCAGCATAATTTGTCTTATTTCTTGTACAAAATAAATTCTATGCTGAGTATGAATCCCTGAAAAAAAACCCCAACAGGCATATTAGAATTCTGTAATAAATAAACCATGGACTGTATGTTGTGTCCGTAAATAAGAAACAGGATGTTAGACGAAGGGGTTTTAAATAAATAAAAGGGTCACACATGTATTTTAGCAAAGTTATTAAATGGTGATACAATTAGAAACACAAATTTCACACCTGCAGGGTGGATCCTATCACCTTAAAATCTGTGCATCTGGAATTCATGTTCACATGGGTACTGAACATTATATGGCACCTTTCATAACAGCTCTGAGGCTGAATACTTTGTCAATTTAAGATGGGATTAATGGAATCACATAGGAATACAGCATGCAGTTCCAGTGTCCACACTTCGAAAAAAAGATACTGAAAATCTGAGTTTAGAAGAGATGCATAAAAATATTCTGCGAAATTGAAAGTCAGGGACCTGAGTTCAGTTATTGGCGTTAATAGCACCAGCTGGCTTCCCCTGAATACCCTCCTCAACACACACACGTATACATCCGTACACACACCCCTGCCCCTGTGCCCAGGGGCTCCAGTTAAACTTGGGACTGAGCACTGGGCACCTGCCTGAGACCTATCATGAGTGTCCCTAAGCTCAGCCCTGCTCCTGCCCTACTTGACTTGCTGGCTGTGCTCCCCAGGATGATCTTTGACCTCACGCATCATCTCACATTTGTCTGGTGATCAGCTGGGGTTTTGCTGGGACTGCCCTGTTCTGCTCACCTCGCTTGGGTCTTGGGGGACTGTGTCCCACAAGGGAGGGGTGGGACCTGCCCTGAGGCCATCCTCCCACCCTCACACTCCTCCCTCAGGAGCAGCCCCACTACTGTTTCTTCCTGACAGCAATTGCTTTATTATTTGAGACAAAAAAAAGTTATTTTTGTTTATCAAACTAGAAAGAACTTGACTAGTATCTAAATGGAGAGACATTTCTCATTTTACTGAAGATATCAAATCTTTAGAAGTTCAGACTACATATTATACCTTTTTAAAATTCCCATGCTTTTTCCTGCTTTTCTTTTTATAGTGTAAGTCATAGGATCTGCATCCAAAATCGTTCTCATTCTTTATTATGTAAAAGTCTGAAAGCCCTGTGAAAACACATGCAGTAGCTCAGGGTTACTGATTTGAATGTGCAACCTCACTAAACCCTGCAGTCTTTTTTGGTCAGGATCAAATTAAATGGTTGTCATCCATTCTCTGTTCTCATAAAATCTATTAAATAACTTTTATCTTGTAAGTACTGTGGAAATTAAAATGACAAATATGATTTGATTTGTCTATTCAAGGATAAGTGTGAGAGTTAACAGTAAAATACAGAAATGTTATTCTCTCAGCTTACACACTTGCCCAGGGAATACGTAAAGCTATGATGACTATGCAGAAATTGTGGAAGATGTAATAACATAAATTATGACAAAATCAACAGTCATTGCAAAGTGAACTGTATGAAATCTAGATCAACACAGAGAGGCAAGAACACCTGTTCTTTTATCACTTGAATGAGATAAGGACTTAAACTTCTATTTAATTTCATTTCTATTCATAAAATAAAATATTTAATCTTACATAATTTACCATGTCTAGCACTGCATACACAAGCATTTGAAGTCTTCTATCTCAAGTCAAGAGTGTGCCCAGAGTGGTTCAGAAGCCATTCCATGTGCCTTTGTGAATAAAATTTTGTGCTGATTTTACTGCAGTTTTACTACCCTTTAAATGTTTTAGCCATCTTAATAAATCCAAGACTTCCGGAGATAAAGCACACAGACCACATTTACAAATGCAATTCTAAAAGATGACAATAAAGCAAATAATATGGTTTTCCAAAAGTGCTTGTACACACTAGAATGTCATCCACCAGTGAATGTCACCCATTCATAATCAGATTCTTCTAACTGCAAAAAAATCACAGAATCACAGAACGTTAGGGATTGGAAGAGATCTCAAAAGAGCATCTAGTTCAGTACCCCTGCTGGAGCAGGAATACCTAGATCAGGTCACACAGGAATGCATCCAGGCAGGTTTTGAATGTCTCCAGAGAAGGAGACTCCACAACCTCTCTGGGCAGCCTATTTCAGTGTTTTGTTACCCTCACTGTGAAATCCACCTTTAATATACAAACAAAGTACCAAACAGTGAAAACTCAAACTCTCTGGCCCAGAAAACTATCTGTTTAGATGAATCTCATTGCCCAAGTTTCCTGGCTGCTGTGGCTGACACCACCAAATACAACCATTGTACTAAATATTCATGTAAATTGTTGAAGCAATATTTTTAAAAAGCATATCTTTTGCACTTAACAGCAAAAAATGTTTAGACAAAAATCTCTTCTGTTCTCTTTCATATATGTCCTCTCCTTCTTAGGGTAAAAATTTCTTTTGAAACATTGCCCTCAAAAAAATCTATCCTTTTTCCTTCTTTAATATCTTGAAGGCCTTCTAGCTATGCCAACTAGGAATCAGGTCCCTGAACTGCCTGCCAGCCTCTGCACTTGGGTTTCTTAAACAGAAGAGCCATCTGGTCTTTCACATTCTTCTAGCACCCTAATATGCCAAAATAATTTCTTGCCAAAACCCTGATTCATGAGTATACTTGCCTTTGCCTTTGTCTTGGGTGAAAGTTGTTTACTGTTTATTAAAACTATTGGAAAGAAGATGGTCAGGATGACTCATTTTAAATGCTATTTATGAAAAACTTTATATATTATTATTATTTACATGTATTGATTATTGATTTTAAATAATAATTTAAAAATCACAGTTTGCCATTAACCACACGTTTTACTGGTTCCCATGTACAAACACTCAAATCTTAAAGTGTCTTCAGAAATAGAAAACCACATACAACTTCCCTGGGAGAAAAAAAATATCAACAAAAAAAGACAGGATAATGACATTAACACACAGTTAATCAAACAAAATCCATGAATTCCATATTAGGAATATAACCAACTGAACAGTGGGTTACTTGTCATCTGTCTTGTGGGATCAAGCACGCTTACTTACACAGAAACACCCACTCAGGTAAAATTTTGCTCAGGTGGGACAGATACTAAGAATGACATTTTGCAGAGTCCTGCTCCAATGCAGATGTAACCTGTCTCATTCCTAATATAGTCTCCTCTTGCTTAGAAATGGGATTTGCATTGCCATTGTCTTTGGGAATCTACAAAAAAGTTTTTTTTTCCCTCTGCTTGTCATAGTTTGGGATGTCAGCTTTATATTGTCCTTTCTGATTACTACTGATTTAAGTATGAACTTCTGTGAAGCTTGACAGGTTTCTCTATACCATTGCCACTAATTCAATTCATCTGGTTCCACTGATTTCCAAATATCCTTTTGCAGAAGCTAGAATGGGAATCTTAGATGGAATTTCTAAATGCTTGTATAAAAGTCATAGAATCCTAGATCCAACCAGTCACTTGGTTGGAAGAGACCTCTAAGATCATCAAGTCCAACCATTAACCTAACATTGCCAATTCACCACTACACCATGTCCTTCAGCACCTCATCTACATGTCTCTTAAATACCTCCAGGGACGGGGACTCCACCACTGCCCTGGGCAGCTTGTTTCAATGCCTGACAACCCTTTCAGTGAAGAAATTTTTCCTAGTATCCAATTTAAACCTTCCCTGGCACAACTTGAGGCCATTATCCCTCATCCTTTCACTAGTTACCTGGGAGAAGAGACTGACCCCTGCCTCACTACAGCCTCCTTTCAGGTAGTTGTAGAGAGCAATGAGGTCTCCCTTCAGCCTCCTCTTCTCCAGACTAAACAACCCCACTTCCCTCTGCCACTCCTCATAAGACTTGTGCTCCAGACCCTTCACCAGCTTCGTTGCCCTTCTCTGGACACGCTCCAGCAGCTCAGTGTCCTTCTTGTAGTGAGGGGCCTAAAACTGAACACAGTATTCAAGGTGTGGATGAGATTAGTCAAACAGGACCTGCCTTTCATAAACCCATGCTGGCTGAGCCTGATCCCCTGTTGTCCTCCACATCTTGTGTGATCACCCTCAAGATGACCTGCTCCATAACCTTCCCTGCTACCAAGGACAGGCTGACAGACCTGTAGTTCCCTGGATCCTTCTTCCAGCCCTTCTTATAGATGGGTGTCACATTAGCAAGCCTCCAGTCATCTGGGACCTCCCCCATTGACCAGGACTGCTGGTAAATGATGGAGAGTGGCCTGGCAAGTTCTTCTGCTAGCTCTCTCATTACTCTTGGGTGGATCCCAGCTGGCCTCATAGGCTTGTGAGGGTCTAGTTGGCATAGCAGGTCTCTAACTGATTCCTCATGGATTATGGGGGATTTACTCTGCTCCTCATCCGTGTCTTCCTGCTCAGGGGGCTGAGTGCCCTGAGGATAATTGGTCTAACTATTAAAGACTGAGGCAAAGAAGGCATTTAGTACCTCAGCCTTATCCTCATCCTTCATGGCAATGTTCCTTTCCACATCTAATGAAGTTTAGAGGATTCTGATCAGACTAAGCCGTATTCTGGTTAAAAGTACCTCAGTAAGATGCCAGCTTGAAAGTGAATCTGTCATACTCATGAAGCTTAGAAGAGAGTGGGCCTGCGACTGTAGGAACAATTTCTCTTGACATGGAGAACACTACCTGATATTGCATTATCGGAGTCTACACTGGAGTACTGGGAAGACAGTAAGGTGGTAACTGGGATTTTCAGGTAGTGGCAGAGCTGCTCTCTGTTTTGTGAGTAACAGGGAGCTAATTATCCTCTTAGCTAGATGAAGAGTGCAAAGCATTGTTCAGACAGAATTTCTATCCTGTATGTCCTTGATCAATAAAAAACCTAGCAAGGGCATAAACAATCCACTAAATACCAGCTGAAGCAATAAAACACAGCAATTAAAACTATGGTAAAGCAACATTATAATTCATGCAGATGAGGTTGCCCAGACATGGCTTTTTGCCTGTATTGAGGACAAAGTGCTCAGAGTCTCTAAGCCTCCCAGCTTGTGAGCTTATGCATATTCGAGGTTCAGTGATCAAAATAAGAATTATATACATTTTTTTAAAAGTGTATGAGTCCATTCCAGGAATGAAGGATTTATGATGGATCTTTTGCTAACATTTTAAATGGATAAGCAAATTCAAATTCCAAGATATGTCTGTTGCTATATTCTTCTGAAAAGAGAGAAGAGTTTACAGAAATTAAAAGCTTCTGTGATTTCCAGTAAGATTCTAATGATTATCACTGTTTTCTTTTATAATATGTACTTTAAATATAATTAGAGTTCAAAAGTTACGAAGAAGAGTTAATAATTATTTCTAACACGTACAGCTTTGTTGAGCTGAATCTTATACAGAGAAAAAGATAAGTGAACATAAAAAAGAAAGTAGATTTGACATGTTAGAATGACTTATTTTTCAGATCATAATGGTAATTCATTAATTTTAAAATATGCTTAGCTTTGGGGTCTATTACTATGTAAAAGGCAAGAAATACCTTTCTTAAACTTCTTATATATCTTTATAGGTCAGAAATCAAATGTTTTTGGTGAAATAGTACGCTAAGTAACTGTGCTAGTTTACCATAGATTAAGTAAAAGGGAACAGTCATAAAATACATTTAAAGAAAAGCAAGAAGACACATCCTGTCCTAATCAAATTATAAATTTATAGACTGACATACTAACCAAGGCTGAAGAAACAAAGTATCAGACCTTTCATAAAACAGATGGCACCCAGAGGGACTAAAGTGCTGAGTGCTTTGACAAGCTAAATGGCCTTTACTTGATCCTGAAGTCTTCTTCTATGGATTTTTAGGGGAGAAAAAAGAAAAAAAAAAAAGAAATTAAGTAAAATTTTTTTTCTGTGAGACAAGGAATGTATCATTCACAAGTTTTAACATTAAACAGATTTATAATAAAATCTCATTACCCACTCAATAAACTTAAAACTTCCCTGAAATTTAGCAAATTTTGTTGCACATTCTTTATACAATTAGATATACACATATACAAACGTATGCCCATAAATATTGAAATAAAGGAGAATTAGAGGATCATTTTTTAATTTTAATAAGTATATGCAATATGACTTTCTTGCATTCATAATTGAATGACATACAAATGCATAATATAAAATTATTCTATTTCAAATAGACTCCATCAGTGAGCAGTAGATGTTCACAATTTTATGTTAAGCTATATAAACAGCTCCCAGGATATAAACATAAATGAACTGCTGTATATGCAAAGGGAAACTGTATTTCTAAGGGGTCTCTCACATGAGAAAATACAATTAATATACATAAAGAAGCATATCATTTTTCAGAATAACAAAAAAACATGCTGAAGGAATCATATGGTACCAACGATGAAATTTGCTATCTAAATACATTACGGGAAACCTGGTTGCACATATATCCTTTAGGCCAGGAGCACAGACAAGATTTTTCAAAAGACCAAAGTCATTCCTGAAGAAGGATGATATCTCAAATAACCAGTAGGGGAAAAAAAAGACAGAGGTGGCAATGCAAATGCTTATGTGCTTCAGTTGCCATGCTGTGTTGATGATGACTTCTCAAACATGCAGTCAGAGATACATCAGGTGCAATAAATGATAGTTTGTTTAATGACATTAAGCTTCCACTTTCAGTGCACATTCTTCTTCATACCACAGATTCATCTTATTATTTCTGTATGTGATTTTTCTTTCTGCCTTCATTTTACTGCTTGTTAAGATTCCGCTCTGTGGTCCCATGCAGAAAACCCCCATTTTACAATGAAGTTAATGGGAATTAAATTGGAGCTTAAAGTTAAGCTCACACTAGAATGCAGTCAGAACAGACACACACAAGCTCAGATGCTTTCTCAAACGAGGGCCGTGAAGGCTATGTTGTTTCTTTCAGTTCTTGCATTACTTCCACTTTTTCTCAAGTAAGTAGATAGGTCCTAACTCCTAGATATGTGTTTAATAATATAGCTGATTGGCAGATAACATTTTTGCTTTGTAACAAAGTTTGAACTTTCAAATTTGTTTTAAATTCTGCTCACAACATTTTCTTAAGGCAGAATCATACCAAACTGTTCCATTTGTTGTATACGCTGTTGTACACTTACTTGATTATATTGCTTGACTTTGACAAAATTACATACTCTTACAAAAACATGTTATTCTGAACCTATTTATGTTACATTTATCTTACTAAGCAATCCAAGATCAGGAGTTTCTTTTGGTTTGGGTTTTCTGGTAAATCAGAATATCAGTCTATAATTATGTGGTTAATTCCTGTTGCACATTATTTAACAGATTTTCCCTCATTAAGACCGAGTTTTAAAAGAATTCTACAGTTGCATGCAAACTTCAAAACAATAATTAGTGATTTAACTATTAAAATACTTACTGAGCAATGTGAAATATATATCTTTGCTTTACATCTTAACTGGCTGGCTATGTTATGTTATATTTTAGAATGAAGTAAGGAATATTAAATGATCTGAATCTTAATTTACAGAGTTTATCCTGAAAAGTTCCATCCTTCGGGTACATAGAAAAATTTCCTTTGTTTTTGTTTTTCCTCAGTAGTAGGGTTTTTCTATGAGAAATATATCCATGCTTAGAAAGGATATTAAATTTTGTGTTTTTCTGTAGTAAAATCTTTGCCACAGGTTATCATTTGTACTGTACTTCATACCAAAGTCACTCAGAAGTTACAGAAAAAATGATTCAATGCTGCTATTTCTTTTCTCTTTGTGTCTTTAGATTCTTTATCTCTGAAGTGTGCATGTTAAATACAAAAGAAAGGCCTCCATAGCAGATATCCTCCATAAACAAATGACCTCGAACAGTAACATCAAAGAGTCTCACTAGTATGTGAAGCTGAAACTGAAAAATTTAAGGCCTAATACAAAGTATAAAATCAAGGGTAATTTGAGAAAAATAATGTTCTCTTATGGACAGAAGTGTGAGTCAGAAAGAGGAGATCTCAGATCTTGACACTTTTTCCAACTTCCTAATGTTATTCTGACTGAGCTACTTGATGCCTTCGTACCCAAAGTCCTCTTCAGAAAAATGGGAGTAATTTTATTCCTGCTACCAGCATAACCCTTTAGATTCAGATCTTCAGTACTAAAGTTGCTTATTATTATGTATGATACCTGAAAAGCAAGGCCTTGACTCAGTTTTGGCTAAAAGATGCTACTGTTATGCAAATTATAACTTAAAAATTCGGTGAAGAAATTTTAAGAACAAAAAGAATCCAAGGATTGGTAGATTCATGATTTCTCTGGGAAAAAAAATTGACTTTGGTTATGCTGCATCACATTTGAAATTCAATTCCCATATCTTTTAATTTGTAACCTTTTTTAAAAAAATTTTCCGAAGTGTTGAATTATGACTGTTAAGCATTGCTATGTGTATTTATTGCATCTCCTGCAGTTATGTGTCTACCACTGTTAACTAAAAGTGATTGGTTTATGAGAAAATACATAAAATAAATGGAAGCAAAACGATGACATAATATTAGCTATATTTTAATTTTCTATTACTAACCTCATCATCTGGCAATGAATAGCCAGACTCCCAAGCTGTAAGGTCCCACTTAAAGTATCAAGTAGAGAAAGAGGACCATAATCCTGATGTATATGAACAGAAGAGACTTTTCCTGTCAAAGACATAACATCCTTCTCTTTCACAGATGGAGTTCAGATTCAGATGCCTCACATCTCTATCATGGACAATAAGAAATGACTGTGCCAGGGACGAAGAGGTAGAAAGCTAAGCTAGACTTCAGACATTGCAATTTTTCTCTGCCATACTAACTGCTAAGGATTCCAAAATAGTGGCAGAGTACATTAAATAGCATTTGTAAGTATTGTCATGGTTAATATGCCTGTTTGTACCAGCATTGCAACTGAACATGTGTGTGATGCACACACACATATGTATGTATAGATATATGTATATATTCTTACAATTTTTGTTACTCATATTCTTCCTACATGCAACTAAATGCAACTTTGTCTTGCTCTGTCATGATCATATTGCTCAGAAACTTATTTAAATATCCTGGCTAAGCCATTACAATATTACAAACTACATGCAAGACAGTTCTTGGTTACAATACTTTAGTACACATATCTGTTTTGGAGAAAAGCTTCTATTACCTATATCGAGATTAGGCCACTTATAATTCATAATTTTCATACACCTCTGCTTTGGCTAAACAGAAAAAACTTTTAAATTTTTTTTGTTGTTTTTAATCAAGAAAAAATGTAGTACAGGGCAAATCTATGCTATCCATATATTTTCCGTATACATGTATACTTGTCCCATACAAAATTTGACTGTACATAGTAAATTAACTAGATATGCACAGTGATGTCATCTAGTCTTTGTAAAATATGGTGCTGCTCTGAAAGTATCCCTCTAAAAATGTATCTCTCGCCACTGTATTTCTTATACTCTGTCTTCCTCTCAAATTAACTTAATTGGCATGTAAAAGAGATTAATTACCTTCATCATAACAACAGTAATCCCTTCAAATTCTTTCAAGCAATATAACAAGTGTAATTTGATGATGAGCTCATCTTCTATATCTTCTCCTCATGCAGTATAAAGAAAGTTGGTTTTGTTATGCATTGCTCCTTTAAGTATGTGAATGGCTGCAGAAATCAGGAAAACAGATTCTTATTTTTCGATATTAATTATCAGCCCTATCATTTCCTTTTTTTGCTTAATTTTAAAAAATAAAAAATAGGAGTTTGAACTGTAACTGACAGATTCTGGGAAGCAGTAGTTAAATACTTAGAGACTTTTTTTTTTTTTGAGATTTGGGATTTTTTACATTCTCATGGGTTCAGATGAACTTGTCACCTGTGTGTAACTTCTTCACATCTGTCTAAGAAGCAGAAATGAGATCATTAGGAAGCAGTTACTGCAATGTATGAGTCAACCTGTGCTCATAGAGTATTAAATGCATCAAATAGACTTACTTTTGAAGATCTGGTGAATGAAAAGTACTTTGAATAGTCAACAAAATTGACTTGTACCTCAGATGAAAAATCTGGTCTTGCAACTTTGACATATTCTTTGATTCTCATAGGAAGGCTGTCCAGGTAATGGTCTAAGATATGGAGGAAACAGTCTGTACTAACAGACTGGAGTGTCTGGAGTTTTCATTTCCAATGTTTTGAGCGGTTTCAGAACAAAGGCAAAGTAATCACAAAAAAAAATTATACGTTGTTTTCATTGTGACTATGCAGCATTTCAGCATATTGTATTTTGTGTACACTCAGTCTGTTCAGACATGAATAGTGTCATGACATAAAAAACAATAAAGGACAACCCCATTGTTACAATGGCCAAACAGTTGAGACGTGCAGACAGATTTTTACATCTAATATAAATATACAGAAACATAGAAGTGGCCTTCATGGATACTTCTACACAGATAATTGAATGAAGGCCAGCAGTACACTTTTAAAGTGAATCTCCCAGTAGTCCCCACATTAGCTTTGCACTGTGAAGCAGTTTCAGTGTACATGACCTGGATCCCTTTCAGATGAAGAAAAATCACAATATTTGCCTTAGGAGCAGAACTAATACATTCCAGGTTTTAACATGTATTATGCCTATGGGACCCAACTAGAGATAATCCAGAGTCAGAAGTGCCTTCAAGATGCACAGGTCTTCAGCCCCAACTGTTTTAATCTTTAGACTCATTCGCATTTCTGTACCCTACTTGCTAATGTACACATAGCAATGGACTCTATCTGGCTTGGAAGTATCTTGTGTCCTAATAGTTCATATCAATTGCTCAGAGTAAGGCAAGCATTTAATGAATGTGGACTTCATGAGTCAGAGAAAGTATCCATATTTCATGGCACCCATGATTCTCTTTTTCATTAATATGATGTTATAAAAAAATTCTCCTTAAGAAGAGTTGCAGTTTATAGCATGATTATGGCATTCATTAAAATAAACTGGGTAGTCAGTAGTTCTTTTTGAAGATTTTGTTTAAAGTATTTTTGAGGTTGCAGTGGACGTCACTAAAATACCATTAGTTGCCACATGGTCAGCACAGTTACTTCTTTAAGTAAAAAGAAGTATTCTGGCAACACTGCAATGACTGTTGACTCTTCAAATGGTGACCTGATTATTTTACCATTTTATCATGCACCACAGTTTACAGCACTTAGTGTAACAGAAGGGATTTGCTTACACATTGCTCCTAGCATAAAGTCACTTTAAATTAGATGGACTAGTAGAGAAATGCTCTTAAGCCTCCCAAAGCGATATATTGTTATCTCTTTTGCTCAGTAATGAGAGCTAAACCAGGAGAGAAGATTTATGAAGATACTAGGCATAACAGCTGCGGATGAATTTTTCTTATCATACACTCCAAGCTATTTAGCTTGTTTGGTTTAACCAATAGGAAAGCAAAATTAGACTTTACCTACTAGCGAGAAAGAGCAGAGCAAGTACTGTGTTCAGTTTTGGGCATCTCACTACACAAAGAACATTGAAATACTGGAGTGTGCCCAAAGGAGGGCAACAAAGCTGGTGAAGGGTCTGGAGCACAAGACTTATGAGAAGCGGCTGAGAGAACTGAGGCTGTTTAGCCTGCAGAAGAGGAGGCTGAGGGGAGACCTCATCGCCCTCTACAACTACCTGAAAGGAGGTTGTAGACAGGTGGGGATGAGTGGAGCAATATCAAGTTAAAACAAAGAAACAAACAAAAAAGCACCTAGGAAGATTTTATATAAAGCAAAAAATAGAGTTAGGAGATTTAAAACTGTGCATACACTTGTATGAACTGGTTTAATTTGCTTGTGTTAAAAGATTTCATGTTCTGAAAACCTCTTAACAGCTGTATCTATTCTTAACAAGTAGTAATGATTGCCATTTAAACATGCAGTACTGTATGCCTGTATGACACTGACACAAAGTAAGTGTTATTTACTAGCTCTTAGCACTTCTTATACAAGGATACAATTTTAGTGCCAAGTCTAAACAAATAGAAACAATTCTTTACCTCCTTTCCAACCTTTCAAAAATAACAAATAACATCATCTTTCACCCAGAACCATCCTCTGAGGGTAAGAAAAAACAAAAAATTCTAACACAAAGTTTCTTCTTTTTCAGTTATTTCTGTTGTTTTTCCATGGTTTCTTAACTCACTTTTAATTAATGTTTATATACAGGACTTGGATGAAATGGATGTTTGGTGGATGAAGAGTTTACCAAGAATGATTTTGAGTTCATATAGGCTGGCAAACAGCAAAGTGCATCTATATTAAGGACACTGCTGAGCATAAATTCTGGAAAAAAAAATAACAGGCTCCATATTAACATAACTAGGTTGATCTAATTCATTTAAGCAATATCTAAAGTCACATCCTCCTATAAACTTGAATATATATTTGTTTTTCTTTTCTGAAAAGTAGGAGAATAAATAATTGCTTACTTTTTTTTCCTTCTCTGCACTGAGTCTTCTCTAGAAATATTTCCATTCATAGAAAAACATAGATTTATATTCTAGATCCTTCTTTCAAAAATTTTATGAGCCCAACTTCAACTATCTCTAAATAAGATGGTGTATTTATCCTCTTGAAAGTAGTGACTCTTCCCCTTACTGTGCCTGACTATGCTGGGTAATTTTTTTTTTCTGTCACTAAAAGTACTGAGATTCTTTTCTGCCTTACTATATGTGGGGACACAAACAGACAATCACTTAATCGTGCCATGCAAAATCACATGTGCAGTTTCTGAAATTACTATAACTAATAGCAGAATATTATTAAAGAAGACTAAGTTGAAAAGAAATTGCCCCCAATTCCGGAAGTGAATTAAAATAAAATTCTGGCAAAGAAAATCTAAATGTGTCAGAAGGAGTATTTATTATGAGGACAATTCAACCTTGCTGATAAGCTTGACAGATTTGTCCACCACTATCTTTTTTTTATTGGTGGTCAAATACATGGAGTGTTCCAGCCAAGCATTTGGTATGACAGTCATGATAGATGATGAAGAGTCCTTTGGCAGAAAGGCTGAGAAATATTGAAACTGATTGATTACTCAGATTTCAAAAGTTTTTGCAACTTTAAAAAATTTCAAGGTAAGTATTGGCAAGAAATAAAGACAAGAAGGGTGTCTGCTTAGAGTGGTCCTCACTAGCTTTTTAAAACAGCTTGTTTTATTATCTATAACCAGATTCTCAATTTTGTGTACCAATATTTTGCAGTGATTCTTTCAAAGTCTATTAGCAAGCCTAAACCTATTTAGATCTACTTGAGGTTCTTTTATTTTAAAGTAAAATGTATAGTTTCTTTTTTATTTTTCTTTCTTTTATTTCTGTAACATTTGTTCAAGTCATTAATTAGCTGATAAGGATGTGTAGAATGAGAAGGAAAGAAGGAACAAGTACTACATTGCTTGTTTCTGTTCCATTTTGCATTATAACCAGGATATACATCTTTGCAACCAATGGTCCATTTGTAAAATATCCCCATAAGGTTTCTCTGAATCAGGGTTTCACATCACAGCACAGCACAGTAAATTTATCATCAATTCTACTTCTCTCATCTTCTGAAGAAACAGCATCCAAATGACTTTTTTCTTTGATAATTCAAGCTATTCTAGTGTGTAAGGGAACTGCAATACAGACTCCCTGAGCAATCTGAAAGCCTATTAATATCCTTTCTGGTAGAAACATATGCTATCTTTGGACATTATCAACTGAGAACTGCACTGACAAAAAAAAAAAAAAGTAGTTTTGTATAAGATCCTGAATCTTTTCTCAGTGATACTCATCACTAACTAATATGCATGCTTGTAGGAAATGAATATTCAGATCTTTTTGGAAAAAAAAACCAACAGCTGTCTACATAGTAAAATGATGTTCATGACATACAAACTGATGCTTCTTTGTTTCTTAATAGAAATCAATAATCCAGTAGCAGCTTAGAGCTAACTGTAAGCATCACACAGAAGCTGATTAGAAGTGAAATTGGTACAGTTAAAATTAAACCAAATAATCTGCCTTGTACTGTGGTATTTTAGCAGAATAGGAAAAGAACTATTATTTTGCTCCTTGTGGAATAAACAGAATGCATAATAAGCAGTTGCAGCACTGCATGGAATCGATTTAACTGAAGAACAAACACATTTATAACTCACTTGTGGCTTTGGCTTCAGCTGAATTAAGAGGTGTTCTCATTACTTGTGGAATGTGCTTGCTATTCCATAAGTGCCTTGGCACCCTAATGTGTGTATACTAAGCTTTGAACTTCATTAAAGAAATTCTACTAATCCTGACTATAGGCTGAAGTGCTGGGGTCTGAACCCCAAGCCCTGAATTAAGGTTGACATATGGGTGGTTCCCACAGCCCTTCAAAAGGAGGGGATGAGTTTGCCTTTTGGCTTTCCTCCAAGGTGCAGCCGGCCTTGCAAGGAGAGCCCTCAGGTAAACAAGCCCCAGGTGCCCTGCATTTTGACAACGAGTGCCAGGTGTCCTGTTTGGGGATAAAAGCTGGGACCACTTGCAGGAAGAGTTGGAGAATCTGTCTGTGGAGTGGATGCACTTCACAGAGTTTCCTGTTGGGGAAGGACCTCCTGACTGCTCATGCAACTGGATCGCAGTCAGGTCTGGCACGTACAAACATGGGCTTTGTGGGGAGGCAACATGGGGTTACTTCTCTCATATGTAACCACCTTATTGTCTTGGTTGTCTCCCATTTTCTCTGCGGGTTACCTTGTGTCTCTGCTTTTTCCATCTATTATGAGTCATACTATGTCATTCCTGGGGTCTCTGGGGTTGATATCTATTATTTGTGATCTGACTCGTTTGTATCCCCAGCAATCCCCTATATTCTGAGTCCTTTACGTGAAATAGAACTTACTCACGGGATTGTTGTTCTGCTGCTGGCTGTGTCTTTTGTACTGGGCCTAGTAATTGGCAAAACATAGGCTTACTAGTTAGAAATATATATATAAAAGAAAATACCCAATGATTATTTGGCAAGTTCAGTGTATATCGAGACAAAAACTCATCAGCAATAAAAGAACAGTAGGGTATTACCCCAACACATTCATATTTGATTTTAATATTAACAAAAATTAACAAAAAGCAATGCTACTACATATTTCCACAGTGACCTTTGATGAAGAACCTCATAATTTCATTCCATTTAGTATGCACTAGTGCCTCACTATCAAACCATTTCAAGATACGACTATTTTTAGCTGACATGGTACATTGCTATCAGTCTCATGCTTGCTAAGCCTGTGCTCTGAGCCAACCAAAGCTGTTAGGACATATTAGTCTGATGTGAACCTGAATCATTCCCCCACTGAGATTTCAGGGGATTACAGTCTGTGTTTGGCATAGTACTAGTATTATCACACTACATTTGACTAGGAGGCAACTTGTGTCCTTTGTGCTCAGAGCATCCACAGACCAAGCTCATTTTTACCAGGTGTGTCTTACACAGGAGTGCATTAAGCTCAGAAATCTGACTTGGCTTTTGTTGAAGTGTTATAAATCCTTAAGAATTCATCTTTCTATTTGAAAGCAGCACACAAGTGCTGTTATAGAGCCTGATAAGGCCTCTCAGACTTACTTAAAGTAAAGAGAGCTCTGGATGCTGGGAAGCACACCAGTGATGTTCATCCTTCATGTCAGGAAAGAACAGCATGTACTCTGGGTTTTCTTCCAACAGCCCTTGACAGAGACTCTGAGTAGTCTGTATCAAAGGTCATAAAAACAGAGGCAATGGAGACGAGCAGCAGACTTCAAGTGTGGTAAGGGAAAACATACACATACCTGTGTGTAGAACAGTCACAATAGGGTTACTTTGGAAGGAACACGGAATAATAATTTTGCAAGGAAAAAAAGGCTATCAGAGAATTACTCCAGTCTTGCTTGTGTTAAATCTTATGGGAAACCTGTTTTCCTCGACTGCAGACTAATCTAACTATGCCTCTAACTGAGGCACTTGAGTAAGTTGGCCGAGATGAACAAAGGCCTAAATATTTTATTAAATATTGATTAATTTTCTCTTGTCTTGCGTAAAGTTCTTCTTTGTAAAGATTATTTGAATAGATTCCTGAAAATTCTATTTAGATAAATGATCACTATCACATATTTTACAGGTGAGTAACAAAAACCAAAACCAAAACAAAATAACAAACCCCAAAAAAACAAACAGCAACCAAAAAAAAGCTACAATAAGAGGTAATCAAATTCACATGCTTGACTGAAGATGACAGCTTGAAAATTCAGGAGAGTAAATTATTTAAAACTAACTTCGACTATCATGTTTTTTAAAAAAGGCTACTGAGAAAGCCTGCCCATTTTTAATGAAACATTGAAGAATGAAATGGAAGATTTGGGGAAAAAAAACATGTTAAGTGAACTATTTCTGCTTAAATTGTCCTATTTTTGAAATGGATTAAGAGAAATAAACCATACTGCCACACTTTCTTAAGCTGTTGCAGATATACATGGTCACATGGATATGGATCTATATGCCATACACACAAATGTATGTATGTGATGTATATATATTAATGTAAATATATCTTTTCAGCTGCCATGGGCATATATGCAGTAATATAAACTGAATCTAGATAAAATTCTGATCTTAAACTTTAAACCTTTTGTTCATTTGCATTATTCTGCAGACTGCTTCTTCTTAAATTTTACCAAAGGATTTTCTAGATATCTTTTTTATTTCTAAATTAAAACTAATGTGTTATACTTTTCAAAATTGGTAAAACAGACTATAAAAATAAAAAAGAGAGATTAACGATTCTTTACTAATAGAAATTGTATACCTTAATTAGAAATAATTTATCATGCATTTAAAATTATCTTTACATATGATAGAATTGTGTATGTTGAAAAACATCAACATAAGAAAAAGAAAGAACAAAATACAAGAGTGGTTTGTACTCCATGTTGGCTTGATTTCTATTGATTTGTCCTAATCCAAGCAGTGTATAAATGGATACAGTAGTGTGGAGTGTTTTAGGGATTAATTGTTTGATTGTCTCTTTTTCTTCAGTTTGGAAAACTTGTTTTTCGTGGACTGAATTTTCTGTGTGTCATTATGAAATTAAAATCCAAACATGATGTTTTTTAATAGATATAGCATGTTCTTTACTGAAGCATCTCTAAAATACCTAGATAATAATTCAATTATATTAAATTATTAAGGCTTTCCTCCTGATTTTAATTTTGAAAATTCTGGATAGATTTTCACTTTTGAAATGTCTTTGTAATGTCATGTATTTTGTTCACCACATGTTTTGCCAATTACTAGGCCTAGCACAAAGGACACAGCCAGCAGTAAAATGAACCAGTAATTAGTTTCTATTGTATACAAGAAGGTCAGTATATGGGTGATCGCTGGGGGTACAAACAAGTCAGTCACATCACACATATCAGACATCAGCCCCAGCAACGACACAGTGCAACCAATAGGTGGAATAAACAAAGAAACAAAGTCTCCCATAGAAGAGATAGGAGACAACCAAGTCAATAGGCTGATCATATAAGATAGAAGTAGCCACATGTTGTTCCCCCATGAGGCCCACATTTGCAAATGCCAAACCTAACTGTGGCCCTGTGGCAGGGAGAGTCAGGAGGTCCTTCCCCAACAGGGAAACTCTGTGAAGTGCATCCACCTCACAGATAGACACTCCACCCTTCCTGCAAGTGGTCCCAGTTTTATGCCCAAAACAGGACACCTGGCACTCGTTTACCCAATGCAGGGCACCTGGGGCTTGTTTACCCAAGGGCTTTCCTTACAAGGTTGGCTGCACCTTGGAGGAAAGCCAAAAGGCAAACTCACCCCTCCTTTGGAAGGACTGTGGGAACCACCCATATGTCAATCTTAATTCAGGGCTCAGGGTTTAGACTCCAGCATTTCATCAGAGAGACTGAATT
Organism: Podargus strigoides; assembly: GCA_028020825.1. Classification (NCBI taxonomy): domain Eukaryota; kingdom Metazoa; phylum Chordata; class Aves; order Caprimulgiformes; family Podargidae; genus Podargus; species Podargus strigoides. Next base: position 21,924,358 of record CM051621.1, on the reverse strand, counting down.
TCTATTTAGGTCACTCTGCTTTCATAGAAGGAGTTGTGTGATCTGAATAAAACCTCATCACCTCTGGACTAAAACCAATTTCTATAAAACTCTTAGTTGTCACATTCCCATTTATGGAAGCTGTAAAGAACATTAAACCTAAGTCACTACTCAGAACAACTACTATACATTGACTGAGGGGAAAAATGTATGCACTAACTTATTCTGAAAAGTTTACATAAAACTCAAAAGCCAGCTGCATAAGGTTAGTGTAAGCTATGTAAAACCCCTACAAGGAAATATAAAATGATGGTTTATTTCTATAGTTAAAATACATGTAAATAGAAGCCAAGAAGAAATAGCCAAATAAGGAACAACTGTAATTTGTGTCGCTTTCACTGAAGTTGAAATGTTGACTAGTCAACCTCACGTCTACTCCCAGCAAGGTCATAGAACGCATCCTTCTGGAAGATACGTCAAGGCATATGGATGACAGAGAGGTGATTTAAGACAGTCAGCATGGCCTCAGAAAGGGCAAATTATGCCTGGTTAATCCAGTGGCCTTCTACCAGGGAGTGACTGCATAAGTGGGCAAAGGAACAGCAACTGATAATATCTATTTTGACTTCTGTAAGGACTTTGACATAGCTCCACACAACAGCCTTGTCTCTAAATTAGAAAGAAGTGGGTTTGATGGATGGGCTTTTCAATAGATAAGGAAATGGCTGAATGGCTGTATCCAAAGAATTACAGTCCATGGCTCTATGTTAAAATGAAGATCAGTAACAAGTAGTGTCTCTCAGGGGTCTGTATCAGGACTGGTGCAGGTCAATATGTTCATGAATGACATAATGGCACTAAGTGCACCCTCAGCAAGACTGGATGGCATCAAGCTGAGTGATGCAGTTGGTACATTAGAGGGAAGAGATGCCATCCAGAGAGACCTTGACAGACTTGAGGAGGAGGCCAATGTGGACTTCATGACATTCACACAAGGCCAAGTGCAAGGTCCTGCACATGGGTCAGGGCAATCCCCAGTATTATTACAGATTAGGGGATGAATGGGCTGAGAGCAGCCCTCCAGAGAAGGGCTTGAGGATGTTGGTAGATGAAAAATTAGACATGAGCCAGCCATGTTCACTTGCAATCCAGAAAGCAAATCATACCCTGGGCTGTATTAAAAGAAGTGTGACCAGCAAGATGAGGATGATGATTGTCCCCTCTACTCCACTTTCATGAGACTCCACCTGGAGTACTGCATCCAGCTCTGGGGCCCCCAGCACAAGACAGGAGTCTGTTAGAGTGAGTCCAGAAGAGGGTAATGAAATTGACCAGAGCACCTGTGCTATAAAGGAATGCTGAGACAGCTGGGGTTGTTCAGCCTGGAGAACAGAAGGCTCTGGGGAGATCTTATTGTGGCCTTTCAGTACGTAAGTGTCCTGGTTTCACAGGAACTGAACCATGGCCAGCCATGGCAGGCAGGCCATAAGTAGACCCAAGTCAGCTGACCCAAGCTGACTCACAGGTGTATCCTATACCACTGACATCAAGCTCATTATAAAAGGAGGGAGTTTACTGAGTGTGGAGGGTTCTTCTTCATGGGGTTTCTCTTTCTTGGCCTGCCGTTCTGTCTGCTGTTCCCTCAGACTAGACTGAGTATAAGCTTGTACACTTTATGTTGATATATGTATTTTGTTATTTCATGAAATCCATTTTTACTTCAACCCATGGGGCTTCTCCCTTTTTGCTGCTTCCCTTTCTCAGCTGGGGAGGGGACACTGAGTGATAGAGCAACTGCTACAGTTTAGCGCTGGATACAGGCTAAATGTAGACAATGAGTTATGACATGAGACATGATAATACTGTGTATTATACTTGAGTTACAATAATATGTACTATATAATATATGATTCTAAGGTTGATGCATGCCAGCCACAAAGTTTAGTCATTAGACTACTGAAAAACTTATGAAGGTGAAATGTGATATGATGAGAGAGTCATGATATTTTGAAAGAAAAATATCTGGAACTATTTTAAAAAGCAATTTACTTGGTATTAACAACATTAAAGAACTAACTTATAAATATGGTAAAAATATTATTTATGTTGCTATCTCTCTTGTCAAAACTAAGTAAATATGTTCATTTTTTTGTGCATGTTTTTCTATGCTTTTAATTTATTTTTCTGGGAAAAAAATCACTTAATAGCTAATAGATGTCTAAATTTTTCAGAGTTGGTTTTTTTGGTGAAATTTCTCCACAATATTTACTGAAAGGGTTGGACATACTCTTCCTGCTTAGAGAAATTGCATATTTAGTATGTGTATACAATGCTTTGGCCTATAAATCGGATAGACAATAACAGTATTGTGAACGTGCTCCTTGTATTGTCAGATATATGACAGCCTGGTAGCTCCAAGCAAGCTGTCCTTAGACCAGATAACCTGGATGTATTTATAGAAAGAGTCTGATATTTATTTGAACAAAATTTCTGGGAAGAAAAAGAGTAGATGTTCAGGAAAGACAAAATGTTTGGTAGCTTCGGGGCTGGAGAAGTTCAAGAAAGTTATAGTTATTGCTTGGTATTAAAAAACCCAAACAACAAAAACCTGTCATTATTATTGACTAAAAAAAAATAAACTATGTTTTTATTTTTCCCTAGACAAAAAAAATTTTCTCAATGGAAGAGGAAAAAGGACAGGGTCTGATTAATGGCATCTTCACATAAACCATAATTTATCAATCTTGGTCTCCATCTCTGTAGTACATGAGAGTCTAATAATTGCTAATATATTTTCTCCATATCAGAGAACTGCATTCATTTTCAGAAGGCAATGGAGCTGTAGAAAAAGAGGTATTTGAGAAAACAATTCCTTTTAAAAAAATATTCAAATTGTGAACCTTTAAAACTCCTATTCAGCTAGTACTAAACACCAGAGGTCACTAAGTTTCACAAGGATCTATAATTTCTAATTTCCTGCTTCAATTTGGAAAGAGATTGGTAATTCACCATGTTCTTGGGACAGAAAATAGGCATTCTACCACCTGCTTTAGGGATTTGAGCTGTTAAGTGCAAAACTAGTCATAGAATCATAGAATAATTATGGTTGGAAGGGACCTCCAGGGTCATCAAGTCCAACCTCCATCACATCCTATTCCTAACCACTAGACCACTAGACCATGGCCTCAAGTGCCTCATCAACCTTTTTTATGAACAACCCCAGGGACAGTGACTCCACCACCTCCCTGGGCAGCCTGTTCCAATGTCTAACCACCCTCTCAGTAAAGAACTTCCTAATAGCCAACCTAAACTTCCCCTGACGTAACTCAAGGCCATTTCCTCTCATCCTATCATTAGTAATTTAGGAGACGAGACCAACACCAGCCTCACTACAACCTCCTTTTAGGTAGTTGTAGAGGGCAATGAGGTTTCCTCTCAGTCTCCTCTTCTCCAGGCTAAATAACCCCAGTTCTCTCAGCCGGTCTTCATAAGGCCTGTTTTCCAGACCTCTCACCAGCCTCGTTGCCCTTCTCTGGACTCGCTCACGAGTGTCGAGTACACGGGCACAATCACCTCCCTACTCCTGCTGGTCACACCGTTTCTGATACAGGCCAGGATGCCGTTGGCCTTCTTGGCCACCTGGGCACACTGCTGGCTCGTGTTCAGTCGGCTGTCAACCAACACCCCCAGGTCCTTTTCCGCCAGGCAGCTTTCCAGCCACTCTTCCCCAAGCCTGTAGCACTGCATGGGGTTGTTGTGACCAAAGTGCATGACCCGGCACTTACCCTTGTTAAACCTCATACAATTGGCCTCAGCCCATCGCTCCAGCCTGTCCAAATCCCGCTTCAGAGCCTCCCTACCCTCAGGCAGATCGACGCTCCCACTTAATTTTGTGTCATCTGCAAATTTACTGAGGGTTCATTCAATCTCCTCATCCAGGTCATTGATAAAGACATTAAACAAGACTGGCCCCAGGACTGAGCCCTGAGGGACACCACTTGTGACCGGTCTCCATCTGGATTTAACTCCATTCACCACAACTCTCTGGGCTCGGCCATCCAGCCAGTTTTTAACCCAGTGAAGAGTCCACCTGTCTAGACCATGAGCTGCCAGCTTCTGCAGCAGAATGCTGTGGGAAACAGTGTCAAATGCCTTACTGAAGTCCAGGTAGACAACATCCACCGCTTTTCCCTCATCCACTAGGCGGGTCACCTGATCATAGAAGATCAGGTTGGTTAAACAGGACTTGCCCTTCATGAACCCACGCTGGGTGGATCTGATCCCACTGTTGTCCTTGAATTGCATTTAAAATAGAGCAATACCTAACTATAGTGATATTTTTCCCTCCCTTAACACAAACTGGCATATCACCTCAACGAGAGTAATTTGAATAATTGATTCTGAACAGATCCCATGACTGCAATCTAGGGCTTAGTTTTCACAACCTCTATCCTTACGCAAGTAGTGTTTCATTCTCCTACTTCCTTCCTTTCTTTATGGTTAAACTGCTATTTACATAATTTGAGTCCTCAATAGGAGGGTGCTCTGAACCCAAATAACTTCATGTTCTGATGAGGAAAAAACTTATGTAGATATTAGCAATGTTGAGGTTCGTTGATTTTTGGGATATTACTTGTATTGATTGGGTATTACCGATGTAATAAAAGATTGGAGGGAGGTGGTGGAACCATCTGCAGAGGGTACGGCATATGCATGTGCTTGGAAAACAGATGCTCTGGATGCCGTCACTGGCTCTCCATTTTTTTGGCTTTGATTCTGAAATCTACACAGATAAGGATGTGTTTGCGAGCTGTACTCTTCTGGGAAGAGAAGCAGAGGCCATTGCTACTCAAAAGCAAAAACCTGAGCTTAAAACAGAGACAAATTTTAAAACACAGTGATGAATTTGCAGGTCTGTGATACTCTTGCAAACCACCAGGATAAACTAGTTTAAAGAAAAGCTAAAGTAAGAATGAATAAGAGGTTGCCTGTCAGAAAATCCTGGTCAGTGTTTTGAAAAATGACAATTAATCAAATTACTAGTTCAGCAGCCTAACAATGGTGACAGTGTATAAAGAAAACAATTATATGATCCACTCCTAGAACATAATGGAGAGAAGTGCAGACCCAGGTAAGCAGTTGAGAAGTACTGCAAGAAAAGGAGAGAAAGACAAAATAAGTCAGCTGCAAAAAATATTTCAATGAATCCACCATGCAAATGCATATATAGGCAAGAAGAAGAAAAGTAATCTTTACTCACTTACCTGCACTTTGACTTTAAATATGAAAATCGGCATTCAGAGTCTCATCTCCATGGTGAGATTGCGTTCAAAAACAAATAAATATTGGAAGTAACAGTGAGAAACTAGATTTCATGAATAACTCATGTTGCTTGAATTTACTATTTTCATTTCAAAATAGCTTATTTTTATAAGTAACCTGCCTTTCTTTACTTCAATAGAATAGAAATATGTAATTTTTATGCTAAATCTTTCAACTTACTTAACCCTTTGAATGTCATTGTTACAGCATCATTTCTTTGAAATTAAATTACCTTTATTGATAGAATAACTCAGCTCACTGTAAATTAAAGATATCCATAGGGCTATGCTGTGCAAATGCTACATCAATATATGTTGTCTCCATTTACCAAAGCACTCACAGATTTACACAAAACTGATTTTGAATAAAGGCCTTTTTCTCATGTTTTCCAGACATTTCAAAAGCAATGAATATTAATAATGACAAATGATGAACAAGTTGAAAGGAATTTGTCAGTCTTAACGGTGATATGAAATGTCAAAATTTTGTTTTCTGTGATACTAAATTATGTGCTTACATTAATTTATTTTGAGGACTTTTTAAAGAATAACAGAAAGACATGTTATTTCTACAATACTTATTTTTAAACAATTGTATTATGTATTAAGTTTAAGATAATAGACTTAAAGTCAGCAAATCAGTAAACTTAGGTTACTACGAAGGCATGCAGTTTTCTTTCAGAAAATGCTGTCGACCTTTTCATATTCAGGAAATTGTTTAACTCAGGATTAGATACCAAACATTTGAAATCTTTAATTGCACCTTTTTAGAAGAAAGGAATAATGCTAGATGATAAATTAGAAGTTCTTTAATTTTTTATAGTATTGTTATGGTCTTCAGTCTGTTTCTGCCCCATAATAATAAGGATGAAAAAAAGAAATTCAGGGGGGGGGAAACACTTGTGGCACAGAAGATGGAACAAACAAACAAGCATGGAGTAAGAATGTTGATTTTTCAGTCACAGAAATGCCTTACTCCTTCTCTGACATGGTCAATAAATAATTATCTGTAGTATTCCTGTTTTGATATCTGTCTGTCCTGATTTGACTAGAACAGAACAAATTTTCCCTTTCAGTGATTTTACTTTTCAGTTCAGTCTCTTCTAAGACTGCACTTTCTGAAATTAACAACATGTTTCAGACAGTGTCTGCTCCTAGAAGTGATAACGCTCGATGCTTATAGCTAGTACTGAGCTCACTGTACAATGGTGCGCAGAAAGGCTCTTGCTCATGCTTAATCTCAAAGAAACCAAGGTCACTGCTGAATTCCTTCTGCACTGTCTTGGGGCCGCAGTTAGTGTCAGGGTGTAGAAGGGTGGCAACTGAGGGCATGAGCAGACAGGACAGGTGACCCAAACTGACCAGTGACGTATTCCATCCCATAAAGATGAGGGATCATGAGGGGTAAGATCTCCTCTTCTATGGCTGTGTCCTGGGAGTACTCTATTCTTCTGTCTCTGATCCCAATCCGTGCTGCTGCTGCTGCTGTGTCCAGGAGCTCAGCCTGGGATCTTCCCAGAGCTGCTCTGCAGCACCAGTGGTGACATGAGTATCATGAGGGAGAGTGTGTGATTTGGGGGGAAAGCTTGGTACCGGTTTTGTATATATTTGCATATATTTCATATTTTTTCTTGTTATTATATTTTCTTTCTATTGTTATTGTTTCATTAAAGCTGGCTTAGTCTGTTTTATTTTTCCAAACCATGAGTCTACCTCCCTTTTCTTCTCTCCTTTCCCTGCTCGAGAAGGAGAGGGGTTAACAGAGAGCATCTGCTATTCGTTTAGTGGCCGGCTCAGCCCCAAACCTTGGCACTGTCTCAGTTAATTAACTACACCATTAATTCATAGAAATCTAACACACAAGTATCTTCTCTTGGATGATCAAGCTTCTCTGGCTTCGTGTCAAACTTCTCTGAATTTATGGGCTATGTTTGTATACAAAAAATGATGTAAAAAGGAATTGAGCAAACCATGGGAAGATCATAGGGAAAAACAAATATGGAGTGAAAAGAATCAGAAGTGAAATACAGCTATTGCATGAATGAATATGGGGTGCCTGTGCAGTGTCAATAAGAAGATACACCATATTGTATATTTCAGATGATCACAGAGAAAATAGGCTTTTAGGTTTTGATAACTTAGATGTTTCCAAAATAAAATGAACCTATTTCAGAGCCTTGAATACCTTCTCTGAATTTGACTTTGAGATCAAACTGAAAAATTCTGTAGGTGAGCTGAAGGCAACTGTAGCATGATTTTTGGATAGTTAGGGCTTTTAAAAAACCTTCTTGTTTTAAGAGACCAACATTTTTTTTCATCTTGAATAATCAATTAAGCAGGAATTTTGTAGAAACTATGCAGAGGCATACAAAGTGTGGGAAAAAAAAAAAAAAATCAAAGAATTCCAAGAATTCTAATAGCCGTATCCTGGAAAAAGGAGAAATTGGTTCACTAAGATGTTAAGTGTTAGAAAAGATGTGGTTCTGTTCCTGAGTTTGCTATACAGACTTGTATTCTTTGGGCAAGCCATCTGTGACTTCTTTCAAAACACTGTGTTCAGAATGGAAATGTTTGGTACCTTCTTATTCGCTCTTCCTTTCTTCTTCATATCCACAAATGCAGGGGAAGAAATGTGTCAGTTTTTTTCACATTCATCCATTCTCCGTATTCATCAAAGCTATCTGATTTTTGTCAATCAGATAATTTCTATTTCAATATTTTAAAGATGTAAAAAAAAAAATATCATTAGCTAATTATATTCGCCCTCCCCCAGCTGATATAGAACCTTCATGGTTTACCAGATCCTTTACAATTCTTTTCCAATTTCTGTCAGGGTGATAATGCTGATAACTATGCCTGTATGAACACTGGCTGAAGTCACTTGGGCTCCAAAAGATATTATAAAGAGAAACTTATACTCACAGCTCTTCCCTAAAACTAGAAAGAGCAGAATCCTTTGTTATCTTCCCATTGTAATGACCAGAAAATACGAAAATTATTTCCCCATTGTTTGAGTACTTAATTTTAAGAAGTAATATTCCATAATTATGGACAATCTTAGAGATAGGATTATATGCATAAAATTATAGTATCTTCAATGCCTACTACTCCTAAGTACAGCATAAAATGCTAGCTGCAGGTTTCTTAAAAAAACCTTCTTTGTCCCAGGTATCGGTTTTCACAGCGTGAAATAAGTAACATTTCTAATATCAGGGATATAAAATGTAAACAAGAAAATACATAAATTTTCAAGGTCAAGACTGCAGAATGATCCACGAAAGAAACATATCATAACTTCTAAACTAATTGAGTAATGCTACTTTAAATTACTACTTTAAAGGGAAGATTCCACAATTTTCTTTAAAAGAATATTGGTATTCAGGAGAACACACTGCATAGCCAAAGGACTGCAAACTATGGTCTTATGTTAGTAAATGAATTTGCTTATAATTATCCTGTAGAGACTGTGTGGGTGTTAGATCAATAGTTCATATATTGTGTTCATCGCTAACCTTCAACAGTTCTCTAAATAAACTCTAAGTGAACTTTTCTTGAACTTACTTGATAAAATGCCATACAAGTGCTCATTTTTTTTCTGCATTAATTTCATGTATAGTAGTTATTCTAATTGTGTATAAATTGAAAGCTAAAAAGTATAGTAAATCGTCTTCAGATTTTAGATTAGATAAATAGCAGCTCTATAGTGTGCCAGCACATATAACTAAATAAATGAGCTTGATGTAATCGTGTATACTTAAATGTAAGCTACATAGGACATGCAATTAATGAAGCACATAATGCAAGGCATTAGCAGTACTAAATGATCTGTTTATCATTTACATCAAATCAACTTTTCCCATTAAAATGCTGGCATCCCATAATAAGTATATGCCCCTTGTCTCAAAATGAAAATACCAATTTACTGGCTTGCCATTATAATGTTAATGATAGCAATACTCAGGAAAGGAAAAATACAATGAAAACATACTTTATCCAAAGTGTGTTTCCCCTACCCTCTTTTTGAATAAAGACTGTTGTAGTTAGATCATATGGAAAAGTTAACTGATAAAATAATTGACTTTCTCTTTTTAAGATTCTTTACAATCTAATTTACATGTTGATTATAAAGCTGGGAAAAAAAAATCTCCCAATTTCATTAAGTAAAGCAGAAAGTGCCTAAGAGTAAATTGGTATCTGAAACTGGAGAATGTACTTCATCTAATTGTATTAATAAAATACACTGATGAGGTTTGTTTGGTCAGAAAAAAAACGTTTGACCTTTTCATTTAGTGTAGAGTAGAATACATTATATCTGGGTCTTTTTACAGTATGTTCAGCAAAATCAAACACTTTTATAACACTTGGTCAAAGTGAAAAAATAATAGAATAACAAAGACTTTTAAATTAGTTGAAGAGGTAGTTATGTGCAGTGCCTGTGAAGCTTTGTTTTTAACTGTTGTTTTTGTGTTGTTAGATGTAAATTGCAAGAAGGAACAATTGTAGTCTGACATTTTCCTTGAACAATATTGGTCAGTGTTTTGTCTATTAATATGTTCCATGAATTTTGCAGCATGGAAGAGAGTACAGATTTTTTTTTTTCCTCTTTCAGTGAAATTAAGAATTTTTCTGTAAGTGACTTGCACTGTGTTTGTTCATACTAATAAATATTATATACACTCTGAGTTTGTTCATTTGAGGTAATACTTAATGTTGTAGTTTGGGAGAATTTTCTGGAAGGTGTGAATAGATTGGGGTAAGACACAATAAAAGTCAAAATAATATATTATATTTTAAAACATTTGAAACATCAATTCTACTGACCATTTGAATTCCACTTGGACCCAAATATGAGGATATTTATGTGAAACAAATCTAGGAAACAGTTCTGAGTACGAGGAATAAAATCAGTTTTGTGGGATGGCATTTTGTATAAAGAAACACATTTCTCATCTCCATAATTTGCTACACAAGAGAATGTACACTCAGAAACATTGAGGTATCCAAAGGTATTCCTAGCTGTAACATCAGACCAACTATCTGACACGACAGTGTCACACAAGAAAAGAAATATCAACCACCATGGCACATTCAATGATATTTTCAGTAGTATATTACCTCTTTGCATCTCCTCTAATTCTGAGTCATAATGTTTTTTCAAGTGGAGTGTGTGACTTTCTTTCCTAGGATGAACAGCACATCTGCTTGTCTCAATGGTTATTGCAACTTCATTATCTCACTGTTTTCCTTAATCACTTCTATTTCTTTATCCTGACTGTAGCTTGCAGTCAACAACCTAAAAAACACATTCAGTGTGTCAGTCAGGCAATATTCCCAACTTTCCAAAAGTCACTGATGTATTCTGTTATCTGAGACATTAAGCTTCTTTTCTGGCTTTCCAATTTTGAAATACTACATGGAACAGCTTCATTTCTAGCATACCATACAAATTATTACCTCTGAAGGACTTCTTTGATGTGATTCTTTCAGTCAGCTCTCATCTTCAATTCAGCATCTAGGTTTGTAATTAAATGAACCAAACTTTAATAAGAAAAACTCATCCTTAGAAATCATAAAAAATCGTTATTCTACTTTTGGCAAATAAATTATTTCCCATCCCTTGCTATTCTCTTACTGTAGCTGTTGAATGATTTAAATGTCTTAAATGAATACCAAAGCTTTCATTCAGTTTCTTCTAATATCCTACATACACATAGGAAAAGGGAATTTAAACAGCACTTTGTTTATCTGAATCATACCAAAACTGTAGAAAAGGATTTCACTGCAAATATAATTGAGTAGTTTTACAGACTTAGAGCTACACAAAGCTGACAGTTTAACATTATTATACAGGATATTTCTTGCTGTATATTTGTTCGTATTTATTTTCATTGTTTTAGATTGCAGTCCTTATTTTAAGGCTCAGCATGTTGTCTCTTTCTTGAAGGCTCAAAACTGACTTGAGAAAAGCTCTTCCCTTAACAATGGGAGTTTTGCTCTGCCTGGGAAATCCAGAAGGTCTGTCTGGCCACCATTTTGCTACATAAGAATTAAATCAATAGCACCCAGGTTATTTCTGTGTACAAAATATGCCAATAGATTGGAAATTGATTATATTGTCTATCTAAAAGGTACTCCTTAGAAATGTATATGCCACTGTAAGTTTCCATGTTTCTGTGTGGCATCCTAGCTTGTTTCCTTCTTATTTGACCTCCAAATCATAAGGTAGAAAACACGTTATCAGAAATTGTAGTGCTCACAAAATATATAACATAATTAAGCCAACTGTCTTCCTTTTGAGAATTTGATTATTTCCAACTAAATTTTAATCCTGAATAGCAAAGTATATCCATTCTTAGAAAACTTAACCCATGTGGAGCATTCCAAGTGTAGGTAAGGCTGAAATGCCTGAAGCCTTTGCAGCAGTAGGGTTGGATGGAACACACCCAGGTAATTCTTGGAATTAAATCATGTCTGCACTGTGGAGAAGAGGAAGAATTGAGGAATAGCAAGTTTAGAAGATAATTTATTCAAAATTTCTCCGGAGTGGTGGGAAAAGACTGCTCAGATTGAAATTTAGCTGTCAGTATGTCCCTAAGGAGGTGAGCAAGAAACATCAGCCAGTTATCAATGTGAAAAGCATTCTTTGAACAGCCTGTGATTACTGATCTGTCTTTTCTTGACTTTATCATGGCCAGTATCTGACAGGAGCAGGATAAATGACAAGCAGCTGATTGTGCATCATACACAAAGATATATAACCCAGAGGCTAGTAGCTGATCTGCTGAAGTATGAATTTTTGTTTTGACTAAGAGCTGCAACTGTTATAAGCATGTAGCGCACACAGCCAATTCTGTTCATTGAGGCATGCAAAAAGAAAATGAAGATGCTGATTCCAAAACTCTCAACTTCCAATCCGAGAAATTGCCATTACACAAAAATGCTGCTGAACATTTCACAGAACTCTACTAGATAACATCATTTGAAAAGTTAGCTAATTCTTTTTAAAAGACTTTTGAACACTGGTAATTGCATCACCTGCCGTATTATTTCACTGGCGGATTTCCCTCAAAGCCAGGAAGCAGACTTTCCATCCTTCCATCCTTTCACACCTTAGGTAAAATGGCTGGCAAAAAAACCCAAAACATTACCATTTTCTATGTGTTTGTACCTATACACAGAGACCAATTTTTTTCTCAACTTTCTCTTCAATAAGATGGTTTATTTGATCTCCTCAAGCTCCAGCTAAGGCTAAAGTGTTTGAACTGCTGAAATGCTTTTAGCTGTATTTTCCACATCTTATGTCTTCACATTTACAAATGTGAACACCAAAAGAGTTTGGAGGTCCTTGATCTCCTGAAGCTGCTACATATGTAGAAACATGTATCTGGTGATTACTATAGCTTTCTCCCTCCTTCCTCAGCATCTCCATCTATCCTTTCCCTTAGATTTATACTCACAATACATGTTAAAGAGATTTTGTTGATTCTTAAATTCTTATCTTTATCATTCCTTTTCAAGACATACATCTGTCAAATCCAGACATAATCTGTGATTCTTGGTTTAGTCTGGCAGTGGTACACTTACTGGATTGTTAGTAACCTCACCAGACAATGCAGGTGTTCTATAGCAATAACCTGTCCTACTCATTATTAAGAATCCCATCAAAGTCTCCTAGGTTTTAAATCAGCCTTAGATTTTGTATTTTAATTAATATACCAGTTAAAAAATGGTTCTTTGGAATATTTCTAGTACTAGCTCTCTGATAAATAAGATTCATTAACAACAGTATTTTGAGATCTACTGATGAACCAATAATTTTTTTTGAGATCCTTGTACACATTTGCCATGCAAATGAACAACACCACCTTCCTAAAGTTTCAGCACTAGTGCAGTGGGTTTTAAGTAGTTCAGAAGACATGACAAACAAAAGTGCTTTAACCGTACAGACCGAAACTTGTCAACTCTTACAAATGTACAAATGCAAGACAAGTGCAAAAAGATCAGAATGTTTTAAAAAATGTATATGCCTAACGAAGACTGAAGAAGGTACTGATATATCAACAAGTTAAGAAGCTAAAAGGGACTAAAAGAAAAATAATTTCAAAATAGCAACCAGATATTGATATTAATGGGGTAAAAAATTCCATTTTTTCTGCAGAGTTTGGACTGAGGGAAGAGGATACATTAAGAACTTAGAATGCCGCCTATGCGGCATATGCATCTATAAAAGAGTTGTAAAACAAGTCTCTTCTAAATTAAAGTTTTTCAGGTTTCTAGATATGGATACTCATGTGCACTGAGCACAGTAAAGGAATAGCTGAGAAGCTAATTTTAAATGCGTTTTGGGGGAAAAATTGAGAATACAGCATAACATTTCCTAAATTCTGGCACTTTAGAAGGGTGATCCAGAAACAGACTAAAGCATATATTAATTCTTGTCAAAAATAATTCAGACTTCAAAAATAAATTCAGGACTTCATTAGTAAAGAATTAGACACTAAAAATACTGTTAATGTCAATCAATTTGGTTTTAAAGGAGGTACTACATGAGACATAAAATTGTTATCTTCAGGGACAATAGAAGTAAGGATTTATTTTTCTGCCTGTTAGCTGAACAGGGTTAACTGCATCTCTGGCAAACTATGACCTTCTCTGGAGAATGCCCTTAGGTCTTAATACTCCAGCCCTCATTTTTCTTGGGGCAGTAACTTGAGAGCTGCTCTTCAGAGCAGCATTTTAGAGGTATAATCCTCTCATAATTTACTGTGATTATTTCAGCAAGTGTGAATTAAGTTTAACACATGGACTTCCACTTTATTTCAGGAAAAATTAGGTAGTTTAACCAGTGGCCAAACAGCTTTCAAAAATAACAGTACATTTTATTTTATTCAAGAAAAAAGCATTACAGAACAAACCTACTATGAAACACTTAACAGATCACACACATATGATATCTGTCAGTTATTAATCATGGTTCATACAGGGTGTTGACAAGTACTGTTTATAAATTTGCTACTTATTTGTTCCAGAAAGAATTTGATTGCATCTATCATATCAGACCCACAAGGGTATCTAAAATCAAGAAAATTACCTAAGTTAATTTCCTCTTAGTTTTTCCTGGGTTTTTAAGTCACTAAGAGAGCTATTCAGAAGTACAAATTACATTGGTACCAATCAGTAGCACATAGGAATTTTTATTATCTGGCCAATTCTTTTCTGTTCTTCCAAGTCTATTTAACTACACCCAGTGACAGGAAAAGATACAGAGGTGTTCACTCAGGTAATGGGAATTCCACCCTACTTTAAGAGTATTAGACTTCTAATTTCTGTTTGAAGTATCTGTCATTCCACATTAAAAGAACAAGCATTTCTTCAGCAAAAGATATTCTCAAAATTAAAGTTCCTTCTAGTGTTCTCCTGTCTTTGCACACCTGTATTACTCCCAACATTCCCTTGTTCTTTTCACCACTGAAATCCTCAGATAAGTGCCAAAGGTACATTTAAGTTAGTAACTCCATAAAGAGGGTCACCACTTCTTTTTTTTTTTTATCTAAGCTTACAAAAATTTCTTAGAAAAAAATCCAAAAGTATGGAGTTGATAAAATTTGTGGTAAATTAAAAATGTCTAGAGCAACTGCATTTTTATAAGTAAACATGCTGTAATTGGTACTGCAATTTATCATTCTTAACGGTGAGACTATTTTTGTAAATACTTGTGAGTTCTTTCAACTGCAGCTTCGGATTCTCGTATGTTAGTCTGATCCACTGTAGGGGTGGATGAGGCAGGATTCTATTGTTTCAACTGAGATCCTGCCTTGAGAACACAAGTTATATTGAATTCAGACTCCAGAACTGGGTTGAAAATTTTTGCTTTAAAAAATTTAGTTCACATAATGAAGACTGAAAAGGCAGTAATTCTGTGCAAGAAATCACAGAAAAAACACTCTAATACATTTCTGAATCACTGACAAACTACAGCTGCTTTGCAAAAACAAAGTAACTCAAAGCAGTTGAGCTTATCAATGAAACTGGACCAAAGTTCAGAACACCTTTCATTAAAACAAGATTGAATACCAACTATACTTAAAAATATTTGAAGATGTATTGTTATATAAGACCATTAAAATTTTCAGTATACTTCTTAGCTTCAGCACAAATGCATATTTCCATTTTCAGTCCATGACCCTGATGAAAATGGAATAATGCATTCTCATATGCAGTGACTTAGAGTATCTATATCATGCCTTTGATTTCCTTAACACACCAATCATCTTCCTGACAGGTTTCTATCCCATTTTTCACAAACCAAATCCATCTCTGGAGACATTTAAAACCTGTCTGGACCTGTTCCTGTGCGATCTACTCTAGGATCCTGCTCTAGCAGAGGGGTTGGACTAGATGATCTTTGGAAGTCCCTTCCAACCCCTACCATTCTGTGATTCTGTGACTTCCTGTTTTCCTCCTTCTAAAAGAGTTTTAAAAATACATATGGTTTTGTGTTTTTCTTGAACCCTTAGGAATAGAGGGAATATAATTTCTTAGAAAAAGCAAATGAGAATGCTTACGTGAGGGTGTCTTCAGGAGTGTAGTGTATAGGCAAGTAGGAAGGAAAAAAATACAGCAAGAAGGTATACTAGTGAACATGCCTGTAGAGTAACAGAAGAAACTTCTTCCAGGAATGCCAAGAAGCTGAATAAAGTTTATTACAGTCTAGGTGGACACAAAAAGTTGTTGAACTGAGGACAGTCCCAGTGATTAGGACTCAATGAATAACCACCCAAAAAGCAGGTTCATGCACAAATTTCTTTAACATTACTTTCCCTCCCTCGCCCACATTTCTGTATTATCTCTATTTTGAAGCTTGTTGTTCAAGTTTTTGCTTAATTGTTTAGAGCTGAAAATAATTTGAATGTATGTGACAGATGCACTCAACCCCTGAAACAAATTAGTAGTATTTTGGTACAGGCTCCAAAGGAAGTAAAAGCCTGAGCCATGGCTGGGCTGTGAACTCCCCTGGTTTCAATCTGTTCTCTGAGAACCCACAAAGGAGCAGAGTGACACAGTGAGCAACGATGCATATGAGCTTGGATCACTGATCATGCATCAATATATGAATAGCGAGTGGCTTTTCCAGGACTCATTTACCAAGGATGAAAGTAAGTTATGGACAAAAGGAGTCACAGAATCACAGCATGTTAGGGATTGGAAGGGACCTCAAAAGGTCATGTAGTCTAATCCCCCTGCCAGAGCAGGAATACCTAAATCAGGTCACACAGGAACATGTCCAGGCAGATTTTGAATGTCTCCAGAGAAGGAGACTCCACAGCCTCTCTGGGCAGTTCCAGTGCTCTGTCACCCTCACTGTGAAGAAGTTCTTCCTCACATTTATGCGGAACCTCCTATGTTCCAGCTTGCACCCATTGCCCCTTGTCCTGTCATTGGATATCACTGAGAAGAGCCTGTACATATTTATAGACATTAATAAGGTCACCCCTCAGTCTCCTCCAAGTTAAAGAGACCCAGCTCCCTCAGCCTTTCCTCATAAGGGAGATATTCCACTCCCTTAATCATCTCATGCATACCTTTCCTATTGCGTGTAATTTAACTGAGAGCCAACCACTTTCTCACATAAATATGTGAAGTGCTCGGGTCTGAACCCCAAGCCCTGAATTAAGGTAGGCATAGGGGTGGTTCCCATGGTCCTTCAAAAGGAGGGGATGAGTTTGCCTTTTGGCTTTCCTCCAAGGTGCAGCTGGCCTTGCAGGGAAAGCCCTTGGGTAAACAAGCCCCAGGTGCCCTGCATTGGGTAAATGAGTGCCAGGTGTCCTGCTTTGGGCATAAAACTGGGACCACTTGCAGGAAGGGTGGAGTGTCTGTCTGTGAGGTGGATGCACTTTGCAGAGTTTCCCTGTTGGGGAAGGACCTCCTGACTCTCCCTGCAATTGGGCCCAGTCAGGTTTGGCATTTGCAAATGTGGGCTTCAGGGGAACAATATGTGGCTACTTCTATCTTATATGATCAGCCTCTTGACTTGGTTGTCTCCTATCTCTTCTATGGGAGACTTTGTTTCTTTGTTTATTTTGGTTGTGCTGTGTCATTCCTGGGATCGCTGGGGTTGATGTCTGTTATGTGTGATCTGTTTGATTTGTTGGTACCCCCAGCAATCACCCATATACTGGCTCTTTTGTATACTATAGAAAATAATTATTGGTTCATTCTACTGCTGGCTGTGTCCTCTGTGCTAGGCCTAGTAATTGGCAAAACAATATGACAGCCTAAGTGAGCCTTCTTTGAGCTCTCCCTGTGAGGCAGCCTGGCCATGATCTCCCCTTGATCTGGGGATCAAGATTGTTCCTCAAGGAAGAGAGACTTTTTACCAACAGCAGATCTTTGGTAAGCAACCAATATCACACATAATCCTGTGTGGTATGACAACTTTGATTTTGCCGTGGTGGCTCTGATTGCATGTTGAAGTGATGCTAATGAAAGACTACATGAACTTTGCATATACGATACTTGGATGTAAACTCTTTACCAAGCCTGGACCAAGTCTGAATCCAACCACACCTAGACTTCTCTCTGAGGAGTTTAGAAAGCAAGAGGGTCCATTCTGAACCTTGTGACTCAATGGGAGGGTCTTCCTTACCCTTTTAATCCTCAGTCTCTCTGTGAATCATCATAACTTGGGTATAACTCAATATTCCTTTGTGTGTTTCTTCCATGTAGTAATTAATAGAGTGAACCTTGCCATAAAACTTTGTAAGTTGCACTTTTATAACACTGTATTAAAACCATTTGCTAACTTTTGACAGTGGCTCTTTAAGCAATCCAAATCCTCAACTCTGTCAAATTATTATTCTATCTCAATAAAACACATTATTGCTCATCTCCAAGTGAGGTGCATTCCACTCATATTCTCTACAGTGTAGAGCTGAAAATAATTTGAGTGGTTCTGACATCCTTACTCTAAGAAAAATTTGTTAGCAGAACAACCCCAAAACTGTACCTGTCTGACGTCTTCTAATCATTTTTTTGCTTCAGTGACAGAGTTTCACTGTACCAGCTTACATATGCAGTCTTTAAAAAGACCTAGCACCTTTGCACATAAAACTGTTAAGTTATATGCAACTGTAATATGTTAATATTATGGAGAATTCTGTCAGTTAAGCATGCACGTGAAATACTATTAGTTGTAGCATGTTTGCACATGAGGAATATAGGTGCAACAATGATGTGTTTGATTAATTTTTTAGCAGTGTGAGGACAGGAAGAGGCTATGTGTTACTACTGTAGCAACAGGTTGCCCACTGTATTTTGCCTCCAACAAAGAGAGCTCAGTTAAAAAGTGTGAAGTCTGGCCTTCCATTAATCATGCTTTCAATTTTGCTGAAAATGTATAGTCACAAATGACAACTTGCTGCTTTACCTTTGTTCTTTTTCATGACTTTAGAAATAAAAATACTTTTTATTTACTTTTATTTTGAAAATCAAAATCTTAGAAAATAAAACAAATTTGTAAACAGAGTTTGCTTGATCAGTTTCATTATTTTTCTCTCTTCAGAAATTCTTAATTTTTCTGACTGCTTTTTCTTATGATGTCTTCATTTGGCACTGGACACTCACAGGCAAGTCACTGCAATACCTGGAATCCTTAAGTGGTCTCCTATTTAGGTAAAACTCATTCAGAAACCCCAAACTTTCAGACATATTGGGGTTGAAGCATTCCCATTCCTGTATACGAAAAATGCTGCTTTCTGCTATGATGTTCTTTATGCTGCAGATCTAATCCCAAGACTGAAACCAACACTATTTGTGAACAGTTCTACACCTATTTAATATTCTAAATTAATATTGTTTAATTGAACATACGAGTAATTGCATACATTTCTATTGGGTATCACTGCTAGAATCAGATTTTGATGCTGTTGCTCAGGTCACATATTACACATTTTTTCTGTTACTGCCTAGCAATATTTGCATTCAGTTCTGTGTTAGACTGAATGCTGGAGCTTTAAAATTCTTGTTAGAACATTTGTAGGAACATGAAATAATTGAAAATACTATCAAATCTCTTAAAAACTGCCATATCTGCTGATTTTAATTTCTAATGTAATAATGTTTAATTTTACTGTTCCTTCTTGTTTTTAAGAAACATTTATGCTTAGTATTTGCTCTCCATCCAACTACTTGTTACTGGAACTCATCAAAATGTTAGCTATTGAGGCAAAAGCATTTGATTACTGTAGTTGTTTTTCTATAAAGAATACACCACCGTTATAAATGCTTATTTGTCCTTTAGGCTGACAAAAGTAAAATTTTTTCCCCCTCTGAACTCCAAAACCTTCTCCTGAACTTAAGTGAGAACAAGGTAACAAAAAGCCTCTAGCGAAAGATGCTTGTTTTTCATACCCAGCATGAGAAAGCCTAGGGTTTCTTCTACTGGTTGCTTTGTCTTAGTCACACTCCTGAAAAAGACAGTTCAACACATAGAATTTGACACTTCAGGACAAATCTGCAAGTGTGGTTTTTGTGTTCTATCTTCTATTCATAAATGCCTTGAAAATAAGTGGAGCTCCATCAAGAGTCAGCACTAGAGGTTGTGAGAGTGACAGCATGTTTTACACACACACACCCCAATGTGACAACAAAGTCCATTTTTAGAAAGCTGCATAGAAGCCTCTCTGCATCAGTGTCAAATTAGAGATACTGTTCTGAAATACTGATTATAACTGCATATTTAGCCTGTGTCAGCTGAATGAATCTGTCTGACTTATCTAACCATTGCTGCCTGCTGCTCAAATGAATGTCATATTGTCAGTGGTCTCATCATTACATTCAGCTGGAAAGTTTGCAGACTCTTTTAGCTCTGAGAAAGAGCTTTCATGGTGTTTATGGATTACTTCAACACTAAACCACTTTTTTTTTTTGAGTGTCAAACTTCTTGGCAATCTTTGTTGTAGAACAAAAGTGAATCCGTGCTGTGTTCACTTCATGAGACCAGTACTCCATTTTTTCAAGGAATAATTCCTTAATAATTCTTTATGGCCTCATGGATGGTCCACTTAGACTTCTCCTTTAATGTAGCTCTGACTGTTTGTGTAGTTTTGTTTGTTTCCAAAGGTGCAGTTCTATGTGAGACTGTGTCTGCAAAACTTCCTGTATGAGACAAATTTTATGACAATCTGAGGTGCAAGGCTTTAGAAATACTTTATTTTAAACACTTGTACAGATTAAATTCTTGTCTTGTGTAAATTAAAGTTAGTGCTTTATAAAAACAATTTTTTTAAAAACAAAGCATTTCCTATAAAGTCTATCATTTACAAGGTACCTACAAAGGCTGCCAAGGTCACAATTTGTTTTGTCTCCAGGCTTTTCTAACAGTAGACTTCCATTATCTGAAACTTACGAAAGACAGATTTGTTTGGGTTTTACTTGGTTATTTTTGTGGATTTGTGTGTGTGTATGTGTGTACAAATATGAATAACTAAAAGGAATTTCATGTTTAGATGCCTGCATACACTCAACTTAAAGGCCTTGAAGGAAAAAACTGCTAGTCTAACTGTGAGAAACACTCTTAAGGCCAAATAAAACTTAGCTCAGGCAAGGATCTTAGTAAAGCAGCTTTGTTTATTCACAATTGCAATGGCGGGTGCACCCCCCCTTGTGGAAGGAGCAATAACGTGCGCTTCATCAATGAAATGGAAACCGTTATATAGTATTTTTCCCGATGCATACTCTCCTGTCCTGTTTCTCCATTGGCTGGATACTCCAGGCTCACAGCCTATCCAACGCATTTTACTAAAATAAGTTTCCATAAGAGGTTTTTCCAGTTTCTATAATAGGTCTTCCTACCAACCGGTTGTTTAAGCATATTTGTGATATCTGTTGAGTCAGGATGGCAATATTTCTCAAGTCCTACTTATCTATTGAGTCAGAATGTTGATCTTTCTGTCCTATATTCTGTCGATGTTCAGCACCATTCTAACGAATGAGCAACTTGTTTGTTATGAGCAACTCCTATCCTTCTATCTGGTACCAGGACGTTTTAAGAATGATACTCCTTGTGCAAGGCCTTGGTTCTTAGTTCTGAAATGCCTTACACAGCTCTTTGCGAAAACACAAATTAACTCTCACATAATTAATTTATTGCATTTCTCTATGTCGTAAGTCACTGCAATATTTTGCTTTCTGAAATTTGTGACACGTTAGAAATACTGTATAGGTGATATAAGGAAGCTCATTCATTTGCATATATGAGTAAGATAGGTAAGTTAAAAAATGCTCTTAAAAGAGTGGAACCTGGTAAGATGAATGGCAGAATGTGACCAAGAGATATACAGAAGAAATCTAGGGATTTTTTTGTGGGTTTCTCCTTGCGTTCTGGTCTCTAGTGTTGGCCGCCTTTTTGAACCACACTCTTGCAACATCAGATGTCATAGAGGTGATGTGATTGAGCAGAACTACTCTTATTAAATGGCATGATAAAATTACACAGATGGAAATAGAACTAGCAGAGCAGAATAGAGCCAAGAAGAGGAAATCTTTTTCCTTCTGGCTGACATCCATCACTAAAAATAACCGGATTAATAAACATGATGCAAGTAGTTAAGGACTTGTGAACAAATATTTTAGGTCCCTATTAAGCATATTTATTAAACACTCTTTTAATAAAATTAGGAAAAGAATGGTTATATTAAAATTAATTCCCACATCATTGAACAATAATAAATTAAAAAACAATATACTGATCTTGAATTTGCTTTTGTCTCACGATAGTCTTTTAGTACTGCCTTTTTTTTTTTTTAATTTCGTATTGTGCTAGTTAAGCCAAAGCTAGGAGTATAACTCCTATAGACTGCTAAAGAGTAAGTGGAAGTGAAGGAGACTATGAACTCCAGGAAAAACTCTGCAGTCCCTTTCTGGAAGGAAATATAGCTCAATACTGTATTCGAAATAGCAACTCACTATGATTTGAAGCATTTTAAAAGGCTTTTCTGACCCTTATGTGTTGTTTTCTGCACTGATATTCTTTAGTGTGCTTTATAAACAAATCAAATTGTGATTTATTTTTTTTCTGGCATGAAACAGTGACAGTGAACTAGTCATCTCATATAGAAGTGGAGAAGATGCTAGGTCTCCATGACTATGGTAAGAAAGAAGATGTGGGCAGGGTACTGAGAGTGGAACACCTGGAGGTGTTCAAAAAGCATGCAGACGAGGAACTTCGGGGCATGGTGGTGTTGGGTTGACAGTTGGACTTGATGATCTTGGAGATCCTTTCCAGCTTGAATGATTCTATGATTATTTATTTTAGCATTTGCAAAGATATAACCTAACTCAGTGTTCTAACGGCCAATTAATTTGTTAACTTGAATTGCAGTATAGACACAAAATTCAGCTTTACATACAGTGTTGCTGAACGTTTGTAATTTTGTTTTATGGGATCAAGAACAATAAAAAGTTATTTAAAAGGAACAATTTATATTGACATTACAAGTTCAGGTATATTTTGTATGGTTTTCAGATGCTTATTATCTAATTCAAGACCCTGAGTTAAAGGATGACAGAAGCTTTCCCATGCAGGCCTAATAAAGGCTTCTTTTTTAATATTTGCATTCTAAATTGCTTATGATGAAAAGAATATTGACATTTTCATGTCTTACCTACTGATTTTCCCAATTTATGTGGTTTTCTTATCACCTCTGTCCTTTCTGTCTTTAACATAGACCAAGTACCATTCCTCCCAATATTTTTTCTCTTATTTACTGGTAACAGGATTTGTAGCACTTTATTTAATATTTTCTTTCTAAAGGAAGCAGCGGCAAGGAGAAAATTCTGGCACAGGATTACGATTCCTTCTCACAAATATGAAGAAACTGAAGCAGTACACACATATTAGTCTTTTGTTGACCAAGTTCTTGTTCTGCAGAGACACAGAATCAAATTGAAAAGTGTTGTGAGTCCTGTTTCCTTTTCCAGTGTTGAAATTATGTAACTCTCCCCTCTAAGCTTTCGTTCATATCCTGCTCATTTTACATAGCAGAGTCAATAGTCAAAATTAATTACGCAGTTCTTACACTTAGACAATGACATCCAGGATACAATCACATCCAGGTTTAAAAAAAACCCAAACCACCCCATAATGAGTGTGGCAGTGAATCCTCTAACACGTTGTAAATCAGCTCTGTCAAATACTAGGGTTCATATTTTAGCCCCTCAGAGGCACCAGGAATTTTACAGATTGCACTTGTACATACCCAAATGAACAGGTCCAGTAGCTACAGTGACACCGGGATATGCTGCGGAAATCATCCACACTGTTAGTGAAAGAACCAGGTGGAACTCTACATACACCCAGAAACAAAAGTGGGATGTGGAAACCTAACTCAGCATTGCGTTTCCTCAGTTTTGTAATGGCAACTCAACCTCTCAGTTATCTAAAAATTACACCATCATATTATGTCAGGCTCCCTTCTAGAAAGGGCCCTACGGCATGACGACAGAGCAACAAAAAAGAATGGGATGGTAGGCTGGCCTATGCTGTTGACAGTACAGGTGCATGCAGGAGTCCAGACTCACAGGTAGTGTGTATCTAAACTTTCTCCTTTGATATGATAATTAAAATACATGAATTTGGAATTGCATTCATACAGAGGATAAACAAGTCTATATTAGGCTTGAATATCATCCCAGGTCTGTAGTTCAATATACATTTATTTAAAGTTTTGTAAAACTAATTATAGGTCTCAATTTATTATTAATATAATAATAATTTTAATATACTATTGTATATATGCAGTCCTTAGTAGTGTCTACTTTTAGTCTACTACAATTCAGCGTAATAAAGAATGTTACAGAACATGAAATATTACTTTTAAGTGTATTTATAAAAACTATAGGCAGTTTTGTCACCCTCATAAAGATCAAAATATTGGAAGGCATTCTATAGTTTTTTTAGAGCTTATGACAAAGAAATAAATCCACCTGTCTCATCAAAGGTATTGCAAATTCTCACCACAGAAATTATATTTTTTAATATTATATATGTTGTATACTATTTATTCATTCTGGAAAACTGAAAGAAAACTGTGAGCAAAAGTTCATAAAATCTTTTTCTGTCCCCACTGAAACAAGGCTGCCATTGAAATAATTTGCAGAAGCAGCTTAATCATGCAAATCAATGTTACAAAATACATTAAGAAAGAAAGTAAATAAGAGTACTAAATTTCAAAGAAATTGCAGAGGATATTTAGGTAGACAGAAGTAGCATTTAACCCAGAATTTAGTCAAGACACTGAGGTTAGGCTACAAGGTAGTCCTGGAAAATTTGCTTAGTTTTAGGATGATTCATTTTCTCACCATCCCCAGGAAAGGGAATTGACTAGTTCTACAAAAAATAATTAAAATTCAATTTTTATCCAATAATTCAGGTGACTAGATGTAATTGTATGGTATTCAGTATTATGTTCAATTGGGTAAGACCATTCCAAGAGGGAAGTGCGGTTTAATACGGAAGGTACAAAAATAAAGTGTTGTTCAGTAACCTGTAAATAGTCTGAGACATAAGCTCATTACTTCTGTTGCAATACAGAATAAGCTCACTAATTCACATTAATGACTTGAAGACACTGTAAATGACTAAGTTTATTATGAGACACTAAGTGAAATAAATCGTAAAACTCTCATGGACTTGCAATTGTAGTTTGATTGGTATCAAAGTAAATGAATAAGAAAAATATTCATTTATATGATGCATAGCTTCATTGAAAGTATATGGAGGTATTTACATTTTGGATGATGCTTCCTCTCTTTTTTCTTTTTCTTTCTCCCTGCAGATCTTAATTGAGAAACATCTTTTTTTTTTTTTATTGGGTACAAATTATAGAACATGTAGATTAATGAAATCTAAACAAGACTTTATTAAATCTCTAAAGTCAGTAGATTGTGTTGGTGAGCACAGATGAGATGAAACTAGTCTAATTATTCTCTTTTTAAGTAGAAACAATGGAACAGAACTGTTTTCATTTCCAAAACAAAATGGGACACTTATTTTTGAAACATTTCTTCATCTTATTGCAAGTGTTGTTTTCTATCTCTATTTAATAATTAATTAATAACCATAAACTTGGTAAAAATTTTTTCTGCCACAAAAGCATATACTTTTAAAGGACAGATAAAGAGGAATAGGCATGTACTCAGAGTATTGAGTCAGCATTAAAACACTGACTGTTGCAGGGTGCTGCTTTCACTTGGGTTTTTTGCATTATGCTTTTAAATAGAAATTCCTTCCTTATTTCCATGTCAGTTGCCATTTTGTGATAGATGCAACAGGCTAACAACAGCACAATATTCTTTTCTGGTTATATTCTCTATTTTTTCTTACACTGTGTCTCCCTTGATACAAAAGGAGGAAGTGAGCTATTCTATATCTTAGTGATTAAAAAAATAATAATTCCTAAGGTGTCTTCAAACTTTCATTAATCATAAGTGCCCATCTACTCATCTGGAAAGTATTATATAACATTGACTTCCTGGAAGGATGTTATTTGATTTTGTATATCTTTTTTTTTTTTTTTTTTCTGATACTCTGCTTGCCATCTGGATATGGATTTAAAAATTTAAAATTCTGTAGAAACTGGAGATGTACAAAGGGAAGGAATTATTTAAAAATAAGTGGAAGAAGGAAAAATTACATGAACTAACAATGTCACAAGAACAACAAATAAAATGTATAGAAGAAGATATGTGGCCATTTAACTACAGGAAAGCATCTAGGAATTGTGCCCATTATCTCTGAAAGATGGAAAATTAGTTCATACATACAATTTCACAAAAGCAACGTTGTTTAAATGTATTCTGATAAGTAGCTTTTCCGCATCAGTGGAATTTATTTTCAGGATTCTGGCAGCTAACTTACATACAATAAGGGATTTCTGGAGACTACTTCTGTGAGAAGCTCCAGCTTCTGATTCCAAGCAACTATGTTGTTTTGTTTTGTGGTGGTGGGTTTTTTTCTTTTCTATGTTAAATCAAATACAAAATAATCAGATAGTAATGGTGCTGAACATTTTCAGTGCCAATCATTTGCATAATAGAAATCCAAGTTCTGAAAGGATTTAGATTCTACTCTGCTGAGAATAGGAAGGCATGGGTTTTGTCTCATCAAAGAAATAAAGCATTGAAGTACCACTTTGGATTTCTGCATCTAACAATCTAACACTAAGATCTTCAAATGCATATGCTTATTAGTACATGCTTTCTAGTACAGCAGTATTGAATATGTCCTGTATATTTAACCTTTTTTACCTAGACCCAGAGATTAGCTGTTCCTTTATTGTGCTTCCTCAGTCTTCTAGGTGTGCTTCAATGGCAAACAGAAGTCTCAGCAACAGGCAGCAGGGCACTCCAGAGAGGAGGAGCAGTACAGGCACAGGCTTGCTACCCTACTCCTGTAGTATCCCAGAGAGCTGCCTGCAGTGCAGGCAGGCTGCAGGGTGCCTGTCTCAAATGCTGGCTTCCATGGCACTGTTCCACAGGCTTCCATAACAGTATTCTAGGCTAGATATCTTCTGTCTTTCCAGTTAGAGAATATTCAGGTTTTTTGCTACTATGAATTTATTTACAATAAATAAGCCTTCTTGAAAGAGAGACTTGAGATTCCAATTTCCAAAAATCTAATGACTAGGTTACACAGACATTATCAATTTCTGGTTTTCTGAGTAGTTTTCCTTAAGTAACTTGTGAAGCTTCACCAAAAATGAGTAGGAGAGACTTGTGACATTACTTAGAAGCCTGCTAGCTAGTACACCTTTGCATAAATTGACCAAACTTGATTAGTGGTTCTTATAGCATCACAGAACTGTTTGGGTTGGAAGGGACCTTAGAGATCATCTAGTTCCATCATCCCTGCCATGACACCTCCCACAAGACCGGATTGCTCAAAGCCCCATCCAGCCTGGCCTTAAACACTTCCAAGGAGGGGACATCCACAACTTCTCTGGACAACCTGTTCCAGGGTCTCACCACCCCCACAGCAAAGAATTTCTTCCTAATATTTAGCCTAAATCTACCTTCTTCCAGTTTAAAGCCATTACCCCTCATCCTATCCCCACAAGCCCTTGTAAAAAGGCCCTCTCCAGCTTTCTTGTAGGCCCTTTCAGGTTCTGGAAGGTGCTATAAGGTGTCCCCAGAGCCTTCTCTTCTCCAGGCTGAACAACCCCAACTCTCTCAGCCTGTCTTCACAGGAGAGGTGCTCCAGCCCTCTGATCAACTTTGTGGCCCTCCTCTGGACCTGGTCCACAGTTTATTTATACTTTTTTTTTTTTAATTCTTTGTTAGATATGTATTCAATGAACAGTTTATATTTGAATATATAAATATGTAAAAATCTTATTGTTGCAGTTTAAGTGTCCTATTAAAAAAAAATCTAAACAGTTGTTCAACGTGGCATCTGAATTACACTGTTTAAGTGTAGTGACCTTGTCTTCGCTAATCTAATTAAATGAAATATTGCTCATTTATACTTTCTTCTGGAGAGGGTCAGATTTTAAGAATTACCATGTAAACATGATTTTCTGTTCTTGTATACGTTCTGTCAGGTAGATTTAGGAGACCAAAAAAAATGTATTTGGACATAAAGTCCAAAGTAACAAATAACTAAGATGTATTGTTTAATTCTGTAGTAACTACTGTTAATAGAAGACTTCTCAGTATTTCACAAACAAAATGTAATTTACTTTTACATAGTCTTCTATAAAAGAGAGTCTTTGTAAGGGACTGGACTGAGAGGCTTTTTGTCTCAAGGCTTGCTCGTGCTGCGAAGGAACAGCCACACAAAATGGCGTCCCGCCTGGCCGGGCACAGACCACATCCCCCACCTCGGAGGAGAAAACGGCGCGAAAAGTTGTGATTGACAGCAGCAGCTGAAGGTGTGGGGCTCAGGTGGACATCAGGCAGAAGCTGTTCGCAATAAACCGCCTGTAAAACACTGAGGAAGCGAGAGTATCGTGCTATTCACCCAACTTTGTGGATTGTGGTTAAGTGAGACCTCTCAGGAAAGTTAGGGGGCAAACCTTTGTGTGTGCAATTTACGTGTGGCCTTCCTGAGTCGACTGCTTCCCGCCTTGTAAAAGAAATGACCGAGCATGACGCTGTTCCCCGTGAGAGGGAGATACTGCTCGAATTCTTAGGCAAATGTAAAGCGCGACCCTCTGTCCCCGGCAGGGACTGCACGCAGGACAATTAGTGTAACGTGGAGAGTGTGGTGGATCGGATGAGCGCCCTGCACAAGGACGCTAAAGTCCGACCTAGGAGAGCAAAGGCGATCATTTTCGCCGTCCTCAGCGCTAGTCCGGCTACGGCCGTAAAACAGAAAGAAAACCGCTGCACCACAGAATGCCAAACTATCGGGTCTCCCCCAGACCTAGCTGAAACCCTCCAGGGACAGGTGGCGGAATTGAAAGGCCAATTAGAAAGTGAAAAGAGCGAAGTTAAGCACTTGCAAATTGCCCTAAAGTACACTCCTGGTAACCCCTTTCCGCAGGAAATCCCCGTCCCGGCCAGAACCGAGCTCTCCACGCGGGGATTTAGCGGTAGCGAAAGAGGACTCGGAAAAAATGAGGCCGCCTGCGCTGCGACCTCTGATTAAAACTGAGTACGTGTATGATGACGAAAGGGACTACTGCCCTCAAATCACAACAAAAGAAATCCCTTTTACCGCCACCGAATGGACTAAACTTAAAAAATGCCTTTGACGAACTGCAAAAGAATCGGAGACCGAATATGTTTGGAGAGTCTCCCTACCGCGAGGAGATCAAATTTTATTAAGTGAAAAGGAGGCACAGGGATACTGGGGACCTGGAGTTTTTCTAACTACAGGAAATCACCGTGCACCCTGGTCCTTAACGCAGAGAGCGGCTTTTTGGGCTGGAGGGTTAAACCCCCTGGGGAGGGGGGACCCCCTTGCAAGTATTGGGACAGTCGAGCAGTTGGTAGGAACCGTGCAAAAAAGCCGCTTGTCTACAAACGATGTATGATCGAAAATTGGAACCTAAGCAGGAGTCTCCGATGATGATGATGCCAGTGACCCCTCTCATCAGGGGCCTCCCCGACTCTCTCAGACCGACGGGAACACAGCTGCAGGGCAGAACACAAGCGGTGCCCCAGAATGAGAGGGCTGCGGTGGCTGCGGACGAACTCACTCCCGACCGCCCCCGCCGCTCCTGACAAAAAGGTGTGGACGTGGCGGGAGGTGGCCCAGGAGTTAATTAACTACGGGCATAAGTACGGCCCTGTCAGTGTGACAGTTACCAAAAATCTGAGGCGAGCCGAAGTTAAAACGCCTCCACGCTCGGGGAGTGGGAAATGGACGCCTCTCATGAGACCTCGGGGGGAAGAGACTTTGCCAATGAGCGGAACTGCTTGTGGGCCGGAGGGTCGCAAAAGGGACCTAATGGATGGGCTGCCTACAGAAAAATTAGAAAAATTGGTGACGGGGTGGCCTGACAGACCTGCTAATGGGACAGTCGGCGCCAAAAGTGCCGCAGTGCCGAGTGCCCCGACTCGGGAGAGCTTGTCAGCGGTGACAGCCTCCGGTGGCTAGGCGGCACACGGGAGGGGTGGCTTTATGTCGGGCGGATC
The DNA here is from genome assembly GCA_028020825.1 of Podargus strigoides. Lineage (NCBI taxonomy): Eukaryota > Metazoa > Chordata > Aves > Caprimulgiformes > Podargidae > Podargus > Podargus strigoides. The sequence continues at coordinate 21,894,419 of CM051621.1, read as the reverse complement.
ACCGAAAATAGCCGGGGTGATTTGCTTATCACCGCCTTTGTGGGACCAAAACGGGTCCCAGCCACCTTTTTAGTAGCTCAAATTTCGGCATTGAAAACAGAAGATGCCGCCGAGTGTGGAATCCCCTTTTCTAACAAAGGCTAATTTGTGGCAGATGCTTTCGGTAATGCAACAGCCTCAGGCACTGGCCACGGTCAGTTTACACTTACCGGGGGAAGAAACCACTATCCACACAGACATGGCAGTGGGAGAATTCCCCTTCAGTCTTTGGGACTTGATGTTTTAAAAGGCAGAACCTGGGCAGACGACGAAGGGAGGCAGTGGCCGTTCGGCTTTCCCGGGTTAAATATTCGGCTGTTGCAAACCGCGCCACCCCTGCCCCCATCCAAACTCACTGCTGTCAAACCCTCCCCGATACCCCTGGGGGCCCGGGACGGCATATCCCCTGTGCTCGTAGAGTTAAAGGAGCAGGGAAGTGTAATCCCCACCCACTCTCCATTTAACTCCCCCCTGTGGCCCGTCCGGAAGCCTAATGTAAATGGCGGCTGTCTGTCGATTATCGCAGGTTAAATGCGATTAACTGGTCCGTTAATGGCTGCGGTGCCCAACATTGCCGAGCTGATAGCAACAATACAGGAGCGAGCTCACCCCGTCATGGCGACCACAGATGTGAAAGACATGTTTTTTATGGTCCCCTTGCAGCCCGAGGACCTTTACCTGGGATTGTCGGCAGTTCACCTTTACCAGGGTCCCACGAGGGTGCAAACATTCCCCCACCCTAGCTCGCCAAGCGCTGGTGCAGGAGCTAGAGACAGTGTGTGTGGAAGAAGGGGCTCATGTCTATCAATATATAGATGATATTCTCGTAGGGAGTAATGAGACAGATAAAGTCCAAAGGACCCAAGATAATATAATTTCTCATTTAGAGGGTTTGGGACTACAAATTCCCCCCGAGAAAATACAAACCCCCTCTAGTGAGGTGAAATTCGTGGGCATTTGGTGGAAAGGAGGGATGACCTGCATTCTGCCAGACACTCTCAGTTCTGTGGACCAGATTAAAATGCGAGAATCCAAAAAAGAGTTGCAGCACACGTTAGGGCTGCTCGTTTTTTGGAGAAAACATGTTCTGAATTTCTCGATTAATGCTAGACCCTTGTATGACCTGCTGTGAAAGGGGGCTCACTGGGACTGGACAGAGGCCCATGAGGAGGCCTTATTGCTGCTGGTATTCGAGGAAAATATCGATCCAGATAAAGAGGCACATGAATATCCCCCTGTGGTGAAAATAGCTCTCCCATTCTCCAAGGAAGCACAAAACGTGTGGTTCACTGATGTGTCCTCTAAACAAGAGGACTTTATATTTAAATTGTGAAACATAAAATTCAAAGTGCTATTTATATTATAATAATGTAACAAGATTTTCTACTTCCATAACACTTGCCTCTCCATCATCACCATTTCTTCCCAAGAGCAAGTGATCTTCACAAATAACTGAACTCATTAGGCTTTTAGGAAGAATTATTTCCTCTTTTTTTTTTTTTTTTTTTTTTCAGATCAGAGTATTGAAAGAGTCCGACCTGCCCTTCCTTTTTAGCTAAAAGTCACTACAATCCTTGAGCTTTGAGCCAAATGCAAATGTGATCAGCAGTTGGTGATTACTTACTTCTCTTTTGTATTATAATGATCACATTTGCATGGCAAGGAATGGGAAGGAATTAGTTGACTAGATCAAGTGGGTTGCAGTGTGTATTTGTCTGTGATTTGTGAACATCAAAAAGCCTAGGTGAAGAAATGCTCCACTGAGGCTTCCAGACATCCTGAAATAAAGAGATATTGAACAAAGCAGGGTAATGGAGAAAGATAAAGCTTGGGGGCTGGAAGGTTTCTATACTTGTGGTTATTCTGGCTCCATTTTTCACCTCATACTACAAATTAATTAATTTTTCAGGTAACACTAAGCTCAAGAAAAGTTACCTGACAGTCCATGACATAAAGGCCACTTTTTGACAGTGAGTCTTGCAAGAGCTTAGCAACTAAAAATTACATTATTAAACAAAAAAAGAAAAAAAAGAAAAAAACACAACAAAACAGAAGGCTTGTATATTTTCTAGGTGTTAAAATAAATAGAAATCAAATAAAATATAAACTCTAATGTGAACTGTACAACATGCATTTCATTGAGTTTAACCAAAAATGCAGTTTAATAGGAAATAACTGTCAGTTATATTAGGCCAAACTGCATTCAGAGGGAGAAAAGGCTCAGCCAAGAAAGAGACAAAGAAATAGAAAGTAGATTCCACATCCCAGTGTGTTAAAAAAAAACCACCTGCCCACTTTACCAAATAAACCTTTCTTAAAGGCACCTTCTGACAGCCACACTGACGGTGAAAATGGCCATCAGCAACAACTGGCAGCCAAATATTGAGCTGCTTTGAGCTGTTCTCAAGAGATATGAATTCTAGTGGACAAATCCTTTTACACTGGCTAAAAAAAAAGTTCAGGTTTTTACCTCTGATCATCAGATATTCAGCAAATAAAACTCTGCTGCAGCATCCCTCTGCTGCAGAGCTTGGAGAGATTCTTTTGAAGCATTGTGTTTCTATTGGCTTTTTGTACTTTAAAAGTTTAGTAAAGGACTGAAGGTGTTTTGGGCCTGAATTAGGGGGGTTTTGTTGCATAACAAGTTAAATACCTTGTATCCAGTTTTCTGTGATGTAAGAAATATAACATCCGCTTCTAAAGATTTTGCTGTCATTGCTTAAATCCGTAGATGCTTCCCAGTCAGAACACTCTGTGTAATTATAATAATATATAAACACATGCATTTACATATATATACATATATATATGTAATGCACAGTTAGAGATTAAGAAAAAATGGTTTATCCAACAATTCATGAAAATAATAGACCCAAATTAAAAAGTAGTAGTAGTACTTTGTGGTACTTCCAAATAAAAGTAGCATATCAGCTTTTGCTATAGTGTGGTTTGAATAATCATGAGGATGTACAGTCTACAGATAGCTGTTTCCAAGCACAACAAACTGTGACCATGTAGCCCAATAATAAGTATTGCCATGGCTATTAACAGGCCACAAGCTTTGTGTTGAATTTGCAAGGCACCAGGACTGAGGCTTGTCAGGCTTACTCTGTCTGAACTTCATTTGAACCGCCTTACAGATTTGTTTCACTTTGTTTCGCTGTGACAATTTCTCTATTTCACTAGGTATTTATGGCTAATTTATTTTACTTGTGTTTAACTCTATGTGGTACAAGCATAGTTTTATAGAGGGTAACAAACAGTTATTTTGTATAGAATGAAATATTTACAACTCTTAACACAATGAGGTAGAGAAATACAGATCTGGTACAATAGCAGGGACCTTGCAAAGTGGAGACAAAGGATGGGGCACAGAAGAGTACAGGCAAGGAATGATAACAGATGAGGCCCAGACAAAGTTATTTAAGATTTAAACAGGTAAATGTCTTTTTTAAAAATATTGTCACTTAAGATTATTTATCTCACTGTGTGAAAACTTTATTTCTTCAAATAAAAGTTGTCGATACGATGTTAGGAAAATTTTCTCTTTTGTGACAAAGTAAGTAAGATAAAAAATTAATCCAACAAAAATGTTCCAACTAGTTCTGTTACAAAGGTTTCCAATCAGATACTGAGCTGTCATTTATTTCCCAGATGTCATCTATGAATATATATCCTCAAGTTCAAGTAAATGAATAAAATGTAAAGAAAAAAAAAAATGCCGAAAACTTTCTTCTCCTTTAAACTACTCCTTTTGGTTAAACCCAGTTTTTTGAGTATTTTGCAGTAATATAGTCTCATTACAGAGGCATATTAAAAATGACAAAAAATGACTGAGCATCCGAACAAACAAACAAACAAACAAAAAAAACTAAAACAGATTAATGAGGAACTAAAATAAAAAGGCTGTGATTTAAAGTTTTTAGACTATTGCCTGTACATTGACAATTTAAATTACAGTAGTTTTGGTGCCTCTTTAGAAGGTAAGATATTAAAATAGAGGAACAGTAATAATAAAGAAACATCACAAGAATAGTGATTTTCTTTAAGGTTTTTTTGAAGTATTTTTTTTTTAAATCAAATTTACATGTAGTCTTCTTTAAGCTGGGAAAATGTTGGTGTAACATGGGTGAAAAGTAAGGAAAAGCTGTAGAGATAAGACACAGTTTTGAACTATGGGGTTTTTGAACTGTTTTAGGGATGTAGATGAAACCTAGGTGCCCGTTATGTGCACCAGCATTATAAATTAGAACTAGATGAGAACCCAAATTATATGGTCAATAAGACTCCGCCAAAACAGATAGATGGACTTCCGGTCCAAAAAGTATTATGATTACTCTATGTTCATAACGATCCATGGTGATGTAGCATTTTTACTGTAGGTGGTTTACAAAGCTACCAAAAAAAAAAAAAAAAAAAAAAAAAGGATAGAAAGTATTTCATGTACCTAAAACTTATATAAAACTTATAGGCCTTTTTTAAATCTTAGAACATCCACCTTTAATAAAAATCATCAGCCAATAACTATAACATTGGTGAAGGTGATAATCTCATGTTACATCCTCTCTAGAATAGAAGGGTAGAATTTAGACTTTATGAGGCCTGTCATAAATGCTCTTTGGAAGAATACTGATCTCATCAGTATGAGATCACACAGTAATATATGATTTATAACATAAGCAGGTAAAATTTGTAGGGTAATTTCAATGCCCTAGAAAATTGACAGTGATCTACCATGACTGCTTATGATCTCTAGCACCCATGTGATCTGAAGGAATTAAACATACCTGGATATAAAACGTAATACCATAGAATATCTTCATAATGGTATGTATCCCAGAAGATGTTGACCTCTTCTGATTACTCAGTATGTTTTCTCTATGCTAACTTCACAAGCTTCTGGGAATACTTAAACCAGGTTAGCGTTTTTGGAGACCCTGTGCTTAAGGCTTCTGGTTATTCTGGTGAATATGCACAATTTTTTTGCATGAGAGGACACCAGCCATATAGTCTATATGAAATCTTCTGCTATATGGCATCCATTTCCTAGTTAAGCAAAAAGAAGTAACGACAATTCTCAGAGGTTTTTAAGGGTTTGATTCCTCAGGAAACAGCGTAGGGTAGGGCTTTTCAAGAAATGCAATGACATTCACATTAAATACAGAATAGAATATTGAAAAGTACCTTGAAATTATTTGAAAAAGTACATGTTTTTTAAGTGGATAGACTAAAAGGAAGTTGAATTCTAAACTGTTTTGGAAAACTTTATCTGTTACTTCTAAATCTCTGCATTATAGGTCTGTGATTGAAGAAATTGTGTAAATTCTTTCTTCTGTTTTGTTATATTAATTCACCTTTTTTGTATCCAAAGGTATAATGAAGGGCAGCTTAGTTCATAAATAACTATTTTTTCATTCTTCCTCACTAAATCTCAGTTATATGTTTTTGTACTATAAAAAAGGATGATGCAGTAACATAATGAGAAAAGCATTAATAATTATACAGATGACAAGAAGAAGAAAAGAAAATACCTGGCACAACAGAAAAGGATTTTTTAAAAAAATAGTATTACATAATGGAACGCATCCAATTGCATAAAAATTATGGAAACAAATTTTTTTTAGAACAAAAGGGTATTCAAAAACAACAGTAGTGAATTCATTAAAAATTAGCTATTAAATGGAATAAAAGGCAAGAGATAATCTAGTTACTGAGATTGATTTTTTACAGTTTTATTTAAATTCCACATAAACAGTTTTAATTATATTTTCCCCAATTTCTTTGCACAAGTCTGAAAAAATGGGACTGCATGTACTTTATTTTTGTCAGTACCAAAGCTCTCATTATCCTAGTAATAATTTGATTTTAGTTTCCTGTAGTTTCTTTAAGCACTTTTCTTGTACAGACCTGACTTCTGAACTTTTTCACTGTAATTTATTTATGTGGAATAAAAAAAATGAACACATTGGGATGTAAAAAACATTTAAGGAAAATAAAAACATAATTGAGACAAATTTTCAATTGTTTCGAAAACAGTCTGATAGCTCTGTTATTGTCATTGGCCAAAGAATTATTTGGAATATCTTCCAAGGTCTATGAACCTTTGTACACTTGCTACCCATAGTGCTGTGTATCAATTTTCAAGTTCACATCCACAAGGATAGTTCAAGTTTTACCATAAGGGGTTAAAGGGGTGTATCTTTACCCCTTAACATCTTACATAGGATGTTCCCTTAGACCTTAGTTATTCAACTTATTCAACACTGTACTGTCTATTCCTCATATTCCTGACTCTCTAGTATCTATGACCTTTTTCCCAGCTATTTACCTTTACCTATCAGTTTAGAATATTCTGTAACATAAATTTTAGGAGCTTCTCCTGTAATAAGCCTACTCTCTTTCTATCAAAGAGAAGAGGAAAAAAACCCACAACTCAAACTCATGAATTAACAACATATAGACGAGAATTAAATTTTGCAACCAAGCACATATTAGAAATAGCTCCTTGATTTTTAGAATCTTTTGTGTACGCTCTCATCTTTGTCCTTCCAGTAGCTATACTTCTGGGAGGCTTCAGAAAATACCATAGAGGAAAAAGTGTTTCTTTTATTCTTGTATAATGATGGTCTGAATCCTTCCACTTGTTATGCTTAATTCTTCTACTATAAAGGAAATTTAGAAAGTGTGATCTTTTGTCTTAACCTTCTCTTTTAAGAAGCAAACAGTGAAAGGACAGTGAATCAAAGATAACCTTGTTTTAATTTGATACTGTTGTAGTGCTATTCAGTAGTTCAGTCCCAAATCAGAGAATGTATGAGACATGAGATGGAATAATGCTACACAGGAAATATCAGCAGATATATTTTACAGTGTTTTAAGGAATTTTGTAACAAGAATATTTCATAAAATGATTTATTAGTGCAGAAAAAAAAAACCAAGGGATTTCTCAGATTTTATGTCAGGGCACAGAAAACTCCCAAGTTTATACCAAGACTCCTGGCAACTAATTGTACTTTGGAATACTTTCAAAAAGGTGGTAGAACTCCTTTAGTTAAAACTCCTTCAGGAGTCCTTAAAGAGAATAACAGGATCTTGATGAGCATCAAAGTATTTTGCATTTTGAATAATAAAATATATAAGGGTAAATATAGTTTGCTTGAAAAGTAGGAGGTACATGAGAATAGTTAATTTTCTGGTCACTAGGATTTGAATTTTTTTTTTTTAAAAAAGGAGAAAATGTTTTGAATAAATATAAGTGAAAACTGTAACATTCCTTTTAATGAAAAAATAAATTGAATAAAATTTGAGTGGATGAAGTGGAAACTCTTCTACTTAAATAAAATATTTTATTTTGATTTTGAAGTACTCTTGGTTCATGTGGGTTTTAAATTTTTCTAGAAATAAGAACATTTTAGTCATTTAAATAGTTTTGAAGATAGAACTCCAGAACATTTATTGTTCTCTCTGTCCACAATTGGCTGCATGAAGAAATGAATGTATAGTTCTGGTTCAGAAAAGCACTTGTTAAGAATGCTTAAAAATAAACATGTGAGATCTATGTGCTACACGAGATTAGAATCTAATGCATCATAAACACGTGTGGTGTTTTGAAAGTCAGTAAGAGTTAATCTCTTAATTCAGTTAAGTGCTGTTGTAAAACCAGTGCCTATATGCATCCCTAGGTCCATGAGTATGTTAGGAAAAAGATAGTCTTTTATATCCTGCTATTTAGTTGACACAAAAATGGGTTGAAAATATTATTTAAAATAACAAAATTAGATTGCTTGCACAATAAAGGATAACACATTTACTGATAGGTCTCTTATACAGAGCACTCAACCTTTATTAGCACCAGGGAACAAGTTCTTATAAGGATGGCAGGGTGTAAATAACCAGCAGAATTCCCTTGCTATGAAGTACAAGCTATTTTAAAATGTACCATTTAGGTCAAAAAGTTGTCTTTTGCAGGGAGGATGAAGTGTGAGAAGAAAAGAGGTTATGGTATCTGTACCTGAAACTAGAATTGTTTAAATATAGCTTTATTGTTGTGCTGCTTTTGCTAGGTTGCTTGCCTAGTTATATAGGGTACCATTCATCTCTGTGAAGGGCAAAAGGAGAATGAAATCCCCAAAGACCCCTTAACTTTCTTCCTTTGGAAAAGAAAGAGAATGAAGAAAAAAAAATATAGGATCTTCATTTGACAATTCTGTGCATGTTTATTGACTTTTGACAGATGTTAAATGTCTTGATAATAACTTTTTAGATGAACTTTGCTTTTGCTTGCTTTTTTTTTCCTTTGCACTTCTTTTAAATCTGGAACATGTTAGAGTTTTTAAGAATTAACGTAGAATGATTGCTACTGCAGCAAAGGGATCAAAACAGGAGCCTGAGTTATGTGGTTGAAAAGAGCAACACAGGCAAATTCCTTCAAATAGATCTAGGACTTTCTAAAAAATGCAAAAATAGAATGGGGTATTAGTTAACCTTTTTAGCATTAACCTTCCCTCTAGCTGTTCTGTCCAAAGAGTTTGTCCTTGAAGAAAAAATAAAAATATGTGTATGGTTACCTATAGCAAAAGCTACTTACTTGGAGATTTCCATGTTTTTGATGTAATGCAGCCCAGCAGTGATAAATCCCATGCAAGTTCCGTACACCTTCAATGCACCTTCAACCTGATCTGCAGTGCTCAAGCTGTCATTCTCTGAGTCCCTTCTGGACAGAGATGCCAATCATGCTAAACCATGTGAACATCTTAGTGACACAGACAGATGTTCACAGACAATCAGACAGAGTCCACCAAAGTCACTCATTTGTGAATTTAACAGGGTTTGAACATAGGCCTCCAGTGTGAAAGTCTAGTTTATTAATCTGCTAGTCTCTTTCAATTGTATTTGTAAACAAAAAAACCTCAACCCCTTGCTATTGCTGCCAACACACCAAAGCAAGCACACTTAGCCCCATTCCAGCTTTCAAATTCTGCATCCTTCTTTATGATTTTGTGTAAATTCAGAAAACAGCCTTTCATACTAAGCTCTGAACTGTTTTTTCTCAAATCTTCTTTCAGTGGGAGAGAAACATGACACTGAGGTTTAAATAGAATAGTTTTAACAGGAAGAGAAATTCAGAAAAAGGAAGTAGCTTAACATAAAACCTGAAATACGGGAACACAAGAACTGAACAGCCTACACAAAATTAAAAGATAAAAGTTATGCAGGTGATAAATCTTTACATGGGTCAGATTTTCACTCAAATAAGAAACCTAACAAAGTTATTGATAACTACAGTAGCACACACACACACAAAAAAAAAAGCATTGAAAATGTTTTATCTGTTTATGCTAAGGCCACAGACACGAAATGGAACAAAACAGGAATATATATAATTGAGCTAAAATATGTAATCACTATACTTTTAAAACTTATTTTTAGTGAAGTCTAGTTCTGTTTCATGCAATAATGCATTTTCTTTAGTTGTAAGTACCATTTGTTTGATATGACTTTCTGAACTACACTTTTTTCCCCTTGAAGTTTACCCAACCATCCTTATTGGGATTTTTTGACTTTTATGAGACTTCCTGTAACACATACTCAGCAGAAAAACGTTCAGATTTTCATATACGTGTTTTTATTAATTATTTTGCTTGATATTTGGCAGAGCAAGTAACATACCTGTTCTGTTTCCTGTGATAAAGCCGAGGCAAAACCGAGAGAAGAACTTGTATCCAGCAATGGTGAACAATATCTAGTTTTCAGATAATTGGGAGCATAAGACTGAAGCTGGACTAAATTATCCAGGGATGATTTCATCTTCCAGGAATTCTTTTTGGCTCTTTTAGACTCATGCACAACAGTTAATCTATGTGCAAACTTGTATTTGAGGCTGGAGTACATTTGCTCTTTAAGGAAAATTTAGCTGTTCCTCAGAGGCCTAGGAGAATCCATAGATTTAAATTGTTTGCATATATGTGGTAAGTTAAGCACATAGGAACAAGATCCAAAAAAATTTGAATCATCAGCAAGGAGCTACCTAAATTGGTGAATACAAATCTAAAAGGAGTGTCTTCTACATCATTTTCCACTGAAGAACCTTTCTTCCACCAGCATTAATGATTCATAAGACTGAGCTTTCTGTTTGAACTACAAGTCTGTATCTTTTTAATATACTGTAGTTACAAAGGAGGTTATTAAATAACTCATAAATCACAATATTAACTCCTATTTCAAAAAGCAAAGAAAAATCAAGAAATTTTGAGAGATGATATTTGAGCATCTCCTACCTCCCAATGAAGACTTCCAGTCAGTAGCAGGGAATAATTGCTGTCTATCACACTGGACCCTTCTTTTTGAATACAATGTTCAATAAAGTGGAGAGAGACTTCATGACATAGTCATCATGTGTTTTTCTTGAAGGAGGGAGACATGGACTCCAAAACATCTTTCAGCAATCTTTTAAAATTTATATTAGGTTAAGTTATTTGAGAATAAATTTCATCCCTTAATTTTCTGAATTTTTATCTAGTGACTGTAAGGTTATGCTACATGTTTTACTTTACCTCAATAATTCTTTTTTATGGAATGGAAAAAGAAATCATTTATCAGGAAAAGACTGATAAAGAATCACCATAGATAATAGATGTAAATTTCAGCTTCTTCACACTGAATCTGTCCATTCTCAGATGAGCGAATGATTACTGTCAATAATTCATGTTTTGTTGTTTTTTTTCATCAGCAGTTGCAGATATTCTGAGACTGACAGTAGTTATGCAACCCTGCAAGTGAGATTGATAGAGGGAATCCCAAATTTTGGCCCTTCAATTTAGTGAATTCCTGCTCAGCACTGAAAGACTTCAGTAGTTTTAGTAATTTTAAAAAAATTAAAAAATAAAAAATTAGATGTGCATTTAATAGACGGCTGGCTTATCCAAAGCAAGGTGACACTTAAGCAAGTGTCAAACGTAGTCAGTTTGGTGCATTACCTTTCTAATTTTTATGTCAAAACTATTTTTAACTTAAAATATTTAATTAAATATTAGTTTAGAAATTAAATTTCAAACTCAGTTTGATTTTTGCAAAAAGATTCAATGCAGAAAAATGAAGAATTGGCGTTTGCCTCTCTTTTCATGTCACCAAAGAAATCTCTTAGGATTAGAAAAGTATTTCTTTCTCATTTCTAGCTAAAAATGCATTATTCTATGTTAATCCTTCTCTACATATTCCTTCTTACGTGAGGATTCAATCTTCTAGAACATAGTGTCAATAACTACAGACAGAGGGTAGGCAACAATTTATTTTTAGACACAAATGAAACAATTGTTGAAGCAATAGAGTATCTGGAAGGAATACATTTACATACTTTCAGTTTTAGAATGGGCTTCTGGCTTTGAAATGGAAACAGTTTTCTAACTTAAAGTAGGTAATTACACACTCCATTAAACAAGTAATTAACAGATTACAATTTAAAAAAAAAAAACAAACTTGAAAATGAGCAATTCAGATGCTAAATGCGAAGCACACTTATAATTAGCATAATACTTTTTGAAATGGATTAACAAATACACGGTAAGAATGAAAAAAAATATCTATTTTCTCCATGCAAATCATACACAACAAATAGCATTTTATGAGCCAAACAATACCACAGTATAAGAACCTACTGCAAATACCTCCTGTTAAATTACTTTAAATAAATAAATAAATAAACTCCTAATTCCCTGAAGAAATAGCTAAAAGATTTGGAAGATTACTATTACATATGCACCATACTGAGAGAATTAGTTATATGAAGAAAATGGAAGGTCAAATGCTGGTTTTTACAAGCAAGTATGTTTCTTCTATTAACTTGAAGATGCATTTGAAATTTTACCTACTACTATTCTAAATATCAGGAAAAACTACCATAATGCAAAAACACTATCCAATACTTTATGCTTCCATGTCTTGTGCTTATTTTCCACATTTGATGAAGTGTCTCGAATTAAAAGTTAACACGCCCAGATAGGATAGTGAAAGGCATGAATGGGTTTGTGAACCAATTTCTTTAGCTCCTTGACTCCATCTAGCACATATTGGCCACCTGTCTATTCCACCACTACAAAATGTGCACTTTTCAGCTGCTGCCTTGAAGCAGTATTAACTCTGCTTCAAAATTAGGGAAATGGACTTTAAAAGGAGACAGATCCTTTGCATATAGTCAGCTTTTTTCATCCTCTTTATGGTTATCTGTTTTCATTTGTTGAAAAGATGCTAAATACAACTGTAGATAAAAAATGATCCAGACAGAATCTAGGTTAACCTCTTTCCAAAAATGTTTAATTTAATGAGAATCTCCTAGATTCTTGTTTTAATAATAATTTTACTTCAAGAATTGTAAAAATTCTTCTACACTAATAATTCTTCTAAGATACAGGAATATTTTAATTATTCAAACATTATTTTCAGATGTTCTCTCTTCCATAAAAGGGCAGAATTTGAATAAGTAGTAACACATTTTTTCATTATTTTTATTAAATCAAAAGAATTAATATAGGGGTTTTATTTTACCAGAAAGACTATAGAATGAAATAAACAGGGAAGAAAGGCCTGGAAAACAAAAACTTTAGGAATATATTTTGAATTAAGTCTAAAACACACAAAAAATTACTCAAGTTCTGTCAGTTCCTATTTTTTGTTTTATTTTCCATGAATCCTTGAATCCAGCTACTGGCAACCCAGTCTTACTTAGTTTATAGGACCTGACAATCAGAGCCCATGGCAACATGGCTGCACAGGAGCAATGTTTTGTTGAATACATTAATGTCATGATAAACTGAATTATTCTATTGCTAATGAAGTTGACCTCTTCTGGTGTTATTGCTAGCCAGGGCAGTAGAGAAATTCAAATATCCTGGAATCACTCAGGGCTTAATCTTCATTGAAACAAAGCGACAAGAAAAAATACAAAAAAAGTGAAGTATTGTATAATACTGTATCAAATGCAGTATCTATGAGTAAAGAAGAGTGTCAGTCTTACAAAAGAGTATCGTTATAGGGCAAATACAATACGGCACATCAATGTGATGTGTTACGCCCACATACAGCACACTAGTTTATTACACTTCCATTTACCCTCTAGTTGTTTTGATGAAGTACCAGCTCATATGGCTGGGGGAAGAGGGGCACGAGATAGAATCAGAGGAGCAAAGGTAGTTCTTCCTCTGAGAATTGTAACTTCTTTTTTTTTTTTTTTTTTTTTTTTTAAGATGTCTGATGAGAAATGCCAATGCCTAATGGACCAATATTATAAAGCCTAGTAAAGGTCACAGGGCTCAATAAATGACCCTTGAAATCAAATATAGCTCTCATTAGTTTCTTTCTTACATGTCTACAACTACCTGGAAGGAGGTTGTAGCGAGGTAGGGGTCAGTCTCTTCTCCCAGGTAACCAGTGATAGGAGGAGGGGTAATGGCCTCCAGTTGTGTCAGGGGAGGTTTAGATTGGATATCAGGAAAAATTTCTTTACTGAAAGGGTTGTCAAGCATTGGAACAGGCTGCCCAGGGCAGTGGTGGAGTCCCCATCCCTGGAGGTATTTAAGAAACGTGTAAAAGAGGTGCTAAGGGACATGGCTTAGTGGTGAACTGGCAGTGCTAGGCTAATGGTTGGACTTGATGGTCCGAGAAGTCTTTTCCTACCAGGGCTATTCTGTGATTTTATGAATGCTAGAGAAATGTGAGAATACATTTAGAGAATACATTTATCTCTGCTGTGAAGGAATGATTTGTACAAAATTATCATTTTCTACCAAACCTCAGGAACCTTAAGTGTCTGAAATGAATAGGTGAAGCTAATTTCATAATCAGTTTGAATATAGTAAAGAAAAAAGTCTCTATATATACATATATAGACATAAATGGCAGCAAGGGGCACTTTACTCAATAGATAGATATCATGTTGTAAAATGCCCAAAAAGGCAAACTTGGTAGTTTTGATTTTTTGTTGTCGTTGTTTTAAATCTGCAGATATAATTCTGGACTTGCTCCATTTATGTAGCTTTCTTGTTTACTAATGTTCACTTTCTCAACAAGTATACAAAACTATTATGGAATATTGCTAAACTGATTATGTTTATTAAAATCATATTAAAATAATCTATTTTATAGAGTTATTTAATTTCTGGGAATTTAGCAGAAACTTTTAAGGAAAAAATCTTATTAAAAAATAATTTCTTTCCAAATATGTGTTTTAGTGACACATAAATGGCAAATCTTTTCCTAGTTATTTCAGATACAGCTTTACTGGACTTGGAACTTTTGCTCCTGAAAAGAGACATTTGGTTATTAAGTATAGAGCTCCCTAAAACCATGACCCATATATCTTCAGCAGCAAATAAATGTCAAAATTTCCTAGTGTTGCTATAGAAAAAGAAAAAAATCTGCATTTGAGTTATTCATTTTGATTCCCTTCATATTTTTAAAAGGATAAAAAAAAATCTTGGTAACAGAATCATTAGATTAGGAATGAAGTAAATAGTAGCAGAATTGACTGTAACAGTCAGTCTTAGATGTTACAAAAGCTATTGAAGGAAAAATTTTAATCTAGAAAAGTGCTGTACACAGCAATTCTGATCCTCTTTATGCACCTGTCAAAGACAAAATCCGTCTCACTTTCTATCCGTGGATTATTTTTATGATTAGTCCTTTTCAATGTCATACTTTGCAGTATAGCAATCAAGAGATGGGTGCAAAACTGCATCAAGAAACACTAGCTACAGCAGATAACAAAAAAATCATTGTTTTGCAAGATAAACCAATGCAAATTCATGTGACACAGAATCTGGATATCATTCAATACCCATTTTCTCTGTGAAAACAAAGTAACATTAGTAATTGAGCCTTGTTACACACTTCAGTGTAACTCACAGACTTAGTTCACTATGTGAGGAAGTAGTTTTGGACGTTCAGTACATAAAGACAGCTTTTGGAGGAACTCCAGCAGTTTTCCTATTCAAGTAAAAGCAAATACTCTCTAATAAAGACAGGTAAGGGAACTAACCTTCTCTTTCACTAAATTTGGAAAAAATAGTTGAAAAAGGAGAAAATTCCTGTTATATTTTGTAGATTTTTTTTTTTTTCACATAATATTCCTTTACATTTTAAATGAGATTTTGGAAGTTTTATAAGTAATTTATTTGTTATAGCAGAAGAATATTTCCATTTCCTAACACCTGGCAGTATAAGAGTGCTACATTTTGGGTAAGTAGCATTTGTCAATATGAATGTGCAAATTAATTTGATTTAAAGTCTGAAGAAACACACTGTGAAAACATTACAGATAATGTCACAAAAATCATGATCAATGTATTTAAAAGTAAACAATCAAAAATTCAATTATGTGATTCCCTGTTTTCTTCTACATCACACTAGCAGATGGCTCCCTCTTGCCAGAAGGAACCAAAATCCAGTAGATTCCCCAGGAACATGGATAGTTAGCTTCAGGGTTGAAGGAGTTTTGCCTTTAACTCCAAAGTGACAGATCCTATGTATTACATTTAGATTATTAGTTATTCTGTCATTGTTGTGGCTTATGCTGTAACCATTACATATTAGAAGTAAATGTGTTTTACTACTGTTGCCAGCTACTTCAAATTAGTACAGGAAGCATAACTTTGTTTCACATAATATTCTATTTCTTGTATTGGACACCAATATGTCTTGTTGCATCTTTCAGTGAGGTTTTGGAACATTATCTTTATTAGAGGCAGACATAATATTACCCTACTAAGAAAGTGCAGTAAACTTTAATTTTACAAATGTCTGACATCTCTTGCTGCTTTCAGTCAGACTTCAGCCTCAGATGACTTTAGCTGTCTTCCTTAAAAATAGCCACTTATCATTTTGCAGCCAAATTTTAGTGTTGATCTAAGAAAAGTTGCTCAGTTAAATGTTCATAAAATCTGCTGTATAGTTCTGTAGAAGTCTATTAATTTCTGTTTAGATCTGCTAGGTAGGAAAGTGGTGACCTGCTCTAGTTCTACTAGCCAGCAAGGTGTGGCACAGCTCCTCTGTGAAAACCATAGTTGTCTACTGCAGTGATAGTGCTGTAATTCTTCAAAATCCTGTAATAATAGGAAATGTATGATCTTTATAAAATGTGAATCAGGAGTACAGGTCTCATGATCAGATCCTGGGAGAGATAAAAGCAAAATGTATTCATGGTCTATAATCTATAACTGAGTCCATTGTTTGGGTTGCTCTGCCAAAGAATGTCAAGATGAGTTAGGAAGGACTTTGACTCCATGTCAAATAGATAGAAGCTTTCTGGATTTTGAGCTTCCTGTACAACACAGTGTTTCATCTGCCTGCTGTGATCAGCTGGGTGTCTTTTCATGCTCAATTCCATTATGTGTTTGAGGCTCCAACACTTTCAGGATATTAAATATCTTGGAGGACATACATGCTTCCACGTTTCAGAAGAATTTGAACTTAACCTAATATATCTAAATGGCACTAAATACAAAAGCGAGGGATCACAAGTAACAAGTTGGATATTGAAATACCTTTTCTTGATATTATGCTCTAAGGCTACATCTAACTTCAGGGTACATCTGTACACTGAATGTAACATATCACAAATTCTGGACTCATAGAAGACATTGCAGCCCCCTCCATCCTGTTTTTGCCTTCTGTGAAAGCAAAGGTGTGAAGAAAAAGGAAATGGAAGAGCATGTATAGAATTGCATGCCTTGTTTTCATACTGACGCTGAAGCAAAATCAATAGGGGGAGATACCCAAACCTCAAAGCAGATATGTAGTTTTAAGACATTGATAAATTTTCTGTTTGACATAAAAAGTTAGTGATGTCATATTACTATAATATTTTTCTCATATATTAACTCTTAATTAATTCTTCATGAGGAAGACAGCAAATACTTGTTCCATATTTATTTAAACAAATATAAAAATTACCAGTTGATAAGGCTTGTGCGTTAAGATAGAGAAGTATAATCTTACACATAAATCCTCATATTCTGAATGGCTAGTATCCCAAAGAAAAGTATGGGAAATCCAGCATTCAGATATTAAAGCTATAATGGGTTAGTTCTTTAACTAAAGAAATCACAGAATCACGAAGTAGTTGAGGTTGGAAGAGACCTCTGGAGGTTGCCTAGTTCATATATACCATGTCCCTTCCCCCTCACCTCAACTCATGTAGGATCACCAAGAGCAGGTTGCCCCAGATGGTATCCAGTCAGATTTTGAATATTTCCGAGGCTGGAAATTCCAAAACTTCTCTGGGAAACCTGCTCCAGTTCAACCAGTTTAGATGCAAAATTTATACACATTGATAAGACCCCTCAGATTTCTCTTCTCTAGGCTAAAGAGTCCCAGCTCTCTCATCCTCTCTTCATATGATAGATGCTCCAGTTCTTTAATTGTCTTTGTGGGCCTTTGCTGGATTTGGTCAAGCATTTCCGTATTGGACTTAATGCAGCCCAGGATACCATTAGCTTTCTTTGCCACAAGGACATGTTGCCGGCTCATGTTCAACTTGCTGTCCACCAGGACACCCAGGTCCTTCTCTGCAAAGTTGCTTTCCAGCTGGTCAGCCTGTAGTGTATACTAGTGCATAGAGTTATTCCTTCCCAAGAGCATGACACTATTCTTCCCTCTGTTAAACTTGAAGAGATTCCCTGTCAACTAATTTCTCCAGCCTGTTCAGGTCCCTCTGAATGCCAATACAACCATCTGGTGTACCATCAACAAACTTGATAAGGGTACATACACTCTGTCGCATCATCCAGGTCATTAATAAGGAAGTTAAACAGTACCAGAGCTGGTGTTGATTCCTGCGATACACCACTAGTGACTGGAATCCACCTAGACTTTATGTCACTGATCACAAGCCTTTGAATCAAGCTGTCCTTCCAGTTTTCTGTTCACCTCACTGTCTACTTATATGGCTTGTACTTTTTCAGCTTTTCTATGTCTATCTGATGAGAGGCAGTGTTGAAAGCCTTACTGTGCTGGTTTTGGCTGGGATAGAGTTAATTGTCTTCATAGTAGCTGGCATGGGGCTTTGTTTTGGATTTGTGCTGAAAACTGTTGATATCACAGTGATGTTTTAGCCATTGCTGAGCAGTGCTTACACAGAGTCAAGGCCTTTTCTGATTCTCACACCACCTTACTAGTGAGTAGGCTGGGAGTGCACAAGAAGCTGGGAGGTGACACAGCTGGGACAGCTGACCTCAAAGGGGGGTCAGCTGGGTGACCAGCTGGCTAAAGGGACATTCCACAACATATGACGTCTTGCTGAGTATCTAAAATTGGGGGAAGAAGAAAAAAGGGGGGACGTTCGGAGTGATGGCCTTTGTCTTCCCAAATAACCATTACATGTGATGGAGCCTTGCTTTCCTGGAGATGGCTGAACACCTGCCTACTGATGGGAAGTAATTAATGAATTCCTTGTTTTGCTTTGCTTGGGTGCACAGATTTTCATTTACTTATTAAATTGTCTTTATCTCAACCCACGAGTTTTCTCAACCCTGCTGATTCTCTCTCCCATCCACCAGAGGGAAGTGAGCAAGCGACTGTGTGGGGCTTAGTTGCCGGGTGAGGTTAAACTAGGACACTTACTAAAATCAAGGTAAACTATCCATTGCTCTCCCCTAACCAACCAAGCCAGTCATCTCATCATAAAAGGCTAATAGTGATTTCCAAATTTTTAGAGCATCAGTCACAGACAAATTTTACATGTCATTCAGACAACCTTACAGAGTTCACACCATCCCTGAACTAAGTTTCTTATAAAGGCAAGATTGCTCTGTGGAACTTTGTGGACCACATGCCATGCCCTAGCAGTACTCTAGTCCAAAAGTGCACTGTTTGTGAAACTTTACTCTAAGTCTTTTCATTCCATATGATTTTTCATAGAGGAGGAATAGTATTTGTTTTCCTACAATTCATGTGCCCAGGACGAAAAGACAAAAATAACTACTTTTAGCAGTTCCACCTAAGCTTAACAATCTTACAGCTACAAAATGTAAAGGTTATAATAAATGTACATCAACTCTTTATGAAGCAAATGAGCATTGAAAATCTTAAATCCCTATTGCCTGCCTCTCTGGGCTGTCACTTGTAAGGGTACAAAGAAGGTGTAGAGTGCAGTTACACCAGAAGGCTTACCTATTCCAAGTACAAAGTAGAACTTTTTGGTATTACTAGGCTTAAAAATATGCTTTTAGAAAAGATTTGAGTGAATTAGGTCAAAATTTTGAAAGAAGTTATAAATTACTTGTAAAAGGTTTTCTTGATTATCAGAAAAGTTGGTAGAAATATTTGTTGTAATATTTGTCATTCCCAGTCTGAGATAGAGTCTAAATATTTAATCAGGCACAAAAATACAAATTAAAGTATGTTAATAAAAATTATGCATACCTCACTAAAGTTGCCTATAAAAATAATTAGAGTGACTAAGTGATTGTCAGTATGCCACAGGGGACTTTTCACTTATAGTATGTTTGAAGCTGTAAGCAAAACTCTTGTTTATGAGATCTCTATGGGAGATATTTTATATTTCATAAAGTACTGCATCTATTTATCTGTGATAGATTCAGTGATAAGAAGGAGATCCTTCTTAATATGGTGCTCATTAGCATATATTAAAAATTCTTGCTGGTCATACATAGGTATGATGTATGTTTCCTAAGTTTTCAGCAATTCAGCAAAAGTGTTATACCATACATTGAAAAATCCCAAGTTACGATGATACTCATTAGAGCTACTTGCATATAATTGCTTTGTACGTACCTCATCCATCCAGATGTTAATATATCAGTGTTAGAAATAAATTTGGAATACCAATGTCAGCATCTTGATGCAGAGGACTGAAACAAACACATTGGTTTCTCAGTGCTACCCAAGAGATTTAAATGTTCAGTTCCCATTAATTAACATCCAAGTTCCCCTGAGTGCCTGACTATCTCAGCTTTCGGCTCCTGTGAATCTTCTGGGAAATAATACGAGCTCTGACACTGTAAAGTTCAGAATGTTTAAATGTTCGCACATGGGATGTAAAATTCTTATATAATCTGAAAATAAGTGTTAAAAATACATAATAATATGCAAAAGTTAACATACTTCAGAGATACTAAGTAGGCTTGTTGGCAATATTTAGAATTACTCCAACAGCTTTCATTACAGTTTCTCTTCCATTAATTTCTTTAAATATTTCCCCTCTAAAGAAATGTATTCAACTATGTTATAATTAACTTGGCTGCCAAAAGATATTATACATCATCAGAAGCTCACCGGCCTAAGGTAGTCAAAGAATGGCAGTTGTATTGTTCGGTGTTTAATCAGGTCAAAGCTGTGACAACTTTAATTATAGTTATTGTCACAATGCTGCTTATTGCTTGCAACAAACTTTGTCATATGTCAGCTCTGGAATCTTTTCTCTTAGCTATGTATAAGGGAAAAGACTGTCCCTGTTAACATTTGACAAGCACAATTCAATAAGAAATATTGATATATTGCTACTTAATTCTGGGGTGATTTGGAGAAGATAGGAAAGAAGATAGGAAGTGGGCAAACATATCTAGGCAAAATGGAAAAAAAAAATCCTTACTTGTGTAGCTAACACAGAGGATAAGAAATGAGAGCAGAGAGACTGAAGCCAGCAAACTACAAGTTCCTTTTCTTTTTTTCTTTTTTCTTTTTTTTTTTTTTTTTTTTTAATCCCAGTACCTATAAAACATATTGAAAGCAAAATGTCATCATTTATCATTATAATTTATCGAACTGGGAGATCCAATCAAGGCAGCTGATCCAGGCTGACTCACAGGTGTATCCCATATCACTTAATCATGCTCATTATAAAAAGAGGGAGTTTATGGAGGGTGAGGTGGTTCCTGTTTCTGGGGTTTCTCTCTTTTGGTCTTCTGCTGATCCTAAGGGCAAGGCTGAGTATAAGCTTGTATACGTTATGTTGGTGATTGTATTATGTTTGTTATGTCATTAAATCTATTTCTACTTCAACCCATGGGGCTTCTCACTTTTTTCCCCAATTCCCCCTCTCAGCTGAGGAGGGGTCATTGTGTGGTAGAACAACTGCTACAGTTTAGCCCTGGGTACAGGTTAAATGTAGACAAATTCATGTTCTGTAGATACTGAAGAGTTAACATTAAATAAACAATCTATATTGGGAGTGATGAAATGCAGAAGGCTATATTTTAATTCAAATAGAATTAAAAGAATGTATTAAATACTTTTCTTCAGCAAACTGCTATGATATCTAGTCTGTTAATGATAACTTGTAAAAAACGCTATTGTTTAGAGGCGAACCTATCAAAAATAATAATAACCTAATTCTGCGTTCGCTAAAGACAGTGGTAAATTTTCATTGCATGTAACAGGAAGAGAATTTGGCCAGTGTGTTGAGAACTTCACCTTTAGGCTAAGCATTATTCAAGTGCTTCATTAAAAATTCTACTTGTTTTCTAATTGGTTATTATTCCTATGGTGAGCTTAATTGTTGTTATACAAACAGTGCATTTGACTGGAGCTATTTATTAGTTTCCAGTTGATAAGCATTCACTTGTTATACACAGTTTGTGGTAAGTTATGTTAAACAGTACCCTATTTCTGTGAGAGTAGTTCATGTGATGAAGTCTTTAAGTGTGAAACCACATAGAGCAATTAGTTTCTGTTGTCATTATCAACTGACAGTATACCTTTATTTGTTCAGATACTGCAAACTCCTACTTCCTCTACTTGCATAAGTAAATATTATTCAGGCACTGCATTATGCTCTGTGTGTGGTTAGGGATTTTTAGATGTTGTACAAGTTGCACATGCCATACGTGTATGACATTCCATTCCAAGTTCATACTGGAAGTGTTTGGTTTTGTAAACTGTTTCACACACCCCCCCCCCCAGTGTCAAGCCCCAGAAAGGATCATTATGATCATAATGGCAGGCAGGAAAACTGCAACACTTAACTGTCAAATGTAATAAATTATTTTTTCTAGCTTTTTTCTGTCTGTTATATATTGAATCATTAAATGTGCATGCTTTTGGTGTTTAGTATTTGACTTAAATATTTAATAATTCTTCCTTTTTATACTGTACATTTCTGGCATACTCTTACCTCCAATTTCTTGTTTAACTGCAGAGCCCTGTCAGGAAGATTAAAAAAGTTCACTGATCCCAAAAGCAGTTGGAGGAGCAAAGGAGAAAATAAGTTGTCGCACACATGCACTCTTTAAAACACTCACAAAATTCTAAACTGTTCAGATAAACAGTGTGTGTAGCCAGTGTACATATTTAGCCATGATCCCTCTTATAAAATATGGCATTGTTTCAATAGTTACATGTTACATAGGCAGTTCCAGACTCTCTTTAGTACACGAGTCCTAAATACCCCTTTCTTTTCAGAATTACTGTAATCAACAGATACACCTTGTGGAAATACTCTTATTTCTCTGTTCTCTTTTAGTATCACTTCAATACAGACACAATTTGATAATTTTCAGTATGATTCTGTGTTCTTCAGACAATTACTATGTAGATGTATATGTCTTTTTCCTTCTCACGAAGTCATTCAACAGATTGCAAATATACAAAAAACTGTAAATACAGATGTATGATATTATATCATATAAATGCCACCACTAAGCATGCATATTCTTATGGAAAGCTGCCTATGTTTAAAGGATCATATTTTGATATGCACTTTTTCTCATATCTAATGACCAAAGCTAGAAGTATTTTTTTGCCTGCATTTACTTTTGTATTTCATGCCTTCGTTACATCACACTGCAACATCAGGTATTCCATTTTCACATCACAACTCTTCTGCAGGAAAATAGTGCTTTCAGTTACTAAATTTTGTAAAAATGGGTGTATTCCTGAAGTCTGTACATAGTTTTGTATTTTACTTAAAATATCAGCTTTGGGTACCTTAATTTCAAGGTACATTGAATTTCATGCATATGAGGATGTCTAGCATTCCGTTTCTTTTCTGAGTTTGACTCATGTTTTTAACAGGAGCCATTCTGAGTCATTTTCTCAGTGAAAAAAATTAACTTAGTTACCTGAGAGAAAAATACATTTTTGGAAGTTTCTAATATGTGGGGTTATATATAATTATGTAATTTAATTTTAAGACATATATCCCTTATTAGTTCTGATTAAGTTTCTAGTATAAGAAAAAGAATAACAACAGTGGTCAAAATGCTAAACCAGTAATGTTTTCAAAGTTATGTGGTTTATCCAAATGCACATATTTCTCTGTGAAAGATCAAAAAAACCCTCCCACTCTTTACAGAATGCTACAGCTATTGCATCTGTTTTCACTGTATTTGTTCTGGTATATGGAAGTTCTCCTAAGACACAAGAACAAGTTAAAGGCTCCTCAGATATTTTCATGAAATGGACAGCTTAGTAGGCAGAGCCAAAGAGAGGCTAAGACAACTGAAAGGCCATTATGTGGATTAATTCAAAAAGCCATTTTAGCCCTTGGAAGACATCCCGGAGTCCTAGAATTAGGCAATGACGAAGTTGAGCTTTGTCTCTTGTGTGCAATCACTTCTCCACCTTTCAGCTGGTACTGTATGCCCTTTGGCCATTACTGAGAATGTAGCTGAGTTTTAACTCATTAATGTGATAACAGCTCAGCAGCTGACACTGGAGGCCTTGTGCTTAATGGGCATGTTCACTGAATTCTAGTGGGATTCCTTTGTTGCGAGTGAGAATGGATCAGAGAGAACAACCTGATTGCTCAGCAGCAGCAGAAATTCTGACTCTGTATGAGGGAAGTTATGTGAATGACTCATGCCAGTTGTCTGAAGAAGCAGGGACTGCAACCAACTGTTTTAATGCCTCTTAATATTAAAATTTTAATGTGACTAGAGAGGATGTAAGAAACGCAAGGAAAATGAAAACGAGATAAATATGAATATGAACTAGTCTTACACTCTTTCTGGAAGATGTTATTTATTAATTCTATATTGTTGTCAATTCAGGTTTATGTTTTCATTCAAACTAACAAGATTGATGTCAATACAAAGTAGCACACTAGAAAATAGACAGTCAACTGTCTTTCAAAAAAAAAAAACCCACCCTAAAAAAACCTCACCTCAGTTGTGATGTTAGGCTGTTTTGATTGCACAATGACAAGTGTTTTATACTATCTGAAATATTTTTTTCTTGTACAGTAGTATTTTATGGCTCCACTTACTCATTGAAGTATAGTCTGTGCTATTTGCCCTATTTATTCTCATTAGTTGCACAAGGATACTATTTGCTATTACAGAAATTTAGACTCCTCTATAATAACTTACCAAGACACTTTTGTATAGAGAAGTGGCAGTTACTTGACAAAGGGAAGTTCTTTTGTTACGCAGCACTGCAGACAGAGGGTTTTTTTACTTATTTGACCCTACATCCAGGTTTGTCTAGAGTTCTTTGGTGGTTTAATGACATACCTCCTACACATGAACAGAAAAGCAAAGTTTCAAATGAGTATAGAGGAAGTTTAGTGTGTGTATATAAATTACAGCAGAATACAGCACTGGATTGGAGGACAGCAATACTAAGTGGTCGGGTAGTTGGACTAGATGATCATTGTAGGACCCTTTGAACTGAGATCTATTCTATAGTCTGTATAGGTGTAAACCAAGGGTGGAAATCCATAGAGTGTCCATGTCAAATACAGAAATCTGTGGCTACGGACAGGAGTCTCTCCATGACTTAGAAATTTAGTAGCAGATGGCATTTCACAGCTTGACATTTTGAGCAAGAGTGGCTTTTTGGATTTCCCCAAAGCTTCAATAGAAAGTGACCCAAAATGTCACCATTTAGCATCATTTCAGAAAAGACAGAACAGTTTGGGAATATTTTGCAAACAATTTTCTTATTTTTGCCTAATTCTTGTTACATTGAAGCAGAAACTAAGAATGAAGACATTAAAAAGAAAAAAAAGGTGATCTTTTAGTGTGTGCTTTAACATTCAAAATCACTTTTGCTTTGGCTATAGTGAAAATGTTTCCCAGTGGCATAAATAAGTGAATTACAGTACAACTGAGCATGTGATAAAGTGTCAACACCAATACCACTCTTAATCAAGTGAAGTAACAACTTCTGTCCTTACTGTCAATGTAATTCTCTCTTCTTAAGGCATTATCTGGTGAGTTTAAATACCTCTGAAGGCTGGGCTTTTCCACAGAAAATATTTTCTTTGCTTTGGCATCTGTTTTAGGTCATTTTTGCCGCTAGCTATTGATATGAATATCAAGCTACATAAAACTCTGCATAACAGAAATGGTGACACAGATCATTCACTTACTGAACTGTAGAAAAGCCATACGTTCTGCACTACTGTTTCATGCTAACAATTAATACTGGATAAAATATGAAAAGGCTAATTTAGAAAATGAGACAAGTTTAAATTATTTTCTTATGTTTAAAAAAATTATGTAATCAAACTATCTCATGACAATGCCAGTTATTCCCTAAGAAGAAATAATATGATAATATATAGGGGAATAGATCCTGTAGATGTCATTCATGTAATTAGTCCCACAGAAACCATCTAAGCTATGGACATGGTGGGGATGATTAATGTGAGAAAGGCTTGCAAGATCAGTTGTTACTTGTTATAGTTAACCTCAAAAAAAAAAAAAAAAACAAACCCAAACAGCCCAGATTTCAAAAAAATATTAAAACAAAAGCCAACTGAAAGTTTTAAATCTTTGGAAGCAAAATTTTGTTAACATTCATGTTGAATTGGTGTAATGTGGCAGATTATGTCTGAAATGCTAGTTTAGACACCAAACATTATTTTGCTGGTGTTTTCTACACTGTTTTGATTTCTATCCATATCCTCTTGTCAGCTGCTGCTTCTGGATGGCTTATATAGAATATAGTTGTGGAGGTGAACCAAAGTTAGTTTCTATAAAGGTAGGTGCTCTATTTTTCCGTTAGATTTGTAGGGATCTTCATGAATAGAAACTCTGCTGTTTGAAAAAGCAGTTACACTTTCTCCTGAAACAACTGCATTGATATGGAATGGGAAAGATTTATGAGCTCTTCTCCTTACCTTTACATTGTAGCATTACTGTGATTCTATTAGAAGAACAGCATGTGTTCTTGCACAGGTAGTTCAACTGGGACTAAAGGGTGGACAAATGGAGACAGGACTCTCTGAACTCCTCAGTTCTTACATGACCACAGTCTGGCCTCCCAAGTGTATTTTCAAAATATGACAAAACGATGCAATTCCATAACAAATTTTAAAAAGCATTTCTTATCCGCTTATGGCGCCTCTGCTCCTTCCAAGGTTTTATGGCTTGGTTTCTCAAACCATGATCATGACTCTATTTGGAGTCACAAAAAAAGCTCAAAAGTCATAAATGTTAAGAGTAAAAGAAACACTAATTACTCAGTAAAAGATCTATTTAAAATATTTTGTTTCACTCCTGTCTGAATTTGACCTTGAAATACTGTTACAGACTACAAAAGTAGTTGCGTCAAAAAGAGAGTGTTCTGGGAAAAGGGAAGGAATGTCACACTGTTGGTTAGTTTGGAAAACATCACAAACATCTTGGGTTTATAGATAGGATGCCCAATATATAGGGAGCTATTACTCATATGTTAAATTTATTAGGTACAAAAGTTGAATTATATATTGATATATTTGAAGACTCACATCTGCTGGAATAATTATAGAATCATAGAATAGTTTGGGTTGGAAGGTACCTCAAAGATCATCTAGTTCCAACCCCCCTGCCATGAGCAGGGACACCTCCCACTAGGCCAGGTTGCTCCAAGCCCCATCCAACCTGGCCTTGAACACTTTGAGGGAGGGGGCAGCCACAACTTCCCTGGGCAACCTGTTCCAGTGCCTCACCACCCTCAAAGTCAAGAATTTCTTCCTAATACCTAGTCTAAACCTACCCTCTTCTGAACAACCAAATTACAGTTACACTGGAACAAACACAAAATATGAATCTATCAGTGAAAAACAAAGGATACATGACATGAAACTCAGGAATAAGACTGTGCAGCATACATTGCAAATTTAAATGCCCTAAAATGTTGAAGTCGTTCTGATCTCTGTAGTAATTGCATGCTGTTCACTTCAATAAATTTGTTTCAGATTTGTACAGTTGTTAAAAAGGCAAATATCATCCTGTAGCTTTTGGGAAGGATGTTTTGGTTTTGTGTATATTTTGGTTGAAAATCTAAGCAACAGCTAAAGCTTAAGGTCTTGGTAAAAAAATCAATAAATATTAAAATAAAGGCTAGATGTAGAAAGAGGGAAAAATGCGACACCATGATAACTGGAATAATAAATACACTGTGAAAGTCAGTGAACTATCTGCGCATATACTATGCTGTTCCTGGGATTTGGAAACAATGGATGCAAGGATAGCACTGAAGCCACAAATAAAAATGTTATCAAGAAAGCTACTGAAATAAACTGCAAGAAACTCATCGGTTCATGGATTTTGCAATTCAATACATCCTAGGGGAATTGTTTTAGAAGTGAACATGGAAAGTTTAATACCAAGCAGTGTGGAAATAAGCATTTCACAATTTCTAACACTTGATTTAAACTGCCTTGTCTTAAGTAATAATATTTTCTTTTTAAAATTACATTATATCTGGCAATAATAATAAAAATATTGAAAACTATAAAATGGCTTATCCTAGAAAAGGAGCTGGTATTAATGAATGATTCAGCATTGGGAAAACAGTATGCAAATAGTATGCTTATCAATATTGACAATAGACTGACAGTAGAATGAGTGAGCAGAAAATGTCACTGGTATAAGTCAGTGACAAGATTTCCTAAGTAAACCAGGTAAGTTTTCTCTGGAACTCATGGACACAGAGTTTCTCATAGACATACAATAAATTTATTTCCACCTCTACAAAATTTGTTTCTGAAATCAGTATTTTTGTTTTGTTATTATAACAAACATATTTTTCTTCTTTATTTCCAGGTGGTTTTGGTATCTGTTTACTATTAGCTCATGTCTTCAGTTGCACATGTGCATATTTAGTGGTTTCTAATAATATTACGGGGAGTTGCAAGGGGTCCAGGATCAGCAGACAGCCTCATTTTTTTTGTTTTTCTCAAATTTTTGACTAGGGGGAAGAATATATAGATACATATGTGTTTGTACGAGCAGTATCACAGATATTTTGTGTTATTCTGTAGCATAAAGGCTTTTTCCATGCCTTTCAGATCAATAGCATTATTTTTGTTGGGGTTTTTGTGACTTCCCTCCCCCCCCCCCCCATCCTAACATTTCTTACTGTCCTAGAAATTTTGAATGACCTTTGGTGTTTTTACTGTTTTCTTCTATTTTTTTCCCTCTTCCCACTAAGTTTCCTACTATTGTATATAGAATTATAATGAATGTGTATACAATCTATTGAGCGTTGTGTAGAGAGGTTCA
The DNA here is from genome assembly GCA_028020825.1 of Podargus strigoides. NCBI lineage: Eukaryota > Metazoa > Chordata > Aves > Caprimulgiformes > Podargidae > Podargus > Podargus strigoides. The sequence continues at coordinate 21,865,941 of CM051621.1, read as the reverse complement.
GGTTATAGAAAATATTATAGTAATGTATGGGACTGAGCAGTGAATAGTGTTGGGAACAGCTATGCCTGTCCAAACAGCTATTTTCATCATAATTTTTGATGTTAATAAAGTAGAGTAAAATAGTTGTCCATCACATAAAACACAGACTCAGGGCCACAGTTTCTCAAAGAGTACAATTAGGTAATATATATATATTTTAAATGCATTCGAGAAATAGAAAAGGAAAAGCCAACCTATCTCTAAATTTATTTTTCGAGATCTGCTTTGTGTGGGTTTTGATTATTTTTTTTGTTTTCTTTGTGCCATTTTTCTGAATGATAGAAATGTTGCTACTTCAATCGACAGAAACGATGATGATAGATATTTCCTAGATTTGGGGAGAGACAAAACGTCCGCCCATGAATCTGGATGTCCAATTTTTATCAGACAACAGACACTGAATCAAGCTGAATTACTATAATGTTCATTGCACTCCTATGGAGATACAAATTTGTGCTAACCCCAGATCCTCAGTGAGGTTGGAAGATCAACACAAGGGGAGATTTTTTTTGTTCTTGAATAATATCTTGCAGGTGGCTTTTAATGTTTTAAAAATCACTTTGGCCTGTGAGCTTGTCATAACTCAGAAACTCCCACTGGCTTTAAAGTTTTACCTTTGGAAATTGTCTACAATATTCCTTCTCTCAGCAAATGTAATGATTATAGTAAAGTGAGAGCATTGCAAAATTTTTTGTAATTGTATGTTTTCAAATTCCTGTTTCGAAGCCATGTAAACACTGTGTTCAATGCTTTAGTTTGTTTATGCCAAGTTTTCCACTAACAACATAGGAACATGTAGCCAGAAAGTCAAAGTTTCTGTAACTAGTAGAAAACAACACTTTCTAGCTTCTTGGGGAAAAAAAAACAACTCTGTAAATCTGCCCACTGATCTGAGTCACTGTTGTGCTCTACTGGGACAACCAATGAGGCGGATAATTTCTCAGGAAGACATGAAGTAATCATAGCAGCAGGAATTAAAATAATCAACATCTTCACTTATGTTAATACTCTGGAAGTAATTACATTTTATATTGTGTATGGAACTACTTCTAGTTGCTTGCTAGTCAAGGAATACCTTGCGTTTAGTCATACTGTTTTATTTTTTTCTTGATTGGTAATTGCTCAAATTTTACCATCCCTCTTGAACTTCACTGCATTGCTTGTATGATTTAGTGGTTTATTTACTGTAAGTCAATAATACTTTTTTAATGTATGTGTAGTTAAAGTAACAAAATTGCTATAGCACCTTACCTTGAGAGCTGTCACTGAGCTAGTGTTTTCATAGGCCTTTTATTAAATTTGCTGTCACTAAGTTTTTTTGGCTGCAGTTACACAATAGTCTCCTGCTGAGATACTCTCTCAGCACTTGCTCCTCTCTGGATTTAAAGTTTTCAGTATCCAGAGCTGTACATTAAAGGCTATTTTTGTTGAATGTCGGGAACCAATACAGGCATGTGTACACATCTAGCTGCAAAGAAAATGCCACTTAAAAATAAATGTGATTTTATCTTGGGCAATGATGTGTCAGGAAATTAATTTTAAAATCCAAGGCACTTCATCAGGTATTCACCCATTATATTTTACTAGTCTTAAAAGTCTAGTTACAAGAATGTGAAGAGAGCTACTATGTGTCTTTGTGTGTACATGCTTGACTGAAGAATCAGTTTTTAGCCTATAATTGATAGCATGGCTCAGATGCTAACAAAGATAACAGGCCAGGTGAAGCTATTTCATAATATTCGTATGCTACTTTTTCTGCAACAAAATATTTCAAATCACGTTATGTTATAAATGAAAAAAGAATGTGGATACCACAACTGTATCAAACAAGAATTATTTTAGCTCTATCTCTTATTTTCAGTATTACTTTACGATAGGTTCCATATTAACAAGACATGGGGCATGATTCTCTAGTTATTTTTACTTCGTGCTGGTACATCTCCATTGGCTGATGATAATAATACAAACACTATGTAGCAGAATAGCAAATCAAGATCCAGAAGTACTAGGGTTATTGGATTTTATCAGAATATTTTGATGACTCTACTTTTATTGCATTAAGTAAATTCATTTCCCAGGGGAACACAGCAGCTATTTAACAATGCTCAGTAATACTAGATATCAGGCTGGCCCTGACATGAAGATGAAATCTTCATTTAAAGCTTCCCTCTTCACTTTATGACAAGTAAGTTGACAAAAAAACAAAAAAAAACAAACAAAAAAAAAGATTTAGAATCTGTCCAAGAAACTAGAGAAAATTCAGAAGACCTCTGAATGAAATCACTGCATTTAGAACTTCAGAAACTCTTGTCAATGTTTGATGATACTGGTAGTCTTAAATAACTAATACACTGAATTATTTTACCTCCCTTTCTTCAAGTTCTGCAGGAGGCAAACTGAACTTAACACATCTACTAGTGGTCAGGTAGCAAAGTCCTCATTTATTTAAGAACATAATGGATAAATATTTCTTAGAGTCTTCCAAACTATTTTATGCTTTTCACCTTCCCTTCAGAAAGGGATGTTATTTTCCCCTGTTATTGTGTAACGTTTTTGACTAGTCATTGTACATGTCAGTGTATCAAGTATTCTTCAGGATCTCCTGGTTGCTTGCAGCCCTTTGTTTTTAACTTGTTTCTCTTCACAATTTCTTTTTAGTTGGATTCCTTGTACGTGCAACTAGACCAGTCTTTGCCCCTTTGAAGGTCACATTGGCAAGGCATGTATGCAAAATCCTTATACATTATGTTTCAGTATGCTATCACAGTGTTAGAAAAATGCTTAAACACTGTAGCTGGTTACACCATTTTTTTACACTTATATTTGGATTCAAGGTACTACGTATGCACACAGAAGTTCCAAGCAACACCAGAACTGCAGAAGGAGAGGGCATGATTTGGGAGCTGAGCAAAGAACAAGAGCAAAAGGAAAATGTAAACAGACCCATCTTCTTCCAGCACAGATGAGCTATAGATGACCTCATCTGAACTCGAGGACAGTACCTTCACCGTTACCCCACAGTCATATGCTGGAAGATTCTAGTGTTTCTGTTTACATCTCTGACACTCCTGAACTCACTGAAGCTAGTAAGCAGTGTTGAGTGCCAGGCAGGTTCCTCAAATTGAGAATTTGATCCTTATGTGTAGTAGAACAGCTGTAAATTCTAGTGCAACTGTTCAGAACATATCTACACTGCATGTAGCTACCTAGTTTTTGGGGATCTACTTTGGAGTGAAGGAACAGAAACTATCCAATTCATTTTATTGTAAAACAGATATGTAAAGTACATCTAGATTAATTGTAACCTTAAAGTGTTTATTTCTCTTTGTAAAGAAAACCTCTGTAAACCAGCTCAGATGTAGAATGTCTGCTGGGTGAAGTGATTCCCAGCTAGACATTCTCAGATACAAAGCTCATTGTACTTACAGATTTCTAGGCAAAGAAAATTGCTCACTGTTGTGCTTTCACTGTGTTGAAGGTAAAAAGTGTATCAGAGGATTTTTGACCTATATCCACTTTGAAAAGAAACTTCGCAAGAACCTTAGTATTACCTAACTGCTTGACCAAAGTAACAATGATAGTTTAGCATTTCTTCTTCACCTACTCTGGAGTAAAGTTGCACCTAGAACTTCAGAAGCTCTTGGTAGAAACAGAATGAAAGACAACCAACTAAAATTAGTTTTCACTGGCATAAGAATTCCACCAATATACAGACATACAAGAAAACTTTCTATACTTCTTTGGAAAAAAAGTTCCCATAAAATACAGAATTCCAAGAATATGAAAATGCCAAACCACAAGAGAAGAGACTTACAAGCCTCAGAAGAGACTTACTAAAGATAATGGTGAATTGAAAAGTGGAAAATAAGCAGAGCAACAAATTAATAAAATTCTGCTGTTTGAAAACGGCAGAATTCTCCCAGTGAGTACGCTATATATATTTATTTCTTCTGTTAGATTAAGCAGAGGTTTTGTTAATTCTGTGTCCAATATAACAACAACAAAAAAGATTATTCAGATATTTATAGTGCTTCCACCATTGTAGTTTTATTTGTTATAACAGTATGCTACACTAACATTCTGAAATAAAAGTTATATATGACTTCTGCAACAAAGTAACATATTGCAGAGAAGCAAGTATTCGCTAAGAAATTTCAGGGTCTGTATTTATCAGAAAGACAGAAAAAGATATGTCTTATTTCTCATTCTGAGGCAGGTAGAATGGGGAAAGGTGACAACAAACAGATATTTTTGACCAAATAGTTAATTAACATTTTCTATTTCTCAAGCTTGTTTAGTGGCAAGGTTGAGTTCTGGACATAAGTAGACCAGGATGGAAATCCAGCCGTAGATCATTAAAATAGCAAAGACTGTAAGCAGCAGAAAATTAAGATATTTCTTTATATTTTTTCATAATATATTATATAAAGTACTAACAGTTTAAGGATTTGCAGATAAAGCCTGTATCTTAATCCACAGAAGAGAACTGGCAGTCAGCATGAAGCAGATATCACTATGGGTATATAGTGATTTCATTTGTACTCCTATCTAAGAGAAAATATGAAGGTTGTCTTCATCTTCTTACGTTGTATTGTACCTAGTAGCTTTTTTTTTTCCCTGGTAAAGTTTGGCTGAAGAAATTGAAGATTTTATTGAGGATAAAATGACATGCTTTTAACAGGGCAAAATAATTCAAAATGTCATTTTAATTCAACTTCAATCCTGTCTTTTCTAAGCACCATTTCTGAAAGTATCTTAGGGAATTTGCATCTAAGTTTATGTAAAACACTAATTTTTTTTTCTTCTTTCTCTGCTGAAACCCATGTGTGGCATGAGGAGTGTCTTTTCATGTTTCATGTTACTATCAGAAATTATTTGATCTAGTCTGAAAATGTGTAAATAACCTAATAGATTATTAAGTTTGAGGTAATGAATAGAGTATTGTGCAATAATATGGCTCTTCTAAAAACATCAGAAAATCAAGAACATTTATCTGTCAGACATTTTCTAATAGCTACATATTTGTTCCACTTCTGTTCAAGGTTAAGTTGTGCAGAAAAAACCTACATCAGTTAGAGCAAGTTCCTTATGAAGAAGTAGCATTGCTTTCCACAAGCATCGATGTCTAAAAAGCCTTTTGAATGTTTTTTGAGAAGTAGTAGCTTTTGTTTTACAGTTACAAAGGTGTCTACCTGCTGAACTGCTTCAGCTCTCTCCTGTTTGGAGATCATTCTAACTGGTTGTTTAGGTTCACCCAAGCATGACTTTAAACATATTGCTTAATATTATGTTGATATAAGCTCCACTTCATTTTCACATCTTTTTGCCCCAAGATTTACAGCAAATTTGAAAAATTATACTGAGTATTCAGACTTGATTGAATTTTATTTTCCTTTTTCTCAGAGTTCTTGCATATCTCAGTAATGTTACTCATAGGTAATTAATATGTCCATCAGATTTTGTCAGGTCTTGATTATCCTCAGGAAAAGAACTAAATATCAATAGTAGGAAGATATGCTTCCTGTGGTACTGATTTTCCAGTTAAAACTTACTTCTGCATGAATAAATAGCACTTAGTTTTATATGATATGGAAATTATGAGAGGATATCTTAAGATGATGCAGCATCTAACAATGTTATTATGAAGTCTGGCTATTACATACTATGCAGCAACTACTATGAAATCTTTAATCTTTTGTTTTCAATGACTATGTGACAAGGTTATTGACATGGAAAATAAACATGAATATCCAACTGAGAAATAAGACACCAACACCTATCTGCTACATTCAGCATCTAAGTTCAAAGTAAGACCCCCGAACAAATAAACATCCATGGTGAAGCCTAAATTTCCAAGGACTCAAAAAATACCACCACAAATAGTAAATTTACGGCCACTGGGAGCATACAGAATTTCTCAAATCTCAAAAACACCAAGACACTCAATGCCAATTTTAATCCTACATACCAGTACCATTCACGGACAAAACTGTTCTTTTTCCTGACTCGTGTAGGGTTTGAGCCTGTATAAGTACTCTGAGCAACTTTACAATTTCTAGTGTGAAAATCAAGGACTTGCCTCTCCCAACTAAATGCTCTAAACTCCAGGCTATAGAAATATCTGATTCTACATGAGTAGATAAGCATTTCGTGTTGATGATTTTTACCAAAAGGAGTGAAAAATACATCTGATCTTCTTTTCTAATTTAGAACATAAGGAAATTATCAAGGCAAATTTTGACATCCAAAGTCCATTTGACTCAATAAGTTTAATTTTTTTTTTTTTTGCTTACAAAGCTAGAAAATCTTATATCCCATCGCAACCTACATTTCCATTGAACAGCTAAATTGACCTTCAAATTCAAGCATCTTTTTAGACCTACACTACTCATGAGTACGCTGACGTCTCATGACAGTTTTTTGTGCTGCAGAAATAAAGCAAATTAATAATCCAAGATGAATGTTTCTCAGAGACTTGTGGGAGAAACATTCGGTTCTAGGCATGTGGCAGAGTGCTGCAATGTCACAGTGGGAGCCCCTTGAGACTAAAGTAATACAAGTCGAGTGTCAAAATCAAACGGGTTTGGTACTTGAAAGAGAACTTCACCTGTATTTTGTCTTGTGAGAATGAGAAAAAGAAATGTGAAGACAACCAAATTGAAAGAGGAGCTTTTGTATTAGGTGTCCATGGCAAGGTGTTGGCAACAGGGGGCATCAGTGGTGGCCTTTGAGAGAGGAGGGGGGGGGCCCTATGTCAGCCACAGATGGCTCCAGCTGGTTCCAGCCACTTCTGCAACAGACGTGCCACGGCACACAACTAAGCCTGTCAGCTAAGCTGGCGGCACCTCTGTGAACATATTTAAGAAAGGGCAAAACCACCACCCATACAGCCTTCCACATTCCCTCCCCTGTGCTGCTCAGGTCAGGGGAAGAGTTGGGAGTACCCTGTTCAGGAGGAAACTGTCTGAGCCTGGAAAAAGAGGGGTGGGTGGGGTAAAATTTTGTTTTAAAATTTTTGCCCTTTTCCTGAATCTGTTTGGGCAATAAATACAGTTAGTTTTTCCCTCATTAAGTCTGTATTGCCCATGATAGTGACTGATAAGTGATCTCACTATCTTAACCCATGAGCTTTCTCCTCCTGTTTTTTGCCCGTATCCAGATGAAGAGGTTGAGTTGAGAGCATTGCTGAGTGGGCATCTGGCTGGACAAGATTAATTCCCCCACAGCTTTCTAAGTAGCAAACTATTAAAGTTAGATCTAAGAGCTCTCTGCACAAAGAAGATGGAAGTTACTGATGTTATGTGCCAAGGCTTACTCTTCAGTGAAAATGTACCAGAGGAAAAAGGAATACTGTCAGGAAAAAGAGGGAAACAAACAAAGCTTCATCCTCCCAGTGGGGTTCAAAACAAACCAAAGATACAGAATCATTCTTACTGAAGGGTATAATAAAACCTTTTAAAAGCCAACTGTCATATAACAAACTAAATTCCATCCCATTAGCTCAGAAAAACAAATCTCCTGAGCTAGATCAAACTCTCAGTCATTTAAAATCACTTGAAAAGCTTTGTGTGTGAGTTTGTTTTCTCATTTCATTTATTTAAAAAATCAGATTCTGTTGCAACTCAAAGCTGGTTGATGGCATGAGCACTGATAGCACTGAACATGTGCCTCATTGTAAGGAATCCTCTGAGGAAGCATCACTCATGGGAAACCATGATTTTTAAGTAAGAGCAGGTCATTATGAACACCAGAAGTTCTGCTCTTTCCTGCTCTTCTACTTTTCTGCTACTTCTAGACATAGTGATACTATTCCCTTGTTCTAAAAGGATTAAAAGTATTTTTATTATTGTCTACTCTTTCTAGCCTTATATAAGAGTATCTCTGTAATCTGAACAATAATAATTTCAGCAGGTGTTCATTACTTGTTTGTAATTTTTTACAATTTTTTAAAAAATTTCTCTTCAGACACTATGGCCACTAGTGGTTACTGCACCACAGGGTACATTATAAACAAAAGTGGCCCACAATGACAAACTACTGAAATGAGAACTAAGAGAATCTCTTCAAGAAAGAATTACAGCTTGCCTCATACTTTATGCAGTATTCTAGTGGAAACTTCTGTATACGCACATACACAGAGTGTACAGTTTTTATATGGATAAAAGTGGTTTTGCACATGACATTTAAAGGGGGGAGATAGAGGAAACAGAATACAAGCAGTGAAGCTTGTAACGTGCTCTATATAATTTTGGGGCTGAGCATATGTATTTATAACTAAAATGTTATTTGCTATTGTCAGTTAACTAGTAGGATGTAATAATTCTACCCAGGATGTTTTTCATATTGCCTTCCTGAAAATGCTTGGTTTGTGCTTTCTCAATGTTTATAAAATCCAGCTGCTTCGCTAGGAGAAACAGCTCAGAAGTTGTTCAGCTTTCATAATGTTATTTGGCAATTGAGAAATGTTAATAACCTTTGTATACTCTGTGAAGCATGTTAACTGACGTGAGCCGTGGTGGGTATTGGAACATTTTCTTAAATTCTCTCTAATACCTGTAACTGCAGATTTTGTTCTTCTTGTCTATACTTTTCTTTAATTTCTTTATACATTCCTTTTTTTCAGAAGATTCTTCAAAAAAGTATCCATCTATTTTTATGTATGGTTTTTCATCGCAGAACTTATGAACATATAAATGTTTGTTAAATTTTTTCAATTAGATTTATTTTTTTTCCCAAATAGGAAGGCCTTGTATAGAATAAGGTAAATAACAGGACTATTAAGGACTTTGCAAAAATTTGTGAGGAAGCCAAGAAATAAACATAGATCTTTAAGGTTGTAGAGCAGGGTCGAAATTGCAGGCCACATTTCTTAAACTTATTCTAATAGTCTTTCTTAACTATCTCAATGTAACATGTCTATATAGATATAGTAACATACCTCGGATAAACCAGGGCAAAATAAAGCCTCATTCATATCAAGGACTAAATCAAGTTATGGTACCACTTTAATATTAACAGCCTGTTTCCACAAGAAAGAAACAAGAGAAAATCTTTCACAAAAAGAAAAATTTGGCCTAAGTGTACTATGGTCCGTCCAATGGAGCTATAATAGACTAATTAATGGAAGCATCTTAGATAATACACCACTAACTTAAAAGGTGAATCAATAGTTCTTCCACCTCCCTTTTTCAATAATGAATACTGAAAACAATCTTTATTGACAATACAAACCAGTGGTGTAAAACTTGACCAATATCTTTTACAATAGAAATATTTGACATAATCAATGTTTCTCTCCAATAAACCTATAGTGATTTCACTAAAGGTTTCTGTAGTTCTCTGAATAAAATACCACACATTCAATTTTCCAGCTTTTCATTGCCATAGGGAGGCAGCCATTTCTGAACTATAGCATGCTATAGACTTGGCTTTCTAGATCTATTTGCTAACTGTGGCTAAATACTCTTTTAGAAACATTTATTTTAGAATCACTGCGTGTTTGGAGGAAAATGTTGTTTCCACATTTACTTTTCTTCTGTCTGTAAACTTAAATCAGCATTGTATTCTACAACATATGACCATATGAACATATGATTCCTGGATGACACTAGGATCAGATTAGTAAATCATGAGTTCTCAATCCAAAGTAATAATTATTTTTTTTAATTATTTATGTGCTGACAGACATGATCAGGATAAAAAACAATGACAACACTAGAAAGATGAAATAATCTATTAGTTCTTTCTTTGATAGAATATACAATAAGATATGACTTCTAATGAGCAAGAGGTAATTTTGAAAAAGTGAGATGACTAGGAGTAACAAATACATTGAATACATACCAGAAGGACTAAGTCAAAATGCTGTGGATGTCGCATCCCTGGAAGTGTTCAAGGTCAGGTTGGATGGGATTTTGAGCAATCTAACCTAGAGGAAGATGTCCCTGCCCATGTTGGAGGGTTGGAACTAGGTGATCTTTAAAGGTCCCTTCCAATCCAAATCATTCTATGATTGTATGAATTGATCTGTATTATGGTTGAAATTATAGCTTTATGGTGGGAGTAGGTATTAATAATAGGAAAGCCAATGTCCTAACCACTTCCCTGTCAAACTGAACAGGTGAATTAAAGCTCAGTTTGCCAACTGTCATCTGCATAGTACTAGAAGGAAATTTGCTATAACTTGGGTTTCCTCCCTGCCCCCTGTTTTGCCAATTACTAGGCCCAGTACAAAAGACACAGCCAGCAGCAGAACAACAATCCAGTGAGTAAGTTCTATTACACGTAATGGAGTCAGTATATAGGGGATCGCGGGGGGTACAAACAAGTTACATAGATCACAAATAATAGATATCAACCCCAGCAACCCCAGGAATGACATAGTATGACTCATAAAAGATGGAACAAGCAGAGATACAAGGTAACCCACGGAGAAAATGGGAAACAACCAAGACAATAAGGTGGTTACATATGATAGAAGTAACCCCATGTTGCCTCCCCACAAAGCCCGCATTTGTATGTGCCAGACCTGACTGCGATCCAGTTCATGAGGAGCCAGGAGGTCCTTCCCCAACAGGAATCTCTGCAAAGTGCATCCACTCCACAGACAGACTCTCCAACCCTTCCTGCAAGTGGTCCCAGCTTTTATGCCCAAAACAAGACACCTGGCACTCGTCAAAATGCAGGGCACCTGCGGCTTGTTTACCCAAGGACTTTCCTTACAAGGCTGGCTGCACCTTGGAGGAAAGCCAAAAGGCAAACTCATCCCCTCCTTTTGAAGGGCTGTGGGAACCACCCATATGTCAACCTTAATTCAGGGCTTGAGGTTCAGACCCCAGCACTTCACCCCCCTAAGCAGTTTAACCAAAAATTTTCATTTTACAGAGAAGAATCAGTAGTTAAATTCAGCAGGCAAAGCTTCTTTCCTTTTTCTCCACTAATCATGAATAAAAGCAGAAAGCATTTAATATGTCAAAAATAATGGAAAACTTCCCTAGGGATATTTTCCATCTTGGCCTTTGCCATCATGCATTCACAGACTCACTTACTTTTCACGTTGTAGGTTGTTAAGGTGGAAACATAAGTAATTTGAAAAGTAGTACCCACACCATTTCCATGGAAGCCATCAGTGTTCTCCACTATCTGTTTTTTTTTTTTCCTTTTTATACTACTGAAGCCAAATTCCTTTTTTCTTCATTTTGTTGTAAAATGCATAATTCTAAATTGAATTCTTCTTATGTTAAGTCTAACACTGTGTAATAGTTTGTTTGTACAGTTGGTTGCCCTAAAAAGCCAAAGAAGAATCCCCCAAAAAGCCCAAATCAAAACAAAAAGGAGAAAAAAAAAATAAGAAAAGACTAATTTTATCACTTATATCATTAATGGGCAAACTCATTGGCACAGAAGTTACAATATAGCTGACAATGACTTTGGCAAAGCCAGATCTCTTCAGTTTAGTGTTTGAAAAGTTAAGAGAGAAGCAATGAAAAAATGCTATTTGATTTGCAGCTATGAGTTAGAAGACAGTGGATAAGCACACAAAAAAAGGAGAAACCATTACCAACAGCTGGAAGGAATAGAAAAGGCAGAAGCAAAACCATAAGCTTTGCAAAAAATAAAGGTATATATTACTTTTTTTTTTTTTTTTTTTAAGTAATAAATTCTTTCTGTATCTAAGCTTTCTTTCCCCAAAACTAATTGCTTTAAATTCATTCTAAGGGCCAGTTTCTTTATCACTGTTACAGCTAAGGACAAGGTCCTGTGTTTGCTTTTCATTTTTGATGGTTGTCTACATTTAGCCAGTACCCCAGGCTAAACCTGTAGCAGTTATTCTACCACCTGATGCTCCCTCATCAGCTGAGATGAAGAATCAGAGTAAAAAGGGAGAAACCCCATGAATTAAAATAGAAACAGATTTAATGAGATGACAAAACCAATACAACAATTAACATAAAGTATGGAAAGGTCTACTCAGCCTGGTCCTTGATGTTGACAGCAGGAGCTGACCACAGAGAAGGAGCCCCAGGAAAAGAAGGAACTCCACCTTCACTGAGCTCCCTCCTTTTATAATCAGCATGATTAAGTGTTATGGGATACACCTTTGAGTCAGCTGCCTTAATTAGATCTCCCAACTGATTCAGGGCTACTCATGGCCTGCCTGCATGGCTGTCTCATGGGTCTGTGCCTGGGGAACCAGGACAATGGTAAAATAAGGAATAGAATTACAGTGTTTACTCATCTTTCTAGATTTAGCATTGGTACAAGCTACTGCAGCACATTTGGAAACAGATCCAAATGATGGCTTCCTCAATATTATTGAGTTGTGTAAAGGATTCTTCTGGGTTTTAAAATTATGTATTTTTCTATGTTCAGGAGATTTTAAAGACCATACTCCCTGAGTCTCAAAGCAGAGATCAGCAGAAGATCTGATGACTCATCTAAAAATGTAACTGAACAAGAATTGCATTACTGGCTCTGTTCCAACAATTCAATATCTTAAACAGCATTTATTCCCTCCCTCTAGGGATATTTTATATATTACAAGGCTTCCTTTGAATGTTCACTGACTAGTTTTGACCAGCCTCGCTGAAACAACAAAGCTATATATAAATCATGCATGCACAAAGAGATTCTGTCCTTCTTCATAAATGTACACTTGAGCAAATATAAAATAAAAATGCTTATGAAGATGCTTCCTTGGCAGTTGAAGCTCTAAAACACAAGTTTTATTCACATTCATGCATACACAACCTTCTCTAAAATTATTTGGGCTGTGGTAGTTGAGAGTTGAGAAAAAAATAGCTCATTGACATGAAGGTTCATAGAGAAATGCAGAACAATTGTGGTCTGAGTATTTGTGGCAATCATAAACTCTGCTACATAGCAGATCTCAGCTGTTCTTTTTCTTGTTAGCTGCAATAGAAATAGGACTTTCTCTAATGAGAAAATCCAAGATGTTTTGCTCATCTTCCATTTTACTAGATTTTTTTCATTTCCTAACTTCGTGAACACAAAGAGAAACAAATCAAGTATGAATTCAGGAATTCAAAATGTCTTTTTAGCTCATTACACTTGAAACAGGATTATTAACTCATGATTCTGGTTGGAGAGTTATAGTGTCCTTAATGCTATCACTTTCCCGACAGTCAGGAAGAAAAGTGTGCATATAACGTGGACTCAGTAAGGTTTATGTCTTCTCTTATGTCACCACTGGGTTAGAAAAAGACAAGCTAGGCTAAGAAAACTATCTTCTGTCCAGTGCTGCTTGTTACATTTTAAAGGCTTGATTTGAATAAAAAGCAACCTTCTCTAGTAAATCTCACATCATTCGTTATAATCTGAGAGTCAAATTCTAATATTTTTATGCATGCAGAATAGCCCAGTGACTAATCCCTGACTTCAGAGGACTAATTCAGCGGTGATAACACGTACAATTGGTGCTGCTTTGCAAGCAAGGATATCCAAATTAATCCTAAATTAAGAAAATATTCCATTGATTATCTAAGGAATACAAGATTCACCTCCCCAATTATTTTCTGTGTAAGAATGCACCAAAATTAATCCACGTACTATCTTAAATTATACAATGAAATCTGTGAAAGAACTGAATGTAGATCTGGGAGTATGAGTAGGAAGAGTCCTTATTTAAACTGTAATGATCTGAAATTAGAAATACTGCAAGTGTGGGATATATCCCGAATTTTTAATTTTCTGGAACATCAGATATATCTCCTTGGAGAGAGTCAAAAGTACCTGTATAATAGAACTGAGAGACAACAATCAGAAGTTAATTTTCATACCAAGCCATCAGTTTCTATTATCTGAGGAATTTTAACCAAATAGTTAAAAAAAATGTAAAGGAGTTTTGGTTCAAGCACAAGAGTAAAAACTGTAAACAATTAGGTTAAGTACGTTTGCTTGTATCATGCAAGAAGTCAGGTGAAATATGATAATAAAGCATGATTGCCTTTAAAATGCACTGAAATAATGGGAAAATTTACTAAAAAGAAAACAAATCAAGCCCAAAACAGGGCTAAGAAATGCTTCAGACAAGAGAAAGAGAAAGAAGAGAAGCACAAGGACAACTTTTGAATGAAGGTGAATTTAACATTGATTGTGAGTAGATTGGCAATGGCTGAGGATACCACTCACAGTCAGGAAAATTTACTGGCTTTTATCAGATACAGTATAACTGTAGGCTATAACAAAAATCATAAAGGGTTCAGGCCCCAAACTCCTAAATTCTAGGAGTTTGTTCCACAGAATGGAAGTCAATAGTCTGTGACTAATATTGAAGTTTAAATATTTCAGGGACTGTTGAGAGCTTTAGAACTGGATCCAAAATAATTATCTCACTAAGTAAGAAGATCTTGCACTCCCAAGAGGATTCATTTCATCTAACTTTATATGGCATATCAAACACAAAGATTTTTTCTAAGAGGCGTAGAAGATAAATAAATATCACCATAAAAGTTTTAAGCCCATATGTTTTAGAGTTCTGTCTTAGAATAGGGTGAATCACCTTCTGGAAGTCCTGCTCTTTCTCTGCTGACTGATGAAGTGATTCTCTTGAGGTCATCCTTCACTAATTCTCAGTGAAGGATGAGGTGAATCTGGGAGATCTCAGTACACACCTAGCTGGTATGAAACAACTAACAGCAAAGACAAGCTTTAAATCTTACCATGCAGACATTTCACTTGAAGGTATGCTTTAGCCTTCTTTTTAGCTATGACCCTAACCTTTTTCTTAAAGGAAAAGGACCATTGCTTCATGCTTCCAAGGTGGCTTCATGGGTCTTGCTATACTTGGGGTTGAAGATCTCACCCACGAAATTGAAGTTTCAGACTGGTGGCATTCAGCTCAGTATCTTGCCACATTCTAACCCCCCTGGATATAGAGTACTCCAAGGGTAAAGGAACACTTTTCAGCCTTCCAGTTAGAGCTGTGTCACTCCTAGATTCTATTATGAAACATGATCCAAATAAGTTTATTTTTGCTGCAAATAAAATGCAGAAGAAACAATTCTTTCCTTGTTCTTAGCACAGTCATCAAGGCGAATAAAGATCTTCTTTCTTCTCTCTGTTCCATTAACTATTCTATATTTTATTCAATGCCTATTTCATGTAAATTTGTGGACAGTCATATGAGGTTTAGATTTGGTCTCAAAATGAATCATGTTATGTGTTATTCTTTTAGTGATGACTATAGCAAAATTCTCAGAGTACAAGAGGTATAAAAGTTTATGTAAACTACTTACAAAGTTTTTGTCTGAACTATGAAATCTCTGTGCTTGAACTTCTTAGAGGCTAGGAGACTATCTAGGAAGAATTGGATAAGCTTGCCCTTTTTTTTATACACTTCCTTAGGTATTAACTAGCAAACCCCAGTCTACTGTCAGAGTCAGGCTACATGATTAGATGTGGCTTTGCTCTTTCCTATTATAGTTCATAGCTCAGTAAAGGGAGATAATGTTCTTATTTGGGCAATATAGAATTCATGTATTTCTTACATTAAATCGAATAGTTGAATTGGTTAGTTTTCACCTGCTGCTGGACCACTGATTCCTTCTCTATCACAAAGTATTTTTAACTCTTTTATGAAGAATAACACATTTTAACATGACTGGTGTGAATGGGAAGAAATTGATTCTGCCTCTGTGTTTTCTTTCATGAGAAAAACACTGTTGATATAAAAGTAGAGGTAATGACTGTGCCATAATTGCCCTACTGATATAGAAAGCAATAACTATACCTGCAGTTCTCAGGGGTCTTATGCTAAGCATGCTGTAAGAAAGTGTATAAGCTAAAGATTGAGACCCACAAAGAAGTCACAAGGAGAAATGTCTGGGTTCTGACTGAGTGTATGAACTTGGTTATTGTGAGTTGTACACACATAGGGCCCCACTGAACTGTAAGCCAAAATGGAGTTCAAAACTGACTCATTTTAAGGGTTAGCTGAATATCTTAATTGTCAAATAAATTATTAACTGAACTGAATAGTTCGATTAGCAATAAACATAGTATTTTCCCTTGGAAACAGGAATCCAACTTCTGCAAACCAGGAGAATACAAGATTTAATCATCTAAGCACACAGATAATGATATTAAGAGAAGAGTCGTACGGGGCACAAAAGATTACAAGACAGAACAAAAGTGGAGTTAAGAATTAGTTCAACTAACTACATATAAACCAGTCAGGTATACCATTTATATAAAAAATTTATTCTTTAAAACTTCCCTTTTTGCGAATCTTACGCTAGACAACACAAGGGTAGAAGTCATCTGTAAGCAGCCAAATTTTTGAATAAGCTTTACCAAAAGCATAGAGTGTAATGCAGCTGGGGTCATAAGAGGTAAACTACAGAATCTCAAGGGTCTGTGAAGAAAATTATCTCTAAAAATACAAATAATAGGCTGGAAACAAAAACTAAGCAAATAAAAACCTGTCATATCTATCAGCTCTATGTAAAGACTAAAAGAAACAAAGAATCACAGAATCACAGAATGTTAGGGATTGAAAAGGTCCTCAAAAAATCATCTAGTCCAGTCCCCCTGCCAGAGCAGGAACACCTAGATCAGGTCACACAGGAATGCATCCAGGCAGGTTTTGAATGTCTCCAGAGAAGGAGACTCCACAACCTCTCTGGGCAGCCTGTTCCAGTGTTCTGTTACCCTCACTGTGAAGAAGTTCTTCCTCACATTTATGTGGAACCTCCTATGTTCCAGCTTATACTCATTGCCCCTTGTCCTATCATTGGATGTCACTGAGAAGAGCCTGGCTCCATCCTCATGACACTCACCCTTTACATATTTATAGACATTAATAAGGTCACCCCTCAGCCTCCTCCAAGCTAAAGAGACCCAGCTCCCTCAGCCTTTCCTCAAAAGGGAGATGTTCCACTCCCTTAATCATCTTTGTGGCTCTGTGCTGGACTCTCTCAAGCAGTTCCCTGTCCTTCTTGAACTGGGGGGCCCAGAACTGGACACGATATTCCAGATGTGGCCTCACCAGGGCTGAAGAGAGGGGGAGGAGAACCTCTCTCAACCTACTAACCACACCCCTTCTAATACACCCCAGGATGCCTTTGGCCTTCTTGGCCACAAGGGCACATTGTTGACTCATGGTCATCCTGCTGTCCACCAGGACCCCCAGGTCCCTTTCCCCTATGCTGCTTTCCAACAGGTCAGTCCCCAACTTATACTGGCACATGGGGTTGTATTTCCCCACATGCAAGACTCTACACTTGCGTTTGTTTATATTTCTTTAAATTTCGCCCCGCCCAACTCTCCAGCCTTTTTAGGTCTCTCTGAATGGCAGCACAGCCTTCTGGTGTGTCAGCCACTCCTCCCAGTTTTGTGTCATCAGCAAACTTGCTGACAGAGCACTCTATTCCCTCATCCAAATCATACATATTGAATAGTACTGGTCCCAGTACCGACCCCTGAGGGACTCCTCTAGATACAGGCCTCCAACTAGACTCTGTCCCATTGACCACAACTCTCTGGCTTCTTTCCTTCAGCCAGTTCACAATCCACCCAACTATCCAAAATCAAGACAGTTTTATGACAGGTCTTGATCAAATCTGGAGGGAAAAAAAAAAAAAAAAAGAACCCATAAGTATAGTACAGTTGGTATGGAACTGGATTTAGTAGCCCCGGAGACCCTATAGGTTTACGTTTTCCATATAAACACTCTGAATAAGGTTGTTATAGTTAAAAAACATGAGTCATGGGTGAGTACAGACAAGGGAAATGCATGTTCCATGATGATGAGTCTGAATGACAATTGTTTTGTCTTGAACCATGGCTATGTAGCCACAGTGGCTCTGACACAGACCCAATAGTAGCAGAGGCTTACCTTCAGAGATGCCAGGAATTTCGTCATCTACTACAATCACAGAGATTTTAGTCTAGTCCTTCATTAACATTCATGTCAGAATTATTTTTTATGATCTGTGTTTTAGAATCATAGAATCATTTTGGTTGGAAAAGACCTCTAAGATCATCAAGTCCAACTGTTAACCTAGCACTGCCAAGTCTACCACTAAACCATGTCCCTAAGCACAACATCTACACATCTTTTAAATATCTCCAGGGATGGTGGCTCAACCACTTTCTTAAGTGGCCTGTTCCAATGCTTGACGACCCTTTCAGGGAAGAAATTTTTCCTGATATCCAATCTAAACCCCCGCTGGTGCAACTTAAGGCCATTTCCTGTTGTCCTATTGCTTGCTACTTGGGAGAAGAGATCAACATCCACCTCACTACAATCTCCTTTCAGGTAGTTGTAGAGAGCGATAGTGTCTCCCCTGAGACTCCCTTTCTCTAGGCTAAAAAACCTCAGTTCCCTCAGCTGGTCCTCATAAGACTTGTGCTCTATACCCTTCACCAGCTTTGCTGCCTTTCTCTGGACACACTCCAGCACCTCAATGTCCTTCTTGTAGTGAGGGGCCTAAAACTGAACACAGTGTTCAAAGTGCGGCCTCACCAGGGCTGAGTATGGGGGGACAATCACTTCCCTGCTCCTGCTGGTCACACTATTTCTGATAGAAGCCAGGATGCTGTCATCCTTCTTAGCCACCTGGGCACACTGCTGGCTCATGTTCAGACAGCTGTTGACCAACACCCCCAGGTCTTTTTCCCCCAGGTGTCTTTCCAGCCACTCTTCCACAAGCCTGTATGTATTTGCATGGGGTTGTTGTGATCAAAGTGCAGGACCCATCACTTAATTTTGTTTAACCTTGTACAAATGGCCTTGGCCCATTGATCCAGCCTGTCTAGATCCCTCTGCAGAACCTTCCTGCCCTCAAGCAGATCAACATGCCTGTCCAACTTGGTATCATCTGCAAACTTACTGAGGGTACACTTGATCCCTTTGTCCAGATCATTGATAAAGATATTAAACAGAACTGGCCCAAATGCTGAGCCCTGGGGAGCACCACTTGTGACCAGTCACCAACTGGATTTAACTCTGTTCACCACAACGCTTGGGCCCAGCCATCCAGACAGTTTTTTACCCAGAAAAGCATACACCCATCCAAGCCATGAGCAGCTGGTTTCTCCAGGAGAATGCTGTGGGAAACAGGGTCAAAGGCTTTACTAAAGTCTAGGTAAACAACATCCACAGCCTTTTCCTCATCCACTAAATGGGTCACCTTGTCATAGAAGGAGATCAGAATGAGTTTAGGAATATGGCTTTCTAAAAGGTTTTTCTAATGACAAAATAATAATATTATTTATCCTATCTAGTTTAACAATGATGTCTCTCAAGTGCATGTTTCATTTTACTGTGTTCCAAGGTCAGAGTCTTCTTTACTTTTTGGGTGGGAGGGAACTTCTATTTTTTAACATGACTCATGTTTCTCTCATCCATGATACTGCTCTTTAGACTATCCAGTGACTCTCAGAAAAATATATAGACATCTTTTCATGCTGGTTCTGGTTTTGCATAGAGACAAGCTTAAAAGGAATCTGTTTAGAATAAATTTCTCAAAACACAACAGCCTAATATGATGCCACATATACAGTATGTAATAAAATAATGTAAAAAACTAGGGATCACTGCTACTTGAAACTCAAAAGGTCTGAATATGTGATCCATTGTGTTTAGAAAAAGAACTAAGATATTCACTGCTAAACTGAAGAAGTTCAAGTCGTTGAAGCTATCCTTTCTTGCCACAGTTTCCTAGTATTATTATCTTCCAACCTTTTCTGGGACTTCTGAAAGTCATACTACTCTTAGTGCCTTTTTTGCTTTCCTCCAAAACCCCTTAATCTTAACAGTTCACAGTATCCTACTGCTCTTTCCTACAAACTCTGAAAAACTTCCTTTCAACTTTACTTCCTTTACTTTCTTTCTGAGAGGCTCCAGGCAATTTGTCATCAAGCAATGAACTCCGTTTGGCACCTTGTATTCCAGTACTTGTACATCATGTTGCAACCCAGTAACTTCAATGTTTTTTTCAGGTGTCTGTGTCCAATTTAAATTCTACTTGCCTAAAGGCTTTCCCTATTGGAACTGTCCTAAGCTTTCACACCTGTGCAAGCAACATTTTCATGTTTAACCTTGACCCATATCTTATTGCATATAACTTAAGTTTTCTAATAATGCAGTCTGGAACTGTTTATAAATCTTTAAACTCTCTAAGTTATGATGCAGAACTATTGGATGTGACAGAATATCTACAAGACCTGCCCTTAATTCCTATGCTCTAACATCTAAGGAATTCAGAACAAAATGCTATGAGACTGAAAACACAAGAGGAGTTTCTCGTTGACATACACAATGTAGGAAGGTAGTAGAGATCTCCTTTAAGTTAAACTAAAATGATGCACTCAAGTTTTTGAAATTGTAGTAACTTTTCCCAACATGCCTCTCCTTCCTCCTTTTTTATTTTTTTTTAAATTTTTTTCCCCTTTAATAGTCAGGCTTTCAATGCTTTTTGTCTTTTCCCCACAATTTCCACATCTTCCAGTTGAAGTGTTGCCTCAAACTTTTTTTCACCATTATCTCACCTTCTGATTTTACTATAAATATTTCCTAATCTCTTTTTAAAAAGTGTCACTGATTCACAAAAAAGACCCTTTGTATTATACTCCACTGTCGGTGACAAGCAGAATCTTGTCCGTCATGATGTATCAAAAGCAAACAGTAACTGATTCTTAGACTAGCTTGACTCACTTTTGTGACCTTATTATAATCCTTAAAGATTAAACGTTTGCTGCAGGTAAATCATGTTTATATTACCCTGAAGTGAGACTACTATCCTGAACTTTCTGCTAATATAGCAGTTGGCTGTTTTCACACTTTATTTCATGTATTTGTTCAAACTGTAATTCTTTTGCCATTGTGAAGTGGAATAAAGTGGTATGAAGAGTCTGACCTTGGAACACAGTAAAATGAAACATGCTGAGTGTCCTGATGTACATTTCCAAGTGTATAAACCTGCTTGTAAAGCACTTGAGGGGCATTGTTTTTAAACTAGATATGATAAATAGTTTATTTTTTTTAAGAACCCTTTACAAAGCCGTATTTCTAAGCCCATCTGAAGCTATTTTGGTATTATATTGATTTTAGAGACACTGATATGTTTCTATATGTCTTCTGCCAAAAAGTCAGTGTGATACTTGAATAGCTACATAAGCTACTTATAAAAATCTATATAAATAAAGGTATATGACCATCTAGTTTGTTCTAGCATTATAATGTCTACATAAAAATAATTTTTGAATATATATTTGTCTTTAATTAAACAGCTATGAGGTTTTGCCTTCATTCTTTCTTGATGTTTACAAGGATTATATTCTTTGTAAGCCTTCTCTTTTATGCCACTTTCATAAAACTGATGTTTTCTATAAGAGATTCAAACTCTGTTCTGATTGGTAACATTAATGACGACGAGATCCTTACAATGAGATTTCTAAAAGTAACAGAACATATTTTGATTCATATTTCTCTTGTTTCTCTAGTTGTATGGGAATATATAAAAGGCAAATCTACCTTCTATACCTTCCCTACATATTAATAAATTAAAATGTGAATGCTTTGGAAGGAAATAATAATATGTGAAATTAATAATAAAATCCTTATTATTAAAGTGACAGTACACAGTGATACTCATCCAAATCTAAAATTAATTATTATTTTGAACTAAGAAAGACAAAAACATAATAAATAAATCCATTTAAGCCTATAATGGTGGTCATTTCTAGTCTTCTTATAGGTTTAATAGTTTTAAAATAATCTATGTGGAATCTGTAAAATCATCATAAAATGTAGTGAATATAATATTTTCCCACCAAAGAAGCACTTTAAATATGTATTTATATATTAGGTAGGCAAAACATTCTGGAGATTTGATGATTTGACCACTCCAAGGAAATTGCCTGTGTTTTCTAAAATTCGCAAGTAGGATGGCTTCCTCTGAAGAAAAATACCTTCCATAATAATTTCTCTGACAAACCTACAGCATTAGATGAGTTAGAGAATACCTTTCCAAACAAGCGAATATTGATATAAAGATTTGGAGTGGTGAAGAATCCATTTTTTAAATGTCTTAATTTTAAAGCTTTTTCATTACAGTAATAAGAAAGCCTGTTGAAAACAACTTAGTCTGGAATAAGCTTTATCGAGTTAAAATTTCAGGGGATTTCATTGAGATCAAAGAGATGGATGATAAATACCAAACTTAAATATTATTCATTTTTTCCTGCTCCTTAACAGAACTTAAAATTCAGTTCAGATGGACTCCAGTTTGAAATCCCCAGGAATTTCTTTGTCAGAATTTCAGGGTCTGTTCAGCTATGTCAAAATTCTGTGACGCTAGAGCACAACTATACTGACTTTACACAGCATATAAACTAAACTGTGATGTCTAAAACTGTTAAACGTGCAGATGCGTGAAAGTTTTGAAGTTAAAACTGAAACCAATCAGAAGTCCATACTTGAAAAACGAGTTCTCTGATGTTCAAAGCAATCTCTTCTCCAGGACTGCAAACTTAACCCACTCCTTTGGCTTATGGAATTTTTTCATGGGAAAGCATCTTTTTTAAAATAAATATACTTCTCTAACCCTTATTTTACTGCACCCCCATGCAGCTGCATACTTCTTTGAGCACACATAATTTTGAGTACATACAAAGTACTTCAGTAAAATGTTGATCCTTCTGTTTGTCCTTGGTGCCCAAACACAGTGAAAACAAAAATTCTCTGTCCCCTAAAAGCCTGCTTCTTCCAATTTCACCAATGATCAGTCTACACGAATGATTCAGCTTTTTACTAAACAGCAGGTGAAAAGTTCCAGCAGGAAATAGCTGGTAGTCTGTGCCCCAAGAGGGAAGGTTTTCTGGACTTGTACAGTGTTGTTACAAAGGCTGGATGTTCCAGTCAGTATCTTAAATGAATGTTGAAAATTCATTTTAATCTAATGTGATACAAAGTGGTCTCACTAGGAAGCGCAGTTTTCACTCATGTAGATTTGCAATCTCATTTACTTGCGTAGACTCACTAATCTGATTGTAATTATGTTACTTACCATTTAATTTTGTGTGTGGCAGATGTACATCAGAAATGACATACAGGTGGGACTATCATATATTAAATCAATTTAATCACATTTGAATATTTCAAGGTCTGGTCTTCTGTACAGTGCTGGTTCTTAAACAAGCAAACTGAAAAAGCATAACAAAGTCGTAGTTACATATCTATCTCTAAGCCAAGTTAAAATATTTTAACATTATAATTGACCTTAAAATAACACAATTACTGCCCACAATTCAGAAGCTTCAGCCAGCTGTTTGATTATTTTAAGAGTGATAGAATTGTAATGCTTATTGAAGCAAATATATATTTTCCCCCTATTCAAGGGGTAATTATAATCTCTACTAAATTTATATTTATAATTTAATATTTCATCTTAATAGAGATATTATTATGCTCTCTCAGACACATATGCACAATGCCTAATTAGATTTCGTCTCATTTGGTTACAGGCTAAGGGGACTTGGATCAAGAATCCAGGAAAACTATTTAAATGCCTTGAATGATTTCAGGAGTACCTTAACTTCCTGTAGTGCTGTCATTTGTGGTGATGATACTTCTGAAGAAAGGGGTTCTTCAAGTGGCAGTAAGGTTGTTGCTACTTTATATCGGGGGGAACCTTCTAGTGGCAGTAATGCTGGTAGTGCTTCAGATGATATCAACCCTATCTTGTCTGCCAGTCCCTTCTCCACTATCAATCTTTATGACAGTTGCAGGGAGCACCTTATTACTGCCACTAAAATCTCTCATGTCTGGACCTAGTTCTTCAGAATAGTGACACATAACACTCTAACAACTTGTGTAGTTTAGCCATGTACTTAAGAATACTCTGTGCAAGAAATGTTTTATAAAATATACATAGATAATAAAAGCATTTTATGCAAAAGAGAAATTACATATCCTCCACAAAAATTAATATATACTTTCTAAATTGCATGCATACAACTTATGTAGATAATTCACTTTTAGTATATTCAGATCTCAAAGACTTTATATGCCATTTTCTACATATATTTTTAGGGAGCTGCCAAATCTGACATCAACAGAGCAAGGCTGCTGCAGCTTCATGCCCCTGGTTCCAACCAGTAGCACTTATTCCCAGTAAACATGCACATAAACACATGTATACAATGTATGTTCAGTTGTATACATAGGAACACACTGATCAACATGTACAGGCGTGTACAGCACTGACACAAACACGAACATCACCAGCAGCCTCATCCTGTTCCCTTCTCTGGCTGATCAGGATAAAGATCTCATAGTGGGAATAGATACAAGTATATCATGTTCACCCCTACAGTAGCTGGGATCAGACACCAAGTCTGCCCAATTGCTGCCCCTGGATCCCCGTCTCCCCAGTTGTTGGCACCTGGGTATGCCACTTCCAAGGCCACAATCCCACTCCAGCTGCTGATAGTCAGACCAACACATGCATACATACACTCTATGTATCCCTTCAGTAAAAGGTATTAGATGCACTGATGCTGGATCTTCCCTCTGCCCCGTTGTCCTTCACATGAATGTTCATACACACAAACAGGTCTCCCAATCAAACTCTACAGCAGTTGACTGGCCGCTCCAATAGCCAGTTCCTCCAGCTGCCTCAGCCACACACACACACACTTGCATATCTTGTCCCAACTACTCACCAGCTAGCCTAACTTGATATTTACATTGACTTACGTACCCACACTCATCATCATTGCTGGTGACCCAGCCACACAGACCTTCTGGCACTTCAGTCAGTGGCACCTAGACCTCCTGTACACATGCATGCACACACAAGAAAACCTCTCACCCAAGAAAATAGAAATGGAATTTAATGAGAAGATAGGACACACTCTGGTGATGGAGTGTAAGTCATGGCAAGTGCACTGATCAGCATTGTACAAGCAACCAGACTCTCCTGTCCCTTTCTCCCTCTAGAGAACAAGTCTTACAAGCAGTGGCTGAGCGAACTAAGGTTATTTGGTCTGGAGAAAAGGAGGCACAGGGGGAGACCTTATCGCCCTCTACAACTACCTGAAAAGATGTTGTAGCAAGGTTGGTGTCAGTTTTTTCTCCCAAGTAGCAAGTGATAGGGCAAGAGGAAATGGCCTCAAGTTGTGCCAGCAGAGGTTTAGGCTGGATATCAGGAAAAATTTCTTTGCCAAAAGAGTTATTAAGCATTGGAACAGACTGTCCAGGGAAGTTGTTGAGTCACCATCCTTGGAGGTATTTAAAAGACTTGTTGATGTGCTGCTTAGGGACATGGTTTAATGGTAGACTTGGCAGTGCTAGGTTGACAGTTGGACTCAATGATCTTAGGGTCTTTTCTAACCTAAATGATTCTATGCTTCTATTTTTCCATGTTTGCTACTCCCCAGAACACCTCAAACACCCTTTCCTCCTGTTTGGTCCTTCCCTAAACACCCTATTGTCTTGTACAATCCCTAAAAGTGCTTTTTCTGCATCCAATCACAAGTCCCACACCCCTGTAGGCAGTAACCCCCCTCAGTCCAAAAGGTGAAGCCCTTGTAAGTAAGTCCCCTTGTCTTACCTGACGAATACCGCAGCTGGCCACTTGGACTGGGGACCCCCTGAGATGGCTGAGGAATGGCAAGTGGAGTGTGTACATTTCTTTGAGTGGCTTACTGGGTTTCCCCCACTTGTTGTTCTTCTTCCTTGCTCCTTAGTGTTTGTGAAGATGGACCTTTTACAATTGCTCACTCTCCAGGGATGTGCCTGGGAACAGTTGAACGAGGATATTATTTGCATTTTGTTGCATGCCATTGCTCCGCCATGCTCCTGTGTGTGTGGAGATGATCTTTTGATCACATGACTGGACCAGATCACTTGGCTGTACTGTGAAACGACAAAACTAAATGCTTGACTGTGGCTGTCAATCACCAGATGAAAACGAATACTGAATCCAGCTATTTGTAACCAGTCTCAGAGTCTTCACAAAGATATTTTAAACAAGCATCTGACTACTGTGCTGAAAGTTGTCCATGATCATTAGGTGCGCTTTTCCTACTGAGTCCAATTTTCAACAAGTTTATATAAGAACAGATATTTTAATCACTTTTTTGGAGTAAAGCTGCACAGACCTTGCAATGACAACTTCATGCTTCTCTTCACCCTCTTTTCACCTCTTCCTTATCTTAATACTATTGGTAAGATCAAAGTCCTACAGCAATGTGGAAACCTCAAGTTTAGTAGAAAAGTCACAATATCATGTGCTTATTTATTTTTTTCTTATTGCAATAAGAGAAATCATACTATACTACTTATTAATAATCTAAAATATTGCAAAGGAACATTCACCCAGAAAATACAGGTAAATACATATACAGATTCAATCACAGAAATTTAAGGATATATATACACAGAGCAACTTAGAAAGCAACTTTTATTAACCTAGTTCTATATTACAAGCTAAAGCTAGCACAGTTATGTCGGTCAAACAGATTGTAGACAGACATCACACTACAATTGACATGCAGGTAGAAGACCTTGTTACAGTTATGCCCTCTAGCTGCTCATTATTATCCTTTTGCCAGCAGAACTGGAAAGGGCGGTAACCTCCAGCAGAGTGGTTCCTGTGACTGATCCCTCATTTTCTTCAGGCAAAATCACTCAGGTAAGCACAAGCAATTTAAATAGTTGGCTTGAGGCTAAGAACAGATATCCTCTATCAAATCCAGCTGTGCTGATGGTTGTTGTTCCTAGTCCTCTCTGTGCTGGAGTCTATGCCACTCAGAATGTCCAACCAAGTTGTACATGTCACAGGACTGCTTCTGAGAAACGTTAGCTGAGATCTATGTACACACTGTTTAAGCACAGTTGTTAACCTGATGGTAGTAGATTCTGTGGTAGTATCTGTTATAAGTAGCCTGGTGTGTTTATCTGTATCATTTGGAAACTTGACTGGCTTTCCTCTGTATGTGGATTAGACAGAATTTGCCAGAAACAGCTTACGAGCTGAGCTGTGGAAAGGAGTAAGCTCCAGCCAGTGAAAAAGGGACAGGTAACTACCACTGCTATATCAGCACCTGCAGAAGTGTCGGTTTATAGCTGTAAGCAGTTAAGAGGGGCAAGAGATGTGATCCCTGATTGACATAGTTTTGTTCACAAGTGAAGAGGCTTTACAGACACCATTAAAAAGCTGCATTAGTTCTATTTGAGCCGCATGTTAGAAAGTCATTCTATACCTGTAAAAGCATGCTTTTTCATCAACGTTAGTATCATGCTGCCAGTAAAATATTTTATATTATATCAGATCTCATGTTCCAAACGTATTACCGAAACAAACGTACTACCTAAAACTGCAGTAAAAGCAATATGTAACTTACATTCTACCAGCTAATATCAAATCTGAGCCTTATCCAACTTAGTGAATTAAATGTGAGGATGTTATGAAGCAAACTGCAAGTATTGCTGAACCTGCCTATTCAAATCACAAATCCTCCCTCCTCTTAATATCCAGATTTTTCAGAATGTGAGAAACAAAGATTCAGCTTGTTGTGATTTTAAACAGCGGAAAATTATTTTTTATATAAATTTAACCTCTATTTTATTAAATACAAGGAAACATCTTAGAAAGGGAAAACCATATCTTAGTGTTGGTGACATATTGAACACAAAGGAAGATTTTGTTAGAACTGAGAGTATTGTAAATGCATTAGGAATAAATACTGTGTTCATTTTGTAACAGTGTTAAAACTACTCCTAGGCAGCAATGTTACCTTGGTCTGAAGGGATTTAGCAAAACAGATCTTTTACTCGGGTGTCTTCCAGCCACACAGTAAGGAGGGTCTGGTCAGAGGCACGGAGCTCAGCTGCAATTGCACACATACTAGAAGAGTGGTCCTTTTTGCTGATGTATTTCAGCCACTGTAGGTCATTTGTTACCACAGTGCACTTTCCTCATGTGTCAGTGACACAAAGAGGCTGTGAAGTGCTGGGCTTTGAACCTCAAGCCCTGAATTAAGGTTGACATATGGGTGGTTCCCATAGTCCTTCAAAAGGAGGCAATGAGTTTGCCTTTTGGCTTTCCTCCAAGACGTGGCTGACTTTGCAGGGAAAGCCCTTGGGTAAATGAGTGCCAGGTGCCCTGCATTGGGTAAATGAGTGCCAGGTGTCCTGCTTTGGGCATAAAAGCTGGAACCACTTGCAGGAAGGGTGGAGTGTCTGTCTGTGAGGGGGATGCAATTTGGAGAGTTTCCCTGTTGGGGAAGGACCTCCCAGCAACTGGGCCCCAGTCAGGTTTGGCATTTGTGAATGTGGGCTTTGTGCAGGAACAATATGTGGCTACTTTTGTCCTATATGATCAGCCTATTGACTTGGTTGTCTCCCATCTCTTCTACGGGAGACTTTGTTTCTTTGTTTAATCCACCTGTTGTTGGTTGTGCTGTGTTGCCCCTGGGGTTGTTGGAGTTGATGTCTATTATGTGTGATCTGATTGACTTGTTTGTACCCCCTGCAATCACCCATATACTGACCATATGTGATATCCAATGATAGGACAAGGGGCAATGGATGCAAGCTGGAACATAGGAGGTTCTGCATAAATATGAGGAAGAACCTCTTCACAGTGAGGGTAACAGAGCACTGGAACAGGCTGCCCAGAGAGGTTGTGGAGTCTCCTTCTCTGGAGACATTCAAAACCCACCTGGACATGTTCCTGTGTGACCTGATCTAGGTATTCCTGCTCTGGCAGGGCGATTGGACTAGATGATCTTTTGAGGTTCTTTCCAATCCCTAACATTCTATGATTCTGTGACCTTTTTTGTATATAATAGAAACTGATTACTGGTTTGTTCTACTGCTGGCTGCATCCTTTCTGCTAGGCCTAGTAATTGGCAAAACAGGCTGTGACTCCAGTCAGTGATTCTTTGACTGAAACATTGTTCAATAAAATGTACTGAGCACTTCTTCAGCATGATTCCAAAAAAGTTACATGAGCTTAAGTGAGTTAATGAAGAGGCAACATGAATACAGTAGGAAGGTCTTTATAATGGTCAAACAACTTTGTGCTAGGGTTGCTAGTAGAAACTTAAGCTGATATCTTCATTGATAGTTATGGTATTTACATGAGTGAAATAAGCTGGTACTTGTAGATTAACATACACTATAATCACACAGTCATTTTGTCATGTGAAATACTCTAATTTAAGTTTGCCCTGCAGTGATATTAACTCTAGCAAATTCTACTTTTACTGGTGCTCATGACCCCTTGACAATATAGATATAAATCAATTATATGTTCATTGGCATTAATGCCTTTCTCCAGTAGCCCCAAGAATCATAAGTGAGGTAATGGCAGTGAATGAATGTCCTTAAAGATAAGCTACAGTAAAAGCTTCAGTTTTAAATGCTGAACAATTTATTGATATACTTAGTTCCATATACCATTGCTAGTTACATGAGTGGCAGATTAACTTTTACCTTGATTACTGCAACTTCTACTTTAGTATCTCTGATGCTAATCTTAGCTCTTTAATCTATTCAAATCACATCTGCTAAAATTATCTTCCTCATCTCTCATTTCTTCTCTTACATGTCAGTGAAGAGCCCAGGTACTGATGCCTTCTTCCACAGTGCATTATATATAAGATCTTCATCTTCTTCAAGACCTTCTACAATTTGGACCTAATTTTGTTTTATGATACTTCTTAATCTCTTCTCTGCATTACTACAAATGAAGGTCTTAATGTTCTGTTCTCTCTGCAAATTCTAATTCAGATTTTAATGCTGATTCATTTGCATGCAGTATACTCTGTTTCAAAATTTTCTTATTAAAAACTTTAAAAAAAGTTCTTCTTCTCTGAAGTTATTAATAATTATAACAATAAGAAAATAGAGGAGAAGAAAAAGCAGTGTTGTAAATGTTCAAGTCAATGTTTCTTAAGCTTCTCCCAGTGTTACTGAGAATATGACATTGCCACGCTTTATGTAGCAAAACCATTCACTGATAATTATTAATAAATATAGATAATAGTAATTGATAATACTGTACCTACCCCTAATTGTCTTACTAATGAAATATTCTCAAGAAAGCCCTCATTTAGCAAAATTATGAATAATATGAAAGAGAAATTTATAACCTGAAGTATCTATTTTGGGTTTATGTTCCTTAAACTTTATTTATCCGTGTGCACTAATGACCTGCTTTTCATAACAACTAGATGTTTGGAATCTTTCACTGGAGTTGCTAGATGCTGGAAATGAGTTTTCCAAAAACATTCTATCTCCTTTCTGAAACCCTTCTTTTTTTTTGTGTATTACACACATGCAGTAGCATTAATTGGCTTGCTTATCTGTTAACCCTCTTTGCAGCCCTCAGTACAAAATGTCTTTTGGAACATATTTCAACATTCATTAATTCTGACAATTTATCATCACTACTTCATAGTTACTGTGTCAGTGACAAGTCTCACAGAGAACTTCTAAATGATGTCCCCTGGGATGACATTCTGTGGCATACTCAACCTTACTGGTAAGGTCAGTGACACAGATTTGCTTTCAACAATGTAATCTAGGCCAAGAGTGACAGCCAGACTATTCAGCATGACAGAAGTGAAGAAGGTCTGAAAAGGCTTTTCATTTGTAAATGACAGAAACAAGCCATACTGGGAATTTCAATCTTTGCCCAGTCACATCTTTG
Source organism: Podargus strigoides (assembly GCA_028020825.1). NCBI lineage: Eukaryota > Metazoa > Chordata > Aves > Caprimulgiformes > Podargidae > Podargus > Podargus strigoides. The sequence continues at coordinate 21,835,213 of CM051621.1, read as the reverse complement.
CCCAGGAGCATCCTTGAACAGAATGGATCACTACTTCTTGAACTGGTTTAACATGCAGAAGGTGAGGTGTGAGTGTTATACTGGGAATAGTGGAGCTAAAACTAAGGAGAAATTGTTAATACCTTCCCGATGATTCTGACATCAGTCTATGTATACATAATCCTTCCAGAGGAAACATCGCTTGCTATTGACTTTCTAATAGTTTATTTCCTAGTCTCCTCTTTTAGCAAGCACAGATGCTTTCCTAAACAGAAAATGGATTCTATAATTCTAGCCCAGTGAAACCAGAACACATATCTACATGTTTAGGTATCACAGTCCTTAAATCATATGAAGAAAATATTGAGCAAATTCATTCATCAGATACAAGTTTTCCACATGCTAAAGTAACTAGAATTGTCTTAACTCACATAGGCATGGATACTCTTGTGATACACTTGTGAGCATTTAGAAATCAAAAATTAATTGGCATAGAGATAAATTTAAAAAACCTAAAAAGACAGAGACTACAGGATTAGTTACTAGATCAAAGTGGCTTATGGTGTCCTAGAACTTGTTCCTCAATACAGACCTCAATAAAGCTGAAGGAAGATGGAAGTCAAAATTGTAACAGCTGCAAGCTTGGCTTCAAAATCATGTACTTACCTTTATGTACTTTAAGTAAAACCTTGAGCTTTCAAGAAAAATTTAAAAAATAAAATAAATTAAAATATCCACAACCCAATCAAAAAAACTCAACAATCCTCAGTCATATATAGTGAGAAGATTATTTAAATAAAGAAATAATTTAAATTGAAAAGGAAGAAAAACACGGATGTGTATATGAACTGTATAAAAAACCATTGATATCCCCTGATGTTACATGAACTCTCTTCAAACAGTCACTGAGAAAGAAGTCTTAGTAATAATATGTTCCTCTTCACCATAATAATCTCAGTTATGGAAACTTTTAAGCAAAACAGTAAGGAATACAGTATAATTAAAAAGAAAGCAAGGAAACTGTTCTCTCAACGCTGAAACAAATTACTTCCTTGCCATCCTGAATCTAGAAATTAAGATTTTTCAATTAAAAGGGAAGAGAAATAATAATTAAAGATTTACTCAGTCATGTTAAAGAAGCAGAATCTTTTGCTTTTCCTGTTAAGGCCTTCACAAGCATGATGTTCATGCAAGGTCCTGGTGAGGAAATTCAGTCATGTTTGAAAACCAATACCTCATTATATATTTATGTTTTCAAATATCAATACTATCTCATCAGCACAATAAATATAATAGACAGGGCTAGATTCAGCAGACTACATAGGCATTTAAAGGTCAGATTTCATAATACTTACGTTTTAGGCATTGCCTTGCCTGTGTCAGGTGGTTGGGTTCCTATGTGAGATGAAAGCAAGGTACTTCAAAATTATAATAATTACCTTTAAAATTATAAAAACTACTCAATTATTATTTACTTGTCCAGAAGTTTACTTAGAAGTGGATCAGAGAGAATGTTACAGAACACTCTGAAATCACACCTCTCCTCAGCTCTCATGACACATCTTAGTCATTCAGGGCAGCAATGTCTGTTCTACAAGCTGATAGCTACACAATAAATGCGCTAATTTAGGATAGCTCAAAGCACTACCAAAGTTAAGAAGATTTTCAGGGATTGTGGGCAAACATTTGCCACGAAGATGCAAATAAAGTAGGTGAAATATCTATTCCTGCTACTTACAGAGCAGAGGCAGGTTAGAAAGCATGTCCTTATTCCTGTCAGCCACACAGAGTTCCCACTTGAGACTGGGTAATTGACTGTGGTTAAGTTTCTGTTCTATCTAAGTGCAAACTCTACCATATTAGCTGAAATCACCAAAGGTGGTGTAAACTAGTGCATTAGACTGCCCAGAAAGAGAGTAGAAGCAGAACATTGTCATGTACAGATCAGTTAGTGGAAGAAGCTGCTCTTTCTTCTCTGCTTTTTAGACTGTAACCGCCAACTCTTACGTCAGAGATAGGCCTAGTGCATGCAAATACGTTAGCCATGGATTCAAATTTGACTTGCAAGCCAATTAATATCAAGGAAAGGTCGTTAACAACATGTTTTAGGCAACTGAATGAGGACATCAGGAAAGTTCTACCATTTCTTTCACCCAGTTTTGTAAACTTGATTTTATGAAGACGATGGGTGTTTGGTGTTTACATCCAGTTACTCAAAATATTTAACAGTGTCCTTATCTTTAAACTTAAGCGAGGAGAAAACTAAGCCTACTACCACCTACTTCTTATGAAATATTTTGGAGATGTACCAGTTTTGGCTTGGATAGAGTTCATTTTCTTTATAGCAGATCATATGTGGCTCTGTTTTAGATTTATGACCAAAACAATACTGATAACACACTGATTTTTTAACTTTTGCTGAACAGTGTTTGCACAGCATCAAGGCCTTCTGTGTTTCTTGCTCTATCTCCACAGTGAACAAACTGGGAGGGTGTGTAATAGATTTGCAGGAGATGCAACCAGGCAGACCACCCAAACAAACCAAAGAGATGTTCCATAGCATATAACGTCATGCTTATCAATAAGACGGGGCTTTAGGAGGTTTAGTCATCTTTTGCTCAGAAACTGTCTGGGCATCGGTTTATCCATGGAAGGTAGGGAGTGGTTGCCTTTGTACCATTTGTTTAGTTCTGTTTTCGTCTCTCTTCAACTTACCTTTCACTTATTAAAGAGTTATTTTCTTTTATCTTGATTAATAAGATTTCTTGCTTTTGTTCTTCCTTTCCTCTTCCCCCATTCCCCTGGGGGAGGAGCAGCTGTGTGGTACTTAGCTGCCCACTGGGGTTAACCCACAACAGGAGGATAAAGCATTCTTTCAGTAAATGGGAAACCAGGATCCAGTCCTTCCCTCATTCTCAAGGAATTCAGATGGGTGTCTTTCCTGGGAGATTAGGAGATCTCTGCAAGATTATAACTATCAGGTTATGAGCTAACTATGTAAATTCTTTTAGTGTCTCTTTTTAATGTTGTGCCACAAGCCAAATCACTTAGATTCTTTCCCATCATTGCTAGTGATGTTAAATCTTTTCCCTGCATAATGAGTATCTTCAAATATAGTATATCTCATGCAATCAAAAATTACATGTCACATTCTTGTCATTTGTTCTGTTTCTTGCAACCTACTCTTTTACTTTGCTATTACAGAGCTCAGTAAATGGCAAATGATTACGCTGTTCAAATGCTCTACCAAATAGCAGTACAACTTGAAGATAATTGCCAAAAAATATAATGTAAATCTTCAACAATTTTAGTTAATTAAAGGTTAGTTTTAGGGGGGGTTATTTCATTCTAGTAATTACCTGTGGTTTGTTGGGTTTTTTTCCTTTTGCTGCCAGTGAGGAAAAAAACCTTTATTTCAGTCTGAAAGGTCTGTATAATGAAATCGCTTCTTAATTTTAATTTTTCCTCTGCTCAGTATGTTCATATTGAATGAGGCAAGTCGTCCCTGTTATTTCTGTTAAGAGATATTTCAGCTAATACACATCAATGCACATTTTAGTGGTGGAGCGAAATGACAAAAATGTGAAATCCTGGTCCTATGGGATCCATACATGCTTTGGTGTCATATTTTCAAATATATTCAAGTGTTACATTTAGGCACCTGTACAGGATTTCCTAATTAAAAATACTTAAATAGCGTAAGAGTCTAACTCTCATTAAAAAGAATTTTTTTCTTTAATTTAGAGAAAATTAGAGATTTCTCCCTGATTTTCTCTTAAATGATCTTAAATACTTTCTGTGTGCTTTCATTGTCTCTGAGAATTTTCTGATTCCTCACTTCAGACATTTTTAAACATTCAAGATACTCTAATAGGTTTCTAGCTAACATTTTTTTTTATCTCCAGCCTAAGAATATTCTGAGACAAACCAGAGAAACTATCTTTTCAACACAGCACATAACCTTAAATGCTATAGCTGTCTAGCTTCATAATTTTAGTGACTGCAGGTTAGTTTGGAAAGAGAGTTGTATTCATGGTGACCCCATTTCAGATACTTATCTCTCTTTTAGATTTGCTTTTTGTTTGGTTTGTTGTTCTGTTCTGGTTTGGTTTGTTGGGGTTTTTTTTGGTAATCTATGCCTTAAATGCTTGCTAAACCAAGATTTACTTTAAAACTTATATGTAAAGTGTAGTGAGACCTGGGGCCCTTTAAATCTCAGATGAGCAACTGGTTCCATTTTGAGAAAAGAAGATAATGAGGACTCAGTTATGTGGTGTCTCTAGCTCCTGGCAGGCTCAAATACATTGTAAAAGGTGTTTTCCTTCAAGTTAAGACAGTTGTTTCCAAATCAGGTGTTTTTCGAATAACTTATGTATTATGTAAGTTAAAGATTATTTTCCTTCTGGCATCAAAAAAAAAAGAGATTATTGGTGTGTTTTGCTCTTTATCTGGAAGGCAAATCTGCTCAGGCTTATTAAGGTGTTTGGCACTAAAGCAGCTGGGCTGCAAATTTAGCTAGCCTAAGGAAGGAGGCAAAGGTGAGATGGATTTCACATGAGGCAAAACAAGTCTGGTGATGAAACTGCAAATTTTACTGTTGCTATTGTGTATCTACAATGGAATTCTATATTATGCTTACTGCACTGGCATAACAACTCAAAAGGTATATGTTTTGGGGCATTTGTTATCTTTGCTTTCACTGTTGCATACTTTCTTTTTACTAAAGCTAGAAGAATGCTGGCATCTACTTGCTCAAAATTGGTATTTCTTCCCTCCAAAAGAAAATCCACAATACAAAAAAAAACCTGGACTAATCTGAAAGCTTTTAAGTAGGGTTTTTTTTCCTCTTCTATGCTCTGATCTGACCCACTCAGTTTCAGGATCCTGGGAAGGGTTCAGCAAAAATCATGCCTAGTATAAATTAATGAATTATTTTAATTTGTGTGCTTTTGAATTCTATTTTATGGTGTGTTTGCCTGTCTTTTATCCAGTAATCTACTAGTTTGAACATGTGCTGAAGAAACAAGTTTTTTTTCTATAATCAGAAAAAGAGGATCAAAACCCAAATCACATATTGCTTAGGATAGAGAGCAAATAATGGGATTTTCTTGCGTTCTTTTCAAGTTGTTTTGTAGTAAGAAATATAAAATTGCTAGGGTCATGAAGCTCAGTTGGAATTCTATAGTGCAATGATTAAATACCAAAAGCAAAGCCACACAAACAAAAAAAAAAAAAAAAAAAAGAAATTTGTTCTACCAGTAAATATGGTTACTGGTGTTGAAGTTGTGCATGCAAGCTCTATGTTCAGTAACTCCAGAGAAGATGGCCCTATTTGAATGACTTGCTTTATTTAGTTATTTGTGGTAACAAACAGAATAAAACTGTATTAATGTTGTAGTGTGTTAAGTCCTAATACAAAGTATAGAGAGGCATAATGATTGAAATAGGAACTAGACTGCAGGAAGGGACTTTTCTTCTGGCTGCAAAACAAGTTGGTCCTGACAGCTGCTCTGTCACACAATCAGAGAGAAGTATTCAAGGAGTCACTCATCAAACACTTCCACAAGAACTAATAACTGTAATTCTATTTGATCCTTAAAGACAGTATTTTAATAGGCATTTTTTAGTTTGTAAAAGCATTCCTCAAGCTATAAGAGACTCCAGGAAAGATTTTCCTATTCTTTTATTTTTTCTGGGGGGGAGTGATGTTTTGGTTTGGTTTGTTTGTTGTTTTGGGCATTTTGTTTTTGTTGGTTTTGTTTTTTTTTTTCCAAAGGAAATGCTTTTCCTCTCCTACATTTTCTGTAAAAGGAGACAGGAGATTAATACTATTTTAGTGGGTAGGACTCTGTTATCTTTTCTGATGAGTATTCAATTCTACAAGTTTCCGTGGAGTAAGTCAGAGCATGTTACAGCAGAACTGTTTTGAAACTGGATAGGTGTGGAGAAAAACAGTGTTTAAGATGTAGAATAGGTGCTGCTTATTGGATGTCTACTCTAATAGATGGGAGTGTGCCTTAGCACTTGCTTTCAAGAAAATGAAAGATACTATAATGATGCTCTTTGATATATGGAAATCCTGTTCCAAAGAATTTCTATTTCCCTATTAAAATTCAGCTTGTTTTGTCTGGTGGGCTAAATGCTTCTATTGACTCGGTCTGTTATATTTAAACTGCATAAATGAAAATTGATTTTTACTACAACAATTTTTCCATCTGTGTCAGCATTCTCGTTGGGAGCATGTTCCTAACAGTTGCTCAAAAGCTTAAAATTGTCAAACAAAGCCTCCCAGGTTTGTAAAGATACTTCTTTCACTTGATTGGTTTTTTTTTTTAAATGTTGCTGATTTTTTTTTTCCAGGATAGAAACGGCACTTCTAATCAGAATAATTTCTCAAAATAACTGAGGTACTTAAGCATTTAAAATATAACTATAAAGCCCTCCCTTAAGATTGCTTAACTTTACTGAAGTTGTATTACCAGTAAATGTGTATCTTTACTATTTCAGAAGGTTTTTAAGCTTCTGAAAATAGCTTGTTCATATGGTAAAAGATCTCTCAATAGAAATACAGCCTCTTTCTGTATGTGACTGTAGGATTGTTTCACAGTGCTTGTTTGATTTCCTCCTTCTTGTTTGTCCCCTATGACTAATCACTGAGCAAAGGACAGGAGCAACAACTGCTTCCTCATGCTTCCTGCTGTACAGGTGAGACATATGGATCCCTTAATGCTGCAAAAAGATACTGATCATTAAATTACTACCTGTAATGACTGTTATAGTTGGGTTATGGGTATACTAGAAACTCTAGGGAGAAGAGGGCAACTTTTACATTGAACAAGTGAGCAGCAAAAATAAATCTAACTTCCATCTTATCAATAAAGTTAAGCAGTGGTGAGTCAATAAGAGTGTTTCAATGCACAAAGTAGAGAACTAAGCAAGAATAACAAGTTCCATTCCTTCTTGTATGATCTGTTTCCCTATTGTGAATTTTTAACTGACCATCTTTGCAAGCAGGTTTGAATTTGAATTCAGGAATACTCTTAGACCACAGGTACAAATATTTAAAGTTGTCCTTCCCACAGTCAAATTAATTAACAGTGCAATTTGCATCTAATATACACTTGAGTTGCTAGGGTAGAAGAATATGCAAGTTGTACCCATGGTCTAAAAATTTGTGCTCTTCTACCTATCTTACTGAAGTAGTACTACATAGAAACATGTTCTTGCTAGATACTTATCAGGTATTAAAATGTCTGGGAGTTGATAGAATTTTCAGAATTGACTGTGGTAATACTCTAGAAAGAGTATTGTGTGACAGAGTTGCCTTCCAAAGCACATTTAGTCATGTGTTGCCTCTGCTCGAGGGTTACTTGCATATTGAGTGACAACTGAAACTTTGAGGTAACTTGCTATTTTATGGAAATTCTAAAAGAGGTTAATGGATAAAGCCCTCTGTGTTCAGTGGTTACAGCTGTAATTAAACAGCTCATGTGAGTGCCAGTTGTAACATCAGAAGCCCCCTTGGTCACTACCTTCAGTACTGTACTCTAGTAGTTTGGATGCATATCCGCTGGCAGAAAGCTAGCTACAGTAAATTCAAACCATTGGTGCCTAAAGTCATGTGCAAGCTCAAAAATACTTTCTAACCAGCTATTCTTTCAATAGGTCCAAGCCAGTGTTCTTAGGAAAAACCTGATTAAATTACCACTGTTCAAACATATGCGATTTCTAAGAATCCGTTTTGCAAGTTGGCATTCTACTGCATGCTGAAATGGAGCCCTGGAATAACAGGCTCCCTGGTCTTCTAGAAAGCTACTGTAGAAAGCATAATACTCATAAAGGTATTTGAAATAGGCAGTATCAACATATGAACACCTACAGAAGGCTTCTAGTGCAAAAAGCCAATAACATTTATTAATTTGAATGCAGCAGGGTTTTTTTCTGATTTTTATGTGGAATAAGGTACCTTGCCTGGATGTTAGCTTTAAAGCAGCAGCGTATTTGGGTATGGTGGGTTTTTTTAATTATCTACGTGTGTGTGTATGTGAATATATATACATATTATATATATATATATGTATAAATGTGTATGACTGTGTGTTTCTCTTTGTATGTATATGTATTGATATTTAAGATCTCTAAAGGTACCTGGCACATGATATTGAGTATGGAAGATTTTAGTTTAGTGAACTCAGATGACCAAAAATCACATTATGAAGTTAGACAGTTATTTTGTGAGTAAACTGCATAATGCTGAATTCTGGCAAGTTTCAAAACAGAGTTGTTAAAGGTATGAGTAACAACAGGAAAAACCTGACTGTTTTACAACATTACATATATGAGAAGAGAACATAACTGAGAATTACTCAGCTAATAAATGGAGATTAATCTCCTGAAAGGTAATCACCTCTCATCATAACTTAGGAAGTTGCTATTCAAGGCATTTAGGTACCTCTAGGGATGTCTTAGCAATGGTGTCTTATAGCTAAGCACACGTCTCAGTTTGCTGGAGTCTAGATTAGCCAATTGTTTCTTATTTTTGGTAATTAATACTTAAGATGTATTTGAGATGCTTTGAGAACACTGCAGAAACTGCAGCTAGCTTGCTGATAGTAAGTATGCTTTTAGCTTCTAACTTTAGATAGCTTTTGTTTCTTATCCAGGAAAATTACTTCAGATTTGTAGTCTAAATAAAAAGCTTAGTTCTGGGTTTTTTTCCTCTGCTCACTGATATAACCTGACTGACATTAGTCCAAATGAAGAGATGTAAGTAGGTGTAACACTCATTAGTCAGTGTCTTAATTTAATGGCAAGGTCATATCACTAGTACCTTTAGAAAACTTAAAAAGAAACGACAATGAAATATATATGTGTTCTTGCAGTCCTTCTTCAAAGCCAGATTGTTCAGACAAAATAGTTAACTCCAAGAAATAATAACACATGGGACCAAATAAGGATAAGAACAGTTTGTTTGATTTGTTCAGTTTTTAACAGTACATGATTAGCTAGCAATCAGAGAACTGTATAGAGAGGATCAATGTCAGCAGTACAGCAGACAAGCCAATAGCCAGACATTTACAAAATGTTAAGAAATGACCACAAATTTATGGAAACTCTTCCCTATCAAATCCCCCAAAGCCTAAATGACCTTGACACATTCACACAGTCACATGCACTTCACCCATGCCTCACAGGACACGTGGGTTACAACTAGATCCCATCTCTTGGCACTGTAGGGTACCCTGCTTGCACACACCTGCGTTGGAGATGTGGGTGCTTTAGCTTTATGTGTACCCATGCAGCCCACTCCTTGCAGCTTGCTAGTGCGCACACCAATGACAAAGCCCCTCAGGACGCCAAGTGCCACCCCAGCCCCCACAGGTGTGCATCCCTGCATACTCTGCCCTATACTGTTAAACTAGGAGCTGGTGCAGACTCCTCATGGTATCCAATGGGGAGGCTACTCTGTCCAGTCTGGGCAAAGGCCATTATGTCCCTGGGAGACTGCTGGCAGCACCAGCAGTTGGTTGGTTGGTTTTGCTGGGTTTTTTTGACAAGTATCCTCTCAAGCAGCTTTGAGTATTCCACTCATACACTGTTTACACTCACATTCCCATTTCATCAGATATTGCTACCCAGGCTGTTTTATCAAGGGAAAGCCATTGGCATACCTCCATGAAAGTGTAGTGCTTCTAGTTTGTAAGTCACCACAACATCGTCACAAGAGCAGCCTGAACTCATGTCACTTACAGGTCCAATCTGTCTTAGTGAAATATCGAGGTTTGATGACAAAGGACCCTTCAGATCTCTGCAGACAGCATACATGACAGTATGATACTGTACATCCTGTATTCAAGCTATACATGTATGTGTGAGTTTTTTGTGTAGTTAACCACATTCAAATTCTGTTCTTCGAGGCCTTCTAAATAATATTTGATTGTGGCTTGTACCAACACAGTATGAGCTGAGGTTTAGTGCGTAGTTATTTCCACAGGTTGATATCAAAAATACACTAATAATTTTTAAGGTCATCTTTTGGATGTGTTAGAAGTAAGGAAAATAACACTTAGAAGCAGCTACGTCTTCAGTTGTTGAAAGAGTGAATGCTTGGGGATTTGCTTTCTACAGTTAACATAATGCATAAATTTTTATTTATTTTTTTTTTCTCAGTACTGGTAGTACACACGTTCTGTTTCTTCCCTGTGCTTTATGACTGCTAAGATTAAGAGCCTATGTAGTCTCAAATTCAGCTGGGTTTTATTTCTGTTCAAGATCTCTGAATTCATTTTACCAGAATAATGTGAAGCAAACATAATGAAGAGGTTCAGGTTATTCCCAAAGACTGGTCTGTGGAAAATTTGTAAATGTAACATATCTCTTGCCCTGCTTATACGTCTTCTGTACAGATACTGTGTGAAAAGCAAATTTGACATGTATTTTGAGATGTGTGGGTCTTTGCTGTCTTGAAACAATATAATCTTCTGCACTATGGCCAGCACTTAGTGGAAATGTGTGTGCATGTCAGATGTCTGATGGGAGTGTACTACTGTAACTTTTTGAGTTCTAATTTATCTGGCTAGCAGAACAGTGGCTGTCATACACCCTAACCTCCAACACAAGCCTAAGGCTTTGCGCATATATCTCCTATTTCAGCTGCCTAAACATTTTGTAAAACCTAGCCAAAGGGTGAAATTATATAATGCAGCTTGAGCTGAGCTCATGCCCCAAATATGTTGAAAGGAGGAAGTTTTCGTTCCTATTCTTTCAACTGTTTCTGTTTGTCTTTCCTGCAGTAAGTTAGGTCAGTTCTGTCAATCTGTTGGAGAGCTCTTTGTTTTTTCATGGTTTGTGGATTTCTTGCATCTGGGTTGTTTGGGGGGGGAGGGGGGTGTTGGTAGATGTGTTTGTCATTTTTCTGTGTAGTGAGAGTTTTTTGGAGGGTTTGTTTGTCTGTTTATTTGTTTGGGGTTTGTTTCAAGTGGGTGGTTTGGGTTTTTTGGTTTTCAGGGGTTTTTTTGTGATTTAACTTATCTGGTACAATTGAAAGGATCAAATGAATGCCAGTGGAAAGGGGAGGAGGGAGCATGGGACGGCTTTACTTTTAAAGCTGTGAGTAGCATCAGCTTCACCTCATGTTCTCTGAGTAAAAGGCAGATTTGTATATCCATACAGAACCCCCAGCAATGAAATCTCAATCCTGAACTGAGGACACCATCTTCTGCTGTAGTATAACAGTGTCTGAGCAATAAACATTTTATATTACTGAGCACTAGAAAACCAGAATATAAATAAAGGAAAAATAACCCATCATGGAGTGTGCCTCTCGGCATCCCTTTGCACTGATGTACTTTCATGCTATTGGATTCATCTTACAGAACTGTGATTTTGCACAATAGTTGCTCTAATGTGCCTCTGGGCTACACTGTAATAAATAATTACAACCATAATAACACAAACCAGAAACAGCAGCTTTCATTCTTTTGCTTTAGAAATGAATCTGCCTGTGAAACAGTTTTCTTCGATATTCATCACTTGAAAACATTTTGCTTGCTCTTACTCTAGCCTCATACTTTCTTATTTCAAGTTCGTGTTCAAATAGTTTCTATAGCTACATAAATGTTTTCTTCATTCTTGTAACTTGATTTTAGTGAACAAAGAACCAGAGTCATTTTTATGTATGTGAGAATGTGAAATTTCAAGGACAGACCATTTGATCAATAATTAAGATGCAAAATAAAGTGATGTGAAGTCCTTCTTTTGGTGTGATCTCCTTAATATATTACTCAGTTTATTGTGGTGCATGTGAAAGTTTAAGAAGCATTGGCATTCTAATGTTGTTCTAGGCTTACTGAAGGATCAAGAGTGATATGATCAATCACGGTCACCGAGTTTAGTCATGAAAGCGAAGTGCACAGAAGGTGGAACTGGTATTAGATTGCCTTAGAAGAACATAAAGACTTTGAGCATGAATAAATAAAGCTAGGAAACCCAGAGCTTTGCTGGACTTGAAACTACGGAGCAATGTGTAAGGTATTAAGAGTTTCTGTAGCTTGCTCAGCAGCAAAAGGAAGTGTAAGGCAAATGAGGTACTGCTGTTCAGTGGTGCAGGTGAGGCAGTGATGAAGAACAGAGAAGACTAAGGGACTGAAAGACCTCCCACCACTTGATTTCCCTCCCCTCTCCTCCATCCCACATCCTCCAGCCTTTGCTGAACAGGTATGACCCCAGGTCTCTTGGGCCCCTTACACTACTAGTAGAAGATGAGCTGAAGCTATTCCTCTACTGTGGAGGAAGTCAGGGAGAAACTATTCCTACTGTATATACACAAGTGCATGGGACTGGATGGCATGTTTCCAAGGTGTGGAGGAAGATGGGCAATGTTGTTAGAGGGAATTTTTTTATTATCTTTTATAATAAAATATTATACTTTTTATAAACTTTTATAAAGGTCATGTTGATAGTCAGGAAGTTTGACTGTAAAAATACAGATGTCACACATGCCTTCAAAAAGGGCAAGGAGGACTCAAGAAACCACAAGCTAGTCAGCCTGACCTTAATGTCTAGGTAGAGTATGAAGCAATTTGCCCAGAAGCCATTTGCAGCCACCTGAAGGACATGATGATTATTGCAAAAGTCAGCATGGGTTTTCCAAGAAGAAATTATGTCTGACCACACTGATAGCCTTCTGTGATGAAATGTCTGGCTAAATGGAACAAGAGATCACAGGAGATGCTGTAAACCTTATTTTTAGTGAGGCTTTTTACTTTGTTCCTCATGGTATTCTGATATCCAAGTTGATTAGTTGTGCACTGGATAAGTGGATAATAAGATGCATGGTTGGATCATTGGGCTCAGAGGGTTGTAAGCAGCAATGCAAAATCAGAGTGTTGGCCCATTAAAAGTGGTGATTATCAGAAATAATTGTGAGGTCCATTATCATTGCTAATGACCTGGGTGATGCACTCTCAGCAAGTTCAAATACTGGAAGGAACAGCTGATTTGTTAAAGGATAGGGCTGCTACTAAGAGGGACCTCAACAGTTTGGAGAAATGTATGAGCAGGACCCTCATCAAGTTCAGTAAAGATAAATGCAGATGCCAAGTCCAGCATCTGGGATGTGCTAACCCTCTGTAACAGCACAGTCTAGCTCAGATTCTAGCTCTAATGACCCTCATGGACAACAAAATGAGATAAGCCAGCATTATGCCCTTACAGCAAAAGCAGCCAATATAAACTGGACTATATAAGAAAAAGTGTAGCTCGCAGGAAAGTAGGAAAGTAAACTCTTTCTATTCAATCCTTGTGAGAGCACAAGTACTGTGCCAGGTTTTGGGATCCGCAGTATGACAAAGAAGTTGACATACCTGTATGTCCAGTTGAGGACTTCTCAGCCACTTAGGGACCTGGAAGCAGCTGAGGAAAATGGGTTTGTTTAGACTTAAGATAAAAGAAGTTCTTGCTGTTATCTGTAACTACCTAATGGGAGAGTATGCAGAAGACAGAGCAAGATTATTCTTGAAGATACAGAGTCATAAGACAAGAGGCAATGAATGCTATTTGGAATGTAGAAAACTCTGATTAGTTATAAAGAAAAGTTTTTTTCGCAACAGGACTCCTTAAATGTTGGAACAGCTTGCCCAGAGAGCTTGTGGAATCTCCATCCTTCGGAGATATGCAAAACTTGACTGGACAAGTGCACTGGGTCTGGCTGAGGGAGTAAATTTTCCCCGCAGCAGCCCTCATGGTGCTGTGCTTTGTATTGGTAGCTAGAAAGGTGTTGATAACACACCAGTGTTCTGGCTACTGCTGAGCAGTGCTTGCACAACATCAAGGCTATCTCTCAAACATTCCCCCCAGCACTAGTAGGCTGGGGGTGGGCAAGATCTTGGGAGGGGGCATATCTAGGACAGCTGTGTCAAACTGACCAAAGGGACATTCCATACCATATGATGTCTGCTCACCAATAAAAGCTAAGAGAAACAAGGAGGAGGGAGGGAGCTCTTCCAGAGCAACCTCTACATGTACTGAATCCCTGCTTCCTGAGAAGTCCTGCTGATGAGGGGAGTGATAGAACAGCTTGGTGGGCACCTGGTGTCCAGCCAAGGTCAGCTTACCACAACAGATCCCTAAGTAATCTGATCTAATTGGACCAACATTAAGTACAGATGACCTTCAGAGGCATAACCTGAGCTACACAGGATCATAGGCCCATGTAAGGCAGCTTTGAAGTTCCACTTAGAAAAATTTTGAGAAAATGCTTTGGTTACATAATCAGCAGCTATGTTCCTGTAGATCATGTTGGAAACCAATGTACTTAAATGAATTTATGCTGATGTCCATACATCTTGTATTACTAATTTTCTCTCAGTTGGGATAGGTCTCGTTTATTATTCTGTGCTAAATATATTTTTGAAGAGGGCATTGAGAAGAGCACATTCTTTCTGTGCTTGACAAGTTTAAATTCACAGAATCACATCAAGCTTTGGAAATTTCTTAATTGTTGTAATTTGTGCCTCTTTTAAGTAAGTTACCTTTAACATTCATGATCCCTTCACACATAAATTCAGTGCAGCAATACTATTTCTATCTCTTGTCCTGTTGTTTTGAGTAGCGTTTTTAAATCTCTTCAGAAGTATGCTTCACAACTTAGGTGTCAGAAGGTGCTGCTATAAGCTATCCATCAACAAGTTCCTATGTAGCTCAAGCACCTATAGTTTTCCCATCTCAGGTCTGTTCAAGTCTTATATTCCCATCTGCTTGATACCATTATTTCTATTACAACTTTGTAATAAGAGAAAACCAATTTCTGTTCTTGATTCTCAAGATAGGATTGTGACCACATCTTCCCACTCCCATCAAAGAACTGTAAGCATAAAGCTATAGGATTTATGGGGGTGCAAGGAGAGAAGTAAACCTCTATGAATAGGAACAGAATGCAGAACCTGCTCTGTTCTGTATTCATTAATCTTCCAGAAAATTCAATTTGTAATTAGGGCAATCCATTCTTGTCTTTCTAAACAAGCAAGATGCCATAGTCTAATAGAAACCTCAAAAAATAAGAGCTGTGGTTAAGAATAGGTTTAGGTATATTGAAGCAGCATTGGTAGGTATACCACAGAGACATGCTGTGCCTAATCCTTGCTGAACCCAACAGAACTTTACTGGGACACTCACCATCACCTCTGTAATCTTCTATGAGCAGGGAAAGAATCTCCTCCAACTGCAGCTCAAAAGCTGCTCTGAGTTGTTCTAACACCATAACAAACTCAAAGGATGTCAAGTGAGTGGCACTGCATATTTGTAGGTAAGCTTTATATTTTTTGGTATTTGTCACTTTGTAGCATTTCCCTGTGTCCCCTGCAGTGTTGATCATGCTGTATTCTGACCTGGAGAAATAGTAGGAAGGTACACTTGTTCTAAGAAAGGTAATAAATTGTCACTTGTTGCATAGACTGATCTGAGAAAAAGTATGTTCCCTTTTAATTATATACACAAAAAACTTAAGTCTCTGGCAACTCTGCAGACTTTTGTATTTCATTTTTTGTGTAGTTTACTGAGATTTTTTAAAAAAATCTTGAAGATCTGCATTTTAATTATGTCTCATATGCTTTAATTTTTAATTATGAAGTCCTTTGGCAAATCTTGTTACATAAGCTGTCACATTTCTGAAACTCTTGGAATATCCTGAGCACTGCTCCACTGCTAGAATTTAGGACAAGTGTGTCTATGTATATGGAGTTCTAATATCTGCTTTGCTGAATACAGTAAGTGGCTTGTTGAAGTTACTTCAAAACAGCAGGTTTGCTGTTATGGACAAGTAAGTGATTTATTTTCTCAAACCTGTTTTGTTAAACACAGTTTAACTGGAGCAACATAAAACCAAATTCCTAGAAACTTTCCTCAAAAATATAATGTTTTATGTATCGTGATGTGCATAATTTTTTCTTACAACTAGAAAAAGGTCATATAGATCCAGTGATACTAATTCTGGTAAAATCAATCTTAAATGAGAATAAAAATTAAATACTACATTAGAAAAGATAAGTCTTACTGATTTCCAAGGTGGTAGTTCATCGTATTCATCTTGATGTTTTCTCTCTTACACTCTTATTAGAGAGTTTTAGGAAGGCATATAGCAGGGCCTGCATCCAAAATTTGGACAAAAAAAACATCCTAATGCAGATGGAACTGTTTTTCTAATTATTCAGTTTTGCCAAGTGGTCTATAAAAGATCAACTCCAGTCATAGGTTTCGTGACAAGTGGGAAAATAAATTGTTCAAGATAAGATGCAAATTAGGGACAAAGTTCAGCTGACTACCAGAATATATAATTAAATTTTGATATGTTACAGAGTCAGACAGTCTTACTTGATTTAAATTTTGTAAACTTAAAATGTTTGGAAAAATGATAGGGGAGAGGTGTATGAAAGCTCTTAATTCTTGAGATATTTAAATTTCACCTTGAAAAATAAATACAAAGCAAGTTAGGAAAACACCTTTCTTGAATACAATTTTAAATTACAATAGTGTACTGGTGAACTTGTGATTACATTTGTTGTATAGATCAGCTGGAGTGTCCATAAATGCACCACTGATAGTCTGAGGGACAAAGATTCTAACATATGAGCTACTGCAAAATACAAAATATACTGCATAACACACTGCTAATGAGCAAAACACCCTGAATAATGACGACAAAAAAAAACCCCAGACTAAACCCCAAACCATGAAACAAGCAGTAAGGCTTCTTGAAAAGCAGTTCCAGCACAAGAGGATTTGAAGGCTTGAATATAGCGTGTAAGCAAAGAATGGGGCTAAGGGTGTGCGACTGACACTTTGCAACACTTCAAGGGCTGTGCCACGTAACTGGTACCGAAGGTCGACATTCCTAGAGTAGCTCATCATTATAGTTGTTAGGAATCTAATTTTGATCATTCCTTGGCTATGTGTTTGTATGTATGCCTGCTTACTCCCCATTTGATACTGCAGAGATATAATTACATATTTGTCTGCATGCATGTAAAACTCCTACCACTATGTTGATTAATGAATGTAAAGTCAGCTTTTTTCAAAGCTACGGATCCACTGTGATTCAGCATCTGTAGATGCCAGGCTAATGGTAAACATGTATGTAGAACAGATTTAAGCATTCGATGTTAGAGAATACTGGCCAAGCAGTATCAGATCTGGATCAGCAGACAGAGAGCAGTTATACTGTGCTGTTTGGTATAGTTTATTCCAACTAAAGTTAAACTTGCCCTTAAGCACTTGATTCTCCCTTTAGTTTAAGGCTTGACTGTTTTATGCTTTCCTGCTCCCTGGCACAACATTTGATGGAAAAAGCAGTGTTTTTATCTCAAATAACACAGACACCCAAGAGCTGGCCCTGAGCAAGTTGACTTGCTTACACAAAGCAGTGTGGTGATGTGCAGAGGTGCTAGTGAGAGTCTTGACAGCATTGTAGCTCTTTCATCAGTTATAGCATTGCCTTTAGTCCTGTTTGCACAGCAACACTACTTTTCTTATTTGTATCTCAGCTCAGAACAGCATTGCACAGTTTAGATGTAAATGATTCCTTTTCATTTCAGCTGAGGGGATCTTAAGACCAAACAATATGATCTTATTTCAAGTTTTCAAGAAACAAAGTAGGAAGGAGAGAGGTAGAGGCAGAAGGTTGGTTTGCTGCAAAAGGCAAATAGATGACCAAGGTATTATAATGGCTAGAAAATAGCATATGACTCCATCTGTAATTTGGAGACTTCCTTGAAATCTTAAAGCTGCTTTCAGACAAAGTCTGGAATGTCAGTATCAGGCATGGATTCAGCTGGGAACACATCAGATAACCACAAATGTGCTTCATATATGATTTATATGCATGCAGCCAGTCCAGCCTCTCCAGAGTGTGAGGCTTAAGGTGTAGCACAATTCACTACTGTGTTACCTACAGATCCTATATATTCCAAGTTATCTGTCAATGCAATGCAGTCAGTCTCTGCACAGACTTACAGGCTGATGCATTTACTTTAGCATATTCTATGTGATTCCTCTATGTGCAGGGTGTCTTGGGCAGCAATAGACTGTGCTCAAGGCAGTATGACATAAATTAGATTAAAACATTTAATGATATGTCTTAGAATAATAGGATTTGCAGGACTGGGTAGCCACAAATCTAGTTTTGAAAACTGGACGTATGCCAATGGAGCTGCATCACTGATGGTCTCTGAGGATTTGACCCTATTAGCGTAAGCAATTTAATAAATTTTGTTTTGGTGTCTGTAAGTGAATATACATATTCTTTAAAGGGACATGAGATAAATGTGTTTTTTAAAGAATTGTTTAAACATCTGTGATTCCAAGTTATGTCACTCAGCTCTGTGGAAGCACAGCCAAGCTAATACTCCATATTAAAAAAGTAACTGGAAAATATAAGGATCATAGGATGATTCAAGTTGGAAGGGACTTCAGGAGAGCTATAGTCCAACCTCCTGCTCAAAGTAGGGTCAGCTATGAGGTCAGATCAAGTATATCAGAATTTAATCCAATTGGTTCTTGAAAAACCCCAAGGATGGAGACTGCACAACCTCTCTGGGTAGCCTGTTCCAATGCTTGACTATCCTCAAGGAGGAAACTTTGTCCTTACATCCAGTCTGAACCTCTTGTGTATCAACTTAGGCTTGTTGTGTCTCATCCTTTTTCAATGCACCTTTGAACAACCTGGCTCATGGTAACATTCTCATAAGTACCTGGAGGCTGCTATTAGGTTGCCCCAGAGCTGTGCCTTCTCCAGCTCCCTCATCCTCTCCTCACAGAACAAGTACTCCAGCTCTGGATTAGCTGTGCTAAAACCAGCCTACTTTGTCAGTGTCTTTCTTCTACAGGAGAGCTCTAAACTGGGCATGGGACTCTAGATATGGTGCTGAGAAGGGCATAATCACTCCTGTGAATCTTCTGGTTGTGCTTCTGTTAATACAGCCCAAGATACTATCAACTTTCTTTGCTGCCAGGGCACACTGCTTGCATTCAACAGTACTGCCAGGGTATTTTCAGTAGAGCTGCTCCTCTGACAGTCAGGTCCCAGCCCATTTCATTGTAGGGAGCTCTTCCTTTCCAAGCACAGGACTCATCATTTGTTCTCACTGACGAACAAATACACACCTATAGTTTACAATCACAATAAAATCATGCATTCAACTTTGCTGAAGTTCCTGTTACTCATTCCTTCATCCTGTCTACTCTGAATTCCCATCCTGCCTTCAAACACATCAACTGATCCAGTAATTTGATGTCAACTGCAAACTTGATGAGAGTGCACTCCATTCACTACCTCTGGGTCATTGGTAAAGCTGTTAGACCAGACAGGTCCTAGGATAAATCCATCCACTTGTCACTGGCCTCCAGGTAGGGAAAGGCCCATTAATTATCACCCTCTGAGTTCTATCAGATTTGGGGTTTTTTTTAATCCAGTTAGATTATTTTTATTCATCCATTCGGACTGTCATGTTCTAACTGGGATGTAAGAATAACGCAGGAGACAGTGTTGAAAGCCTTGATTAAAATCAAGGTAAATTACTTCCACTGGTGTAACTTCATCCATAAAGCCATTTGTTTTATCACAGGAGGCAAAAAAATATCTTAAGAATGGTTTAGACCTGGTTGATACTGACTCTTTCCAAGCACTTTGTCCTTCATGTGCCTAGAATTGTCTTTCAGGAGGACTCCTTGATTTTTCCCAGCCATCGAAATTGAGCTGATTGGCCTGTAGTTCTCCAAAGCTGACATATTGGCCTTTTTGAAGAATACAGCAGTTGCCTTTCTCCAATTCTCAGATCTCCATGACCTATCAAAGAAAACAGACAGCAGCTGTTCAAGGATATCAATCACCTCTCTCAGCACCCTTGGATGCAGGCTGTCTGATCACATGGGTTTGCACGGGTTGTCTGAAGTAAACTCTGACTTTATCGTCATTGAATGCTGGCTGTTCTGTCTGGATCCTTTCACTGAGCATGGGTACCTGGGAGATAATCTCAGCAAAGACTGAGGCAAAGGTGGCATTGAGCACCTCATCCTTACACGACTTCTGTGTTTAGCTAGGCTTAGAGTTAGTAAGAACTTCATCCATTTCCTCACCCTGGTGAACTGTAGCAGACTCACACCACTGTGTCTCACCTATTGCAACAACCTACTTGTGTATATGAGTTATCCCACCATAGCTCAGTAATTTGAATGATGTCATAGTTCTGTAACCACATGCAGAGCTACGGTCCCTGCTATTTGTTTCCCAGGCTGTGTGGATTTCTGTGCATATAATGTGCTTGAGGTGGCCCCACTTTCACCCTGTTCTATTATTCTGGAAGTCTCTCTTGTAGCTGCTACCTTACACGCTTCGCTGCCCATCCCTGCCCAGCACTTCCTTACTTGACTGTGGGTTGTAATTTCCCTGCACAGACATTCCTGGGTTAGAGATCTACTCACCCAGTTGGCCAGCCTACTGGCAAAGCTGCTCTTGCCAGCTTTGTCTTCAGCCCTCAGAAAGAGGGTCTTGTGGTCTAAAAGCAAAATCGCTGTTGAAAGCATCAGTTACGTAAGCCCCTAATCAATTTCTTAAAATAACTGGGACTGTATAGTATAGTTTGCAAAGTTTTCTGACAAAGTAGCCATTGAATAATAGCTGCGACAATATCATCATCCAAACCAGAAAGAACACTAAAAATAACGGAATTCTCACCTATCTCAATAAATTATGTGCTGACTTATTGCAGCTGAGGATTTGACCAACAAATCTCCATGCCACTCCTGTTAGATTTGAAAATATATGCTTTAAAAATCTCCAAATAGCATGTCTATATGCATTTTTGGATGCAATAGGTATTGGAAGCTATTATAATTTCTCAGGACAGGTTTTAAATCTCACTGCACTTTCTCTTTGAACTAAATTGCTGCTGCTATTGGGTCACTATATTTCTCTTTTGTGGTTTGGGGAGGTGGAGCAAAGGGAGACCTGAGATACTGCTGTCATGTATATCCAACCCTTGCTGTGTTAATCCAACACCGACTGCTGCTTTTTCTCCCCAGGAAGCACTTTTTAAAGTCTTTAAGTGTTATTGAGAGCAAGAGGGTAAATGTTCTGTAATGACTTTAAGGTCAGCAAGCAAAAGAAGTTGTTTCTGGAAAAGTTTGAGGGGAAAAAAAGCCTAACAAAAATCTGTCAAAGGAAGAGTGCTTTCCTTTGCCTGTTGGAGAAAATTATATTTTTCCAATGTGATGGGGTACCAGTGGTATATATCACCAAACAATAAAATAATACACACATAGAATTTACAATTAGATTAAAATCATGCATTTAAGCAGACCCTTTGAGGCTCTGAAATACTAAAGTAGTTTTAAGAGACTTCTTTTTGAAAAAAGAATGGTTTGAGAGACTACATTTCTAGCATTCAAACCAAGGCTATTTGAGAGTTCACTAGAATCTAGTACATCTAGCAAGGAAGATAATTTATTGGAAAACATTTAAAATACTGGCTTATTTTCCTTCCTTTTAATTTGAGTATACTGGGACAAGTTCTGTTCAGATTTGTCCCTGTGCAGATTATTTCCAGTTACATGGGTAAATTGAGAGAAGAATTTGAGCAGTTATTCTTCAGCGTGTGTATTCTGCTGTAGTGATCCAGAGGCAAGATTTTATTTCTATGGCTGAGAGATGGTGCAGCTTTCTTTTGAGCAGGGCATAAAAACTCATAACTTTTTACTTCTTATATTAACAGCCTTTTCCTTTTAAAAGATTTCAGTAAGAATTTGATCTATTCACAAATGAGTAGCAGGTAGATTCAAGGATTACAAATAAAGGTCTTTAGGCATATCCAATTCCTTTTACTTTTTCCACAGCTGTAGTGTGAAAGCAAAGGATAGAAGCTGAAAGAGTCTGCAGAGACTGCTATGTTTCTGTTGCTCAGAGGCAGAGGTCTCCCATTGAGGCATGGTATCTGATTCTAGCTTTTTCTACAGTAACTGATACTCTTACAAAGGTGGTAATACATCTTTGGAACTGGAGCACATCTCCTCCGTGTCAGACTATACACTTTAAGTTGCTCAGGTTTTAAGAGTTAAAATAGGTTCTTCTGTCTAATTTTCTGCAGAATGTACTGCAGGCCAGAGCCCTGCACTGTGCATTGCAAACAAACCTTCTATCAAGCCGTATGAAGATACAGGAACTAGTTCTAAATTATTTGAGTAAGGTACCAGTCACATATCAGATAACTCGGTTAACATCTCTGTGCAGTGTTGCTTTGTAGCAATATCCTTTGAGGGAGAAGGGATTCTGCTCATTTCCATGATGAAAAAACATCCAGAACTTGTCTCTCAAGAGATATTGCAGATTTGGGACTTAACAACATTACTGATGACAGTACAAGAAACTTCAAACCCTGAGAGAGTTGGGGGGAAAAAGCCTTCTTCTTTTCATCCTTAAGTTAAACTCCAGTAGTAGTTTTCGTGTGGCACTTGTGGTAACTGTTTGGAATGTTTTGGAAATGTTTGTACGTTTTGGGAAACCAGTAAAGAGCAGGAATAAGGTCATATTTCTCTCCTTTCGAGAGCTAAGTATTAATTTACTTTGGTCACTTAAATAATTGCAATTCCTTCTTTATATCCTTCCAGCTATACAGTCATTTAAGCCTAATCACATTCTCCAGTTTCTCAAGTTTGACCAAAACGCACTTTGCTTAAAGCTGATGTGAGTTTGTGTGAAAGCTAACTTTTTATTTGTTTATTTTCAGGTTAAGGTCTTTAACTCATGCTGCAGCATGGGGTGTAGAGAATAGTTTATTTTGTAAGCCACATCTGGAGTTTGAAGAGGTTGCAGTACCATTGCTGCCAAAGGATGATTTTCAGATAGATGAGGAACTCCTCCACTATTCTGAATAATCCACAAAAGAATATTAGTGTAAAAGAAACTAATGTATATTCACACTTTAATCTTGTGTTTTCCTTTCATGTTGCAGCATGATTTTTAGAAACTGCTGCATGTCTCCAAGTTCTTTAAACCAAAACAATACTTATATTCAGTGATATATCTGTTATGCACATTAGCTTCATGAGTGTCAATCTAGTTATTAAATTTAATTTTATAGACAGAAAGTATGAAATGAAATTTTTAGTATAATGCAGATTAACCTGCAATGATCCTAATGTCTTCAAAATGAATTCCTATTAATACACAATTGCTTTCTCCAATGGAATGTGAAGGTGAAGAAACAACACTGTTATTAAATTTCTTTGGAAAAAAAAAAAATTGTATCTTTTCCTTGTTATAAGAGCATATAGCAGAAATTCTAATTACATCACTGATGCTAAAAGTTGTAGCTACTATCTTCTGTTTCATACATGTGTTCAGAAGGTATAAAGTTTGAAACTACACTAACTCTTGGAAACTTGTTAGCAAATGCTTTTGGTTTGTTCAGCCACACAATTTTGTCTCTACAATTAATAGTGCACTGCAAGATAAATGCCTGTCATTGATTTCAGCAGGAGTTAAACACCTCGCTCACTTTAAAAACCGTGTAATGGGCTGTTCGTATGTCCAAATAAACCCAGTAACAGTCTGTTCTAGTGCATATAACCTACATACTTCTGTGAGTCCACCTATGTGTTTCCTGAGACACAGAATTTTGGAGGTTAATTGGTAAGACTATTGAAATCTGGAGAAGAGAAAAATCTATCTTCTTTTTCCCACTGAAAGTTTTCTCAGCAGGAAACAATACCTAAAACATTGAGTATCAATAAGAACTTCCTGAAGCAAAGCTTTTTACTGTGTTGGTTAATAAAACAGTGGTGTTGAGGGCTGGGGTTTTTTGGTGGGTTTTTCTGTTTGCTTGTGTGTGTTCAGTTTGGGGATTTTCAGAGAGAGAGAGACTTTCAGTATTTCGCTTCCAGTAGTTGTTACTGTGTCTATTTTGGTAATAGAGCAGGAGAAACAAACAGATAAGTCTTTTATTTATGTTATTCTTAACATATGTCATTCATAAAAAGTATCGATCTAGAAATCTTCTTATTTACTTTATTCTTTATGTGAACCAGATTCATGGGGTGCATCCCAAAAATCAGTCTCCTCTGACAATAAGTTGAGGAGGTTGATGCACTGTGAGAAAGCATGCCATCGTTCATGCATCTTGAACCTATTGCTTGGTAATTTCATGATGCTTCGTAGCCCATTTATTAAGGGAAACTGATAGTTTTCTCCACTTCCCCTCATATCATTCATGACTATATGTGGACCACTGTCAAATCTCTCAGTTCACTTCTCTAGGCTGAAGAGTCCTATCTTATTTATTCTATAACGCTGTTCATTCTACTCTGCATCTCTTCTAGTATTTATATAATTTTTAATATAGAGGAGTGGACGTCAGAAATGTGCAAATATTTGTGATGCACCTGCATCTTGATTTAAGCAGCATGATGTCTTCTGTTTGATAATCCTTCCTTAATTCTAAGCCTTCATTCTGTGGCGGGCTTTTTTCTGAGTGTCACTGCACAGTAAACTTCTGGAAGCTTCAGATCCCATCACTTGGTAAGGAAAGTCAAGATGTATTATCTCTGAGTGTTGCTAAATTTATTTCATCTGAAGTCATTCAATATAGAAAAATTATTCTGTAGCTCTCAGAAGTGACCTTCTCAGTCCATAACTAACCAAATTCTCACCTATCTTTATTTCTTTCTGAATGCTTATTTTGACTAGCTGAGTTTTCTTTGGAATTGAAAAGTGGTATTTAACTTTTATATTAATATGAAATAATATATCATCTAGTGGATACATTATAGCACCTCATAGGAGTTATAGTTTGAATGCCTTGTTCATCAGGTAGCACTTTTACATCATTTTCCTCGATCAAATCTATGCCTTCCTAAATGAGCACATCACACTAGCTATCATTAATTAACCATTATTATTGTACTGATGACACATAAACACAACCAGAATATTCAACAGGGGCATCCAAACTGATTGGATATAAGATTAATTTACCAGGGCAAAAGATGATTCCTTATTTCGTGTACATATGAAACACTGTTAACTGTACTTCAGAGGGACCTTGGGCATTTGTACATTTTCCTTTCATATCTACATAAGGCACAGATTAGAGCAAGAAGAAGTGCACTGTTTGTTATTATAGGGTTGTACCTAGCATGTGGTTTGTTCTTTATCGCACACAGCAGCTTTTCAATCCTCTCTGGAATTCAGGATATATTTTTTTATCATCACAGCACCAGATTATTCTAAATTCAAGGCATACTTCTTGTTCTACCACCTATAAGGACCCTTTTAATATTCAAACCCATATTTAGTGTTATGTGTGAGGGAGTCTACCATGATTTCATGCTCCTAAAGATAAGGGTGGCAACACGACGCCTGCAAGTATGCTCAGAGGACAGACTGAAAAAGAATATGAAATTACCTATTGTTCCAGGGCTCTTTTCTTCTTCAGAACAAGGTGGTCAAAAGCTAAGTAGGTGCCAAACTGATTCCAGGAACTATCAACAAAAGGAGATGGACTAAGATTATAAAAATGCTCTGACTTTTGTTCTAGTAACTTATGTGAAATAGGAGGCTAGAGAGAAACTGAGGTAAGTTTGGTATTTACCCTCTTTTCTAACTCTGTGATCACCATCCCCTGCCACATTAAGTGATAGCCACTAATTTATGTATTTTGTTCTGTCTTACTAAACCTTAGAATAGATACAGGACCTCACGCTGAAGGTCCCTGTGTCCAGTATTCTGTCTCTGTGATATTAATGACAGAAATAGACAATTTTCTGGAATCTTGCAGAGTATCTTAAAATCTGCTTCAAAAGAGAGAGGTGTGAGGTGTGTGGATATACATATACGTACATACACACACACTTAACTGGTATTACGTCTCCATCTGCATTGTTTTTAATCCACCTTTCTCTTTTTTCTTTATGGAATTTTCAGCCTCTGACCTAAATAATAAATCATTACATTGTATGCAGCAGTTTGTAGATCTTTTCAGAACAACAGGATCCCTTTCATCTTATTTTGATTTCTTCACTTCTAATTGTCTCATCAAATATATATTCAACTTAGAGCAGACTACTACCACCAGAATCTTGTCTCGGTTAGAATCAGCTTCACTTTCTGGAATCGTGTAATACTGTTACTGTATAAGAAGAAAAAGCATCAAGAAGATCATTTACCCCAACTAGTCTTAGCACAAGTTATAAGACCTGCAAGTTCTTTTGGAAGGAGTGGAGGAGTACACTCATGTTGGGAAAAGATAGACTCCAGAATTAGAGATTCCATTAAAGACATTTTCTGTAGATGCTGGAAATCCATGAGAGATAGATAATAAAAAGAGAGAGCAACATTTTCCTCTTGATCTAGTCTTTCCTTCCTTCTCTAATTCTCCACAGAACTGGGAAAAACTTAGTGATTCTTTCTTATTTAAGTTGCTTTCTGCATGACACCAAGTTTGATGAGTATAAAATTTACCAGGGGGGAGTTAACATGGTAAACCTGCTTTTATGCCGCTTTGTTCCTTCTGCAATATTCTGGAAAGCAGTGATAGTTGATAGGTCTAGATTTTATTTACTTTTAAAAAAAATCATTATTATAGTGTAAATATGAAGAAGTTGGTTGCATTGCTGAAAATAGAATAGAAATATGAAAACTATATCTTGGTCTTTCCAAATCTGTCTTCTCCAACAGTGAATGCTGTAGAAGCCTGCTGAATTATGCTTTAGTAAGCTTATAAAGAAGGAATATTAAGACACAAATATCTTTAACCATTAATTATATCTTTAAAAACACTACCTTAAATAGAACCATATGTCTTATAATTAACAAGAATCCTTCCTTAGAAATTACAGTTCCATTCTGTAGGTAGCTACAAATTATGCATTAAGATCTCCCTATTTTAGGATCTTTAAATCAGTTTGAAAGTACTAAAGGGATTTATTTCTAACACTTCTGTGCCAATTTCATTATACTTATTTGCTGTTCTTTGTTCTCTCTTCTCCCAGAGGCTATTCCATGCCATTACAGAATAGGTATTTTGCATTTTTGTTTCCTGGTTTATGGGTAAGCATATCTAAGTGTTTAAACCAGCATTTCTTTCTTTAGAAGAAATAGCTGTATGAACTGACTGACTGGAATTCTGTTATTTTACTAAGAAATATACTAAATATTTCTGTCTAACTCTGGTGTTGCTTTCCCTTTTGCATAGGCTAGATGATTTGCACATTTATGAACTATTAAGTATCTTCTATACACTCCCCTCAGGAGGCTCAATAAAGACATGAAATTATTTCTGCCTAGGTCACATTTATTAATTTCAGTCCCAACATAAGATTTACATTTTACTGAAATGCAGGAGGGAGAAATGAAACCAGGGTTAAAAGGGGAGCATAAATTGTTAGCTTTTGCCAGTTTATATTATCCTCTCTTACCACTCTCTGTGGTTCAGGAAATTTATTTTATCTTCCTGTAATCACCTTCCTGGATGCAGTTGGTAAACAAGAATACAGATAAAAGACAAAGTAAACAAACATAAGGTCATGCCTTGCATACTACATCTAGTATAAAATAAACATGAAAGCTTGATTGAAGTTACTCATTAAAATACTTAAAATACTGCTACTGCTGAAAGAGGTTGAGGGGTAGCTCATTTAGGTATGGTGTGGGAGATCTGGGGTCAGTTGGTGGACCGAATTGTCTCCATAGGCATGCAGAGTCAGACCTCTGCTTATGGAGGGAAGAATCTTCCTTGACATGTTCATTAAAGAAGACCAGGCAATGTTAACCGAAAGCACAGTCAGAGAAAGAAATTTGCAATGTGAACTTTATTTAAAAAAAAAAAAAAAAAAAAAAAAAGAAGAAATTCTGGGCAGCCTATATTAGCAAAAAATCAAAGCCTAATCTGTAGCTAAGGTAAAAAGACAGAAACAGCACTTCCTGTGGTGTTCAGTGGGACATTGTATACAATGATTTGAAAGTTCTCTGTAGCAATACTGCAATTTGTAGAAAACAACAGGGAGGAGGGTGAGTTTTAACCTTTGATCCCTCTCGCAATAAAAATATTTTTCACATGTTACAACTGATGCAAAACACAACTTATTAGCTTTTTTGGAACCTGCTTTTTTAAAACAAACAAACAACAACAAAAAAAAGCAGTGTGTGATCCAGGCAGCTAAGGAATAAGCTCTTTCTGCTTCTTGGATGTTCCTTCTTGAGGAGGGTTTGTTCTTGATCTGTAGTTATGCTGAGACAGATAATTTGATACACCGCTAGAAAGAACTGAAGGGTTTACACACAGCTAGAAAGCTCTGGAATGCTGCATTAGTTGTGTTGTTCTTTGCAGCATAGATGCTTCACTGACATTTTAGGATTTGTTAATATTTCTAAACATTTTGGAAAAAATAACAACCATGCTGATAATAAGAAAATTGCCATTCTATAATGGAAATACCTGAGCTTTTACCTAAGATTTTTTATTCCCCTTAATATGAAGGTTTTAAACACACCTTAATAAGAAGCCCTTTTGAACAATAATCAGAAAAAACCTTTATCATTACAAGTACTATATTTCCACTGAGAAAATAGCTCTATGCTGTCCTGAGTGACAATAACCTCTACTGAACTTCACTCTGTAGACAGGTAAAACCTGAGCTCTATCAGCAGCTGAAGATGTGGCCAGTTACAAAGGCAGTTTCATCTTTACCATGCAAAATATAGGTTAAATATGCAAACTAGCACGTGATTTAATCCAATAAAAGTGGAATAGCCTGTCAGAGAAAGTACACTGGCAAATGAGCAACCAGTTGAACATGTTATATTTTAATTTGCAGAGACAAAAATGACAAGCAATTTATTTACATAAAACTGTACAAAAGCAAATTAAATTATGTAAATATTTCATAAATAGAGGTGGACTAGCGTTTAATACATTTCGCCATGTTTAGCATAGTTGCGTGCATAGTGACTCATAATAAACAATGATAAATTGTTCTCTGCTTCACTATCAACATCCAAGTTGCAGAACAATAGTCAATGATTAATATTACAAACAGATCGTACCACACTGAATGCAAGTGCTTTAAAATTTAGGAAAAAGTTGTCTGAAAGCATACCCCAGGTAGCTGGTGGATGTTGTCTTCTTCCTTGTGTTTACGCTCTTCAGTCAGGAATGCAACTTAACTGATGGACTTCCATTTCTATTGCTATTTCATCTGTTTCATTCCTTAAGGAAACATTGTATGTTTATAATCAGTTAAACAAAAGGAAAAATATTTCATTGTTCAGGTTCCTTACAAGTGCTTGATGATGGCTGGATTTATCCATATTCTTTCTTTTCTTGCTTGACAACTTCCTAGGGTAGCCTTTCAGCCAATTATTTCAATCCCATTTAAGTTCTTCCCCTACATAAAAATAATGTTTGACTTTTTTTCCTGAAACTCAGGCAGCAGGCCAGTCAGAAACCATATTGAATAAACATACTGGATCTGAGATCCAGAATGAGCATTAGATTTTAGACCAAAGCTATTGAATTTTCTAATACATATAAAGTTATATATTAATGCAATCTATAAAGGCGCCCTAATGTAAAATACATGCAAAGCTCATTTGATTTTCCTATGGAAGGAAATAAAAGGATGATTTCTATATTGTACAACTAAAATGTGGTGATGGCTAAAAGCAATTAAAAAAAAATTAATTGTCAATTTTCCTGGCAACATGAACTGGTGACACCTTGCTAAATAACTATAATATAGATGGATCATAGTTTTCCAGGCAGCAGAATTAAAAACAAATTGAAAACAACCCCAAACCCCACACAAACAGTAATAAAAAAAAATCCTCAAGACCTACTTAAACCACAGCCTTGTGTTAATAATGCTTAAGACTGGTCCATTAACTGAGTTTGGCAAAAGGCTTTTTTTTAAATATATTATTTATAATTTCTCAGAAAATAAACACAGGTAAATATACAGGTTCAAAAAAGTTGGGAATAGCCCCTTATCCCTCAGTGTTCAAACCCATCTACCACTTTACCATAATAATAGGTATAAAAGGCACAGTTGCATATTTTGCATTCACCCTAATTATTTTTTATAGTTTTATTTGTTTATTTTTATACAAAAGCACTCTATTTATGGAGTGGCACCAGATTTAACCTATTTCAAATAAAGAGGAAAAATACAAACACAAAATATATTTGTGTGTCATGCCAGGTCAGAAGAGTAATCAGCATATTAATAGTGGCTACTTCCACTAGAATTACTGTGAATACTTACAGTAGATAGAATTTTTTAAAAAATTCTTTCACACCCATTTTAGATCTGAGGAGATGCACAGAAGTGAAGTATTTAATGACTGTCTTATATGTTGCAAAAATCGGTGAGTGACTGCTGATCCATTTAATCTGAAGGTCTTCTATGACCTGTACTATTAGCTTTGTAGAAAAAGGGTCTAAGAATATATGAAACCAAGCTACCTAATTTATTTTTTGTGTGTCATATTAAATGAAATCTTATTAAAGGAAATTCTATTGAACATTTGTGTTATGCAATCGTGTATTCTGTTGAAACGTGCAAGAAAAATGTGTATACATTACATAAGCATTTTTAGAAGCATTTTTAAACAGGTACTTACAGATTATACAAAGCAGTAACTGCAGTATGCAGTCTCATAACAAAGTACTAGTTTGCATCTCTCCATATTACTTTAATAATCAAACATTTAAATGTTCAATCATTATTAATCTTTCATTTTAATATTTTCTTTCTAAAAATGTGCCCATTCATCATAACTGCTATACACGAACTAATGTTACTTGAAGAAAGTAAACTTGAGAGAGGAGAACAAAATGGCCAATAATGGCATATCCCACTACATGGAGAAGTGAATTGCAAAGACAAATGTGATGAGTTGTATTGATTTACCAACCTCTACTTTAGGCTGTTTAAGGTTATTTCTATGCGATTCTTCAAAGCAAGAAACTACCCAAAGCTACATTGTGACTACACTTTACTAGAGAGCCATCTAGCCATGCCTTAATGCCAGGTTAAACAGCCAGGGATTTGAATGCTTTTCCCCTTCTCAAGCTGTCCTTACTGTGTTGGTCGATTGTCGCTTTCACCTGAACATCTGAGCTCAGTCTGTCATTATTAGTACAGTATCAGCTACAAAGCAACTGGCTGAAGTTCTGCACATTTTGTTATTTTTATTGCACAAAAACCTGTTTCATTTCTTCTTCCTTTCAAGAAGTGCTCACCATGAGAATTGTTGCAGCTCAGAGCTCTTGCATATCATGATAGCTTGAACTTCTTTTGACTCATTTTGACCTGCTAGGTGAGCACTGTTTATGCCACTGTTTATCAGGCCATTTTCTACCTAGCCTAAATGTTTTGAGTCTTGACATCATTTAGTATTGCACTTCTCTTGGTTTTAATGCACTTGTGTTTCAAGAAAACCTCCATTATATCTTTGATGTAATTGAAGTAATTTGCAACACTGATGACAAAAGACTTAGCAATCATTCCTTGCACTCTGAAAAGGCAGCTTTATGTTTGACTTGTAATATTCTCTTGTTGCTGCGTCATCCCATTGTCCACCCTTTCAGTCCCACCAATCATTCTCATTAACACGGCCTTCTACTACTACTATTAGTTTTTCATTTTGATCTTAAAAATTCCCTGGAACTGGCATATGCAGCATATTATGTGCAGCATCTGCTGCAACATATCGTGTCATTACAAAAAAACCCACATCAGTTCCTTTGGGCATTCAACTGAACCGCGCTGGGAAAAAAAATTGTGTCGTCTGGGCTTGTGAACTATGCTGCTGTGCAAAATGAAACTGAAGGTGCGTTATGAGTACATGTGTGTATTTGTGAATACATTAGTTTTCTAAGCCAAGCCCCAATACTTAGCCGTTCCCCTGATCCATTGTGTGATCTTTGGCCTTTTTGTTATTACCATCTTCCCAGCTAGATGTTAGTCTTGTCTAAAATAATGATTTCAACAGTTTATCAGTACTATCCTACAGTATATGTGTTACTAATTGTGTTTACATTGAAGTAATCATTACAGAGAACGACAGATAAGGAGAGAAGGAGACACAGCAAGAACACATTTGTTCTATGGATAAAACAGAACCAGAGTTCATGAACCATAGGAAAGTATGCTATGTTTTTGACTGCAGTCTCAGGCTGAACGTATTTCTGTTGTTTCCAGCCTCAGATGAGAGGTGAGAATATTAAAGCTGTGGTCTTCACAAAGTGCCTATTAATGATTATTCCTTTGTATTTATCTCTACATCTGTATGGTTTCTGAGGATTGTCCCTGGTGGGGATCAGCAATATTCAGATGATATGTTTTGAATACATTTTCCCTGACCTGTTATCCTCAACAAGCCAGATGACAATCAAACAAAATGCGTGGCTTAACTCATGCTTCTGCAGAGGGGAAACAACAGCGTGTGTGTTCTTTTTAATCAAGCTTGTTACTATGGGAGGAATTTTCAACTGTAGATTTAGGAAAATAAAAACCAGTGAGGAGGAATTAGACATGCAAGTAACAACATTTTCTACATTGTACAGTATAGTCAGGCAGACAGTATAATTAAATGCCTGCTATGGAGGCAGAAGTGGCAGGCAGATCTTTTGTCTCTTTGGTGGCCCCCTCTTTTTTGTTTCTTATTTTTAGTTGAAATTGTTTCAATTTTAAGACTTTTGCTCCTTTTCTTTCTTATAATATGAAAGAACTTCGTTGCTGCTTTTTAGCCTACAGGTAAACTTCTCTTCTAGTTAGAGTATTGACAGGAGATGGCTTGTATTCCCCTGTCTGTGTAAGGGGGATATCCTCTGGATTGCCTTCTTCATTTTTGCTGAAACTAGCCGCACTGAAGGTCTCATAGGATGAGGTCAACTTTTTGTTTAGGAGGTTTCTGTTGCGATCACCCATGAGGGAGGCTTCTCCGTTGGCCAGCTTTTCCTGACTGCCCCGTTCATCGACAGGCATGAAAGTAGAGAGTTTTGGATGGCTCTTCTGCTTTCTTTCAGGAGAAGTGCGAACTGGCATCCAGCAGGAGTCCGAGTGGCCATATTCGTCACACTCTCGGGTACACTTTCCTGTCAGGGCTACATCTGGTAGAGGCCTTGAATCTGAAAGCAAAATAGAGTTGTCTTTACAAATGAGTAATATTGCAATGATATCCAGTGAAACTGAGAATTCTTACAATCAAAAAAGGTATTTTTAAAGGTCTTGGTAAGAACGTTACTGGCAGTAAGCTCCTCAGTGATAGTTTTTTTACACTGCATGTGCCTATAGGCAACAAGCATGTGTACAGTTATCCTCAACCTCAAGAATTGAAAAATAAAGCTGTTAAGCCACTTCTTGTGCTTGTAAATCAATCTCAAAAGCATTTGGCATTAGGTACTGAATGAATTTTAATGTCTAACAGAGTCAACCAAGCACAATTCCATACTGCCAATTTTCTTGAAATTATTAAAAATACCTTTCTTTGATTTTTTTTTTTTTTTTGTAAAGAATGCTTTGAATTTATGTGAAAGGAACCTGAGACCTCGGACCCTGCAAATACTTACGAACAATGCCCTGCAAATGAGAAGCTCTGTTACTGACAATGCGACTTAATTAGCACATAATGTAAACCTCTGCTTGTATTTCTGAGGATTGGGCATTCATTGTTAGTACACAATACGTTACATGAGTTGTATAGTCAATGATTAGTAGAAGCATACACCAACCTGCTAATGGTTGCAAACTTAATCTGTTATGTACAGATAAAGCTGTTCTGTGTGTCACGTGTGCGTGTGGAGGGACAGGGAGAATCTGAGTTCTACCTGAAGAGATTGTGACTTGTTATGTTAGAAGGTGTCCTGTCCCAGATCATTGTGTCTAAGCTTTCTAACTAACTACTGTACTTGTAAGAGCTTTCACTGAAAACTAGCAAAGTTCAGAGGACTGAAGGATTGACTCCTACCTGATAAAAGTACAGGTAGTTTTTAATATTCATATTTTGCTACTTGCATTACAACTAAATTAAAAAACTACCTCAGCTGTTTTAAGCACTGGGTAAGATTCTGAAACACCACTTTTATTCAGTTGTACTGTACCTCATGGTCTACAAGTAATAACTGGAGCTGTCTACAAAGAAACAGCATGATATTCAAGCTATTAAAGTTGACAAAGTACAAAAATCAACAATTAATTTTTCCAGTTTATTTGATCTGACCTTCATGTGATATGATTTATTGGATGAAACTTATAGGTTTCTTTTATTAAAAAAAACCAATTATCTTAAAAAGAAGCAAGGAGCTTCAACATGGAAACACAGTCAAGTACTTCATATGGGCTGTGGCAACTTTCTATGTTCTCTCTACAACACCTAAATTCAAGTGATCGTTAATTTTACCAGTAACAACCTATGCCTTATAAAATATTTTTCAAAGCCTATTTTGCCCTAATTATTTTACTTCTATTTTTGTCTATTTTTACTTTGATTTTGGCTGTCAGATGACCTTCTCAAACAGTGACAATTCCTACTGTGAAATTTTTATAAATTCATAAAAAAGACCACTGTTGAGGTTAAAAGAAAGAAAGAAACAAACAAAAAGCAGCGAAAAAGCCTTTGCTTTTGTCAGAATAAACTGGTTTAATTTAAAATATTTTAAACAGGTGTTTGCAGAGCAAGCATATTTCATTTCATCATCTGTGGATTTAATCCTGATAGAATTGCAAAAGCTCTCGAAAGTCAGATTTATGTTCATCCTGTCCTGATTTTTTCATACATTTAAACATTCATTTAATTAGTAATTCGTTGCAGTTTTGTAAAGAATATGCATATTATTTTTATTAACAGTTTTCAACGTTTTTATATAATCTACTGTATGTATTCTGAATACTGCATATTTTATATTTCAATATGTCACTGATTTTAATGAGGAAAAAAACTGATTTTTAGATAACTGAGTAGCTCTGTAGCTGAGATGTGTAAGGCTCGGAGGAGGCAACTGAGTTGGTTTGGTTTTCGTTCCCCTTACCACCCCCCCAGTTGTACTTTTTAAGGCTTTTGCAGTTAGACTCAGCCATGATTTCCACATTTTTTCAATCAAAAATGTAAATTGATGATCTTAGAGGTCTCTTTCAACAAAGGCTATTCTGTGATTCTGTAAAGACTATGGACAGTTATCAGCCTATCAATTTTAAAATAACTGTGTTCTGGAGGTGTAGACAGAAGATGGGGACTGTAACAGGAAAAAATTGCTATTTGTCAGCTAAATCTAGTATTAATCTGGCACTCTCTAAGGGTAAGAAGCATAATTAACTGCTGAGCTGCACCTGATGTGCTTTGATTTTTAAACAGAAAAACCCTCTTCATAGTTTTACAACAGGGCAAATCCCTTTCCCATCTAAATCTCAATAAACTCTTCAAACAGCAACTTATTTCCAAAAAATAAACATTAAACATTATTCTTACTAATAGTATTTCAATTATTACTCTGGTAGAATATTAGCAAATGCTTATCAAGGTAATAAGTCTGACCCTGATTTAAAATATAGGACTATGTGTTTATTGAAAAGGCTTTTTTGGTGTGGCATTTGATTTTCCAAACAGAAACAGTTAATGTCTCATTATGTCTGATGGTTTCTTTCTAGTGCAAACAAATCTTGAGCCAGTATTACTTGGGTTGATAAAAATCCTTCTCTCACTAGTTGTTCTTGAATCACACACTTGAAAATTTAGCATTTTGCATTGTAGTGCATCCCCTATTCACTTCTAATTTTTGTCCAGACTTTCTGATTGTAAAGCATGAGGATTCTCTGTACAATTCAGCCTTATAGTGCTGTTCTATGAAGCAACAACTTCTAAGTCAGCATGTGGCTAACTTGCCCTGTTGGACTGGGTTATGTTATAAAATTCATCTTCACACTCACAGAGAGACACTGGCAGGATAATATTAGCCCAAATAACGCCCTCACGGTCTACTCCCAGGCCCGTCACAGGGGCCATCACCCCATCAAAGGGCCATCTACTCAGGCCCAGAGGAGTACAGGAGTGTATAGTGGTAGACAGAAACCCAAAAGGACTCAGAAGTAATAACCACCTTGTCCTGGCCTTTCCCAGGGCTGTCCTAGCCAAGCCATCAGCTCCATTGTCCAGTCATGAAACCCATCACAATGAGTCACTGGCAGCTGCTTTCCACATCACCTTTCTATCTCACTGGGGTTTTGCTGCCTAGGTATCTAGGACACATTATGGGATATGGGATAGCACAGGACTTACTATGTGATGTTTAGAGGAGAAACTAAAGGGAGAAAAAAGGAGGGCTTTAGACTATTTGGGGAGGAACAAGACAGGGAAAATAGAGACATGAGGTTGATAAAAGGGACAGTCACATGAATAGTTTGCTGGCTAATAAGTTTGTCTGGTTGTGCCCTGTGCCTGATCAGCACCATCTGTCCTATCCTCTTATTACCCTCCTTTCTAAGTCTTTCCTGGGTATGGGCTCTCTATTATGTGTACATATGCACGTATACATATATGTGTGTCCACTCTTACTGATGGATTTCTGTCCTGTCCAGCCAGAGAGGGGAGCAGAATGAGGCCACTTGTGTTGTCTGAGTTCGTGTGAGTGCTCTGAGTGTCCATGATCTGTGTGTTTATATTTGGCGTCTGTGTGTGACTACTGGGAAAACATCTTCATCTTTGCTACTGGTTGGACCTGAGGACATGGAGCAGCAGCAGCAGCCCCACCTCCCTCAGGCTGTCAGATCTGGTGTGATATATTTTCCTTTAAAACACCCTTCAACTAGTATTTGGCACGCACAGTTAATGTCGCCTTCTCCTCCATTGCTTTCTTGCATCTGTTCTAAGAGCTTGAATCAGTACATCATTTAAGCACACATTTAATCTAACATGTTCTGAAAATTGTTGCATTTTACTGCTCTTCTGGTTAAAAGATGGACATAACTTCAGCATTTGATGAAAGGGGAAGCGGTGCAGGGAAGGAGCGAAAGTTTGTGTGTGTTCTATTAGAAGATGGGTAAAACATCCAGTGCTGTCAGGACTGAACTATTACCAGTACCTAAACTAGTCAGTTAAGGAAAATGTGGGTGCTTTCTATACACTACAGTAGAGAAGAGATTTAACCTTCACGTTGAGTAAACTGCCACACAGCTTTAGCTACAAAGTAATTAACTGCAGTTTTTCTAATTCCCTGAGCAGATTGATTCTCTTCTGCAGAATAGTGCTTTTATGCTTCTCTTTTTACATTGTCTAGCCCATGGAGTAGCGAACAAACTCTGAATTTGGAAAAAAAAAAATAAAAAAAATGAAAGTTACTCTTCTCCTCTAGCATAATTAACATCCAAACGTCATCTAAGTGGCATGCTTTTTCAAGTACTTCTCAGTTTAAAAGTTAAACACTTTAGTAGCTACCACACAGCTAGCTGACAAGCCTAATGGAATATGACACAGCAAAGAATTTGTCAGCATTGTTGGCTGGAAGAGTACAACAGATTTCTACCATAGTTACATATCTGGAAACTGACTCAAGTGCTTAAAATGTCAGTTATTAACAAAAAACCTTATCACAATACTAACTGGTGAGTACGTAAAATTGGAGTGATTATATTTCTTGTTATATAGAAATTTGTAGATTTGGTGTTAGATTTTAACTGTTTATACATAGATTACTCAATTTTAAGCTTTTACTTGCATAAAATTGTCTTCAGAGTTTCAATGGAAGATGTCATCTAAGTTATTTTCAAATACATACTCTATGGTGTCTCTACGTCAGAACTAGATATTGCTTCACTACTTACAAAGTCATTGTAAACACAGTCCCTAAAATGCAGATATTTAGACAAGTTTTTAGGTATACGTCTAAATGGAAACTTCAAAAGTGAATATTTATAAAGCAGATTTCACTTGCAACTGCTCAGACTTCAGCTTAAAAAAAATTGGAGAACACTGATTTACAGGGTTTCACAGCCTACTTTCTCATCACATGTGATATAAGCTTCCACCACCAAAGTTAGCTGATAACTATAATTAAAAAAAACACAAACACTTTTATCATTAATTCAACAAATCTTTAAACATTTATGGCTAATTTCTGAGACGGTGATAGTTTATATTTTCCATAAAACTCTGTATAAAAGCATGCATATGAATAGAGTTATTTACATGTATGCTCATGTATCTGCTGATTGTAGCTGACTGTTGCTTTAGGGCTAGAAAGATTGCTTGTTATCCAAAAAGGAAGGCACCTACCACAGCAGTATGGAGATGGGAAATATGAAGTTCTCTATCCAGTTTAAAGCAAAACAATTAACAACCAAAATATTGCCCCCAAGCAATTTTCCATTATTTTCTCTCCTCCCATTTCTTACCAAAGAAGGTCAATATATTTCATCAAGTTCAATTTCAACAGAGAAAGCGTTACGAACACAGTAGTCAACAAGTACATATTACAAGCTACATGCTTTTTTGTACACACAAATTTCAGAAATATAATCAAGGATGCACTCTGGCTCCATTCTGCATGCTTTTTAACAAACATTTTTGTACAGTATATTCTATACAAATCCAGCATTATCAATTAGTCATGGCATGGTCCTAGAACATACACTCTTTTTGAGAAAGATGCAAGGAGCTTTTAATTTTCTTATCTTTCTTAAACCACGCACAAAGCCTACAGTAACAACAGACTTTAGAGGTACTCAAGCAGTCAAGAGTTCTGTTCCACTTGTCCCTGGAGTTTGAAAACCGTCTGAAGCAATACTGACACCCTATCTAGACACAATATCTTGAACATTCCCAGAAAGAACTCTGTGCTCAGAAAGCATTCACGGCTGTAGACCTTTTCTTGGAGGAGTACATGACCACAGTAGCCATACAGTACTACAGCAGGCAACAGTAGCTCTGTAAACCATGCAGTTTGCTCTACAGGATCTGAGGAGTCATGGGCAGACGAGTTCTAAATAGTATTTATGACAAATCTGTGACTACATGCGGATTTCTCTGCCTTTCCCCATTGATGAGCCCATGACATCCTTGCAAGGTTCCAGTTATTGAGGATCTGTAAAGAATGCCTGTGCAATAGTGCTAGATTACTGTGATAAAAGAAAAAGGAATAGGAACTGTCATGCAGTAATGATAGAGACTGTGGTTTGGACAAGCCATTTTTCATCCCACCTTTTTCTGCACTCTGTACACAAATATACTATATTCAGAGGACCATCCAAAATTAAAGTGAAACACCAGCAAGACTATGTAATTAAACAGGAGTCAGTTTACATAGCTTTTATATTAAATGGCTGTTTGTTTTATGAGCTGTGTGATTGGAAACACAATACCGCTCTTAAAGTATAACAAGTATTGACTACATGACCAGAGAACAATAATGCATAAACCATCTGAGAGGGTATATATTGTAGAAAATCACTATTTAAGAGGAGGAAAAAAAGCTAAGCTACAGTGATACACAACTGCAGCAGTACTGTCTTTGAAATTCCTGCCTCCTAATTGCAGCAATTCAGAAACGGCACCCCAGTTAGTGCTGTGGCATATTCTGACAAGCCAAGACACTATTAAAATGCTTAAACATGTTTGAAGGCATCAGCAACTTCTTTCTCTGCACCCTGGGCTAAATACAGCTAAATAGCAATCGAACATATCTTAAGAAGCATTTAGTGCCCCAAGGCTTGGACTGCTGTCATTCTGAATGTGGCATTATAGTGTACTGCAGAGATAGTGCATGCCATCTCCAAAACAGTCCTGCTGAATAAAGTCAAATATAAATCCATGTTTGTGGTATTCCAACTTCACTGAAGTAATGAATATATTAATTGCTTTTGGACTAGAATAGTGTATATCATGTCCAATTCTGAAATTATTTTCAATAATTAAGAAGACGCTTCAGAGTACAGAAAGAATTACACGTACATTGATTGAATGATTAATACTGTGAGAGGAAGTATGACATAAGGATATAAAATAATGAATTCTGAACTTTTTATTCTCTTTTAATGCAAGGAAAAAGGAAAATAGAATGAAAGTGAAAATTTTCAACTCTTCACTTGAAAAATGGTAAAATAAAAGTATCCCTTAAAAAATTCCTAAGAACAGCAAGACTGACTGCTATAGCACGTCAAAAGTCCTGGCACTTAACTGGTTTCAAGAGAAACCAGAGCAGAATATTCAAAGCAGACATGAGATGCTATGTAGTCCTATGTAGACTAAAACTAATAAAAATAAACAAATTAATACCATAAGAAAGGAGAAACAGATAACCGATTCTTTAACATTTGAAAAAAAGCTCATGCTGGATGAATGAAAGTGAGTTAGCTAGAAGAGAAGGCAGCTGAGGGACAAAACACTTTTCATGTACCTAAAAGGTTATAGTAAAGCAAGAGTGGGAACAATCTGTTTTGTGTGCCCATAGTGGAAAGGACCAAAAGTAATGGTTTGACTGCAACAATGACAATCAGGTTAAAAATCAGAAAAAAACTTTAGAGGATAGATGTAGTGATGGAAGGTTATAGAGTTTCCACCACTGAGAGGGTTTTACAAATGTCTAGAAAAACTTCTCCCAAGGGTAACATAAATGTGACTAATCTTACCTTGGGACAGCAATGATGCACTAAATGACCTGTAAAGGTTCCCTTCAGCTCTGCAATTCTATTAATATGAT
This sequence comes from Podargus strigoides, assembly GCA_028020825.1. Classification (NCBI taxonomy): domain Eukaryota; kingdom Metazoa; phylum Chordata; class Aves; order Caprimulgiformes; family Podargidae; genus Podargus; species Podargus strigoides. Next base: position 21,794,504 of record CM051621.1, on the reverse strand, counting down.
TACTAACATTTATGTACTTTGGCCTCAGTCCAATCCTTAACTGTTTCTCGGCTAAGATTCTTCACTTCTTCAGTAATAAATCAACCTTAGAAGTTGGGCTTAGGTTCAGTCAGCTGAAAGTCCATTTTAGAATTACATCCTCCTTAAAATTTTACATTAATAAAACTGCGAACAAAAAACCCAAGCTGGTCAGACCATTTAAGGCAGGTGTTAATCAAAGGAATACAGAAACAAAAAACAAGTGATGCTAAAAAATGCTTACTCTTCATAAATGTTAAATTATCATGTTGGAACTGGAATCTTCTTGCCTGAGCCCCAACACATCAATTCCATTTGTTAGTTTCATCAAAAAGTTAACGCTTGAATAATGCTTGTACCTGTAGTGGTGCGAAACAAATATCGTGCCTTTGAAGTCCATCCACTAAACCTGAAACTAGTGTAAGAAACACTCTGTAAAGCAGAAAATTTCAACAGTGTTTACTTCTTATACAAAATTTTGGTTTTGTTTACCCTTACCTAATACCTGCCTCTGTTTTAGGGAGGAACAGAATCAAATAAGATAAAGAATGTATAAGATTTCTATGTATTTCCTTTGTTTAATTAACCAGACTATACCAGACTATATAGCTATTTAACATGATGCAGACACATAACCAAAAAAAATATTACCCAAGCAATAAAATTCCTTAGTATCCACAGTTACTTCTATCACAATTTCTTCCAGCAGGTTAAGGTAAAATATTTTTTAACTGTTCCTCCAGCTATAGAATAACTTCATAAAAAGTTTCCTACCTAAATTAATGATTGTAACAGCTCTGTAGGATTGCATCTGTGATCTTCAAGGAATCATCAATATTTCACAATTGACTTAAAGACAGTTTATAAGAAAACAACAGACCTATGGCTTTTTTACACTAAAAAATTACTTGTACTCTTCCTGTTAATCAGTGTTGGTTGTCAGTGGAGAACCATAATACAGGTTGCATACAATATTATGTGTAAGCGAAATAAAATTCATCAGACTTAATTCTAGACAAATACTAACTTAAAAGCCTGGTTACATTATAATATAAAAGGAAGCACATTAGAAATGCAGTTTTCTCTTGTTTAAGTTGTATTTATCCTGCAGTTCAGACTTCATTATTTCATTTTCACTCACAAGGCCAATTGCATATATACAATCAGGATTAAGAAGTATCAGCTTATGTAGTGAGCACTGTACTAAATACACCATGCTGAACTTAAATTCCCTAGATTTTAATTTTCTAGATTTAAATGTAATTGCTACAAGACTCCTTGTAATCCTGTTAAATCCTTTGATAGCCTGATTTACTTCTATCACTGAAATGGCAACATATCCTTCAGAAAAGTAGGACTTATTATGGCTTCCTGAAGTAGCATAGACATTAAGATGTAGGAAACATTTAAGCTGTCTAATTGTTCTGCCAATCTGATGCTAAAGTATTAGTCTGTCACTGTGTCAAATTACATACCTTCATTTTTTTTCATTAAAACGCGTCAGTGCTTAACAAACTCTGAGCTGAAACAATTCGTGGAGCAATTAGAATGTCAGCTCTCCTAAAGATGACTTCAGAAAAGTCTGAATCAGGGCTCAAAAGTTAACATAATTTCCTTGATACTCATGCCAAAGTGATGGAACTGCAGGAGCTCTAAGGGAACAGAGTAGCTAGCAGCCATTATCAGCTCTTCTCAGCTACATAGTATGCCTCCCCCCTTTATTTTATTTCTTGGTGTTAAGGATAAACCAATGTATTTTCTTCATCAGGAATAGACATCAGGTAGGAATACTAATGCTCTTTCCACAAGAGCAAAACAAGGTTACCTGATTTCCCCTCGTCTCCCTCTAGTTTATGCTCTTCTCATTCAAAAGACAATTTCTTTTCAGAGATACGCCAAGTAAAGTTTTCTAGAGGATAATAATGAATGCATTCCTTCCACTTAAAAACCAAAAGCACAGTCCAAAAAGATGTTCAGAGTCATTAGATCTCAGGGATATCTCACAAGGATCTCAGAGGATATACACAATCAATAATGAATGTTGAATAAATAGAAAAAATCAGTGACTTTCCAACTGGTTTATAAGCTTGGTACTTGACAAAGTGATATAAAATACACTAGATATGACTAACGTTTAGGTTCAAGTGGTGACTGATGAGAAAGAGACAACCCCTCCTACACACATGGCTGCTTGATTGTTTATCATAAGTAATGGGGGGAAAAAAACCAACAAACAGCCAGCAAAACTGAACCACTTGGGACTATGGACAAGAGCTCAAACTAAACTAAAGCTCTGGTTAAATGCTTCTGTGTTTAAGAATTGACTTTGAGGGAGAATACTGATTTTTTTGTTTGATATCTTTCAGTGAGTTTTTTCTTACAGAATTCTCCTGCCACATGAGATAATAACTTGAACTGATTATCTTGATAGAGCCACTGCATTCCCCAAAATGAAATGCTTCATACAGTTCTACTTCATGCAGCAACACTTTGCTGGATTCTGGATCTTATTTCATTCCCATATATACAGAATAAAATATTATAACATATATTAAATAGTAGTACTGCTTTCATAAAAAGGGAATTACTTGCATTCCCAAGAGGTTTTCTTTGTGAATTCGTGTAATGTTTATTTTGTTACAATTCATAGACCCTCAAAGGTTAAACTTGAATAGTAACTGTGAAATGTGCTGAAGCTCTATTAATTCATATTATGTTACTTTCAAATAGAGGGAAGGAGAAAGTTCTCCATGCTTTGCATGCAAATAATCATCTAAATAATGTAGAGCTCAGCATGAAGCAGAAACAAATACCTTGTGACTAGTTGTCTTTTTAGTAGCTGTCAAGAGGAACTTGTGTTTTGGGAAGAAATATAGCAGTCATGTGAAAGATCCATTTAACCTTTTATGTCACGTAAAGGGCATCTTATCCCAATGAAAAAAAATACTCACTTATCTTTTTATGTCTTACATGTTTCTATCACACATATAAATTTGTTATTTTACTTAATAATACTAGCAAGATCTGGGATACAGAACTACATTTAATTCAATTCAGTGAACTGAAAGTGCAAAGAATGCATTTTCACTCCTTTAGCAGAAGATCTACATGAGACAAGACCTAAATGAATGTTAAAAATAGAAATAAAAACCATTTTAAGATTATTGTAATAAAGCACATTTATCCTGTTTGTGTAAGCATACTCCAGAAGAAATGACTTAAATTTTATAAAATATAGTGGTGATCTTCATCAAACATGAAGCATAACAGAAGTGTAAAATCATACAGTTCAGGAGTAAATGATATTTCCACCTGTCACAAGGAAAGGAAATAATTTACTGATTAACTAGTTAGAGACTCTTATCTTTTATTCCATGTCAGTGGCATATGCCATAGTTTCACTCTGGTCTTTAAATCAATTATTTTGGAACCCTCAGCTTTTCCTAAGAAGAGGTAAAATCTACCCTGGAATTAATCCACCTAAGTAAGTTTGTACTTTTGTTATAAGTACTGATGCTTTCTCATTGAGATGATGCAGGGGAGGGGGAGTGTTGGGTTTTTTGTTGTTATTGTTGTTTTTATAGTAAGCATGTAGGAAAGTCTTCACACCTCAAAAAATGGTGAGACAAATACAGGAAGATAATGAATGTCTAAGTGTGATTTATGTCCTGCTCAAAGGGATTTTTTTAAATTAATTTTTTTATTGATTTTTCAGCCATGTGTGCAGATTACAGCTAGTGGATTAATTACAAACATCAGCTCAGAACAGTCACATATTTATGACAGATTCATCTGGGTTACAGTCCATTAGTAATTAAGTATTAAGCACAGAACTAATTCCCCTTGTGCATGTACAGTACATAGACTGTAATCATACACATGAATGTTATACTAAAATGTTATACTAAAAGAGAGTAGAGTATCACTGTTTATCTCACTATAGAAAACTATGATGAAAAATATTTTTTATAGTAATGGAAAGTATAGAAAAAGTTTGCATGAAAGAAAACAAAGATGACAAAAAAACTTCACAAAGTCTAAGCCAGTCAGAAATAGCAGTCTCGATCCTTGTGGGAGGGGAAATCTAATAGCGTGTATCATAGATTTTGACCCTTGTCCTTGACCCTGAGTATCCTACAGTGTTTTATTCACTCAGTAGTTACAGGAGGTAAAGTAGAATTGTTACCTTACAAATAGAACTGTCTCTTGCTGAAAGTTAAAGGCAAGACTGAACTTGAACATGGGTGTCTAAGCATATTAGTCAGGAGCTATCTCTTATCCCAGAGATAAAGATACTGGGTTTTTGATTGCTTTACCAGCTACTAGGTAACATTTTCTTCAGATTTCCTGAAGCACTCACTTGAGTGGGCAGTTGAGCCTATCCCTCTACAGATTTCTTGAGATATTTCTCCAAAATACGTGAAATACTACCTAGGCCCAAAGTAAAAATGGAATCATTTTTGTCAGAAGTGACTTCAGTGGGAGTACTCTTTAACAAATCCATTCTCTTAGTTTAAGAATGTTTAATGCAATTTGTCTTCTCTTGAGTTTTGCAGCACAATATTAAAATTAGTCAGTATACCTTTGCTTAGCTTGGTTTCCAAAATATATACTCAACACCATAAAATTTTAAATCTCAGAAAATATTCCGTTTCCAAATTTCTTCAGAAGTGCACTACATATACTTTGGACTACTGCTTCATAGCTGACATCTGCTTTTTCAAGAACAAATCAGAAGATAATCTCCAATTTCCTTCACTCATTCAAATATCAAGAAGTTGCTTACATTATTAGTTCATACTTCTACTCTGACTCCAGTAAAACTAACAAAATATTTGAAACTGGACAATGTTAAGCTTGCTCCACTTGCAATGCATGACTAAACTCTTGACAATAGGTAGGAAAATACCCTAATTATATCTGCTAGGATAGCATAAAAACCAGTCAAGCAAAATACATTAACAGGGAGGTTAAGCACTTTTTTTTTTTTAATGGGTAGATATACTAAATAAAATTAAGATATTAGTGTATTAAATGTATTGACTGCAGTATACAAAAATAAAATAATCCTCTTGATTATTCCCAGTGTAAATCCAGAGTAATTTCTTCCAATCTACCCAATATCAGTTGCAGTGGTCATAACCATTTAGCAAGTGCTATATCATTTTGAAAACCTGAATGAGACATGGAAAACCAGTGGTTAAGGGGCCAAATATAGGAATTGGGCAGAACGTAAAGAAGTAGAAGATTAAAACAAGTTTATCAGACTGAATCAGACAGAAATATATAAAATCTGCAGATTTTATCTGGCTTGAAAGACAATCATTGTTAAAGGGAAAGGAGTAACTTGGTATTCTGGTAATTATTATTTGGGACAAGTTTCTAATAAACTGTTAATTTCTTTTTATTAAATGGTCATTGCCTATTATTACCCTCACAATGTATCATGGCTAGACCACGTTGGTGCATAATTTGTGCAGGCATCTTCCTTCCAGGCCATTCAGAATATGATTTCCTGAATGAAAAATATTTAGAAGAAAATTGTTCTCTGCACAGTGTTTTAGTCTCTGGCTCCTTTCTGAGATCATAATAGAGATGCCAGTTGAGACTGGGGTTCCTATAAATGTAAGGCATTATGCACCGGAGTATTTATTCAAATAATAGATTCACTATGGGATGGTACAATTGGTTTCTACTTGGGCTAACTTTGAAGCTGCAACTTGATGCAAAATCTGTATGCCCAAATATCAGTCACCTAAGACACCATAATTGTCAGAGGATGGAATTATTCCAGGCAAATTATTCAAAGAGAATGGTATGCTATCAGAGCTGAATGGAGTCATGCCAGAAACTGGGCATCACACTTGGATATTTCATGGTCCTTGTACAGGAGTGAGCAGCAGACAGAGCTGATGAGCATATATCATTCCCCTTTGTAAACAAAGTAGCTCTGATAGTGATCCGTTAAATTAGACCTAGAATAAGCATAGTGGATAAACTCACAGTCCACAGGAGTGGACACTAGTGAATAGCTTATTAGTTATGCTTCAAGCTAATTAATTGAATTGGACTGGTAAAGCATGGCCATATATAGATATACTCTATTTTATATTAGAGATGAGTGGATGGCTAGTTAAAGTTGAAAATTTTCTGTTTACTTCTGAGTGATACAGACAGAAAGTAAATGAAAATTAATGTGTTCTCAAAACATTTTGACAAAAATACTTAGCATTAAAATTGGCATTGATTTTATTCTGCTCTTTGTGTGAAGGTACTTTGATAATCTTATTTTTTATTAGACTGTTTATGATACTTTCAAATCTTTTTCCCACCGGGTATATGAATACTCACTAAATATGTATCAGTGCAAGAAAAAGCTAAGCAAACTCTCAGGGCATACTTTACCCTACCATAGACATGAACTGCAATTGCATATATCTTGAATGTTGTTAAACTTATTTTGTGCTGCTGCAGAAATGTTTTATAGGGTTTTCTCTATTTCCATTTACTGATGCTTTTAGTCACTGAAAGCAGAGGAGGTACAGAAAGAGGTCAAAATTGACAGCAAAACTGAATCAGGGCTTCTCATGCCAATGAAATAATGAAAACCAGCACTGTTCTTACAGCAACAATAATGAATATAAACAGACAAAAGGGCTACTACAGCTACTGCAAGAAAGAGAATAAGGCATCCATTTCAAGAAAAAATCTTTTCCTGCCATCACAGATAGCTTTGTGAACTGGATAAATTAGGATGCCCTTTAAACAGTTTTCATGCTTCAAGATATGTCTGTGAGAAACAGGTCTCCCTTATTTTCTTTCAGGGATCAGACTTAATAGGTTGAATTTTACTTGCATTTTCTACACCTTTATTTCTCATGTCAGTCATTCCCAGATAAAATCTGTTATCTCATCTTTGACACAGTTCTATACTTATGAATGCTCCCCGCCCCAGGTTTATTGTCTCAAGCACACATATCCCTGTCTCTTTACAGATAAAATTAGCTGGGTGCAAGTCCATCCAACAGATAAATATTTGCTCAACTTTTCTATTTCAAAGCTAAATCCGTAAGTAAATTTGTAACTCTGCATCAAAGTAATCTATTGGAATACCTGTATATATCTGATTTTCTTCTTTATAAAATGCTGGACACTGCATCCAACTCTTATTCTGCAAAACAAAGTTTATACAGTTTTCTACAATAATCTGTATTTTGAAAACTCCCTTAGGAATTTTTAAATTATTTTTAAGACCTCAGCTACACAAACTTGCTAGAGGAGTGAACAATGGCTCTAATTATAAATGTCTGGGAGAATTCCTCATTGGTTCAGTTTTATCTAATCTGTCTTTCAGGGAAAGATAATACACACCTAAGATGTAGCTTTCACAACATGTACTACATCATTAGCACATAGCATTTAGAAGTCCGGTCAATCCAACTTCTTTTAAATTTCTAAAAAGCAAAAATATTCTGTGTATTCAGAGAATGACCTCATACTGCTTCTTTATCCTTTGAATCTGAAATTTCTCTCATCAATGAGCATGCAAATTCAAAGCAGTCAACTAAATCTATTGGCATGCCACAAATATGAAATAAATGTAAAATGTGATCCAGGTCTGTTCGAAGGATAGCAAATGACAATTTCAGTTGAACAGAAAGAAAAGGTCTTGAGATTTATGTGTACTGCATGTTAACTGTTATAAAGCAGATCAGATTTATGCGCCTTTAAAGTCTTTGCTAAGACATTGACACCAGTAGCATAACCAAATCATAGATAATTTCTGTGTCCAAGATAACAGATCTTCCTCAAACAGGTACATTAAAGATGGTACAAACATTTTTACTGTATTTGTCTGCATCTCTATTATTAATGTTACAAGGACAGAGATGATAAAACACCACTACAGAAAATATCATTTAAAGATATTTTTTCGTTTCTGGTGTGTCATATAAATACAATATAATGTATTTTTCAGCTCAAAAGTGTAAAGCTGCTCAGCAGAGCTGCTCAGCTGCAGTGTGTGTGTTTTTCTGACTCATGAGCTTTTGTCAAGTGGAACTCTTTAGAGGAAAAGGAAGATTGCTCCTTTCTTAAGAGCAACAAAACTTGCTTAGCTGAGAGAAGTTTCTGTAGCTCAGAATGGGACCTGTGCTTCTGCCTCCAAAACTCTAAATTTATAGGTGATGGAAAGAGATTTCAAGGACACTGTAGAGTTCATTCCATATAGGAAGGCACTGAAGGTTGTTTGAATAAATAGTCTGGAAGGAAAGGATATTAAAGAGAAGTGGTAAGATGCATTTTCAGACCTTTATATTCTCTCTCAGACGTTTTTTGTTTTCACTATTAAAAAGAAAAAAATATCTTCAGCTTAATACTTGGGGGTCTAATAAAATAAGGCTTTGGATAATAGGATGCTTTTGGCATCTCTTGTTGTGTTACACTGCAAGACTGAAGCAAGCAGTCCATCAAACAAAAATACAAACAAAGGAATGTTAGGAAATCAATAAGTACTAATTTATCAAGAGGTAGCACAAAAAAATGAAGCTGAAGCTACCTATGGAGTCATACTAGCTTTGTTTTACTTAGGGGTTACACCCCTAAAAGTTCACTAATCCAGAAACTTAGTCTGATGAAACAGAAATTCTGGCCTTATTTACAAACTTTTGTTTTGAAGGTGCAGTTATTTATTTGTTGATGTTAACATAAGGTTCAAAAGGATGACTGTAATAGAAACTCGACCTAAGCCTTAATCATGGAGCAATATTGCAAATAACTCAGTATATATTTTGTAGGAAAAATTAATTTATATGAAAAAAAAATGCTTGCTATGATATATCATTCCAGTTTTACAAATACTATGTTTCATTCTATTAAACATGCAAATTCCAAGTTATATATGCCTACTTGCTGGTGGAACTTAACTGACTATAGAAGGGAATTTTATCATACGAGGTTACAGAGGGAAAAAAAAACTAAAGCTTACAGGATGGAATAACTTCTTTTGAGTAGTTAAGACAAGTTTGCACCAATTTTCTCTGTCTGCTATGAAACTGAAATACAAGCAATATAATATTTACAACTGTGTACTACACATACTGTTATACTTTGAACTTTTTTCTTTCCTACTAGGATAGTCAGGTGTATTTCAAGTTGGGGGATTTTGTTGGTTGGTTTTGGTTTTTTTTTAAAGGACAGCAAAAGAAGGCTAAAAAGAACATAAAAGAAGTATTCATGTTTATAAAGTTTAAAGGAAATCAACTTTTACCTGAACAGGAGACAAGCAATTATAATGAAATTTATGTAGTGTTTTGAATAGCTATCCCAGACAGCAAACCTGACTTACTCTGACTTGTATAATTACCTCTTCATGCTTAATATTCTGTTGTTAATCAAATGAAATGCAAACAAACTAACTCCAGGTAGTTCTGCAAATCTGACTTAGAAAGAAAGTATTATCAATAACTATACGTCATCTTATCTCAAGAAAATCTATCAGATATCCAACACATCAAAGCACTTGCACTGCAGTTTTATCCTACTCTGTTTTTAATTATGAGGTTCTTCTCTGAAGGAACCAATTCTAAGAGAATTGAAACAATTTATTTTGAAGGCTATAAACATCAGAAGTTTTCTGACATACATTCTGAAATGCAGAATAACTTAACACAGCTTGTAACAGAAAAACACACAACCCTTTTCTAGACAGACTTATTTGAAAACATGGCTTTTCTCAATAACTTCACAAATGAATTGCTCACTATTAGTAACTGTACAGTCTTAAGTTAAAAAGGAAAATACTCTTATTGACTAAATGCAATTTGATTGTAAAAAGATATCATTTTCTATTACCTAACAAAAGGATGTATTTTGAATCTCCCATATTGTAAATACTGAGAAATAAATAATGTTGCAAGTAGAAGTAAAAAGAATTACGCATTTTCTGCCACACGCAGAAAAGAACTTGTGTGGAAATGTTAAGATACGGAGAAAAGCATTTCAAATAAAAGCAGACATTTTCAGACTTGCTTATTTGTCTGTGAAAAGTCATAGTGACTCACTATTAAAAATATTTAACTTGTTCTGAAAGTATATGTCTTCTGAGCTCTCCTATGCACGTCAGTTTTAAAAAGAGCCTTTTATTTCCATAAAGCTGTACCAACATATTTCAAGGAACAAGAGAGTTTATATGACAGTTTGCATTATTACATTTCGTTATTATTCTGCCTGCCATGACTTTCGCTACTGATCTTCCGCAAGACTTTGATTTTAGCATTCCAGATTCAAAACAAATTGAAATGGCGTCATGAAAATATTCTGGTTTAGAAGTAGTCAGTAAGAGTTAATAAGAGGAAAGCTACACCAATAAAACATGTGGTGGATTAGTTTAATCTAACTACAGAATTTGTAGAGCACTTAATAGTTATTTTTTACTTTTTTATTTAATGCAAACTATAGTTCAAGTCAGCATGTTCAAACCTGAGTATTTCATACACACTACCCCTCAAGTAATGTCATGTAAGTAAGTGTTCTGTTTTCTTATTGATTACAACAGAGATCAGGAATATGCTTTGCCTCTCTAGCTGAATGGTAAGCTCAAAGAGGAGGAAGGGACCTGTGGTCAGATTTTAGAAAGCAGACCTCCATCCCTAGTTGAATGCTTAACAGGCTACAGAGTCAAGGTTTCTCTACTTCTCTCCCTTTTGGTAACTCCTGATAGTGGCTGTGCAGCACACAAACCTCAGGATCATGATGGCTCTCAACAGGAAAAGCTGGAAGCGCTGGACCTGAATCCCCTTAGGCTAAATATAGTGCCTACAACTTCCAATAGCCATGCCTGAATGAAAAAGTCTGTGGCTTCTATTCTGATTTTAAGCTATCTGCTGATGTCATGTGTTTCAGAAGCATTCAGAACTGCTGGTTTTGACTTTGTTTCTGGATGTAACCAAAGCATGGATTTCCAGATCAAATGGTTTTGTAACTATGAATCTTAACTTAGGTACACAGATAATTTTTTGTGATTCAAAACACAGTCACAGTTAATGTAGCTACTAGATTAGCTTTCTGAAACTGTTTCTTAGGCACATATACCTAAGCCCAGCCTCCAGAGCCAAAATAGCTTCTCTTGATACTCCCATTTCCTGAACAAGCCAATCATAAAATCTATGCCTAGCACCAAAACTGTCAAAGCAGTGCTAAGGTTTTAGTTTGAAAACGGCAAGGTCTAGAGTTGCTCTATGACACAAATCATAATGTTGTTAATTAAACTCTAAAGCAAATATTAAATTTTGACCTGCAATAATTACCAACATTTTCTCTAGAGCTCAATATGAAGTACTTATTTCAATTAATTAACTGGTATGACACCTTCAATAATATTTCAAAAAAGAGATGGTTAAAATTCAGTTGAGTTTATTAATAAAGTCTTTGCCTCTCAAAAGACTAGAACTTAGCTTATTATCACCTTGTTCTCAACAGATTAATAGCATGAAGTCCATAGCTATCAGCTCTCCTTGCAAAATATTCAATATCCTGCAATAAAGTCTTTTAAAGTAAATATAAGATGACAACTGATTAGAGATCTGTCAGCTTGAGCAGAAAGACTTGTCATTTTGTTTCTAGCTGAATTTCAAGTCCGTTAGTTTCCATAATTGCACAAATGAAACCCTTGCATATTTTTCTAAGATGTGATTGCTATGAGCAAATCAGGGCTGTCATTCACTTATTAGCATGGTCTAAAAGTAACTCTATGAATGCAAGCCATTTGATTGGCCAACATTTTCTTTCATGAACCAATACTATGCTGCTTGCTAGACATTTTGAAGGCCTCTGAGGGATCTGCATCAGTCATGATGGCTCATGAAAAGCAATTGCTCCTCTGTTCCAGTCATACTCTCTTCAGCTCATCACTAATCTCCCAACACTAATCAATGTCTCACTAACTAGCATGATTGAACATGAGTTGCAAGAGTACTAGAAGCACTCTGACTAAGATGATATTCATTTAATATTTCCCATCAGTCTACTAGACAAATTACATCAAGGATTTCATGACTTTAACTCTTCAAATCTTGTCAGAGAATTTAATACTATCAGTCAGGATGTACATTTAAGCCTCCATAACTATCACTAATTCAATTACTCGCAGGCATTGTAATGTCAGTATTTATTTGATATAAAAAGAAACATGTTCAGCAAAAGTACTCAGACTCAATTTCTCTGGCCAGAAGGTACCATTATGATCTTCCAGACAGTTCCTTGAATGCATAAATTGAAGAGTTTTCCCCCTCCCAGAAGCAAGATAAAATATGTCTTCTAGAAAATAGTATGGTATAGATGCCAAGCAATGTTGAGTTTATTATAACCCCCTAGTAAACTGTTATTTTAATTACCCTTACTCTTCCTCCTTGGAGGAGTTTATTTCATCTTTTCTTTGTGTACCAGAAACTTAAAAAACTGAAAACCTATCGTACCATATAAGTATACATGTTGCAGTAACCTTCCCTTTTCCTGTATACTTCCTTACTTAGTGAAGTACCTGTCTTACAAAGAATAATCACAGCTGAAAAAGGTTCAACTGTAATGTATTTTCCTAGGTTGACAGAAAGATCTAACCTGATAAGTTCTTTTAGGAACTTAGGACATTTTTCCAGGCTTTAAAAAGTATTTGTGAACATTTAAAGATTAAATTGCTAGCTGCAGTTTTATTTCCAAAAGAATTCATGATCTTTAGAATATCTTTTTCCATTAAAACCAATGCTTCCCTCTTATTTAAGGAAAAATAAACATCTCAGTAATACATTTTATCATATACATCCAAAGGTATCTTCTTGACATATTTTTTTCAACTTTTGATTGCACAAATTTTTCTACGTATTTTTCCTACGCCTTTATTGTCTCTTAGCTAAATCATGTTACTGCAACAGTATGTATGACAGACAACAGAATTTAATTGTACATATCTTTCTAATATTGTTCTCTAAGTTTTAGAAAAAAGAAAAATATTTTGATCACTTGTTAGTCTGAAAGCATTTTTACATTGTTACTATACTTATACTATAAAGGACTTACTATAGATGTTAATTTGTGAAAGGCATGCTATCTAAACACTTTAGTATACCTACAAATTGATTCATAGATACTTCATTAAAAAACCAATAATCTAACGTCTTTCATTATTATTTCTGATTTCCTTAAGACTTTTCTGTTCTAAATAAGACACTAATCTTTGCCAGTGCATATTAACATATGTTTGATTACTTTCAATTTCTCTGAGTAAAACAATCTGCTGCTTAGAGCAGATAAATACAAACATGCAGTTTCCCAGCAAATAACAAAACTGGACAGTGAGGCAAAATCCATTAGAACCTTTCAATCCATAACTAGCAAATAAGAACTCTTTTTCTCATTTAAATAGATGTTCTCCAGATAGTATGCTAGACAATCTTTATCGTGTACAGTTTCTAGACAAAACAGCGCCTCTGCCACACACACATTCCTGCTGTATTACATTATATGAAACAATCTGCATTTCAGTCATAATGTTTTAGCAACATATTAGATTGTATAAAAATAAAAAAACCTTTCAAACAATATTGCAGTTAGAATGGTGTATCAGAATCTGTAAAACCATACAGAGTAGTATCACCTGAAAGATTCTAAATCTACGAAACTGATTCTCTATTTCTGTACTAAATTAAATCACAAGTAAACACTTGTTTCACAACCACATATTAAATGGCTCTGTCTTAACCCTCTACCACTAGATATACACTCTTCCTAGAACCCATTTTTGTGTTCGTTTCTAACTTTTCTCTACATTGGTATATTTTTGCTTGAGCTGGCACTAGTTGATCAGTACTTTCCTCCTTCAGCTGTTCAAGAGGCAGCTAGCAGGGCAGCCACAACAAACACAATTCTGGCAGCTCCTAATGTGTATCCCTGCCTTTTATTCAGATGCTATTTACACAGTGTTTACATGTAGACCACGTATCTTTTATAAAGCTCAGAGCTTGGATTTTAAATGGAAAGCTTATTAGGCACAGGAGTCTCTCAAATTAAATCATAATACGTGGCTACTTAAAATGCTTTGGAAGGCAGAATCCACAGTAATGTATTTTTATCCACAGATAGTGTTTGTCTAAAGAAAAAGAGAAAAAAGGAATAGAAAATGCAATCAGTGAAGTGTACTGGACACAGGAGTTTTGCTGCTATATCATTTACCTACAGTAGAAAAAACCAAGCCTTTCTTGTCTTAATTTCATCTCATATAGGAAATTGTGAGCACACAGAACAAATAAAAACATGAAAATAATAGTTTTCTTTCTGTCCCTCAACTTTTGGGTTTTTTTTTTTGTTTTACATTTTATTTTTTTTAACATAGGATGTAGGATTGTAGAGCTTCAATTCTGCAGTTTGTCTCAGACGTGGGAATTATTCCAGTTTGGGTGACTTTCTCCTATAACCTGGAATTCTGTATGGGAATTAACAGTATTTCCTTCAAAACATGTGTGTTCCTATGAAATGTTCTCATTAAGGTGAATTGAATTTGCATGGTGCTTGCTCATGGTTTGAGTGTGCTGAACCAATTTTTTAACATTTTTCAATTTCTTCTTCTGTCTATTCATCTTCAAGTGTCTGTACCAATGATATAAGCCCCAAGAAAACATAAACTCTTTATTTTGTATTTTCATTGCAGCTGTCTCTCCACCCTCCCTTTCTGGTGTAGTATTGCAGAGAGTATTCATTTAAAATAGACATAAATGTGCATCCTCCAAATGTGTATCCCTGCAACACCCCCCTGAATTCAATAAACCTTTTGCATCACTGCTATTTTATTCAGAGCAGAATGCTACAGAGTTACCATTTCACTGTGCTCTTAGTGAATACAGTTCACACGTGCAAGCCAAAGAAAAGATCTTAGAGGCTGAGTTTGAGAAATTTGGCTTAGGCTGCAAATTACTTCACTGAGAACTGAAATGTTCTTGGAACACATACCCCTGAAATGGTATATAAGAAGGTTGCATAAAGAAGCTGAAACTTTGATCCTTGAGGAGAAATGCGACGTTTTAAAATTTCTAAAATACTTTTTTTTGCTTACAGTTTTAGTTCCACTTTGCTTTAAGCTGTTTTGCATTAGTAATGGATGATATTTTTTGACATTAATGATTCATAACAGATAATACTCATGTTGCAAAAATATCATCTTAATATTGGAGCTATTAATTGCAGATTAAAATGAGTTCCATCATACCAGAGACAGCTTTCCTAACTTCTATACCAAATTATGTTTCTCTGCATATTCTAGTAAGCAAAATAATGTAAAATATGCTAGGACATGCTTTTGCAATCTTTTAACCTTAAATTACTTGAAACACTTGACTAGTTGAACCTTCAAGGGAATGAGGTGAAGTCTATCTTACTTTAATACACATCAACAAGAGAGGAATGAAAATATTAGGTTCTTTTTTGGTGAGACCTCAGCTTCAAAACTCCAAGTCTTTTATGTGTGTAACTCACAGTAACATCCATGAATAGTAGTTTAGGAAAACTCTTTTTTACACTGCTCTGGAGATGGTGGTTCAAAACCCAGTACATAAATAAATGGGATGGATGTTACTGAGTGGTTAATGCACGTAAAATTTCCTTTGACAATTCAAATTCAAACTCACTTTAGTTCTTATAAATCTTGCAGTAGTATAACTGACTTAATGTTTTCTCCAGTACATCTAATACATTACTTTCATTTCTATCTGGATTTTCATACAAATTAGAGTTCATCCTGCTGAAAGGAATTAGCGATACCTGATAGCCAACACTGAAACATCTGGGGTAGACTGGGCTTTTGTGGGTTTTTCTTTTCCTTAATCTTTCAGCTGTAGCCATATGTGCAAGTTATTGATGACCTAAAAAAATGGTCTATTAATGCCAGGACTATAATTGCTAGTAAAATTAGTCTGATCAATTCTGACACTATACTGCTGGGATCATAAGCAAACAAATTACTGTGTTACGAACTATATTTTTAGATCTGTTGTACGTTAATTTTCTACATGTCATTTAATGAATAGAAAATGTATTCTTCTGATAGCTGAACAAAGAAAGAATAAGAAAGACATTGCCTCCAAGTATAACTTCAAATTCTCTATTTTATCGCCTTGAATCCCATTAGTTCAATTGAAATTATGAGTGACTTCAGATTTCCATACCTCTTTATGTTGCTCATCTCAACCTCAAATATAGTCCTGAATTCAAAATTAATTTTACCTTTTTTTAAAAAAAAAATAAATGTTGAGAATTTGTCTAGCACTTTGACTACTTATGATTAAATTACTCCATATTTGTGTATATTCAAGTTATTGGTGTTACAGTACAGATATTTATGTCAATACATGAGGCAAAACAACAACTACTAGGCACTTCTTTTAGAAACTTAAAAAAAAATACACACATACTAAAAATAAATAAATAAAAAAAGCAACAAAAACATAAACCACAAACACCAAAAATTTTCAATGGAATCCATCGAAAGTACAGAAAGGATGAATTTTCTGACAAGATCCTGTAAACAAGGTCACATATACAACCCTGATAGTTTTTTATTTTGTCATTTTTTTCCTACATAATTGCAGGATTTCTTCTTTCTATGCAGTCACTTCTTTCTGGCTTTCAGTATTTTAGCTGTAATAATTCCTTCCTAGGTTCTATATTTAATTGTTTTCAAGGTGTTATCTTCTTTTTTTCTGAAATAAAGGAATCTGCTTGTTCCACCTTGTTTTTCTCAGGTTCGTTTTCCACTATATTTACACTCTAGATGAACTATGTTGCTTACAATCTCTCCCAAACTCTCTCCCAACCTTGCTAACAGCAAAGTCATTCTTTCCTGTACTAGCAGCTGGACACACATGCTTTTCAGACCTGCTGATTTTTACTTTATATTGTCTCCTAAATGATTTACAGATTAGTCTATCTTTTAGTTTTTCTTTTTTCCTTTCACAATAAATCTTCTAACATTCACAGAATCACATTCAGTTACCTTCTCAAGACTGAAGCTTCTTTTTCTTGTGAAACATTACATTCTAATAGCAGAAAATTTAGCCAACTTGATCAGGTGGACTTTGACTATGTTACCACTCACTGCCTCTGGAGGAACACTCTCAACATTTCACTCAGTAGCTGCAAACCTACTCTGCCTTTAATCATTTACCTGATCTGTTCTTCTATGTTGGATAAACTCATCTTTCTCTGAGACATTTAAGATCCTTTTTAATGATTAATCAATAATTTTACCGATCCATTTTCCATCTTATGAATAGCATATGCAAATAAAGTCTATCTTGAATTGACACCAATCTCATTCTCAATTTTATCTACTCATAACAAATGCACTCAGAAACACAATAGTAAAACTAAATAAGCCAAGGGTTTGCACAGCTTGTGTATTTATTACTACAAAGCAGACTCTTTTTTCACCATAAGCACTAATGCCTCAAGCAGTTGCTAATTCTGCCCTGGTAATGCATTGTTTCTCATCAGCAAAAGCCTAGATTAGTAAAGAACACTGCCTTCTCCAGGGACTTCCTTTAAGGTTTTCATCTCTTTTCTGCATACCTTCCTATCTAGAAAAAAAAATAAATAAAAAAAAAAAATATCAGATGGAGGGAAAATTCTTTTTAGCACCATCATGTCAGGGTATGGTCTCTGAACTGAAGAGTGAGAAAAGAATCAGAATGCCCCTACTAATTTACTAAGTAAGCAAGTTCAGCTCTTCTTGCTAGAAACCAGGAACTACCAGCACTCCGAATTTTTGCCTTGCTTCTGTTAATTTAGCCTTCTTGATTATTTTTTTATATATTTTTAAAAATATCGCTCTAAACAAGAAGTAGGAAGGTAGAGTTATTTTTTGTTTATTTGTTTTGGTTTGTTTGTATATTTGTTTTTAACTCCTGTAACATGGTTTTGTTATATAAGAAGGCAGATTTGTCTCTGTATGGCTCAGTAATATCTTTCAGCACTAAGAATGCTCAAAAGAAAATGCTTCATACTTAAGAGGCAGAGGAGGAAAACAAGTGTGAGAACTCCAGGCACACCTCATGGAAGAGATTTTCCAGTGGCAGTAGGAAGTATTAACTGAGGAAAAAAAAAAAAGCTAACAAAACAGAACCAAAAAAAACCCAAGTCCAGGTATAGCTAGATCTCATGCCTGCAATTCTAGAATCTGAAATGACAACACGAGGAAAGAAACTTTGCTCTCTTAATTCTGAAGTGAATAGGGAGTGTGCATAAAACCATGGCAGGCTTGAGCAATACTGTGAATATTATATCATAAAAACCAGGTATATCATAGAATCATAGAAACATTATCATAGAATAGTTGCCATAGAATCGTGCCACTAACTGTGCTTCATTAAGATCTCTTAATGTCAGATTCCCAGTCTAATTTTTTTAAGCAAATGCTGAGCTTTTCTGGATATCAGTATTCATTAATCAAGCAAAGGAAAAGGGAAAAACTCCACACATCCTCATAGCACCTTGTGCTCCCTTCACTCCTGAAGCTTATGCCTGATTTTCATTTTTTTAGAATAGTAGCCTGAAACAAAAGAAAAAAAAACAGGGAGTGAAGAAACAACTATCCTGAAGTTTTTTCCTTTGAGAATACTATCAGCAGTTAGGCAATAGAAATTCAGATATACTCATAAAACTTGAATACAAATAATCAAGTATTTTCGAGACTTAAATGGTGCATCTCTAAACTGAATGTAATGCACAGTTATATGCCCTGAGTGCAAATACCCTGATGATAAGAATGTACCTACACTTTGAGAAATTGGCAATGAGACCCCAGTGGAGATGCCACCATAACACTGTGCCAGTTGGACAGTTCAGACTTATTTCTTCCTTAACTCTGAAGAGGAATCAAGGCATGAAGTCAACTGAGCTTTAGATTTACCTTGGGAATTCTACTTCAGTGCCACATATAATGTTACTTTTCTACCATATTAGTTTTCATGGAACAGGACTAAAGTCTGTTCCAGATCACACTACTTACAGTCCTGTTGTTCTGGCACCTGGTTACTTTTTCTTAAACTTTAGGGGATGAGGTGTTTTGAATACTATAACCTGAGACAATATACAAAGTAAAAGTGAAACCCCAATCTCCCAGATACTTGAAATGGACAATGGGAATATGTAGAGTTCAGAGACCATCAATAGGGCCCTAATCCCCTAAACATGTTGCTTTATACTGTCTGCCAGAGTTTTGCTAATCAAGCACGTCTTTTTTTTTTTTTTTTTTTTTTTTCCATTGGTAGCAGTTAAAGAAACAAAGGTGCAAAGTGGAAGTCATCAGTGGTGCACACAATTATCCAACACCCAGCCACCAGAAAACTGCAACCCAGAGCTTCAAATGTTAAATATTTTCCACTATGGAAAATCCCACTAATTCCTCATTCCCTTCAATATACTGAAAATCACCTTGTAATCTGTATTTGTGAAGGCTTTACTGTGAATTTGATAGTTCTGCCTTAAGATGACAAATCTTGAGAATAATGCATTGAACTTTATCAACAGGAGCTGTCTGCAAGGAGTTGGTGGTATATGCAATAGGATGTTACGTATCATGCCTTCTTTAAAACAAGCTACTGAACTAGAATCTGTACTGGACAGTGACTTTTGAAACTTATCCTTTCTGTGTCTTCCAAAGGAGAGCATTTGGAAATGCTCATGCATAACACAGCAATAAGATTTCAGTAAAGTGGAGCAGGATGGAGAGGCAAAAATAAAGATGCATATTATGGAAAAAAAATCAGATGGAACAAACTTTCTGAAGTGCTGGGGTCTGAACCCCCAGCCCTGAATTAAGGTTGACATATGGGTGGTTCCCACAGCCCTTTAAGAGGAGGGAATGAGTTTGCCTTTTGGCTTTCCTCCAGGGTGCGGCCGGCCTTGCAAGGAGAGCCCTTGGGTAAACAAGCCCCAGGTGCCCTGCATTTTGACAACGAGTGCCAGGTGTCCTGTTTGGGGATAAAAGCTGGGCCCACTTGCAGGAAGGGTTGGAGAGTCTGTCTGTGGAGTGGATGCACTTCACAGAGTTTCCTGTTGGGGAAGGACCTCCTGACTCCTCATGGAACCGGGTCCCAGTCAGGTCTGGCACATACGAACGCGGGCTTTGTGGGGAGGCAACATGGGGTTACTTCTATCATATGTAACCACCTTATTGTCCTGGTTGTCTCCCATTTTCTCTGTGGGTTACCTTGTGTCTCTGCTTGTTCCATCTATTATGAGTGATACTATGTCATTCCTGGGGTCACTGGGGTTGATATCTATTATTTTTGATCTATCTAACTTGTTTGTACCCCTGGCAATCCCCTATATTCTGAGTCCTTTACGTGAAATAAAACTTACTCACTGGATTGTTGTTCTGCTGCTGGCTGTGTCTTTTGTACTGGGCCTACTAATTGGCCAAACACTTTCCCATCATATAAGTGCATCACAGCTTAAATATTAATTTCTGCTATTCACAAGAAAAAGGATTCATCAAAATTCTAGCTGTATACACAATAAGACTAAATACCAGATTATACCTTTGTCAAACTCACTTGTGTTTTATTTTAAATCCTATTTTAGCTTTTATTCACATGACTTGTACTGTCCTTTTTCTAGTCTTTTTAACTAATGCTGTAGTAACATCTGTTAGTAAGATCAGGGATCTAAGCCAACATTTGTACAAATAAAGTTGGAATACATTATCTTTGTAAAAAATATATTTGGGGAGATGTCAATCTATTTGAAATGGTGAGTTAAAATATTTGCTTTATTAAAATAATAGATATACTGAAAATATACAAAAATAATATTATATATGTTCAGCTGATTCCTTTCATACATATACCAGACATATAACCATCCACAAGGGTGGCAGCTAGTTGATCATAACCCATCTGTAGGCTGGATGGATGCCTGCAGACCTCAGCAGTGTGATGTAATGAGGACATACACAGAGAGGTTCTAGGGAGAAAACCACTCTGAAATAATGAAGAGGAATTAGAAAAATATATAGGCGAATGAATACCATAACACTGGCTAAGCCACATCCCTGACTCATCAGAGGGGATTAATTTCCTAGTTACCTACATATGCTTAAATTAATGGGTTCAGATCTACATCTGAGTTTGCTTTTTTAAAAAAACTAATATTTGATTTCGGTGTTTGAGAATGTGACTCATAAATGCCTGATTAAACTGACCCCTTGCCAACACACTTGAAGTTAGTGATACTGCTCCATTTTTAAAAGTAGAGTAAGAAGGACAAGTAATGACTTGCATGAAATACATTTCCTCTGATCTTTGTCCCCAAATTCTGAAATGACCTTCTAAGAACTCTCATTTCCAAGTAATGTTGAAGTTTTGTACAAAAATGGTGACTTTTCTATCTTACTGGCTCAGAGTTCCTGGTCCTTTATTGCATTTGCCTTATTTTCAGCTCAAGTTTGTAGGGTCTACCCAGGTCTGCGGCTTCTGCTTTCAAAGCTGCAGAGCCTTGTTAGGAGTGGGAGACCAGCACATAGGTTACCACCATGCAGCTCTAACATTTCATTTTTCTAATCCTCCACTATCCTGGGCTCTGCAAATGGAACAAAAACTGTAGAAAGGACCACATAACACCCTATCACATAACTTTCTTACATAACTTAAGTATTTCTTCCTCCTTTCTAGCATAAGACAGGGCTGGAATGACATCTCATATTAAACTCCTTCTGGAGGATCCATTTCATCATACTCCAGATACTGCACAGATGGCTAACTTTGGTCCATTCACTTATCTCAGTTACTGTTGCTCTTTCCATAATTGAGCATGGCATATTGAAATCAGAATGAGAAACAAAGATCAGGTTATACTACTTCCAAAACAGGTTAATAAAATACACTATTACTGTACAAGACACCTGTACAACATATTGCATCTAATAAACAGGGTTATTTATTTTCTTTTGGGATTTCATTTTTTGGAGTGGAACATCTCCCTTATGAGGAAAGGCTGAAGGAGCTGGGTCTCTTTAGCTTGGAGGAGACAGAGGGGTAACCTCATTAATGTTTATAAATATGTAAAGGGTGAGTGTCATGAGGATGGAGCCAGGCTCTTCTCAGTGACATCCAATGATAGGACAAGGGGCAATGGGTGCAAGCTGGAACATAGGAGGTTCCACATAAATGTGAGGAAGAACTTCTTCACAGTGAGCGTAACAGAGCACTGGAACAGGCTGCCCAGAGAGGTTGTGGAGTCTCCTTCTCTGGAGACATTCAAAACCCACCTGGACATGTTCCTGTGTGACCTGATCTAGGTATTCCTGCTCTGGCAGGGGGATTGGACTAGATGATCTTTTGAGGTCCCTTCCAATCCCTGACATTCTGTGATTCTGTGATTCATCTAAAAATATTTACTGTACCTGAGTTAAACTGCTGTATATTTCCAAAATTTTGACAGTACCAAACTGCAACAGATTTGAGAATTTTTAATTTCTGAGATGAATAATAGATATACATATCCCATGTAAGGGTTTTAATTTTTTCTTGTTGATTTTAACAAGGGAAGGAAAGCATGAGAAGCTGTATGACTACTGTGTGTAAAACAAAATAAATGAGTCAACTTGTTTTCCTTTTGACGCTCAGAGAATCTCTGTGTTAACTGGTAGATCAAATCGCATTTGATAAGCTTCTCTCAAGAGTATAATCTCTTTCCTGCTTACAAAATAGTGTATGTTCACTTTGCCCAAAACTGCATGCAAAAGATAACATACTGCAACATGAAATTTGGAATCCATATACCTTATGTGGTTAACAAAAATACTTAGGAAACAAAAAACATTAAGAAATAACTTTCAGTGGGAGAGTTGGCATTCATGATATCATTCCCTTCCATTTCTATTGGCAAGAATTACAACTGTTTTGGCTTAAGTGGCCTATTTCTAATTACACAGACAGAAGTAAAAACAGGATACACTTAAGCATAGTTGCAACAAAGAGTTATCAGGAACCGTTTCTGGCATAATGAGGTTTCTGTGCCATTACTCTCACATATTTCCAGTGGAGACATTTTTGCTTCACTTGCACTTTTTTCTTTATACCAGATAAAGATCTGGATCAAGAGCAATCTGCAAATAGAAATCCGAACAGTAATGCTCACAGGCTATACCAATAGTAAGCAAAATGTTTAGTGCTATAAAGTTGGTGACCTTAAGTATTCTTCCCTATGACCTGCTAGCTTACAATGTTATTGTTTAGAAATGCCATAGTACAGTTTTTACTCCAGCCATTTAACTTCACTCTTCATGCTCTTTAACAATGAGACTTTAATGGTAAATAGTAATGGTAATGGTAAATCCTTATCATCTGGAAAGCTATCAAGCAAACACACATCTCTTCTGGCTAAAGGAAATATTCTATGTCCAGTCAACAATTTGAAACAGTAAAGGGTGATGGATTAACAAAATTTTGTTAAAGACAGAAGACACAAAGTTGTTTCTAAGTTCTTAAAATAAATGGCTTAAATTATACTGCAAGCTGATCACAGAATCACAGAATGTTAGGGATTGGAAGGGACCTCAAAAGATCATCTAGTCCAATCCCCCTGCCAGAGCAGGAACACCTAGATCAGGTCACACAGGAACATGTCCAGGTGGGTTTTGAATGTCTCCAGAGAAGGAGACTCCACAACCTCTCTGGGCAGCCTGTTCCAGTGCTCTGTTACCCTCACTGTGAAGAAGTTCTTCCTCACATTTATGTGGAACCTCCTATGTTCCAGCTTGCACCCATTGCCCCTTGTCCTATCACTGGATAGTATATAAACTGAACAGGGATAAGTATGTCAACAATGTAAAAACAAAACATTGCTGTCATAATACATACACACAGATATGAGTCATGACATACTTCACAACATTATCAGCTGAGTGGTTAATTTGCTAGTAATTACCGCAGCAGAATTTTGCTTCCTGAAAATCCGAAGAATTCCATGGCAATTTGATGACCAAAGTGAAACAAACCTATCTTCAAATGTGTCTACATTCTTTGTTACAGAAAAAGTTGTCCTCCCTCTGTCAACACTTCTGAGTTCACTGGAAGCTGAACAGCAGCACTGATACAACGCTGAACCTGGCCTAAGAAGCGATGTATGTTAGTTTGGAGTTGGCTCCACACTTATGCAGATACTGAGAGACTGCATTAGAGCAGCACCACACTCTGCTCACTCTGAGCAAACTCAAGCTTTCCCACCGCCTGCCACCCAGCCAGACTTCCTGCCAACTGCACTGCAAGTATCATCTTGAATTGACATTTACTGACTTTGTTTCATCACATAGAAGAATTCCTATAGATCCTGATTTTAAAAGCTTTCTTACCAACAACTCTTGAAATTCTACAGTCTGTACCCTTTTAGCATCTATCCAACAAAAAAGAAAGAATTACTATTAATATAAATCTGAGATCTTTCAGTATTTTTAAAAGAAACTAAGCAGTGTTGTGGTCACACTGTGATTCTGAATTTTGGAGAAAGCAGGATAAAAGTAAACTTTCTTTTGCAGGACTTCTGTTCCAAAACATGAAAAGCATTGCCCTTTGGCCACAATTTCAGCTCTGTTTAACTGCAGTATCAAGCAACCAATCTTTGTATGATGAAGAACATTTCCCACAACTAACTTTAATCATAAAGACATAAAGATAAATATCCTTTTTCTGACTAGTCTGCTGTAGAGCCTTTGCCTAAAAATGTTTTTTTCTGCAGTTTGTGCTCTGCAGCTCTTCTCTATTGTGCTGCTTGCCAAAAGATGGGCAGATTCTAGAAAAAAGAAGCTGTATGGAATCAATAAGATAAGTTTTATAGTAATTTATTTTTTCCCCTAAGTATAAAAATAAAGAAGGTAGAGTTGGAAAAAAAATAAATAAATCTTGTGATTTTCTTGAGCTCAGTGTCCTGGTTTATTAATATGTCTGAAACTAGCAAAAAAAAGGTTTTATCCCCTCTCCCCAACACAGTCATTTTCACTTTGTCTCTGGATGGTTTTACATCAGCTGTGTTTGGCAACACTTAGATAAAAAGTAGTGCTTTGTACAAAGAAAACCTTTGTTTATCTTGGATTTTGAAGAAATGCATTTTCTAATTAATCCATACATATTCTGTAACCTCAAAATTTTGCAAAGAACATCTATTCTTCCTCTTAAGAAAGAAATTATCTATCTGGATACTTACTGGAAATTATCTAATTTAATTTCTAGAACCTTTAATGTGGAGCTTACTTGACTTCCCTAAGTCATCTAGTTCTAGCTTAACTTTATCTAGAATTGGAGTATTATTTTCTAATATAAAAAGTAAATGACTCATGCTTCAAGTCACAACTTTTCTTTCATCATATTTTTCCATGGTTGAAGGCTATTGTCTTGGGTTAATGGTTGGACTTTGTGATCTTAGAGGTCCTTTCCAACCAAGGCTATTCTATGATCCTATGATCATCAAGTCTAACCATTAACCTTAAACTGCCAAGGCACCACTACACCATGTCCCTCAGCACTACATCTACACGTCTCTTAAATACCTCCAGAGATGGGGACACCAACAGTGCCCTGGGCAGCCTGTTCCAGTGCTTGATATTCCTTTCAGTGAAGAAATTTTTCCTAATATCCAGTCTAAACTTCCCCAGGCACAACTTGAGGCCATTACCCCTCCTCTTATCACTAGTTAACTGTGAGAAGAGACTGAACCCCATCTCACCACAACCTCCTTTCAGGTAGTTGTAAGGAGCAATAAGGTCTCCCCTCTTGATCCTCACTGGTACAAGTGGAAAGTTTACATCATACATCTTAGATACAATCCTCTTGCATATACCTATATGAAATTGCTTGTTGAGGGTTTTTTCTTTTTTTTTGGTTCCCCAGATCATTTTGGTGTTCTTCTAAATTATTCCAAGTCTTTCCCAGAATGGTACCATCTGATATTTAATAAAAGTACACTCTTTTTTCATCCCACTTTTTAATGAAAATTCTTAGCAAGTCCAGACTTGGGACAAATCTCTCTAGAATATTACACTAAAACTTCAGCAACTGTTCTGAAAATAATTTTCCAACCAGGTGTTAGCTGCTTCATACCAGCTTCATTGGTCATAATTCCCAAGCTTTCTTAGGAGAATATCACACCATAGTCAAAAGCCTTGAAGAAGTAAAAATATATCACACCTATCATGCTCATCCACACAATTTTACATTTCTCCAGTCATTTGGTGGATCTTTCAACAATGCTAAAGGCAGTTCATATGAATAATTTTGTTATCTAACTAAAACTCGAACTGGAGTACAGGAAGAACTGAAAGGGACAAAATAGGTCCTTTAATCTTTCTGGAAGTCTATATGCTGCTGATACCATCTGGGCTGCTGACTGCACAGACGTGATTAATCTTGGATGAGGAAGATCTAGTCCTGCTTTCCACATTCCAGTTTACAACAAAAGAAAGAAGGTAGAAAAGAGTAATTGCGTAGCCAAACGACTGTCATTACCCTCAAGATTTAGAGCTACTCTGTATCTTCCTCAACAATTCTTTGAATATAGAAGTAGAATAATTTTCATTTCTCTAGTATTTGTCAAAGGTCAGCTAGTTCAGGAAATGGAGGTTTGAAAGTGATAAAGATCTCTGGCTTTTTTCAGACTAAAAGATCACATGCCATAGCTTGGAGGCCACTTGGGATTGGATCCCCCCAAACCAAGCAATAATAATAACATAATGATATGCTTGTGTACTAATTGTCAAAAATCCAACATGTTAATTTAGAGGTTGGTTGTAAATTCCTTCACAGATCCAGCACAATTTAAATACAGTTCAATTGCACCAATAAAGTAATCTGCTCTCTAAAATTTAGTGAACAGCTTTTTTCTTCTATATTAATGCTTCCCTACTCAGTTGTGATACTGTTTCCAAAAAGACTGCTGTCCCTGCTGTTTGGGGAAATGTATCTATAATGTCTTGATCTAAGCATTTCATATTCAACAGATGGTAATCTTGGCTGTTACATTCATTCTGGTTTCTCTCAGCCTGCGTGCTTGATACCTCTTTCTCTGCCAATCACTTCCTAACTAGCAAACACTTCCTAGTCAGATGGGTACACTTCCTTGCATTCTCTCTCACCTTTAGTGAACACTGACACCTTTAGACATTATGCTGAGATGTACTTTTGATCTGCCAGGTGAAGAAGGAAGTTTCTTACTCTGTTCTTTAATCCTACATATGAGTAGGGAAGAATAGACATCTAAGTTTCTACATAACTAGTATTTATTTCTTCATCAGAAAATATTCAACATATCTGCACTTCTACAGCCTGAGATGCTGACCTTTCAACCAGCTGACCATTTAAACCCAAAGACAAAATCACATTTGTTCAGCTGATTATTTTCCCTCCGTTTTCTAAATATGAGGACACAGAAGAATGAAGCTATGGGCTTCCTGTAATAGTATTTCTAATTTCTTTTATTTTTTTGTACTGTTTTTACTTCTCACTCAACAGACTACTACATGGATGGAGAAAGAAAATATATAATTATATGTTTTCAGGTAACACAAGCAGTACTGTTCTAAATTGTATTATCCAGAGAGATTTCTTGGACTGCAAGCTCTATTCCTATGTTACAAAGTTTGTCATTTGTTGCTTGCATTGATGCTTGCCTCTTATTTTAGATCCTTGAATGAAGTTATTTTTAAATAAAGTGGAAATGACACCAACAGTCATAGTCCCCTTCCTTTCTTGTGTATACGGCAAGTGGTGAGGCAAAGCATTATCTGTTCCTGTTGATGTGGGTTGCTTTTTTGTCTGGTTGTTTTGTTTTGTGTGTTTAAGTTCATGCAAGTAGCAGAATCAATCTAGAATGCTGAAAGACAGCAAAGATATAAACATATGTCTAGCCTGTATGTAAGAAACAAATTACTTTGGTTAACATTTCCCAGACAGTATATATGATTAATGGAAATGCATGCACGTTTGTAGTCCATCAGTAAGGCAAGGGCACCCCAAAATATCCACAAGGAAACATCCATTTACAAAAAGAAATGGTTCCTGAATTGACTTAATAATTATATACAGGAGATACAAGTCGAGAAGTTACTTAATCCAGGCATGGTTTCCTGACATCATAAACTATTTTGCCAGATTGTTTTTATTTTGTTGTGAAATATGAAAAATAAGTTACCATTGGCTTTGACAATTTATATATTTCAATAACTGCAATTACAGAATTACTATCTGTATTATTGATAAAATAGTTGTTTCATAAATAATAATACTGTGACCCTTCTGTGGATCTTTGTCTCCTTCCTTACTGACTAAACCAGGTGAATTGACTTCTACTTTGTAAAGCCAGGAATACAGTGAACTATTAAGTTCTGATCAAACAATACAGGACTATGGAAAAGAGGTGTGAAAACATTTCACACTTGCTTTACAGAGTAGAAATTCCTTTTTATTTTGTGCAATGTTTGGTGCAGTATGTCCTCCTACTAAGATTAAGTCCTATAGTACTTAACTCTACATTTCAATATCATGAACATTGCTATCGTCATTGATGATCATTATTCCACACACAACTACTAGTACTTAGCCTTCGGTATTCTGAATCCTAGTAATGATTTTCCTTTTTGAGAACTGTGTAAAAGTCTGCTCCAAATGGTTTATATAGTCTTATCAAATATCTAAACTGGTCAAATTTAGAGTTTTTGAAGCTACTGATTTTTTGGTAGGCTATATCAATACATACTACGGACCTTAAGAATCTGAAATATGAAACATTATCATCCTAGGCACCACCGAAACCACAGTTTCAATCTATCAGCCTCTAGATAAGACAACAGGAGAAGAATTTCTATATTGACCACTTTTAGTTTTCCCACTTTTTAGTTTTCCCATTGACAGTTTGAAACATTGAGTACTTCAGGAAAAAATTGCTTACTCACAAGTTTTAATTTCAATTTTGTATTCTTCATGGGAGCAAATTCACAAGGATACTATTTTCTTATTGTTTTATGTATCTTCTAATTCAAACTAAATGTAAAGTATCATCCTCCTTAAGGCATTTTACATCATTACTCAGGTAAGAAAAGATACACAATTTTTCAAACTGTACGGCTTGCGAGCTTCAATTAGAAACTATAGCACTTAAGTTTCAGTTTTTCTGTTTAGAGAATATTTCAGAATACAATTTGTGGATTCATTATTTTTAGGCTTTTCAGCTAATATCTTGAAGTCTTTTTTATTCTTGCTTAAATTGTGGCTTTTAAATTCAGTGCTATTGCTACCTACTGTGGGTTTCACTATTAGCAAGATATTTTGGCACCTCCCCATGGGATAAACTGCAATAATGGATTAATGAAAATAACCAGAATAGGATTTATGTGTTCAGTTTTATCTGACAAAGTCTAGACATTTGACTTCAAATAACTTCTGTGATTCCTTGCCATTGAAAAACGAGAATATTTGAGACAGACTGGAGTAATCCAGAGGTTCCACAGGTTTTACTTAATCTTTTTGAACACATCTCACAATGTCTTCTTTGAATGTCAGAATTAACAACATAGTCCTCAGATATAAATAAGTTATATTCTAAATAATAAGTTATATTCTTCTGGGGCAGGGGCAAAATGAGTAGACACCCTCACTTTTATCTAAGAGGAGGCAGGGGGAGGAAGAGAGTGAGTGTTGCAGCAGTAATCTTTCACTCCTCTTCTAAACCAGTTGATTATTTCTTCTCAATGAACAGAAGGACTTGGTACTGTAATTCTTAGCATTGAAATTTGTTATTACTTAGCGTAGTTAATATATAGAACTGTAAATATATTTCTAATTTTATTTTCAGAAATTAATCAAAGGCACAAGTTATATGGAGACAAAAAGGGGAAATTTACAAACTGTACCAAATCATGTAGAGGAAGCATCAGGAGAGCCAGAGGTCAACTGGAGTTGAAAGTTGCACAGGACATCAAGGGTAATGAGAACAGCCTCCTCTGCCACATTAGTAGCAAAAGCATACACAAGGAAAATGTGGGCCCAGTGGTAAATGCGGTGCATAAGTTGGTGACCATACTGGTTTGAGCTGGAATAGAGTTAATTTTCTTCATCATAGCTTGTATCATGCTATGTTTTTTCATTTGTAACTAAAATAGTGCTGATAACACAAGGATGTTTTTGCTATTGCTGAGCAGTGCTTACACAGAGTCAAGGTCTTTTCTGTCTCTCATGCTGCCCCACCAGTGATTAGACTGGGGGTGCACAAGACATTGGGAAGGGACACAGCTGGGAGACCTGACCCCAACTGACCAAAAGGATATCCCATAAAGTATGACATCATGCTCAGCAAGTAGTGAATTAATTCCTTTTTTTGCTTTGCTTGCACATGCAGCTTCTGCTTTACCTATTAAATTGTATTTATCCCAAACCACAAGTTTTTTACACTTTTACTCTTTTGATTCTCTCTCCCATCCCACTGTGGGGGAAGTGAGCGAGGAGCTGGGGGCTGCCCAACTGGTTAAACCACAGCAGTGAGGCTGAGATACTCAGTGCCTTCTTTGCCTCACTTGTCACCTACAAGGCCTCTGTGCTTACAGACAGGGTATACAGAGGAGAAGAATTATCAGCAGGGGATGAGGATTAATTCAGGCCTTACACGGGAGAACTCAACCCATATAAGTCCACAACTGGAGAAGGGAAAATGTTATACCCATCTTCTAAACTAAAAAGGCCAAATGGTCACCTTGAGAAACACAGTCCTCACTTTGGCCCCTATGACAATGAGGCAGTCCTCCTGGAATAAATTTCTCAGCATATGAAGGAGAAGATGGTGTCTGGGAATAATCAGCATGGATTTACTCCAGGTAAATCATGCCTGACCAACCTGATTGCCTTCCATAACAAAAGGATAGTTTCTGGATAAGAGAAAAGCAGTGGAGGTCATTTACCTCAACTTTAGAGGATCTTTCAACATTGCTTCCAACATTATTTTTGTATGTAAATTGGGATGTTATGATCAGGATGGGTAGACAAACAGATGGGTAAAAAACCTGGTTGGATCATTTGGCAAAGAGGGTAGTGGTTAGTGGTTTGTAATCCATCTGCACTCCAGTGGTGGGTGGAGTACCACAAGGGTCTCTCTTGGGACCTGTTCTGTTTGACAGCTTTATCAGTAACCTGGAGGAGGTGAGTGGAGTGCACTCTCATGCAGTTTGGAGCTGCAGTCAAGCTGGGGGATTAATTCATATGCTTGAGGGCAGGATGGCCATCCAGATGGACCCAGACAGGCTGGAGGAACTGGCCAACAGGAAACTTATGAAATTTAAGATGAATAAATGCCAAGTACTACAGCTGGGAAGGAAGAGTTTCAGGACTTGTGAAACTGGATTCAAGTGTGTAGCTTTGGACCTCCTGCTCAATACACGTGACACTAATAAACCTGAGTGAGTTCAAGCCTGGGGCACTTGCCTGTGAGGAGGGGTTGAGGGAGCTGCAAGAGTCATCTTCAGGGCAGCCTAACAGCAGCCCCAAATACTTATGAGGTGGTTATGAAAACAAAAAAGTCAGGCTGCTCACAGGCATGGAGGGAGGATGAGATAATGGCCAGAATTTGAAACAAGGCAGAATCAACCTGGATATAAGTAGAAACTTTTTCACCTTGAGGACAGTCAAGCAGTGGAGCAGGCTGTACAAAAAGGTTGTGCAGACTCCAGCCTTGAGGGTTTTCAAAACCAGACTGCATAAAGCCCTAAGTAACTTGATCTGACCTGATAGCTGACTCTGCTTTGAGTAGGAGGTTGGACTAGAAACCTCCTGAGGTGCTTTCCAATCTGAATTATTGTATGATTTTATGATAAAGGATGAAAAACACTGATACTCATACATGACCTTCAGCTGCTGAGCAACCATCTCACTTAATCAAAGAGATAGAAATAATTGTCTGAATAGTGATCCTCTGTATCTTTTCATTAGGTAGTTTGCAGTATCATTACATTTGGGAATATTAATACATACACACAAAAAAATGTCATTAGTGTATATATAAAGCCCCTGTAAAATGAAGAAGCAGCTAATTTCCCGTTCCATTACTTTTCGCACATTTCTCTCCAGCCTTACAATTACTGAGGTAACTCATTCTAGAAACAAATGTCAATGAAACTTGCCGAGATAATGCACTGATTTATTAAATATGGTTGCCTAGAAAATATTAGCCTAAATGATAATTTGTACTAAAACATTCTGTGGTATTAAGACTTAGGGCACAGTGAATAATAGCAGAAAACATAGGTCTATTTTCTGTTAATCATATTAAAATAAAAAATAAAAAATAAAAAATTCTTTTTTTCACCTTTCTGTTATGGCAGCAAACACTAAGTTCAGAGATCCCAGTTTGATTTGTGGTTCTACCATAGAGTGAGCTTTGATTTAGCATAGCTTTATAGCCTAGTAACTGGCTGCCTTAGTCTATGACACAAACCTTTTCAATTCAACATGTAGAGCAGCTATTGGAGTAGGAAGCAGTTGATAAGAATGTCATTTGAAGAACCATTTCTATAACTTTATTCCATTTGAAGAAAAATAAGATTGTTTAATCACTAACATAAATATTTGGAATGCAGAATATTTATACTAGGTTAAATTTTGAATTTATCTTACATAATGTTTTCACCATGAAGAGTAGGAATATTATCAATGATTACATATTTATATTTTCATTTTCTTTTACTCACAAAAGAATTTTTCCTATTTATCAAAGCACAACACATTCTCCATTCATCTTTTTCCTTTCCTCACATTGGCAAGCAAAAAAGCTAGCTAACGAAGTATAAAAATAATCCCTCTAGGGGAATGATTTTCCCACAAGAGGTTAATATTCAGTATTCTGGGCACAAGGTTAATTATTGTAATTTAACACACTGACAGAACTTACAACAAAGAGATATTAAAGAGATCTCTTAGGTTGTCAGAAAACTAGTATGTTTCATGACTACTTTCCAACTAGGTACCATTAATAGCACAGTAAATGTATTAATATCTGTTCATTTTTCTTCTTTGACTAAATTGGTTGACAGGCTGAGTTAATCAAACAAATTTTACTATACTATTTCATGCAGCTAATAAGAGAACAAAACAGGCTTGAAGTTGAAATTGGTACTGAACAACTTTGTGTGTATCCATAAAGTGAAAACTTAAATTTTCAGCAAATTCTCACATCTGCTTTATTAGCATTTGTACATACAGACACTAAATAATCACATAATTACTAGGAAATTTTATATCCTTTCTGCTTTAAAGGTTTTCATAAACAATCTGGAAGCCTTCAAGAAAGATAGTTAATCACTTGTATAAATAAATGCACATTCTGGACAGTAAAGCAGGGTAGTAAAGATAGGACAGTTTTAAGAATATAAGAGTATACAAAGAAACTCTGATTGTCTTTCATTCACATCCACATTTTTAAAAGCTCAGCTTTAAAACATAAACCCTAAAACACCTCTTGCCTGACTCTTTAACTAGCCTAAGAAGTCAGTAGCTACTCAAGCAGTCAAGAACATAATTTCTATAGTTGTCTTATGATCTGCCTCTGTTCATAAACAGACAAGCCTCAGGATAAACAGCTTGAAGTCTAGCTGAAGTTTAATCCATACATTTTATATATTACCTGTAGCAACAACAATGCATGATTGAGGCATTTTCAGAGCACATCTGCAGCTAAAGAAAGTGACAGTGGAACTGTGCACATTTCACTTTATAATTTAGTGGTTTTAATGCTTATTAACAATATTGGAAAACCACATTCGGTCACATCCTCTGCTCAAAGTATAACCCTACTTTCCAGGCCTTCAGCTGTTCTGAACTTAGCGTTTGTGCACATATTCATATTCCTACCTGATGAATATTCTGTATTACAAAATATTAATTGTTTTCCTCCCCCTGGCCCTCATGGGAATAAATGTATGGGTCTATAGCTTACCAGTGAAGATATTCTTAGGCTTATGAAAAATAATAAAATACATATTGAAACAGGGTTTAAAGCCCAAGCCTTTTTTTTGCCCTCACAGTAAGCATCCTGGGCTGCAGCAACCATGTGACATAGCTCCAGTTCTCAACCGTAAGAATTATTCTCAGTCATATAGAAAAGCTGCAGCAGAAGTGACACTATTCCATAAGATTTTACTCTGTAACCAGTCTGCTAGTGATGCACCCAAGGACAAAAGTACTATTCCAAACCCACAAACACAGAAAAAGCAAGCCAGCTCATGCCATCAGTATTCTGGATGTGATAATAGGAGATAGAAGCAGCTTCTCCTTTGACCAGGTTTAAAAAATAATAAAAAATGCACATGATAGTTGCCTCCAGAACAATGAATTTAAAGAAGGCATTCAAACCTATGAACAATTACTGGAGAAATGCATCTCAGTCTGAACCTCAGTAATGAATGAAGGAATTGAATGCACCCTCAGTAACTTTGCAGATGACACGAAATTGAGTGGGAGTGTCCATCTGCCTGAGAGTAGGAAGTCTCTGCAGCAGGATTTGGACAGGCTGGAGTGATGGGCTGAGGCCAATTGTATGAGGTTTAACAAGGGTAAGTGCCAGGTCATGCACTTCAGTCACAACAACCCCATGCAGCGCTACAGGCTTGGGGAAGAGTGGCTGGAAAGCTGCCTGGGGGAAAAGAACCTGGGGGTGTTGGTTGACAGACGACTGAACACGAGCCAGCAGTGTGCCCAGGTGGCCAAGAAGGCCAATGGCATCCTGGCCTGTATCAGAAATGGTGTGACCAGCAGGAGTGGGGAGGTGATCGTGCCCCTGTACTCGGCACTTGTGAGACCACACCTTGAGTACTGTGTCCAGTTCTGGGCGCCACAGGATAAGAAGGACATTGAGGTGCTGGAGCGAGTCCAGAGAAGGGCAACGAGGCTGGTGAGAGGTCTGGAAAACAGGCCTTATGGAGACTGGCTGAGAGAACTGGGGTTGTTTAGTCTGGAGACGAGGAGACTGAAAGGAGACCTCATTGCCCTCTACAGCTACCTAAAAGGAGGTTGTAGTGAGGCTGGTGTTGGTCTCGTCTCCCAAATTACTAATGATAGGGCGAGAGGAAATGGCCTCAAGTTGTGTCAGGGGAAATTTAGACTGGATATTAGGAAGAAGTTCTTTACTGAGAGGGTGGTTAGACATTGGAACAGGCTGCCCAGGGAGGTGGTGGAGTCGCTATCCCTGGAGGCGTTTAAAAAACGAGTAAATGAAGCACTTGAGGCTATGGCCTAGTAGTTAGGGAGATGTTGAGATAAAGGTTGAATCTGATGATCCTGGAGGTCCTTTCCAACCATATTGATTCTATGATTCTAATTCAGTGTCTCCCTAACCTCAGTAATTCAAGCACTATTTCCGCTATTAGCATTGGATTGTAATGATCCTCTCTTGGGAAATTTCATACTCTCTACTTAATGTTCCTCTGCAACAAACTACATAAAAGTTAAGGAGCTATACTGTTGCCTAAATTTGTAGCTATCCCTTTATTTTCAATGGGATACTGTGACATTTCATGAAAATATACAACCTTCTTATATATTTAGTGCACATAGATATGAAGAGTATTCTTTCTGTTCATTTGGAATTGAAGAAAAAAGAAAATTCAGAGTAACAGCAGTAGAAGTTTATATAAAATAGTTAAGCTCGTATAACTTGAACTAGCTGGAAATTAAAAATAGAAGAAAAAGTAGAAGACTAACTCAAACCCCAGAAGTTACTAAGTGTTTTAGGATTACTATTTGTAATTTTACCACATTAATGAATAACTTAATTTCAGAATAAAAATTAATAATGATTATATTTGAAATATACTATACATTGTCTTATATTTTGCAAGCAAAAATACACTGAAACTCTCTACAAGTTAAACGGCAGTTTATATAATTTATTTCAGCAATGAAATATTGATTTATTGAAGTTTATATCTATTTTTAAACATATTCAAATAAAAAGTGTGCTTCACTACTTATTTACTCAGATATGTAGTTTTTGCTTGTACTAAGAGACACAAAAAAATTACAGGTTGCATAATCAGCAACAAAAACAATAGTACAAATTATTCTGCTACAGGAGAAAATAAAATCAATTTTATTGCAGTTTATAACTAAAACTCACAAAAAATGTGTGCTTTTCATCATCTAAAAGTTGTTTATTATCATGTTGCCCAAAATAATTTTTCCACGCCATTTACTATGTCTAAGCCTGTGTATTCTCATGAAAGAGAGACTATATAAATATTTCTAACTGCCAGCAAATATATAATCTGTTTAGTAACAAAGGTTTACTTCTTTTGATGTTTGAGGTACAGAACTCTATATATAAATTCAAAGAAAAGGCATGCTTCTCACTTACTACTTAAAAGACAGGTACTGTTATAGTTATTCCCAAGAGTAGATTCACAGACTGGAATATAGTTCAGACTCCATTATTCCTATCAGGATCCCTCATATTTGATATTGTTTACATGAGAGGCTAGTATTCTAACTTCTAAGTCAGGAATTTTAAAGGGATGGCAGTGTCTGGAATACCTTCTCCAGACACCTGTGATCAAAGAGAGGCCAGTTTCACAGCCTTTATCTCAGAGACCATGACAATCGAACTGAGAATGAACTCAATGTGGTATTTCTTTAGTAATATAAAAACAGGGGGAAAAAAATGACACTTATTCTCAGCTACCAGATTATACTTGGTCTGTCACTGGGGAGAGAAGTAGTGCTTGTCTTGATCCCACACATGCAAAAAAACCCTGCTTATTTTCATTGCTTAACTACTGACTACTTCTTCACCCTGCTAAAAAGTATTTCAAACAGGACAGCAACAAGAAGAAATGTATGAGAGCAGGAGCTGAAAGAAGGGATAAAAAGGCTTGGGTTTTTCAAGAAATTACTTACCTAAAAACCAAAAAAACCAATGTGCTAGATTATCTGAATAATAATTTGGGAAAAAATTCTGCAGTTCTGAAGAAAACATTTCTACTTCTGAAAATAAAAACACTTAAATCTCACGTTAGACTTCAAGTGGCAGGGATTTTAGTAAGTCTCCAAACAAATAGTTACAATTATTAATCGACCTTCTGGATGAGAAAAGCATTTTATTTCTAGTTTGAATATACTTTCCTTAAGTTTCCAAGCGTTATATACCAATATAACTCTATTCTAATAGATTAAAGAGCTATCTTCAGTTGGGTGTCTTTCCACAGCTGGGTATTTTGAAACCACAGTCAAGTAATTACGATGTACTATTCAGAATTACATGTATTAATTATTATGTACTAATGTTACCTTATTCAACAGAATGTTAAAAATTTAAGGCGCTGGCATCCATGTTCTACAATAGTTATTTTCCAATAAGGCTTTATTGTTAAAGAGTATACTTTGGACTCCGCACCATTCTTTCTTGTCTACCAATAAGGGCTTTAGATACTCTTCCAGGTCATGGTTACAAACCATCTATGCACTTATATGCTACTGTTACCATAACATTTCTATTTCTGATAAGACAATAAAGTATTTCCTGGTTTTGTATTAATTAACCCTGTGAATCAATCCTCCAACAAGTTGAGGCTTGGCCCATATAAATACATGCTTGTGAGTGCCTGAGGATAGAATCTAGTCAACAGACTCAGTGCCAGATCAAGTCGTTGAATTAGCTGTATTACCATGAATAGAAATAAGCAGAAGCAGACCTAAGCAGAAGTCCACAGATAAGAAAACTAAAAGTTAAAGACACTGTACTCTTCCTATTAATTGACCTTTTTTTTTTTTTTCAAAATTGAAAACTGAGGTCTACCTGATGCATTGTTTTGCCAATTACTAGGCCCAGTACAAAGGACACAGCCAGCAGCAGAAAAACAATCCAGTAAGTAGATTCTATTGCACGTAGAGGAGTCAGTATATAGGGGATCACTGGGGGTACAAACAAGTCAGATCACAAATAATAGATATCAACTCCAGCGACCCCAGGAATGACATAGCATGACGTGTAACAGATGGAACAAAGAAAGATACAAGGCAACCCATGGAAAAAATGGGAGACAACCAAGTCAATAGGGTGATCACATATGATAGAGGTAACCCCATGTTGCCTCCCCACAAAGCCCGCGTTCGTATGTGCCAGACCTGACTGGGATCCAGTTGCATGAGGAGCCAGGAGGTCCTTCCCCAACAGGAATCTCTGTGAAGTGCGTCCACTCCACAGACAGACTCTCCAACCCTTCCTGCAAGTGGGCCCAGCTTTTATCCCCAAAACAGGACACCTGGCACTCCTTATCAAAATGCAGGGCACCTGGGGCTTGTTTACCCAAGGGCTTTCCTTACAAGGCCGGCCACACCTTGGAGGAAAGCCAAAAGGTAAACTCATCCCCTCCTCTTAAAGGGCCATGGGGCCTGCCCATATGTCAACCTTACTTCAGGGCTTGGGGTTCAGACCCAGCACTTCATGCATGTAAAACTGTAAACAGAAAAATTTATGGAAATGGCATGCTGCAGCCCTCAATGAACATTAAAAATGTCCAAAAACCTAAAAGAACTTTAAAGCTAAAATTTAATGGAAAAAGATGCATACTGAAAAGTGGATTAACTTTGAACTCTAATGAACTAGGTCTTTTGACAGATGCAATAAACTAAATTGCCACACGAAGTCTATAGTATCCTTTAATTTATAGTGAACTGTTTATCATCTGCGGAAGTATGAAGCACAAAGATTTACCTGCAGATTCCTGGAATGTCTGGGCTATTTGCTGTGTCTGCAAAAGTAATTGCAGAGTGATATTGTTTTGGATGTGGATGCGACCAGTTTTATAACTAATCAAGGTTGCCAACAAATATTGTGCAATAGCTTTCTCTATAAATCTTGTCACTTACCGCACCAAATAATAATGATTTTCTTTCACTTCTGTGCAAATTCTTTTTCAGATAATCAATATATCATCCTGTTCGTAAAGAAACAAAAACCCACTACCACCTATTTAATGCTGCTAAACATATTTTCTGTGAGAACTGACAGTCTTCGAGCTGGTTGGATAACTTGCTCCAAATAGATTAAGCTTAACCTTTCTTAGTGTTTTTAAGAAAATGGAGGGATGTTTTCTCCTTTTAAGAATCTAAAACAATTCCACCTGTGAATGGGCTTTGAATTACTTCTCTTCTGTCAAGTCCTTTTACCATGCCAAAAGAACAAGTCTCTAAAAGCAAAGACAGAGAAGAAAGTCTTCTGAACTCATTTCAACAGAACTAGGTTTTGATCTGTGACAAAAGGTGAGGTTGAACACATCTGTAGCACTTAATACAAGCTCAGCTAAACACTGCATAATTCCCTTTGTTTAAGCTTCTTTTGCTTTAATTTTGATCTTTCAATAATGGGAACTCAGTTTGGGATTACGGATTTGAGGGGTTTTTGTCTCCTGGCTAGCACCTAGAGCAACTACAATTTCAAGATATACAGATGTGAAATGTATTTCCACATGTTTTCAGTAGTTTTCATTTTTACAGACATTACTTAAACTATATTAAAATGTTAACATCACTATGGCTAAGAAAAAATAAGTTTTTATATTAAAATCTGTATCTAGTATGTCCATTTATATCTCAGATTATGGCAGAAAATCTATCCCCATGCAATAGCTATGACAGTCACGTTATTTGGCATTTCTAGGTGCAGAAGTATTTCTAGGTGCAATGTCCTTGAAAACATCAGTCTAAACCACTAAAAATTCCCTTCCACTAAGAGAGTGGCACATTCTGCAGTGACTCCTAATTTGAGCAGAAAGCCACTCTATGTATTGCATAAGATCAATGAATACAATGAACACTCCGCAACTTGTTTGAAAAGCCTTAATCATCAGATGTCTGTCAAAATACTTAGGGCTATTTGACTTTAATGAAACAGTTGAAATATTACGCTGCTGACTGATTTTGTTAGTCTGACAGATCAATAATTCACCCTGCCAGACAAATACATGCTGAAGCATATCTGGAACCAGAGAAGCATACTGGACCTTAGACAGAGCTGTAGTTCATTTATTCAGTACTTAAGAGAAGAGCTTTGAATATATAATGATTAAATTACCAGGAAACTGTAAAACAAATATAAATAAAGCAGACTTTTTCTTTCATGGAAATGCCAGGCTGAGGATGGGTTCTGAGAGTGCAGAACAGGGGAACAGGAAAACCAATGATCTACATATACACAATATACTCACAAGCTAAGTCGGCAACAAATCTCAAGCCTTGAGCTGGCAGAAACTTCTCTCTTACATCATCTGACTTGCAAGAGGCACTTGACCAGTGGAGTTATGCTTACTTGGAGGAGGGTCACAGCTGACCTACAATCTAGCAAATCTGCATGCTGCCATCAGTAGCATGTAATAACAGCATCAGTAGCAGCAAGAATGATTTTCCCTTTTAAAGGAACACACAAAACAGGACACTCGCTGTATTTACAATGTTCTGCTCTTCAGACATGAGATGTTTCCTCTCTTGGACACATCCATCTCCTTTGTGCACAAGAGTATCTTTTTATTCTGTCTAGTAGCAAGGTTTATACACCAGAAGAAAAACAAAATTCTGCTATATTACCAGTGAATAGCATGTCACAGACAAAGGGAAATTGTTACGTGAATAACTATCACTATCACTATTTAGCAAGTTTGTTTCTCATATTAACTTGTTTTTATATTTTGACAATATTCTGTTATCTGACAAGCCAAAACTACGATAATTGATGAACTTTTTCAATTAAGCAGCACGAAAATAAAACACAAATCCCAGTGCCTGGGGCACTTTTGGAAATCAAGCCACTCATTCGGTAAGTAAATGCTAAGTAAATTTTATGGGAAATCTTAACCATAAATTCAGCTTTTTTGAGAAGTGTATCCTTACTATTTTGCCACCCCATGGGAACTATATATCTGTGTTTCTTGATCTATTTCAGCAGACAAATTATAAAAAAGAGGACAAAAAATGGAAGGTTATGCACAAAGGCATAACTTTGTGAAAGGAAGGAGTTTTAAATAGCAAAGATCTCAAAAATGGGCGTAGCATCTACAGCTTTGCATGTCTGTAAATCATTTAGATTTGTATAAAGCTTAGTTTCTTACCCCCTACTGTGTCTGTTCTGCAATGTTCCACTAAGAGGCAGATCCTGCAGCTCAAGAATTGCCCCATAGAGTAAAAACAATGCTTTGTTTACTCCCTATGACATGACCCAAGTCCCTCTGCCAAGTTTTCTTCCTTCCTTTCTCCATAAACAATATCTGCATATCTCAGAAGTAACACAAAACATAAAAAGGTGCCAGCAACTTCCAACATTCAGACTTTTCTCCTTTCCTCAAATGCAAAGGCAGGATATACAGTAAAAACAAGCAGGAGAGACTGCCTTTTCA
Source organism: Podargus strigoides (assembly GCA_028020825.1). Lineage (NCBI taxonomy): Eukaryota > Metazoa > Chordata > Aves > Caprimulgiformes > Podargidae > Podargus > Podargus strigoides. The sequence goes on along the minus strand of CM051621.1, from coordinate 21,753,037 downwards.
ACTTTAAGCAGCCTGTTGAGCTGAAGTGTATTCTAGGGCACTGAGATAAAATTTTTTAAAATAATTTAAAAAAAAAAAGAAAAAAAAAAAGGAAAGGCAAAAAACTCACACTTCTAAATAGACACAGTATACCACAAAAATGGTGCACCAGAGGGATTATGAGGGGCAGGAAAAAAAGGAAAAAGCACACACTGGTATGTCTTGGTGCAGATGTTGTCCCTTCACCTTTTGCCCACCTTGTTATGTGTAGCTCTCTGCCTACATAGCAAGTCCTTTATCAATGCAGTAATAAATTCATATGTTCCACCATCTGCCTAACAGATGGGACAGGTGCTGAGTATCGTCAATCATCAGCTTCCCCTTGTGCTTGTCATTATCAGGAGTTAATAGACTCTAGGGCAGGAGTTAAGCCATGTACATAGCAGGAACACCATATTGTGCCGTGTTTGATCACCTGGGGTCTCCAAAGAGAAAGGGGGTAGTGAAGGAAGGAGCCAAAGGAAATAGAAAGTTTTTTCATCTAACATGTCATTACGTAGCAGACTATAAGTGTTACCTCAACTTGCTAACAGATGTTACCTCTCCTGCACAGCACATCCCTTCCATCTGAGGGGCATACCCTTGTAGTCTGAACTCATACAACACCATTCCCAAATTTTTAACACGTTAACTTATGAGCCATCACCTTGTTTTGCTGCTGTTTTTTTTCCAAATGCGACCAGGAAAAAAATACAAAGGTAAAACGGGTGGGGGAGAGGCTGGTGCGGGGGCTAGGCTGGAACCCAGCCTGATGGTAATGAGCAGCTGCAGATAGAGACATTAGTAAATATGTGAAAGAAAGGACCATGAAAGGGAAGAAAATTTTTGTTTCTTTCTTAGACCTGAATTCCAATACTTGTTTCTTGTCCGGACTAGGTAACACTGACTTTCAAGTCTCATTTTTCCCTCTGTGGGTTTACACTTCCATTATACATCTGATGTGACTGTCAATAAAAAGTCATCACTTACTGTAAAGAATCCCTACAGAATTCTGGGAAACCTCATAGCCTGTGCAATGTTTCTCACTGAGGTGTCAGTGAAATCTGGTTGTGACTTAGTGTCCCCACAGTACACTGCCAAAGGATGTGAACTCTGTTACCCAGTGCTTTTTACTATAACTAGAAACCATGGTGCTCATAATCTGAGGCAATTATTTTCTCTGTACATTTAACTGATTGATTACAGAGAGAATTTTCCATTTTGAAAGATGCTGAAATAAACTCAGAAAATACACTCAAAGCAGAAGTCTGAAATATGGAATTGCTTTTTCTTGATAGTCATGTTTTTGCTTATGAAAAAAAATGAAACCAATTTCAACTCTTGGTTTGTAGGGGTTTTTTTAGCATAACTTTAAAATTTTATTTTTGTTTTTTTGCTGGTATAATTTTCAACTCTTGACTCTCTAACAAAAAAAAATAAATATTTCTTTACCCAAAGTCAAGGTACTTTACTATCACTTAAATTTACTTTACAGCATACAACACCACCAGAGCTTACTCCCCAGGTATGTGCTCCATAACCAGTTTCTTATTTTGATTTCTTCTTTCTTATTTAGCAAACCTTTATGTCACAGGAAAACATCTCCAGTGGAGATCAGGAATTACATGCCTGAACACAGGGTAGATTCTTTCCCATCAAAGACTATATTCTTCCAGATTTTCACCACAGTCATATCACTAAGGTTAATTTTGCTCCAGAGCACACCAAAAAACAGTCAGTTGGAGCTTGTATAAATAAAAAAAATGTAGACGAGGAGAACACAGCCATTTTAGTATTTAATGACAAGCAAACTGAAAATGATAAAATAGTAACCAATTTCTAGCCTTCCTAGCTTCCTCTGTAGAAAGCCCAAGTTGACAGATTCAGCATGTGAGCAGTCTTTTTTTACTGCCAAATATCTACATATTCATAAAACTTTTGTATATATATAAGCATACACACAAACACACACAGAAGCATCTTGTTCCCTCAAGATGTTTTGCTGCTGATTTTTCTATTAAATATATTGATTTCAAAAAGTATACAACCTCAAAGAAAAAATATACAATCACCAATTGACAATAGATGCAAAAGAGAAAGTAGTCAGAAAAAAGCCCCACCTCATGTTTCTAGATCAGGCATCCAGAAGTTATTATAAATAATTATAAATACAGAAACATTTTAAACCAGGCAAAATACTTAATAGGATCTTAGGAATTTTCCTACAAGCAAGTCTTTCCAATGTATTTTCAAGCTTTTTCTGTTCTGTTAGCTCATAAACATCTGCAGATAATGCATTTTCTTGCATTTATTTGTCATAATAGTACATTTACCTCCCTTCAGAGTCACACAAATGTACTCTCTAAACCTCATAAGTATGCAGGCCCTCATTTTGTTGACTCCTATGACCCAGAGCTCAAAAGCTTGAAATCTATACCAAAAAGATGAGCACCAGCTGTTGACATTCTGAATCTCTCACCCCATGAAGGAGGAATATATATTTTTTTCTTCATGTTGCATACTCAAAGTGACACAAAGACATTTTACATTAAAAACAGAAAGCAGGTGCCATAAATTCAGTCAGAGTGGAAAAACGAATAAATTGTTCCACTTTATCTGGGCCCTGTGGCATTTTTGTAAAGTAGGTCCAGAAAATAAGGAGAAGAAAACAGTGAAGACTGGATCATGAACAGAGATGGAAATTATATCTATTGATTTTCACTGTCAGTGGAGCCTAAAGCATAAGGATTATTATTATTATAAAAAGCAGATCCTGATTCATCAAGAAGCTCTACACACAGTCCAGGCAAAGTTTATTTCTCATCTTTTAATTACTGGCATTTTGTTGGTGTTCATTCTTATTGCAAATTAAATTGGAGAAGAAATATTTAAAAAAAAAAATTTAAAGTCACATCAAACACATGTTAAAGGAAATAGAAAAAAAAAAAAAAGTAAGACTGGGGATATAAAATCACATACAGTGCTAATAGTATAGAGAACCAGTGCCATTCCTATATAATATGCATAGAATCCCACTATGTTAAGTGTTACACAAAGCATACAGTAATAGCCATCATGTGCAGTCTTTTTGAGCAAGTGAACTATGCAATAGTTATTCTTACAACCATTGCTTTTTTAATAAAAGTCTTCACAGGACAGGACAGGAGAACCTTTCAGTTTAGTTTATGTAACATTTTTATTCTCTAGCCTTCTAGAACAGTTTGAGCTGGGATCATGCTGATAGATTACAATAACTGCTGTGCCTTCAAGTTTATCAGAGTATAATGGAATGGCTGTTTAATTCTTTAAAACCCGAGACATTACAAAACTGCAGCCACAATAGATAATTATTATTTTTTCTGTGTTCCTGAATTTGCAGATAGCTTCATTCTGCAAGACCAAGACTCAATCACAAGTCCTGTTTGTATCCTCATTTACATTTATGTACGTTGGGAATAATTCCACAAAGACCAGTGGAAACCTACAGAGCAAAAACTTGTGTGAAGTGGATCGTGAAGTAAGACATGAATTCATGGGTTTTGTATAATGAATTGCCTCATCCGCAACAAAGCGTGTGGAATTGCAACAATTCATAATGCACAATAATAATGCACAATGTATAATTTATTTTGTTATAAAGCAGTGCTTTTACAGGGCTGTTCCTTGTCTCCTGACTCCATGACTTTTTCTATTCCTTTTCTACTTTATTATTTAATGGTTGCAGTTTTACTGTTTTCCTTAACAACACGATTCAAAACAATCAAAACAATAGGATTATAAAAGGGGAGGATGGGAGGGGGCAAAAAAAGATATTTACCTGTTCTTCTCCAGAACTTAAATTTCAACTTTAAACACAAGTCACAGTAAAAGATAGTTTAGACATCAATTTAGAAACACTACACTACCTTTAACACTTCTGAAAAACAGGACTGAAATATACAGGGTGTTGTCTTTAACAAGAGACCTGTATGCTTTCTAATCAGAAACAACCAGAATAAAAGAAGACTTCAGGTAAAGTTTATCTGAAACCAAAGCAATTCTTAGTTTTAACAGTTTTCCTTAATGATAAGTCAACATTATCAAAAGAAATGAATACTCTTAGTTGCTACATAAAAGCTATGTTGTCTCCCAGTTCTCTGTGTGGATATCCCTTAACATCAGTGATCACCATGGTTAATCAAGAGAGAATTAAGTCAAGTATTGAAACCTCTGCCTCATAAATAAGCATTAAGAATTATGAAAATATTTTTAGATTAAACTGTGTATTAAATATTTTTCTCAATTAAGACAGAAGGCAGGGACACCACTACCCTTCTACCAAAAAATAATTAGAAAAAGAATGGACTGTTAGAACATTCTGCTCCCCTCTAAGTAGATGAGATTCCCTTTGGGAATCATATCCCCAAATATCACATCCCTGCAATAATGCTCAACATTGCCTTGTCTAAGTATTGATGTTCTCTTTCCTAAAAGGAAGAGCTGACATATTTCACTACCATGCACAATGCTTGGGAAAAAAATAAAACAAACAAAACCTCTACAGCACCCAAGATGAATGGAAAGATTTAAAAAAATAAGTGACCAGGAGTGACATTCAAAACCAAAAATATGCCAAATGCATTTACTTAAAACAGAGAAAAGAAAGCAGAGACAGATGTGTTTGAAAATCCATTCCTTTAGGTGCACTTTGCTTTCTAAGTGGCATAGTGTAAGGCAAAAGCGACTACCACTGGGGACTGACCTGGCTTTTATAGTCAGGTTAATAATGATGTGCTGTACTGTACTGTAAGAGTTATTAATTGCCTTCAAAGATATTCAGAACCAGGTCACAACCAAAATTTTTACCAAGAGTGCTATCAAAAACATGTTAGCTGCATTTAACATATCTAGACTTTTAGCATTCTGGATTTAGGAACATGCTGCCTTTCACCTCTTTTCAGATTATGTCTTTGCATGAAATTATACTAAGTATCACAAAAGACATTTAAAAGTATGAACTAAAACCTGATAATAATCAGATTCTTTTGCCACTCAGACAGATGGATAGTATGAAGAAACAACCTATTCTATCACCTAGTAGTGATCAAAGAACTGCAATACTTCCAAGGATATATACTCCACAACCCTCCGAGAAAAATGCCTTACTGTGAAATTGTATGGCCTCGTTTGTTTCAATCTGAATGCATTTTGACAATTTTAACTCAATTTGCCTTGCACAGTTTACCTCTCCTAGGATTCTGCCTTTATAAAAAATCTCATTTTCATTTGAGGAGGGAAAAAACCCCACATTTTGACTAGCCTAAATATGACAATGGGGGGGTGTGTGTGTGAAGTTTGTAAATCATGATTGTTTTACTCAAGAAAAGACAAATTGAAGAGCCACAAAACAGGAAGAAACCTGAAAGAAGTTTGTTGCACACATTCTACCAAAATAATGCTAAACTTGAAATCAGCCTATAGCAAGCTAGATATTAATTTCCAAATCATCTAACCATATACCATCTTTCAAAGGACACAGTTCACAATAGAATTCCAGGAGGAACAGAGTTGATAAGAAAAGTCTATTATTGTTGCATGAACACAATTTATCTTTAATATATGGGGCAGGGCAAATACTGCAAAGTAACATTTAAAATCCTTAACTGATAGTTATACAGCTAAATTTATTAAAAAAGAGATAACAGGTCAGATCAGTTGAACAAGATTATGTATGAAAGTTTATTGCGTGGTTAAGCAAGTCAGATCGGCCCAGAATTTAAGTCTGGCATGTGACCTGCAGAAAACGATCTTTTGAAAATATGTCGGTGAAACATATGCTATGAGACAGCACTCACACAGTAGAGTTTGACTAAGAGAAACATTTAATGGGTTGCAAAATGTATTTCTGCAGGTTCTTCCATCTTTTGTTGTATAGATTTAGGTTAGTGGTGGGGTGGGAGAATATATTTAAACATTCTGAAAACACACAGAGTAATTCAGCAAACATCAGTAACAAAAATTCTAAAAATATTTTTTAGATTTTAAAAAGCATGGCTATATTTCTGAGATAGCATGAAGAAAAATAGCCTAAATCAGAAAGTAACAAAACTTTTAATGAATGCTAATGAAATGGTAACAGATAGTGATGTTTGAAGTGTTTGAAGAATTACAACTATTTCAAAATTTTCAAGGCAGGAAATGGACTAGATGAGATAATACAAAAGCTAACAAGAAATACTAGATCGACAACACCAAATTCTGGCAACAGAACAGTTCATACAGAACAGAAATGAAAGTGTGTGCATAATTTCTGAACATATTCCGGAACAACATAACTCCTTAATTTGAAAACCAACTGATGCTATCTAGTAACAAAGACTACATCATTCCAAATTCTATGGTATGATTAAGGTATCCTCAAATACTTAGATTAGCGGCAGTATAGATAGATAATGGTCAACTGCATTAGAAGAAGGAAAAAAAATCAGGGAAGTTACATAACATACATTAGCATGGATAGGTGTAAAAATTATGTTGATGTAACTAAATAAAAGTAGATGCTATATAATATGCTATTGCCCCTATGACAGTGCCATCCTTTTTCATGCATTTTCATTTTTGTCAGACTATTACTGTCAGACTATTATCAACAAAGGTTCCCTGGCTGTTCAACAAGAACTATATTTTTAATAGTTTTTTAACAATTTCTTTGACTGTTTCTTTTTACATGCCACCCATTCCATGGATCTTTCTACTGTTAGGTGGTAAAAATATTTAGTAGTATACAAATATTTAGCAGTATACCTCTAATAATAACAACTGACATACTTTTTCTTATCTTGTTTGTTCCTTTTTTCAAACAGGCAACATGACAAGATTATCATTTGCAGGTAGATTTCTGAACCCAGTCTGGTGATTCTATTTTTACTGAACATTTTCTTTTCAGCTCTACATCATGCACTTAATATATTAAGCTAATATATAGTCTGAGAGACTTGATGTTTCCTGAGTCTTCTCTGATGGAGGTATAAAGCCAGCTTAGCTCTTTTCAATAGGTTTCAAGATACACAGTGAACATGATGCAGCTGAGATTCCTATGATAGAAACATCTTGTAATGTTGATTTGTCTTTGTTACAGCATAGAAATAATCATTTTAGCTTCACATCTCAGATTCAAATTATGGAACAGAAAGCAATATTCTGAGTTAAGTTCTCATTCACAAGAATGAGAACGTGAAAAACATACGCTTCTGCACTTCACAAGCAATTGAATTGATAAAGCAAACAAATGAGCAAAAACCATAAACTGCTTAATGGGGTTGGGGGGGGGGAAGTAGAAAATAAGAGCAAAACAAACAGGATAGTACATTCTGATTCATAAAATCATACAGGATGGGTACATCACTACAGAAAAGCACTAATAAGCAAGTAAGTCAAAACCAAGCCACTATGTTCTGGAACATCCATTAATTGTACTCAGATGTAAAACCCCACTAGAAGCCTGGAATCATATAAAAGCATGTAGACAGAATCAAAAGGTACATTATAAAAAATCAGGAAAATTGCTTCTGAAGTTAAAAATATATGACTTGTTCTCAGAGCTGAGATGATAAATAACCAAGATTATAATAAAACCCACAGAAATAACATTTTAAATGCAACTTGCTCTTACATAATTGAAAAACATCTAAAGCAAAAAGTCTGTGATACAGTACATGACATCTAATAAAAGAGAGAAAAACAAAAATAAACAACTCATCCCCTCACCCCAAATCTACAACACTTTATGGACATAAGAGAGTGGAGAGCTTACAAAAATTACTGCAATGAAAGGATTGTATCTAGTCTGAAGTCAAAATTAATGAAAAAGACTAAATCCAAAAGGAAAAAAAAAAGTATTACTCCAATCTAATTTGTGGGCCTAGTGTAGATGAATGTTAAATACTTTATTAAAGACAAAATCAACATTATGATACTATTTTCATGCAGTAATGAAGAAAAAAGTATTCTTCAGCAGCTCCTGAGACTAAAGCAAAACTGGAAGCAATTTATTGAGGCTTTCTTTTATTTTAATCACACTATAAAGAAAACATTAGTAGGCTATGTCTTCCACCTAACTGATATAAACAGGTAACAGAGGTAAGATATAAGCTTGTTAATTATAACTGCTACTTTTCTAGAAACTTTTCTATGATACAGAGAATCATTTATTGAAAATGCACTCATCTACCTCCTGTTGAGGCTTTTTTACTCCAGTACTTTCCTCTGATCTTCATGATTTGCATATGCTGACATTTCTCACAGTACAGGCAATATACACACACTTATGCCCATGGTATTATACGATCCCTATTCAGACCACTTTGGAATTATTAGAACTCTATAATCTTCTCTCTAGTCTGTCAATTGTTAAAATATGCTTTTATTGGAAATAATATTTAAGATTATAATGAAACACTAATATAGGTGGTATTACTAATAACATTATAAGTAAGATATCAACATCTGAAAGGAAAAACACTAACACTATTCTTATTTTATATAACATATTTATAAAGTAGATGTATTTATTTTAATAAATTTTAGTATATCTGCTATTATACTACCACCTAATGGTAAAAAATAATTAATATAGCATACAACTACATAAAGATGCCTGACAGTCCCTGCGATTCAAACACTTGCAACTAACGATCTCCTTTTCTCTGTCTTTTCCAGGTCTCCTATTTGTACTCCTTTGTTCATACTTCTCTCTTTTTCCTGCACTTCTTACTACTTTAACTACATTTCCTGATCATGGATGATTAGACAAACATACAGAGATAAGGCCAGACAAGTCCTGTATTCAGCAGTATAGAAATTTTCTGTCCACATAGATATGCTAGCAGCTTCTTTGAGCTATAAAATTCTATTTCTACTTAGAATATTACTCTTTTTTACATTTTATTTTTAAGACATATTCACTTCATCTTGTAGAAAAGGACCTAGAGGATTGGGTCCTGCTGGATATGTTGAGCAGAAGCAGCAGTATATCCTTGTGGCAAGGAAGGACAACAACATACTTGGCTCTACCACTAAAAGCATCGAGAGCAGGTTGAGAGAACCGATCATTCTCTGCTACTCAGCATGTTATAGGAGGGTGTATGTGTCTAGATTCAGACTCCATAGTACAAGACAGACCTTCATTTATTGTTTTGTCTCAAAAGAGGCATCAAAATGACTAGGGCTGAAGCATGTGATGCAAGATGAGAGACTTAAAGCTTTTGGTTTCTCTAGTCTTAAAATGAGAAGATCAAGGGCAGATCTTGTTGCAGCCTTCAACTTACCCAACAGGAGAATATGGAGATGGAAATACACTCTGCTCGAAGATCCAGAGAAAAAAAAAAAAACAAGAAGCAAAGGACACAAGTTGCAGCAAGGGAAATTTCAATTAGATAGCAGAAAAAAAACCAAGTCACAATGAGAGTAGACAAATATTGTAAGAGGTTACTGGACAGGTTGTGAAATCTCCATCACTGGATATGCTTGGAACTTGACCGGACAACACCATAAACAAATTGCTCTATGTTGTCCATGCTTTTAGGAGATCTTTCAGTTACCACATGGAATGGGTTGTCTGCCATTTTAATAGGCTGTTTTAAAACATCCATCTAGGATTTCACACAGAAAAAACTATCACCATCACCTTTCTGAACTTCTCCCTATATTCTTTCAACTTATCTCTGACATGACAAATGAAATATACACAAAATCTTTGCCCAGAGTTTCTGCTAGTATGGCTCAGCAGCATTTGCTTCAGAATGAAGATTGTTATTTGCTTTTTTACCCCATGTGCATCATATCTTTAGACTAGATATAACGCATAATTTTTTTAAAATGAGGGTGGTGAAAAACTGGCACAGATTTCCCAGAGAGGTGGTAGATGCCCCATCCCTGGAAACATTCAAGGTCAGGCTGGATGGGTCTCTGAGCAACTTGATCTAGTTGAAGATATCCCTGCTCATTGCAGGGGAGTTGTACTATATGACCTTTAAAGGTCCCTTCCAACCCAAACTATTCTATGATTCTATGATCATATGATGACAACTTAGAAGAAAAAAAATATCACTGCATAAATAGAGCAATATTTATTTTGCCTAAACAAACAAACAAAAGCAAACCCCCCAAAAAACATACACTAGGATGAAACAATTTGTTTACTAAAACATGTATTCCTTAATAACACAAACTGCAGATGGGTTTAACCTCAACTAAACAGAACACAGATGAATTAAATCTGCTGCATATTGGATTTCAATTAAAAAAATATTTGATTGTGTTCATGAGTGTACACACATTTTTGAAGACTGAAATAACCAGAAAAATTAAAATATGGCACATAATCAATATTTTAGAGTGATTTTAAATTCAATTTTTTTATTTACAGTTATTAATCTATATTAAAACTAAATCTTAAAAATAAGTGCTTCCTTGATTTATGTGTTAAAGTTCAAACATGTGATTAATTTGTCAACTCAAGCAATTATTATTGCAGTTATAAAACATGGATCTCTGTTTATCCATTTTAGTATAGGGGAAATATACCACTGACAGGAAACACTTTCAAAAGCTAAGCACTAAATTGAACACACTTGTCCCTCTTTCTCCAACTCTCTGCCTCAGTATTTGAACCAAGCAAGTGGCCTCTGATGTTCTAGAAGTTCAAAATAAATATTGCCATTCATACAAATAATATACATAAATTAATATATAAAATAAATTTCACTAAAATCTGCATAATGATATAACTGGGATATAATTTTTTTTTTTAAAAAAAAGGGTTTTTTTTTTAAAAAAAAGGATCAGTTCTAGAATATCAGGAAGTGCTAATCAGATGATACTGGATACCAATATTGTTTGGTATCACCATTTTAGACAAAATGTCTACTTAGACAAATAATGACAGTCATCTTGAAAAGAGCTGATGACTTAAATAATTCCACTCCATTTCAGCTTGAATTTCTCTTGTGTCACATGCAATTCGAAACATGGCAGGAACTTAAACCCATGCTCTTAACTGTTATCTCTGTTCTATAACCTCTGTTTTTATCTGAAATATATATCCTTGTCCTTCCTGTGTAGCAATGCCTTCAAAATTCTAAGAGAGCACTCTATCCTATTCTGTTGATGTCTGTAGAAGATTCTTTGTTAAGAGAACCTGATTTAATATTTCTGCTTCTGTTTGGCTGAAAAGCTCAGTGTGCACTTGGCTATAAGCATTTCCTTTGCTGCAGTGCAATAATGCCCTTGTTTGATGAATTAAGCATTCTGACATTTTTAAAGCACAGTTGTGATGTTTTAGCCTACGAGCACAGGATGTAGAACCAACATCAACTGTTACTAGTAAAAGCTTGAGGCTTATGACCACTTTTGTTGAATTTACCTTTCATTCCACATAAAGTAAATGAGTTGGAATTAACAGGCTTGTCCTTGCAAAAGTGAACAAGAAGTCTGACAAAGTAATTCCCTGATAATCACAGCAAATTAGTCTTGAAGTCCACTGACATAGAAAGATTCTTACTGGCATCAAGCCTGAGGAACAGGCATAAATCCCTTATCATAAAATAGTATTAATTGGGAAATCTTAAGGAGAAGTTCACTTTTTTTTTTCCTTCTTTCTATTTTTATCCTGGTTTAGAAACACAGTTTGCCAAAGATTATGTGTACATATACACAGAATACTAGTCAAATTTTGAATATGTAGCCACAACTGAAAAGTCTCCCCACATCTTGCTTTGGAGACGTGTGGAAAAGAACAAGTTCACACCTACCAATAGTGAATTTGGAAAATTTTATTCTCAAAGTTTCTCACAATTGCATGCAACTCAAAATGTGTGTGTGTGGGCGGGGGGGGAGGAGCCAAAAAACATCAAACCCCATTAGTAGAAGCAAATATTCCAGAGTTTTACACATGGATCTTGAAGCTGCCAATCTCACACTAGGGACCGTTCTCAATGAATTAACTGCTGAAGAAGCAACAAACAGATAATTATGAGACAGGAATGCCAAGTTACTCTTGTAACTCTGTGCATGTTCCAGCGTGTTTTGTAATTGCGCTAGTACTCCTGGTTTGAGTCTCTGTGTATCTGTCTGTATCTATGCGAGATCTTAGACATAACACAGCAATGAAAGAACCCACCATGGTGAGTTACACATTATTACAGAAGCATGACATTCTTTTCTATATTCTGCAAATGCAGGATTTTGAGTACTCCATATTCTTACCATTAACTACATTGAAACAAACTTCATTATGACATGGGTTTTTTTGTTTGATTGGTTGGTTTAGTTTGTGATGGTGTGTTTTTTTTGTTTACTTCTTTGGGGAGGGGGAAGTAGCTAGTGTTTTTTCTTCTTCAAAGAAAAATATTGGTAGTGATATACTTACAGCTACTACTAATTGTCACATTGTCAGGAGTTATTTGGAAACCAAAGCTAGTATTTTAAATTCTTATACAAATATGGTAAGCAAACTGCTCAGAACCTCAGAAGTTTCCTAACTTGCAGAGATTCATATTTTTTTTCTCTCCTCAAAATTGTACGAATTAAGGTCAATACATACTAAGAAGCACCATCTCTGTCTTGTAGCAAAAGAGTATTTCATCTCATAAAATAAAGAAAGTCTTGTAGTCTCCAAAGTCAGTTTATAGCACTGGTGTGGATTAACACAGAAGCATAGAACCTCTTAAGGATAAGATAACACCCAAAGCATATCCAAATTGATGGCTATATGCATAAAAAGATTACACACCTTTGTCATGAGTGGTCTCATAACTATATAGAAAAATCAGAAGAGATCTGAACATATTGATGGTCATCTGCATGAAGGGAACACAGACAAGACAAAAAGACCGACGTCTGAAAATACGAGGCATTATACAAACAAGAAATATTTTGTGCCCTGCAAAACTTTCAGTTAAGATAGAACAGTCAACAAAGACTGGACAAACATGAAATGGAAGTTATTGACATCTAGGATTAAACACTAAAACAGTGGTCAAGGTATGCCCTAAACTGATACCATGAAAATACCCTCACCCATATGGGTTTGTATCTCATTGCTCTCACAGTCCTAAGTTGACTGCTGCTCTTTAGCTCTCAGTTTGAAACTTTGAGTCAGAGTGACCTGTAAAACAGGCTTAAACTGCATTCATACTGCATTCATACACACTCTCAGTGAAGATTTCTCACAGCCAACACACAAACTTTTAAAGATGCAAAGTTTAAAGAACAGTCTTAGTCAAGGCAGCAATTGCAGCACATATATTTACAGAATCACAGAACTGCTGAAGTAGGAAGACACTTCTGTAGGTCATCTAGTTCAACCTACCTGCTCAGAGCACAGTCACCTAGTGCAGATTGCTCAGGGCCATGTCCAGTCAGGTTTTGAATATCTCCAAAGATAGAGACTCCACAATCTTTGCTTAAACTCTTTCAGTGTTTGACCACTCTCACAATAAAACAGTTTCTTATGTTTAAGTAGGATTTCCTCTGTTTCAATTCACTGCCTCTTGTCCTTTCACAGGATATCACTGAGAAGAGTCTGGGTCCATCACCTTTATTTCCTCTAATCAGGTATTCATACAGCTTGATAGGGTGCTCCTGAGCCATCTTTTCTCCAGGCTAAACAATTCCAGCTGTCTCATCCTCTTCTCATATGACTGATGCTCCCAACTGCTCATCATCTCTGCTGTCCTTTGCTGCACTCCCTCCAGTATGTCCGTCCGTATCTCCCTTGTATTGGGGAGCACACACCTGGACACAAAACTCCAGATGTGTCTCACCAGGGCTGAATAGGAGGAAGGATCACCTCCCTTAACCCACTGGCAATGCTCTGCCTAATACATCTAAGGAGACTTTTGTCCTTCTTTGCCACAAAGGCACATTGCTGGTTCATGTTTAACTTCTTGTCCCAGGATTCCCAAGTTCTTCTCTGCAAAGCTGCTTTCCAGCTGGTCAGCACCCAGCCTGTCCTGGTGCATGAGGCTGATCTTCCTCAGTTGCAGGGCTTGATATTTCACATCATTGGAATTAATGAGATTCCTGTTGGTCTATTTCTCCAGCCTGTTAATATACCTCTGAATAACAACACAGCTACCTGATACATAAGGTGTATCTCATGTACACTAATGGCCACAGCTGGAGTTTTGGAAGAAAATGACTAATGCTTTTAAGAATGTACCTCAGTGAGTTCAAGTATATGAAAATTAGCTGGGCCTTCCTACTCAGTAAGATGTCAGTTAAACAGGGCAAACTTCAACACTAGCTTAGAGCCTCCCCCTCCTCCAAAACAACAAAAAACCAATTTGTCCCTGGTCAATATGGAACACAGTCATGTCTCGAGATATCACGATTCTTTGATGATATCTTTGACAATGATAATCATTGATGATGCTGCTACACAGACTTAAGACTTTTATTAAGGTGTCTATAAATTGTAAAAATTAGTGAACTACCTCAGAATTAGAGATTTCCTATCTACATCTACTCTAATTTCCAGAAGAACAGCAACAGATTTGTAGAAGAAACTCACATCTCTATGATCAAGATATATTCTGAATTAAAACCCAAAACATCTTGTCAAACTACATATACATATATGCTTTTCAAAACAAGTTTCATATATCACTATCGTAAAAATGTAGAAAATCAGGAACTTCAAAAGACTACCAGATAAGACATCCTGCCACGCCTTATCATGCAGCTCCAAACTCTGAAAAAGATTTAATCACTTATCAATGTAGTTATGTACTCTACACAGTTTTTGCAATTGCCCAAGACCTAGTTCAGCTTACTTAATCTACAATTACATGATTTAAAGCAGCCACTGAAGTCCTCATCTTCTTTCTCCAAATAAGTACCCCAATCACCAACTTATCATATGGACAACAGAGCTTGACAGAGAAAGGAACCTGGAACTCCCCAAAAGGAATTCACATGCTCCAATAATCTGGCTACTGGGAAAAAAAAAATAAAATAAAAATAATTAGATACGAATGCAACTTCTTCTCTATCCATGTATTGAAAGATGGCACTAAGGTACTTAAGGCTGTGAATCCTCTAGTAGATGGACATTTCCATGACACCTCAGTTATTTCCTACTGACTAACTGAGGGCAGTATAACTGCGAGTCTCTCTCTTCAGCAGATAACCACATGGAGACAGGCATAAAGAGCTAAGGCACACAATCAAAGGTAAGCCTCACAGACATCAGGCTCTCAGACAAGGTTTTGGGCTGTATGATACACTTTTGTAGATCTGTTCCCAGAGATCCACTTATATAGATACCCAAATATCTCTAAAAATTATAGCTTGACACCGCCAAATCAAGACAGGATCATTCTAAGATGTCTTCAAAGCCAAACTGATAAGAGTTAATGATAAAAACACTGAACACTCAAAATTTTTCATTAGCTGGATTTCACCACTGAAACTACTTTGACTGAAAATTAAGGGCCAGTGTGTCAATAGTGTGTCAAAGACTTCCTGTAGACATATGAGATTTAGGAGAACAGTTCTGAAAGTAGTAAGAAAGTTTCAAAAATATAAGAAGATGCACAAAATATGATAATAGTTAAATAGAGGTGAAAAGGTAAAACACAGATGGCTTTTTGCTTCATTAGAGACACAAGAAAAAAACAGAGAGTGTGAAAAAAAGGTGCCTAACATGGACAGTTTTAGAACCAAGGCATAAGATTTGCCAGTCTTTGGGGAGTGGGAACATCTGTAGTCTGCAAAACAGTAAACTGTACTATTAAAAGTATTGGTTTATTTATACCCTCATCCATAATGCATCTTCTACCCAATAATTACCTTCCATAAAACACAGTGGGAATTAGCTTTACAGGGAATTTTGATTGGCAGCCAGTCACAAGTGGTGTTCCCCAGGGCTCAGTGTTGGTTCCTGTTTAATATCTTTATCAATGATCTTGACAAGGAAATTGAGACCACCCTCAGTAAGTTTGCAGATGACACCAAGTTGGGTGGGAGTGATGATTTGCTTGAGGGTAGGAAGGCTCTGCAGAGGGACCTAGACAGGCTGGATCAATGGACTGAGGCCAATTGCAAAAGGTTCAAAAAGGCCAAGTGCTAAGTCCTGCACTTGGGTCACAACCACCCCATGCAACACTACAGGCTTGGGGAAGAGTGGCTGGAAAGCTGCCTGGTGGAAAAGGACTTGGGGGAGCTGGTCGACAGCCACCTGAATATGAACCAGCAGTGTGCCCAGGTGGCCAAGAAGGCCAACGGCATCCTGGCTTGTGTCAGAAATAGTGTGGCCATCAGGACTAAGGAGGTGATTGTCCCCCTGTGTAGGCACTGGTGAGGCCGCACCTCGAATACTGTGTTCAGTTTTGTGTGCCAGAGTATAAGAAAGACATCAAGGTGCTGGAGTGGATCTAGAGAAGGACAAGTCTGATGAAGGGTCTTGAGAATAAGTCTTATGAGGAGCAGCTGAAGGTCTTGAGGTTGTTTAGCTTCAAGAGAAGGAGGTTGAGGGAAGACCTTATCACTCTACAACTACCTAAAAGGAGGTTGTAGAGAGGTGGGTGTTGGTCTCTTCTCACAAGTTACAACTGATAGGACAAGAGGAAATGGCACCATGTTACACCAGAGAGGTTTAGGTTAGACATCAGGAAAAACTTTCACATTGAAAGGGTTATCAAAGACTGAAACAGGCTTCCCAGGGAAGTGGTTGAATCACCATCCTTGGATGTGTTTAAAAGACATCTAGATGTGGTGCTCAGGGACATGGTTTACAAGTGGGCCTAGTAGAGTTAGATAATGGTTGGACTTGATGATCTTAAAAGTCTTTTCCAACCATAGTGATTCTATGATTCTATGGTACTATTATATGCAAGAAGACAAAGTTCTTATGCTTTAAAGAAGGACATTAATATCAAGGTTAGTAGCTGGTACTCTGCACCTGGAGGTAATTCATGGAGTTTGTAGATGATAAAATGAACAAAATACTTGGCCCCATTTCATTATTCCCATTCCAACATAACTGCAGTAAACATACAGACCCTCAAGATACATAAGTAGCACATATTTGAAATTAAAATATTTTCTTCTAAAAGCTGTATGGTTATATTTTTACCATGTCCATTATTCTTTGTCACGACTACTAAAAAAAAGGAGAAAAAATAACAAACAAACAAAAAAACCCCACCAAAACCATGAAAACTCATGCTTTACATAGCTCCCTCTTTCAGAAGAGAGAAGAAGGAAAAGTGGCTGTCTCACTAAACTCCTAATGCAAAATGATACTCATTATCCTCCATGGAATATGCATATTTGCTCTTACTATTCATCAAACATGCTAGACCAACCTGATAGCCTTTTATGAGGACATAACCCAGTGGACAGATGATGGTAAAGTAGTGGATGTGGTCTATCTTGATTTCAGTAAAGCTTTTGACACAGTCTCCCACAGCATCCTCGCAGCTAAACTGAGGAAGCGTGGTCTGGATGATCAGGTAGTCAGGTGGATTGTGAACTGGCTGAAGGAAAGAAGCCAGAGAGTTGTGGTCAGTGGGACAGAGTCTAGTTGGAGGCCTCTATCTAGTGGAGTCCCTCAGGGGTCGGTACTGGGACCAGTACTATTCAATATATTCATCAATGATTTGGATGAGGGAATAGAGTGCTCTGTCAGCAAGTTTGCTGATGACTGGGAGGAGTGGCTGACACACCAGAAGGCTGTGCTGCCTGGTGGACAGCAGGATGACCATGAGCCAGCAATGTGCCCTTGTGGCCAAGAAGGTCAATGGCACCCTGGGGTGCATTAGAAGGGGTGTGGTTAGTAGGTCAAGAGAGGTTCTCCTTCCCCTCTCCTCTGCCCTGGTGAGGCCACATCTGGAGTATTGTGTCCAGTTCTGGGCCCCCCAGTTCAAGAAGGACAGGGAACTGCTTGAGAGAGTCCAACGCAGAGCCACAAAGATGATTAAGGGAGTGGAACATCTCCCTTATGAGGAAAGGCTGAGAGAGATGGGTCTCTTTAGCTGGGAGGAGACTGAGGGGTGACCTCATTAATGTCTATAAATATGTAAAGGGTGAGTGTCATGAGGATGGAGCCAGGCTCTTATCAGTGACATCCAATGATAGGACAAGGGGCAATGGGTATAAGCTGGAACATAGGAGGTTCTGCATAAATATGAGGAAGAACTTCTTCACAGTGAGGGTAACAGAGCACTGGAACCAGCTGCCGAGAATTTGTGGAGTCTCCTTCTCTGGAGACATTTTAAACCCGCCTGGATGTGTTCCTGTGTGACCTGATCTAGGTGTTCCTGCTCTGGCAGGGGGATTGGACTAGATGATCTTTTGAGGTCCCTTCCAATCCCTAACATTCTGTGATTCTGTGACTTTTTCTTTGCCAGACATCTTCTTTATTAAAGCTAGCAATGGTGTGATCATGTTTGCAACAGAGTAGTATATGTACAATCCTCTGTCATGTTAAAAGCAGACAAATAAACATGGAATCATAGAATAGCCTTGGTTGGAAAAGACCTCAAAGATCATAAAGTCCAACCATTAACCTAGCACTGCCAAGTCACCTCTAAAGCACCTCAGCACCACATCTACACATCTCTTAAATACCTCTGGGGATAAGGACTCCAGCACTTCCTTGGGCAGCCCCTTCCAGTGCTCAACAGCCCTTTCAGTGAAGAAATTTTTCCTAATATCCAATCTAAACCTTCCCTGGCACAACTTGAGGCCATTACCCAATAATGTTGTAATTAACAAGGAGAAATACCATCATCTTTATCAAGCTTTCCAGTCTTGCATTTCATAAACTAGATGGAAGCCATACAGTAGAAAAATGTTACTAGAACAAGTCCACAAGCCAAGGCTTGGACATTTACCCCAGTAACCCAAGATATGGATATCTATAAAGCTGACAGTCCCATTAGTACCCCATACAGAAGGGGTTCTGATCATCAGAAAAACTGATGACTCTGCAAAGGTAACACACAATCACCTTTTGAATTAGCTTTCTTACTCCTTTTGTTACTTTTTATATCCTGATGAGCCACACACACTACCACAGATATCCAAACCTTGTTCCACAAACAACAGTGCAGTTGCTCTGCATATTAGTTAGATATTCACTAATTCATTTAGCAGAATCATTTTAGTAAACTATGAGAAAAAAAATGTAAATTTGTAAAATTGTTTTCTTGGTGGTTTTTTATCTTAAGCACATTCTTTACTGTTGTGGTTTTGTTCAGTTACTGATTTGGAAAACTATGTGCAAGTTGAGATTGCACATAAGGTATTAAGTCTCAAATTATGCAAGCATATGTACCATGTAACATTTGCAAAAAATTCTCTCAGTAGACTTTTTGGCTTTTATTTGCAGTACTTACATACAAGTAATAGTACAGAAGCAAACTGCTACATGAGCAAAACCTAAATGATGCTTTCAGGCTATTACTTGCATTTTAAAACACAGATTGTGCCAGGTTAATAGTAACTTTAGTCAGCATAATTCTATCACTACCATTCTGTGGATTCCCTATAAGAAGGTATTGTTGTGTAGCCTAGAGCACAGCAAAGGATGTGGTTTGATATCCACCTGTCAAACTAGAATTTTCAACCACCAAATTACCACTGACTGGATTTTGGTATGCTAAACATGATTGTTCTCCTTAAAATTGCTGAAATAGAAACCTGGAGGGAGGGGAAGAAATTTTAAGATGTATCCTACTATCAGTACACTGCTGTGCTGTGACAAAGTTATTCACAGTATTATCATCTGGTCACTACAATTTCTACCAGGATTCAAAGATCTACTTTGTGAGAGCCACATGGATCATTCTCAGAGAACGTCCCCCAAACAAAACAAAAACACAGTTTTGTGGATAGCATAAATCATGACTACCACTGAAGGATATGAATTGCCGGACTCATTAGTCAAAAAATTTTATGCGCTTTTGACATGACTGAGTAGAACAGAGGAACCCTGCACAACAAATAGGGCATTTGTTCCCAGAGCCTATATATTTTGGGGAAATCTATTGCATGTTAGTCCTCTTAGAGGCACTGTTGCTCAATATTTTTTGTGATACATCTTTCCTGCCTAATAAAATTGTTTCAGTATCATTGAATATATTGGCCTACAGGTACCTTGGAATATCTTCTAAATAAACAGTGTCAATAGGTAAGATCTCTCTGGAAAGAAGTATTAAACCCAGTGAGGATTTTTAGAGAGGTTTTTTTGCTTTCAATCTTTCTACTGTGTAGGAAGGGACAATTGCACCATTGCACCATTAAATATACAGAGCAAATCAGTCTCAAAGTTTTATTCAAAGAGATATATGTATTACACTGCATGAGGGAAAGCAATTTTCAGAGAGAAAATATTTAGTACTCTCTAAAGAAATTGGCAACATCCCAAACTGTTTATATCAAAAGCAGAATCTCCCCAAACATTAGACACTCCTAAAAAATTTGTCTGTGACCTTTTGTTGGTAGGCACAAATCTTGCAGTTAAAACTTTGACATTTCAAGCTGCATTTCTGGAAACAGTTCAACAAAGATCTAAATGTGTTTTCATTCTGAAAATTTGTTTTCTGTGACTATGGGCAGTTTTGAATTCAAAACTGTATTTCTGCTAATTGGTCTCTGGAACAGAACAACTGCTGGAAAATATTAGTGCTTAATCAACATTTCCAGTTTTCACATTAGTATTTAAGTTTCATTCTAAAGGAATATGGAAAGGGGAATGCAGGCACACAAGTTCTTCATTGCAAAACATTGCCACTCCCTTTATTTATAGCACGACTGCTAAAGGTACAATTCTTCACACTTTGTGGCACACCCAAAATGTTAGCCTGATAAGACTAAGTACTACCTAGTCAAGAAGGAAAGGGGAAAGCATTCAGGAAGAGTTGCTGACTTTTTTTTCACAGAGTACCTAACTTTTGTTTAGTCTCTAAGGAATCAAGTGTTGAAGATTTCTTGATTTTTGAAGGTTTCTTGATTTTTGTTAATTGCAACATAGCATTCCAATTTAAAAAGAACCTAAGAGGAAAAAGAGAAATCAATAACACTTAGTATTTCCATGTCCAGCATTTTCCTAAATGCATGAACATAGATAGCATACCATAGACAATCACATATACCACAGCAATTGCTTGTATCCCTGCATGTATTTTCTGAGGTGCATTGGGAATTTCTTTTTGCACTGGTCATTTCAGAAATACAATCTTCACTCACTTGAAAACCCTTTCTTGTGTGTAGATCTTGGTACGGGGAAGGACATAATGGAAACATGAGATATTAACTACCTTACACATAAAAGTCTACAATGCCAATACCTAGAAACACACATAGCTATAGTGCAACACTTAAACTACTGAAAAAATATAATATTCTTTCATCTGTGTTTTGGTGGGAGAGAATTCTAATACTGATGGAGCCTAACTCCTGCAAAGGGTTCAGGCCTGCAGCTCTTAACAAGTGTTCGCTCCTTGCAGCTCAGGCATTCAGGCTCCTAAAGGAGTCTGAGATTAAAGTCACAGTAATATTATTTGAATTTCTTATCAGCTAATTCAATTCAGCTCAAATTGAAATTGGCCAGAGATGTCAAAAATTACAAGAAAAGGTTCTTCAGGTATGTAAACAAAAGCAGAAAGAAAAGAAAAATATGATGGGCCACTGTTAAACAGGAGAGATGAATTGGTCACCAACAATGAGGAAAAGGCAGAGGTTCTCAACACTTTCTTCGCCTCTGTCTTTACCAGCACTGTTGGGCCTCAGGCCTTGGGAACAAAAATCCAGGTTGATCCTAACACAGACCCGCCATCAGTGAAGGAAGAGTTAGTATGTGAACTATTATAGGAGCTTGACCCTTACAATGGGTCCTGACAATATCTACATGAGGGTGTTAAGAGATCTGGCTGACATGGTTGTGAATCCACTCTCCATTATGTTTGTGAAATCATGGAGATCAGAGGATGTCCCAGAAGACACAAAGAAGGCTAATGTCACCTACATCGACAAGAAGGGCTTAAAGGCCAGATTGAGTTCCAGCTGGACTTTGGCTTTCTAATTTTCTTTCTACATGACTTAACAACATCTTCTTGAGTTGCCTGTCCCTTCTTTCAGAGGCTATAAACTTTCTTTTTTCGCCCGAGTTCCATCAGAAACTCCCTGTTCAGCCAGGACAGTCCTCTTCCCCTCTGGTTTGTCTTATGGCTTGTGGAGATGGCCTTCTCCTGTGTCTTCAAGATTTCATTCTTGAAGAATATCCAGCCTTCCTGGACACCTTTGCTCTTCAGGACCGTCTACCAAGGGACTCTCACAACCAGTGCCCTGAATAGGCCAAAGTCTGCCCTCCAGAAGTCCAAGGTAGCAGTTTTGCTGACCCTCCTCTTTGCTTCTCCAGGAACTGAAAACTATCATTTCATGGTTGCTATGCCCCAGACAGCCTCTAACCATCATGCCTCCCACCAGTCCTTCTCTGTTTGTAAACAGCAGGTCTATCGAGGCACCTGCCCTGATAGGTTCACTTACTGTCTGTGTCAGGAAGCTACCTTCCACACACTCCAGGAACCTCCTATACCGTTTCCTCTCTGCTACATTGTATTTCCAACAGACATCTGGTAAATTGAAGTCCCCCACAAGAACAAGGGTGGTGTCTGTGAAACTTCTGACAGCCGCTTATAGAACGCTTCATCTGCTTTTTCATCCTGATTGGGTGGCCTGTAACAGACTCCCATCAGGATATCTGCCTTGTTGGCCTTCCATCAGATCTTTGCCAATAAGCACTCAACCTCATAATTTCCATCGAGCTCTGTACAGTCCAAACACTCCCTAACATGCAGGGCCACCCCACCACCTCTCCTTCTTAGCCTATCCCTTCTGAAGAGCTTATAACCATCCATTGTAGCACTCCAGTCATGAGAGTCATCCCACCGTGTTTCCATAATGGCAACTAAGTCATAGTTGTGCTGTACAATGGCTTCCAGGTCCTCTTGTTTGTTTCCCATGCTGTGGGCATTTGTGTAAATACACTTGAGGTGGGCTATTGATTTCATCCCTGGTAGTGTGTCAACCCCGGGCTCATCCCCAGTGAGCCTGGTTTTACTCCCCTTGCTCTTCAAACCTAGTTCAAAGCCCCCTCAATTAGCCCTGCCAACTCATGGGCCAAAATCCTTTTCCCCCTTCGAGTCAAGTGAGCCCCACCTGTCCCTAACAGGTGTGGTGCCATGTAAACCGCCCCATGACTGAAAAAAACAAAATTCCATTGACAGCACCAGCCTCTGAGCCATGTGTTGATCATGTGGGTTTTAATGTTCCTTTCAGTATTCTTTCCTATTACTAAAGGGGGTAAATAGCTCCTTTTCAAACTGACAAGCTGTCACAAGTGGGGTCCCCCAGGGATTGATATTAGACCCAATGCTATTTAATAACTTCTTAAGCGATATGGATGATAGGATCAGGTGTACCCTGATGAAGTTTGCTGGTGATACCAAGCTGAGTGGGGAAGTAGACACTTTGGAAAAGACCTTGACAAGCTGGAAGAGTGGGCTAACAAGAACCTTATGAAGTTCACCAAGGACAATTGTGAGGTCTTGTATCTGGAAAAACATAATCCAGGAGTGCAACACAGGCTAGAATCTGCCAGCTGGAGGGCAGCTCCATGGAAAGGAACCTGGGGGTTCCAGTGGACAACAAGCCCAACATGAGTAAACAGTCTGCTGCAGCAACAAAGAAAGCCAACAGGACGCTGGGTTATGTCAACAAGGGCATCACCAGCAGAGATAAAAAAGAAGGGAAAGACCTGATCATCTTGTTCCAGTACTTAAAGAGTGGCTACAAAGGAGATGGGGACTTCCTTTTTACAAGGAGTCACATGGAAAAGATGAGGGGTAATGGATACAAGTTACTCCTGAGGAAATTCCTATCAGACACAAAAGGAAAACTTTTCACAATGAGAACAATCAGCCATTGGAATAATCTCCCCAGGGAAGTGGTGGATTCCCCAACACTGGACACTTTTAAGATTCAGCTGGACAGGGTGCTGGGCCATCTTGTCTAGATTGTGCTATTGCCAAGAGAGGTTGGACCAGATGACCCTTGAGGTCCCTTCCAGTCTGGCATTCTATGATTCTGTCAATAGCTGACTGACTGTTGTTGCATGCTGATTGTTGTAGAATTCATTCTTATTCATCTATACTGTGCATTACTTAGGGGATGAGGTGTGTAGTATGGAACTGTGAATTCAGTGACAAATTCTCTAAAAGTTTATGCAACATGGTAGTTTTCTAGATCCAGTCCAAATTGCTCAAAATCTGAGTACATAATATCTCCACTGTCCTCTTTGTCTTTATTACTCCTAAAGTTCAGTTGTTTTCAAGACACATACTGAAGTTGCACTAATTTAAGTCTACAGAAATTTTTACTTGTGTTTCTTTCTGGTAACTGCACTTTTACAGACAAAAAGATAGATGAGTTTAAGCCACATGGTGATCTCAAGAGTGGTAGCTGCAAGGGATACTTAAATATATGCAAAACGTGTTTAAGATGAAATAAATATGAAATTCACATAAACAAAAAACCCATTTCAAACTACTGTAGTTCCAATATTATCAATACTTAGTATATTTTAAATTCAACATACAAAACCCAACCAAACAAAAAAAGTAAATGGCCTGCCAGTTCACTGCCTCATTGCTTGAGTACTAAAGTGGTGGAGTACCCTGGAGAGTAAGAAAAAAAGTTTGCTAAGAAGGAAAGAAAACAAAAAGATTTTGCATGGATCCCTCTTGCCTTTGGTACTTTCAGCTCAAAGCCAAAGATTTAGAGCAGTTATAACTGGACGGACCCTAGCAGAAGCATTCAAGTCCCTGTGTACTCCATCAAAATAGACCGAAGTTATGCTTAGTAGAAATGGCTAGGTGTAAGCAAGCAAATTTGCAGATTTTTTGCAGGTTTTATAAGATCAGTTGTCATGCCATGCTTAAGTAGTAAGACTATTCTAGACTTAATTTGATCTTGAAAACATCATGGCTGCATTTGCAGAATGCAGATATCTAACCTAATTAGCCTGGCAAAAACAGAGCATCTTGATGTTGCTGCTTCTGTAGCACAGTTGCTCTACAAACCAGTTAATTCATTCACAAATAACAAAACTGACTGTTTAAGAAATAAGCTCCTGGTTGACCCTTTGCAACTGGAACTGAAGTCTTAGATTCTTTTGGTTAACTACATACACAAATCAGTTATATTTATTGAAAATCACGGTAGAAAATACATTAATGTGTGAAATTATAGCAGCTTCAAGTTTAGTACAAAGCTCTTCTCAAAGACGAGAGCACTGCTGATTTTCTTCTGTGTGGGAAAGAAAACTATTTAACAATAAAGAAAAAATAGATTTTATCTTTTTAGGCAATATTTCATTAAGAACTTGAATGGTCTGTCTGCAATCTTTTGTGCTTCTGCATTGCTACACAGAGGAACAAAAAAAGGGTGTTTCCTAGACTTCTTATTTGTGTGCTATTCTAATACTATTCACACAAGCAATTTGTTTTAAGAGACATACAATTTGTAGCTTGACTACCACATTACAGTTGAGTGAAGAAAACTGCAACACACAAACCCCCTTAACCTCTATTAGTCTTCAGCTGTATGGAATGCATTTTAACCTGTCACATCTTGTGTTCCACTGTTCTAAGATCAAGCCGTATGTAATATTCATCAGTTTAAATAATGTTGGAGACAAACACTATTCATAGCAACTTCCTCAAACGCTGAAACAAGTAGCTG
Source organism: Podargus strigoides (assembly GCA_028020825.1). Taxonomy (NCBI): domain Eukaryota; kingdom Metazoa; phylum Chordata; class Aves; order Caprimulgiformes; family Podargidae; genus Podargus; species Podargus strigoides. The sequence continues at coordinate 21,727,231 of CM051621.1, read as the reverse complement.
CTGTTGAATATTATAGTATCATTTGTTATCTATCTCAGCAACAGGGAGAGTTCATTATTGGACAAATTAGTTTCTAGCTTACTGATGCTAAGCCATAAATAATTGGAATCAGCAGAACTGTTCCAAAGCATTTTTCTGCTGTGCTTTTACATATGGGAACTGCTTGGAATGGGTAAAAATTATGTATTTCAGGAAGCATTTTTCCTCCATATATATGTGTTTCTATTGCATTTACTGCAAGCTATATAATATCAGGCTTATCTTGTAAATGAAACTGACAGAGACATAACTTTCCTTAGTATCTCAAAAATTTCTAATGACAACTCTTGTGTTTTATGAAGCCAGCTGTTCTGCAAACACCACTATTTTGAATTAACAGCATAAAGATGCTGTAGGTAGATTCGGTACATGCTGCAGTATGTTATCAGGCAGTTGAATTAAAAATGCTAACACACCAGAATAAGGTGCAGAGGTTTCCCTCAGTGGAAAAACAGCCTTAAACAAATAACAATGGTACCTCATCTAGAACAACAAACATATAGAATGAATGGTATCTTGTCTTTGTAGATGACACTAGCTCCTGATACAACAGTGCAAAGCAGGGGTTTCTGCAGTGGGGCAACATACCAGTTGTTTCTTTTGATAGGGACCCCTGTCTCCTAATAAATTCATAGATGCTCTGCTGATGTAGAAGCTTGATACACAAGGTTAATGTAAATTCATCTGGAACTACCACCCCAGCTAACAAATGCTGTTATACTCCAGTGAAGCAGCCTCTCCCATGTCTCCTCAGTTTAGTTGGAGTTAGAGTGAGGATGTAGGAATCGAGCCAATAAGCCATGGTGAGTAGAATAAGCTTGGGAGGCAACAAGCAAAAAACTCTAAAAAGTTACTTTTTTTTTAAAATCACTGTAAGAAGAAAACCTTGTGTGACTACCCATGTCAAAATCAAACATTCATGATAAAACCTATGAAAACTGCTAAAACTGATATTCAGAACCAGTTCTATTATTTCATAACAGCTGTCTGCCTATTAAACACTTCTTAACCTCTATTACACTTTCACTGTAAAATAACTAAGAAATTGAATTTTCACAATGAAATAAATCAAAACTTACTAGTTATCTGATTGCATTGATCCTATTTTTCTTACTTCATTATTATTAAATATTTACCATCTGCTTCTGGTATTTTACACTGTATTGACTGCCATTTTTCAGAACCTCCCAGTTTTGTACTGTGCATGAGGTTGGAAGGCAGCAGAAAAGGCTAGTATTTCTCTTGTTACATATACAGATTTTCTCAATACATTCAGTGGTACAACACTCTCTCCATTCTGGAAACAGAATACAGGCTTTATGTACAATACAAGTAACATATCTCACCTTATTCTGCCTATAAAGAGCAAGAATGCACTGAGTATAGGAGGCTATCCACAACTGGAAATCAGTTTGTGGAAAATACAAAATATGTTCTCATCCCTGAGAAAGAATGATTTTATTACAAATAGTTGCTAATATCTTCTAGTTATGTTTGAAATACTATATGCTCTAGAACTGTTACATCTCATTTCAGTAACAGCAGTGATGAAGAAAGGTACTTAAATGGGCTACAACCATATTGTAGATGTTAGGTGAAAATGAATTAGACTTCTTCCATCCATTGCTCTGGTAAAATGTGACATGGCACATTAAGTACACAAGCAGTTCTTCAACTTTTATATCTAGTCACTTTAAGAAGTAAGGCATGAACCATTCCTTTGCATTAAGCCTATTTGCACATGTAACTCTCAAGACAGAATAAAAATAGAAGCCTTTTACTGAAATTTATTGAAGATGTTGTATACTGAGTATTTTTCTCAGGATAAAAATCTTACTAGTTACCTGACTATATTCAATATGTTTTTGCAGCTCCATTGGTATTAAATATTTACCTTCCACTTCTGAAAATTCAACATTTTAATGAACACTTTCAAGTTTTCCCTGCCAACTTCCACTGTGTTACATCATGCAGTTTGAAAGTAGTAGCAAAGGTTAGTGTTTCCCCCATCACATAGAAAATTATACTCGTGTCAGATACGCCGATGCAGAAACGGTGCTTTCATATAATTGGTCTCAAGTGACTTTAAAACACACACAAAATTCCCAAAGAAAAACAAAACAACAGAATGACAAGTTAAAAAAAAAATAAAAATTCTCAATTTTAAAATGCATGCAATCATTCTTACTTTATAGTAATTTTAGATTTGATAATTTCAAAATAGCCATTATGTAGGAACAACCAGGTCTAAGGATCCTCTTTACCGTCTGGAACTGATAACCTGTAGAAGAGTTTGTTTCAGAGAAAGAGGCTTCCACATTCCCCAGGTAGGTGAGAGGAGAGCAGATGTGAAGCATACTGACTAAGCAAATGCCACACCTCACACTATGTACTGCTTTCCTACACAAAGTGTTACTTCAGACTATACCTAGATTTTTAAAATCGTCTTCCTGAACCAGAGGGCTAGAGGTGATTTGCACAGATGGAGCCCAAAAACCAGAATGTAACTCAAGATATTACCTTAAACTAAGGCGGGTGAAGCTTTCAAAACCCAGTGAAAAAAAAACTAAGTAAAACTGAAATTTCAGAACAAGTATCACAGACAAACAATAGAACTCATCAGTATATGAAAATATTGTGTGTGGAGACAAAAGGTAGCCTACAGTGGAGAGGGTTCTGCTTTAATTTTTGTTTTCTTTCACTAGGGCAGTAAAACATGTACAAACAAATACACATTCCAGATGGCTAAGGCAAGCATACTCATTCCTAATATATTCAAGACATTGTTTAATACCAACTTCACTCTTATGGAAACAGAATTATCCCTGTAATACTGCCAAGGTCAGTGAAAGCAGAAGTTGCCTGCTGTGCAAGTACCATTACACCATCCAGAACAGCCCAGGAGATGCATGCTACGTAAGTGTCCCTGTACACATTAAGCCACCTCTGTTGATAAATTGTGCTTGTGTAGACACTAGAACTTAACAACACTTAACAACAGTACAATTACATGGAAATTGAGCAATAATAGGGCATAACTAATTCATAAACAGACAACATCTACATCATGGTTTTATTTGTCAAATCTTGCCATCTGCTGCGTATGTTTGTAAGTAGAAAAATCAAAGAAAAGGAACTGATTTTTTTCCTATAGTGATCAAACTCTTGAATTCTTCTGTCTCCTTTCAGATTGCAACACACAGAAGTTCATTGACTTAGAGCTATTTTGCAAGTTTCTGACAGCCAAGAAACAATGAAAAATAGGATTATCACCTGAAAGGATGCCAAACATCTTAAAACGATTCTTTAAAAAAGCCTATTTTCTTCCAAATTATTTTATTCAGACTTTATTTCAAACCTGTCTCAAACCACACCACCTGCTACATTAAGAAACAAGTATATTATAAAACTCTTAGTAGCATTTTTTTTTATCTGGTGACAGAAAAGGTATTCTCTAATGAGCAGACAAATACAAAAAGATATATTAATTTCCAAGACCCCCGTATTCAAGAACACAAAAACAGTACAGTGATGTCCTTATACTTTTTTCATTATTCATTATTTAAAATTAGGCTAACCTAACAATAAATACCAAATCTATTCACAACTTCATACAAAATGAGTTTTCTGAAGATGAGCATCTTGTCATGGTTTTCCTGTACTTCGGAATTACTTCAAAATTATTCACTAAACACAAATATTTATGTAATGTGTGTTCATATATGCGTGTTCATATATGCATATGTGTGTATGTGTATACACATAAATACATACACACATTGAAAGCCATTATTATAAATGGACACACACACTTTTCCTTCATCCTTTCATTCTGGCAGATGCCTGGGAAAAGCAAGTCAGACAGAGGGAAAAGCACAGGATAAAATATTATTAACTTTTATATGAAAGTAATGGGCTAGGGCTTCAAGCTGGGCATTCAGGAATGAGATGCTGAGGCTGCCATATATCTGTCTTTGACTATACCATCTCATTTTCCAACCCAAAACATTCTATTATTCTATGATTACTTTTTAGTAATTCAAAAGTAAATAGAGTCAGAAAGAATTACAAACTGACAAAGAACATGAGTATACCAATGAGTATTTGAAAGGCATCCTCAACATTCACACAGTTTTACGCCTGTAACACTGGGCGAGATGAGTCAGTATAGTAGTTTAAGTCTCATAGCCAGGCATCACTAACAGGCAAGCCTATCTGTTTACAGAACCAGACTATATTCACAGTCTTTGTTTTTGCTATCTACTTCTCCAGTATTTGATCAGTGAAAAGCTGTAAATAAAGCCAACTTTTTCCCAACCAGGTAGTCACTTTCACTGCATTAATTGCTGCTCATTTCCTTTCAATGAAATTTTTCAAGGGGAATGAGTTGGTTAGGATGGGAAGCTCAACAACGTTTTGCTTCAATCTTCCTTTACAAACAGCAAAAGCATATTTTAGGCAATGTATTCTACCACATCGTTTCCATTTACAACTAGTTAAACAAGCCATTAAGTGTACAATGTTAAAGTTTTATAGGCCTTGGTTTCACAAGAAGCTTAAAGGCTCAGTCTCTTCAGCCTTCTGATAAAATGGCCACACTGTAGCCTGAAACGACTGTTGGCTCTGGTCAATTTTAACAGATTGATTTATGAAGTGTTACAATGCAGCTGCTCTCCTATTAAGTCAGAATGGGATTTTCAATCATACTAATCCATCTTTATCGATCAACTTTGGTTTCTGAAAGAAAACGGTTCCTTTAGGAATAAACAAGATCTTTATGCAAGAGCACACACAATGTTATCCTTAAGGAAAACTCAGTATTTTTAACCCCATCACTTAGCAATAACATAAACAATGTCTTCCATCAAACTTTTCCTAACCAGACTGGAGGACTGCATGCTTGAAGCATATTGGAGATCAGGCTATCTTCTGTTTTTCCAAGATGTTTGAAACTGACACATTATACTTGTCTATCTACACAGACATTAAAGTCTGTTATTGTATTCACATTCCTCAAAAATTTAATAAGAAAACAGTTTAGATTAGAGTTGTTTTAAAGTCAGTACCTACTGTAGCCTTAACCAACAGCAAAGTAGACACAATCTACACAGCATGATACATTTATATCATATAGCACAACTGGTTACATGGGGCATCTGCACAAAGGCTCTCACAGGCAGAAAGGTACCTAGGTGAACTGCTGTTCTGAAAACAGCAGCAAAAACATAAGTACATCCAACCTATTTCAGTCATCAATGCTGTTATAAGAATTTCTAGTTAAAAACTACTTCAGTTATCATGTTCTAATATCTGAATGTTATCTTTCTAGTAGGTCAGCAATGACTTAAAATGAAAAAAACTATAGCTCTGGGTGGGCAGAGGGAATGCAGTACTTCCTATTCAAAGAAAATAGAATATTCCTATAATATTTCCATAAGGATTAATATGTGTAAGCATAACATTTTACTTCATAGTATTTTTGTTGTGCCAGCAAAGCTGCCCCTAAAATATATTTTACTAAGAAATACCTTCAAGGCATTGTGTTCCTTGCAGTATAATTCATATACTTCAAAAGAATTACATACAGGATGAATGCAGTCCACAATATCTGCCACTGGCATTGTTTACCTCCAGGTGGAATAGAATTCCCTAAACTCTGAAGAGCAACAGAAGAGTAATGCAATATATGCGAAATTAGGTGATTTTACCTCTACCTGCATTTTAAATGATAATTCATTCAGGAAATTATTTTTTAAAACCCTTAAATTTACTAGATGCACAAATTAGTCATATTTTCAGTGCTAAATAAACATGAATTTTTAACAGCTTTGCAAAACTGTTTCACTTCTTTCATGCCATCCTACTGTTTTATCATTTCAGTTCTTGTGTTTTCCTGTTTACTATTTTCTAAGCCATTTTAATGTATGCTAATATGTCAAAATATGCCATAATGTTAATATTTGCTATTTTTATTAATACTTTAGAAATAAATACTTCATATACATTCATACACTCTTCCTAAACATTCTGTTATATTTATTCTTCCCAGAAAAGAGTAGAAGTTATATATTGTCAGGACCTCATTACTGCTGTGGTGAGGATCAGGAAAACTGTGACTTTTAAAATATCTGTCAATAGTTCTTGCTAGTGTTACTTTTTTGAATAAAAAAGACATTTATAAACTCAGGAGTTTATTGAAAAGGAGACTGCATCAAGGATTTGCTACAATTCTCACTTCTATATTTAAGTAGCAACTACATTAATGATAACACTAATTTCTTTTAGCCCCCACATTCACATTCTAGTAATAAAACACTTGACAAAGTGAGGCATGCTGAAAATAGACTCACATATTATGGCTAGAAGCAACTTAATAGTTTGCTTCTACAAAAGTAGGGAGGTGCAGTTGCCACGGCTGGATTCTTTATCCTTGTGTGAGGCCTGTTGCTTGACCCATTGAGTCATCCCTACAGAAAACAACATAAATACCAGACCCAGGGAAGGGAAAGAGATAGTACTTTTCAAGCATGACTGGCAGTGAAATTAACCCATCTGGAAGCAGAAAGCATTAGACTATCACAGATGTAACATGGAATTTCCCCCGGAAACATCCTGAAGGGTAGTAAATAAAAACTGCTTCAGTTCAGGAAGCTGGGAAGAGTGAAGGAGAGCACAGTCTCTTAGGAAAGAAAAAAAAAAAAAAACAAAACCAAACAAACCAACAAAAAGTTTAATAGTGCAACAGAAACATCTGAACTTTTTCACAAAAGCTGAGTAGGTCAGACCATAAGAAGTCTTGATAATAACACCAGGTCCTTTATCTTGTTCGTTTCATAATGATTCACTTCCTTCAAGGGTGGGTTGTTGGGGATTTTTGTTTATTTGACTTTTTCCTTAAAGAAACAACCAATTTATTAGTCCTTGTGTCCTCTTTAATGACCTTTAAGGAACTAATGTCTGGGGTTTAAAATTAGTTTGAGTTGGACACACGAAAGGCTATTAGATTCTATCTGAAATATTTTCATTTATCTCCTCTACCAGTTCTAACCTGTTAATTAAAAGAGAAAGATTAAAAAAAGACAAAACAAAACTAAACCAACCAGTGTTAAATATTAAACTCTATGTATGACTGGCCAATGGAAATCAAAGTCATTTTACTGGTTGTAACACATGCAGGAGTTGGGTGGTGGCTATGAACCAGAAGTTCAGGTCTTCTTTTGAACACGGCACTGTTGTTTCCAAAGTTTGATAAGTGTGCAATTAAAAGGCAACAAGAACAAGGTGGGGGGCTTTGTTTGCTTTTAAAGAAGGCAAAATTCTCTATCCCATGCACAGCGGAGGCTTCCAGCCTGCATGCTGTTGTACATAGCACTGTACAAGCCTTTCACTTGGACTGTAATCCCCACTTGGAGTCTGCTATTTTAGAGAACCAGCATATGATACATCTCAGCTCTCCTCAGAGAAACAAGAATGACGAGGGGTGAATGACCAGCACCATCAACTCCAAACTGACTGTGGTTTGCAATTATCATGAAAAGCATGATCTAGAAACAAGGCTATGATGTTAGTCATGCCAGTACTTCAGGGCTGTCCCTATCGCAGCCTCAGTCACTCCTCTGAGCACTCCAGCACTGCATGAACGATCCAAACTCACATCAGAACAACAGCATCAGAGTGCCTCGCAGCAGTAGAAAACCAATAGCGCTGAATGACTTATTCTTCAACAGTAATTGCAAAATCATTTTAAAATGAGATCAGAATTGCTGCAGCTACTCTTGAGTTCCTCCGATTCTCTTTATTCAATTCCTGTGGTTACCCAGGAAGCATTAGAGTAACAATAGACATATGGAATGAATTCAGTGAGGTTTTCTTCAGATACTACTGGGGGCAAAACCAACTAAATATGCTTAGCAGATGTAGCTGATACAGTGTCTCTGTATCTGTATATAGCTTCTTAAATCTCAGGGCAAATCTCAGGAAAAAGAATTCATGTAGCCCTAAGGACTTGGTATGAAAGTTATTCAAATAGATACATGTACTGCATTTGCAGCATTGCACAGAATTCACAATCACTAGGATGCCTTTCAGTCAAAGTACAGCCCCAGACATGTCTGACAAGACTTTAACTGCCATCACCACTGTGTGAAAACTTGTTTTTCTAAACGTACTTTACTGTTCATACAAACTAAGCTTATGTACAGAAATAAAGAATCACTCAGTTATATGGAGAGCACACCAAATATTTACACTGTGTTAAACAATTTCCTCTGGGTGACAGTTGTGGTCAGTGAACTACAATAGCTAATCTGCTATGAAGATTGTTTATGCCCCAATGCATCACAAGCTGACTACAGCTAGTCCTCCAGTAGAACCTGATAGAATCAGAAGAGCAGCTGCTACCATGGTAAAACAGCATTGCCTGAGTGTACAAAAAACATGTTTTCTTGAGAAGCAGTCTCTAACTTCAAATATATCTGAACTCCATCAGAATGCTATCTTGAAAAGTACTGGGCGACTTCTCCTTCTGCAATGTTTCTCACTGGTTTTAAGTATCATATAGGATTGTATTTTATATTTTTTAGACAATGTTTTGCACTACTGCTTAACAAGAAAAAGAACTGATCCTGCTGTGCTAGAATGAGAAAATGTTCCCCCTCCTCCCTTCAAAAGAAGATACTCAAACAGCAATTTCTCCATTAAATTGTCACTATAAAGGGGAGTTCAAAGCTAATGTTACAATACTTTTCCTGCAGTTTTTCCTCATTCTATAAAGGATTATAGAGACATAGCTTAAAATACTTCAGTACAATACCTACTTTGCCAATAATATAGAGTAAGGTTTATCGACATAAAATTTTTTTTAAAATCCACAAAAATTAAGTTTTCAAGGATGTTATCTGATAGAATACTTTAAAAGTTGTATAAATTTTTCACCTACAGAAATAGATTAAGGCTATGACTTACAATTTCTTAATCATTCTCTTAGTGCTGTATATGAATTTTAGCTATTAATAAAGTATTCCTCCCTACAACACAATCTTATATAGAGCAATTGAAAAGTAGTTAAAAGCACATAGGTTCCATGAACACTATTTAGTTAATTTTTGCAGCTCACAGATTATTTCCACACTGTACTTTGGATACAAGGTTTCAGTTAGTCAAGATCTTCTGCATATCTGTAGAGATGCTGACTTGATTAGAAGACTCTTCTGATGCAATCTATTCAAGTCCTTCCATCAAGCACACAGCAGAGCTGTGCAGAGCTGACTGCAGAATACCAGTCAAGTAAAACTCACTGACAGATTTGTGGAAACCCGTTACCCTTAAAACAAATAGCAAAGCTTCCGTCAGACATAGGCCTGAGGACAGAAATCTACTGTCATTAGGTAACGTGAGTGGTGTTTACTAATTAAAGACATTCTGGTCTCCCAAAGTGACCGTGTACTCATCCTGATTATCTTCTATTATTCCATAAAATAAAATGGAAATATATCAACCACAAAATTCACATCAAGAGGATTCATGAAAAGAAACTTTTAAAATAATCTAAGTATAAAAAGAGTGTCTATCATTGTAATAATCTACTGAAATTAAAATTCAGATTACAGAGATTGACCTGTATACTCAGGTAGATTTTTGTGTCATCACTCCCATGATGCTTTATATCATTCTATAAGATTTCCATTTCCTCATGTCCACTTAGTTTGTATAATTCGTTATTTTGTACCTAAGATACTTTAAGAGAAAGAAAAACCAAGACACACAAAAGGACTAAGTGGACTTTGTTAATAACCTGTAAAGTAAATCTAATGTTGTTCGGGTTTGAGCCTCAACCTTGACAAATGATTAAAAATGCAATTTGATATTAAGAGACATTTGCGACCTAAATTGCTATTACTAGTGCATTGTAGCAGCTACAATGACTATCATCTCTAGCCACAGCCTGATCAAAGATAATTTTAAGCGTGACGGTACCTAAACTCTTTCTGTGTTCTGACTTTAGGATTTGGGATTGAGGATGAAATGTCACATAAACATTGTCCTTTTCATATGCCTATTAAATTGCTAGATGTACAATTCAGGCCACCGATTACCACAATTTGTCCCAGCCCAAGGAGATACAGATCCACACTTCTAAATTTCAAGATTGCTTTCACTGAGTAACAAAGTCAGAGATAGTCTCTGCTCAGACCTCTCTGCTTTCTAGGGAACATGAAATCATTAGGGAAAATGGGGAAATTAACCTATGTCCTAGTTTAAAGACCTATTTGGACTTTCTTCCTGGGAACATAAAGATTAAAGATATATTTTTTTAATAAATTTTAAATTATGCATTCATTGAAACAAGGACTGAGATCCAGGTCTCCAAGGCAAAAACACTAACCTTTCTCTCTGAAACAATAATGTTCAAACATAAATCAATGTAATAAGGACTACACAGATTAACTATGACAATAGTGTCAGTCCTAGCAAACTGCAGTTTGCCCAAATAACACAAATAAAGTGCATGATTTCTTCCCATTTGTACAATAAGTTTTAAGAAGCAGTATTTTGCACTGTTTCTCAAAGATGTTTTAAACACTGCAGCACAGGTGTAATCCTTGTTATGTGACACCAATAACTAAGCATTTTTTGTTGTTTTACAGAAATGGCACCAAGTCACCAGTTATATCAATGCTAGCTAAGACTTACACATCCTCAGGCTAATTTACTCTGACATTATCTTCATTGACTTCACTAGGAAGTGTGGGGGTTTGCTGTACTGAACATAGCAAATACCATTTCCAAGTTGCTGTCCTCAGATCTTATTTTCTTAATGAGGATAATAATAAACTCCCTGATTCACAGGAATATATTTTCTCCTTTAATTTGGTTTTATTTCTGGAATGATTTGGTGATAAAAGGGTCTAATTCAAAGTCTACTAAGTTCAGAGAAGTCTCTCCATTGTGTCCTACTGAGTGGTATTAACAGTCTCAATATACTGTCTATTAATACTAATGGCAATAGACCTAGTTCAGCGAGCTTCATAAACATAAAACAAGTTTTTAAAATCATTAGTTCCATCAGCAATTTAACACTTTCAAGTAAGTACATTTTTAAGTGAATCTGACCTGAAATATATGTGAAGTACTATGTTGGATATTCCACAGCTTTTAACACTGCATATCACATAATTGATTCAAACTCATATATGTCACTGTGTCAGTTTGCACACGGGTCAGACCAGGTCCTTCCTCTACACCAAGGTCCCTTTCTGGGATGACTGGGTAAGTAGGGCATATCATATTGCTGTATGATACAGTACAGAACACAAATATTAGTAACAAATTAGACGATACAGAAGGTAATGATTAGGCAAATCTTACATAAGAGAAGCAGTAATAAATACTCATTAGAAATTCTTAGAATTGTTAGGGCAATTCACTTCAATCTAATTTTGAAAAATGAGAAATTTCACAGATTTGAATATGCTTTTTTTCTTTCTGAGAGGAGAAAGATTAAAACATCTGTTTCTTGTTTCAGTGTTTATTGTTAAAAATTTCATTACTCTACAACCCTTTTCGTATATTACAACACTTATCCTTTTAAAATAAAAATTTTTAAAAAGGAGAAAACTCTTAAACGAAATGCTTTGATATGTGAAAGAAAGCCATAATTCTTTTCCTTCACAGAGATGTTTAGTTTGTTTTCATTCCAAATCTCAAACATAGCCTGATTTGGAAATCTTGCAAAAGTCTTGGTGAAATGCACTTGTTTATTGTTAGTGTTCAGATGAGATTTGGAAACAAAAACATTTTGTGAACATTGCAGTGTAATTTTTTATTATTATAAACAGGTAAGTATCTCATTTCGTTAATTAGATTTAACCTCTTTATATCAGTATTACTCTTGCAGAGACTTTATAAAAATGTTCCTTATACTATATATACTGTAATTCTTTAAAAAAAAAAAAAGTAATCCTTGACCCTTCATCATAGCTATTGCCCTGACAAAATAACATGTTCTTACTACAGGTCTTCACATATTTTCTAGCAAGATTTAAAATAAGCAAACTTGAAGAATCTTCAATCTTTACATTGCAATGTATTCCCTTGACAAAAATGTTTACTCATTATAGCATGACTTTCAAATCAAAAGACGTATGGAGATTTATTATTAGAAAGGGGAGGTGGGGGGTTGTTTTTTAAAAACAATGATGTAAAAATATTATAGCTCCTTAAGTAGGTTTTAAGATCAGTTTTTGCCATTGTGGTTGAGCAATTTTAAACAAAATAAACAAAGGTTTTCCTATGCACTGTCTCATCACAATATGTACATGAATAAAACCTAGCTTTTACGGATTCTTATTTATTAAAAAATAATTTCGGGAGAAATACTATATTCGCATTTGTTAAAAGCAAGACACACAACCAGAAAGCAAAATAAAAGTTACTGCCTTTGAGCAGCATGCAAACAGCTCTGAATAAAACCTATTCCTCTTTATGTGCAGCTAACATAACCTGACACAAACACACCTCAACAGCCACATACAGAATGAGTATAAAATATCCAGTGATTGTATTGTAGCTTCTTTCTTTGCAAAAGAGTCACCTCTAATACCACATTGTTAACAGAAAACCCAGTATTAAAGTACAGAAATGCATGTATACATATTCAATTAATGTTCCTTCTTTTCAGTTTTCTATATAGATTTAAAAAATTGTCAGATTAAGATATTACAACTTCAATTCATACGCACATGTATTTACTGGGTACGTGAGGGAGCAGAGAGGACAGTACAGAATAAAAAGACACTAAGGCATGTCATAGCTAACAACTGTCTCCTTCAGTCTGCATACCTGTGAGCCAGCCAGCCATGCAGTTCACTGGATTACTAAATTTTAGGAGCTTACACCCTCTCCTCTCACCACTATTTCACTTAAACTCATATTTGGATATTCATAGTCGCAAACAGCTTCACTGAATGATACATCACCAAGAGACATAATAATTCATTGTGAGCAAGGACTATATATCATGTATGGCGTTACAAGAAATACTACTGCTTAGTATTGTTTTCTATAATAAAATGCAGATGTGATCACAATTGGTCTTTAAGCAGAAATAATATTCCTAAATTGCAATACTTCAGGTCATGTAAAAAGGCAAACTTCTCACTCCAGTTAGTTGAGCAGCATCAGCAGTTATTTCTGCTTTTAAACAATTACTTTCTTTGGTACTAGAATAATTTACATTCTAAAGCTGATATGAATTTATTTATCCAATGAAATCTCAAGTAGGTAACAGGAAGCAGAACTCTAAAAAACAACAAAAAAACCCTCAAACTTTTAAAATATCTTTTCATTGCACTATTTATCTGAGTAAATCAAGGGGGGAGGGGGGGCAGGAAGTGTCATGGCCTAACATTTCTCCAAAACTCAAACACTTGCAAATGGATGCTGAAAAGTGACGGCAGTCTCACTTCCCACTCAAAAAAAATAAGTAAAATACAGACCATGGATTTGGAGGGGAGAAGACATTTTTAAATTAGAAAAAAGTTTCATTTTTAATAGCTCCACCTCCCATCATAATTAATTCAAATTTCAAAAGCTCAACTGAGGTGTGTCAGACTATGACAGATGAAGACATACAAACTATTTTTCTTTCTTCTGGTGGATACAAATGAAAGTTGGCCCTAGTCCTGTGAAATACTATTCACATTCTAAATGGAGCATAGAACTCCCAATTCCCACTTGCTTCACGTGCTCATGTTAAGTAGTATTTGTTGCACAGAAACATTTTTCAGTCTCAGAAGGTTTAAGCTCCCCTCACATGAATAATATCCATTTTCCCATACAACTGATAGATTCAGGGAAAACTGTTCTTCATGCAAATTAGGTTACACCATGAATAGAATTAAGCTAAAACGAAGTTACAAAAAAGTAATAGAAAGCTTCCCTTCCATCACCAGTTCAAGTATCAGGGTGGGGAAGTGATTCTGCTGTAAAAAAAACTTAATAGAAACTGCAGACATTGATGTCATATGCAGAAGATCCTCACAGTATTATTTCTCTCTTTATTTCAGAGTGGTGACAAAAGAAGGCAAATTAATTCAAACCTCCCTCACAAACAGTATCAGTTATGCCCACCGTTTCTCTTTTCATTTTATTGCAACTGCTGTTTGTTTGGAAGCAGCAAAGTGAAAATACAGAAACAAAATCACATGGGCACTGCTAATAAATACTGTAGTCCAGTTCATTTCCATATAAACTGATGGACACTTGTTTTGCCAATTACTAGGCCCAGTACAAAGGACACAACCAGCAGCAGAAAAACAATCCAGTAGGTAGGTTCTATTTCGTGTAAAGTAGTCAGTATACAGGGGATCGCTGGGCGTACAAACAAGTCAGATCACAAATAATAGACATCAACCCCAGCGACCCCAAGAATGACATAGGATGACCTGTAATAGATGAAACAAACAAAGATACAAGGTAACCCACAGAGAAAATGGGAAACAACCAAGACAATAAGGTGATTACATATGAGAGAGGTAATCCCATGTTGCCTCCCCACAAAGCCCGCATTTGTAGGTGTCAGACCTGACTGGGATCCAGTTGCATGAGGAGCCAGGAGGTCCTTCCCCAACAGGAAACTCTGTGAAGTGTGTCCACTTCACAGACAGACACTCCAACTCTTCCTGTAAATGGTCCCAGCTTTTATCCCCAAAGCAGGACACCTGGCACTCATTTACCCAATGCAGGGCACCTGGGGCTTGTTTACCCAAGGGCTTTCCCTGCAAAGCCAGCCACACCTTGGAGGAAAGCCAAAAGGCAAACTCATCACCTCCTATTAAAGGGCCATGGGGACCACCCATATGTCAACCTTAATTCAGGGCTTGGGGTTCAGACCCCAGCACTTCAACACTCCAGCTTCCTTTAAATACCACAGTTATACTTCTAAAGTACAAGTAAACACACCTGAAATTATAGTCTAATGTAACTAAAATCAATAGCCCACACGCAATCATCTCACCCTCAAGGGGGGAGGACACTTATCTCACCCTACAGAGGGAGGGGGAGAAAAACACTTTGCTCAGTCTTTGGAAGGACTTACAGTATTCAGTAGCAAATAGAGGAAACCAAACTGACCATAAGAAGGCCAAATGTAAACCTTAGCCCATCCTTCCACCACCACTCCATCAGATATAGGTCAGCCTAAATAAAGTGGAGAATTAATGATAAATAAATGAATTGCAGAATATGAGTTACATAATTCCTTTGACAAGGCTTCTTTTTCCTACTACTTCCAGCAGTATCCAGTATAACTTCCCTCATAGCACATAAATTTTATCCAAGCCTTTTTGCCTAAAAAGGAGAGCCTCCACTCTTTTTTCTTGTGGTTTAGGAATGTCTTATTCTACAAGGTGTCTCTGTCTCATTTTACTCCTCTCATATAGCATGGATATATAGATATAGAACTATTTAATAAGGGCTAGATTCTACCTAGCAAAAGATGGCGAGGAGGATTAAAGATGATGCTCTGCACAAATTGCATGAAGAAATGCAATTCACATTTATTTTCTTAAATCTTTTTATCTGTTTCCAGTGCAGGTGTGTCCTAGTTGGCATACTAAGCTCAATTAAGAGACCAGGAAACATGCCTGCCTCCAGTTAAAACACACAAAGAAGGGCATATCACATATCTTCATATCCTTTCCGCCCAGTACTAAAGAATGAAAACATTCCTTCCAAAGGGACGAGGGGAGAAAAAAAAAAGTAGCAAAAGAAAAAAATTCCAAGAGAAAATTTAAAACGGCATGTTGAATCATAGAATATCAGTTAAAAATGACACTATCAACAAAATACTTCTTCTATTGTACTGCTGATTAATTGCTCATACAGAATATTTGTTAATGTATCTTTACACATGCACTGGTATATAATATAGTCATTGACCTCAATAATGGAAAACTGTCATTTCATTTGACTTATGAGTCCATTAACATGGCTTGCTTCATGGCTGAAAAGTTACTTTCAGATTTGCTTGAACCACAAAGTATTTTTTAGATGTTTCCGCTCCATTCCCAAGAGTTCCTCCTTTACTTGCACATTTCTGTATACGTAATACTATAGAAGTTAATACAGATAGGTTTGGTTGTATTGTTTTCTCATTACTATGACCACAATGATTTCTAAAATAATTCATGTATTATCATCAAAGTAAAGCAACACACATCGGCCTAAACAGACTTCTAAAAGTGCACACAGTATTGAGGAAAAGACACCCTTTATCCAACAGGACACAGTTTGGCAGAGATGTCACCTAACAGCAATTCTTGGGCACTTTTCAAATGTGTAACTACCAAATGCATATGCAGCCTGTATGCACCTGATCCTGAACTCTGTTGAAAACTTCAGGTTTAAACTCTACCTCAGCATAAATATAGCATCATCACTGAAATACTCAGGAGTAGTTCTCAAGGGAGACTTTTCTAATTGACCTATATCAAAGGCAGTTTGGAGTGAAACTCATCATAAATGAATTATTGACTACAAAACAGGTGTATGTATCTATTATATCTTTCTTCTTCCTTGTGTTATACTGATACGCATTTGTATGCTTAGCCTCCAGGCTGAAGATATTTTTTGAGAAATCGGTAGTATCACATAACACAGAAGTATTACCTATGAGACTGGAAGCTCTTTTCTGAATTGCTGCAGGTTTTATCAGTGGGTAGGAACTATACTAGACCAGACAGAATGTAATTTGAATTATACAACTCTTTCAGTTGTATATCACAATTCAGATGTTTTGGGTCTCGTTTCCACAATGTGAAAACCAAAAGTCTCCATGTACTTGCACAAACCATTGAAAAAATTTGCTGATGTATATTTGATATCTATCAGTGCAAAAATGGCTTCAATTAACATGTTCTTACTGCAGTAACTGTGCATACAAAAATGGTGAATTGACTTTGGGCCTCAGCTTCACAAAAATCATGCTGTTAAGCTGTTCTTCCAGGAATCACTTGAATAAACAGAAAGGGCCTATGAAAACATGTTTATTATCTTAGACACTAGAAACAGTTATTATCTGGGTGCAAATCCTGTTATTGATCATATTTAATAATTCTATTATTAATTTTGCTTATAATTTTGCCAGGCAAGTTCCAAGTATTGCACAAGCTGATGACAGGAGAATCATGTGTTAGACCATAACATTATCTGCATGTCAGAAACATATTCCAGCAGTAAATTCTGGTAGATTCAAGACTGAATAAAACTGAGATAGAATAGCTGAGTATAATTAAAAAAAAAAAAAAAAAGGGAAAAAAAAAAAAAAGACTTTGAAAGACTTGTAAAAAGACAGAGGTTAAAAGCATTAACAGTTTATTTTTTTCTGGTATATATAAACAGGCACAACAGAAGGTAACTGGACAGATCAGGAGGCAAAAACTCTGCCAGACCGTGCAGGCAAGATTAGAAAAACTGAGCCAGTTTATTTACTGAGAATTACCACATAGTTTAAAACCCAAGCAGTGAATAAGGTCAAAAACAGTGTAGCAGTGCCAGACCATGACAGAGGGGGAAAAAGAAATTGGAATGGAGAAAGTCAGGCAAAACAAATTAACATTTATTTTTTAAAAAATAAGATTCAACTTTTTATAGTAATATCTAGAAACAGATGCACCTCCATCAGTTCTATGGCAATGAACCAAGACCAATATAAAGATTTAGTATTTGGACTTTGTCCCCAGGCTGATCACATGCAAGGCTCAGTTGCTGGAAAAGGTTTTTACACAAATAACACCACGCTATATTTTATATCTGAAATTAATCCCGATGGCAATGCATCTTTGGAAAGGTTCAGGGAACAGCAAAAAATATCTTTTTACAAGTACTACTAAGGGAAAAAGTAGCTAACAACGACTGATATTTATAGAGAATTTAAACTCCTTAAACTTATCTTTTTTAAAATAAAATATACTCCTTTTTTTCCAGTAATCTGTTATGTAAAACTTATTTGCCTTCTCAGCTTCTCCCACCATTTTCCCAAAATTCATTGTTGACTGTTTTTATACCACATTTGACTGCATTCCAAAACACTGTTGTGAACAAAAGGCACTGTAATAAGCAAGCCCACAGCTCTGACCATTTAGCTAGCTAATACAACAGAGTTTGCTACCAGTCTTTCTTTTTTCTTCACAGCTTAGAAAATGAACCAACAATTTTCCCTGCCAGGCTGGAATCCTAAGTCAAGACAAGATGAAGTTCGAAACTAAATAATAATACCACGTATGTTGCACACAGTTTACACACTGAATTATAAGCAGCAAAGGAAAATAAAGAACAGGGTAATACAAGAATGTTGCCCCACTGAAGTTCTTACACGTTAATAGCAGGAACACAATGTTTATACGTCACACAGTTTCTTTTATATTAAACAGATAGAATCACATCTTAGTAGGCTTTGAAAAAATCCCAAACCTACCTATAGCAACCAAAAACTTCCCCAAAAACACATCTCACAAACAATTTTGGATTCAACTTTTGAAGAAACTAGCTAGTCTGCTGCTCTCAAATATGGTGGGTTTTTTGGGAGGAGGGGAGTTATTTGCTAGTTGGGGATTGGGTTTTTGTCTTTTTTGTTGTTGTTGTTAATGTAAGCGAGATAAAAGCTTGGCCAATGGCTATCAGCAGCTTTAAGCCAACTGTAAATAAATTCCACGTTCCATTAGCTTAGAAAAAAATTCAATGCAAGTTTAAAAAACTTACGAATGGTGCTTAGCCTGCAGAAATGAAAATAAGGCAATAAAAAGAATAATTTCCTCACTTTGTGAGTTGGTGCAAAAGACAAATGTGATTGGCATCCCTTTACTTCTCAGAAGTAAAAGGGTTGCTTTTGCCTAGTGTCCGTAAAACTGCTGGTCAAAGGGAAAACGAATTAGGCACAGCTGAAACAATTGCACTGAAAACACCATTGTCTATAGCTTCAAGAGGCTTTCCTGGAGTAGGTAAATAACACTTGGGTGTTAAGCATAGGTTTTTGCCTGCAGCATTCCTGCAACATTTCTGACCAAAGCTGTGTAAAACACCTAAACTCAGCAGTATAATTTTACTGGAAGTACAAGTTGGTTTAATTATGCCTAAAAATATTTTTGCTGCTTTCCTGATCATGGTATATCTTTAAAAAAAAGGCCACAAACAAAAATGTCCCTTCCAGTAAGACAACTGGCTACTATTGTACTTGCACAGAAATTTCCTTTAAAGGACTAAGGAATGACTCAGATAGAAAGCATAAAGTTCTGGAAAACTTAAAGAAAACTTTTAGAAAAGGGAGATGAAGTTGCTTGAACAAGATAAAAATCAACCAACAACCTAGTTAGTACTTCTGTTGAACCACAGTATGTTCAAATCACAATTTTCAGTTATGTTAAGCTTAGAAATTCTATTGATGGAGAAACCTGTCAAAGAGCCCAACAAATAACACATCAAAAGAAAAGCCTAAGTTTCCTAGATGATATGACATAAGAACTGAAAGAAAAAGTCAAGGTATTCATTACCATGAACTCCCCACATCTGTCTTTACTTCACACCAACAGATTTTGGTCTGCTGGTGATGTGTCATGAAACTGTTGGCATGTCAGTGCAATCAAAAGCTAGTCTATAAACCCTGCATTTATTCTATGATTCAGGAGAGAAATATGAAAGTGTTCAAATTTTCACCTAAGCACAAATTATGTTCTCAGTGTAAGGAATTTAATTTTGGATCTAAAAGAGGTAATCAGTAAAACAAGAACTGCTTAGATTGTGTAGAATTTAACTATAAAGGGGAAAATAGAATAAGAAAATATAATTGCTTTAAGAAATAGAGTTATGAACAGAAAACTGCTTTATAAAATGTAGGAACAATGATAAAATA
Organism: Podargus strigoides; assembly: GCA_028020825.1. NCBI lineage: Eukaryota > Metazoa > Chordata > Aves > Caprimulgiformes > Podargidae > Podargus > Podargus strigoides. The sequence goes on along the minus strand of CM051621.1, from coordinate 21,707,286 downwards.
ATATTTTCAGATTAATGCTACAGACAAGATTGCTATACAAACATAACTCTAGCCATCTAGAAAACTAGGAAATAGTTTATGTGCAGAACTCCTCATTAAACTAGCACTAATTTTTAAAAAATAATCTTTCAGAAACAGAAATTCCCTGCTTCTTTGAATCTGCTCTACTAGCATAGTAATATTTCTGTGTTGTTATGGTGGGAAATTTTATTTTGAATAAATGCCAGATACGTTATAAAGAAACAGGGGTCTATGGAAAAAATAAGATAATCAAGCAGTACTCTTACCTTTCTAATTTAAGAATAAAAGAAAATGTTAAAGGCACGATGTCATGCCCTTAAGACAATAAGTTTTTATACACTGCAATATACATCACAATGTGATTCTTATAGATCCATTGTGTACAACTATGCAAATTGATGTGTTAATTTTTTTTTTTACCTCTCTACTGAAATTCAAAATTTGACTTTTAGATGTGTTAAGCTTAGGAACATTTTGATACCAAATGAGTTACTTCATAGAAAGCTACAACCCAGTGTGGTGTGGAAACTTCACTGTTTGTCAAAGCACATAAATAAATTCTGTTGAATTCCATCTGCTTTTCTTTTTTTCAGACAAGTATTAATGTCGGGAGACAAACTGATGAGAAACACACTATATTTCAATTTTTGTCCTTAATTTCTAAGCTCCTGTAATTTGAAGCACTTCTGTACATAGAAAATAAGAGGTCTGAAAGGCAACAGTTACAGGTCCACCATCTTTGATAGTTATGCTCTCTTTACATGCCTATGTCTATGACCAGAGTGTGTCAGCAGAACCAGGATAGTGTTCTCAGCACTGAGCAAGAGATGACGCAAGGTTATCTTGTATTGCACTTATATTAAACCAGAAGTGTATAAATAAAAATATATCTATCTTAAATGAAAGAAATGCTCTAAAACACAGACATAAAAAAAATGTAATGTTAACACAGGTAATTGATAAGACATAAAAGAATATGAAGTTTCTATACATCTTACTTCAGGAGATAAAATTCTTTACTGTTCCTGGGAAAGCTTACACAGATGTTAATCAAAAAAAAAATAGCTGAACCAAGTCCTGTTTTTAACTTTTCATCTAACCTGCTTCTTTTCACTCTGCCCCCAGATAGCATGTTTGCATGCTCTTTTATCTTGCACCAGGCCTACCACACAGCAATGGCCTCTGCCTTTAGGCAAGTCATCTGCCAACTTGCTAAAATATCTTGGATGATTTAGCAACTTTCTTACATTCCTCATGGGGCTATTAAGTCCTATCTCTTCTTCATAATTCAGTTCCTTGAAGCTGGCATACTTAGCCATCAGTTTAATTATTTTACTGCTAAGCTTTTAAGTTCAGCTGCTACACCCTGGAAACGCCACAACATACATAGTGTTAATGGGCCTTTGCCCAGGCATGTTATGTCTTTATGGCTGTTTGCATCACTCCCCAATTACCTGCCTGTTTTAAAGATAGCATATATCAGTCTTGAAACTTCATAGACTTTAAAAGGTGTCTCATCAAAACATGATGTCTCTTGTACATTTCTCCATTCCTGTAGTGCTTTCTGAAAAGTGAGTCAGAATGATTCATGTTGTATCCCAAAAGGAACACCACTTTTCCCTCTAAGTGCAGTTTTGCACATCTAGTTGAACTTGTGTTTAATGGAAACTTTTTATTCATTTTTTTAAGGTAAATTGTGTATGGCATTATCATATCACTGCTCTGAATTGTAGCTTTATTTGTATGGAGAAAAGCTTTTATTCTTATAAGAAAGCACTTAGGAAAAAAATACAAAACCAAAATACTCCAAAACTCAACTCTTTTCTGATCCTATCCTAAGCCTAGGCATATCAGATTCATGTATAAGACTTACACTAAAAAAAATTATAAAATTCTAACCACCTTATTAAACATAGCATGTTCTAAGTGTACAATGAAGCAAAACCTGTTCTGGATGGACTTAGTTAAGCAAGCAAACACCGTTCATATACACAGGAAAGAAAAGAATCTGCCAGCTAAAAAAAATATTTTTACTGCACTAGCACCTGATCTCCAAGTTGAGTTTTGTGTTAAAAAGGCAGAGAGGATAAAAGCAATCATACACTCATAACTTATAAATATTTGCTGACCTCTTCCTTTATAAGTCTGGTTCCCCTGTGGCATTTCTGTTGCGGAATTCCAGCTCAGTTTACTCTGAGTACACACAATAATTCATATGATACCTTTCTAGTAACAGTCATTTTTGTCTGGGCAAAAGGTATAATTGCTGCGTCAGAGAAAAAGTTAGAATATAACACAATGAAAGCAGAAATATTATAACAGGTTAGAGGAAACAATTACAGAGGGAGAACTACAAAAAATAGTATTTGTGACTGCTCCATACTCTATGTTGACTCTCACTTCTCATTGGACTTCCACTTTGCATTTAATATAAAACTACCGTTTGCTAGTTAGTAAGTTTTGATTTAGATTCAGATAAATTTTATAGGTTTCACAAAAATTTCGGATACTCATAACACCTTGCAGTTACCTAAAAAGCTACTATAAAAGAGCTTTTATAGTAGTTTGTAACTACTTTTTTCCAAAACTGCTGCATTAAAATTATACCACTACACTCAGATATATAATTTAGATAAACTTTTGGGGGCTAAAACTATTATATGAAGAAGGTATTATATTAAAAATCTGATCTGAGGGAAAAAACCTGAATCATAAAGGAGTTTTTTGGCCTATGATTTACCATGTAAAAAGGCATCTCAAATTTTACAGTTGCCCAGTACTGCACAGAATGTGAAAGCTTTGCAATCAATGTCAATTAACTTCCAGTGACAGAATTCGTGCAACATATTTAATAAATCTGTCTCACTGATAGACAAAAAATAATATCTATTGTCTTGATCATTCCATATTGAAATTTGTGGGAATTCATTAAGTATGAAACTTATTACTAAGCCATTTATGTCTTTAATGACAGTACAGGTTTATCTAGCATTCTGTTCATGAGTCTTTTCCAAAAGAAACTTTTGCTGCATCTCAGTCACTATTACCAGAGTTGTTCTTACAATTAGAATTTAAATTGCATGGTTCAGAATGCATCAATATATCATTAGCATCTTACCTGAGAATGTAATATATTTAAAACAGTCTATTCTTCCAAACTATGTTGAGAAACTATAATCATTGCCTAAATTTACTTTCAATTACCATTGTCTAATTGTCATTAGGAGTAAAACACTTATTCAGTATGCTATTATATAGTAAGATATGAAAACCATCACAGGTTCTTCTTTAAGTACTTTGCGTAAAAGCAGCTTCCATAGAGGAAGCCATTGTTTAAGAATTTTTTTTTAAAAAAATACAAAGAAAGAACTCTCTTAAAACCAGCTAAACAAACAAAATCCCAAACCACTGTATCACACTATCACGCACAACATGAAGCTGTTTGTGAAAAAATTTCCCACCTTCCCCCCAGCAAGGTGCACATCACTAACATTCCTTTATACAGGAAAAGTTCTGCCCTGCAGTCTATCTACTTTATGACAGCTGACTGTCCTTGTAGATTATTTATGTCTGTGACAAAAAGTAGTTGGTAGAAATAATTCTACTTATTTGTGGACATGGTATGTTCCAGATAAAACACAGATCAGATTTTGTCTATTCATCCTGCTGAACACCCAATTTAGCAAAGTGTTCAGTGTACATTTACCTAATACTTGCATTCAGAACTTCAGTGGGTCTCTATGGAGGCTCAGTGTGCCACATATGAGTATCTTAAAAGACAGATCCTTCCCAAGACACCTTGCTGTACTGAACTGCTCAAGGAGTTTTTCTTCAAAAACACTGAATTGTCTCCTGAGGTCTTTTGCACTGTGGGATAAATAAAAGCATCATTTATTTTGGTTCAGCTAATATACTCTTAAATTTTGAAAAGTGACAATTATCTGAGCAGCTGATCATCATTTGGTACAAACACATTCCCAAACCTAATGTTGAATTAAGACTGCATCTGTGGAAATCCTGAGCTGTGTTTCCCTAACTTTAAAACAAATTATAACACTTCATGCCTCTTGGCCTAAAAATTGGTGTTTCAACAGAAAATTGTTTCAATGTTTAGGAAAAAAAAAGGTTTTAGCTAAAATGAGATAGTTTAGGTTGTATTCTAAAAATATATTATTTTCTAGATCTCATATTTACAGATGTATTTTACTTAAGCAAATTTGACTCTAAACTCTATAGCACTCCTTTGAAATATTAGCTGAACAGCAAGAAAATTATAATGAATGGTTTGGAAAAAAAGGAAATTGCTTTTAATTGAACAAGTGTTCAAGATGAAACAAATAAATACTCTGCCAGTATTTATAGCGGTGCATTTAAGGATCGCTAATTTTATTACTTTAGTTCTCTGTGGCAATTAAGAACCCAGATAGCTATGGCCAGAGTACAAAATAATTGAACTGTTTTCCCAGCTCTGGTTTAAATCTTTTTCATTGGAAGAAGAAAGAAAATAATTCTAAGAATGCTGAATTAACCTTGCACAAAAATACATTGTGAAGATGTCCCCAATTTATTTAGATAAATATTTGTATTATACAATAATTTTAAGAAAATTAGTAGAAATTACATCACATGTAGAGAACTAAGAAACCCCAAACCTTACATCATTTCCCTGATCAGAGGCAACTTCGGACACAGTTTTCAAATATAAATGCACCCCCGCCACCCGGTCACCCTTATGTCCATGAATAAGAGCTCTATGGAAGAGAAAGAACAATGGAAGAAATCAACCTACAGTATTAAAGACAGGGACCAGAAAAGATCCCTGGCTTAGAAATTCCCCCTGCCTGACATTATCTTATTTGCTTCATGTCTTTAACATCTAAGGAACTAGAGACAGAAAATAAAATCTTCTCTGTCTGATAACAAAATCTTTTCTTTTATACATAGGTAGTTGATACAAAGTCAGAAATATACAGATCAAAGAAGCCAGTTTCATTAAAAGTCAAGATTCAAGAAAGATTTATTAAGTTACTGTAGGGCGGGGAGGGGGAGGAGGGAAACGCTATATAAGCATAATTTAAAATTGTTTACTTAAGCAGAAAGAAGTATACCTGTTAAACACACCCATGTATTAGGAAGTAATTATTTTCTGGCCTCATGGTGTAGAGTAGATAACTTTACATCATTATGTGGAAAACCAGAATGTTTAAAGATTATAATTAATTATCACTTCATCCTCTAAGAAAAGCAAACTGATGTCAAAGAATTAACTTTACTTTTCAGAGGGATATTGAAAGTACCTTAGTGAATAATTGAGAGCTTGTGATAAATCTGGTTTTGTAATATCTGACATCCAGTTTGCTAAAATCAAATACCACCTGAATGAAAACAGAATTCCTATCCATCATCCTTGATTTTAATTCTCTGATTATAAGGAACAAGAATAACACTGGTGGTTTCAGATCCACTAAGAGAGAGCATCAAGACCTGCATTTAGTCTTGGAACTGTTTCAGCTTTCACAGAGCAAGTGGAGCTGTTCCAATGAATATATAACGCATTTACCTCTATGAAAGCACTCTGAGTTTTCTCCTATATGCTGTATGAAGCAAGATCTTGCTTTGCATTAGTGAGAACACTTAGATGACATCACTCTTAAATGTATCCATAAAAGAAATAACTCAGTTACTTAATGTCCCCTTGACATTTATTTATCTTTAATTGATTACATGCCTGAAACCTTACTCAGGTCCTTAGCAGCAAAAAGCATCCTTCTCTTTTTTTTGGTTTTGTTTTCGTTTTAACACCTTTCTCCATGTTAGTTGATATTTATTAAATACCTCAATGTTAACTTTTCCAAGATAAAGGGCACAGCATTTTCATTAAGTGTATGTACAACTAACTGGCTTCTATACATTTAATTTTTCTAGGACAGATATTCATGCACAAATGTCAAAAAGTACAGGTCATTAGTTTTTTACTAACTTATCATTGCATCTTTTGTATAGTCATATAGTTATTTTGGATCCAATTTCAAGGGCTTAAAGGCTTAAACTATACTACATTTAGCTTTGGTACATGTCATCATTCTTTATCATCTGTATAATAATGTCCTTAGTAATACTGGCACATGTAATACCTGGCAACTGCAAAAGTCCTATGGGTTAGCATTTATAATTTATGAACAGGAGGGAAATAGTACTTTTAACATCCTTAAATTCATTTTTTATTCTCTTTCTCCCCTGTTACTTCTTTAAAAATGAAATTGCTTATGGTCTCAAACTATCAAAAAATGTTCTTTTCTACTGTATCGACTACTTTGCCAATACAGAAAACACACTTCCAAAAATCCTCTCTTGCACATTTTACGCCTCAAAGTCTGGAACATTCTAAAGCAGCTGGCTTTAAACATAATGCACACTCAGCACATTCCAAAGACTGTGAAATTTTTTGAATAATTTGTAAAGTTCATCAAGAGAGACATTAGAAAAAAAAAAGACTAATTACTTCAGAGAAACAAAAAGCAAATCCTTCTCCATCAAAATGTATACTCATGCATTAAGAAAATATTCAACTGGAATATAAAATTAACTGAATATGCATCTGAACAAAAATGTCATCCTTCTGGCCTGTAACCTTTAGGTAGTCTTAAATCAAAGTATCAGATTTACTTAATCAGTATGCAAAGTATTGGAATCCAAATCCAAATTCTGCTTTTTAAGTTCTTTTACACATGCTTTAACTTTTTATTATGCTTTTATTTCAACTACACACAAATGCAGCAGGACTAAGTTGTTTCTGAGAGAATAAACAGGAATATGGTCCCTAATCATCACCATCATCATCCAGCACCACTCACCCTGAACAAACTTTATTACTAGTGATAATGCATTACAAAGAAATAGGATTAATATACTTCCAAGACTGGTAATTAGGAAAGAAAAGGTCTCATAATTCAATCCCCTACTCATGTCAAATACCTGAGAGAGAGGGGACTTTTTTCTTCTTTTGGACCAACCATGAGAATTGATACGTTTCAAGACTTAGTTTGCAATTTATTTTAAAACTTCAGCTAGGATTGCAGGGCCAACTCAGTTTTTCTCCCGTGCATAGGAGGGGTTTTGATGGGTTTTGTTTGTTTGTTTGTTTAAATTGCATTCACTGATGTTCCTTTTCTTTTATTGTATCCACAGTGACCTTATGTTTCGTTTCAGCACACCGAGAAAACACACCCAAAGATGCTATGTCATGAAAGCTGTTTGTTGCATCAGACTATTAAAATCATAGTCTCTACAGAATAAACTTTTGTCAATATATCCACCTTGTCCAAATCACACTTTCCACTCTTAACTAACATAGCTATGCCTATAAATACCTGTGGTGACTGAACATGTAATCATAATACCAGATACATATGATAATACTCATCTTATTGGAGATTTCATATGTTCTTCAGCAAAATTAGCAGAAAAGGCAGATGTTGCTGCAGGAAAAGGGTAGGGAGAAAATATTTCTGAGACTTGCATTACTCCCTGCAGAAAAGCTTCTTCCAGAAAAATTTCAGAATCGTTTCTTTGATCCCTACAAATGACTGCAGCAATAAAACCCAGGCACCTGCAGAAGAATTCCTCTGTTGTCACATCTCATTAGTATACCTGTGAAGTTCCTTGTCCTCCTCTCAGAGGATCTCTTTCTTTTTTTTTCCAAATACTTCAAATAAATAGAAGACTAAAATAAAATTTGATGGAGGGATCAGAAAATTTTGGTTTTACTTTTATCTAGAAATAAAAAATACATTTGATTTATCATTATGACAGAGTGATAAAAACTTTAAAGACCAACATTTTAACATATTTAACTGATTCACAGAAGTTTCTTACATGCCACTTCTAATCATCTATGTTTTTAGAATTTCTAGAATATATTTCAGTGCATTACTAACTCAGATTCTCTGTAACTTAAAAAATCTATTTTATTGCTCATCTTGCTCTTTTGTTTGGGACAAAAAAAAATATCACTTAAATGTCTAATTAAGGTCTATTTTGTTACTTACTAGTGATGTTACGTTCCTTACTAAATGTTCATGTATCAAAATATTAAAAATACATAAAGAATATGCTGACAGTTGGCAATACACACAAAATAGTTGGAAACACACACAAAATAGTTGGAAACATTTCCTGAATGGCTTGATTTTATGTGCCCACTTTGTAAGCTCTAATGTTTTATGAATCTGAGGTCAATCTACACCTAATTTGACAATATAGGAGTTATCTCACATATGTTCCCACCATTTACAGGCAAACAGGATGAGAGAGACCAAAGAATTCCTCATATTAAGCAAGGCTGCAGCCTGAATCAGTTATATTTGTCACTGAAGAAGCTGTATCAACCTACAGGTCAGCTTCATAAGCTCAGTCAGTCATAGAAGGACTTATTTTTCTTAAACCATTTCTTCCTTTGAAAGGACGTTGAAGACTTAAGAATATGAGTTATCTAATCAGCCTCTGTAATGAGAGTGATACTGTGTTACTCTGTAGAGTGTGTGTAGAGAGTTAGGTAACTATGAATGTTATTTAAAGAGGACACAAAATTGAGAAGGTACTTGCCAAAGCAAGCCAGAAGCAAATGCCAGTAAGACAGGTTGGGGTTTAACATCAAATTCAAGCTGGATGCAGGGTACTCACAAATGACTACTCTCATTGAAGCTGCTTTCACTTGACCACCTTAAGTGCTCAGTGAAGTAAGCCCTCTTTGAAGGGAAAGCCAGAGAAGGAGAATCTCTCTTAGCAGCCCAGCAGTCACAGGCATGAGAGCTTTAATATCTCTGCCCTTCCAATTTTTATAATGACAAATTATTTACTAGGCTTCTGGAGCAGAAGGGTGTTAACTTTTTTACTAAAATGTCTAGGGCACTCACCTTCTTTGTGGAAGATTCAGTTTCCAGTCCCTGCTTCCCTGAATATTTAATGATCTATATAAAGGTGGATTTGAGAACAATGGAACATGGTAAGCATGCTGGGTCAGGGCAACCTCACCTCTAATGCAGAAAGCACAGTGAAATAGCAGTTATCTTGATGACTTTAGCCAAAATTAAATTAATGGAATACATATTTACAAGGAATTAGAACAAGTATGTATGTTCTCTACCAATAGTCATGAGACTGGACTGAAAATCCAACTTAAATCAAAAACACCAAAGCACACACACACCAAATATTGTGAAATTCATGATAAAATCTGGAGAGCTGGTAGGCCTGGTTGCAGCACCTGTGAAAGATTAGTTAGTGCATACACTTACAGGTGTATTACAGAAAGTTGTAGACACACTACAGACATACAATATTTGCATATAAAACAGACAGAACATGCACTGCTGCAGGCACGCTACAGGTGGTAGGTATTGCAGCTACAATTAATGCTTATCATGTGAATAGTAAATTGATCCATTGCTAATTAAACATTCTTAAAAAGCAAAATTCCTAGCCATAAAGAAAAATAAGCTACTCTATTAGATGGCTGCTAAATACTCTGCCAAATACCAGTAGCTTTCTGCAGTTGAGAGATATGAAGAATATATATCTCAGTACTTCTAGTGTACCAAAATGTTAGCCATGGGTTTTTTTAACTGCAATTGCTTGATTTTCATGTGAGTTATCTTCACATAATTAATGCAAGATTATTGGAATGTATCTATATATAACCATTTGCAAATTCTGTCTACCAAATACTACAAAGTATGTTTCAGACTAATGAACTTATCACTTCATTCAAAGCATTATAGGCTCGGTTTAAAACAGAAAAATATCAAGAATTGTCTAGTATAACTTCCTTTTGTGTAGAAAGACATACAAAGAACAATGATTGTTTTCTCAAGACACCTTACACATTTACCTTTCTGCAAAACTATTTCTGGGAAAGACAGTGATTTGACTGAGCTAGTTTATGGGTAGCACAGAAAAACATGCATTGACACTACCATTGCTGTAGATAGCCTGCAGGTAAACTGAGGTCTTCCATTCCCAGTCTCATTTGATATCTTTAACTCTCAACGCCGAGGGTAGGATTTTCCAACACTAAGTTCTAGTATTGAAATGATCAAAGCTGTAGTAGTGTTTAGTGTTGCAAATCACCTCAGTCTTGCCAACGTAGTATACTTCTGTGGCAGTTCTATATCCAATAGTATAATAAATCAAGATTTTGATTATTTGCCTCAGAATTTGTACTTTTTTTCATAAAACAAGATGGCTTAGGCTGAGCAAATACTGCATAGATAGCAAATATCAAAACAAGTGAGAAATACGTGAAATTTTTCTCTTTTATATCCTCAAGCCTAGATTCATCCAATACTGAATGTTAATGGAACATGAATATTAGAAAAGGGATGGAATATGACAGTGCATATGGAAAATGTTAGGTTTCCTTTTCTATCAAAACTTTGTTTCAACTTAATTCTGACTAGAGTGTTTTAAAAAGTTAGAGCTGAACAGTTAGAAAAGTGACGGTCTATATATTGAGTGTCAGAAGTAATGTTATATAGTTCAAAATGTTTCATTGCTGTTTATGCTTTTATTTTAATTGTTCAGTAATGTGCACAGAATTTGATTGTGTCAGGGTTTTTTTATTAAATGATTCTATTAGCGTTCTTAATTTCATCTACAGGAAGCTCTTTTAAAATGTCTAACACCTTTAAAGTGACATCGTATTACTTAAAATATTTTGGGAAATGCAACTCTATATATTATTTGTATAAAAGAAAATTGTATTAAACAGTTTCTGATTTTAAGGGCTTTTAATTTAGGGGCAGCCCATTTTTGCTGATTTGGGAGCTCATCTTGAGTTCACATGTCTTGGGCTTCTAAAAATCAAGCCAAGAAATTCATAAACTCTTTAAAAAGAAGAAAAACAAACAAACAAACAAACAAAGAAACGTACACACACAAAAAAAACCCCAAACCAAAACAACAAAAGAAAACAAACAAAAAACCAAACCTTATCAGTAGCTGAAGAAATAAAAATTAGAGGCTACTCTTATATCTCTGTGCTGCAAAATAACATGTTTTATATGCTAAGTGTTAAATGGTGAAAATTAAGTAATTAAGTTCTGTATTCTACCTTGCCCTCTGAGGAATAACATACACTATTCCTTTGAAATCAACAGGTCTTCTTCAACACAAAAATCCAGTCCGCTGGGAGGTATGTGGGTGGACTCTGGGTGACACACAAGTCTCTGCCCTTCACATTTCTGAATACCAGAATAGAAAGGATGCATCAAACTGTTTACAGAATTTTTAAAACATACTAGATTTGGGACAATATCAGCATGTCAAAGAAGCAATAATCAAACTTCAGGATCTTTGTAGACAGTGAAAACACTATTTGGCAAACTCTGTTTAGCATCTTCTGATCAAGTTTGTCTAAGAGAAGGTTGAGAGGTGACCTCATGGCAGTCTATAAATTCTTCAGGAGAGGCAGCGGAGGGGGAGGTGCTGATCTCCATTCTGGTGACCATCAACAGGACACGAAGAAATGGAATGAAGCTGCATCAGGGAATGTTCAGATTGGGCATTAGGAAAAGGCTATTCACTGAGAGGGTGGTTGGTCACTGGAACAAGCTCCTCAGAGAAGTGGTCACGGCACCAAGATTGTCAGAGGAGTAGGCACATGGTTTAGTTTTAGGTAATTCTGCAAAAAGGAGGGAGTTGGACTCAATGATCCTTATGGGTCTCTTCCAAAATGAGATATTCTATGATTCTACGACACTTGCACATTTGTTTTCATTATGTGACTCAAAGACTTCATAGAAGAGCTATCTGAAAAAAATGAAGTGATCTATTCCCCTAGGAAGTAAACCTTTATGAATCTCTGTTATTCCTTTTCTGGTTTATGAGTGATGTTTATTAATAAAAATATAAATATTTATATATTTACAACTTTAGCATGACCACTTAAACCCACCCTATTATATAGCATATAATTTTGTTTGTAAGGGGAAAAAAAATGAAAACAGTGTGCCTGAGTATATTTACAATATGTATTGGTTTCCTTGACTTTCATGGCCTTAACAATATTTGGAAGGTGTTACAGCTCTCAGAAGCTTCCTAAACATGGAAAACAGCTGTGATTATGTTCAAATCACGAGAAGAAAGAACAGTTTTATTACATTAGAGGTAAGTGTAACTGTAATGCTGTATATCTACAGACAAATGCAAATCTACTGTTATGACTTTATTAGAAGTATTTGTAACAATTCTGCTCTATTTGATAAATGAAGCCACAGTAATTGGTTTCAGGACCTCATTCTGGCTATAGCATATTCAGTAACACTTTTGAATATGAAATTGCATATATTAAAATGTCAGTTTTGTTACAGTTCCACATGGAATGCATACTGATTACAGCTACTTTATAAATATAGGTGGCCTAATAAAACCAAAAGAATCACATTAAACTACTACACGTTGTGAATTTTGTCAAAGTTCAATGAAAACAAATAAATTAAAGTATGTATATAGCAGAAAAATTACTAACCTACCAGGTTTTGTGTATGAAGAATGAGAATTTTTTTTCTAAATATGTGGAAGGTTTCAGTAGTTGTAAGACTGAGATCTATTAAATCTTTTTATTCTTAAATCTAGAAATAAAACTAGGTATATTTTTAGTGATATCTGTGGGGGCACTTTTCTGAAACCACTTATTTGAGATCTCAGTCTTGTCTTCCATTATGCTGCACAGCTTGGAAAGAAAAAAGACAAGCTATTGAGTGGTGCTATGTGTGCTTGCAGCCCAGAAAGCCAATTGTATCCTGGGCTGCATCAAAAGAAGTGTGGCCAGCAGGTCAAGGGAGGTGATTTTCCCCCTCTACTCTGTTCTGTGAGACCCCACCTGGAGTACTGTGCTCAGCTCCAGGGCCCCCAACATAAGAAGGACATGGAACAGTTGGAGCAGGTCCAGAGGAAGGCCAGAAGATGATCAGAGGGCTAGAGTTACCTCTGCTATGAAGACAGGCTGAGAGAGTTGGGGTTGTTCAGCCTGGAGATGAGAAGGCTCTGGGGAGACCTTATAGCAGCCTTCCAGTACCTGAAGGAGCCCTACAAGAAAGCTGGAGAGGAACTTTTTACAAGGTAGTGATAGGTTTTAAACTGAAAGAGGATAGATTTAGATAAGATATTAGGAAGAAATTCTTTACTGTGAAGATGGTGAGGCCCTGGAACAGGTTACCCAAAGAATCTGTCGATGCTCCCTGCCCAGCAATGTTCAAGGCCAGGTTGGATGAGATTTTGAGCAACCTGATCTAGTGGGAGGTGTCCCTGCTATGGCATGGGGGTTGGAACTAGATGACCTTTAAGGTCCCTTCCAACCCAAATCATTCTATGATTCTATGCAATCTAGATGAAAAATTAAATCAAAAGAACTGAACTTCTTCAGTATTATATGAAGACTGTATAAAAATAAAAGCTCTTTCTTCCCAAAAGTTCTTTTTTCACACCACTACTGTTGTTTCTGAAAGTAAACCAGTCTTTTATTTTTTAAAAAATGACTAGAATGTACAACTTGTTCTGATTTTCACTTAATGATTTTTATCTCAATTCTATAGAAATCTTGACTGAAAAAAATAATTTAAGGTTGAAAAAAAAATCAACCAGCAGTAGTTTTAATAGAATTTTGACTGATGTAACTTTTCAACTAAGATTCATTCCTTAATTTATTCTAGAAATAACATAAAAAGACATTGTTAGCATTTTCCAGAAAAATTTGTGAAGAGTTATTGTGAAAGGTAATTGGCAATGCTTATGAAAAGGGAAGAATATTGGTTTGACCAAGAGAAACTCTGTTGTGAAATACTGAAATGTGTTAACACTATTGAGTTCTCACATACACAAACCTTTATTCATCTTTTATCATCCCTTCCCAGCAACTGCAAAGCTATGTCAAAAAGTATTATAGTTCTCCAATTAGGTTATGCCCATAAGCTTATACTCATGAATAACAGTTCAGCATTTGGAAAATGCAAAGGCTGCTGAAGTTATGATTCTTTTCTTATTTATCTAGAAATTATGTATTATTTGAACTCAGGTTTCCAAGATCAAAGTGTTACTTAATATAGCACCTGCACAAAGCTAATCAAAAGGCTATTTGTTTTGTTACTGAAAAAGAATCAGCTTACATTTTTACTATAAAAGAGTGGTCACCTCAATATCGTTTCAGAAGATTCAGACCATGAAACAATTCATATACAAGAGACTGAAGAAAAATAGTCCATACAGTTATGAAGAATCCACTTATAGCATTACAGTTATTTTATCCAACCACAATACTATATGAGGAGCAACCTTTTAAAGCCCAAGAAACATGAACAATGTAAGACTATATGTATTTATTTTATTTTATTTATTTTTATATCTGATGTTTATCCAGCAGAGAAAAGATGTTTTTGTTAGATTCCCTGGATCCAGGTACATTCTGAGATACATGAAAATTCTAGATGTTTCATGGTACAGGAAAGGATAAAATATTCAGATCAGAGTAGTTTATTCATTGTCATATTATTCACTAGCAGCTTGTAGTGGAGTGTATTACCATATTTCCTATAAAAGTAAGTGTCATACGATCTCTGAGCAGAATGAAATGCAACAGGATTGTTTGGATAACACTGACTGGAAAAATATTTTTGTCTTACTAATATTTCTATGAGAGTTCATGACAGTTTCATGTCACTCTTATATGATGGAAATAACATACCATACACCACATTATCATGTAACTCTTATCAAGGGACTTTACTGCAAAGGCATATGGTGCAGTCTCACCACTCAGTTGCTAAAATGCCACATCTTTATTTATTGCTCTTCATACACAAATTGTGGAAAGGTTTCAAAGAGTGACAGAAGACTTGTGGCTTGACTTATGAAGGAAAGCAAGCCTCTGTTACTGTCAGATCTTTAGCCTGAATTCCAATCAGCAAGACCACATTGTTTGCAATTTCATCAATACGTTTTCCAGCTTTGAAACTTGTAATGCTGATGAGTTTAACACAATCATCCATGCATTTTTTCACGTGGCAGAGATTTAAAATGACTAGTCAACTGTTTTGTTTCCATCTGGCCTTGCTAGACAGAATGGTAATATCCACAGTCTGCTGGTTCACAGTGACTCACAACACTGCCTACCATTCAGTGCTCACTTTCTAACTGAAGCTAAGCTTAAACTGAAACAGGTAATCCAACACTTTCTGTACTACTGTAGCCAAATCATATTGACATTTGCTCATAAAAGTATCCTCATGTTTATGAGTAGTTTTATTTAAATGAATGGACCTGCTAATGTAAGTAAGGGTTTGTAGCACTAATCCACCAGAATAAACAAAATGTAAAATATAGTGTGCATATCTAAATTCTAGGCTTTTGTCACTGCCTGTCTTGATACAGCAACTAGAAGCCCAAGATCAAGACACTGTTTTACTATATATTGGCTATCCTCTTCCAAATTCACACCACTATTACTTTGTTGCTGTTTTGAACTGGTCAGAAACAGGCTTATCACATTCTATAGTTAAATAAAATTGTGGCACACTCATAATCTTGCAATAGCATCCAGCAGTTTATCCTTTCTTCCTTTACTTATTCTACTAATCTTTCTTTAGTACATTTCTTTAAAAAGAAAACTAAAATTGTCTCATCATTTAAATTACTGCTGATAATTCATTAAGCCAGCATTTGTTACTAGCTCGTTACAACATATTCACATGTCTCTCTACAGCCAAGGGAAATTTGTTGCATAGATGGATTTTAAATACATTTATTGTTCATAAGTATACTTTACTTCTTTTACCCACTGCCACAGTATAATTGAAGGGTGGGCAGATGCAGAGTCAGCTCCTGATATGTGACTGTTCTCCTTTCTAATGAAGAACTACAGATCATAGATAACAATCTACAAAATATCTTGATCTAAATGAAAAGCAAAACAGACCAAGGAAGACTAAAAGAGAAGGTAGCATACAATACTCCATTATTAACTGACTTTTCCCTTTCAAGAAGGAAAGTGACTAAGCTTCTCATCACTTTTTAATTCAAATTGAGTATTCACACTGAGTTACTATGTGCTGTTCTAAAGTGAAATACTGGTGTTTCTTAACATTTCAGTATGTTCTGGTTTAATGTCACTGTGTTAAACTGTGATTAGTTCTACTGCCAAATACATAGAGTATTAAAAACTAAGAAAGTAGAGTAAATTGGACACCTCTGGTGTCCATCTCAAGTAATCCATTACTGGACAAGAAATGGCTCGATGAGGTTAATCTAGTGATACTGAGGTATTTGTTGTTTGTCACAGTTGTAGGAAGTTATCCACCGATTGTCAAAATTTACTATAAACTGTTAACTCTAAATAAGAAACAAGCATTATAGCATAAACCATGTTTTGGTTAAATTTTGCTTGTGGTTTAGCTATACCTTTAAGTAATATTTTTATTGTCAAAATAAAAATAAGATTAGGTAACAGACTCATACATAATACACTTGACAATGCATTCAAAATACAAATTCTAAATGTTTTGATTCAATACACTAATCTGTGTTCAAGAATCTATCTTTACCTAATCAAGAGGATGCAGTTCTTTTCTTAACGTTTGAAAAAAATATCAAAACCAGACTTTCCATCTATGTTCCATTTTCTTATTGAGATACACAGATTATACTTTTCCATTGTACAAACTAGTCCTAGTTAAAATGTTCTAAGTGAAATGTCAGTTGATGGGATTAGATCAATTTATTTATTTATTTTAAATCAGCTAGATAGTAATAATCCTTTCCCTGCCTTATAAAATAACTTAGGAAAAAATTACAGGGATTAGAAAACACTTAGCCACATGGACAGAAAATTGAAAAATAAGATTCAGCATGAAAATGTAAAAGAAAGTAACTCAGAAAGGAAAGTTACATAGGAATAAAAAAATTGGAAAACACACAATACCAGAAGGAATTTGTAACAAGTGTATAATAAGTTAGGTGTGGATTTACAGTAATTTATGTCATGAAATAAAAGACTAGTGTGATGTGCAGCTGAATATATGAAGTCATCACATTAGAAAAGAACCAGGATCACTTAATTCTATATATGACTGATCACTGCACACAAAACCTACGTTTACTTATGTGCACTAAAATTACTGGAACAAGAACAGCAAAATGTCACTTCATATATTGCTGTATGTTTTACAGGCATGGCATAAAAGTACCGAATTGGTATAAGTAAATTAGCCAGTAAGCAGGGTCAGATGATATTCGTTATGATGCTAACAACATGGAGACTTTTATTGATTAAATATTTAATCAAAATACAGAAAATAAAAAGCAAATCCAGAAAAAAAGGTCATCAAATAGTGGGCCATACCAGAATCAATATAGGTACAGCCAACATTTGTAAGTGCTGTCATGTAAAAGAGTAAATCACAACTGATGAGGATTCCACAATAAGATAATACACATTTGGGGAATTTTACTTCCAGGTATGCTGGTCCTATGAACTAAATACCTACTAAATACCAGCAGTTGGGGTATGTTATGTTTTTTTCCTGGAACTTATCTTTTTGCCGAGCTTCACTCAAAAAGAATCCAGTCCTCACACTGCAACACTGCTCTGCAATGGGAAGCAAAGCTTTTAAAGTCATGGCACTCAGTGGTTTAAAAGCATGCTCTTGCACAAAGTAAAATTCTTACATAGATAAACCCGAAGTTCAGAATGGTGGGAACAAAAGCCTGAACTGATTTGGCCTTTTGAGAAATTTTGCTTTTTAGTCTGGAAGTTTTAAGATACAGGGAGGCCTTCTCAGAGCATCCACTCCAATATGGGTGAGAAAGATTCGGCTCTTAGTCAGAGGGCATTAAATATCATATGTCCTCATTCCCCAACAATGACACACAAACACCATATGTAGTCTACATCTAGAACCTTTGCATCTTGTTGAAGTCTGGACATTGTTTGTAGGAGGTCAAGCATATTTGGGCAAGACAAATAGCAAATACAGAAAACACAGTTCCATATAAGTGTTTAGAACATCTGACTATACCATAGAGGCAGGAATGGAAGTGAAAGAGGATCTTGTTCCATGCTGTGTCAGTATTTTATCCAACAACTGTACGATATACAAACAAAAATAGCCATGGGAACAGGGATCATAATCTGAGATGTTCCCCTCCCACATGCAAGTACAGAGTGGCTCATAAATATTATTACTCTTTTGTTTCATAGTAACTTTAGCATGAAGAAAGAACTTGGCAAACTCAGTAAACTGGATTTGGACATCATTTATCTGAAGGCTAATGAAAGTCCATCCCCACCCCAAAAAAATTTGTGGTAATCAATGAAATAAGTTTAATAACTAACATAATTTGATCAAATTCAATGACCTGTTTTTTTTCTTTATATCTTGAGGACTAACGTTTTGAATGCATTATATCAGGGAAGAGTCTTTTAATATATTAATGAATCAGAGGAGAAACGATGTCACCAACTCAGATAAAGACCAAGTAGATTTTTAATCTGTGTTTGCCATGTACAGCATAAATTCTGAATGTACATCTCAAGATGCTGCAGAGACTTCAGGAGGTGCTGAGGGATCTTGGCTAATTTATCCAGCCTTAAGTACACAGTTTAAAAATAATTAATCTGTAAAACATTCCTGATTTTCTTTTTATCCACCTTACACCCCCGATGGATGAGAACAAAATAGCTGAACTGTAAAGGAGGATTAGTAAATTACACTGTTTTCTCTATCCACTTAACCACACTGGGTGGTCTGCCCCCAAAATCTGTCTGCTAGCTATCCAGCTGACAAGTACAAACTACTGTCTGTTGAAACTACAGCACAGCTGTATGAATGCCATGAGTTAGTGTTTCACATAATTATGTCCATTTACTAACATTTTTATTTTTTTTCCCAAAATAAAGATAATGCCAGCGAAAAAGCAGAACAAATACAATAGCCAGAAAGCTATTTTGATGATTATGCCTGAACTTCAGCTGTGGTTTAGAGGAACTTGTAATAGTGCCAGCAAGTAAAAAGTCAAATTCCTTCACACTTTGCCATCACAGAAGTCTAAGGGATTGCACTGAAGATTAACATAGACTATTGTTTTTATACTCAGATAGTTTCATCCTTTGGGTATTCCAGTGTGCTGAGCTCCCTGTGAGAGATAAAAATGGTCAATGAGAAATTGCAAGTCCTGTACACCTACCACTTCATTGGTGTCCAGAAAACACCCAGAAGAGCTGAAAAAAGTAAGTAACTGATTCCTATCTAGAAATGCCAGGGTACCTGAGGATTTTACTTATTTGGTAATAGATATATGGGAAAGACCAAGTAAATAAGACACAATTTTCTTTAAACTTCTTCCTTTTTTTTCCATCACTGGGCATGAACTGAAGGCTGTCTTTCTGCTAAGATAAAAAGTCTGAAAACATTGACCATAAAGCCACAGGAAAAAAAAATTTGTTCTTAGATAACTCACATATTTTACTCATATGGGCTGATCTTTCTTGGGTAACTGATTGCTGGGATTTCCACCGATTTTTTTTCATCCACTTTTGTTTTGAGGATGAAAGATTGGGAGACAACAGCAGGCAGCACAAGTAAAGTAGGAAGCATGTAATCTGTTAATAATGACCACCAAAGGAATGCTGCTCTTCTGGCAGATACAGCAGATGGCCAGATAATGCAGTGTGATTAAGAAAGAGAAGCTCATAGAGACCAAGGTTTTGCTGGGTGCTAGAACAGCAATGGTTAGCAGTTGAATACTAGCTTGAGGGTTGGGTTTTTTTATGGTGGCCTTTCTGATTGGCAGATCTATTTATTTCTTTAATACCAAGGGTAAAATTATATATTTCTGTCTTTTCTCCCCATCACCAAAATTAGGCACCTAACTCAATGCTCAATCATCTAAAGTGGCAGCCTACTATCTCCAGGTGCTTACTCTCTGCCTTGTTTGAAATCAGTAAGCTATATTTGAGTTTAGCATTGAGCTAGTACTTAAGCAGTTCAGACCTTTATTTTTCATCTTGAAGAGTATTCATGTTAAATAATTTCAGAGTGTATGTTGATTATTTGTTTAGCCAATTTCTACTACTTAAAACATTATGTTCTGATCCAATTCCATAACTCTATCTTATTTAGAAAATAATATGGAAGTGTAATCTTCAAAGAGACATACTTTTCATTTAATGCAAAACTATATCCATTAAGAGAAAACACATAAGTATTCTCTGTATATTAGGAACACTTCAGTAACCAAAAATATACTCAGGTCAGCTGGCACTTTCATTAACAGCATGTTCTAAAAAAAAAAACCCTAAAAGAGATCCATTTAACTGAAAAAAAGTCATGTTGCTAAGCCCAATGAGAAGCTGAATATCTGTCATTTCCATAAGAAATTCAGTGTTGAATTTGGAAATTACGTTTTATATGTTAGTAATAGAAAAAATAATATAATGAAATAACACTTTACAATTTATTTTTATATTAAAAAACCAAATAGTTTCCTGTTCAACAGGAAATTGAAATGAAAAGGATAGATAAAAAAAAGAATGACATGAGAAGTATAATGATCTCCTCAGGTTTATGCCATGTGTGGAATGATGTCAACCAAAGATGAGTGATTTTCTTATCCCCTTCTTAGATCTAGCTTTTCTTCTTTCATTCTTATCCCAAATATGCCTTTTTTTTTCTTTTAAAAACAAAAACTGTATACAGGTTGTTTCCTTCGCACCTGAGGATATCAGCAAATACAAACATGACTGACTGTAGACCATAAGAAGTTTACATAAAAAAATTAGGCATCTATTTTACAGCCAAATCACAGTGTAGGGCTGAATTTCCAGCTGTTTCTGATGCAAAGCTAGAAATCCTTTCATAAGTGGGGTAAAGGAAATAAATAATTCTTTTTCTGTGCACAGGAATTACAATATTAGTAGATTAAAGCAAATATTTCAAACGGAAAACTTCCATTGACCCTCCATGTAAAAGAAAAAGATGATCTACTAACTTCAACACTTCTTTCATAGAAGTGTAATGTCATTAAGAGTTTCATCTCAGCCACAGAAGGTTGTGTTAATCACAAAGTTACAAACTAAGCTGAAACTGTAAGGGATTGCCCACTGGGTGCTCTTATTTTGCACTAAGAGTACAAACTCACGGGTTTAAAGATGAAACACAAGTCTGAGAAAGCAGAAGTCTCTGTCCTAGTTCTGGATTCTGAGCTGGACGAGCAGAACCCTTGTTCTCTGGAAATTCTGTATGCTTCACCTAACCATTATTGAGCTTACATTACTGATTCAGTCCTGAACAGAAACTCCAATTCAGGACTCCTGCCTGTGACTCCAGCAGTCAAAGATGGAGAATCTTGTATCCCAGTCCTGCAGTTCTGTATTCATTTTACACAGGATAGTTACTGGATAATGTTTGACCATTAAGGTACTCCCAGTGGTTGTGGCAGTATGAATTTCAAGGCTCTTCCAAAACTAAAAAGATTTGAATCCCAGTTTGCCTGTGCAGATCAGCGTCACTGATCTATGCTGGCATAAATGAAACTCATACAAATGGCTTAGAACATCTTAGAGCAAGCTAAAGGAATCAGGGGCGGGGAAAAGGAAAGGAAAACACCTATTCTGAGAATCCTTGTTCACAGTTTGGGGATTTTGTCTAACACCAGAGCTTAAGGGTGTAGGAAGGTAGCAGCAATTTAATGCCTTTGTATATATCCACCAATAAGAGTGTAAATGCTTGAAAGATTAGATTCAGCTGAGTTGTTTTGAGGCTATCAATGACACTTAAATGATAGAGGAGTACTTAAAGACAGAAGAAAACCACATATCTTTGAATCTTTGCAATAGTCAGTAGATATAACTATTTATCATAAAATAATTCTGGAAATGCCTATTGGGTTAATAGAGTAAGATTCAAGCAAAATACGTTCCTTGTTCTACAATTACAAACGTTCATATGAGGCCTCTATCTCATCTTCTTTCACAAGAATATTCTACTTTGTGAGAAAGAAAACTTGGCAGTTAATTTTCTTTTTCAAATTTAATTATAAGAACTTACTTTGCATCTGCCACACCTAATTTCAATCCTCTTAGCTGTCAACTCATCAAAAAGAGGAAACAGGAATTGGGTGAATTTTTATAATTATGCTAACTTACATTAGACAAAAAGAGAAACTTGGCGACTTTAACAGGATCCAGCTTGGGTTAACATTGTATGGTCTTGAAAGGCATATCTTCTCATGCTGAGCTGAAAACATTCATCCAGAAAACATTTCAAAGTGACTTCTAATATCTTTTTGGTTTGGAAACTGAGAAAGTGATACAAGTCAGCTAAAAAAAAAAAATTATTTGTCTTCCTTCTCTTTTTGTATAAAGAGGTGTTAGACCAAAGGCTGCCTATTTCATAGTAGCTAATTATCAGTCTGTAGAAACTATCAAGAAATGTTTTTTCTAGGACTATTTAATAGTAAAATTTAATTTAATGGCCTCAATAGGAAAATTAGAATAACACATAAAGATTAAGAAATTTTGGGTTTGTCTAATCATTTATCACATAAGATGATGACTACCACACTTATACTGATTTATCTCCTTCATATGAGAATATAAAGGGTTATTAATAATAACATTAAAAATATCAGACACAAAACAAACCAAAAAAAAGAAACTAGAAAAAAAACCCCAAACCCCCACAAACAAACACAAACCCACCACAGTGGATGCTGATATAATGAGGACATTCCAGACAGTGATGCAGCAGATGTCCTTCTGACCTTACTGGTAAACTAAGATGAAATATATTGCAAGAAAAACAAGTCTGACTAAACAAGTAACCTGACTGTAATTTGTTGCAACCCATTAGCTGGTATCAATGCAGTGAAGGCCATGAAAATTGAAACATGGTTCATTAACTGTGTGTGGGTTTTTGATAAGCAATTCCGATATCTATGTTCTCTCTGATGACCAAGACTCATCTGCACTGCAGCAACCTGATGATGTGTTTCAGTGCATAGACTATTGACCACCTGCTGCTTAATATGCTACAGATGATACTTTAACAATTCACAGAAGCTAGGAATAGACAAGAAAGAAAAGCCTCTCATATGAGCTTCAATCTGCATTACCTAAAATCACAAAGTTATTTGACTGAAGAAGTTACGGATGCTGTAATGCACATTAAAACTCTTCCCCCTCCTGAACTTTAGAATGAAATCTTTACTTGAAAATAATAAACAATTAAGAATTACAGTGTTTCTACTACCTAATTTGTTGGAAGAGACCTTAAGGAAATGTTACTGAGAAGTGCAAGGCTCTTTACTAAAATGTACAGTGAGTGCCCAAGAGGCAATGGTTATATATTGAAACAGGGTAACTTCTGACTAAATATAAGGAAAAAGAACATAATTCTGAATATAACAGACACTGGAGCAAGTTACCCAGAGAGATTCTGGAATCTGTCCTATCTGGAGATTTTCAAGATTCAACTGAACACAGCCATGACCAGGACTCAGTCTGAATTCCAGGTTCATCCCACTTCAAATATGAAGCTGAATTTGGCAAACTCTCTTCTAGTGTGAGCTAATTTTATGGACAAGGGAATGACAATCAAAGACTTCTGAAATTTTCAAATATTGGTTTGTAGCTGTATAATCTACATGTATAAATGCATAATTTAGATTTTTTGTAAAGAACCAAGGAACTATAAACTCAATACAGGTTATCTAGCATCTTTTGAAGGGATTAAACCTTTTTTTTTTTTTTTTTTGGTCCTCTATAGCCAACAAAGAGAGGCAGATTCTTCCAGAGATTAATTCAGAGACAAGAAGTTTTATAAAATGGTATGCCTTTAAGCAATTAAGTTCAAGCTCACTGTTGTGGAATATCAAGAATCACTTATCTATCCTCCAGTTTTAAACCAAGACCATTCAGATGACAAACAGTAAATGAGAAATGGGTAAGCTGATTTTTACATTGCTGATGAGTAATGATAAAGTAAGCACCCAGTTTTATATGTAAAATGCTTAATAAAAAAAGTAGAATTTGAATCTTACTGGACAAAATTTATAGCACTAGCAAGCTTTTTCACTCAGCATCTCACTGTAGTTCTAGCCCTCATCCCAAATTCTGGGAGTGTGGATGTCTTTTCCCATAGGCAGCAAGTTAATGTTTGCCTACAAATAATTATTGCATTGATTAGGGGTTTTTTTAGTTCTTAGAGGACTTAAAAATAGTTAGATAATATTTAAGGAAAACCCTGAGTTCTCAGGCACTTCTGATTTCAGGAACACACCATATATATATATATATATATCTCACTAAAAAATTATTATTACTAAATTTATGGAAAATGTCTAAATACAAGATGATGATGATTATAAATCAAAGCCTTATTATCATCCCTCCAACTCCTATAAGTTTCCTGGAAGATACATGTGTTTTTCATACACCTGACACCCTTTCAAGCTTTTTTATATATCACTTACTAACATGTTGTATTTGGAACTACATATTCTGTAAAATGAAAAGCATTTATCAGTTTTCCAGGAAAAAAAAAACAAATCAAACCAAACACAAAACCACAACAAAAATCCTTCACGTGTGAATCATTTTTTTCAAGACATTAAAAAAAGCTACTTTTGTCATATAGCCTCAAAAAGTTAAGAGGATCTCATGAGTGTTCTAAACATTGTCTTGCAAACCTGGCCATTTTCAATCAGTCTTTTTAGACACTCTTTTAAAAACATGCCTACACAATTCAGTTCTATGACTTATTTGATTAACAAGTGCCTTAAAAAGATGTGACTCTACCTCTCCTGAATTAGAAGGCTCTTTTTTTGGTGGCAGTTATTATTTTGAGGAATAAAAATTATTTTGTTATCTTTTTCTTTTCCTGATATAATTATTTCAAAAATGCTTCTATAGTATGACATTTGATTACAATTTTTAGGAAGTCCTTTGTCACACAACATAATGAATGATGTTTATTATAATAATGATGTTCAAGACAGGTTTTTCATAGTGCTGCCTGACAGGAAGATCAGAGGAAACAGGTTTTAACCTGAAAAATCTTCTCCCTCATGAGGAAGGTCAGGCACTGGAACCGGCTGACCAGAGATGTAGTTCAGCCTTCATCACTGGAGGTCTCCAAGACCAGCCTTGTTCAAGGCCTAAGCAAGTTGTCTGACCTCAGAGCAGGAGGACAGACTAGTTGACCTCCTCAGGTATCTTCCAACCTGAATTATACTATATTTCACATATGACCCATCATGGTGCCTAAGAAGGTTTACATATCACTCAAAGGTTTTTTAGTCACTAAAATTTTTAAACCCTCACTTGCGCCCTTTGGAGATTCTCTGGTGTATACTGAAGATGAAAACACATTTTCCTGGTAACTGAAGCCCTTGTAAGATCTCTCTAAGTATTCTGTTTTCTTGAATCTTATAGGCGTATTGTTCATCATAATTGGAACTTCTACCCTGCAATCAGATTTAGCTGAAATCATCAGCAGTCAAGTTACTACAGGAGAATCAACAGGCACATATATAAACACAAGAGTTGCAGAGCAAGAAACCATCTTTGATTAGCTTCCATATACAATCAAACTAAGAAGTAATTGAATCTTTTTCTCCAAATAAGATCAAGTTTAATGCCAGTAAACATAAAGGGAAATTCATGCTATGCTTTTGTGTTCTATAGACAAGATACTTCAGATATTTCTTTTTTAGCAATTTTTTAATTTTTATCATGCATTTTCCTAGCATTCATCTTAAGCAGACAGTTCTGAGATCAGTTTTACTTTTCTGGAGAACAGCATAGGTCTTCTCAGAACAATACATGCTATTCCAGTATATTATACTCATCCAATAAAGGTTAACGGAAAAGACAATCTTGAAGATACTTTTCCTCTTTGTGCCTCAACTAGTATGTCTCTAACAATGGGTACACAGGAAGGAGTTTGAAATAGAACTTGAAAACACTTCCCACATAAAGGCTTTTCTGCCCACGTAATATTAGTTTGCTTTAGTTTAGATTGAAAGTCTCATTTTGAATTATTATGGCCACTACCAACTTGGTTTATAAATCTTCTATTTTTATTTAGTGAGCATTAACCTTCTGTAGTAATGCAATCATTTTACACACTAGGACCACATGCTGCAAGGCAAAAACTCAGGAAAAAAATCTCAAAAAAAACCACTGGAGTCATTTTGATATGTTAAAAAATATAATTAAATATGAGGTAAATTATTATTTTTAAAAAAAATAGTTGCAACATCATTAAAATAGCTAAAAGCCTCATAAAGTGAAAGGGTAGCCTATTTCAAATTGCTATAATACTAAAGTTTCTGAATAAAGATTTTTACTGTAAGATTAAAATAATCTTAAAAATAAGTTTTAGTGACATCCATGGAATAGTCTAAAGGATTAGATAAAGAACTACTAAATTCTACACTGTATCTCCCTCACTTGTTATGTTATGGAGCTTTGGTATAGAGTTTAACAGTCTGAGAAATCTGTGTACAACCAAAAAGTTGTTGCCTACTTTTATTAATAACTGCATAAACTCCAAAGCAGGAATGATGCTTTGATAACATTTTGGAAAGCTATTTTCCTTATTATAAGTAGTAAAAAAGTTTTAATCATTGCAGAAAAAAAAATGCCTATCTCTATCCCAAAGTATAGGATCCTTACTTTGCTATATACACCTCTGTTGAAGCAGAAAAATGACATTGTTGCATCTCTTTCAGGAAATGAAATTTAAGTCTTCCTACTATATATTGTTCAAGCATGTTTCACCACGCTTTGGAGCATTAAACAACGTTCAGGAAAATAAAATTAGAAAAAAAAATCGCATATTGTTCTGACAATCATGTTAAACAAAATTAAATGAGTGGGAGAAATGAAAAGAATGTATATTTTAGATCACTGTATTTATGTAATAGAAAAATTGTTCTCTAAAATGCATTTGATGACTTTGCATATGACAAAATACATATATGTATATATCCACATATACATGAAATAGTTCACATAAAAGTTAAGAAACAATAAAATCGACTTGGTAGAGGAGTTTAGGAGTTTACTATATTGTTGCTCTTAATGGTGACACATTTATGCCACAAAAGACATGTTTGTGGGTTGGCTGGGTTTTTTTCAGGGAGTGTGTAGTATGGGGGCGGTTAACCCAAATCATTCTTTGAAATTATCTATGGAAACAATTCAGTTTGTTTGTAGGCTGTTTCTACAATTGAAAAGTTGCAAACATTGAAACTCAGTATCCTGATATCAGCATACTCACCGAAGGACTATTGCACACCACCAGTGATCAGTTCTAAAATTTTGAATAGTAATGTTTGAATACTAAAGAGAGAATTCGGAGAAAGTCAAGAGAAATTCAGTGTATGATCAGCTATTCCATCAGTAATGTGAGCTAATATGCCGGATAATTTTCTGAAAAGTGTTAACCCATGTAAAAGTGATTGGTGTTTTGATGCCACGGGCAGTGAGACCTTGAACAATATGCTGAATAAGTGTGAGTCACATAAGTTAGAGCTGCCTGGAGTCAAATTGAAGTAATTTCTTGCTAGGCTAAAAATCAGAAAACAAAAAAATAAAATATATAAAAATACCCAACCAAAACAAACCAAAAAACCTCAAACATTCTCATCTCTGTTTTCATATCTGGCAAGTTTTGTGAAGTTGTTAGAGCAGAGTATACGCTGGTACAAGCATGTCTAGCTCTATTTATCCAAAACTGTAAGGAGAATGAGAGGAAAAAAAACCCAGCAGCACTATGTAACCTATAAACACCATGCAATCAATTCACTTGTTTATGAATCATTAGTTCAGAAAATTGCATTAACAACATATATATCTTCAACAGTAAATAATAGGTCATTTCAGTAAATGGAGGCAAAAGTACAGAGAAAAAAAAAGGTCTATCTTCATATTTTTCTTCAAAAGAAAATAGAAATTGGCTACATTAACTGATAATATGAAATCTCTAATGACTTCTAGCCTCACAACATAAGCTTAGTCAACATCTGGCATGGTATTCTACACTTGGAAGTCTTAGTCTTGAATGACAAGATTTAGGCACGAAGCCAGAAGAAGTGGTGAATCACTCTGCATCTCATCAATCTGATACTGCTACATCAGAAGTTGGGAGAAAAGTGAAGCTGTTTTAAGCCACCTAAAAGGCACAGTTTAACACTGATCTAAATTGAAATGTCCATTGTTAGCATAGACATATTTTGATTAACCTGTAAGTTGTTGTAACTGTATATGCTAAGTAGATGATCATATATGTTAAATACTATATATGTTAAATGAGAGGATACTTCAGTGAAGAAGTCTCTCATCTGGAAACAACAGAAATAATTTCTAGTCACACAAAATGTTGGCATAGATTTATCTTCTTTTTTTTTTTTTTTCCCTCGTGAAAACCTTACTACACTAACAGGGCTACTGTGGAATTTATTCAAATAGTTTGAATAAATCAACCTACAGTGAATACCCACCACAACAAAGTAATTCAGAGAGAACAAGTACATATGGCTGGACAGTCACTTGATGTAATTAAAAGCAACTGCCTTAAAGGAGGGTTGAACATTGTTAGCTGTACAAAAGAAAAATAGACAGATTACTGGTATGAATATAAGCTTTTCAAATTTATTTTTGGGCAAATTTCATCTTAATTCAAATGGCTCACCCATATTATTTCCTCCTGTAACACAACCAATAGTCAAAACTAAAGCAATTACAGAAGAGAAATCCTTCCACAATTGCATATCCAAATCTTTATTTCTCTTTCATAAAGATTTCACCTCAAATCTGAGAGTATCTGAGTAAATTACAAAGACATATATATAATTGGAACCTTGTTTATGCTACAAGGAGACCTGAACAGTTCAACTTACAGGTGAAACAGAAGTAATGTAGTAGTCTGACTCTCCAGCATAAACAAGAACTTTGTACCTGAATAAACAACGTTTATGTTACAGTCCATCATTAGTAGTTGTCTTGCAATTTTCAGAATTCCTGACTGTAAGCCATTAAAAATCTCCAGACTCATGGCTTGTGCTAAACATATCATTGCAGACAAAAAAATCCAGTGAGCATGCAAATACAGAAACTTATAGAAAAACATATTAAATGGATTTGGTCAGTTTGAGAGCACAATGAAGACAAACTCATGCTTGTGAGCAATTTCTGTGAGTAGAAAAGAAGCTGCTAATATGAAATTATCTTGAAATGTACCTGTTTCGTTCTTAATAGCAATACCATTACTTCTTTGTAAATTATACTCCTCATAGTTGAATACCAGGAAAGACTAAAAGGGATACATAGTTTACTATACCCTAAGTCTTCAAAATTGGCTGTGGGTAACTTGTATTTCAGGGTGAGGAGCAGTTGCCCCATGAATAAGACTGGAAGCTCTCTGTGTATCATCCTGGTCGTATAACTTACTACTGGGACATGCTATAAGGACTTGCAACACCTTTTGCTGTCATCTCCCCTGCCAGGTGATAGCTCTGTTCTTCAAGTATCATAAGCACCAGTGTAGTTTTTCTTACATGGGCAGTTTCATGTAAGCACTTTGTTTTACTGATATGATAATTTTTTTATTTTTTTTTAATCCTTTAAATTACTTCATGAACCTTTTCCTGTGGAAAGATTATTCCACAAAATGATAAAAAAGTACATTTTGATTTGGCTTTTTAGCTAGGATGAATTTGAATCCTTCTTTTTCAAACGCTGACAGTTGAATCTTCAATTTAAATAACATACTGACACATATTTCAGGGCATGACTTGCATTGTATATGTATATAGAACCATAGAATACCAGGTTGAAAGGGACCTCAAGGATCATCTGGTCCAACCTTTCTTAGCAAAAGCACAGGGTACATACACTGGGTACATTCTGACTTTAAAAAGTCAGAATATACCAGGATTCATTGCCTTAAACTACTTATGATATCAAAATGGGATGAGTTTTGGCAAATGTTGTCATCTGAAAGCAGACTAGGACATCGGCTATTTGACAGGACTACGAAGTTTTTAAACATTAAGAGTGACTGGAAGGTTTCTTTACCATTCTTTAAGTGATTAAGAATTAATTTGCAGCCAAATCTTCATTTACTACTCAAAGAGCACAACTGACTAAAAATGTTCAAATATGCTGTTTGAAAGGAAAAATTAATCTTTTAAACATATAAAAACACCTATAGTGCACTCCTTCCCCATGAGACACATTGAAGATGAGCTAAAACTGATAAAGTAGATTAAAAGTAGATTATGCCACAGAACTGTATTTCATTTCCTACTTTGAACTAAGAGGTACTTTTTGCTTTACAGAGGTATGCTCCATGAAGCAGTGAAAGTGAAATTACTTTCAACTATAGATGAAAGTTACTGCAGTAACTTCAGTCACTACAGATGTAATTGAATGACAATTTTAAACAAAGGTTATTCAGTACCTTTAGAAATACCTCTGTACAGTGTCCGCTTCATTGGAACCTAATCTCAGGAAGTACCATATTTTATGATCAGACTTTCTGTATACCACAAAACTAAAATAATAATCCAATTATTTTATGTGGTTGTTCTACAAGAGAAGCACTTGTATTTTGTCAGTCTTGGTCTTCCAGAACAGGTTTTTAGTATGTATTTTTCTGGGTTGAGAACCACATATGAAGTCTATTATTAAAACAGAAAAAATTTTAAGTAACTTCTAACAGCTATTCTCTATTTGCCATGTAAATATTCTAATAATCAGTCAGCACAAACAATATATAATTATACAAAATACAAAATTTGGTCTTGGATACCATTCTCATCCTATCATTTCAAAATACTTTCTTTTTATGAAAAACAAACAAACAAACAAAACAAAACCACAAAAATTGGACATACCATAACGACAAGACTCAGTGCTCTTTATCATACATGAAAAGAAATATCTCCCTCCACTCCAATATATGAGTTTAAGCTTAAAAAAATTGACGAACTGCAGGTATATCCAGAGTTTTATATTGTCTAGTTCTAGACAGCTCACCTAGCATATGTATTTTTTACGTTTTAACTTCTTAGTTCATTAATTTGTTTAGCAAACAGAGGAAACACAAAGCTCTGAGACTGGAAGTCTACTCTTAATGGTTGTCTGAGAAGCATACCACACAAGTAACTCTTTTTCTTCCTAAGTCTTCTATTATCTCTAGCTCCCATGCCACTGGCCTAGTTTGTGCTCCTTGTCTTAGATGTATGTATTGTTATTTAAGCATTTCCCATAATGTTACTTTTAAGAAACTTGGTAGTAATAATACCATATTCAGTAAGACCTGACTCAGTTTGATACTTGTTCCCTTATGCACCTTAACTACGACCGTTATTTTGAGACAAAAACTACTTGCATGATTTCTCGAGGTCTTCTTGCACTCTCTGACTGAAACGAAATATGCTGCTGTTACTTCTGACGTTTTTCAGTAAGGGAGGAAACACAAAGGTGTAAGCCAACAAAATTATAATCCTAGTAGTAGATGCTAGAACCCTACAGGGAGTTTCAGGTTAATTACTGATAACTCACTGGGACAGCTGTGGCTCATTACACTCAACATTGAATATAAAGGAATAATAGGAATAATATCCTCTTAGAAGCCCCAGTGGTTTGGGGATAGGTACTGAGGGAATGAATTGTACAAGCTAGTACTGAACTCAAGGGAAAAGGCTTGGGCTAAAAGTCTTGGCTGGCAATATTTGGCTCCAATTTGTTTTGCTGCTTGTCACAGCCAAGAACAGTGATAATGAGCACAGATTTTTTTCAGGGATGAGAAGGAGCCCTGCTTTTCTGTAAGTAACAGCAAAGAGTATAGGAAAGTATGTAACTATAAGCAAACAATGGAGAGGAATGCTGTTTCTACCTAGGTCGTATGGTTGAACCTGGCTTCATCACAACAAAGATTTTGGCTCAGCCCAACCTGTTATTGCTGGGTCTGTGGTCAGGTGAGGGTTATAATTGGAAAGCAACACATCTCAAACGCATTTGTTGGCAGAAGCCATCCGTGATTGGTATCTTCCAGTAAAGTCATGTGCTTTCCTGAATTCATAAACCTGCTTAATTCTGTTAATAGTCTCTGTTAAATTGCTCGATTTTAGAAACAGGCAACCAAAACACTACAGCTTCCCTTAGATCATTTGTAGATCAAAGAAGGATCATCCATTTAGGCATTTAGTAGTCTCAGATACCAGTTGGTGATTGCTTGATCTCACAAGTACAGGAAAAGAAAAAGCACTGGATCATAGGCTTGAACATCACAGATCCAGGCTGGTTGTAGGCTTGAAGAGCAAAATATTTTGTACTTAGAAATTTGGATCATCTCATAGCTCTGAGATGGAAAAACATAAAAGCATAAGAACAAAAAGGAATGAACTGGCCACACAATCATTTTTCATCTTCAAACTCATAGTTCCTGTCTACCTCACAACAGAGGTGTAGTAATTGGCTTTCTTTTTATGGCAGTGGCTTTAAGTTGGAGCTCAACAAAATTATAATGAAGTATACAACAAAGTTGTATGTGAGAGAATGGGACTGCTTAGTGGGAGGCCTCTTCCAGTGCTGATAGCCTCTATTTTATGAAAAAAAGAAATCTCGAATACACTTTTTTTTTTTAGAAAAAAAAAGAGAATATTCACATATAAAACATTTTTTGTTATAGTAGTTTCTTTCAGTAAAGTAATGCAGCATGAAATAAATGTTTCCTGTATCTTTTAAGAATGTTTTTATTCCAGCATGATTTGACCTTTGGAGTATATTCTGAATAAAAAATAGTCATGTTAGAATAAGCTTCATTGTTTGATCAGAAATTTACAAAAATCTGAGCTTTACAAATGTATTCTGAACTGGACATCTGTAAAACATGCTACGAAAAATCTGGAAAACATACTACGAAAAAAAAAACCCTAGAAAAATAGGTTAGAATGTAGACCTGGTTTCTTTCCTTCTTTCTTACTATACAAAAGATTCCATTGTGTCACACAAATATAAAAGTTTTTAAAATTAGAATAGAATAGAACAGTTCCAGTAGGGAGGAACAGAGAGGTGTTTAAAAGATATGTAGATGTGGTGCTTAGGGACATAGTTTAGTGGTGGACTTGGCAGTGCTAGGTTGGACCTGATGATCTTAGAGGTCTTTTTGAACCAAAGCTATTCTATGATTCTATGATCTAGTTGAACCACAAGTTAGAGCATGTTATTAAGGGCATTGTCCAAAGACATCTTAAACCCTGACAGGCTTGGGGCATCAGCCACCTCTCTAGGAAGCCTGCTGCAGTGTTTGACCACCCTCTCAGTAAAGAAATGCTTCCTAATGTGCAGTCTGGACCTTGCCTGACACAGCTTTTAGCCATTCCCACTTGTCCTATTGCTGGATTCCAGGGAGAAGAGACTAGCACCTCTCTCTCCACTTCCCCTTCTCAGGAAGCTGTAGAGAGTCATGAGGTCACCCCTCAGCCTCCTTGTCTCCTAACAACAGACATTAGAGAATGATCCAGCAAAGCAAAGAATCAGGTGATCTACTAGATCTTATGTGTAATTGTACTTTTTCACGGTAGATTTGGTTAGGGCAGTTGCAAAGGAAAAAATACCATCTTTATGTTAGTTTTTCCTCTGAAGTTTTCATTTTCAGTGCTCTAAACAAATTGGAAAAAAAAACCACTTAGAAATTATTTTTTACAGATGTCTCCATTTGATATTAGTACTTTGCACAATATTTTACTGTAAGCCAGGACTATGCAATGATATGAATATTTCTCCTGCAGCATGTCCTGCTGTTTTATTTTTGTACCTCCTCAAGGTTAATAAGCTACATGATATATTATCATCATGAGGTGATGGTAACATTCACAAGAGACATAAGTATTTTTCCATTTGTTATACTTGAAGTCAAATCATTTTCTTTATCATTAGTATAATCAACTATTGGCTACAAATCTTTATAGAACAAGGATAAAAAAGCCCACAGGATTTCCAAACCTACACAGCTACCAAATGTAACAGGAAATTTAAAAAAAAAAAACACTGGTTTTCCAGAGAAGAAAGCTATATTATAAATTAATTGGATTTCCTCTTCATTTTTATCACATAAATAATAAAGGAAAACAATACAAATACTTAAAAAGCTAAGTCAAAAAATTATGTCATTTGTCAAAAAATAATCCACATTAATAGTGGAATAATGTAAGGAGGTGGGGGGGAGAAAAGCATTAGAAAGCCTTAAGACCTCAGCAGTATGCATAGTCAAGCAAGCTAAAACTATTTTTAAAAATACTGTAGGTTATAATTACCTGAAATATCAATTCTGAATAAACAAATTATTTAAATCAGGTTTGACTAAAACAAAATTTCTGAAATTTTCTTCTAGTAAAAAACAACAAACAAAGAAACAAAATACACTTTTCAAATGCTGATAGCTCCTAAGAATTCAGGTTTCTTGTAAGGAAAGTGTTTGTTGGGGATTTTTTAAATTTATTTTATTTTCATTTTTTTTACTACCTCTACTGAAGAATAAAAAAGTAGCACCTTGAATATAGAAAAATCTTGTAATCTAATATTTTTAAGAAATAGAAGTGTAAAGAGTAAGTGAGCTTTCATCTACATGAAAAGAGTTTCAGGTCTTTCACTAGGGCTGCGATCCTATATGCACTTCCATAAATAACTAAATAATGGTAGTGAGATTCACGGTTAAGATACACTAGGAAGTGAAACGTGTATGTTCTTCTGGAATTAGAGCTGTATTTACCACTCAAGAAAAACAGACTGTTCTAATTCAACAGAATAGACAGAATAGAAAAACACTGCAGTGTACACCAAAGTATCTATGTGCTTGAAATCATTAAAATCCTTTTTCTTTTAAAAACTGCATAATGAAGCATTTAATGAAAATTTTCTTCTTTACATTATGATTATTCTTAGCTAGCTGAACTTAACCTTTAATTGAATGTAATATAAATAATTTAAAATGCTAGATTTATGACACTTTAAAATGTAGAAAAAACCCATTAAGTATAATCCTAGCATAAGTATAAAATGCCCTTTTCATTTTCTCCAGTTAAAGAATCTCATTTATTACAGTTAATACTGGAAAGTTACTTTTGTTCAAGCCATTTTCACATTAGGGGTTACACTATTGTCATATAATTAGCTGCTGCAAGTTTCCTTATTTCTTATGACAATTATAAAAATTCTAAAGCTACAGCTATTTTGCTGAAAGGTGTGCAGAAGACATAGAATCTTTAAACTTATTAAACCCCCAAACTAAACCATAAATCTGCTTTTCTGAAGCACTAAGAGGCATTTTCAGTAATACACATCTTCTCTAATCGCACTGCTTCTTGCTTTGAACTCCAACACTATAAGAGAATATACTTTTATCAGAAAGTTTAAAAAATATTTTTAAAGCACCTACAAGAATGATTTCACATTGTCTTAATTACAATGTTAGCTATTTCTTATGCGTAACAAAAGTGTAATTATTCATTAACCCTAACAAAACATTCATCAAAATCACCTGCATTAGATTACTAACAATAGTACTCCTATTTATTACACTAAGTTATTTTTCAACAGTTTATTTTTTCTAAGTACCTAAAATACAAACACTTTTCCAAATTCTCCTGGAGAAACTACTGCATTGCATGAAATTTCAATGTTGAGAAAGGAAAGGCCTTTCAGGAATACTGCTGGAGGAGTAGAAGCTTTGTAAACTTCTTCCCCACCCTGTCACAGATACTAGATATACTTCTTAACAATAAAGAACTCCTTGAGATAAACAAACTAAACAAACAAACAAACAAACAAGAAAAAAAAACAACAAAAAAACAGAATGGCTTGGAAAGGGTCAGAGCAACTCTGTCTGAATCAAGCATTGCCACTTCACTTCTAAAATCAGCAGGATGGGCACGTAGAGCTTAGCTTATTTAATACACTTTTCTCATTTCTGAGGGAAAATATTTATTTAGGAAAATAAATGTATGGGGCCATATCCTAGAGCTCCTTTTTCTTCAGGTTTAATTTTTTTTCTTTGTTGACAATTATGTGCTTGCAAAACAATGAATATAGAGATTCTTTGGACAAGGAGAATAGTCAGGGTAAAGGTTGAGCTTAATCAAACTAAAACTTGGACGTAACATACCTGAAAGTTACAATTATCAGCAGCTTTCCCTTTGAGAACCTCACTGATCTTTATGAAGAACTTCCTATTAATTTTATGAAATGGATTTTGCATCTGTTTTATAATTAACAAGTTTGTTCATTGTCTCATGCTCCCATTTGTGCTGTGAAATGAACTCTTAAGTTGGACTCACAGGCACAGACATTGCATATTTTGTCAGATTTTCCATGACACAAAACACCACAACTCTCACTGGGGTCAGCAGCATTTTATGTAATGCTAAAAGATAAAAAGTCACAGTATTTCAGAACTGACTGTATACATAGCTAAGACTGATGGAAATAAAAAGTGTAAGCAGTCTTTCACAATAGACACGTGACATTGGTTTATAGCAAGAAAAATTCTAAATATGATTAACTTTACTAATTATGTCAATGAACAACAGATTTTTCTTCTGTGCTTCCTAGAGGAGTGTCTTGTGGCACATACAGAAGTGTCAGCTTGGAGAATTTTGTTATTTTTACTAAAATCATATCTCTGGGAGTTATGAGAAACACACACACACACAAAACCTCTGGCCCTCAGGTTTTAGGAATGAAGCTCAGAAATATGGAAAATAAATATGAAGATATATGAATGTAAATAAAAACTATGACGAATTTGTGTATTTTTATATGTTGCTCTGAGGTCAATCTACCGTCTGTTTTTCTTATGGGGGCTTTCCATTACCTCTGACATTAACATTTGGTTATATATGTGAGAAGCTCAAGACTTGTATGATTTAGACAATGTTTTCTAGTACACAGTTAGTATTTGGTCCAAAGTGTCTGTAATCAAATAAGCATAAAATACAGCAGTTTTAGGTATTTTCTACACTTGTACATCCCTTCTGATAACACTAGTTACAATCTAGTCATTCGCAACCCATATATAATGGCTTGCCTGGTTGAATAGATTTTGCTTGCAGTGTTTTCACTATGCCTCAGTATAAAGTGTTAGTTAATTGAAAAGCAGTTGCAAAATATAGAGCCTTAAGGATGGAACTACATTTAACTGTTTCTAATGGTGATAATTCCTTTCTTTCCACAGCTGCTATAGTAGTGTAGATGAAGTTTTAATCTCTCTCCTTATAGGTTAATCTCAGAAATACTGTATACTTAAATACTTTATCCCTTGTGCAGAATATAGGTCCGTGGAAAAAGAATTAGCTATTGCAGCATTGTGTTAAGGAAATTTTATTCCTGTGTGAGATCTGGAAAGGTAGGAGTAACTGTCTAAAGACTGTCTAAATAAGTTTATGGTTTAATTTTTGTAAATGAATAGTCCCTTTGGGATTAGTAGTGAAAGAGATGATGCAGACAATTCCCAGAAAGCTTTCTCAATGCTCAAGACATTGGAGATTTTGAAACTAGGTGATGAGGCATAACACATGGATTCTCTGCTCTCCAATATGTCAGTGAACAAAACAAAAACATTTAAAAAGGCACTTTTAATGAGGTTTCTTCATGTTTGATTGTTCTCTCAAGACCTATTTGGAAACTATATTGTATATATTTGTATGCATATATATGTGTATTTTTATAACAGGACAAAGACGGGATTATTTATCAAAGAGGTAGTCAAGGCACTGGGAAAATCACAGTACAAGATGGTTTCAAGAGATGTTTGTGAGAGAAAACAATGAGCCAATATGACAAAATTTAGGAAAAAAAGTTCCTTTCTGTAGCAGAGCAGAACTGGTTGAAAATTTTGAGACTAGAAAAAAAATCATTATTTATTCCCTTCTGGTTTACACCCTTTCTTAGCAGAGAACAACTGAATTTATTTTCAGCTAATAGAATGCAAGCACTCCTGAGTTCCACTAATACAATGTACCATTACTTTCCAGGAGGCAACAGCTAGTATGTTTTAATTGAAGTAGCATTACAAAATCTCTTTATATTGGGGCAACCTGAACTTGAAGGAGTCTCTTCACATAAGAACATTTACAATTAGATTAATACAAGTGCTACGAAATATAGGAACCAATTCTGCTTTGAAACTTATGCCCTGACTAGTCTCTTTCACTACTATTCTGTTCAGTAAAACTATTTTAATCCATTGTGGAATTTCAATCGTAGGTGGATTCTCTATTCCCATAAAAGCCTAGTGCTGATGAGGAGTGCCAGGTTGTGAGTAGACAGAACACAGTCCATGATATAAAGCTAGCCAAGACAGTAGCACGTGGCAGCCATTGCCATTTAAAGACTAATGGACTTTGTGTCAGATACTTTTTCCTTAGCTATTCTTAGCTATACTCTTTCCTCAGCTGACAGTCACAACCAGGATGCTAGCTAATGCTTTTGTGGGGCATAAGCATCTCTCCAGTAGGTAATACTCTCCGAGTGCTAACTCATTTTACAAAGCCACTTAACTGAAAAGACTTTCTATCACTACTGACCTGGGCTTGATTCAATTCTTTGGCTATTTATCTTCACAATAATAAACAAATTTGCCTTGTCAGCACAGTTGGTTTACTTAGGCTCTTCTGAAAAAGCACCTTCTAAAAGTCAGTTACACGTGGCAGGAAAAACAACGGTATCAAATAGAAAAGAACTTTGGTTTTAAAACTTCTTTAAGTTCCTCAGTTAATAGAGCATTTATCAAGAAACTTCAGGGTAAGGTCTTCATACTTCAGAAAAGTTTTTCCACTTAAAATTCATAGCATGAGCAATAGCATGTGGGACTCTACCTGGTAAAAGCTAAAGGCAATTATTTCCTTTTTAAGAGAAAAGGAAGAGAAAAACATTCACTTATCTGAACCTTTGGGGGCATCTTGAGTTTTTCTCTTTTCTCCCATTACTATTTGTTAGATTAGATCTGACTGCATCTCAAGTTTCTGTATCTGTACTCCTGGCAAGTGAGCTGTGCCTCTAAGGAACATCCTTTGTTAGGAACAGTGCACTCTGGCAGTATAGAGCCTGTCCTCTGTATTGCCATTTATAAAATCTGGTATGTATTCCTCTTTGACTCTCAGACTGCTCTGCTTCATCAGGGTCTGTCCGTGAGCCACCTTCTTATGCGATTTTTATGTCCCAAAGTTTAATTCTGCAGATATGGCTGTTTCCAGCATAGGTGAAAACAAAGGGCTGGAAAAATCAATTCTACTTATGCCCTTTGCACACTGTTGTTGAGTCCCTCAGATCAAAGAAGACACAAACACATTTTGGTATAGATTACAATTTGATTTCTATTTCCTATCACCCTTTTTCCTCTACCTTTGTTGTCACACAAGTAGAAAACTATGGGCAGAACAGATTGTTTTACACCACTCACTTCTGGAAAAAAAAAAAAAAAAAAAAGGATAACATATAGTGTTAAAATTATTAAATCCTGTTTTCCTTTCAGGTTTCCTCAGGCCTATGCTAATCAATAAAATCTGAGGGTGCTGGCCAGAACATGTTACGAGCAGAAGCAAAGCCCATGCTGTTTGTTTCCTCTGCCAGTTCAGTTTATTCCTGTACACCAGCATGTTGGAAACAGGATCTCAGGAAAGATGTATGAGAGTCATACGTGCAGGTTCCATATGACTTGTGAGTTATACCGTGCAGGTTCCTTGCATATTATCACATGGATCGGTCACCATTTTTTCAGTGCTCCAGGACAGCTTAAGTATCTTTTTATATGCTTAATATGTCATTATAAAGTTTGTATCATCATGCTATAACATTCAGTTAGCATAAAAACTTTTGGTGCATATTTTGAAGCAGAAGTTTAATTGAATAACAAAACTGCATTAAATACTGTATTGTAATCATGTTGTGGGGCATTGAATGAGGCATCCTCAAACACAATTGAAATCCTTAGATTGCTTGCATTTAAAAAATCAGCGTATATAATAATGTCACTCATGTTTACTCCTCTTTCACCCGCTTAACTCTCCCTGCCCCAACCCTGAAAACCTCTAGAAATCTAGAAAATAGCTAAAACCCTGGAAGTTAACTATTTTATTACCCTCTCGTGTGCTTGAACTGTGGCTGTGTATGAGACAGCAGAAACAAACACATTTCCACAGCTGTTAAATGTACTGTCATATCACAATAATCCCTGTATTATTACTGCAATGCATGGCAGAATATCAAAAGAATGCTAGCACAAATTATGTAATTCAGTAGTAGGGAATGATGGTCATTGCTAATGGAATTAAACATTGAAAGATACTAATAAAATAACGTAGAATACATACTTAAGTCTATTTCTCAAATATTCTGTTAAAGAAAAAAGGCTTCTATTATCCACTTAGAAAATAGAAGCTTCTGTTATTAGTTAACACCAACAGAAGGCGAAGTTACATTATGTCCCTTTGCCTCCTCTCCTTAATAAAAGCTTACAATGTCAAATTCCACTGATAAATGTTACTTCAATATGTCATGATAATGTAAATCTCATTGCACTGCACCAAAAAAGGACACAGAATCTCCTATTCAAAGATAATATTAAACAATTAAATAATTAAATTGGGATCTAAATAACCCTACCTAAGAAAACAGTCTACAGTGCAGCTGAAAGAGTTTAAAAATAGTAGTACAGCAGGACAAAAGTATCACACACTTTTTGTTTTCCTGAGATTCAATTTAAAAAGTCTTTTCCCAGCATTTCCTCTATGGACACCACTGGTCTGTATCACGTATAAAAAAAGAATTTTTTATTATTATTATTTACTGAGATGTGTTTGTCCTTTCCATAATTCTTAAAAGCAGTATGAGAATGGACAGCTCTTTTAGACATGAATAGATCAATCACTGATGCAAATCTATTTCTAAAAGCATGTTCCAAGTTAACTATGATATGAGGTTTGAAATTAGTATTATTGGAATTTAATACTCCAGTATAAAGTAAAAACAAAAAACATCCTTATAAAAGGCAGATTATTAAAATGCATTTTTTCACATAATAAATGCTGACTTTGCTTTTGCTTTTATCTGTGCATAAAAACTATTATTGGTGGTGGTGGGGTTGTTGTTGTTATTATTCCTTGTCCAAAACAATTCAACCTCCTCTGCAATTTTATTTTAAATTACTCTATTAATAAATTACTGTAATTCCTTAAAAATCCTAATATTTGTCTTGTTCTAGAGTATGCCATGATTGTTTTTCTAGATAATCAACCATTTCACATTCAGATTCAATGCTGTGTTGCTGCTGAGGCAAAAAAACACATACAAGTGATACTATAGAAATATTTGGAAATACTTAAATGTCTGAATTTATATAATACTGGTCTTGAAATCCTCTGATCATTAAAGAAATTGTTAATTTTCTCTGAAATGCAATTACCTCCTATAAAATACAACTTTCAAAACTCCAGATGCCATATATTATATTGGGGCATCTAATTTCTTTAAATACCATTCTGTAGATTTTTGGCATACTAACTTGACATTAATATTTGCTAAAATACATAAGAAATACACTTCCTTTCAGTCTCTGTTTTTCAGACCTTATTTATTTTTTTTTTCCTGTATAAATTACTTGCTGTTCTCAGAAAATGAAATAACAACAGAAAAAAAATACTTCCAGAGACAATAGCAAAGAACATTAGGGGTACAAAGCAAAACATTTCTCACTAGAAAATTCATACCTACTGGTCCCTACTAGGCTACCAAGTTTATTTTTCCTTTGTCCAATCCAAGACTAATGGGACGCACAATCACTTAAAAACCCTTGCTAGGAAAAAAAAGATATATTAGTAGTTGCATGTACTCTAAAGGAAAGTGGATAAATTTGTGTATATAAATCCATAGAAGTTATTAAATTCACTGTATGTGGCTCAGGAAATCTGAGCCACAAACTGTTGACATATAACAGAATACTTGAAAGATGAATCAATGTATCTGCCCTGCTATATTCTTCCCTAAGCAACCTATTCTGGCCACCAGATGACCTTTGGTCTGATCCTATATATTGGTCGGGTTTCCTATATATGGGATTCAATAATAGTTCTGTGGAAGGAACAGGAATACTGCCAGGATCATGAATCTTTCCAGATCGTGATTAGATTTGAATAATAAAGTCATGTAGTAACTGGGTAAGCAGACTTGTTGCCCTAACTCTGAATTCACACATTAGCAGGTAAAAAAAATTAAAATATTGCCTTCAGGAAACTTTTTTGAGTTGCTTAGATAATCTATAGGCTGACAAAATGTAAAACTGCAGAAAAAAGAAATGCAAGATTGAGTCTTTTTTTTTATGTTCTATGTTTTGTCACAGTGGACTTTACATTTTACAAATCTTTATTACAAATTACATTATTTTAAAAAGAAATAAAAGAGAATACTGTAAGAAGTTACTTTACTTAGATGTGAAAACACAACAACTTGTGAAATTATTACATATATAAATAACGGGGTAATACCTATCTGTTCTGTATATTTACACTCCATTTTTACTCAAAGTCCTAATATAACAAGTGTAGAATCATAGAATCGTAGAATACCCTTGGTTGGAAAAGACCTCTAAGATCATCAAGTCTAACAATTAACCTAGTACTGCCAAGGATAGTTAACATTTAAATTTTTGTTTGTAACATAGATGGGCACGTGTCAGTTTAATAAGCTTAAAATTTGAATTTGTTCACATATTTAAAAAAACAGATCTTTCCTACTGTTATGATCCTTTAAGTTCAACTGTGTGATTAGTTAGACATGCTCTTGTCTCTTCAGTCCAAGTACACCATTTGAAAATACAGTCAGATTTTTCTTCTGAATCAATAATTCATACTTGATATTTTTAAAAATGGACTTGAGGAAAAGATATAATTTATTCTCTTAATTTCATCAGTCTTTTTTTTGCATATAAGAAAAACTACCTCAGCTTTTAAAACATCAAATCCAAAGCATCTAACTTGTATGAGAAAGACAAAAGTAGTAAGATTATGTGTTTTATAACGGTAGTATATAATAAAATATTGACATTTGCTGCAGTGAGT
This sequence comes from Podargus strigoides, assembly GCA_028020825.1. Classification (NCBI taxonomy): domain Eukaryota; kingdom Metazoa; phylum Chordata; class Aves; order Caprimulgiformes; family Podargidae; genus Podargus; species Podargus strigoides. The sequence continues at coordinate 21,664,095 of CM051621.1, read as the reverse complement.
ATTAAATAAATAAAGAAATAGAATAGTATTTGGGAACCAGCAGTAGAGAATAAAATGTATTTTTCACTGAAATGGAGAAGAAGTACACCTATAAAGGACTTCTTTTGGATCTTCATTTTACTTGAAGACTAGAAGGGACAGAAAGATCTAATGTTGTCCAGGAAACTGAAGAAACTGTCATTAAATACAAATAGAGAACTGGGAAAATACAGCATGCTGAAAGGGCTCCTCTGAACTGAGGAAAAATTTCCGTTGACTATCTGCATTAGATTTTTTCCAGGAAAGAGGCTGCCGTGGATGCAAAGGTTGCTAAATATTCTTTTCATAAACCAGATGTCTCTTATTCCTTGAGTCTGTAAATTTTGGAATGCATTTTGTCCTCCGTCTACATTCAGGACTCTGACTGTATCAAAGGGAGTTCTGCAGTCTGCATAAGTGGGAGGCAGCCTGAGCTAGCAGCTGGCATGGAGGACTTGGACAAAAGCCTAATTCCACTAAGTCAACAGCAGAACCGTCATCAACTTGACTGCAAACTAGACATTGGTGTCCAAATTATTACTTTTTTGAGGGGTGGGCAGTGTTCAGATCAATTGCCAGATGAAAGATCAACACATAGCACGATATTGGACATACTACTTCACTTTTTGATGATTTCGTTCCCCACTTCTCATTTTAGAGTGTTCTTTTATATCCACCTCAGTGAATTGATTTGAAATTCATAGATGAGGCAGGTTATATAACTACAACTATCTAGATCTCATGAGTATTTGCTGTAAGAACTGACTCACCAAGATATGTACATGTGTGCGCACCCACACGCACATATAAACCCTTCCCTCATTGCTTCATCCTAACAGATGTAACTGCAGGAATGGATCTTTAAGATTTCAAAGTCTTTCTCCATTTTCAAACTATTGATTAAAAACTGGTGGAATGTAAGCATGGACTTCCTTTTCCAAAGGTAATAAAAGAAAGCTAAGTTTTAATAAATGGCAGTTCAAGGTGTCTGATATCAATATACTGCTTTTAAGAGTGGTGAACAGTTATCACTGTATATATTTTATTTTTAAGAGCAGGAAACTGAAATCAGCAGTGGAGGAAGCAATTTTGTAATACGGCTTTAAAAAAAGAAGAGCCATATGCTATTCTTCACTATGAAGCACAAAGGGAACTAGAGCAAATACTACGGGAAAGCAACAGACAGAGAACAACAAGAAAATAAAAATGCTATTCAGAAAATCAGAAAAAATACTGAATAATTTGTTAGCTTTGCTATCAATGCGTAGGGGTGTATTTCCAATACAGAAATATGCATTACTTCTTCAATTCCAGCAGATTCAAGCATACGTTCTCTGAACAGCCAAAATCCTGATCAAGCTGAAACCAACTCACAGTGATACTCAGGTATACTTCACGAATAGATAGCATACAGAAGCTGCTGGTATTTCTGTGGATGGTCATAGAAAATAAAAAGGTAAGGAGAGATCGTAAACAACACTATTCTGGTGGCTTCAGTGAAGAGTTATTTCTGCTTACAGTTGGCCTGTATTTGGTCCTTCACTTTGCATTATGCATTTGAAGTACAATGTAAACATAGAAACAGTAAGCCTCAGTGCAATGACAACCTAAAATAACTACTTATCCTTCTGTAGCATGTTATTAACCAGTAAAAATATATGTAAAAATATATATCAGCACTAGGAATTTGCAACATAATAAAATTGATTTTAACACATTCAAAACTTCCCTCATTTCTATTGTAAGTATACATATATAACACTTCAAAATGCAAATAACTCTTAAAGAATAAATACCATATAGTTTTGAAACTTAAAGTATTACTGTGCATATAAGTTAGCAAACCACATGTTCCCCTGCTGAAGAAACTCAGACGTATGGGGTAAGGTCATCTAAAGGAACAAAGCAAAAGACTAAAAAGGAAAAAAAAAAAAGAAAAGGAAAATATTTAATATTTTTCCCAGACAGGTTCATTGTCTTACATAAGGCTACACTAGTACAAGAGGGATTCCTGCACAGTCTTCTGTCTTAGGAACTGCTGTTTTGTTATTTTTTTTGCCTCTTATAAAATATATTTTTACCGATCTTACCAGAGTACACCATTCTCAAAACAAACTGGTTCAAGACATAATCCATCACTGAATATGTATGTGTTTCAAAACATTACCCATATAAGTTGCTAGGTTTACAGAATCCAGAGCTCATTATGTGCCTAATTATAGATTAGGTTTTATCAGAAACAAGGATAAGAATTCTTATCTCTATGTATTATATAATAATTCATGCAGTGCTTCCTGGTATTTGGGGTTCTTGCATGCAGTGTTACATTCAAGAAAAAGTGGATGTAGCAGCACTGGAAGAAGAAATAAACCAAAAAAGGAACCATTATCATGTAATCACTACATTGAAAGCCTTTACTGACTCAACCTCTCAGATAGACTACTTACATTAAGATTTTCAGGACACGGTTTTAAAAACAAAATCATTCACGTGCAATTTTAGGACCTGAATTCAAGAGAACAGAACATCTGAAAATAACAGAAACGGCAAAAGGACAATAATTCTATGGAATAAGTCAATGAATGTCTGGTTTGCAATGCTTACAACAATGACATTTAAGTATGAAAGAACACTAACTTGTGTTATTTGCACTGTAAAAAGCTAAAGGGAAATGGATTCTGTAAACATGGATTCTGTAAACTAACGGATTCTTTTTTTCATCTTATTAACATTTTGGTCCAAAGAACAGATTAATAATCTATTTTACAAGTAAAAGTGAGAGAATGCTCTTATAGATAAAATTAATGACATTTATTAATTGTCCAAATTCCTTTCACATTTTCAAGTCATCATCTCACATACCATGAACCTCTTCTCTATATTGGCAATGGAACTTTGACACTTACTGTCTAAATCTGAAATTGTCATTGAGAACATAGCATGTTATCAGACTACATGAACTGAGATAATGCACTTCTTTTCCTTGCCTTTTAGTTCTTCATCTGTCATCCAGTGTAATTTATCTACTGACTTCTTTGCAGGAGTCAAGTAACTGAATCACAAAAATTCTGAGCTCCTTTTCAAGCTGAGCTCCTTTTCAAGCTCTGCCTCTTACTTCCTTTGTGACTTCAGACATGTCACTTAATCTTTCTTTACTCCATTTCCACCTGTAAAAATGGAAGCTGTAAACCATTCCCTAATTTTCCTTCTTTCATAAAGAAGACTGCTGTTCTTTCAGTATCAAACATATTTGATACTGAAACATGAGATAACTTAAAATACTGTGCTGCAGACCAAAGATATGTTCATGTAGAAATACCTGAGCTAGCTTTAACGCAATTATCTCAGGTGTGGCAAACAGTCTAATTATGACTGTGTGGAAACAAATCTCTAGAGAAGAACATGAGCCAAAATCTACAGTGCTGCAGTTTCACTGCTATAGGTACTTTAGCTACATTAAGCAAAAATTAAAACTGATTAGGCCACTACATGTATAAATAAATAGTAAGTATACAGAAATCTGGGGTAAAAAAAAAAAAAAAAAAAAAAAAAAAAAGGAATATAATTAAATATTTCTAAGAAGACTGCAAGAAACATGAGAGAAACCTGACAGAACCAGGTGAATGGACATGAAACAGAACAATGAAAAACTCTGCTTAGAGATCCTATGTGTAATTAATAACATAGGAATTAATGTGAAAAGGCTATATTGTGCATTCCTCAAATGGTGAGAATACATTTCCAGCTATCCCTACCTACATTAGGAGAAAAATAAGTTCATGGAGAGAGAAAAATAACAGATATCTGACGATCGAAGACTGAAAAATCTAGGAATATATATAGTTCAGAGGAAAGATAAATTATAAGAAAACCTAATAATCCACAGTATTTAAAAAGTAAAATGGAATACTTCCACGTTCTTTCAAATAATGACAAAAAGAAATGGGCACTAAAACTGTTAAATAAGGGAAAAAAGCAAATAAAAATGAAATCATTTTGGTAGCCTTCAGAGGAATTTCCTGATGAAAGATATCCTTCAGGCCAGTAATTGAAGAGGGTTAACGACATGATAAATTAGGTTCATTATTATTATTACTTTAAAAAATCACAATGTAACGCACATGCTGACTATTAACTGTTAGATTCAGGAGGATAGGTAATTGTGGATGTATCTGCCATATGGGGATTTTTAACTTCCCTCTGAGATATGTGGTGTTAGGCATTGTCAAAAACAGAAGGATATGACTAAAGACCAAGAAACTCATTTACCATGGTAATGTCTTTACCCTTGATATACAAATACGAATATAATAAAAATGTTCTTGAGAAAATTATTGTGCAATTTACATTAAGACAGTGTCATTCTAACAGCAAAATTATAGAACAAGGCTGCACATATGAGCAAAATTTCCTTGTAGGGAAAGCTCCAAGGGCAGGGGATAAATTAACTCAGAAGTTACTTCTGGTTCTGCAGATTTTACTAATTAAGAAGATCTTTGCATACTGAATTTTCACAGTCAATCTGCTAACATTTCTTTTTTCTTCCTTTTTTTTTTATTCTCTTGCATCTGACACCACAGCTAATCATCAGAACAAAACTTCAATCTACATCTGACAGTCATGTAGGCTGGTAGGTAATGTACTGCATAATCTAAGAAAACCAACTCCCTTACCTTTTTTTTTTAATTCCAGCATTTTAACCTTCCTTGATGAAATAGAAAGAGTCCTTTTACCACCAAACAGAAAGCTGAATTTCCTCTTTAGTCTGACTGTGAACTCAACTTTCTTACATTTGCCTTAACTATAAAAATTACTGGGTTTTTTTAGTTAGCTTGCAAAATAATATCAAATGTACCAGAGGGCTTAGTGTAAGGTGCTGAAAATTATCATTTCAAACTTTAAAATGAAAGGAAATCCAAAGCAATTAGTTATAACTGCATTGTTTCACATCAACTGAAATTAAATGGTAAATATTTGAAGTAATAACAATTAATAACTAAGATAGCTTCGAAAGTGCTGTTTCCATGGAAAATCTGCATGAAAACCCAGTACAAATTCTGATTAAAACTTAACCAAGCTAAACACTGCAGATTACCTAGATTCCAATTAAATGTGGCAAATGAACACTTGACCGATTTCAATTCCAATTCTATTTCTGTCAGAATGATCCATTAATATTGACGATTACATTATCAGAATTTGAACAACACAATTGCGCTTAAAATAGTTAAAATACAAGTGGACTTAAGAATCAGATCACAGTAAACTCTCACTCAAATATTAGATATTACATATATGAAGGAATGAAAGTACATTCCATCTTTTTCTGTCATTATTTATAGATTAATTACAACAAAAATTTCTGGAGGTAGATGACATGCCACTGTTGAAATTTTGTTTTCAAAATGTGACAGTAAAATCCAAAGGTCTGTAGAGTATAATTTTCATCATAATGTCACCCACCTTTCAAAGGTCTCAGTTCAATGTTTTATAAAGAAGGAATTCTTGATTATAACAAGCAAATCCTGTTATGCAATTTTTTTTTTCATGGTAATTTTGTTTTCATTCACTTATTTATGGAATAATACATTTATCTAGCTCTATGTTTCTATCTATTCTATCTATAAAATACTTTTTTCTAACAAAGTCATCCTACCAAATATAAAATATCATCTTTCAAAAAATCAAAGTGATGTCTAAAATATTTTAATTATTAGCGCTCAATGATAGTCTTTGTATCAACACAAAAACTTAAATAAACTGATTTGCTTTAATTTTTGATGCAGCTCAAGCACTCTTCATTTTCAGTTACGCTTCAGTAAGGATGATGATTTTCATTGGCTACCAAATATATACAAAATTATTTTCAGTTGTGGCTCTACAGTTTTCTCAGTATGGTTCATACTTCATGTTAGCATACTTTATGAAGTCAGCATTTAATGTATAGCAATGTACTACACTGCTATATATGCAGGAGAATTAACAAATTGTTTAGCTTCATTATCTTAACCACAAAATCTCACTACAAAACAGACAATAAAATAATCATCCCAATTCAGGTACAAAGTCTAGAAACTTTTTTCTGATATTTTTCTAGTAATTCCAGTATCACTTTCTCCCCTACCACACACCCAGGAAAATGAAATGTAAAGAGATATATTCATATAAACAACCGAGGAGAATATGCATACACAAAATTATACACATACATAACTTAACATTTCTTCTTTTTAGATGGATAACACCATCTTCCTTTTTGGTTAATTAGTCATTTACTGTTGGGATATACACTATGAGCATATATAGACTGCTGTAGCCATTCTTCAGTCGTACATTTGGCAATATTTTACCATGGAGAATAATATACTTTTATTGGGTCAACATGTCTATCTCAGGAAAGACAAAATCCCAAGAACAATTATCCAGTGATGTAATCTCTGAAAAACTAAAACATGCACTTAGCCAAACTAATTCATTGATTCTATAACAGAAAACACACTACCCTTCTTGCATATATTCACCAATTCCAATTAAATTGCAATTTAATTGAAATTAAATTAGCAAACCCATTATTTCATTGGTTATCAAAAATCTGTACACTTTGATATACAATAATTTACTTTATTGCTTATGGGCAAATGAAAAGACAATGAAGTCAGTGTCTGACTTCATGAAAATTTAGATGAAGGCCAATAAATGGAGAACAGCAAAACATTGAGGTTTTATGAAAAACATTTCAAATTGAAAAGGTTTTTTGAAAATTCTAAATAGATTTAAATAGAAAGGAAAACAAAACCTGATATTTAAATTACCTTTATTTTTAATAGCTGGAGAATTACTATAGAATAAACAAGGATTCAGCAATTTCCCCTTCTATATAAACAGACTCTGGATTTAAATGAGGTGTTCTAAAAGTGCTGTACAAAATAAAGCATGAAGAAAAGGAAAGCAATGTTCTTCTTTTCTAAATAATGAAGAATGGACTTGACACCCAGTGTTTTTTTGAAAATAGCCTATATAACATTTTTTGGGAAAAGGGAATTCTCTAGAGTGGGGTTTTTAAAGCCTACTTTCTTTTGTTGATGCTGTATATATTAAATTCTGGGAAATTTCCTAAGTAGTTGTGGAACCAAAAAATGGAAGGAAAAGAGAATACTTGTCCTGTATGGTCATTTATCTAAAAGAGAAAGTATGGAATTTAACTCAATTACCATCTCCCCTCTACTGGTATTTTTTTTGATGTTTTGACTGCTTCTGCAGTGTAGTTTTTAAATCATGTAAAGAAAAGAAAGTGCTGGTTTTATTAGTAGTGTTATGTTCCATTATTTTGTATATCTGCATTTTAACAAACTTTAAAATAAAATAATTACAATTTTAACTATTTAATATATTTATTTATTTATTTTGGACTGACCTTTCAAAAGTCTACTTAGTATCACTTGCTAGTGAGATTATGTGTGTGAATGTTGTGTTTGCCCCTACCATTTTCCATATGCTCTGCCTCACCAACACTGCCATCCGGCGTAGTCCTTTCGTAGTTGTCCTCTGGGAGTGGAAGGGCACCCAGTCTTGGCCCTGATGAACTCTTACTGCTTGGTGTTTCTGACTCCTCCAGACCGCTGTCATAGCAACTCTGCAATGACCCTTGATGTGGGTCCTGAGGCTGACTCACAACAGAAAACGTCACTCTACGAAATGGCTGCAAGAGAAAAGATTCTGAATGTCACTGAAAAGTTCAGTCTTTGAACAACTGATTCTCAAAACATGACTTAAGCAAACTAATAATTTAACATTTACTAATTAAACAATTTTGTCTAAATTAAAGCAAACAGCAAGTACAGTCCTTAAAAGCCCACTGGAGAGAGTATATGTAGATTTGTACTGTGATATGTATCTTGTATATACAGTCCAGAACCTTCATGCAGTTTTGCATAGCCTCCTTCCAAATGGCTGCATGAGCTAAGAAAACTATATCATTTATAAATTCTGTACCTTTTCTCCTTTACTCTATAGTAATAATTTGAATGGAGTTTATATCAGACTGCATAAAGGTACTTGACAGGGTGTGCATGTGTATGTGTAATACTGTGTGGGTGGGTATAAATGCTCACCTGTAAACTATATTGTGGCTATTAACAACATAGCAGCACACTCATAAGCCTTTTATAAAATCACTTCCTGTGGTTTTGAAAACTAGTTGACATGAGAAAAAAGAAAAAAAGAAGGGGAAAAAAAAAGGGTTCAGTCTCTTAGCTCCTTTGCCATAAAATTCAGTGCCTGGAGACAGGGTGTGTTGCCAGCTGACTTAATAAAGCCTTTAAAGTACTGTGAGCACAGCTGACACCACATGTTTCCACTGGGAATGTACAAACATAGATTGTTAGAGATTTGTATTCATGCAAAATGACAGATATCACCATTGCTCTAGAAGCCTACATGCTGAACCCTGGCACCAGTCAGCTTCTTAGGAAGTGGGAGAGTCGATACTTCACATTTCAGAGGACACAGAGGGCAGGTGGGATTTTCAATAAGAAGCTAGGGGATTCTCCTACAATTTGAACTATACTCAAGTAATAATGCTATATTTCAAATAATTTAATGGTACATTTGAAATAACTGTTTGCAAGGCTAGAAAACAACAGAGAAATATCTGATGTTCTAGAAAGCACCTTCTAAAACACACACCAACAGATCCATTTTATAAGACACTATGCAGACTTTCCTATGTTTAAAATGTGAGGTCTGAGAGTGCTGCCTACCTTGGATTCAGATGTGTTTCAAGTCCTGTGTTAGAATGAGACACAGGCATACCTCACTCCCACTGGCACTTCTGGTCAGTATAGTGTGGAAACATGTATGCAGGCCAGAAGGGAGGAAACAGCAACTACAACCACTTACGCAAGCACTGAAGAATAGAAGTCCACATTAGTAGAGGGGTGGGTGGACTTTCAGATAGAATTTTTACAAATTTGTTTTGAGGATAGAAAGTTTTGAAGATATAAATATATTCAGTGCCAATGATAAATAGGTTGGATGACAAATATAACACTAAGTCTTCCTGGCACAAGTAGATCAAAAGTTTATAAATGTGAGTGTTGCTAGAAATATGAAGAAAATTCTAAGGGAAGAGTTATGATATTCTCATGGTGAGTTTTTGACTTTTTAAAGTTTCTTTTATTCTTCAGTTGCAAAGTCCTTTTATAACAAGTTAATTTAGAGCTTTCTATCTTATCAAATGCAAGAAGAGAGATGCAAAACAAAAGAATGGAGAGCACAAATAGTGCACATTAAAAGACCACATTAAAATCATTTAGAGTTGCTGTTCCTTTAACTAATGTGAAAATAGTAGAAAGCACAGAGGAGGATTAGAACTGCTATGTTAAGATCCTATATATACAATGTACAATTTGAATATCTTTTCCTTCCAGAAGCATTCAGAAGGAATCCCTTTGTTGAACTGCAGACGAATTCTAAAAGCATTCCTACTGGTTCTGAATCATGCAGGAAGGATAAAGCCCTTTTGCAGTAGTCTGTCCTGCATGACATCTGCATCATTTGTATTGTATTTTCATACTTCAATAATGGCTTGCGTATTGTGTAATTGGTAATATACGCATACATTAATTCCCTCAGAGAAATAACTAAATGAATGTAAAGAAAGGTAAAGTGTCTTTATCTAAGCTATCATTTCAGATGTGAGCAACCAATTTTCTTTTGTCTTTATTTTTAACTTATGGGAGCAGTGATTTCCCTTCATGTGCTTTCCAGAAATGGACTTCTAAGTATATAAAAAAATGTCTAAGACAACATTTCATATCTTATAAACAGGCTCTGCTGTTTCTTTCCAATATGACTATTCTCACATCACTTAAGAATAATCGCAAGTAAAAGTCAAGGCTTCACTAGTCCAGTAAAGTTTATTCTCATTACACTGAACAAACTCACAGGATCTTTCCCCTGTCTTGACGCTGAAGTTGCATTCATTTCTTCATATTATTACCATGTCAGCTGACCAGCTGCCATTCCTGCTTACATTAGAAATGAGATAATTTTTTTCTGGAAAATATGGATTCACTATTTACTAAGTATGCCAAAGTTGCTAGGACAATCTAAATTGTACTTCTATTATTATTCAGGAAACAGCTCAGAGAACTGCCTAAGGACATAAGAAAAAATTTTCTCTTCACTCACACTTAACTCATTGGTGTGATGCCCAGATAGATCCTAAGATCAAGTTTTGCCTCCTATAAGTAGTACTGTTGATCAAACTTTCTAGCATACCCACCTCTCTTTCCTGAACAGCCTGAACTCCATATGCATGAGGTGTCCCACCACAGCTCATTAATTTGAACACTGTCATATTTCTGAGGCCACACACAGAGCTAAAGTTCCTCATGCTTACTTCCCAGGCTGTGTATATTTCTGTACATATGACATCACAGAATCATGGAATCATAGAATGGTTTGGGTTGGAAGGAACCTCAAAGATCACCTAGTCCTAACCCCCCTGCCATGGCAGGGACACCTCCCACTAGATCAGGTTACTCAAGGCTCCATCCAACCTGGCTTTGCACACTTCCAGGGATGGAGCATCCACAACTTCCTTGGGCACCCTGTTCCAGTGCCTCACCTTCAGGTGGATCCTCTTTCACTCTGTTTTATTATTCTGGAGGTCTCTGCTGTACGCTCTGCCTTGCACCCTTTGCTGTCCACCCCCTGCTCACTATTTCCTTTCTTGACTGTGGGTTCTAATTTTGCCTCACAGTCATTCCTAGTTTAAAGTTCTACTCACCAGGATGCCCAGCCTGGTGGCAAAGATGCTCTTGCCAACCTGGTCGGGTGGACCCATCCCAGATGTCCTCCAAAAGGGGGTCCATTGGTCTAAAAGCAAAACCCCTGTTCCACAGGACCTACCTGCTCCTTCCGAAGCCTTTCACTGTCAGGACTGAAGAGATACCATGAAGTACCATGTGCCCTTCACCCTCTCCTTAGAACCATGTAGTCACCCTTGATACAGTCAACATCCTCACAGTGCCACTTGTGCCCATGTGGATGAGAAGCAGCAAATAGTCCAATGAGTGAATAAGCCTCAGGAGTCTCTGCAAGATATCCTGTATCTGAGCACTTGGCACACTGAAAATCTCCCTAAACAACGGGTCAGGTCAGTGGAAGGGGCCTCCACTTCCTTTAGAAGAGGATCTCTTACTCTGATGCTTCCTCAGGAAGAGTTTCCACCCTACTGTCTGCTACCAGGGCACTGACCCTATTCTGCAGTTGCAAATCTGCAGGTGAAAGAGTTGTCTGCACTGTGTTGCAGTACATCACAAGCTTACAGTCTTCCCTATCTTGGGAGGCTCTCCAGTGAGCATACCCCCTGGTTGTTCCGCTTTCTGTGCAGTCAAGGGGTTCAGGCTGCATGAGTGGCATACGGGTATATATATGAGTACATTTATGGGTATATATACTATATTAGTATGCTACATAGTATTAAGTGAAAATAAATATATAGGTTTGGAATAGAAGAAATCTGCTTTCAGTTAAAATAGCTGAGTATTTAAGAAATATCCATATACTAGTTCTTGATGAGAAATCATATTTTGTTTTAAAGTAAGACTTAGTGTAAATCATACGGCTTACCTTTGAAAAGATATGGTAAAATTTACTGTTGTGGAATCATACAGATAAGCAATAGTAATCTGTACAGTCACTCTCATATTAAATATTTCAGTATACTAGTAAGATTACTTAGTATGTATTAATAAATACATATGTAACATACACATTTGAGGAAAAAATGGAACAAATTTTACATGGTATAGGTGAAGTTACATTTTAAGAAGTTGCCTATTACTTAATACCGATGATATCTAATGGAAATGGCACCTAAACTTTCATTTATGGGTTTATCTTGACTAAAGTTCAAGATTATCACGTTTTAACTAATTTTACTGACCTCACAAACACTAACTTTATAAATGCTCGTTTAGATCAGTACTTCAGCTGTGACCTCTTTGATGGACCAAAACTTCATGTAATAAGATTCTGTAATCTGCAACTATACATCAATTACTACTAAGTTCTGGATCAGTGATGCAATCTTTGTGAATCTCCCAGAATTTGGATTTACTTTAGATCCTGCCCCATAGGCTATTCCTGAATATCACAGTATTTCTCAAGGAAAGAATTAGCTGCTATAGATACTGTGACAAACTGAGAAAATATGCAAATTAGGAAAGCAATTCTCACGATTTCCCACAGACTGCTATGTTTGCCTGTTATCAAACCATCCAGAGGAAACATAAAAATCTACATTTGAAAGGCCCTATCTACCTGATAGCCATATGATAACCTGGTAACTCTCAGACTCCCAAGGAACCAAAGGCCACAGTTTAGCAACCACTTTTTAAAAGATGCTGAGGACCTTTGGGTACAGATTGCCTCTGAAGTAGTAAAAGTAATGCACTGTAACTCAGAGTTAAGCTCAATGGAGCCTACTCTTAAAATATAAAGACCCTGCCCCATATTCAGGTTTTTTCTTGGAAAAACACAACAGCTCTGACTGAGGATAACTGGAAAGCATGACACTTAGAGACACTCAGAGACACCGCAGGATTCAAGAGTGGGATGCAAAGTTTATAGTTCATGTTTACCCCACACCTACATGTTGGTCCTACTTAAAAAGTATTCTAAAGATCACTTTGAGATAATCTCTTTGAAAATTCTCATTAGATATTTAATTTGAGGAGATAAGTATTACCACCCCTTCCCAGGGTTCTGTTTAAAGATTTTTCAGGTTTTATTCAATGATTGCGATGAATCAATTCCATCTAATTTTCCAGATATAATCACCTGCCTGGGGTCACTTTGTGGCAAAGATATGTTGCACCATAAACATTTTACATCATTCACAGTTATTACAAGAGCAGAGTGATGCAACTTAACATGGGAATGAAAAGAAATTATCAAGTATTTAAAACTTTCTGTTCCCTTTCCCATTGATTTTTGTAAATCAGTCCCAACTAGATCACAAGCATAGGACATCTGGTTATCAAACTACCATAAGACTGGTAGTAACGTTACTTAAAATAAATTTTAGAAAGAACTATCAAAGATTTAGGACCATCCTATTCCTCTTCCCATATTCTTTTAAGGATATATGCCATATCTAGATAGCATATAGACGAGAATACCTGTGACAGATGCAAAGTTGGGCTGTTTTATAGCTAAGGCTGAAAATCCCTAAGAATATCTTTATTTATCCTCTATACTAAAAGATATTGAATGTGCCTTTACTAAGTTATGAATAATGAGTTTTTAAACAGATATGGGTGTTCATCTTAAGTGCTGTACTGAGCTGGAATTATCTGACACAAAACTAACACATATAGTATTCCGTTTAGTAGAGCCAATTCAGCCCATTCCATAGAATATCAATGAGTATGATATGATGCTGACAAAATCCTTTCTGAAAGAATGATGTGCATGCAGCATTTATTACACTTCTACTTCCAGTACAAACATCAGAATTCTGACTTCTATATTGTACTACTTCTGAGAATAAGATCTTCTCAGGCAAATGTATTGCAAATTTTGAGTGCACCATGACTTATGGAATAACTTCATGGCCTGTGCTTTTCTGATAAAAAGAAATAGACCTTGATCGTAATATAGGCTTCTTACTTGTATAGTTAAGGAACACTGTATTTGACTAATTTATTGGATTTTAAGCACAGAAAAAAATGGATATCCACACTGTGGTCTACTGTCTCCTTTCCGACATGTCATGCTTTCCGATACATAAAGCACCATATACTTTATACAGTATAATCTGGATAAGCATAGCAATAGTAATGACAGAACTATCAGTCATAAAAAATACTAAGTTTTTATATACTTTGAAAATTGAGGCTGGACTAATTATGGCACCTATTTTTTACACCTAAAAACTATGACATCTTAGAGATAAAGTTGGTGAAAACACAAAAGTATGAGATTATTATAAAATGCCTCTGAAAAATCCCATGTATATATTTATGCATGCTACTGTTTATATAAGTCATAGTACTCCTATAATTGTTACTAATAAGAACACTTAAGTTAGAATCATAGAATGGTTTTGGTTGAAAGCGACCTTAAAGGTCATCTAGTTCCAACCCCCCTGCCATGAGCAGGGACACCTCCCACCAGACCAGGTTGCTGAAAACCCCATCCAACCTGGCCTTGAACACTTCCAGGGAGGGGGCATCCACAGCTTGTCTGGGCAACCTGTTCCAGTGCCTCACCACCCTCACAGTAAAGAATTTCTTCTTAATATCTAATCTACATCTACTCTCCTTCAGTTTAAAACCATTACCCCTTGTCCTATTGCTACAATCCCTTGTATAAAGTCCCTCTCCAGCTTTCTTGTAGGCCCCCCTCAAGTACTGGAAGGTGCTATAAGGTCTCCCCAGATCCTTCTCTTCTCCAGGCTGAACAACCCCAACTCTCTCACCTTTCTTACTAGGAGAGGTACTCCAGGCCTCTTAAATGTGTTAAATGAGATTTAATCCCTATCAAGAAAGTTATGAGCACTAGAATGTTGATACATAATGAATACTATTTATGCTTCAGTTGCTATGAATGCAAAAAAAGAACCTCTCCATAAACAAGAACTTTCTTCATGTACTCTAATCTTCATTTAGATCTTTATCTGTAAACATTTGAGTTTTCAAAGAAAACTGCATATTAATGAGACAAACAGGAGGGAAGAAGGATGAAAACCAGGATTAATATTTCCAAAAAGTTATTGGTAAAATGCCGGCTGTCTTATACATTTATCACACTGCCAAAAATAAGGGGCACTTCAACAAGGAGAAACAGACTACATCCTTAATTTTATGTTTCCATTGATAAAATTACATCAGTAACATTTCACAGAAAAATGGGCACGAAATATTTCCAAGTGCTGACAAAATAAGGCACTTACTTACCCATGAGGGGAGAAGAGAGGGCTATGTTTAGCTTTATTGATTTTCAGTGCACAACATTAATATAACTCCATCTGCCAGCACTGTGAATCAACATGGAAGAGTTGCTTTTACCCAGAGAAAGCCCACTAGCTGTTCAGTTTGTACTTCCCAGCACAGCAGCAACCTTAAGCCTTTTCTACACCCTTAGTAGGGATAGTTCTTACTACATTTGCATTTAGTAAGAATTGCAACAGGTCTGATAATTTTCTCCTTCTGAAAACTGATATCATATTTTCTGGTAACAGCATATGGAATTATTCCTAATTATACCTGATCATGAAGATGATCAGCTCACAGAGGAGAGATACACCTTTGCATTATACCCAAGTGTAAATCATCATTTCTTCCTTGTTTCAACTGTATTTCATAAACCAGGTATTTTTCTTTTCCTCCCACCAGCAGAACAAAAACCACAGCAATGCCAAAGTCATATACTTCTTGCAGTCTGTATGGCATGAGCACTATTAACTTATTTGATGATAGTCAGTGTTTATCTTAGCCTGTATTGATTAACTCTTCCTTATCCAAGCTAGAAAGTAAAATCATATTATACTTTCAATGCATGAAGAACCCCAATTTCAGAGCTTGGCATTAGGGACAAACTGGACTTAGTGAAAAGAAATATATCCATATAGCTGCATGAGGCTTTATTGTGACACGTTTTTGTCATTATAAGAGGGATTTTCCTTTCATTTCCTAAAATTTCTAGTTTTGAATTGTATTCCTGATACTTTGCACTGTTTATGGATTAAATCCTTTCATGGTTTCTGCATAGCAATTGCTATCAACTTTGTAAATATTGTCAGTTCAAATTCTGGTGCATTTGAACTATAATGGTGGAGTAGAAGAGTGAATTCTTTTTATGTTTAATTTAATGGTTGCAACCATCAACCTTTTCTCAGCCAGTTACCTTAAAATCAATTCTGGACACAAAGTGGATGTACTAAAGAGTAGCAAGGAAGAGCTGGCAATTTTCTCTCTTAATTACGTAGCACTTGGATAAAACCAGTAAGATTCTATCAGGCCTTCCTGCTGTCACAACACCTACCTCTCAAAAGAATCAGGATTTTGATGACATTTTAAACAACTGTAAAATGCAATCCAAGAAGAAACTTAATATGTTGACATGCATAAAATATAGCCCAAACTGAGTATCAAGCTAAAGCAAGCCATATAGTTTTAAATGTTTCTACTAATTTATTCAGCATTAGCTTTGGAATTAGCCAAAACCCTGGAAGATGAAGAACTAAGGTTCTTATTTTTCCCTAACTCTCAAATCAGATGACTTCCCACTTTAATGACATGTGATATCTTGGGCTATTCCCTAGGGTTTAAGCTGACCAAAGAGCTAACTCTGGAGATCACTTCGTCCAACCCTCCTGCTCCAAGTAGGGCCACCTAAAGCACTTAGCCCAGGGCTGTAATCAGTTGGGGTTTTAATATATTCAAGAATGGAGACTCCACAGTCACTCTGAGCAACCTGTTCCACCGTTCTGTCACTCTCAGAGTAAAGAAGGTTTTTCCTATGTTTAAATGAAATTTCTGTATTTCAGTTTGTGTCAAACCTAAATAATATTATAATTCCTGTTAGCTTCAGAAAGTCAATCAATGTCAAGCTGCTTGTAAGACTAACACAGCAACTCTGAGATATGTATAGGGTAGATCTGAAAAATAGGCAGAAGAGATACTTCTACTCATCACATAAATTCAAAGTGTTTCTTTAGCACTTGAATTTTGATAAAACACGTCATTACCCTTTACTTTCTATTCATTCTTAATTGCTGGAAGCTTGTTGGAAGACAAACAAAATATTAATGAACAATTGCTATTCTGCATGAGTAGTTCCAACCCACACAACTCTTTCCCCCATTCAAATCACATATTTCTACTGTTCTAAATTTCTGTCATTATGGTTAATAGAAAATTGGCAGGAAATTAAATTAAACAGGCATTATTTTTCAATGAGAAGACTGAAACAGATGAGGTATTACAACAGGAGAGAAAAAGAGGAGAAACACGCTAATAAGAATAATAAACCTTTTCTTTTAAATTTAGCAAAAAGTAGTAACAATTGCAATTTTAAACAGGAGTTGAATAAAATAAAAATATTCTGATATTACAGGTCTGTAGCAGGCATCACCTGCAATTAACTGATTGGTCTAGCTATCAGGTAAGAATTCTATGCACAAGAGAGACTCTCCATCGTTATTGCCATTTATTTTCGTAGCATTTTTATTAATTTTAGTTGCAGTAGTGAGCTCCTGGTCATGAACCAGAAGCATATTTTCTTTTTTTCTGTATAAATATGAAATACAAATCCACTAATATCCATTTGCTTAAGCCCAAGGCTACAAGTTAAGACTTGATATTCAGGGATATTTCATGATGCATTTTACATTATGGGATTCTTTATTGTAACATTCAAACATATATTTTTCCTTTTAAATTCAGTGCTTTTCTCAAATACCCTCTCTTGCTTATTATCCAAATTTGCCTTTCTGTATCACAACAATGGCTTCTGAGCAGCCAAAAATCCTTTTCATTCACCTAGCTATGTTTATTAAGTAGATTCCTAATAACTCTCATCTCTGTTACAAGTAAACAAATAAAAGGCATGCCTATTATTTCTATGAATATCATCAGAGAAGACACCAACAATGTGAAGAACATCCCTTTCTCAAAGATACAATACTCTTTGTGATAGAATCCTCATATCAAAATATAACACAAAAGTTCATTTAGAAAAATTAAACTAGATCTATAAGGCTTTTAAATTAAGCCAATATTCTTAGGCTTTCACAAGAGCTCTTCTTGGTAGCTATTGAAAGATGAGCATAAAGAAACCAAGAATAAATGAGAATCTGTAGCAGAGATGGTCAAAATAATTCTATTATACTCTTTTGCCTGCTCATAGAAATATACTTTTGTTACCATCTCAGTATCCCATTGTTTGAGAATTATAAGAACCAAACATCTCTGACTCTGAAGTGCTCTTATCTTTCTACTACAAGAAAGAAATGGATGAAGCAGCACTTTGTCTTCCCAAGAACAAATATAACACGGAATAAGATTTTTATCATTTTTCTATTTTCTTTTAAAAAGCTTGTCCTAAATCTTTCGTGTAGATTAAACACAATTTCAACAAATCTAATATCTTTTTCCTGAACTCATTGCAGTAGATTCCAGTATTCTACGGCAACTCTTTCTAATAATTTCCATTAAAATCCTCTGAATACTTTTTTGTTTTACTAAAATTTATTACTAAGGCACTGGAACAGTACTCATTTAGCTAAGTGTCATTCCGGTATCTTATGCTACTCCCTACTTACACCTTCACAATGACTAATGTTCTTCACTTTCAAACTTGTCTGTGATCAGATCTTACACTTTTCTTGAAATATTTGGAGAATGTCTTTCCTGGAGGGGTTTGTTTGAGTTTCTTTTCCTTCTGCTTTTCAGCAGAGAATTTGCTGCCCAAAACTAGCCCAGGGATACTCTTTTAACAGAGACTGTTATGTCTATTAACTCCTGCCTTTCAGCATAAGTATGAGAATTTTTTATCTTTGTATATTTGCTACACTGTTTCATTAAAGTTTCTTATTGGCTCAAATATTTATTTGAATAGAATCAAACAAAACCTTCATTTTCACCCTACCAGCTCAATCACACAGATATTTGGGCAGAGATTTTCAGCAGCTTCTCTTGAATCTGGAACATTATTAAAATAATTTATTATGTTAAAAGAAAAAATAATATAATCCTTTACCATAGTTATCAGTCACTAAAAAGCCCTAAAATGGCAGGTATACATTAATAAGCCTACTTCCAAAGTCATTTACAGAAAACTGCCCTTAGAGAAATGATGAAACCAGGACTGTCCAAATGTATTTTTTGTAGGCTATAGAATGATAATCCTTTAGTTGTCTGTAGTCCAAGTGGGTCAAAATGTGATGTGATAAGAAACAATCCAATTAGGCAATACTCATATATGTACATATATCACTTGAGGTTCTGGCACACCATTTTATTTCATTTATATATACATATAAATAGATCTAAATTGTCAATAGAACTAAATTGTCATACTACATACAGCATTTTTGGTGAATCAACATTAATATTTTAGTTCACATAAGGTCTGAACTACGGAAGTCAATCTCCTTATCATCCCAATTTGCTGTCCTTGGAAGAACTATCTTGAAGCATATATATTGGTCTCTTTTTGGATCTAATTCAAATGAAGGATATGATCCAAAAGCATGCCTAGATACTCTGAACCAAGAGGATCTCAGTTCACAGGATCAGACTAGAGCTAGTTCACAGTAAATCTCCCAAAAATGCATATAGTATGATAATCAGCCTCAGCACTCACTGTTTCACCAAACAGATCAATTTCTCTTGTGCCATTCTATTTGCTATCATAGACATAGCCATTTATAAAAATTGCTTTGTCTATAGTTTTTTTCCCTACATAGAGAGCCTTGTCTCTGCAAAGGGATCTTTGCCAGAATGCCACTGAAATCAATGATCCAAATAGCTAAAGCATATATGAATTTTTCAAAACATCAAGCTTTAGTATTAACAAAGCACTGATGAAAAAGAAGTAATGTTGTCTTATAAGTAATGAAAAATATTTCTGCTGCTAAGATTAGATGAAACATTTTGAATATATTGCTAACAGACCATTGTGTTCTATATAGAACGCATTAGATAAACAGGGAAAAAATAACCATCAATAAATATTTGAATTATTAACACATACATTGCATCAAAGTGGAACTCTTTCAGTCTTAAGTCTCACTTTTTGATTGGCTTTATCTGCTATTATAGTTAAAAAGTTTAATTATTAATATTATTGGGAATATTTTATTTTTAGTAGTGCTTCACAAGAAAAGACTCTAGCCCAATATGAACAGGGAGAGTCACAGAATCAAATTTTAGGAAAATTCACCAATTACTCTTGGAAGAATAGGATAAAATTCTAAATGCCTATGAATACATAAATCCAGCACTTCAAGTCTAATAGGGCAGATATGCAAATACAGATATTAATGCATTTTGTGAGTGATTAGGAATAAGGACTTTTGTACTGGTCACCAAAACTGTATCAATGATGATGTGTTTTCCAAAATCTGCAACTGAAATGTTTTCCAAGATTAGGTAATAGTCTCAGTATTTTATATTATTCTTATCATGTAGTCCTCAATGTTTTCTTACTTTTCATTAATCTAAGTTGTCCAAACTATTCTCTAAACTTAAATGTCTTAAATTTAAAGGCGTAGTGATTTTTAAAGTGTTGACACATTTTGTATAAATTGGACAACAAAAACTGAGACATAAAATCTCACACAGTCGACTACACTTCTCTAGAAGAAGTATAAGGGCAGAACTGTAGAAATGTATCCCATCTATGAAGATATTTAATAGAACGGAAAGAATTAATATTAATATTAATATTAAATTAGCTACATAGCTTTTAGATTACTCAAGTTAGATGAAACAAATACTACTCTTGGTGAACACTGTAGCTATGCAAGTTTTAATAATAAACATGCCACAGGCTCAAAACACAAGGCCTTGAAAGGGAAAATGGCTAATTTAATTCAAAAATTAGATATTTGAAAAGGCACTATAGATCTGAGGGGGAAAAAAGAGGCATGAATGAACATAAAAATACAATTTGTTCCATTATTTCATTTTAATCAGGGTTACATACACGTTCATTGTGATAAGTAGATTGTTGGAAGAAATAGATTTAAAAGAGGTAATTGAAGAGGAAACTGATAAAAAGGTAGTTACAGACAAAATAACAGATAAGGCCTATGTCCAGAATGATAGTTCAAAGATAATTGTCTACGCGGCCACCTTGTATAATTAAAACTCATGCCAGAGGTATGGAGTTTTTTTGTTCGTTTGTTTGTTTTTTTCACATTCCATACTGAAAAACCTTTAAAACTATAATGCTACTGTAAAACTGTCTGACAGTGACCCATGGAGGGTTTTAATTGCTCGGTTATGCTTATTAGATTGGATATTAGGAAAAATTTTGTCACTGAAAGGGTTATCAGGCACTGGCACAGGCTGTCCAGGGCAGTGGGGGAGTCCCCATCCCTGGAGGGATTGAAGAGCCGTGGAGATGTGGTGCTGAGGGACACGGTTTAGTGATGGACTTGGCAGTGCTGGGTTAATGGTTGGACTTGATGGTCTTAAAGGTCCTTTCCAACCAAAACAATTCTGTGATTCTAAAATGATTCTAAAGTGCAGTGATCCACAAAACAATATAGAATTTGATGGGTATTTTAAAACACTAATTAAAAGAAGACATTTATCTGATAGTAAAATAATTGTTGCAAAAATATCCCAAATACACAAACAAAAACATATTTTTTTCAAAAAATTAGTTACATAAATTATAAACCTGCTTATATGTAGATATCGGTGCTTATTTCTTATTATGATCATCCGGAACACCATGCCTGCTCCTTTAGATTAAAAGTCACTTCGTAATTGTCAGTGATGTCATTTGAAGCAAATTGCTTAAGTGTAAAAGCTGTTGAAATGTGAAACTATTACTTTACACTTGACTCAAGATGTCATTAATTATTTGAGGATATAGTTAACACAGTAAAGGTGTTTTAAACGTACAGCCTCATAGGAAGTATTGGAATATTTACCTGTGGAATTGATTACGACCATCAATTCATTATACAACTATTACCAAATGAGAAAACAGTATAATGTCACAGAAAAACGTGTTTATTTGTGGTTTGATTTTTTTTTTCTTCAAAAGTCTAGTGGTGCAATTCTATGAAAGCAAATTTTAACTTGTGTTTTGCAATAAAAATAATCCTGGCATGTGTTTGTTGATACATGCTCCAGCCAATTAATTTTAAAAGAATGACTTTTGAAGGAGGCAATGAGACGATTGCCTGGAAAACAACAGTGAGGACTCTGCTAACTTCTTGGATATGCCTACTTTTATTATCCTAAGACTTGATTGCCACATGTGCAGCATCATTTTCATTTTTGTCCTCCAAATCAAAATCACTTTTATTTTTCACTTCAGATTTGGACCCAAAACCAAAAGACATCCATTAATGACTGAAAAGATTTTCATTTTACACTTAAGAAAATCACTAAAGAAGTTATGTATCTGAAGAAAAATCAAATTACCATGCCTAAAATACTGTAAAATATATACAGAAAAGTACGGCTTATAATAAAAGTAGTTAAACTCAATTAGCGTTCATAGTTGAAACTTTACAGATTTATATCCGTAAGAAGAAGCTTACTGTAGATAGGTTTTAACAGTCAAACTAGTTGAAATATTCTGGAACCAGTTAGCATAATAAAAAACACCTTCTCAATTAAAAACATGGCTACACATGTAATATTTCATCACCAATATAACAAAGTTGAAGTGTAAAACTTTAGGTGCGATAGCTATCATTATGCGACAATATGTTAAATATGGAAAAATGCTTTCTCCTGTTGATGAATGCCGCATGCATTTCAGTGATTAGAACTCCAGATTGGTGCAAAGATTCTCTTTTAAAAGCTTCAGGTCATTTGCTTTGCTTCAGTCCCTTCCAAGATCTTTTCGGCACAGCTGAACTGTGGCAAATATTCATTGATATTTCTTCAGATTGTTTTTTTGCTTGTGAGAAAGCTGTATGAATTTTTGTTATCAGGAACATATATTGCTAGAGCTCATGCTCCTATCGTCTCTTTAAGACATTCTGAAAATAAGGTAGTAGAAATAAAAATACTCCAGGCTTAATAAATGACTGGTTTTGATTGCATGTCTCACATAAATACAACAGAGAACAAAGGATTTCTGATACATTTTGTTATGCGGCTGATGAAGGATGAGTTCAAATTACAGTTCGCTAAACCCTACATTTTTAGTAGTCACTGCATAGTCATCCCTATCAATCACATGCTTACAGATATTTTTTAATCATAAGAATATTATCAACAATGTCCATGAACATACTGTTTGAGACAGAAAGTTCTAAAAACAGTTCATAATCTGGAGTTCATGGTCTTTTGTTCCAGTTATAGACCAGATGGGTAACTTTCAAAATCACAGGGAGAAAACAGCCTGCTGGATTTCCTGGAAGAAACCACTGGCCTACAGAAGCATACTGTGATTGAAAGATGATTAAAAGTAGTCTGCATTGTCTTTTCAGACAGCCAAATTTATTCTTATTATGTACTGTCTCAAATATTCATCTAAGAATGTGTTTAATGCTGTGACTGTAATTCAAGGCACTCGCTCTGATTCTTGTTATCAGTTCCAAAGAAGTTTTAAATATTAAGATGTTATTAAAAAAATGTGTCAAGGTGAACTAAATCTTCATCTGTTCTCCTGTTAAGAGGTGTCACATAGACTAGCAACGTTTTTGCTTCACCACTTCCCTTTCTCTTCAATACCAAAGTGTGGGAAGTACCAAACGCAAAAAGTGCTTTGGACACTTAATGTAATTCTATTCTTTCATTGTACAGCTTCATGTGGAACATAAAATGTAGATTTTGGGATAACTAGGTGTCACAAAAAAAGAGTAATTTGGTATTATCTAGTCAAAACATAATTAAAATAAAATATCAGAATTTTTCATTCTAAAACCTAGGTTTTTGCAATATTTTCATTCAGAAAGGAGTTAGGATCAATCACATAATAAAAATAACAAAGTCCTCCACCAGAAATGCTCTCTAAATAGCATGGCCATTTTCCACAGGGTCAGGATGGCCTGCAGGTTCTGATGAATTGCACTGTTAGCCAGTACTAGGATTCCCATAGGAGATGGTCATTCTTACAATTCACCAGACAAGTACAACTCTTCAATTTCCTCTCTGATATAACAGAAATAGACTTTCTGGCACAGGAATCTGGGCTTGTCTCAACCTTGCTTTATATCTACATTGCAATTTGTGCTGATGTGTGAAGTCACCCGTGCCAGCTCTAAATGAATGGCACTGGAAGGCTGTTTGTGAGCTTCTTAAGTGCTTTGCATCTCTATTCATACACCACCATATAGATGAATGTGTGCAATTTCCACTTTGAACTTTGCAACTTTCAGGATTAATTTCACTATTTATTCTTCATTTACTTCATGTGAATGAATAAGATTACAGAGGTCAAATCCTCAGCTGATATAAATCAATGTGCTCTTGTTGTCTGACTTTAGGCATCTGTTCTTTCCCTACTTACACCAAGATGTTCTGCTTTTTCCAAACAAAACAACATAATGGGCAACAATATTGTCATGGCTGCAGACAGTCTTGGATCTTGATTGGATGAGGCAGTGTGCACTTCATAAAGCCAGCTGGCATTAGCAAGAACACTTTCTGGTCAATGCCCTCTAAAAATAAAAAAGTATCAATCTCACCAACAGCAGACCCGCACTGCAAAGTCCAGAATTAAATGTAGCTCTCCCATTTGGCTGCTTTTATTGCTGCTACTATGCCATCTGGCCAACAAAATTATTTAGCACTGTATCAGCTTTATGTCTGTTACTTTCAAAGCACAAATATTTACATTTGAGGTTTGTCCAAAAATTCTCCTAGATAAGTGGTAGAAAACAATGTTTCTCTTTCCAGTTCAGGACAAACAAAGCCAACAGCCTGGGCAGATGTAGGGCAAAGAAATTTCCTTCCCAAAAAAAGTAATTCAGAAACTTTAAGTCATAAAGGATTTCAATATTTGCACTACTTTAAGGCAGCTTTTAATAAATTTATTACAATTTATTTTATGTTGATATCTTCATCTTAAGTGAAATTGCTTTCTCGGATTGTTCCATATGATTATAGGTTGTGGGATCAAAGCAGATGTAAAGTCGTAGTCTATGTACAATTGAATATATAGCTCTTATTCAGAATTGTGATTGGAAGATAGCTAGATCAATTGACTAATCTATTTTTTTTTTATATTTCATGCCTTCAAAGATGAAGATGTACCTTTTTTGAGCATTATGTAAAAGGTAACAGAAAATGCACAATTTTCTAATTGTAAAATAATTAAGTGGTATTAATGTAATTACATTTATCACAGCACTCTTCAGATAGGACAGAAATTGAAAGGAAAGGAAAAGGATGTTGGCACAGATAAGAAAAACCGCACAAGCTAATGTAATAATATTTCAAATAACTGAAGGTTTTGTTGGGGGCCACAAAAACTCCAAGAATCCAGAGGACAGAGGATACTGCTGATTTCCATACTTATCATTTGCTATGTATCTTCTTGGAAATTGGAACAAAAACATGTGTAAATTTCTGGCCAGCAACACTACTATAAATATGCAAATATATCACTGACATAATCTTTTCAATACTGCATATCATTATGCAAATTATCTTTCAATTGTTTCCAAAATATAAGCTTCTGCAAATAAATACAGCAAAAAAATAACTGAGGGTGAGGGGCACATCACAAACATTGACTGCGTCCAACCTTCAATAATATATTCTGAGGTTATTATGTCTCAGCAGAATTCGTAAGGAATATATATGCTCTCAAAAAAGCACAACTTCACTGAACTATGAAAATAGCTAAAACAAGAGTTTCTGTAGTTGCACAATTATGCTAATATTTCAAATTCTAATTTTAAGATCAAGCCTGAGTTCATAGACATTCTTCGACAATGTGCTTTATCATCTAAATTTGGCTCGATAAGCATCTAACAACATAGCACAAGTAGACATTTTATGACACATATACAAAAATACCTGGTAAGCCACAGGAAAAGAAAGCAAAGTTTAAAGTGTTGAAAGACTATCCTTTTTTAAAAAATTGTTAAAGTCCAAGAAAACTGTGTAAGAGTTCTTTATGTTCACTTACTCTTCTATCCCATCTTAACGCATACAAGGAGAAATTATTTTTTAGATATGCAAGTATCTGAAATCATTTCTATATAGATAAAAATGCTTATGGTTTTTCAGCAAATATATTTTTTCCTGAAACATTTAAAGTATGTCTATTTTTACGAGCATTTTTTTTGATAACACATTTAAATACACTAAAGCTGAGCTGCAAGTGGTTTCCTCTGCAAGCAGTTTGACACCAAAAGTGTCATTACAGGGCAAAGAAATTTCACGGCAAACTTAATTCATGTTTTTGTAAAAAAG
Organism: Podargus strigoides; assembly: GCA_028020825.1. Lineage (NCBI taxonomy): Eukaryota > Metazoa > Chordata > Aves > Caprimulgiformes > Podargidae > Podargus > Podargus strigoides. Next base: position 21,637,942 of record CM051621.1, on the reverse strand, counting down.
TAAGGAATGAATTTTGAAGTAATTTAAAACATTAATTTAATTTTAAAATAATTTTTTTTTCTTTCAGAATTTAGCTGGATTTTAAGCTGAATTGAGAAATACATGGTTTTAATACATGTTTATAAAAAATGGTTTTGTTAATTCCATTTTTCCTGCCACAAATTTTCATTTTGATAGGAAAAAATTATCTTTTCAGATAAATCCAATGTATTTTTTTTCTCCATATTCTCTGTATTTTACTTCTCTCTATTCGCCATAAGTGGAAAAACCCTATAGGTTTTATAAGATATCAGAACTATTATATTTCAGTGATCCCTGCCCACAACCCACCTGCAACAGATCTATTGCACTGAGATCTTCTGGATAGAAAAGCCCCCTCTACTGAATCCTACAGAGAGAGTCATTCATACAACTTAATTTAAAATATACACATAAAACCTTTATGAAATGTCTTAAATCTGCACACACCCCCAGGGCATCAGTGTATTTACACTAAGGATCACTTGTGCAATCCTTTTTTCACATTCACTGTTCTCCTGCTTCCCATCTTCTTTAATTTATATGAAACCTTCTGTGTATGTCTAACATGGTGGTCTTTGGGTCAGCTGATATGACAGTGCTAGAAGTTGCAAAAGCTATAATCCAGCTGGTGCCCCATGTCCTACTGACAGATGGCCATATATGACAGAGAGAATCTAAGATTAGTTTGTATCTTAATACAAAGGACAAAAATATGAGAAGGGTGAGTTCCTTTAGCTTTTGTGCTTTTGCTACCTCAGGTCTGTGTTGTAAGTAATCATAGAAGCAAAGGATGGTTGAGGTTGGAAATGAACCCTGGAGGTTATCTTGTCCAATCCTCTGGCTCAAGCAGGCTAGAATCAGTTGCCCAGGACCATGTCCAGACAGCTTTTGAATACCTCCAAGGATGGAGACTTCATAGCCTCTCTGGGCAATGTGTGCCAGTGCTGAGTCACCTTCACAGTAAGAGTGTTTCCTGATGTTCAGAGAGAACCTGTGTTTCAGTTTGTGCCCGCTGCCTTTTGTCCTGTCAAGTATCCTACTGTCCTTGAACACAATAGGAGTGGTACCAGCAGGTTAAAGAACGTGACCCTTTCCCTCTACTCAGCACTGGTGAGGCTGCACCTGGAGCACTGTGTCCAGTTCTGGGCTCCCCAGTACAAGTAATAAAAAAGACAAAAGCGTAAAAAGAAAAGGACATCAGGAAAAGAGTGAATCAGATGTCTGACTACCAGCACATATATTTCTTGCCAAATAGTGTTTTGTTGATAAAACAACTTATGGACTATGTGTATTTTGGACTGAAGTAAATCTCTTAAGAGACTTATCAGAAAATAAGCAATAAGCAATAACAAACACGCAAGTATACTGACATAAAAAATGCTTAATGTGAACAAGCTCAGATATTTCCTTGGAATAATGCAATGATACATCATGTTTTTACTTGAGAAGCTCAGAGTACTTCAGAAATACGAATTATTTTAAACTTATAATGCTATTTATAAAAAAATAATTACAGATTACTTAATCAAGGAATAAACACAGGCTGACAAAAGTGATTCCTCAACTATAAGGTTCACATTTTTCTCTCCAGAAAATCTGGGTACATTTGACCTATTACATATAGGTGGTGTGCACAGGTCACTGAGGCATGATAAGTCTCATATTTAATGGACATACGGAACTTTTCCTTCTGTGAAGAATGATCTACCATGAAATAATTCATACCAGCATAGAATAATTCAATTCACTATATATGTGATATGCAATGTTTCTTATTGATCTATCCAGTAAGCCAAGATGACAGGTAACTAGGTTAAAGCCTTTGCTGATCAAATGGACGTTTCACACTTAAGATTAAATAAGAAGTCAATAACAGCGGAGAGAGCTTTCAGGAATGTTAAAGTCCTTGCTGTGATTACTATGATAAGGTCACATAATACCTGAATATAATTCACATAATGAAAATTATACTGGACTCTTTTAAAATTACACTCCTCCAACTTTATATTCTGTACCATGTACATTTAACTAAAAAAGAGATTCAGAGGAATAATCAATCATGATACCTATTGGTAAGGGAATTACAATACCAAATGAGTATCAAAATCTCAGGTTAAACTCCAACTGTCCAGAACATATTCTAGAATTAACAGTTGATTGCTAAGAATATGACTTCCATGACATCTATGAATTTATCTCTGGGAAAAAAAAAACCAAACTGGCACTGATGATTCCAAAGTTCATGACAGTGCTGCAGGAAAATTAGTTCTAATATAATGCTTAGGCTTTATAATTCACAACTAAAAAATGGAAATTAACCTGTATCCACTGTAAATTACTGAGAACATATACAAACCAAAATACAAAGATGAGAAACTGCATTCTGCAACTAAACACAAGAAGCCACATTCTATACCAGCTGGTGGCCAAGGGAGGGCTCTCATGGCTAGCTTAGTAGCATTCACCTCAATAGTCCAGATAAAATGTAATGAACAAATGGAAACAAACTGAAGAGTTCTAATATGAAAGGGCAGTAATGAAAAATCAAGTCTTAATGACCATTAAGGAGTTTTTTGTCACTATTGCTTCCTATGGATTTTAGACAGAAAGAAATGCTGCAAGTTCCTAAGACACTCAACAAGTTAGATTTGCAGAATCACAGAACAGGCTTGGTTGGAAGAGACCTCCAAGATCATCAAGTCCAACCATTAACCTAACACTGCCAATTCCCCACTAAACCATGTCTCTAGCACCTCATCTACATGTTTCTGAAATACCTCCAGGGATGGGGACTCCACCACTGCCCTAGGCAGTCTGTTGCAATGCCTGACAACCCTTTCAGTGAACATTTTTTTCCTAACTTCTAATCTAAACCTCCACTAACACAACTTGAGGCCATTACCCCTCATCCTATCACTGTTACCTGGAAGTGGACCCCTGCCTTGCTACAACCTTCTTCCAGGTAGTTGTAGAGGGCAATGAGGTCTCCCCTCAGCCTCCTCTTCTCCAGACTAAACAGCCCCAGTTCCTTCAGCTGCTGCTCATAAGACTTGTACTTCAGACCCTTCACCTTTTCCTCCTTGGAGACAAGTGAGCCCCATCTGTTGCCAACAGGCCTGGTGCCATGTAAACCGCCCCATGATTGAAAAAAACAAAATTCCATTGATGGCACCAGCCTTTGAGCCAGGTGTTGAATCATGTGGGTTTTCCAGTTCCTTTCAGTATTGTTTCCTGCTACTAAAGGGATTGATGAAAAAATTACCTGTGCTCCAGATCCTTTAACCGATCGCCCCAGTGCCCTGAAGTCTCTTTTGGTCGCCCCTGGACTTCTCTCCATAACTTCATCACTGCCAGCCTGAACAACCAGCAGTGGGCAATAATCTGAGGGCCGTACCAGATCGGGGAGTTTTCTGGCAACATCTTTTACCCGAGCCCCAGGGAGGCAGCAGACTTCCCTGTGGGATGGGTCCGGTCGGCATATCGGCCCTCTGTGCCCCTCAGGAGGGAGTCACCTACAACAATTATCCTCATTTTTTTCTTAGTAGAGGCAGTCATAAAGTGTGGTGTTGATCAGCTCATCCTGTCACCCCGCACAGGGACATGTTTCCATTCCCCCTTGGTCTCTCAGGTCCCCTCCTTCTGCCTGGTGGCAACAGGGCAGGGAATCCACTGCTTCTTGTGGAGCCTCCAACTGTTGTTTTGGCCTCGGGGATGGTAGGGTATGACCCCACCAGCCAATCTCCCTCTCACACTCCTGACACTCCTCAGCCTTTCCACTGCCTCTCTCAGCTCTGCCCCACGCCGAGCAGACCATTCCCTGCTCACACCGCACACGGCGCTCTCACTGCTGCCCTGGGCACCAGCCACAGGCTCAGGCACTGCCGCAGCCCAGGCCTGCACAGCCGATTCCCTGTGAGGGGGCTCTGGCTGGGTGGCCACGTTCCTTCTGGCAGCGGCTTGAGCCCGAGCGGCAGCCACAGCTGTGACTGCTCTGGGCAGGCTGTGCCCACCGGCTGGCAGGGACTGACCGCCCCTCAGGCTGCCGCCCGCGCCCTCTGCTCGCGCTGCCCACAGGGGAGGCTGCGGCCCCTCACGCTCGTCCTGGCGAGAGCTGCCGGCTCGGGCGGGGCTCTCTGCTCGTCCCGGGTTCCCCGGCTTCGGGAACCCCGTCGCCGCCTCACTCCGGCCTCAATTCGCCTCCATCAAGCGCTCAGCCACGGAGCTCAGCGCTGCCGCCGCTCTGCTGCTCGCACTATGGCGACTGAATCTGGGTGGATGTAAGATTCCTCTGATGGGATAGTTAGGATGGAATATAACTTGTAAAATTAAAAATCTGCCTGAAGCCTCTAGGAATGTTCATGTGGAGCTCTGAAGCAAAGACCCATCTGTTACCGGTTTTGTTTATACTTGCTGCATTATTTGGCTTTCTAATGAATCTTTAATACATATATAAAATTCAAGATAATCATACAGTGTTGCCATTGACGGGATAAATGGAGATATTTCAGTAAGCAAAGTAGTTGATCCTGCATGCAGTGCATTTTGCAATACTTAAGATTTCTTTTGTGTACACATATTTCCACGTCATCTTATCAAAACGGGAGAAACATGCAGCTCAGAATATTGTTCTAAATATGAATTGTCAACTAAGACTAATGAATTCCATAGCTATTTTATTGGTTTATATTAATTCCATTTTGGATGCTCCTAAATTGATATTTCACAGTCAAACCCAGATTTAAACTTCTTTCTACATAAGAGGACTACACTTGACAAGGAAGTAGCAGATTAATCACTTTCAGACTTGGAAAAAGGGTAAGAAAGAACGGTGGTGACAGAAGATTGGTATTATGCACACCCCCATGTTAACACGGATGGCCATTTTTGCTGTCAATATACTGAAAAAGGCTACAACGACATCCAGTCAGAGCAGAAAGATTTGTAGGAACTAAGCTCAGAAAACACATTATCATTCCCATGCTTTTCATAGTCCTGAAATATAGACTCATAAACTACTTGTATACTTCCAGACATTTTGTCAACTGTTTGAAGTTTTTATCTGTTTACTCAGCAATAGCAGAATCATGGATAGTTTATTCTTGTTTATGTCCAACATTTTTACTGTCCAGTGTTTCAGCATAAAGATGACTCTTGGATATAGTTCTTTTGCAGTAAATAAGTACCTGCACTTCAAATATATCAAGATGTTTGTCAATACTTCACTTTTATGAACAACGATTTATAAATTTAGACTAGACTGTGACATTGTAATGTACAAGTTATTCAGAATATGAATGAAAACCAGTAAGCCCTGTTTGTAATTTGTAAGTAACCATATTAAGTAAGAAAAAGCACAAAATACATGAATCTTCAGACCAGTAGAGGATGTTTTAATTCACTTTAATCCATGTGCCATAACAAGGGTGCATTGCTCTCTTTAGGGCAGTTGATAAATAATCAATCTTTAGCTCCAACTGTGGTTTTTCACAGATGGTCAATAACATCTCTTTTTTCTTCAGTTAGTGGTATCTCTAGTTAAGATAAATATAAAAAATTATCCCTTTGTGGTCCTAGATTAAGACCATTGACAGAAATGGGACACAGAGACAGCTTCAGAATGGGATTCTGCTATTCAGCACAATTTAAATCAGAGGGTGACTTCACAGAAGTTATGATGGTGTTACAAGGGCATGAGTGAGGTCAAAATCAGTCTTTTAAATTGCAAAGAATCTCTACTTTATTTGGTGTCCCATACCTACCAAGAACAGTCTTCCTAATACATTGTGTTCTGTGTAAACATGGCAATGCTAGACTGAAAGGGTAGTTACCAGAGTATTCTGTCTCTTTAAGCAGCTCTCAGGAGTGCCACAGGAGTTAGGAGCTGTACAACTAGTTCTTCCCAAAGGTATCAGAGAAAAATCTAGAGTGAAGAAGAGATGGATCAGCCTCCATACATATTATCAGGGAAGAAGTAATGGCTAAAGTGGGCTGATTTTCTCTGTAAGCTGTAAATGACAAGCATATTGTAACCAATAATGAATTAGACTCACACCTCACAAGAGATTAAATACAAGCATATTTCTAGGAGCTACAAAGACTTTGAACAACCACAGAGGGCTATTAGAATTAAGATGTCTTAGTACAGGTCATACTCAGCTTAATAACTAATAATTAATAAATAAAATAATAATTAATAATACAATCTTTACCTTAATGTTTATACAGAAATAGGTTAGGATCAAAAAGAAACTTATTCTGTCTGCCAACCTACATGTGTTCAAGCCTCTCCAGCTGTTTTTCAAGTAGAGGGATTTATTGGGGTTTGACACATTAGCTCTGCCTCTCAATATAAATATAGCTATAAATGGTATTTAAAAAAAAGGGAGGGAAAAAAAAAAAACAACAAATGAGCAACTGAATTTTAAATTCCTGAAATACATTTGCAGTAGCAAGCTGATACACTACTTGCTCTTTCCAGATTGCTCTCTCTTCAAGCCATTGTAAATTGAAAGTAAACTCTTGGCAGCAATATGCCTTGAGTCTGCACTAACCTATCCTCCAAGATTTGAGATAGAAATAGGAACACTTAAATTTGAAGTAAGCACAGTAACAGGTGTCTCCTGGGGATGATGGGTCTCTAGCAAGTGAGAAGTGAGTGCCTCCTCGGGGTTTAAGGGTCATGGTTAATTATTAATCTCAGCCACTGCAATTCTCTGCCATTTAGAATGCATGTTTTAAAATTCACAAGGTCAGAAAACAGCTGTATGTAGGTGGGTGTCTGAGTGGGCTCCCAAGAGGAGGGGAAGACAAACAGTGCTGAGAAATTCATGCATTTACTGAAGTAGTCAGTGCTACTCCTTAATAAAAACTATTTTACCTTCAAAGATAAGTAGTACTTGGAGGAGATGCATTTTAAAATATTTAATGGAAAGAGTAGTCAATCATTTTTCTCCAGAAACGATCTTTTTGTTGTTGTTGTTTTTGATAAAAGTAAGAACAGCACTTAAGTTATTTATTGTATACTATCTGGTGCAATTTTACAGGTTTTTCCTGTGATTTTTTTCATAGTAGGTTCTATTTCCTTCTTCGTGCACATTTTATAGTAACATTGATTTCTTGTACTATATTGTGGAAAAATTAGCATGCACGTTCTTCCCCAGAGCTGCAATAGGACATTTGTGGATAAAGCAACATCAAAAATACAAGTGAAAGTGTAGCAAGCAGGGCTGCACATATGTTGCAGAGAGAAGAGCAAGACAGAATCCTGGCATCCTAAGAGCTATTGGTCTTGAAACAGCCCGGAGGGCCTACAAAAGACCTGAAAATTATGGAAGTAATTAATTTTTTTACAGTCTTCATTAGAAACATTAAAAGGCTAAATTACAAACGTAGAAGTTACAATAAATATTTTGCAAATTGTTACAAGAGTCTGACACTGAAGTATTGTTTCTAGTCTCACTGTCTTATTTCAGTGTAATAAAGATCTCTGTGCAAGATCTCTGTAACATGCATATTGACCCAATCCTAACTACAGCAGAGATTTGCATTGATTTGCATACCATGTTTTCCTTTCAGAATAAATTTTCCATGGAAAATTCTTCCATGTTTTGTTTCAGATCAATTAAAGCATGCTGTTGGAATACATCAACTGACTTAGATGCTTCTTATTTTATTTATAATATTAAAATGAAAAAATCTATTTCAATAGTAGCAATAATAAATCTTCTGTTTCCCTGCAAGAAAATGTAAATACTAACACACTTCTGCAAACTTGACAAATGACATTTCTAACAAAAAAGTGTTCCATGTGGAAATTTCTGGAAACACTCCACTTTGTATAGGTTCTTTTTCATGCTACAGGTATGCTACCTGGCCATTGAAAGTAATTTTATTTTATTGTAATTATTATTCAAAATAGTCCATCAGAGCCACCCATACACATTGTACTTCCACATAGTCTTACAGGAAAACAGAAATAGTGGGCAGGTGAGAACAGGAACATTGTCCACAGCCATCTCTGTCTAGAGACTCCATTACTTGCTCATTCAAAGACTACAGCAGCTGAGGATTCTAAACAGGATTAATAATGAGGTTCGTATTGACAGCATAAGCTGTCATAGAAACAATTGTTAACTATAAAGCAAACTATTCTGTATTTTAAATGCATGTCAGATCAAGTATTTGTCTGAGTTGAACACTGCAGAAGAGCAGAAATGCGTACCTATTTGGGACGGTAGTGATGAACTCTGGATTCTTCAGGCAAACAGAAGCTGTAATATGTTCTGCTGTACTTAGTATTGAATCCAGAAACTGAGTTAGCATTTGTTAAGGGCTACTGAACTATAATGGTAGATTTCTGACATATGCAGTTGTGGTCATCTCAGCTCTGATGAAGCAAACCAGATATGTAGCAGATGTACTAGCTAGCTCATAACGCAGAAATGTGCATTATATGATCCATGTTGTCATTTCTTTGACACAAAATATTCAGAAAATTTTGCATATCAAGCTTTAGGAAGAAAAAGATGATGTAAAATCATAATGACTAAGTCCTCTGCATAAAATAAAGCACAGACCTGGACCTTTGTAATTTTCTTTAATGTCATGTGGAGGTTTAGCAAAAACATAAAGAATAAAAAAGGACAGGTAAATTGATTGTTTCAAATGGAATTATAAAACCACATTATGGATAAAATCTAGTTTCAGCATCACGCTGTCCTAGCAAAATACAATATTGTAAAATTCAGTCTTGAATGCCTCGAGCTCTCTTATTTTTTGGGGTTGAAGTCATTTAAAAATGAGGAGAAGAATGGAATGTTTTGAGAAAGATCAAAATGCTGTTTCATGCCTCCTGGGAAAACTGTTTATCAAAAGTAGGGGGTCTGACCTGCATGTAAAACTGGAATAGCAATTTAAGAAATATCAATACCATCACAATGAGAATAAACAGCATAAAATTGCACCAACAGGTGACAAGCTGGAATTGCTTTGTGAAAAACTTCAGTTGAACTAATGAGATATTGACCTATTTGAAATGCAGAATGAAATAAAATATTTATGTATCAAGGCCTATGCAGACTGCCTAGATTTCAGGAGAAATCAAGAACCTCTTCCACTTGAAAAGTATTCATTCTGTTAGAGGTCTTCTTATTAAGAGAATCCAAGAAATTATATTCTCTGTTCTGAGTGTTTCAGTACTCATGCAGTCAGGTACTGTCATGAATCTTAATGGCTGCAAGCAGGATCAGTTAATAAACAATATCAGAAGTTGGTTTTTGAGACAAATTTCATTGGTCATTATGCCCATAAAGACTATGTTTTTTCTTTCTTTAAGCCTTGATCATTGTGTCAAAACCAGCAGAAATGACAAAAAAGAGTACACTATCTCATGTGGGCATAAAACATCCAGACTTATTTCATGCCTCCCTAGAACAAAGGATCTGAAATCCAGAGTTACTGCTGAAAAACAAGAAAACACACAAACAACCCATCCATGACTGAGATGATCATTTGTGGTTGGATACACTGCTTGCTAGGGAAATTTCTAGAGTGCTATTGATTCACTGGGGGGAGAAGAGTATCATTATTATCTCACTCCAGTGACATCAATTCTAGAAACTGTAGGTTACATTTCAATAAGGAACTTGATTTTTCACTGTGCTGCACTAACACACAAGAATAATAATATTTTTGGTTGACATTACTATTGTTACCATTGGTTATGGACCTCAAGTTCTATGTCAATAATCTAAATACTAATGAGGAAACTTGGTCTTACTCTGCATAACGCAGAGAATAAAAATACAAAGATGATAAATACAGTAAGTATCCTCTGTAGGATCAACAGGAATAAAGTGACATGTTGAATGTATACCACTGTAATTCTGGCTAGTCAGCTATTGTGATTTATTCTTACGCTGACTCAGTGCTTCTGAGTGAAACACTGCAATTCCTCCCACTCCTCTAGTGCTTGCCAAATCCCATTAGGAAATGTATAGTAGCTAAGGTTAAATAACACCGTGCTATCCAACTCTGCACAGAAGGTACTCCAGAATGTCTCTGAAGTCAACTAGAAAGGAAAGCTCTCAGTCTAATGCCAGAACATATGCTTAATATCTGGGAGGAGCAAGAGCTGGCCTGATCCCTGCAGAAAAGTGGGCCAGGAGCCCAGGATGGCTATGACACAGGCCACACAATGACTGCACCAAGAGGGAGCAGCTCCACCGCACCTCAGCCGGGCAAGCAGAACAGGGTGGAAAGCAAAGTAAGACAGGTTGAAGGTCAACTCAGGAAATTCAAACAACAATTCAGGAACAGCCAGGTCTGAGCTGAAATGGAGATCCTAGGACTTTGTTTCTTTTCAGATCAACTAAAGCATGCTGTTCTGGTGCCTAGGATTTAGTGTTACTGATGGCTTTACCCCTCTCATTGCATAAAACCTGTTTTTTTTTTCGCAAATCTCATGTGAAACAACAATCTCCTGTGCAAATTTTGAAACAGATGTCCTTTAAACTTTCATGTCCTCAGAAAAAAAACAACTTTCAAGCTATATATTAGGAAACATATCTTTCCCAAATATAAAGGCTCTAGCTACCAAGGCACATTCTTTCAATGAAAAAAAACCAAACAAACCCCACGTTGTTATGTCTGCCACAATATTTCACCTGAAATAGTCAGCATTAAAAGAATGACTGCATAGCAGAGCACAGGAGGTCTTCTGCTGTCTTGAAGTACAATGAAGTAGACACTGGACACCCTTTAGGTTTACTCTGTCTGGCATAGGCAGCAAGAGGTAACAGAGAAAGGGTGATGTCATGAGTATCCTCAAAGAACAGCCTGAAGACTCACAAGCATTATGCACAGCCCCAGTAAACACCACTATTTAAAAAAATCACCATCTACCACATGAGTTAAATGTTCACTTACAATATGTTCTGCACAGACAATACTTAAAGGAGAGTAAGGTTTATGGGTGCTCTATTTTTCCTAACCACTTATGGAACAATTTTAGGTATAGTCTCCCCAGTATCTTGGCACCTGTATATGCAACTGCCTAGCAGGGTGTCTGAAAACATTTGGCTTTACCCTGTGACTCATCCTGCATTTTAGGTGCCTGTTTATTGACAATCACACAACCTGCTGCACGTTGTCATTTTCAAGGAAGCAACGGAACCACTAACATTCAGTGTTTCTGGTTTTGTATCTCACATCTAAGTCAGACTTAACCAACACACCTGAGATTTAATTGTGCTAAGCACCTACCTATTTTACTCTTTCATGCAGTTCAGCCCTTCTCTACAATTCTAGGTGCTCAGGGACAAGTCTGAAAGAATTTCTACAAATACTTGAGCAGTATTGCCTATATGTTCTTTCTTAATATCTAATCTTAATATTTCTTAATATCTAATCTAGACCTCCCCTGGCACAACTTGAGGCCATTACCCCTCATCCTATCACTGTTACCTGGAAGAAGAGACTGATCCCTGCCTCGCTACAACCTCCTTTCAGGTAGTTGTAGAGAGCAATGAGGTCTCCCCTCAGCCTCCTCTTCTCCAGACTAAACAGCCCCAGTTCCCTCAGCCTTTCCTCCTCCTCTTTCATATTCACATTCTTAAGTTTGAATGGCAAATGACCTATTTTCTTCCAGAAAGGTCTCTGTGATTAAAGTAAATATTGGAGAAAAAAAAAAGTAAATGTAAGATTAAATGTAAGCTTAAAAAAAGGCATTCATTCCAGGTACAATTCTAAATTATACACACACACAAACACACACTCTTTCCACTATAATTGTGGAATATGAATAACTTTAAAACAAGATCAAAGCCTGATACCAGAAGTAATTAATATTTCCTTTTTTTAAAGGCTTTTTCTTAAAAAAAATGTTAAACTTTGTGGATACAATGCTGACTTTACTCAGTCACTTAGAACAGTTTCTCTGCTTACTTTAATGGAAATGAAAATTATGAAAGCCCCATCAGGTATACTTGTCACCAATTTGCCTGATTTATAGGCACAGATAATTGCTAGAACTATAGAAATACTCTCTTTTTAAATTGAAATCTTCTTATCAAGTAGTATTTCATAGTAAAATGAATGTTTGATGACAACCATTCTGAAATCAAATTGTTAAATTGTTCTCGTTTTGCTCATTTGCTCCCACTCCACTGTTAGGTATAGTCTTGCTGATCTCACACCATTGGATTGTCCCTCTGCACTTAAGGACAGCTGTAACTTCTAATAGTAATAGACAATAAAGAATAAAAGAATTAAAAAGGAGTTATGATGAGGGTGATTAGTGATATTTCAAGATCATCAGTATTATATCTCTTGGGAATCTACCTGTGTCTTGATGGTTCATAAAATATCAGTAATTACAACAATCAGTCATATATGTATGCTATTTAGTATATCTGTCTGCATGTAACTACTATTGTAGTAATATCGATGTGATGGACATGATTGAGAATGATAATTAAAAATATCAAATTCTAACTTGATTTTTTTTTGAAATCATAGTTAGCATGAAGAAATAAGAATCAGTTTTGCAAAACAGGAACTAAAAGCTAAGAAATATATTTAAAAAATACTCCAACAAAACAACACAAACACTCATATTAAGTTTTCTGTTTACACTGAGATAAAATTACATGCTATTGCTTTCAGATGCTGATTACCTTATTCATGTCTAGCATTAATACTGCTGACATATTTTACTGATGACAATGGCTGTCTAACAGATCATAACTCAGTGTAGATTTAATCTCATATCTTCATACTTTTAAATGAAAGACTCAGAAGTTTCTTGCTTCTGACCTACTAAGATCAAATAATAAATTACTTTCTCATTGATTTAAGTACAAAAAAGACTAGGATTAGGCTCTAAAGGACTTCTGTCTTTGCAGCTCAGTTTGACACATAACCAAGTTTATCAATATAATTCAAACGTAGTGAGGATAAACCTCATCTGATTTAGAGGATTAAAAGCAATTAAAAGTGTATTACTATATAGTCCCATTTGCTTTCTTCAAAAAGGTGTTTTCTTCAAAAACCTCCTGGAAGGGTTTATTTCACAGGTAATAAAGGCTGTTGCAGAATGAAAGTTTTCATTCTTCAGGAGGAAAGTGTTACCTGAGAAAATCAGAAGCATCCTACAGGTTAACGTGAAAAAAGTTTTAATTAAATTGCTCTTTGCACTCACGCAAGAAATGGGAATAAGAGAAATTGTAAAAGGAATCAGTGCAAACAATCGTTTATATCAGAAAATAAAGAAATTTGAAGGACCAAGAAATTTCAAAAACTTTTAGAAAGCACTTTAAATTACAGTATGTTTTGTATTGTATTTATCTTAAGATAGCTTGACTCAGTCAAAAGCTTGCATTATCCTACAATACTGCTGCATAAGCACAGAGAGCAATCCAAATGCATTCTACCTAATCAGCACTTATTGAAGGGAAAAAATGGATGAATGAATTGTGGTCACATGCCATTATTAAGTGTTTTATCATAAACCACAGAGCGGTGTAAACTGCATTTCTGACACAAACGGGCCTTCGGAATGTCAGCACACTTTAGAAAAAGTATACTGCTTAAAGAAACTCTATATGAAAAATAAATAATGTGAAAATTTGTATTGAATTGTTACTTAAATTTATAAAACTTTTATCATGAAATATTAATTAAGTTAAAAAATAATGGACTGTTTTCATTTCTAGTTACTTTACCTTGATTAGGATTTTCTATGAGGCAATGCACTGAAAATATTAAGTTTACTATATGGATTTTGATTATATAATTTAAGGTGGTAAAACTGATACACTTCTCCATAGACATGTAGGCCATAATCTAGAATTATGTTGGTAATTATTTCTTCCTTTTCAATGCTTTTTGATATTATTTTCCCATTCCAAGTTGGAATGAAAAACTGATGATTCAGGTTTTCCTTGCAAAACAACAACTGGGAAAAAAATGTAGAAACAAGTCAATCAAAACCTTTTACTTAGATATTCAAAGTGCATCATTGTACTGTATCCTGTACCACTATTACTAATACATTTCCAGAATGAAAAGTCATTTTGAAATCAAGCATTTAACTTTCATTATCTAAGCTGAAAAGCAGGATATTTCATTATTCTCGAATGTATGTTCAAAAAAGAACAGAAGGTTTTTCAAACAGACTAAGAAATGGTTCCAGCTCAAACAAATCAGAATTTTCCCATCAAAAATATAATAAAAGTATTGTTATTATAATGTTAGATAGAAAACACCTAATTTATTTTGCTATAAAGATTTCTTACATTCTTTGGACTTTACCTAGGGGTCTTGTTTTTGTTTGATACCTGTCGCTCTTTGTATACTAAAAATTTGCATTCACTTCAAAGCTTTATATTGAAATATCTGGGTCTTTCCACAGGCAAACTATATGGATCTACAAACACCCTGAGAGCTGCAAGTTAAAAGGATATTTGCAATTTTTACTGGATATAATGTGTAGTTCTATTTTTGGTAACCATGACTGAACCTGAGTACCAGCACTGGTCACTGTTTGCTTAGTAAAATCAGACACCAGTATTTGATTCTCTGTAAAATAGTAATAAACCACAGAAATTGTGGACATGAAAGATAAAATTTTGTATCTTTCTATCTTTTTTGTATTTTGCATCTTTAGGAGAACTGACTCCAAATGACAGATTTTTTTTTTTTCCCCCAATAAATTTAAAAGAAATCCAACTTTCTACCTTGAAAAAAATCCTATCTCTAGGAATTTTTTTACCTAATATCTATTTTAATAATTTCAAGAATGACAACGTAGGGAACATGGATGAGTTTAATAAAAATGTGGTATCTCATTTCAGTTTATCTGCTTTATACATTTTTCTGGTCATGGTAATAATAACAGTATTTTACAAGCTTTCCTTATTTGTTTTTATGAACAGTAGCTAAAAAAACCTTGCCAAATATTCTTGGCTACAAGCAAAATCTTTACTACTATGAGCTTTTTTTACATTCTCTCCAATGGCAGTTGATCACCTCCTGTTCTTTTGCTAGGATGCTATTTCCATACATTCTGCATCTGCAGTACTTACAGAAAGTTTCCTGCATTTCAATTACACTCAGAGATATGTCAGAATTGGAGTCAATTAGTCAGAATAGTGACACTAGAGAACATATTCTCCCCTAGCACAGTTCTGAGGCTGACTAATCCTTTGGAATCTTTCCCCACATCTGGAGTAACTATTTCCTCACATGTTTTATGTAAATTAATTCCATTTAAACATTTACCTTATGAAGCACAGGTGAAAAACCTTGCATGCAGCTTTGCTGAAAAATGCAATGAACTAATACTTAAGTATGATTTATTGGCAGTATCATCTGAAGAAACAAACAAATTCTAGAAAAGAAAGTTGAAAGGCAAACTCGTTATCCTCTGTGAAGACAATATATTAATTGTTGTTGCAAAAAATTAAGTCATTTTAATTACAAAGACAGTACAAATGTTAAATGAACACTTGATTTGGAGGGGTTTTTTTCTAATTAGTTCTCTAGACGAGAACTTTGCTGTTTTGTGTTCGATCCTGGCTTACTGCATTAAAGCACTATTGTGTGAAGTGATTCGCTGTCAGTGTCTTAAATACCAAAATTCTGACTAAGGGATGCAATACACTTTTCAATGATAAATACTTAATTTGCATCAGTTTTGACATATAATTTACATCACCTATAATTTCTGCAGCTCTGCCTCCTGTTATAATCAAGCACAAATGACTCGTGTATTTACAACCCACATCAAAACCAATCATCACACAGTTTTTATGCATGAAATTAGTTCTACCTTTGTGTTTCATAGAGATATCAGAATGAGACTACTCATATTTTAGCTATTCTGCAAAAAGCCTGCAACTTTGGACAGAATTCAAATCACTGTATCTCATAGACTGATCCAGGCTACTTGCTAGCATTAGCTACTTTCTGACAGTGTCTAAAATCAATACAAAGCATTGAATGCCTTAATTTGAAGTATCATCCTGGATGTTTTATGATTGGATCCCAAACTCCAGAGAAGTCTAAAGACAAAGCCATATCTAAGAACACATGTTTTGTGGTGCTTCTGAGCTAAGCAGAAAAATGCAAACTTGTCTAGCTTCCTAGACAAATTTGGAAAGTTAGTCACATGAGACCTTACCTTAATGCAGTATGGTGTGAGCCATAAACATCTCTTTTTCCCAGGGACTTCACTAGACTATTTGAGGGTGAAGAGATCCTTACATAAAATTTAACCTTAATTTCACTGGAAAGGACTGAGATGTCTATGGTAAATATATACACATATATGTATCACTGAAAAGAAAAGGTAAAATATCTGAATCTATTTTGACATCAGATAAACTTTTGTTGATGGCCTTAGTGAATTCTTAATGTACAGCTACTTAAGGAGAAGCTGCTATTAATACCCTATAAAGATAGACTGTTCTGTGAAGTTCAATGGAGTTGTTCACTTATCACCTGCCTTATGAAGTTTTAATTTTATTTTTATATGTTGTACATAACCCATAATAAGCTTGTTGCTGCTGAAGCAGCTAAAAATCAATTCAAAAAAGCTTTTAAAACAGTGTGGAGAGTCAGAGGTGGGTTATAAATGGACCTGCTGACAGACCTTATCTTTAGTGCCTTGAATGTCTCTTGGTCATGTTTTAACATAGCTCTGAAAAGAAAACTAAAAAGCTGAAATAGAAAGAGAGCATTTGCATTCTGAGCACACTCAGAAAGCTTGCTCTTTATTTTTGATGATTTTCTGTATATTTTTCATTCTTTCTACAGTAAAATGAAAAAGGAAAAAAAAACTGTGTCTGCATGACCATGTAGCAAGGGAGGGTTAACCACCGGCAGAACTTTGTTAAGTCTACATTTCTGAATTTTTCAAGGAAAAAAAAAGTCAGAGAGTAAACCTTTATAAAATTATTTGTAAAATCTCCACTGAATTTGCTGGCAGGCCATTTTTTTTTTATTCTGCTTATTACTATACAGCTGAATTAAGAGCAGAATCATGCTGAGTCTGACATTTAGAAACTTCCCACAGAAACAAACTAAATAGCAAAAGATAAGCAAAATGGTTAAATTAGTGATTAAGAATCTAATATGTCAGTAGGTAGCCTATGAACCTGAATAAACAATACTGATAAGCAATACTGACAAAACCAGCATTGTCATAGAATATAGAAATAATATAATTTAAGAACTGAACTACTAGCAAAAAATATTCAAAGTTTAGCTCATTAAATGTAAGTTTGCTCTAAATACAAGAAATATAGCACTGATATTTTTAATCAATTTTCTCTCAAGGTTCAAGTGAACTCTTGATCATATTAATTAAAGTCTGGGAATATAAGTTCAGAGTAAGTGGACTATTTAATGCATAAGTGAATTTAGGTGCCATTAATATGAGCAATTATATGAGTAGTTATATGAACAACTACAGACGTCCAACTGACAAATTAACCACTCTTTTCAGGTAATCCATAAACACTCTTGCTAACAATTGAATTACTCCCCTGGATTATATAACAATTAGTGAACATATTAATGGGTTGATAAAATGTATCAATGCTTCTTGATTAGCATATCCATTTAATGCTAGATTTACACAACAGTTGACGTTACTTTTGTCAATTAGTTGTACTGTTTTCATTTTCAGTGGAGATGCAGCACAGGAAACTGATGCAACCGACTGAAAAATTAGGCCTTGCATAGATTGCAAATTATTTCCTCAGGCTAATGCCTAAATTGAGTATTAACAAGAGATCAAACAGTTTGGTAGTTTTGTGGTTTGTTTTTTTTTTTATTTTGCTGTTTTTTTCTGGTGGTTTGGTGTCACATAATAAGATACTGGTTAACAATTTCTCTTGTAACAATCTTCTAGACATGTTTTTCTATTTCCTGAATTAATTTACTGTTAAATATGGAGATATATTTCTCTTTGTCAGAGCTCTGTAAGAGGAGAGGGCCATTTGTTCTGATTCCTACCTTTATATGGTCCACACTTATCCCAAGGGAATATATACTGACAACTGAAAAAACAAGAATTGCGTAAAGGAAGACAGTTTTTAAAAGAGTAGGTCACTCTTAAAGTGACCTTAATTGAGACAATCTTGAGAATCTGATGTGTTTAAACCAGAAAACTGATAATGATCTATGAAGGTGAGGATACCTCCTATTCTCAGTCCTGAGCTGCTAAACTACCTAAAGATTATTGCAGAATATGAGACTCTGATACAATTTTGTCCATTATTCAGAACAGGATTCAAACTTTTCAGAAGAGCTGGAACTACTGCAGTGACACCGGCAGTCAGCAGAAGTGCAGACTTGTGTAATAATGTACTTTAAGATCTGCAGTTCCAGAAGGTAATTGATTTGTACGCAGTTTATTTTTTCTTACATTTACAGACTTCTGTGTAGAAGAAAGTGAACTTTGTATCTGGGAGTCAAGGTGGTTATATAAAAGCTAAATTTCCTTATACTGATGGGGGAGTATGTGTTAATTTGGCTTAATTGGTTTAATTCTGCTTAATTTGTCTACTTACACTGGAAACTTCATTCTTAACATTTTTAAAACTGAAAAGTTGGAACCTGATACTATGGTCTGCAAGTACCACTCCATGAAGTACAGTCATGAAAGACATGAACACATTTGAAGAGAGTACTCAAAGTACACTCTCTCAAAGTACTATAACTGATATTAGCTGACTCTCTTCAGAAACACTAACCATTAAAAGTATAAGGAATATAGATACTATCTCAAGTCAAATGTCTGGAGAACATTTTTTTATTTTCTTGGAATTCTAAATTTTGACAAAAATTATTATTCTGATGAAAATATATAATCTGTATTTTTTAAGCCCTTCTAAGTTATCTTTTCAAATAATGACTACTTTTGAGAAAACAGTCAAATGAAGATGAACAAAAAAAAATACAAGCAGGGAAAAATAGGACTAAAATACTGAGAAGTAAGAAAGAAGAAAACAAATAAAGCTTCTCTGAATATTAATATCATTATTTCCATTTCATTTACAGTGTGCAGATATAGCAATAAGAACCCTAAAAGAATCACAGAGAGGAGGTGTCTCAAAAGAGTTGGTGTCAATAATTAGGTGTTATCTCAACCAAAACTGCCCTTACTTTCATCTTGAAGATCACTTAACACACTTGTGGAGTAAATAGTGACTGTTGATAACAAATTCTGAAGCATGTGCAACATATTTATCAACCCAATCAGGCTATAGTTTTGCCTTCATAAAGGAAACAGAAGCCATCTATCAACTACATCACAAACCTATTGATGGATACCAAATTTTGCACAGACATGAATACAAGAAACTGTGTTTTATGGACTTTTACACAAACATAGCTGAGCACAAGCATACTTCACTATAGTGTGCATTTTAGACGATACTGGGGTAAAATAAGCAGTGGAAGGAGTTCTATATATGAGAAAGTAAAACAGAAGACCTCTCACTTGTTAAACACAAGTCCTGTGATAAAAAAATTCCCTATGGTCAGCTGTAGCCTCAATGGCAATTTACCAAATGATTCTTAAAGCTTTTTGGAGCAGTGTCTAAACAGACTTTTCCCTTTAGCATGCATTGCTTTCTTCTCTCATAATAAACACTACCAACACACACACACTAAAAATGATAAAGATTTCTAAGAAAATGATTCTTGTATGAGGGTCAATTTTTGTCTTAGTTATCAACTTCAAAACTATCTCCAGCCTCAAAGTGAAAAAAAAAAAAATCTCATAATGGAAAATCTGGACACGTATTTTTAATTCAGTTCATCATTCTCAAAATACAGTTGAATCAGTTGTGCCAAATTCAAGTCTGTTTCATCTGCGCTACTATAGCCTAAATCATTTCAGAAGAAATGGTGACAATGCTGTTGTTATTGTCAGGCGTTCCTGCTATAAACAACAGAGGCAAAGTTGCAATCACCTATCTCTAACAATGGATAATGACTTGCAAAATGACCCAGAGTAGCTTTAGACCTTTAATGTTCATAGGGTACAGCATATTGACTTTTTATTGTTTCCCCTTAAATGAATAGCTAAATGCTATAATCTTAGTTAATGTTAATTGAATACAAGGTGCTCTTTCAGTATTTCTGCAGGCCATGAGTAGACTGATATTTTTCTTAAAGAAAAACACGATAGATTATCATCTGTGAAACTTTGAATCAAGTCAAACAAAACAGAGTCCTCAGATTAACCATGGTGTCTCCTGAATTCAGTAAATCACATCTTCCTACACTTTATGAAATCAAATAATCACATTCCATTTCCAGAGCAGCAAAATCCACACTATTTTAAAACCAGGTATAGAAAGTAGGTTACTGGATCATTCAAAAATTTTTTTTTATTGTAAATGTGTGCCTCAGAGTCTGACAATTTGCTTCATATATCAGCTGATAATATATAAACTGTTACTTTTCTATAACTATCAAAGAAAATAAGAAAAGAGGAAAGATTTTCAAAAAAGCTATTTGCCTGAAATACCCAAATGCTTGCAACCTAATCATGAAGAAAACTTACAAATCAGAAAGCTTTATAAATCTTCAATTCAATTAGGTTATTTCTAATAAGAGCAGTGAGGGAAAACAATAGTTTTAAGACAGTATTTGATGACTTTGGTAAATGCGATTGGATGTTGAGCTTCAAAAAAGGGAACTGGATTTGATGACACAAGAAATTTTGTTCCGGTCCCATTTCTTATGTATGTGAACTGAATTGCCTTTTACAACTAGGAATTGTCATAACAAATCCCCCTACTCTTAAGTAAGCAGAAAAACTGTGTTTGAAAGCTCTGGTTTCCTTTTATACTTTGCACCCTCTACAGATATCCTCAAGGACATTCTTCTGTGTCAGGAAGGAAGTTAAAAGATACCATCGCTCCAGAGATTGTTGTCATTCCAGATCAGGGGCTGGAATGAAACAGTACCAGCATTTTTTCTGGTATCATCAGTTTCTGCAGTTTGTTATTAATTTTTAATTAGGTTTTGAGAACTGGGATATTTCTTATGCTGAATTTCTTATTACATGACTTCTTTATGTAGACAGGCTGAAACTATTACTATAAAAATGATGAGAATTGTACTTCTGCTTTTATGTTGGGTGAATCCTAATGCTTGACAATTTAATGATCAGCTTTTCATACTGTAAGACCTGAATTGCATAAGCACTTTTGCATGCTTGCTGGCAAGCCATACATTTGTAAAACTGTCTGAGCTAATTAGTACAATGTATCCACTTAGGGGCACAAATGTCTGATAATAGTGTGGTAATGGCCTGCACAAAAGTACCCTCCCAAAATGTGCATGGATCTCTGATACTGTGTAACAAAAATCTGAATGAGTGAATTAAAATAATTTAATTGTTGATTATTTTGGTGCTTAATTTTTTTCCAGAGTTTGTGATAAATTCTGAGCTTTAACACAGGATAATAGTCACAAGCACATAAAAAAGCCTATAGCAAAAACATTTTCCCCTTATAGTTCTTGCTTCCTAGACTGACAAAATCACTCTAACAGAGGAACAGAGAAGCTAAAGACAAAGGATTCCTCTGTTACACAACATAAAAGTCAGAATGTGATTCACCATTAATCTGAGTGTGGTGCTAGAGTAAGGGCAATGAACAAAAGTTTTTACTGAGACCAAGGCGGGGAGGGAAAGGGGGGGAGGGAAAGGCAAGAGGGCTAATTAATTTAATCATCTGATGCTGAGAAACTCAAGGCCCAACTCTTTCCCAATTAAAACAATAGGTTATAAGTCAGGAGAGAAGTTGGCCTGAAAATGTCAAAAGAGAATATCAATGAGATCAGAGTACCTAGTTCTTTTAAAAATTCCAGACTTCTTGGAGACAAAGCATTGAGAAGCTAGCGTACCTGTTCATGGGTAAATCCCATCTTCTATAGTTGAAAAGCGGATGCAGAACAGCATGGTAACATTACAGCATGATGAGAACAGAGTATTTCCAAAGACCATAGATTAAACACTTTGAAGCTAAAAAGAGATCTAACTAAATATGACCCAGGAATTATATTTTAAAGGATACGAGAGGAGAGTGTCACCTACAATAAATTAGTTAAGCTTCAATGACTTTAAATGAGCTGTGCCAATTTATATCAGATGAAAATCTTATCCATAAACGTCATCTTTCCAGGGAGCTTGTGTCTGTGTTGCAGCGAACACTAACTGCTAAGCACTGCCTTAGGTAGAATATGAAGTGAATGGCACAGTAAATCATAGCATGATTTAAGTAGGAGGGGTATCTGGTTCATACTCTGCCCCAAACTGGGACAACTTAAAATCAGGTGGTTCAAGCCCTTGCCCAGTCAAGTTTCCAGGAACGGAGGTTCCAACGCCTCTCTGGGCAACCTGTTGTACTGTATGACCACCCTCGCAGTGGAATTTTTCTTCCCAATAGCTAATTAGAACTCCTTCTGTTGCAGGTCATGAGCCTTGTCGCTTTTCTTGTTACTGTCCACCTTTGAGAAAAGCCCGGCTCAACCGCCCATTACACAGCTGAAAATAGTATCCAAGAACTCCATCTAGCCAGAAAACTCAATTCTTTCAACCTCTTCATTTTGATGGCCTTCTTCTGGATTCACTCCAGCATGTTAAATAGGATGTCTGACAAAAGTCCAGACTTTGCTGCAAGGTATCAGGTAGGCTGGTCCTTTGCTTCTCAAGCAGTAGGATGAATTGAATGACTTGCTGCTTCAATTTTGTCTCCAATTAGGAAAATCTCGAACTGATTGTACTAGTATAGACAGAGCAGTAAAGAATTCTGTGATTCAAAATATGATTTCACCTTAAATACATAAGTTTTGTATTTTAACATTTGAGAAACTATTGGTAATTGTTTTTTCTGAATGATGGCACTGTAATGCAAATTAATGATTTATTTTTTTTGGTGCAAAACAGAAAATGCTGTTTTGCATTATACATGACCAACATTTTAAAGAATGCAGCAGCAAAATTATTTTACTCCTTTGAACTCCAAATTTGTATTATTTAATTTAGTATGTGGGAAGTGGAAAGACAACAAATACAACTACAAAAAGAGTTAAAGTGATTAAGATTTTTAGTCTAACCTTTGGAAGGTATTAAAATTAATTGAGCCTCATATAGATGGACTAAGATTTTATGATGAAGAAAAATTGTATTATGATGGGTAACAACAATAAGAAATTAATCAATGGACACAATTACAATCTAGAGGAACATGCAAATACTTAGAATACTTAGAATAATTTATTATTTTAATCAATTAATTATTAATTTGAGCTTCACATTATCAGACATGGAAATAATATTAAATAGCACTAGGCAAAACTGAATGATCCATTAAATGTAATCAAAAGCAGCTGGTAGTAATCAAAGCACAGGTACAGGAAGGTCATTATAAAAAATGAGACCATTTTTCTCAATATATAACAAATCATCGTCTTGAATCAATGACATAGCAGACAGATTTTTTGCAAGAATGCTGATCTGAGTTGTGGTCAGCACTTGTCTGCACAATTTACATTACCATTGTTGACACCTGCAGATGCCCTTAAACTCGATTCCACTCTTTATAAAAGACTGCAGAGCTGCTGGCAAAGCATTCTTTTGCAAGGGACCTTTCCTCTGGAATGCTTTCTCTTGCCAAGGTCTAAAATAGCCATAAACTGTTGACATTCTGGGTATGCTATAAAGTCCATCTGTGTGAGCTGACTGAGGCAGTAACGGGTGGGATATCTCGTGGGAAGGTGTGATGGAGGTGCACAGGTCTTATGACTAGAAATTAAATGGGTTGTTAGAGAGTGGGAGGACAGAAGAGTGCTGCTTTTTTTGGAAGTTTTATTTATTGCAGTCTCTACATTATGTTTTAAAATACATGCCAGGGTTGCTCAAAGTCTTAGGTGTCCTCTGGAGTGCTTATTTTGGATGGAAATCTAAATGAATGATAATTCTATTCTTAGTGTTAATGATTCATTTTGTTTTCCAAATTTCTCAAAGATTTTTCATAAAATAAATCGGAGCAGCAGACTGTTGTTTTTCAGAATCTTCTCACAATGAAATTGGTATGACTTTTTAAAGAGTAAGATACTATGCAGAGTGAGTAAGAATGGAAGAATCAACCCAAATGATTTTGACAGTTAGAGCATGATGTTCTACAGCAACTTTTTTTGTTAAAATGCCATGTTAAGTAAAATGTATTACAGTGCTAACACTGGTTGTTTATCAAGGGAAAAAAAAAAAAAAAAAAAAAAAAAGACTAGTAATGACTCTGCTTATAAGTACAAATAAATAAATAGAGAAATAAACAGAACATAACCAATTTATTAGATTAAAATATCAGTAAGGATATTTTGATAACAGTATCCTCTCTGTGGCAAGGAAAATACAGAAAAAAATAATTGTGTAATTGTTGATTTCAATTTCAACAATATTCAAATATTCCTGTACTGGATAGTAAGAATAAAATCTGAAACACATGTCATTTTAATCACTGATCTGCATTTTAAGAAGACTAGAAACATATAATCTAATGTAATCTTTGTCTATGACAGTGGCCAAAGTCCTACAGCTGAACTCAGTTCAGCACAGTCTAGACAGTAAAAAAGCATTGCAGTTAACCAATACTTGAAAAATATTGATTGCTTACTGTATCTTTATGAGAATTACCTTTTATTTATAAGAATATATCCTCTATTCATAATTATTTGAGAGACTGCATGCAACAACTGTTGAAATTGAAATCAACAATTACACAATTTATTTTTTTTTGTATTTTCCTTGCCACAGAGAGGATACTATTATCAAAATATCCTTACTGTATGTGAGGTTTTTACTTTTTCTTTCTTTTCAATCTTTTGATGAATTCCTCTGTTCTGAAATTCCTTTTTTGATGAGTAATTAAATAAATTTGGTTTTCTCAGTTTTCAAATGCCCTTAATTTCTGCTACTTATTGGGTGTAATTCATTGAAAGTTTGTTTTAAAAAATTTCATTTTTTTAATTAATTAAACTAGACATAACTAGAAAATGGTTCAAGTTTAAAGAAAAATTACTTCATGGATGAAGCAAAGAGAAATTTTCAGATAGTAAATTTATGTTTTATTTTCACTTATCTTATTCAGCTTTTCTATGGGAAATAACAATTCCTGATTTCAGATAATACTGACACACCAATAATATCTTGGTGTATCAGTCATTTGTTCACAGTCACATAAACAAAAAAGATATATGGAAATAGATTCTAAAGAAAATAAAGCATTTGAAGATTTCAAAGTTAAAAAGTATCTCAAAGGAAACTGTAAGAATTCTTAATAAAAGAAACATTTTCGAACAAAAAATCCTCTTTTTTTTTAAATTCCCTTAAAATTATATGTATCCATAATTGCTGCTGGCTTTTCTCCACCTATTTAAGTATTCTGGTTTTTAAAATATTAAATGTATATTTTTTCAAAACTTAAAAAACCCCAAACAAGTAGAAGTGAAACAAACAACACCACAAGTTAGCATATATTTTAGATGTTATCTAGTTATTCATCCTGTTAAATACATTGATCATCAGTCTTCAAAACAGTTTGCTTGGTAATGAACAAGCTCACTTTATTTACCCCCCCTTCTCCACATGCCTCTCTTCTTGATACTGTTTAATGTCAAACCATACAGCCCCACAATGACTCTTGTGCCCTTGTAGAAAGCTATAAGAGCATAACTTTACATCACAGGCAGCCACCAGTAACA
This sequence comes from Podargus strigoides, assembly GCA_028020825.1. Classification (NCBI taxonomy): domain Eukaryota; kingdom Metazoa; phylum Chordata; class Aves; order Caprimulgiformes; family Podargidae; genus Podargus; species Podargus strigoides. Next base: position 21,612,136 of record CM051621.1, on the reverse strand, counting down.
ACAGCACTTCAATTATGTCTAAATCCACTTAATCAAGATGAATGCAAAGTCTCTCCTGGGATTTTTTCCCCCCTTTTGTATCTTTTTTTTTCTGCCGCTTTCCTTACCAGAAAAATCGACCTTTCTACTTGAAGAATGCTACAGACTCACACTGAAAATTTCCAAAACATTTAAAAGCAACAGAAAAAAGCTTTCCTCCCTAGTTACCTGTCCCTGCAATATAGATTGCATTGAATTCTAGTTTCTACACCTTAAAGATTTTACATTTATGTCAAATAGCCGAGAACATTACAGTGTGCTGAGGCAGAAGAACCCAGTGTGCCTAAAGTATGTCAGATACGATCAGCTCCAAGAAGCACTGAAGTAAAACACTGAGACCTTTTGAAGCTTATTCGAAAACAGAGCCATAAAAATGGACACATTAATTAGACTGGCATTATTATCAGTGGTGTAAGTAGGCAGATAATATAATCCCATGACAACACGAGTGCCACAACAAAACTGTTTACCCCCTACTCTTGCCACCTGCAGAAACAAGGTACAATTCTCACAGGACCTTGAAAATTTGAACCTTTCCAATCACAGCTACTGAACTGACGCTTGAGTTATAATTCATATAGTGGAAAGACAACTACCTCTGTTGTCTCTGAATTAACCACGGCTTCTCTGCAAAAAAAGTCCACACTTTCACTGTGATATGCTCAGTTCCATATGTCCATCATTCACATTATCAGTACACAAGCAAGAGCTGCACTTACACAATGATAGTATATTCCAACTGAGGTAACACTGACATAACAAAATGCTGTCTGGCTTTGAGTTCAAGGTCAGTCTTATAAAATCACTGTTTTGGCATGATAGTTTTTTCATTATGCTTACAGATCAGCTGAACAACTATACGTCTATACAAAAGTACTAAAAAAACCCCGTCCCTCCCAGCAAACTAAACAAATCCAAGGATAATAGTACAGACAAATAGCTGAAATAATAACCAGTTTTAGAAACCAATGGAATTTATAGAAGAGGTTTCACTAAGGAGAGACATATTAGGAAAATGGGAAATGCAAAGCTGATTGCAGAAACGGCGAACCGTCTTTTGCATGACAGTCTGAATTTCACATTGCTTGGTTTTAATGTTTTGCCTTTGATATGTTTTAAGGAAAAGTAATAGGAGGTATTAAAACGACTCCTTCATGTGTTAAGAGTGACTTCAAAACACAGTGAAAGCACATTAATAAACTGTCTTTCTTGCTTTGCTTGCTCCTGTGTTAGAGCTCTTTGAACTAGGGCCAATACTGGCAGTCATAGATACCAAGCAGCTACCTTGCTGTTGAACACCCTGCAAAAGACAGCTAATTATGCTCTGCTCCCTCTTCTATGAATAACTCGACATTACTAGCACTCCCTTTCCTTTGCATTTTCTTTCATACAACATGATGCTGAAAAGTGCTAGAAGATGTGGAATGTGTTTTGTATATCAAAAAGTTTTACAAAAATCTCTGTTTCTAAATATCCCTATGCTTGTTCCTTGGTACTTACAAATTAATTAAAACTGCAAATGGAAGTGCATAAGGTTTTTGATTGTTTGTTTGTTTAAGTAACATAAAGTAAATTGCATACTTTAAATTTTAATGTATGTAAATATGCAGATTATGCATACATATATATTACTGATTTTTTTTTCATTTTACAAACACATTCTCTAAAGAAAGAAGTTCCATTTTTTAGAGCTAGAAATATTCATCATTTCAGAACAATAGTATCTTCAACATTGTAACAATAAAGCTGCTTCTTGTTCTAAGGTTTGGACATTACACCATGTACAATAATAACCCAAACATTGAGGATTAAAATAATTTAGAATTAAAATAATTTACAAACAGTACCTCTTTTCCAAAATTTATTATTTCAGTCATTGGAGCATACCTCATTTCTCTTCCTATTTAAGTGCCATTCAACTTATTTATTCTTAATGAAAGATGTATCTGAACAAACTTGTAAAAGGTGAGAAATTCTGAACAGAAAGAAACTATCCACACACACAAAGTATGAAACTAAAGGAAAGACTTTCAAAAGTAGGCCTTCTCTTTTGAACCTATCAATAAAGTATACACTGTATACACATCTGGAATGTAGTAATATTTGATTTGCAGTCATCAGCTACTTGAAATTCTAAAGCTTGAATAGGAAATTATGCAGAGAAATGCAAGGTGTGAAACAGTCTTTTATCTATTATGTAAATTATGCATTATTTAGAGTAATGTACAGAAGTACCTTCTGATTAGACTTTATTGTTGTAAGTTTTCTAAAAATATGAAGACAATTTCTGCTCCCCACTTCTGGGCCAGAAAGACATATTTTCTGTGCTGTAAGATCAGTACAGCTAAATACAAAAAGAAACTCATGGACTAATGAGCGGAACCTCCATAGCTTTCAGTAAATTTACATGGAAAACGGCTCTTAGTATTGCTAATTCTAAACATGGCAGTAGAAGGCCATCATCCAAAAATTTTGCCTATAACTGTTGGCTTTTGTGTGCACCTTTGGTTAAGGATGCATTTGTACATGAAAATTTCGTGTAGTTGAATGTAACTACTACTGAGGATAGTACAAGAATATTAAAACAATTGAGTAAACTATAAAGTAGTTTCTCTTGAGAAGGAATAGTTTGATACAATTCTCATTATATTTATTCATATGTAACAGATACTTTGGATACAACTCTTATTTAAATCAGCAGCAGTTTCTTTACATTTTTGTTTTAGGAAAATTATTTAAATATCTAAAATTTTACTGGATTTGTCCCTCCTTATTCCTAAATTTTACTTTCCTGATCCCAGACTTTTTTTCCATGTAGTACTATATTTACAATTTAAACCAAAAAAGGCAGAAACTTCCACCCATCATCACAACACTTTCTGATTGAGTAGGCATACAAAAACTATCTATTAGCCTCTGTGTGTGTGTGTATATATATATATATATATATGTAAAAGATAAATAACATCGTCAGTGGAGCAACTGTCACATCACGAAGTTTGTGACATATAGGCCACAATGGAATACATGAAATCAATCATGTTTTTGCAGTTTTTCTTGTGTTCTGAAGAGGAAAAAAAAAAAAAAAAATTCATAAATAATAAGCAATGATATATCTGTAAATGTGCATGTGTAAGTGGTAATGATAACACTTTCTAGGAAGTGTTTTACCCTGGACAAACTTTCATTTTTGCTATCAGGGCCAGAGAGATTTAACAAATGACTAAATGAAGCAGAAGAGCTATTGTCACAATAACTACTTTTTAGAATATACTATATATCCTGTGCTTTAGGAATCTGAAAAGACTAAACGTAAGACTAATATACCTGTCAAGGGTAACATAAACTTGAAGCTAAATTTCTAGTAAAGAAGATTTGTCAACCACTTCTGAATCAGGTGAATCTGTTCTGTCACAGGAACAAGGAAATATATTGTGTACTGACAGCTTGACTCACCTGTGTTTGAGTCAAAAAATGCTGGACCTGTATGCTTGCATATTTCCTAATTGTAAATTGGCTACAAACACTATTTCTTGTTTCGGTCCCACCAGCCTTTTTTGTTGGTACAGATTTTGTCATTGCTTCTACTTCAGTGAAGGACGAACTTGAAGCTCAACTCATTTGGGCCCTTAGGACCAGTGTTGGTTCCCAGAATATCTCAATAACTCATTCCTGTCTAGTGGTTCAGTATGGTGCACCTTTTTCACTGCTTTACCCAGAAAAATAAATAATTTGAGGCATGATATAATACATGCCCACTTCTTGTACTTAAACCAGACTCCACTAAGACATTCTTATTCCAACTCTGGTGTGTAGATAACTGGTAGTTCAGATATCAGCAAAGGGTCTACAAATATATTGCAGGTAAAATAAATAAATAAATACACACACATATATTCCCACACACTTGGAAGATGTGTTGGTAGCTGCCAGAAAGCATAATGGGAAAGCAGCTCCCAACTTCTGTCGGTGCCTGCCTGCAGGCAGAGTTAGTTCCATTGCTGTGCGTGTTCACATAAATTCACATATGAGAGACTAGCTCATACAGACCTTAGATCCACAGGATTATTTGATGAAAAGAATATGAAGTCCTACCTCATACTCAAAGGTTTTCCAAGTATATTACACACAGTGTTTGCATATGCAATCTGAGAGTTTAACAGCATTTTTGCATGGACTTCAGTGATATTAGATTCTAGTTCTCATGCTATGCCACAGGTGCAGGACCTTACAGACTGTATACCAATATGCCCATATGGTCAAGAGCCTCGATACATATTCAGTGGTCAAGGAGGAGCTCTGGATATATTTTACAGGTAGGAGGTAACAATGGTTCCTCAGAGGCTTTCTCACAGGGGCTCCTGTACAGAATTGAGCTTTCTAAGCATCAGGGTGGTCCCAGAGAAGTTGATGCTGTTGATTTAATGAACAGTTGCTGATCGGTTTTCTCTGACTGAGGCAGATTACCCTGTTTTAGTACAGGTTTCCTACCATTGACAAGAGTCCTATGAGGAAGCCACATTTGAGCTAGTTTAAGCTGTATATAGCACAGCTGCAGTTTAAGTAGTCTTGCTGTCAACCTTAATTTCACAACCCAATCATGTTAGGCATGACTAACTTGATTTCAACCTCATTTCAGCATGATTTAAATGTGAATATAGGATGCAGAGTATGGCTCTGAAAAATACTCTCTATCCAGAAGAAAAGACATGACAATGTGAAGTTTTGTCTTTTTTTTTTTTTTTTTTTAATTGTAAGTATAATCTAAAGAGATTAATAGTTCTGTGACTCCAACAAGAAACAAATCAACTTTCAGGAAAAATTAGGGAAATAAGTCTTAGTAACCCACTGAAATCAGAAGCACAGCCTAAAGAAAAGAACAGTGATTCATGAGACAATCGTCATATGCTAAGGGGATTGGCAGAAAACCCATGCATTTAATTATCTTTTATAATTCAGCAAATCTCTGAAATAGCACTTCTTTTATTTTTAGATATAAAAATGCTGTGGTGAAAGTGTCTTTAAACATTTTCAAATTGTATGAAGACCTATTCAAACTGGTCACTTTCTCTGCTTCAGACACTTCACACATAAGCTCTAATGTGATAGTAAGACAGGTGTTTTCCAAAATGAACATTAATTTCGAAATGATGTATTGCACAATATATTCCTTTGTAGCTGATCATCCCATGTAAATGAAGCATATTACTTTTATGAAGCAGGCACGCAAATTATAATATGACAGTGATCTATCCTTCCTTGTGGTGCATGCAGGTTCATGTGTAAAATATGAAAAAAAAAACAGCTGGATGATAAAGACAAGCGGCCCTCAAGGCTAAAAATGTAAAGCATTTTACAAAATGTAGGTTAGAAATGTACTGATATGTTTATATAGTATATTCTTTATGGCAGGGAGTTTTCCTTATTACATCTGTAAAGCACCATTCTTCAGAAATACTAGGGCTGAGTCTGACCACAGTTACAATGGTTTAGGCTAGTATGAGACAGAGATAAAGCAAAGCAACACGCTCATATGAGCAAAAAGCGTCAGAATTACAAAACAGGTCCTTAGAGTTTCACAGACAAAGAGGACTTTACTGTGCCATGTAAGCATAATGCTGCCTATAAAGCAGTGTAGTGATGCAGGAGGCTTTAAGTATATTACTTATGGAACAAAATTTTTAGAAGCAAAATACCCAAACAGAAAACACCCAACTGGGGGAAGCTTAGTTGTTTTCTCTTATGTATACAGCAACAATTTCCACCAGTATCACACCCACTGGGAGCAGCTCACACCAAAATCTTCTACAATGTGGGAGGTGGTATCTTGGTAAAAATAAAGGTAAGAGTACACAACAAGGCTTTTGAGATTCCAGTTGAATAGGGTTTGAAAGGAAGACAAATATGTCCCAAAAAGAAAGAACATGCTTGCATTCAAATCAACAATTACCTGTGGCGTTTTCATTTTCCCTGATGAAAAACCTTAACAATAGTCTGCACATATGGCTTTTTTGACAACATGTAAAGATCTTGCACTAGGAAATGATGAAGAATACTTCATTTGTCTTTTGTGTTAAAGAAAAAATTAAATATGAATAATTTCAAAGCTTTTGTTTTCCATTACAACTGTTTTGTATCTTCTAAAGGTCTATGCTACTCTACACATTATTAGCAATCTTAATGAAGCAAAAAGGTATTGGAATACTTTACATTTTCCATTATTGTGGTTATCACAACTATTACAGCATAGCTGATATGATCATTTTAATAAGCACCCACATTGTTCTTCTCAAAAGTTCATCACCAGTTACTGAACTGAAAGGATTTTTTCCCAACATTTCGTTTTATCAATACTCAGTGTAGCAAGCTAGTATCGTATTTAAATGTGGAGCAATTTTGCTGTAATCTCAGTGGTATCTGTCTGTCAGCAAAAGGGTGGCGTAATGGATTGTAATAATTTTGTACAGGGTAAGGACAGGTCTAGCAGAAAATATTTAATTCTAGGTGATAGCTCCTGCAGAGTCAGTAAAGGGCACATGCTAATAAGGAAACTGCAGAAAGACACTGGTGATGACATGCTCCCTGAAAACAGCAAGCTCAGCAGATACAGTATAGCTAATAGAACCATTACTGCCTCATGTCAAGCTATGAAAAATACCAAAGGACAGAGTCATCACAGTGAAGGGAAAAACAAAGCTCTTGTATATTATGGTTGGAAAAGCTTTACAGGCAGAACAATGTTAGGATAACAGTGTTATCAAATGCATGAATAAAAACATGCCAAAAAGCTTGCTCAGTAGAAAGAGCAATTTCCCCTTTTTAATTCTCGCTATATTCCACATGTTGTAGCCCTACCATTCATTGTATTAATTTTCAGTTTGAAACTCATTTCCCACTAAGGCAGCTGTTGTCTTCTGCTGACAGCAGCAGGTTTGCTTTTGCTTTTCTTTTTTTAACTTCAGTTTATGATAGAGTCCACAAGTAAAGCATAAAGCACTGCAAATGAAGATGACTACAAGGCAGGAAAAGCATCCAGATGCTTTTACAGAGAATTAATTTTCCAGACTCTGATTAAAGGCTCTGTTACCACTGGCAAAGTGTTGGTCAGCTTCTCTTCTTCTAAAACTGGGAGTCTGTCCAGAAACACTGAGACTATGAAATCGCCAGAAACACTGAGAATAAAGAATCTTCACAGCATGCTTCTGTTACGGCAAGAAGCACTCTAGCTGGTCATATTATACACAGATAAAAATCTGTGTCCATCTCACATAGCATGTCCATTTTAAAACCCTGCTCACCAAATTTTGCCACTAAATTCCAGTTAGAAGGAAAAGACCGAATATATCCAATGAGGCAGGCATAGGTATTTAGACATGCAACATCATCTAAAGAACCTACTGGAAAATAAAACCCTAATGGACATTTTCCTAACATTGTTTTTCGAAGCAAAGTGCTACTCTTAATTTTCCATAACATAAACTATCTTCTAATGTATCAGACAGAATATTATGCTTGCATATTTGTTGGTTTCAAGGGAAAAAATTATTCATTGCTTGTGGTCCCTCTCTCTCTCACTTATGTTCTTGAATATAATGAGCTGGACTCTGACCTGAGTCACCACTTAAGGAAAAAGCAACTTAAAAAATGCCAGACACAAAGGTAAATAACGAACATCACACTCTTTGAAACTGCAATGCTGCTAATAGGATCTGTGTTTTACTACCAAAGGGTTTAATTAGCCAGGATTGTTAGTCAAACAAATATCTAATGAACAACCTACTAAATCTATGGAGTCTTTCTATTGGCTTTCATTGATGCTGACTTTCAGATCAACAGTGTTTTAATTTTATGAGTTAGATCCATAACACCAAGTCTTGGAAATCAAGATATACAGTGTGTTTCTGGAATTTTAATTTTGTATTCTTAAAAATTACCAAAAAGTTGACAGCTTTTTCACTAGATAAAATAATATTTCAAATTAAATTTTTGTGTACTTTGCCATTATACTGTTGTCTTTATTCACAACTTAAACCAAGCTGAACATCAGAGGACAGAAACCTCAGAAACCTCATAAATAGTCCACTGGAATTTACACTTTATGATCCCTGTTCTTCCTTCTCTTTTTACACCACTCAGCAAGTATTTCTGTGGGATATCCCTGGACACTGTAACTTTGTGCACTTTCTGTCCCTCTTCAACCTGGCAGAACAGAACAACTACAAGAAAGAAGTCAATGACAAATTATTCTCTATATGTTAAAGTGTGCTGTTCGTCATGACGATTAATTGTCCTAGGAAACAATAATTACATCCAAATCCCATTTATAAGGAAGAGGAGGGCAAGTGCATTTTCAAAGAGCTTGGTCACTCATAGCCATGGGCATTCTTTACCTTACATTTCTGTCCTAAGTAAGCCTCAAGTAATTAGTTTCACCCTGGCTCAGATTACCAAATCACTGAAATCAAAGGCTTTTTGATTGCAGTAAGAAGCAACATATAATTCCCTTACTTAGTGATTTACACTGCTATAAATGTCTTTTAGAACCTGGGAGCAACCCTGCAAACCATGGTCACATGAGAAATCTTTTTTGACATGAATAGACCCATTAAGTCAATAGGGCTACTCATGTGAACAGAGACTGATGTCAAAAACACTGATGCTGAGAATGCACTCTTTTGTATGTTCTTTCATTTGTATGGATAAGCAAGGGAGTGCACATGAGGAGTACTATGTGGAATACTGTGCTCTTGTTTCAGTATGCTAAACATATTTTGCATTACTTCCCATAAAAACCTCTATGGTATGCCATATTCTCACTCACTCTTTATCTTTAAATTTGTCAAGTAATATTACAAGAGCAGATGTTTTTGAGTCCAGAAACGACTGTAATACCACAGTAATTAAAAGACACTGTATATGTATCCTTTCTTCCTTTGAAGTTTCTTATAAAACAATAAAGCTTTATTAAACTCTTGTTAATCCATATTGCTGTTTCATTAATTCTCAGATGTCTACAGGGACTGATCTATTCATGTTTTGTTGAGTGAAGTTCTGATGCAGCAGTGCTCAAAGAAGGTGCTTTAAATAGTTTGGGATTTTTTTTCTAGTTTGTGTCAGCTAAAGGGAAAATACAGACGCCAGAGAACATTAGGATATTGCACTCTCCATCATTACTACATCAAATATTCTCCTAACTGGATATATTTCTATTATAACTCTGTCATATATACAGGTTAAACATTGTTGCTGCCATCTGCCAAATTGTGTAGCATTAAGACAGCATGCCTGTGGTACTGCAGCTTGCAGCTGCAGGAAGAAAGTAGAAGTCACCATCTGCTTCTTTTTGTCCTTCTCTGCATGTAGATTACATAGCAAGACTACAGACAAGATCTTGTCTGCTCTAGAAAATATTGTCAGACTATAAAAATGGCTCTGACAATTTATTGCCACTTCTGAAATACCAGCAGTTGTGTACAGGGAATGAGTTTCACCACTCTGCAAAAAGTCAAAGTCCTTCAGTGAGATTGAACTGGCACTTGAGTATGATACTGACTTTCTGTACACATATACGCTTTATCTAAAGTCATGCAAATGTGTAAAGATCTCCATGCACTGTTCTACTAATATCCTTGTGCTGCTATGCTGTCCAGACCAGAGGATAATTCAGGATATGGACTGTAAAGCTAACTAGGTTGCTTAGGAGCAATGAGAGTACTTTAAAAGAGATTTCCTTACGTATATTAATGCATGCATCTTCACAACAGAAATTCTGCCTTCCTTGTTTCTTAAAAAATTTGGTAAAAAAAAAAAAAGAAAAAAGTGGGTTTTAGTTAAAATAAGAGCTATCATATTATTAGTCTCTAAATGAATTGAATCAGGGTGAAGTAATTTATCAGCATTTCAAGCTAGTCTCTGAGAAACTAGGCTCCACTTTGGTTCAGCCTTTAAATCTAGCTAGAGTGAGGTGAAAAAGTATATAAGATTATCAGAACCCTGAAAGGTGTCTAGTGTGCTGGAGGGAGCAGAACTGCACTTTTTCTGAGGATGGAGAATTTGCTTGGCTGTTTCTGAGGTGAACCTTCATGGAGTGAGCTCTTCTGGAAGAGAGGTTCTGTGACACAGTTATGGATGAAGATTCTCTTTCCTTACTAAAGACTCTGGTTTTGTTTACACACAAAGCTTGATCCCTTTAATAACACCTATATACATAAAGCCATGCTTAGCTAAAATGTAGGTATACTAATATTAGAAACCAGACCAATATAGGAAAGGGACAGTATCTTCCGATGTGTGTCATTGCAAGCTGATATAACTGCATGCATTTTAATGTTATACAAGTCCATTGGGAAAAATATGCTTCTATATAAAATAATTTAACTTATATAAAATCTGTATAAAAATCAGACAATAACCAACCTTCACGAAAATTTGAAGCATGGATAAAGTGTCCACAGCCTTATCTTCATTTTCCAACTTTGCAGCCATAGAGAAGGCTGAGCGCAATAAAGCCTGTTGTTAAGACTTTACGGTTGTCATACCGTATTGTGTTATTATAACATTAAATGGTTACTACCATGAGACAGATGAGAGAGAACTGGAAATAGTCCCTCAAGACAGTTAAAATGTACAAACTTCACTTTTAATTTCATGGGAAGAGAATCTCTCCCGCTTTCCTGCAAAACAGTGCTTCAATCACAGTTACTAAAGTCACAAACTGCTGCTCACTTCAGTATGTATATGAAAGAACAAGTGCACTTCAGAGTAAGGGCCACAAGAACAAATGTCATGAGGAAAATATTCTCTCTCATCATTATGAAGTAGCTTTGAAAGTAGATAGGTCTTAACTGAATTAGTTGAAAATATTTGCCATCCCTGTCTCATCGTATAATAAAAATAACAATAAACTCTCTAATCTATGAGTATTTATCTTTCTAGTTCTTGGAACTGCTAGCAGAAAAAAATATTGAGTAGTTTAGATAAACACATTTGGATTATATTCCTGCTGTTCTGCCCTCACTGTTTTCATGATGGTTCATTCAAATTTAGCTTATTCAAAATGGCTTAAAACCCCTGATCGCCTGTATTAATACAAGCATAATATCCTTCAAAATAAAAATCGTATAACTGTGCATTCATGCAAAAATCTTCATGTTATCATCATGTTTTGTAGAGTGGTATGGAAAAGAGGGAATGATAGGCATAACTGAATAACCATCAAAGATGGAGTGGAGGTATGAGAGAAAGTGTGGGTCTGCAGTATATGAAAGCAAAATGAAGATGTGACATTTAAGGCATAAGAAGGCATAAGAACTCAATCTTCAGCCAAGTGACCTTGGAAATTAATAAAAGTACAAGGCAGATGCAGGCATGCTTAGATTCTCACTTCTGTGCAAATATGTCTTTGTATGTCCTTGTCACCATGCTCCCTATGAATACTTCATTTTTACTTTAACAGTGATGAATGAAGGAGGAGGTAACTAACATTACAGGATTGCTGTCTAGCATGTAAACTTCTTTAGAACTGGGTAGTGAAACTGACCAGTGTGGAGAACTCCACCACATTGCTCCACAGCTCTAAGGAGAGTGTATCAGGCAGCCTTCTAGCTGCATAACCCACTGCAGGTGCTGGTATCTCACAGGGAATGTGTACATGAAGAATCATCTAGTGACCAAAGTTAACCAGGAAAACTCTCTGATGTACTGAAGGACAGTGACAAGTGAAGTTGAAAAGAAAATTATCAGGGTTCATGTAAAGAATTTCACAAAAAAATGTAAGAAGTATTTCATAAAGTGCAATTCTGAATTTGGTCATCATGTAACTCATCAGGGGAAATTTTCTTTATTATTTTCTACTTTATTAGTAGAATCATTAGCTTACGATCCTCATTTCACAGTATCAAATGCCTTCATTACCCACAAGACACCTGTTTCTAATGTGCTTAGAGTAATAGGCCCTGGTCTATGACTAAATACTTCTGAATCAAGAAAACAAGTCAAAGTGAGCTCATTGAACTTTACACTGTGCAAGAATTAACCTTGATAGGGAAGTAACAGGGATTTAAACACAGGTCTTTAAAATGTGTTCTAAATGTGTATATGAGTATGTAAACTGATAAACCCTTCCTACCATAATTATTCTATGATTCTATGATTCTAAACTGTCCTGTTATAATTTATATACTCTATATGTCTGTAGAAAATAAATTAATATGCCCTTAAAATAGCATCCTTTATAAAACTCTATCCATTTGTGTACAGGTGTTCTTCATTCAGCTGTAAACTAAAGATCCTTATTGTTTCAGCTATTCTGGCCATGTCTTCTACTGTGCAGATAGATAGAATACTAAAATGTAAATGTGATTTATTAATATTGAAAAAGACTAAGAATTTTATTATTTAAATCTTATATTAAATTCTGTCATAATTTTTTTTGCACAAATGAGTGGAGTATCATGTTTGCTTGCCTATTTTCTTAGAAGAATCCTGTCAGCTAGAAAACTGTATATTGACTGATGAATGTCATCTCACCCACATAAGAAGATGAAAATTAAACCTGTGTAACTATTTATTTAAAATAACTTTCTCACCCCCAAAACACTCTGTCTTCACAAATAAACATTGCATACAAAGAAGAATTTAAAAATGTAGAATACAAGATAAGAAGAATTTTAAAAATAATGGGGAATAAAAGCTAAAGTAACTAAAAATAGCTGTTGAGTATGTTCTTAATTTTTATTAATTCTTATTGATTCTTACCTCTAGTTATTATATAGTTGTGTAGTTCTACAAATATGTTCTGAGATTATTTTCATTCATTCAGACTATATGTACAATTTTTTAGTTTCGTTTTTCAGACTAAAAGCAATTTATTTTGAGTTTTTTAAATCATCTCTGGAAAGAAACTAAGAACAAAATTCCTAAGAAAATAGGAATCCATCATTACAAGAGTTTTGCAAGTTTACTGAAATTTTTGTATTATATATTTTACAGGGACTCTTCATAAACGATATACATTCAAATAAGGAAAAATGCTATATTATTAGTATACAGACCTGTTTTTAAAAAACTTTTACATGTTGAAAATATCTATGCCTCACCTTCACAGTCATACAAAAAAATAAAAGACAATTCTAGTATGATAAACGTCATTAACTGCAAGGTACATATTTCAAATAAAAGCCCAATAATGAAAAAGAAAAAATCTTAGCTTAGCAAAGAATAGTGTAGGAAAAGAATAAAAAGGAGTAACATTATTATTACCAGAGAAGAAGGGAGACTAGATGAAACTTCAATGGCATTTCAAACATAAAAATGTGTAGTGAAGGATAAAATGAATTAAAAGACATTAAACGAACAGGAAGCAGGAACTGGTAGGGTAAGAAGATTTTTTTTCTCGGGTTACAGAGGCAGGGAAAGCTGCAAAAAGATTAATGTAGACTCTACAAAGCATGTTCTCAGTGTATGTAAAAATAATTGATTTTATCTTTATTAAATCCTGTGTGATATTTCAGTGACTCATGATTTTCTTGAAAACAAGATGTGCCTTAGTACCTCATTAAACATCACAGTTCATACCTTTTTATAAAATCTGGATATCTATTACTACAGGACTAAACATCTCAAACCAGTACTGAAATGTACACAGTCACTGTACTAGGTCAGTCTGTAGGTTATATTCTTCATTTCAGACAGATAGGGCAAGATTTTTAATCTGTCATTTGATGAAAAAAATCAATTGCTTTTTAGACTAAGCAGTATTTTAAATGAGCTCACATTTTAACATCATCTTCGGGGGGAAAAAAAAAAAAAGTAATTTTTCAAATGTTTGCTTAATGCTTAAAATACAAAATTATTTACAATGCAGAAACACATCGATATAAAGCAGGGTTTCTTGTTTTCACAACACTGCAAATAGTTTTCACTATTTTGCTTGCTTTTGTGAACCTTGCATTATTTATTTATCATTTATTAACCTTCATTAAGATATTTTTAATTTTTCAGTAAAAGGTGTGATTAAATTTAGTATGGGAATGTTTACTAAAGTTGAGAAATCAGATAAGTCATCTCCTTGCAAATCCATGAAGAGTTTATAAAAACAAGAACAAGGACCTAGCATTATCTATATATTAACTCTCAGCAAGTGAACAACCACATGGAAGCCAATGGAGCTACACATAGATTTAAACATGTGATGCAATACCTAGAAAGATAAGGGTCTAAGAAAGTAGAAAATCAGCTTTAATACCATTCTCCTTAAGAAGGAGGAAAATGGGTCTCATACTGCTGAAGTCAAGTCAATGCAAAATGTGTGAAGGGCTTTCTAACAGGCCAAACAGACCAAACAGGATGTGTCTACTGACACATTCATTTTATTGCTCTGATTGACAGGGGGAGAAAAAGGCTTATTTTCTTTTTTTAAAACATAATTAATTCAGCTTTTTTTGCAGGTTATCCCAGCTCCCAATTAAGTAGCATAACTAGTTCTTTCAGCTTTCAAGAAGATAAGAAAAAAATTGAATTTTTCTTGCCATCAGTTGTTAGTGAGAAGAGCAGTGATTGTCTCAGATGGATAAGTAGAGTGTAGTGGAAATAATAACACAGTAGAAGAAACATAAATTGCAGTTCTGTTTTCCTGGACACAACTCATTTTACAGGCCTATTCCTCTCTGTATGGACCTAAATGGCTGCCTAAACTCAGTGAAGATCACATTATCTAAAGCCTGTACGCTCTCTCTTTGTGGACCCTTAAGGAAAGATTCTGCATTTCATCTTGAAATTCATTTCATCTCTTCATGCCAGCAGAAGTATTAATGAGCAATTGGATGCATATACATCGTCAGCCATATAATACTTAAAAAACTTAAAGATATATAAAAGCCTTATAATACATATAATATAAAAGCCTTGCAATAGTTTAAAGCATTATATAAAACTTCACCAAAAACTTATTATCAAAGAGCATATTAATGCTGCATTCAATAATACTAAATAAAAAGTGATTAAATACTTTAAAACATTGTATAACAATTAAGAGCATCATAAGAGCAGTTTGTCATATGAAACAAATACCACTTTGCACAGTCTCTTTATATTTGGAAAATCCCATGACGCACTGAAAAATGGTGACTTTGATACTGATGGTGTAGAGGATGCAAGCTACACCTGACAATAAGATCTACATGCTCAACAAATGCTCAGACAGTAACAGACTTTGGAATGCAATTGGGAAACAAAATCAGACTGTCAGAATTAATTACAAACTTTTTTAACTTTCAAAATAACAGTATGGTTTCCATAGCTTCTGAAAAAGCAGAATAAGCCAACTGCATTTACATAACCTGTCAGAGAAAGGATTACCTTTGTTCTAAGGGAGTCAGACATCCAAAGTACTGCACAGTGTCATTATTCAGCAGCAGAACAAATCTTGATTTGAGGCAAGAACTGTCAACCTTCCTAACAACAGGGAATAATGTCACCAGTTGAAAAATGCACAACGGGGTGATCTCTGCAGTATGCAGTATGTTGTTTCATAGTGCAGATTGCATGAAAAACTTCAAATGTCTTACACCAGGGATACCCTGATCTCCGTTCTATGTAAAATGAGATCTGTGTAGTATATCGCTTGAACTGAAGTAGGTATGTGCAAGGAGAAAGTTTCTGCAATACAGTGAAGCAACACTCTAATTTTACAGAAAACAGGTGCTACAGAGAACCTGACAAGTTTGCTGCAAATGCCTGTCAAGAAACTACCAAAAAGGTATTAGTGATTCTTTCACAGTTCTACAATCTGAATACAACTGAACTTAAAAGTTGGATCCATCTTAAATGCTCCTGTTTTTCTTTCCACAAAATCTTTCTGTAGATAAAGTTATTACTTTACTCTAAATCCATATGTGAGATCTTATTTTTGCTTTTGGCCCTTTAGAAATGTCAAACACAAGTAAAAGGCCCAGTGAAGATCTTCCTCATACCTAGGGGATACACACTCAGTTTGTGTTTCAACTCAGTCACTCTAATTCTGTTTGAAATAGTCCTCTCAAACCCCTTCCCACTGACTCACTTTCATAAAAGTGCTGTGAGCACATGCACTATAATTTGGTAATCCCATATTCTTAGGCTGCATCAGCAGCCATGGCTGAAGTGCTCCAGTGATTTATTTAGTGCCCTAAAGTGCTCTCAGACTCTATGCCTTTATCTCTTCTCCTGTTGCAATATTGGCTTCTGAAAGGTAATTTTGAAAAAACATGAATGAAGGTAAAAGTGCATGCAGCAGTGCTGCCACAGAGGAGGCACTCCTGCCAAAAGATGGTAACTTGCTGTATCAATTAAACCCCCTCTAAATCCATGCAGAACAGAACTATAGATAGCATTGTAAGGACTTGATATACACTTTAACAAGACCAGCTATCCTAGCTACAGAGATGGAGTCCGACCAATGGCGTTCCAATCTGTACCGCATGCATTTCCTGCACCATTAAAAATATATGTAATAGAATAGCAAAGCAGACAGAAGTAACATACTCCCATAACAGCATTACAGAAAGCAAATAAAGGCCAACAAAATAAAATGAAAAAAAAAATTTAAAAACCTAGAAAAAATAGGCTTTTTATAATTAAGTTTGGAAAGGCAATTAAGGCTTGATCAGAAAAAGAAATGCAAGAATGTTGTTTCATAGAACTCTGCAGAAGAACATATTTTCACGCCAGCAGGCACGACTCTGTAGGAAGGATGGGGCAGGTGTTAGAGGAACTGGATGAGAAGCAAAGCAAATGAAGATAGATGAATGTTTGAAAAGCTTTTAAAATGTTTGGAATTTGAATGGCAGTCAGTGAAAAAGTACAAGCATCCGGCTGCCCTTGCCATACTGGTAATTAATGAATTTTAGTGGTAATTACTGGTGCTTGTGAAAAGCAGAAAGCAGTATTTAATAAAGGCTGGACTCAGAAATCAATTTCTTAAGACAGTATGGTCCAGGCAAGAGGCAAAGAGGTCTCAGTCCTAAGGGTGTACATGAGAAATGGAACAACAGCTCTGGTGAAAATTTGGCTACAATGACAGAAAAAAATGTGTGAAGAATAAATAAGCTCAGGGTCAGTGTGAACACTGATATTCTGATATCATACCAGCACAAATGTTGAATCAGAAAGGATGAGGGGCTATTAGACCTTCTTGCCCAACAGAAACAACTTTTCTTTGTTATGTTTATTTGAAGGAGACTGAGACAATGCAAAAATCTAAAGCAGGTTACTAGAGAAGAATGTATATATTAAATTGCATCAAATATTGATCTGTGAGAGACTTAATGATAAAAAGGAAAAAAAAGACAACATATATTACTGTGGGAGCAGAAGGCTTTAAGTCTAACATCAATAAATATACAGGTGTCCAGTTCAGAAACACACAGAATGTACTTTTTATTTTTAAGATATCTGTCAATTTTGAAAACTAGAAAATCAGCTTCCACAGTTATTTATGTCATGATGAAGAGGAAAGAGATTAACTGCATCTTCTATGTCTAATTGCCTGATGAATTTACCCAGGTGTGAGATGAATAGTTTTTTATTTTAATGTGTTGTTTTCAAGGGGGCAGAACTAGTCTAAATAGTAATTGTTATGTTCTTATTAGTTAGATGTTTTGAACAAGAATAGCGACTGATGAGTACCAGACAAAAGGCCTCCCTTCAGTAATATAAATTTCATTTAGACTGTATTCATGAAAGTTCCAAACTTACAAGACAAAAATGTCACTTTGAATGTTAATTTTAAGTATTTAAGGTGCAAAATAAAAATTCAGTATTATAGTTCCATTGTTTTCCATTAGTAAAAAAACTCAGCATTTCTTTTGCAGTCCAGGTGATAGTGCTTTTAATGAATTCTACCAATAGTATTCCACAGTGGATCTGGTAAATCCAGACAGGCATCTTTAGAAAACCTTGCAAAGCCTTTCTTCTTGCTATTCCAGGTGAATGGTGCTTCAGTTTTAGCAGGGATTTCAGTAAAACTATTAATTTTATGTGGAAAATGATCCAATACATGGTAGTATTGAAGGGCAGCAATAAAAAACTTCCAAGTAGGTAGAAAGACTGATAGGGAACCAGGTAACAGAGAAACATGTATTTATCTGTGAAGTTAATTGTAAAAGTTCAAATCAGTATCACATCTCCAACTACATAAAATAAAATGATGGTTAATATACAGCAAAACAATGAAAATTATACTGTGCTGCTTACAGCGTTCTCTGGTTAAAGCAGTACAGAACTACATCTTTGACAGTGAAACAACAGACATAATATACCTCAGACTTTTCTAAGCATAATGGAGATGCATTGCAGCAGGCTAAGACATCACAAGGACTCCACATCCTCTATTTTGTTTTGGTTTTGGCCAAATGAGCCAAATGCATCAGTTAAGTGGAGACTTGTATAATTCTTGTGTGGAAAGAAGTGTTGGGCATCCCAGGAGCACTAGGAAGACACACAGAAAACTTCTCACAGACTAGTCTACTTCCCTTCAACCCATTCAGGTATTACTATACTGCCATCCTATTTTAACTAGTAGTAGAAAGTTGATCACCAGAGAGAAAGGGTTTGGAGCTCTGAACAAATCTAATTTATGTATAAAACTATTTCAAATTTTCTCAGTGAAAATAACAGATGATATTGGCCAAATAGCTTTCTTCAACAATTTTCCGTTCGATTAGACTAGTTAATCCAAGAAAAGAATTCAGGGGTCCTAACTGGAAAGCACTAACAGAATTTTAAGATTTTACGTGCTAATACAAGGAAAGATGAAACTTTCAGTGAGATACTCTCAACTTTTATTTCTGATAAGCCCACTGAAGTTCAGTAAAGCTAGAATCTTAACTCCCTGCTGTATATGACTCTCAAAGCTTTGCACTCGAGTATCTAGGTGAAAGTCTTTGCATTACCCTACCAATAAAATTGACAGCTAAAATAGGAGCTTTTTACAGCTTTATGTCATTGAGACCATGTGCAAACACAGGCTTCCTATCACACATATCTTTTTATCTGCTGATTAATGAGGATATCAGATGATTGGGTAGACTGTGATGCAGCGATGCTTTCCTTTGGGGATGGAAAACTGCAGAAATTGTGCACATAAATTCCTCCTCTGGTGGTTCAAAATTAAATTACACAAGCTGCAAATAGTCCCCACAGCCTGTCAGAGATTTAGAAAATTGTCTCCTCCACAGTTCTACTCTTTCACACTTGACCATTAAGCTATTTCCCACCCTCTGCACACCCACGAGGGATATTCTACTCTATGCCTTTAAAATACTGAATGAGATTAACACAACCAGAAGACACATACATGCTATTCACTCTGTAGTAGTAATGTTTTTCTAGCTCTGACCTGAGGAAAGTGTAAGGACAGGAGATACGAACATTCTGGTCCCAAACACCTATTGCTGTTAGACTCAGTTCTCACAAGAATTCCTCTCTTGTTCTCACAAGAATTCCTCTCCTTCCCTCACCCCTTTCTCTCTTGCTTCTCTGCTCGTTTACCTTTTCTCATAGTCAAATAAGTCCTAGGGCTCTATCTGGGACTGGCAGAGCCCAGCTTCAGATGGCTATTTCTGTCTGCTGGCCACCCCACCACTTGGACAGCTGTACAGATCTGGTCCTCTGTAGCCAAAGTTTACAACGTGGAATTTTAAAACCAACTATCCCTTAAAGAGTTCCTCAGAGTTCCCCTGAAGCACTAGAATGGCAAATAGGAAATTCACTTTTAAAAAGGCTAATCTGGTATAACTGTGAAAAATACACACTCAAAGCTCATATCACGCTTAGGTGAGAAATAAATGTCAAACCTAGGATGGGTCAATCGCACAGTTAGTGAGCTTCATCTCATGTGGCTGATGTCACATTACTCTCCACACAGGGATTTGGTAGATGAGGGAAGAAAAATCCAGGTACATACACCAAATATGAACATAAATTGCTCAAGTTCTCTTCCTATGGAATTCAGAAGCCATACTATGCTGACTAGTCCACAACAGCTGTGCATACTTCTCTCTCCAAAAATGGGTTAACTCTGCAAAGATCAGCATTAACTCCCACACACATTTGTGCTGGAAATCTATCAGGTTGCTAGGGTAGCATGCTGTGCATAAAGGCTGCTCCCTGGCTGTGTACCCTCCCTGCAGGCACATGAAGCCTTAATTACGAGGTATATATACAGAAGAGTTTCTATGGGCTACGGAGAAACAACAACAAATACACTACTTCCTTTCGTCCCTGAGTTACAAACCCTTCGAAACATTTTTCTGCTCCTTTGCTTATGCATGGAGGCTGTTTCAAACTTCACTTTTATCATTCTGACCAAAAATGATACCTAATTTCTTGCTTTTAGTCTTTAATTTCATTTTAAAATTCAAAGCAAACAAATCCTGAATAGCAAGCAATAAACTTAAAACTGAAAGGGGATGATACTGTGCCGTGACAGCGGGACTGTACTTGCCCTATTTGATTACCAATTTAGATGTTTATGAGACATTTTTTCCTTTTGCAAAGTCATTTAAAAACTATGTAAGAAATCAGAAAACACCTCTTCATTTTTGATTACATATTGTGTTATAAAACTTTATTTACATATTTATTTATGTATTTACTTATCAATACTACTTTTTTCTTTTTTCCTTTTTGTCTTTGTTGCCTGATGGGGAGTAGAGGGTAGTTTCTCTTTTCCCTTCAAATTCCATTTCACTTTGTTCCTGCTGTACCTATTTTAAGATTTCTTTGCCTCCTACTTCCCAAAATTCTCGTAATTTCTTCAAGTCCAGCATTAAGCTTTTAAGTGTGAACATAAGGATGACTTAAATGCCCTTACAGGCTAACTAGTACATCTGCAGTTAAAAGCAAAGAAAGAGTGGCTGAGGAACTGCCTACTGCTGGCTGCCAAGGGCTTCTATGCTATTTTCATATCTTTCCCTTCTGCTCCAGAAGGAAAATGATGAGACTGAGATTCTTCTGTATCACTACACTAGCACATAAATCTAATTACTACACACTTCAAGAGTCTATATATGCCAACATGGACAGTATTCTGCAATTCTTAAATATTCAACTATTCAACTGAGCAGTTTTCTAAAATACAAGAGCTGAGAAACAGAATAGAATGGTCCTGGCACTGAAAAAAAGTCATAGGTGAATTTCTTGAGCAGTAGAGAGACACAGAAGAATTACCCTTTGATATACAGTATAAATCCTTTCCAAATCCACATAGGTTAAAAATGCTAGTTGTCATATTAGTTTTATAGCTTAGAATCTTTTTCTTTATGCTTAAAATGCCCTCAACATATATCCTCAGAAGCATAGCTAAACTGGAATAAGAAGGTTGGGAAGATTTATAATGTTGCCAGAGATGTCATATAGGCTATGAACAGAGAATGTTACACCATTAGAACTTTAAAATTATTCTACTTCCCATTTGTTTTAAAATACTTCTCCTTTTTTAAAAAAAAACAAACCCAAAACACTAAACTACAAATATCAGTGCTTTTGAAACTGAAAAGATAAATTATTCATAACAATTAGAACAGCTGTTTTGTCTCTGTCTTGTAGGTGGAAGTCACAGACAAACATAACAAACATTGATAGAATTAAGTGTGAAACATTTGCAGAATTTCTGTCCATGAGTTTTCCCTTTCTTGCACCTAGTTATGTAAACTGAGCCCTCCCTAGTTCCTTTCTGCTGTTTTCCTACACTCGTATCTAGTTTCATGCTGAAAGAGCTTCAACTCTATGCTTCATATATCACATCATTGTATGTAACAGGGGAAGAATATTTTTAGGTCTGCCAGGCTGGAATTCATCCCCCAGAAGACATGAAAGACAATAAGACTGAAGCAAAACTTTAATTCACATTCCACTTCTATGTTTACTTGCTTGATAAACACGGAAACTATAATATTAATAATAGTATTTTTGAAGCATGTATATTGGCCACTGCATGTCTCTTATTTTAGCCAAATGCCTACCTGATAACAATTATGATGTTGTAAGTATTTGGTTAAATCTTGCAGTTCTTTCACAAAGAGTTTCAGCAGGTAATCTGCATCCAAAAAAAAAAAATCCATAAACGAGCAATTTTGGGATACAACCCAAAATAGATAGTGCTTCTCTGAACACCTAAATGTGTGCTGGCCATTTCAGGAAAACAAAAACCAAAAAGGTAACCTTTCTGCTGATGGGGGAATTCCTCAGAGAAGGGGATTACTTCTCATATTTAGAGGATCACAGAATCACAGAATCACAGAATGTTAGGGATTGGAAGGGACCTTAAAAGATCATCTAGTCCAATCCCCCTGCCAGAGCAGGATGAAGCCCCTATATGGATCAGGGACCAGCGGCAGTTCAGGATTGAAAATATGAACAGACTAAAGATTGCCTGCCTTGTCAATGATGAGAAGGTAATAGTATTTCTAGCCTCAGCTAAGTGAGGACACTAAATACTTGGAAAGAGATCTTTAGGCAGGTCGTAAAACTATACAGGAGCTTTTGTCTCCCCAAGCATCAACCCAAACAAACAACCTGCTTTATTCTAAACAACTTTCTTTATTCTATGTCAGAATAAATAAATTATAACAAAATGTAACCATCTCCTAATCATTCTATTTAAGTTTTCTTATTTCTTAACAGCACTGTAAGGGTACAACGAAACTGCCCTCCTGCAACGTACAGCATCAACAGTGATCAACAGAATCACAGAATCACAGAATCACAGAATGTTAGGGATTGGAAGGGACCTTAAAAGATCATCTAGTCCAACCCCCCTGCCAGAGCAGGAATACCTAGGTCAGGTAACAGCAGCCAAGGAATTCCACCTTATTATTTTGTACTGGATTTAAGTTTGAGAATTTACGTAGACACAAAAATGTCCCCTTTTAGAGAACCACGTGATGGGGTTTTTTTCATTATTTGTATTTTTCTCCACCTATCTTCCTTTGGCATTAGAGTGAGCAGCCCCATTTCAAGATATCAGCTGCTTCATCCATCTTCTTTGTATTCCTCTATTAGAGTCTTCTCTACATATACAAAATCAAAAATCTAAAATAGAAAAATCCAAAACTGTCTCCAATAGGGGAGCTTAATGAATGAAGAAAAAACTCTAGGAGAACAAATGTAGAGAGAAACTAACTGTCGCTTTTTACATTTTCTTTAACATAAAACCAAACAGAAGCTAGTTTGCCCTGGGCATTTTTTCTTTAGACATTGTGTAGAATACATATTCTTGTCCATTTATATTCATCAGACCTGAATCTGGAAACTCCTATCATACTGACAAAGAACCAGAGACAGAATCTAACTCCTGTGTTGCTCCAGTGTATGATAATGTGATCTCCATGACTGGAAATTTTCTTGATGTCCTTGTATGGGGTGAAGATGGCATCAATCAGTCTGAGTGAGATTAGCAATGCTCATTCAGTTTCCTTTCTGGACATGAGACAGAATGGACTAAAAAGCTAGAAAGTATCACAGCCCTCAAAGAACAGATGTGTCTTTGGAAATAATTCCTGGCTTTATAGTAGGAGTTAACCAAATATTTTCCACTGCTTCTAAAATTTGGATATAAAACTGTTAAAAACCTTTATCCATTATTCACCATAGAATAAAGCAGTGACAGAAGCAGAGCACAACATTAGAATGAAATGCATTGCCTGTTTGCATGTTCCGTTCATATTTATATACCAATTAATTCTGTTCTGACAGATATCTGCTGGGGCTACAAAAGAGGCCTTTTTGGGGACTTTATGCAAGCTATTTTGCTGAAACATGATTGGCTCACCATTCCATAAATTTTCTAAGTTGAAGCAAAACAAACTGGGTGTTCTTTATGTTTTCTGCACCCTCTGTTCAGCAAGAAAGCAGGAACTTCCTGAAAATTTTGAGCATGGATCACTGCTAGACTTCAAAGCATTTTTTTGGACCACCCAACATTCACATTATCAGGGTCTTATTAGAAAATATTACAAAGATAACACAGTTCTGAAAAGCAAGTTGGAATATTATACTCTAATCCAGTGTGAAGACTGCAGCTTGTCAATCACTGACAGAGTCATAGGAAGCCAGAATGGTAGCACAGAAGGAAGGAAGTTTTCAGGAGCATATTTCATATTCATGAAATTCACTGGATATGGGAGATTAAAAAAATTACTTTCCTACTAGCTTCTTACACTAACTCCTCTTAATTGTGACAGAAAGGTCAACTTTTCCATACATGTCTCAGATTTTACACTAGTCTCTGTGTTCCTTGGGTTTGTCATTACTCTCCTATAGGCACTTTGACTGAAGTTTATGATTTGCTCTAAAGGGCTTTACATGTTTATTTACTGAAGTGATATATAAATGCAAACAGAACATCAAAGTGAATGACTGAATATTAAATAAATCAAAAGCACAATTTCACAAACACTTAAAGTGGAAAAGTATTGCATTTACAAAACTGTCAAATTCATTATTCAATGTATTTACTTTCCTAATATTGCTCCAAGACTCCACAAAGACAAGACTATCACTAGCTCAACACGGAAAAGTAGAACACTGGAAACTGTTTTGTTTTTCCTGAAAGACATTAGAGCCAGGGGTAAGTTAAACAACATAGTCCTATGCCTTTCTTTTCCACAAAGGCAGCTTGTCAGAGATGCCAGGCCTGTACAAAGCTGGACAACAGGGAGCTTAAACACAGGGAGAATTAATTTGCACCAAACAAATTCCCAAGGAAGAATACTTCCCCATGGAGAAACAGAAAAACAAAGGAAAAGCTGTTACCCCGAGAACTTGCCATTGTATGTAAAAAACCTCACATGCTAAACTTAAAGCACTGAAAGTTTAAGTGTGAATAAACTTTTTACCAAATGAATGACTACATTTCATGGCAACAGTTAAAATGATAACATAACATTCAAGACATTAATGATAAATATCGTGATAGAACTAAAAACAGAGATTGGAAAGTTTACAGTTACGCAGTCCAAAAATTCCAAACAAGCAGGGATGAAGATAAGAAAATGATTCAGAAATGTGGGATGAAGTATGCAATAGTCACAGAGGCATGACTAATAAGAAAACAAAGTAAAAAAAAAGAGTAGAGTTTTTTTTAAAAATGGTAACAAAATTCCAAATTAAAATTCTGCTTCCAGTGAGGATTTCTGGACATCATTTAATTCCTATGATTTCTGATTTCCTCAGTAGAACTACAGCACTGAGACACTGTGGTTTCTATATTAATAGAAAGTGATAAATACTGTTGCAATCAGTAACACTGACTTTCTCTTTCATCAGCTAGTGGTCTGGTGCTGACCAGATGATGAAATCAAGGTGAGTGAATTGGTAAACCAGCTGGTGAAAGCATTTCTAATATGATTTAAAACAACAATAACAGAAACAGAGGAGCTTTCTCATTTTGTTTTAGTTCACTTCTATCTTTAACAGTGTGATTTCATTTGCTTCTATGAAAAGTGTGTATAAAATTCTTCTCTAATTCTTATACTAAACATAATTTATCCCCTCTCAAAGGGATAAATTACAGCACAATGCAAATACAGGGGAAAGAAAGTTCTTATTTTTTTATGTCCTCCCCTTTATTTTTACAACAGCTAATATGCACGCACAAATTACAAGAAATCACTATTTTTATTTCTTTGCACTCCATCAGTCAATTAGCAAAACAGTCAGAAAAGGGCACCACATCTCATTGTTTGTAATTTGAATTGACTGAATGAGAGTTTGACAAGTCTAAAAGGCCAGCAAAAGACACAGAATCTCCCTCATTAGGTTTTGCACAACTGTGACTACAGAGGGCTATGAATGCACAGTACTATGAATAATAAAACATCTGTGAATTACATAATGTCACTAAGTACGTTCCAAATGGTATGCATATATTAACCCACAAATACAGGCTGGTACTTATTTAACACAAAATCAGCAAAAAATAATGGTGTTTCTCAAGATCCTGGAAGTCCATTATATTGTCCAAATCTCACATATTACTCTAAGGAAAGTGATGCTATTGTTATAGCACAATAAAAAATAGTCACATCAAGAGCTCTTAGTGACAGGTAGTGATATCTTCGGGAAATGCACCAACTTTAATGAAACAGTTTAAGTACATGTAATTTCCTTCTGTTGTTCAACTGCCTGGAGTCTACAGAGAAAAAAAAAATTAAATGAGGAAGTTCTATATATATTAAAACTCAATATTTTCACAACACTTCATATTGCCATCGAAATGCACAGTCAAACAACTAACACATAGCACCTTCTGACAATCAGAAAAGTTCTTCTTTGTATCACTGCAGATTGCAAATAGCCTGACTGGAAGCCTCTGTTTGAGAGTGCCCGACCACTACCACCCCAGTGATAAATTATTTTAGGATTTGCATGTTTGTTGTTGACTTTAATGAATGATGTGTCGCTTTTTCATTGCTGAAGTCAGGCTTCTTTTTAAACAGCTATAGTAGACTCTTGACAGTGTAATACAGAAATGGATCAATAATTATAAAGGGGAGTCAAAATTATGATTACTCTGCCGTGTATTCTCATTAATGATTAGTTTAGAAACAGGAACATAGGACTACTGTTTCAAACAAAAGTCTGGAACCCCTAGATATTTAAATGAATATTACGTTTTTTAAAATCACCTTTTTTCTGTCTACTCTTTCCATTAGCAGAAACACATTAATTGATAAAAATACAAACCATAGGTTATTATTCTATTATAGGTTGATACCATTACATAGAAAAGTCTTTAATAAGGAGTAGTACACTATTTATCCTCATCTAGTCATACTTAGCGTCAAACAATTTGCCAGTTTACCACACTGAGACCTGATCCAAAATCCACTGAAGTCACTGAGATACTTTTTTCTTTTACTTTCTTGAGTCAGAAGAAGGCTTTTAAAAAGGTAAATGCTATTCACCCTTTCATTCCAGCATGCATCACTCCAAGCCCATCCCACAAATGTTACCTCTGATATTTTAACTTCTATGGTAAATTAGTGTAGGAGAGGTTTGTCCAGTACAAGAACTGAGCTATAGGATTTATGAAATCAACAGATGGCCTCAGACTAAGTGTATCTAAAGGAGATTTTATTTTTTAATGAAAATAATTTGAGATTGGGTATGCAAGCAAAACTCAGGTATGTATTTGATCTTATCCCAGAAATAATTCAAGACAGATCATCCAGGTTACCATATGGACTGTATTTCATTTCTTCTATTAAAAGTAGATTACAGAAGGGCTAAAGCTACTTATGATATTTCAAGCTTATCAGCATTAATTTGAATAAGATAATAGATGAGGGAAGCATGATTGGCAGCCATTCCAGCTACACAAAGTACAAATCTCTTCAGCAGAATTTCAATGGATTGTGAAACTGTGTATCAAAAGATCAAGTGATAATTTGATCTTCCATTTTTAATACAGTAATACTTCTTCAGTTATCATTATTTAGCCTAGTTTTCCTACAAATAATTTTGCAATGTTTTTATTCTGTCCTGAAATACAATGCAGTATTTCAAAGAAGTACTATGAACATTTGGAAGTGTACACTGAGGTATTAAGTAAGTGCAACATTAAAAAGTCTACTGACATGCAAACCCATGATGAAATGCACACAGTGAGTTAGGAATTCAGTACCAGGTGTCAGCCATTTATGTCCATGTCTGGGGACTAGAATTCCAATTGCCTTTTCTTTCCTGGTTATGGCATGTAGGGAAGCAGCCACTGCAGCTGTACAGGCCCTGAGATACAGATGCATAAGCCAGAGAGATGATACAGATGTCCAGAACATTCCCACCTGCAGCTTGGCTGAATTCACACTAATTATTGTAAGATAGGGATAACCATCTGTACATCTGCCTAGGACTGACACTTAAGGGTAATATTTTCAAAGAGTTAATCACTAGAGTAAGTTACAGCAAACATTTCTGAAAATTCAACCCTAGTTTCTATATGCATTATAATAGCTACTGTAATTCTCTCTTGATGTAGTTCAACATGTCCAGAACATCAGAGATTCAGCAGAGTGCGTTATAAGAAAAGAAAATTTTTACTGTATGTCCAATAAATTAGACAAAAAAATAAATGGTTACGTTTTAAGGACAATTCTCTGCTTCTTTTTCATCATAGTAATGGGAAGGAATTGGTATTCTGAAAATGGCAAAACTGAAATTATTATGCCACAGCTCAAGATTCTGATTTTTTAACATCAACATACAAAAGCATTGCACATGTACAAATGAAGAGCATCCCAAAACTTGGTAATATTAGGGCAACAAAATTATTCACAAATCATGAATAATATTTACTTAAGCAGACCTCATCATATCCTTTAATGTAAGGTGTTTCATATTTATTTAATACACCAGACAGTCAAGGCACAGAAATCTAAGGTGACTTAATTGTTTTATATCTATGTAATACACCAGATAGTTAAGGCACAGACAGCTACCGTGACTTCTTTCACCCCACAAAAGCAGGTCAGTGTCATGAGCAAGAATGAAATACAAGATCCCCAATTCCCACTTCCCAATTCTATGTAGTAAACCACACCATTACAGATTATT
Organism: Podargus strigoides; assembly: GCA_028020825.1. Lineage (NCBI taxonomy): Eukaryota > Metazoa > Chordata > Aves > Caprimulgiformes > Podargidae > Podargus > Podargus strigoides. The sequence goes on along the minus strand of CM051621.1, from coordinate 21,583,504 downwards.
AATTTGAAATTAATGCCACTCATGCCATTAATGCAACCTTTACTGAGATAGGCAATAGGACATAAATATATCTTATTGCACATATGTATTATATATATGTAGAAATCTAAAAAATAATAGCAAGAGAATTCTAGAAAGTTAATAGACTAAATAGCGTTTAAAAAATCTTCCATCTTCTTTTAAGACTCACTAATGTTTCATCTTCTTGCATCACCCACAGTAATGAATTCTATAAAACAGAGGTCCTGACATTACTGTATGACCTCCCATAGTTGAAAACCTATTTTTGGAAAGCTCTTTTTACCTTGGAATGTATTGCAATAAGCCACAAACTCAGTCAAAGGTACTGCAAACAAATTAATACAAAAATCACCTTAACAACATGTAGAAAGCCAGTATATATTTGTCAAAATTTATCTTACCAGAAATAAAATTTTGAGTGAAATTGAAATCTGTCTGCTGCTGCTCACTGACAGTTCTAATTTCAGTGAGAATGATTCAAATTAAAGTGCAGAAGGCTGCATGGAAGTGCTCCACAATACAAAACAAAATTGTGTTATATTTAAAATCTAATGCTATATTTAGAAACTAAATCTATTTTTTAAATGGTAGATTAAAATTTAAAATACAGTTTCTTAGTATTGCATCTATGTTTTTACCATTTTATTATTTCAATATTAATGCCAGAAATTAACATCATTGAAGAAAAATAAAGGAAAACTAAAGACTGCTTCAAAAGAATTTATTGGTTTTAACTTTCTGCATACACTTCGAGCTCTTTGCGAATGCTCTGGTGTCTGGTGCTTTACTCACAGGCTATGGTCAGATTCATGAAATCTCAAACAGACCATCTCTGAAAGATAACAAACTGAACTCAACAGGTAACCAGCAATTATCAACTCTTTATCACTGAACAATGCTCAGACCAACTTTACATACTTTCAAGCACCTGAAACACAAGGTGGGCATGGCATGATGTCATGACATGACATTAATTTGACAGACACATGTAACTGTACTACTTGAATTCTCCTTTCACTATCCTCTCTACACTACAGACTCTTCATCATGGATAGGAAGCACCTTACTAATTGCACCAAGACACCTACCCTTTTTATTCGACAACACTGCATATAGCTGCTTCTTTCAGACTCCCTGGAGCTTTAATTCACAACTTTCTAATGCCCTTCACAGGGAGCATTTCAAAATGAGGAATGGAAGCAGGATGACGGCAAACAAAAACACTGACTCTCCCACAGCTTGTCTAAGTTTCCTCTTTGTAATGTAGGCTCCTCAGGACAAAGCTTATGTATAGCTGTGTCACTTCCAGCACTAAGTATATAATCAACGGTTTAACAATACTATTGAATTAGTTACTTCATGCTATGTCTTTTTTCCCATTTCTTTGAAGTCTTTACCCACTAAGAATGTCAATACATTCACACTTCACAGTCATTAAATACTCAAATAAAAACAAACATGCTATCTATATTTACAACCAACATAAAATAAGTTTCATTTGCTTCTGTAATATGGTATTTTGGGGGGGGGGGAAGATAACCGATAAATATTTTATTTCTTTAAATGTAGCATGGTTAAATCTAAAGCATTCCTTGACAAAGTGCACTGAAATGTATATACAGAACTGTCCCATATACATAGTAATGAAAATTAATATCTGTTTCAAGCAATTTGGCCAGGAGGCAGTTTAGAGATGTTAAGCAAAAAAGGATTTGCTCTGAAAACCAGTTCTCCCAACTTCAGTGAAACAGAGGACATTAAAATATTTCTACAATATAATTTCTACAATATCTTTACAGACATTTCTATGGATCTCATCATCATGCCTTATAAACAGTTCACAAAAAAAAAAAAAAAAAAAAAAAGGATCAAACAATTTTCTTCTCTGACTGAGGTAATGAGATTGCATTCTCTGTTTTCACAGGTGTAGGCCCAAAGAGGTGGGTACTAGTGGCAGACCTAGGAATGAATGCTGAATCCCCTGGTTTCTAATCCAGCAACAGCTAATAAATGCTTAGCTTTCCACCCTTCTGTAGAAATGGCACTGTGAGCTTAGTAAAGTCAAATACATGAACTATCTTCTATCATTAGGTGTATGCTAAAACAAATCAAGTGAGATGAAACATCTCTACTTAAATGTGTTCCATGTTAACTGACATTAAACTTAAATGCAGAAACGTTTTGAACTTGAACACATTTAAAGTTCCTCTGAGGTCAAGTCTCTGTAGTCTCAGGGAGAGAGACACCAAAAAGGGTTTCATTCTAAATATTAGAAAACCAACTCAGGCTGACATAAATGGGCACCCAAAAATGCCTACTTCTCACCATAAAACCTCTCAGTTGTGGAACTATGCAGATAGTTTAGATAAGACACCAAGCTTTACAATAATCATAATCCACCTGTTAAAATCATGCATGTGTAACTGGTTATGTGCTAACTCCCTTCTTAGAGGAGGAAGCTGAGACTGGGGCAAGTCAAGCTAGAATTATCTTTGCTTCCTGTATACTTCTACCATTTTCACAATACAGAAGTAAATCATCATTTTTCTAGCAGTAAAAAGGAAAAGTAGGTGGACATTTATGATGTAGAACTATGCTCATACAGTCTTCTGAGGTTACTTAGTTTTTATAGCACTCTTTTGCTCATATTTGCTAAAATAAAATTGCTCTCAACAGTATTCAGGAAGTGATACTTTTTTTCCAAAAACAACAACTCTCTGTGTGCAGTTTCACAGTTTAAAGAAAGGTCAAAAAGTCAATTTAAAGTCCTGCTATTTTTCTGAATAAGAACTCTGAAAAATGTAACATAAACAGACAATTAAGCCTGGTAAGATGTTACAGAGCATAATTAGGTTTACTGAAATCTTTCAGAACATTTTTCTCTGTCATATAGCTCGAAGAGAATATATAAATAAATATAGTATTAATATGTATAAATAATAAATAATGGAAATCTTTGGAAATTTACTTGGTTGGCATTTGCTATTCAAAACTGTGTTACTGTGCTAAACTAAAGCTGTTTAAATGTGAAAATTAATCTGATTTGAAAGAAAATTAATTTTAAACTAGATTTGAAAACTTTAATGCCTTCCTTCAATTCCACTGCTGAAGACTATTGAGTGTTCTGTTGTAACTACCAGGAGACATAATGAACTTTTTTTTTTTTCCATTAGCATCATAACTTCCTTAGAAAGGGCAACAAACTACTTTTGTGTGATCGATAGCTCTGATGCCACATCTAGGGACTACAGATCAAAGGAAAACTCACTGCTGAAATAGTAATCCACCAGGGTATGATGAAAGATAGTAATTTGATTGTGGTTTCTTGATCTTTTCAGACACATTCTAACTAAAACAAATAGCTTAATTTTAAACAATGAAACTGTGTAGGCATGTCCATGGTGTTAGAAAGGGTTATTTGAGGCATTCATCATGTATTATACTATTAATGTACATTCATGTAAAATACTGAGAGCAGTATAGAAGCTGGAATGGCATTTCACATAATTATAGTGTTTCCCAAATGCAGTGTCAAAAGTCAAATATGTCTGCAAGCACAATAGGCTAATTTTTCCCCAATGCAGAGGGAGATAATCTTGAGTTTGTATGTATGTGTAATAAGCATACATTGGAAATTTAAATGTAGCCACTGTATTTGAGAGTACAAAGCCATCTTTTACTAGATCAGCAAAATTCAGTCAACCTAATGACTCTCAAACAGTAAAACGAGTAATTGGTTAAAGTATGGATTATCACACCAGATTTTTTAAATGGTGAGCGGGTAAATCCAAGCCTCTGGGTTTACAGGCCTAAATGAAGCTTGCAGAAAGAGTAGGGACAGAAGTTTTTAATGAGAAATCTCAAGAGATTTTAAACTGTTTAATGAACCTTTGCAAAACCCAATTTATTTAAATCAAATTATATTGTTCTCCCTTAGACTAAAATGTAGTCTAGGTGGTGGAAGTTTACTTAATTTAATCATTTAGTTTATATTTGATGAATAGGTTAGCAAGTTAAGTACTACTGAGAAGACCGTATCTACTTTTCCATGTACATTTAAGTTTGCGACTGGCATCAGTGAGAATGCTTCTACAAACTGTGACAGTATACAGTCCCCAGAAATAAAACCCTTAAAAAGAGGAAAGAGATCTTGTGCCACACAGCTCCATTTCCCACTGGTTGCCACTTCCTATATTATTCCTACTAATAATTTATCTAACTTGTGCTTTAACTAGCTAAAGTAATTGCGTATTACAACTTTTCTGATAGTTTTCTACAACATATCTTGTTCTTTAGTGGTCTTGTATAAAACAGATATTAAAATAAAGTGATACTAAAAGATTTGTCTTTACACTGAGTTTATTTGGCCTCCTCATATGAGTAAGGCAAGTCAGATTTGACTTTAAAAGCTCTAACTTAAATCACAGAATCACAGAATCACAGAATGTTAGGGATTGGAAGGGACCTTAAAAGATCATCTAGTCCAACCCCCCTGCCAGAGCAGGAATACCTAGATCAGGTCACACAGGAACATGTCCAGGCGGGTTTTGAATGTCTCCAGAGAAGGAGACTCCACAACCTCCCTGGGCAGCCTGTTCCAGTGTTCTGTCACCCTCACTGTGAAGAAATTCTTCCTCACATTTATGTGGAACCTCCTATGTTCCAGCTTACACCCATTGCCCCTTGTCCTATCATTGGATGTCACTGAGAAGAGCCTGGCTCCATCCTCATGACACTCACCCTTGACATATTTATAAACATTAATGAGGTCCCCCCTCAGTCTCCTCTTCTCCAAGCTAAAGAGACCCAGCTCCCTCAGCCTTTCCTCATAAGGGAGATGTTCCACTCCCTTAATCATCTTTGTGGCTCTACGCTGGACTCTCTCGAGCAGTTCCCTGTCCTTCTTGAACTGGGGGGCCCAGAACTGGACACAATACTCCAGGTGTGGCCTCACCAAGGCAGAATAGAGGGGAAGGAGAACCTCTCTCGACCTACTAACCACTCCCTTTCTAATACACCCCAGGATGCCATTGGCCTTCTTGGCCACAAGGGCACATTGCTGGCTCATGGTCATCCTGCTGTCCACCAGGACCCCCAGGTCCCTTTCCCCTACACTGCTCTCCAGCAGGTCAGCTCCCAACCTGTACTGGTACATGGGGAGCTCATAAAACATAAGAAAATGAGAGGCATATGGATGTACCTTTTTTTCTCATCCATGCAGGACAATGGGGAACACAAAGTAGACTGCTACTTCTCACAAATAGGCTTTCACTCTCTCATTCTGGCAGAAAAAAAAAAGACATTGTCCAACAATGAAGCAGCCATAGGAGGCAAAGAAGAAAGTAATAGTTGAAAAAAGCTGTATCACCACTTGTAATTTTGAAACTCACAGTGTCTTACAAGTTGATGCCACACAAGAAAAAATCCTTCATTTGGTCTCCTGCTGTTCTGCTGACCTTTCCCCATTGGTGTTGTAGCAGGAGGCAATATAAAAGTGCTATTATTCCATACAAATTGCTTGGCTGTTAAACTCTATGAAATCTGAAAATTACAGTAGTTGCATAAAATATTTCAAGGATCATCTCTTGGTAATTGCTTCTGACCAGAAAATTAAATACAAAAGAATTAAATTGCTATGAAAACAGAAGACACAATATTGATTTCACTCCCAGTTGCATAATTTTATTGAAACTCACTACTATATCTGAGACAAGAACCTGACCAGAGGTCCTTAACATTTCTCTTTATACTTCCCAGGTGAAACTTTTTTTTCATACTAAGATAATGTCTATACTCAGAAAAAGGATGAAAATTTCACAAATATATTTGCATAATTTATGCATTTATTTCTGCAAAATGTTACATGTTAAATATTTTTTCTCATCTTTAGGTAACCTTTGAAACTGTTCTGAACTCATGAAATATGGTCAAAGGATTGCAGGTATTTCATATGCCATTTCTAACCATCTACTGAATTAAAGGAAAGGGCTAGAAAATGCAAAAGAAACAATCTGTATGCTGATTTTTCTGACAAAGCTTCTGGTACTAAATTTACAGGTTCTTTGATATTCCTAAACAATGCATCTCAAATGAGAATTATACTTTTCTTGATCTCAATTGCATCTTTTTCCTTCTCATTCCTGTATGTCTTAACTTTAATTTCCTTTCTCTCTGTATTTTACTAATTCTCGTAGGTTTCTTTTATGCAGAATTACTGAATGTCTCAATGTGTTCTCCCTTCAATGAGTTCCAGACTAGCAATCAAGGTTAAATAAACAAAAACACATGTAGAAAATCCAAATCAATTCAAAACTGAAAGAATTGATTTTTTTATTTTAATTTTGCTCATTGATTTTTTCACAGAAAACAAAATCAATGTAGTAGCAGGATACAGACTTTGAAGTATGATAATATATCTCAGTACAATAAAGAGGTCAAAGCCCCTACTGTATCATAAATTCCTCCACTTGGAACTAAATGCCACAATTGGAAAAAAAACTACCAGTTTTGGAAGGATAAACACAAAGGCTGAGCTAATTCAGACATAAATGCATAACAACCAGAAGACAAAAAGTTTTTCAGCATCTTTGTGCATACAGTTGAAAAGACATATTACGAAGGAAGGCAAGTGTTAACATAGATGTTAATTGCAAATGTAATATAGTTTCCTCAAACAGTTATACCAGCTTTACATCAGAAACTTGAATGGGATGAAGTTATGCTTTATTCATAATAAAAATAGATTTTTGAAAAATTATTAATACTTAAAATATCCTCTTCTGTTTTTTCCTTATGATGAAGATGAAGGATATGAATTAGAGCGGTAGATGTGGTTTAGAGAGGTAGATGTGGTTTATCTTGATTTCAGTAAAGCATTTGACACTGTCTCCCACAGCATCCTTGTAGATAAGCTGATAAAGTATGGGTTTGGTGATCAGGTAGTGAGGTGGATTGTGAACTGGCTGAAGGGAAGAAGCCAGAGAGTTGCGGTTAATGGGACAGAGTCTAGTTGGAAGCCTGTGACTAGTGGAGTCCCTCAGGGGTCGGTACTGGGACTGGTGTTGTTCAATATCTTCATCAACGACCTGGATGAGGGTACAGAATGTATCCTCAGCAAGTTTACTGACGACACCAAACTAGGAGGAGTGGCTGACACACCAGAGGGTTGTGTTGCCATTCAACGAGACCTTGATAGGCTGGAGAGTTGGGCGGGGAGAAACTTAATGAAATTCAACAAGGGCAAGTGTAGAGTTTTGCATCTAGGGAAGAACAACCCCATGTACCAGTACAGGTTGGGGGCTGACCTGCTGGAGAGCAGTGTAGGGGAAAGGGACCTGGGGGTCCTGGTGGACAGCAGGATGACCATGAGCCAGCAATGTGCCCTTGTGGCCAAGAAGGCCAATGGCATCCTGGAGCACATTAGAAAGGGGGTGGTTAGTAGGTCAAGAGAGGTTCTCCTTCCCCTCTATTCTGCCTTGGTGAGGCCACATCTGGAGTATTGTGTCCAGTTCTGGGCCCCCCAGTTCAAGAAGGACAGGGAACTGCTTGAGAGAGTCCAGCGCAGAGCCACAAAGATGATGAAGGGAGTGGAACATCTCCCTTATGAGGAAAGGCTGAGGGAGCTGGGTCTCTTTAGCTTGGAGGAGACTGAGGGGTGACCTCATTAATGTTTATAAATATGTAAAGGGTGAGTGTCATGAGGATGGAGCCAGGCTCTTCTCAGTGACATCCAGTGATAGGACAAGGGGCAACGGATGCAAGCTGGAACATAGGAAGTTCCACATAAATGTGAGGAAGAATTTATTCACAGTGAGGGTGACAGAGCACTGGAACAGGCTGCCCAGAGAGGTTGTGGAGTCTCCTTCTCTGGAGACATTCAAAACCCGCCTGGACATGTTCCTGTGTGACCTGATCTAGGTAATCCTGCTCTGGCAGGGGGATTGGACTAGATGATCTTTTGAGGTCCCTTCCAATCCCTAACATTCTGTGATTCTGTGATTCTGTGAATGAATAAATTATTTAGGGGAAAATATTCAGCCTTTCCGTTCTCTAGATCATAAGCTGATATACTGTATAGTGTAATATCCAAATACATATATAAAGTAAATATTAAAATTGGTATGTGTATATATAGAAATGGAGTTGGTGCTATAGTCTTTGTCTTTATATGATGTATATAGCTTAAAAGCACCTGCAGAGTTGGAGAGGTTTTGCCTATGTGTCGTTTTGTTGACGGCAATTGTACAATCTTTGGCAAAATTATTCTACTCTAGAGTGCTATAGCCAAGTGAATTAACTTGTGTTTAACAACTCAACTGTATGCACATATGTGTATACATGCAAGTGACTGTTGATTTCCCTGTTCTCTGGTAGAGTCATTTAGCATGTTTTCATTTCTTTGTATCTACCTCAATTTTCTCGTAGAGCCATTTTTCAGGAAAATCTGAAGGACCCAAGACTGCTTCCCCTAATTCTTCTTCCCCATTCTGTCTCATGTGCCCATGTAGTTCAAAGATTTTCAAATACTATGGCTGTATCTGAATTCACAGAAATTCAGTCCTGAGGTACAATTTTTTTTCTTTGTTTATCTAGCATATCATCACAGTTGTTCATTTTTCTTCAGCAAACCACAAATACTTCCTTCATTCAAATACTGAAAATTTTAGAATCTTGTTCACACTCATCACCCAGTTACTAATTGAAGCAATCATCTAATCAAATTTCAGTCCTTTAAAAGATGGAACAAAGCAAAAAAAGGTGAGTTTTTTCATCCTATTCATACTCTTAAATTAGATGGTATTTGATCCTGTTCCTCCACTTACAATTTCTGCTTCCCAGACCTTTCTCACATACTATTTGTTTTTCTGGTTTGAATCCTTGACTCTGTTTAACACTTCTCCAAATACATTCAAATTCCAACTTGAATCTCTCATTTTCAGGGTTTTTTAAAACTCTTTCTCATGTTTTTCATTTCCTTGTTTTTTTTTTTTTTAAATAGGTTTCTTTTCAAGGTCCACTTAGTTCTGCAGTAACCCTGCCCCCTGGGAATCAATTTCTTAATGTGAGAGTAAAAAGAGTTCATGTATTTTGTGATCCAACATCCCTTAGAGTTGGAGTTTCATTTCATTAATAATTCACTTACGAGCACATACATTCATTTTACATGATTCCTCAATGTGGCCAGGGTGCTGCGTAGTCTGCACTGTATCCACCTACAAAAAATACAAAAATATATGACTTCTTACCAGGATGTGAGTTGGGTTTGGCTAACCTAATCCTGCGTCTCAGATCATATAAGTGAGCAAAAAGATTCCTCTTCTCTCCTTTAGGTCCAAACATGCTCCATAAAATCACTATTTGGCAGTGAAAACAGTTAGAAGAGTGTTACATATTGTTTAAGAAGAAGTGAACAATGTCCAGGAGCAGGATGGTTTAAAATCGTAGAGAAATTGTAGTGATTTATATGTTCTTCCTTTTCTTATAGTTACTGCAGACAGAGTGAAAAATAATAAAAATGTTTCAGGTGTTTTTCCATTAAGTGATGGGATACATAGTGCAGTAAGTCACTAATAATATCAGACAGTTGAAAGAAGCAAAGAAAATTAATTTCATAAGAAAACAAACAGGCAACTCTTCCCCCTCTCCCAACTACCCCCGCTCCCCCCCAAAAAAGGGGAAGATTTAGAGGGGAACATGCAATAACAATTCTGTGAACGTATAAGTTAATCAAAATGCCAAGTATCAACTATTATGTTGCAAGGTGAACAGAAAGAAAATTAAGAACTAGGGGGCTGAATCGCTGTGATCACTACATTTATGAAGAAAATGATACACTGAAGAGACATGCACATCTACTAGTAAACAGTGAAGGTTTCAGTTCAATATATTCTTCAAAAACAGCTCTTAAAATATCACTCAGAAATGGGTCATCTCACAAAAAAAAAGATTAACCCTTTATGTGTTGGTTACATAACATATGTCGTTGGCATTCACCAGACAGTCTTTTCAGCCTTTCCAGTATTTTTGTATTATTAATAATTTATATTTATTTTACATCACTCATTACCGAGTCCTTATTTTCCAACATTTTAATGAATCACTTCTAATCTATCACACATACACAACAAAGTTAAAACCAAATTACACAAGTGTAGGATAGCAATGTCGAGCATCTCTACAAAGCAGCTTTTGCTCTATGAATATAATCCATAAAAGACTCCCAAATGTCCTCAAATAAGTAACGTCTGTTCCTCAATCTAAATACGATCTTCTTACAGAAAGCCATCTGGGACATGCAAGCAAAACATTCTGCTTTGGTTTCAGAAGAAATATATTTACGCCTCAGTAAAAATTTTTCAACATCATCAATTCAATCATATGCAAATCTCTTTGTTCAGTTTCTACTATCTTAGCTTGACTAAACAACAAAAACGCTGAACTGGCCAAAAACGTTTTATAGAAATATAGGTAATGCATCTACCTATCTATCCATTTTGACCAATCTGTCTCTACCTATCATTTAAGTACAGTGACTGCCTCAAAGATTCTAACTTCAACAGCTATTCAAATTTATATAAAAAGTAAATTTTGCTAACTTTAAGGAGAATACATTCACTGGAATAGCAGACTTACCCATTATGCAATTAACAGGGATCAGCCAAAGTGTATCTTAAATCTCTTTCTTCAAGATACAAACACAATTGTGATCACTGGTTGCAATCGTAAGAGATTTCTGAGGCCAAAAATGTAACAGTTTTTGTATATAATTAGAGATCTCTTCTATGACAGATACTCATGCTGTTTTTCAGTAACAAATGAAATCATAAATCAATGCAGGATAAAAGATAAAACAAGCAAAACCAAACACCTGACACATACTAGACAAAGTGCTGAAACTTTGTATCAAAAGTGCAAAACATTATATCCTTACAAATCCAAATAATCATGGTGGTCTCTGTGTGTGTCTATATGACCTGCTGATGCAGTATAAAAAAGGAAGGATGACAGTGCAGGTTGTTGTGCCGCTTTACATTGCATATTATGTGCAACAGAGTTTGTACCACTTGCCAATTTTAGGCATACACTATGCAGACACAGAGAGCAAACTGATGGAGGACCTTGCATCTGCATTGCCAGTGCTACACACTATATGACACCCTGAAGGCAATGCTGGAAGAAAGATGCTGCCTCAAAAGAGCCAGTGGTGCACTAAAATTTGTACAGCAGGGCTCCTTATATAGACTTAAGTCAAATTCACACTAAGGAAAAAAAACCAAAACGCTTCCTGTGCTCTGTATCATTAAGGTAGATGCATCCGTACATAATGATTGATGGAAAAAAACAGAAAATTATCTTTTATCTTTCTCTAATTTTCTGTGAAATGAGCTGCTGTTTTTCTCATGTTTCTATGGCAGTTGAAGAATATTGCTAATTTCCAGGAACTTGCTATTACTGTCTTGTTCCTCCTCCCATTTCCTAGCAGGAAAATTTACATACACCAAAGAGCTAAATGAAGAAATGAGAGTCACTACTTCAGTTTTCATGAGCAAGATGCTTGCAGCCTTCTGCTAATCCAGTCTATAATACTGAAACACAGTACTAGAAGTTTCTTATTACATACTGTGTCCATTTTCTGTGTACCATAGGCATAGTCTCACATATTTGCTTTACAGGTTACAATTTTCTTGCATTAATAGTTCAGTGGAAAATATGTTTCAGAATTTCACTGCTGCAGTATATAAAAATTATTGTAATAACACCCCCAAATTTATTCATGGGTATTTATCTCTGTTTCCTCTTTTTCCTTACATATTCATTGTCACTGGGAAGTGAACTCTCAGTATTAGTGATATATATTTGCTAATATGTGTAATTATTTTTCATTAAATAAGTGAGAAGCTACTCTTTAACAGAGTATAGACTGTCACAGCCACAACATATTGCTACAAACCCAGAATGATTAACTTCTACAAGCACTTTTTTATAGTTGATTTTTTTTGCCACTCATCTCACTTCATTCCTAGCACTAAATCTGTCTATAAATGCATTATGATTGCAGTATATATTATACATTGATCTGATTGATGTGTGTGTATTACTAAAAATTTGATACATTACAAGTTTCTGCAACATTCAACATGTCTTAAACGGAACTGAAAGGCACAACATACTCATTTTTGCCCACTACGGCAAATGCCAGACAAAAATATATCTCCATAGAGTTCCTGTTACATTTCACAAGATGCTTTTAACCTATTTTTAAACTTCTTTTACACACACAACTTCATTTTTAGTTTATGACAGAAATCAAAATGTTATATGGGGAACTGTAAGAAACATATTGAATATATTTCCTTAGAATATACATATTGAATGAGGAACACTAATTCTCATATTCTTAAACAAACAAAAGAAAATGAATCAGAAAATAAAATATTCAATATCTTTATGCTGTACCATATGTACAATATTTGTGAATCATTAAAGCCATATATTGGGTAAAAAAATAGGCAAATGAAACTGACAAAAAGCTTGTCTGAATAAAAATGAATGAGGACTGCTATATATGGTCACAAAGAGATATATCAACTTTAGGCATTAGAATTTCTGCAATAGATATGGTCCAATTTAATATAAGAAAAACTATAAAAAATGATGATGAAAGTTTAAAAGAAAAGAAAGTTAAAGAAATCATTTTAAAGGGGTAACACACCTAAATTTAGTACTCAGTTTAACGCGACTGTATGTTCATTGAACATCACTTAAATTCAATTTGCCATATTCTTAACTACTTTGCATCAGCTGGGTTGGTAAAAGGTAAATCAAGTCCATCAAAACTAAGCTTTCTACTTCATATCAAAAACAGAAAAATAAACAAATTACCATTTTTAACCCATCATTACAAGCATGAAATTCATAAAATAAACATTTATCATTCATTATCTTTACAAACTCTCTGCTTTGTTGATTTCCTGCTCACACTATGCCTGTGAATGAACTTTGAACATTTAGGCATCTGGGCAAATCCCACTATTTCCTGTTTATTAGGATATTAGGATTATGTTCTGTCCATACTCACACTTTGCAGTAATATGGTGACCGATCAACTACACTTCATGTTAAGCACCAGAGGATTGCTGGCTCAGAAAAATAGTGCTTAGAGATGGAAAGACTGTGTCCGTGCCATTGCCCTGAAACTAATTCATTCTTCCCCATAAACTACAGAATTTATACCTTAGAATGCAAAAAATCACATACACTTAACTGTTTAGCAATCAGTTGTTTCTAAAAAAATCCAAAACTCAACAACATGTTGTAAATTAACCATAAGCATATACCTTCTACTAGTAATAGGTAGGAATGAAAATCAAAATATAAAATATCTCATTTAACTCTCACATCTACTCCCACACAAGCACAGTAATAATAAAAATGTTACATATTTAATGCTATTTACCAAAATGCCTTGCAATTCCTGAAGCACGAAACTGTCTTCATTACAATCCAGTAGAATGATATTATTGTTCTATTTTCAATACATATGCATTGACTTATTTCAGGTAGACAGCGTTCAGAAATTTAACTTGCTAATAGTTTTTTGAAGGCACAGAGTGGAATAATATTGGATTAATCTACCTAAAAAGTCTCAGTAATGCAAACTTCCATATGGTTTGCATATACTTCCATAATGTATTTATTAAAATTCTGTACCTAACCCTACTGAAATAATGCATTAATACAATCTTGTAAAAAACATTGTAATAATAAGAAATTCACCAACTTACTTTGTTTATTACAATCTTAAGCCAGCAACACTCTGGACTTTCTAGAAAACTGAGTAACACTGCCATGTCAAGAAAAAAAAGCCCCACAGAAAAACAAAACATACTGATACTGATCTATCCTGATATCTAAGGATACTGATATCCTTAGATGCTTCTGATGCTGCAAACGTCACACTGAGAGGTTTTTGCTGCTCTTTAAACAGACTACAGAACATAGTTTGATCTTGGTGTAGATAATGCTACTAATAGTTTGATCCATCATTAAGAAACCGAGGTGTGAAAAGCCTTGTCCAAGTTTTGATGGTGGTGTTTATTTTTTCCTTTTCTTCAGAGTACAGGAACATACTGGAAGGAAAATATCTGTATAGTTCTTTTTCTAAACTGATGAAATTCCGTTTCAAAACTAGTAAGATATTTTTACATGGCCTTATACCTCCAGAGGGCTGAAATCTTTTTTTTGATTTCTAGACTAAACTTACAGTGGTATATTAATTGCTATTATATCAACATTGTTCTTTAATAAGAAGATTTTTAAATTTTAAAAATACTTTTTCTGGTATTTATTCCCAATATATTTATGAAGAGAAATCAAATCTCCTCTCAACACTTACTTTCTTAAGGCTCTCAAGTACAAGTAGAAGTGGCTTAAAACCAGATGGCAGGAATAGTTACCACCCTCATCCATCTGCTCCACCCTTCTGATGGGCATTAAAGCCTTCAGGGTAGGGTTATATGATATGCCTATGAATGAGCTCATGTACTATGGCAGTCTTCAGCTGGGTGTATTAAAATAAAAGAATTCCAGTGTTGGTTTACCCTAATATACTGGGCAATGGTTCACAAAGCAATTGAAAGGAGGTTCAAGTATTCGTGCCTTGAGGATAGTAACAGCTTCTGCCATCCAGTTTTAGCCTGTCACAGCATGTCTCTCAGAGCCTTAAGTCTGAACAAGCAAAGCCCTTTTAGTCATCTCTTGCACAGCTAACCATATTCCATGGTTATTAAACAGCTCTTTCTGAATCTCTAAATGTAAGCTTAATTATTCCTGAAAATGGTTGACCAGAATAATGTAACGACTTCTCAGATGAAGTCTCATGAATGGCTCCTCAAATGACATGAATATGGCTGGTTTTCTCACAGCAGCACACAACTTGATTCAGCTTTGTATCGCAGAAACAAATTTGCCTGTGTCACCGGTGCTCATAATAACTCTGCCTAATTCATTAAATGCTCCTTTTTCTACTGCTTCCATCTGATGATTTCCTGAATCTGAATTTACAACTTATAGTGTTGTTCTTGCTATTGTATTTTTAGTTCTTAAGTTTTATTTTAACTGCTACAGTCTAAAAAGTTTTCTAGTCCTTAATCTAGTACAGTCTAATCCTCACCCAAACTCTTTATGTTTATCATATATTTTTATAATCAAGTTTCATTATTACATTTGCACTCTGTGCAAGAAGGTTAAAAAGTACAATCAGTCTTAAGACTGATGCTTGACTTGACTGAGTTACTTTCACTCTATTCATAATGTTTACCTTTGCAACACCACCAATTGTCATCTCATTTTAAGGAATTTCTTACATAGTTTGTAATTCCTCTATTAATCCCCATCTTCCTCAGCTGCACAAATAATTTCCCAGATGGCGCAATATCAATTGCTTTCTGAAGTCCAAAGAGAGAGTTTACTAAATTTTCTTTATCTTGGAATTTGATTATCTTTTCAAAGGAAAGTGTCAAACTGGTTTGTATGAACCCTTTTCAGTAAAGCCATTTTCAATTTCCATTTTATCCCATCTTCCTTCTTCCTTTATGTCAGCAACTCAACTTTTTCATATAAATTCTGCTCTACTGTTTAATTAAAAATGAAGTCACACTTTTAGACCTTTATCCCTTCTTTTCCATCTTCCCCCCTACTTAAATATACACACTCTATTTGCTGTTCTCTCTCTCAACAATCAGCACTATTTTTGCCCTAACAGATTTATTTACAAGATGACTTGAGATGCTTTGTTCTATATTACTCAAAATTCTGTGATGACATTTATCTGTTCCTCCTTGACTTACACACGTCAGACTTCAAGTTTTTGCTTTTATCTCAGACACTTCCAGCTTTTTCTTCCCATGTACATTATCACCTTTTTTTAAAACTAGCGCAATTTTTTTATTTCATTTCTGTCACATCGATGTTATCTTTCACTTCTAAGTGTAATCATTGTCCTGCTTCTCTCTTGCTCTTATTTTGTTAATATAGCTAAATAAAGTCTTCTTTTAATCATCTATTTAATGCATATCTCAGTTGACATTTGTCAGCCCTTTATCCCTATACTGACCACACCCATATAATGTACCCCTCTCTGATTATCTGACTTCCCTTCTCCTCCCTTTTCTCATTATATCTAATTTTCCTTATCATGTAATTTAGTCCGTTAAAAAAAAAAATAAATCTCTCATACCTGTACACAGAATTCACACCTGAACATCTGAGCCTCTGAGAAGATATTTGAGATACAGTACCTCATAGACTTGTGTATGAAAAACATTTCCATGTCACCTTGCTCGTACCTGTCAGTGGCACTACAATCATTGTCTATGTCTACTGCTGAAGGGCAATGCTGAAGAGAATAAACCATATAGATTGAATAGGAAATATACTTTTAAAAATCCCAGAACTGATCTGCCTAAAGGTAAAATGTCTGTGTTCTCTGCTAGTGATCCTTTGTCACTTCAGACACAGTATTAGACTTGTTTATAATTTCTCCAACCATCACATAGTACTAAACAAGACAGAAAGAAAATAAAGATTGGCAAGACATCAGAATCTAATATATGCAAAAACTGAGGTGAATGACAAATATGTAATTTTTAGATGCAATTTTATTTTTTAAAGGCATTAATAACTGTTTTATTTTAAAGGGGACTTTTAAAACCATTGCCTCGTTTATAATATTCATGGAACAGTATCTGACAATTAAATGCATTGCTTACTAAGGTCTTCATTTGCACATACAAGGCCAAAGAGGACTTGCAGAGAATTTTGAGACAGAAGCATTATTCATGGAATTAAATGCTTTATAGATATATTTAAAACAGTTGTGTGATGTGGCAGAAATAGCAAGCTGATACATGTATTGCTTACTTTGCAATGTGAAGTATTATTTTTCATCTCATGGTCACAACAGACTTCACAGGAATGCTTTACACTTCAGCCCTTTGGAGACACTGGGCCAGTAATCCCTGTTCAATATAGACCCTCCTATTATACCTGGGGTATGATAGGCTTCAGGGGCTTCTCTTGCCCACACCCACCCCTTGCTTTCCCTTGCTTCACGGGGACAAGAAAGAGATCGAGTAAAGAGAATAAATGCCATAATGCTGCATGGAGCAGAGACTCTGTCGAAGCAGCAGGAGACCAGTTCCTGGGTGGATAACTCCAGCCATCAGGCAGCAGAGGATTATGTCAAAGGCACAGTAGGGCTCTAAAGGTAGAGTTGCACAAAGCAGCTAAAACTAAAAGAAAAATTTATGCAAAGAAGTGAGAGGAAAAGATGTAAGGAGGGGCTGGGTTTAACTGCTTTTTACAGGATCCTTAGGCAGAAAATGTCTAGGATAGACCTACCAGCCTTTATATCAAATTCCAAAGTATAATTAGGTATCACTCTTACCCTGGAAAACTCACTAATCATGGCAACATGTTCCCCACCTTGTAGGGATGTTGTAGTAAAAAAAAAGAATTTAAAAAAATACGCAAGATCACTTAGAAAGTATGTCAGAAGACAAAGGTAAGCATTGCTACCAGTCTATCACCAATTTGAAAAGAAATGTGCAAGTAGGGACAAGCTGTATCTTTTAGATGAGCGTAGGCGGAATCCACTACTTGAACAGATCACACAACACATGGATGCAAAATGCAGATTCATAAACCAACATTATTCAAAGAGTGTTGTTCAGCAGACAAAAACTGAAATTAGGTTTCCTGAATCCCTCTTCAGTGTAGCTCCAAATTGCAGTCAAAAGGTTTGTAAGATTTGTAAATTCTCACTTATTCCATACATTCATCTAAATACTCACTTAAGTTACTTTATGGAAGCATCATAATGATGAGCTAAGGTCATAACGAACACAGTGATCCATAGACATGTATGCAAAATACTATGTAAATTATTATACTGACAGTGTAAACCTATTTATATTGTCAACTTAACTTTTCTAAAAATTAAGTTCAAAACAAGAGGGGTTTTTGTACGTATGTCTTCCCTTTCAAAGGAAACATAAATTCCAAGCTTCTAAATAAGTTGAAACTTTTTAAGTCCTTTATCAATGAGCAGTATAATGTTTCCTAACAAATAAGAGCTTATTTCATAGTCTGTCTTATGAGCACAGCGTGGTAGATTGGTTTAATTAAAGTCTGTCAAATTATCATAAGGACTTTACATTCTTCAAATAATTGCTTTTTCTTCTCTATTCACTTCTTGTTAATGGAAATGGAGAAAGTTGTTTTTATCTTTAATATATGATGTAGAACAAAGGAGAAAAAAAAAGAAAGAAAAATGAACAGTTAATGAAGTGACCTCTGATTTCTTGGAAATGCTTTTACATTAAACCTAAAATGACAAAAATTAAACTGGATTTGACAGTAGTAATATACGTGCAATTATGTCATGTGTCCAAATCAGACTATCGAACTAACAGTACACATCTGAACAGTAGAATACAATGAAACTTGCTTTTAAATACTTGTGAGATCAGCTAAATTACCTCATATTGGATTGCACTCTGCTGATCCAAACACAGCATATTTTACATGCTTACAGATATTAGGTGACAACTAATCCTTTTACTCATAAATTCCTCACCACAAATTAATTTATGTACAGAATTGGTACATGGGAATATGGAATTAATACTATATGCTGTTTTGGTTTGGGGTTTTGGGTGGGGTTTTTCCTCCTTTTTGATAAAAATAAAAAGCACCTTTTTCAAGTGAAATAGCAAAATACTTATTTTAGGACCCAAAAATCAGCCTTAAGAGTGTATTCACTTCTTTCATATTAAATTGCATCTAATATGCTGTGTGTGCATAATGTGAAAAGACTTTCTCTATCAAGGTAAGTTACAGAAGCATATTCCAGTTTGTGTTTACACAGCTGACCCTATTCAGCATATTACAAGTCGTAGTACTCAGTAGTCAAACATGTTAGAGGGGCAAACAATAAAAAATATTTTTCTGAATAAGTTTCTGGGGACACATGTACAC
Source organism: Podargus strigoides (assembly GCA_028020825.1). Lineage (NCBI taxonomy): Eukaryota > Metazoa > Chordata > Aves > Caprimulgiformes > Podargidae > Podargus > Podargus strigoides. The sequence goes on along the minus strand of CM051621.1, from coordinate 21,564,445 downwards.
CAATGAAACTATGATTAGCCTGGCTGGCAAGCAGAGTACACCAGGCAAGGTTGAGAGGTGACAATTCTAGATATTTATTTGTGGAGGTGTCTATTTCAAATAGAAGGATGCTTCAGAAATTAATAATGGGTGCGTACTTCATGTATATTATAATTGGCTTTCTGCATCACAGTACAACATTTTACAAATGAAAGGTTTCTCTCTCTTTCTTCAAATACCAAGAGTACTGAGCTGATTTCATCTTAAAATTTGCATAACTTTTTTCCTGATACCTTTTCAGTAGTTATTTCTTCTAATTTGAGTCCTCCTTTGGTAATCAGGATGCCCACAAATGGAAAAGTTTGTGGAGAAATTTCTAAATTATTTTGAAAGACATCTTTCTGTAGTTAGCTGTCACACACTGGTATACTGAAATGCTGAAAATCAGCCAGCATATGTTAAAGGAAAAAAGGAAAAGTCCAACTATATTTTTTCCCCCCGTATTTCTATCTGCAAATGACATGGAAATACTAGCTCTGTAAACTAGACAGAAACTTGCTAGTAATACACAGAAACCACTCAGTCATTGTGCAGTTACTCCAGGACTCTCAGTATTTCCACTAAGGAGGTGACAATTTACTCTTCTTTCCCTGCAAGAAGTACAGCAGCAGAACCCTACTTAAAATTCCCTATTCACAAAATATCTGGAAAAACTGTGCAACTACTGAGCAGAGTTAGAAGAAGCAACTTTAACAATTAAGTATTTCAGTTACAGGTTTCTTCATTATTTTGAAAGGTGTGAGATGGCTTAGCTTCTTCAAGAAAATTAAACACCTTTGGAGTCCTTCTTTGTCTTAAAGCCATTATGTCATGTATCAGGGGAAAAAAAACCCTAATGGTTATTATCCAGCTTCTGGCTTCCCTAGAAACAAAAAAATATATAGTTTAGGTCCATGAAAAAAACCTCTGATTTACAAGAATGAAAATACTTAAGCTATCTCTGTGTATCAGGGAGTAACTTAAGAGATCCAAGGTTGTAGATTTTTTGCTTGGGCCTGCTAAACTTAATGCAAATTTATTTCAGGATATTGTAGGGGAGACTAAGAAGGAAAATATCTATGATGGGTTTTAGTGTAACAGAGTAGCTAAGCTCCTTTTTGGAGCTAATAAGACTGATTCATTGTAGAACAGGAGTAAAATGGCAGCAAGAAGAACCCAGGCATCTCCTTGTCAGTATCTGCACAGATGGTGGGTACCCCATCAGGGTAGCTTTGACTTTGTGGATAGTGGAGTCCACTTGCAACAGAAATTTCTAAACATCAGTAAAGACTTTTTGCATGTTCTCTCTCTTTAGCGAGAGAAAAAGGGAACACCCTCTACCACCAAGTCCTGTGCCACATCAAAATGGAGCGGGAGAGAAGTATACACTGGACGTGTACTGCACTGCTGTTGGCATGAACAGGAATCTCATCATGAGCAATTATATCTGCTCAAGTAGGAAGAGCCATGTTCAATAAACTCTTCCTGCTCTCCTCCTTTTAAAGTCAGTCTTTATAAAATATGTCTATGGATGTTTGTTAACATTAAGGAAGACTGAAACAGGCAGGCCAGGCCACCTTCCTGATTCCTGAGGCACAGAAGTGCAGCAGGAACCCATGAAACTGAGAGGGAATAAAGTAAAAGCCATTGAAATAAGCCTTATTTCAATTTTCCTTGCTACTTTTTATGTCTGCTGATATCAGGGAGAAGAAAAATGCATTCTTTGTAGCAGCAGACAGGTCTTAGAGCAAAGACATGCAGTCACACACGAAACATGATTACAAAATATATTCTTAAAAAAGAAATCTATGGCTTACATTAGAGGGTTTCAACCTTGTAAATAAGAGGCAAGGAGCTGTTACTACCCTACTAAAGAGATGGATGTCATGTCAAAAATCTGGCACAGCTAGCTCATTATTTATTTTAAAACAAAGTATTATGATTTGTTTAGAAAACTTGATCTGATCAAAATATTCTACTGCTGATTTTATTCCTAAAATATAATTTGTGTTACTGAAATGAATTTGAACACAAAATATTCTCATTTCTGAAGAATATAATACTTCATTTCAGTCTCATCAGATTTTACTTAGGTTCTCATGATGTAATTAGGTTTCATGAAAGCCTGTTGTGATTCAAAAGCATTTAGAGACAACAAAAAAAACAGAAGAATTATGCTCCTCATAGTGTGTTTTACATTTACTAAGTCAGTGTTCTCCCTTATGCTTTTAAGGACAGAGGAGGGCAGAAAAAAAAAAAAAACTAAAAAGATGGTGCATCTTCAATGAGTGCAGACATTTTAGGTATATTTGATTTACGCAAATTGTTTTAAGTTGAAGAGTGAAAAGGAATCTTTGACAAAACTGTCATCTGTAAAACATGGTGATATTTCATTTTCCCCCTTCCACACTATTTAGATTGCCTGGAACTGAAATACTTCCAGCACCCACTGTGTCCAATTTTTCAGAGCTGTCACTTCCTAGCAAATCTGCTTAAGCAAAATACTTGTTGTTAGAAAACAGAGCAAACATATAATATAAAATGCTTTCTACACTCCCTTGCAGGATAACCTGTATTCAAGCACACCAAACACCAAGAACACGCAAAAATCTGGAAGTTGAGTTGCACAGACTCTTTTAAATCCATAAACCTGGTGTTCTCATGATTAGTTTCCAAATATAGTTAGAATTAGCTCACTTTTTCGACTTAGATGAATTTTTTTCTGCGCAATAACTATAATCAACACAATACAATCAAACAATAATAAAAATGCTGTTTCCAAATAAACCACTTCAGGTCATTAAAACTAAAAAGAACATTTCATATGAAGAACAGTAAACCAGAAGATGATAATTTTTAACTCTCTGTGGTCCACATGCTCTTTTGGTCAGCATTTGATGCCCTGCAAGGTAACACAAAATTGCTACAGCTTTACACTTCTGTGTCTTTGGCCTACAATATAAAGTAAAGAGAACAGACATTACAGGAAATAATATAAACAAGATCTGCATGCTGAAATGAACTACACTGACAAATGTCAAGATCTTTACCTAATATACAGATTACACTTTGCAGGAGGAAAAAAAAATAAAAAGCTTCTTTCAAGAGTAGACTTTAAATTCCAGATGTCAAGAATTTTTACAGATGACAAATTGCAGAATTGTTTTGGTTGTTACAGGCCAATAGGTATTCTTTTTATTTCCTGACATTTTTCTAAGATTTTCTGATTTTATTAATTTCTGCATGATTATACAAAAAATTTATTAATCATTGAAGTTTACACATAAGGAATTGTGTAAGACTACAGTTACTTCCCCTGCTTTAGAAAGCCTCTCATGTTTCAGGAAAGTCAGTGCTTCTTACTGTGTATAATTCAAATCCCAATACTCTGATGGCCCGTTAACACCAAATATGTCACCCTTTAACACTGCAGAATCAATACACTGGAATGTCATGGTACCCTGATGGGCCACAAAGCCTCTGTATACATTTATTAGATAATGATTTTATATTAATTCAGAAAAGAAATGTGTCAAGTTAAAATCAATTTCAAGTTTCTTACTAAGAAATAGTCCTAAGTAAATAAAATATTTTTTTTTCAAGTTTCAGTCAAACGTAGGAACTGAACAAAGAAGGTCATTTAGACATCCTCTTCTGAACAAGGACGTTTGCATGTGCACGCTGTTATAAATTCTACCCCACCTTTTCAAGCTTTTTTTTTCCCCACAGCTCTTTCCTATGCAGATCATCAGCCATCCAGGCCTTGCTGAGGCCTTCTTTCAGGAATGGATAAGAAAAATACAAACATAACCTAATATAAACATTCTAGCATAATCAAACAATAATATCCCAAAGTCTAGGTACAAAAAGCTGTTCGAAAGGTTACTTCATCCAATTCCTCACAAGATCATTTAAGTATTGCAGTTATTAAAAGGAAGACCAGACAATTTCTTACATTTTAAAAATAGTTCTGTACCACACTCCAAAGAACTCAAAAGAAAGTTACTGACCTTTCTGACAACACTGGGAATTTGCAGACCAGACAAAACCATCTGTATTTTCTCACAATTAATTCTTCAAAGTATTTTTAGAATCTAAGACAAGAAGCAGTGTTGATCATTTGTCTTCCATTCTTGTGGAGATGGATAAGCAATGAATCCTGACCAATCTGAGATTCCATGGATGTTGAACAGAAAAAGCACTTTTTTTTAAAAAAACCCTCCCTCTGTGCAGTTGACAGAATAAAGAATCCTTTCTTTCTTTAATCTCTGGATTTCAAAACTATGTCCATTTGACTTTTTTTTCCCTTTACTTCCTGTAATCCTTCATGTCTCCAAGACCTTGTCAAAAAACAAAACCAAAAAAACCCCAAACAAACAAACAAAAAAACCACATTACAGGGCTCAGTACATAAAATTTAACATTTGAGCTTTATTAATCTAGTAATTCTTAGAGAACCAAGTAAGGTGATGTTATACAACATTGTTTGCTGCCTGCAGGAAAAATAGTGCATGAGCAATTTCTGTAAATATTGAGCCAATATTGTCAGATGTAGCCCAGAGAGAAGTAGAACAAAAATAAGTATTTCTGTAGAGAGTAAGGAAGTTCTAAACCTACATAGGCTTTACTATGATTACAAAGATTACTTTCTAGACCAATAGAGAAATTCCCTGTTATTGTCTTCATGGTATTTGTAATCACAAAAAAAACCCCAAAATTAATATGAATTTCATAGATCAACCTTTATATTTTCTCTACACTAGTTCAGATTTCAAATTCGATACACAATTCTTCTCTACAAATAAATAATTTTTTTGAGTGCTATTTAAATAATTTGGTGCAATCATTTCTTTTGTGGCACCAAACATGCTATTTTCCAAGCCACTATCCTCAATACCTTGCCATTCTAAGGAATCATTACATGCCTCCCCTACAAAGCTCAATATTGCTCAGAAATAAACAATGTATGCGTTCATCTGGAGGTGAATTTTCTAGCAATACACAGCATGTGTTGTGTCTCATCATAAAAATTTGAAAGTATTTTTGCTAAATTATTCTCACTCTGTTCATACAAATAGTCCTACTGAATTAAATGGAAGTACTGATGCTATAGTTGCTACCATATTGCCGAAAGCTAAACAAAGTGGTTTAACAGGTTATGGCCTAGAGTTCCAAAAGTCATTCACAAGCCTTTATTAGGCATTCCCAAAGGAATAGCAAACTATACCACATACAGGTTGGTATCGATTCAAAATATTGACACAGCATACATATTTCTTACATAATTTCAGTGTAAGTTAAAGTTGTCACATGAGGTACCAAACTAACCACCTGGCATGTTGAAGATAGATCTAGTTTGCTATTTTAGTTTATGTGTCTTTAAGGAGCTTTCTACATGTGAGGTTACATAAATAGGAAATTTTACAGAGAAGAGGTTAGTTTCTTCTCAATAATAAAGTGATAAATATTCTCAATAATAAAATAATAAATTTTCATCTTTAATAGTGAAAATAAAGAAGCAATTTACTGTATTCAAAAAGAAGAAAAAGATACAATATGTTTCCATTAAGGTACACAAAATATTTTAATTCATAAAATAAATGCATAAAAGTCCATATGAAAATTAGATACTTTCATAGTTAAATGGCAAATGGACAACATAGATTAGCATCTATAAATAAGTGATAAACCAAAATTCAAACTGGATTCCTAGGAGTTTTAGTCTGGTATTAATTCTCTGTAATATGTTTCAGTATACAGCAAACTACCACTGTAGAAATGTGATTCTTCAATAATGTTCATAAATATGACTCTTCAGCTTATTTATGTGAGAGAATGAAGTTATCAGTCTTGAAGTTGTAATAACCACTTCCAGGCAAAAAAAAAATTGCATGTAAAGCATTTAACATGAACTATGTTTTTAAGGTAGTAACATAGGCAGTGTTTCTCACAGATACCAGCTAACTCCACTTTTTTTCCCCAAAGATTTAAACTAGATAGGATGACTTTGTTGAAGCCTATCAACAGAACTGCTGATATTCCTATGTAACATAACCTAAATTGAGGGGGTTATAAGTAGGACTTCCCATTAATACATTAGTGAATGTCAATAAAAAAACCTGGCTCAGAAGAGGCAATGCTGCCACTTTGCTGTGTGAAATCAATGCATTCCATCTCAGAAGCTGTTTTCATACATGTGCTGTTCTCCTTTTCTCTCAATCAATGACAACCAGATTAAAGATTTTTTTAAAATGTAAAATATTTTAAAAAACAAACTACAACAACAGCACAACAAAATAAGACCAGAACGTTGTTTCTACGTGCTGCAATAAAAATGGAAAACTTCAAGACATCTTGCCAATTTACTTCCAAATAATGGTTTTCAGTTGTAACTCTAATTGTGCAAATTGCATGTTGTGGAGGGGAGAGAAAAAAAAACAGGAAGACTCCTGAGAATATGAATATCCACATGTTTTGCCTCTTGTGAAGCATTCAGCACACAAGATTTTCATTATTGCTGCCTCCCCTGGATGCTTTAATATTTTCTATGACGTCTCTTACCAGATCATGAGTGTCTCTTAGCAGACGTTGCTGTGCTTAGTTCTAAGTCTCAGGAGAGCTAGGGCAGTTTTGCCAATTAGAAATAAGCAAGTTGTTTAATTAACACACCCTTTTCATTAATGGTTTAACCCAAAGCTGACAAAAGAGTCTTTGTTGCAAACCACGAACAAAGAAAGGAGTACTAATTAAACATCTTGAAATTTCTAAAGGGACAGTTTCTTTCAGCACCCAAGGGATTCTTTGAACTCCTCAGAAGACCTCCAGATACTTCCAGGAGCACTTGGAATTTCTTATAGCTATACCACTCACTCAGGAAAAAAAGAAAGAAAAAACCACAAAGTCTAAAGATGTTGGACACTTCTGATATTTTAGAGTTAAGTTTGCATAAAGACAGATGTTCAAAGCCTTTGGACCAGACAAAAATACAACAGGTTTTGACTTCATAGTAACACAAATCTAAACAAAAACCTGGAAAACTGTTTCCAACCCAAACTTGAATTCATCAGATAGGGATGGTCTGATGTGACCTAACTAAATGTTGACAGTCAAATTCAAAGTGTTATGCAAGCTACTGTGAGCTACATATTAGACATTACATGGGAAGAGGAAAGGTGATTCCCTGCACTGGGCACTAAGTACCTACCAGACGGGTAAACAGAGAGGTCCGTTTTACGGCAACAAACTTGTTACTTTCTACATTCTTTCAGACTTTCTGTGTGCATTTTATTATGTGTACGTGATGTATAAATTTTCTTAAAATCATTTGGCCAAGCTAGAAAGTAACAGGCAAAGGTTTCCAACTGGATATGACTTTGACCTGAGGGATTCTGATGCAAGACAGAGAGTAGCTTTCCTGGTGACAGCTAGCAGTGATCTTTGCTTTAGCTGTCTACCTTACTGCCCCCTCACAGATATCTACCACCTCACCTGGAAAAGCAAGACTGTTTATGAGGCAGCTGCTAATAGCTGCAGCTTACAGCCTGCAGCAAGGCAAAAGAGAACTGATTCTTTAATATTTTGGCTTCAACTTGCACTAATCCAGTAACCCCTGCATGAGCAATTACACTGCTTAGGAGCGACAAAGGGACGGATAGACATGGGTAGTGTCATAAAGATAGACATTCACACCCGTGAATCAGACCTCTAAGGTGGAGTGGGTATAAAGCTGTAAATGTACTGTATTTGGAGGAAGCAGAAGCAGTATTACGTTATTTTAGTCTCCCTTATACCCAGGTGTACTTAGCCACTACTAAATTTGATACAGAGTCCAACAGAAAGACAATAGAAGAAAACATGACCAGACTTTGGAAACCTGTTAGAGCTGGGGCTCAAAATACCATCCATCCAGACTTCCTTCACCTATCTTCCATCCTATCTTAGTAGTGTAATATTTCCTTAACCTTTTCTATAGATTTATACATTTATTTCATTGGTAACCAGAAAATTAAGAAAAACCGTTTTTTCCTTTTGTATTTTATGAGATCAAACCTACGTACTTGCTTGTTCAGAACATGCATTCAGTTTCAGTTAATCCGTCATTACTTCACAACTAGCAACAGACCAAATCCTATGGACTACTCTCATAGAAAATGAGAGTCAAATAAATCTGCGCCACAAAAATTGATCTACTCTGTTTATTCAGTAATGGAACAGGATGTAGTTTATGAAATAGATTTAAAAATATTTATTTTGTGAAGCTTGTTTATAAATACTTTATGAAATATATGTAGAAATATTTATTTATTCTTTTTTTTTTTTATAGTTCCAGCATTTTGGAAAAGCTGTTGATAAAGTCAGTGATAGTGTTTCTAGACAAAAAAAAAATCTGCCACCTACTACTGCATACATTAGAAAAAAAACTCTAAGGAAACACGGTATTAAAAATATTGCCAACTACATTCAATCGTGGAATGCCCAGAGATCCAAAAGTATGCCAAAATCCACTGATCTTAAGATTTCACAGTTTCTTGTTTCATGATTCAATGGAAAGGATATAAATGAACAAGCGAGAGAAGAAAAAATAGAAGTGAACCAGGACAAGCTCTGGGCTCTGGCCAGGAGTCTGCACTTGCCTCTTTTCCCTCCCTGAGGAACAGCTCCAGCATACTGAACTGCTTCTTCAACTAACAAAAAGAAGCAATTTTTACATCCCCATCTTGAAAATTTAAACTAAACCCAGTTCCTTAAGGCAAATTCCTTAAAAACTAATCCCTAATTCAGGCTGTATTCCAAAATCCTTTTTAAAAAGAATGTTGCAAAATACAATATACAGAATATACAATATACACAAAATATTCACTGTGAGGTTTCCTTCAATAAAATCATCTGTAGATGGGATACACAGAGGATGAGTGGTACAGCCCTCCGGAGTAAATATTTCTTCTTATTATTCTGAATAGTCCTCCTTTTCAATTCTCTCATCCTAACAATTAACATGTATCTGGTTTAGCCTGCAGGAATTATCTTTAGAGGCAATAAGCACCACTGCTCTTCACTGATTGTAGCGAGAATTGTCTTTATTCATCTGCCTGAAAAGTAAGCTTTTCATGGTTTGGCATAATACAACTTTATTTCATAGACCATTTTTTGTGACTTGTAATGTTATCATTTTGATTTCATTTCTACTTTCTCAGTTATCTGACTTCTACTCTGAATTTTACTTTAAGCTCAAATGAAAAACCAGAAATCGGTAAATGATACGAATACGGCAAATAACTTTTTTTTTCCCTCTTCTAAACAGCTTTTGTTTTGGTTTTTGAATGTTTTCTAGTGGTTGGCCATTTTAATTGAACTGCTCCCACTGACCTGCAAATATTATGTTTTAATAAAAGTATAAGGGTTGTGCAATCAAAAGGAATAAGAATAAAAGTAATCAATCTAAGCAGTCATATAAACACGAGAAACAACGTGAAAAACGTAAATAACTTAGAAAATTATCATTATGAAAAACATGAGGAAATCTTTGGGTATTTTCTCCTTACAGATAATGAACTACAAAACATAGAAGCATGGCTGCATTTACCCAAAGGTATAACGAATACCCCCACATTTATACAGTAGTTTTGGTTTTGTATGTCAAACTAAAGGTGTTTTGCAAGTCATATTTTATACATAGAACTTAAAAGTCAAATATATTTAATGAGAAACTTTTGTACTGCTGAATTTGAAAATCAAAGCCAGGTTTTTCCACATATTTTTTTTAAATTTCCTCTCATTTTGAAAACTATTTTTCAAACACATGCACACATGAATTAAGACCTTATTTTGGCAAAGGGTTCAGCTGAAGCGTATGAGATGTACTCTAAATTCCTAATCACATATGTAAATACCTGCAAGACTGAGGTCTCAATAGAGTATTGTTCTCTGGTATCTTGAAAAAGATATTCCTTTCCCTTTGTTTCTATCAACAGCTTTGTTAGTCTCATCAGTCACTTTTTCTCCTTCTGCAGTTTCCTGCTTGAAAGAGTTGTAAAGAATAACAAAGGCTGACAATGGAATAAATGACAAAGCAAAAATGGTGTGGAAACAAAATAGCAAAACTCTTTCTTGTCCCTCTTTATCAGTAAAAAAAGTGATATGAAAAAATTAAGAAATTGTAAATTCATTAAGTTCTCTCCCCAAAATCAACCAAAAGGTTTTGAAAGGAAGGAGAGGAAAAAATAATAAATAAAATATTCTTTCTCCTCCAGAAACTACAAGAGTGAGAAAGCTCATGGGCATAACCCATGGAAGGAAAAATAAAAAAAAAATTAAAAAAATCCATTCATCATAGCTGTTCCATTACACCATGTCAAACTAAAAGGAAAGCCTTGCATTAACCGTGCTAATAGCAATGATGTGCCTACCTCCATGACAACAAGAAACTAGAATTGCTACAGCTGACTTACTTCACTCCTGCTTTCCTAAGTTTAGGAAGAGCAACAATACAGTTGGCTTTAATTAGCAAGTCCTGACAACTGGATTAACAGCCAATACACAAACTGCACTATCAGCTATCATCTACAGAGTTACTATGTTACTATTTTAACAGTCAGAAGTACTCAAATTAACTCATACAACAACAACCAAAAAAAAAAAAAAAGAGCTTGCAGCCACAGGAAAGAGTAAGACTGAAAACTGGAGGAAAAAAAAACCAGAATGTATAGCAGTTGCAAGGATTTTGGTCCGTAGGATCAGGCCAGAGTCTCTACAAATGCCAAACTTGGCACAAGTTCAGTGGTGCTCTCTCTGATTTACAGGTTGGTTTATGCTGCAGGTCTGCTGTGACTGGACTGAGTAGGTAATGGAACCAGCTTTGTTCCAGTGTTAAGCCACTGGTTGGTGGTGCATGGTTGTGTGCAACTACAACAGCACAGAACTCATATATTTTAAAGTGGTTTGGTTGGGTTCTTTCGAAGTTCATTCTGAATTCCATGCCGTTATTACTATCTAAACGAACTCGCTATGGTGATATATCCCTATTTAGGGTATGACTATAATATAATAAATGTTTTCAGTATCTCACAAATGCCTCACAAGTATTTAGCATGTTTTTAAACCACACTCTCTTAACTTTAATACATACCTTTTTAAAAGAATATCCAAATTTTCACTTCACTAGAAGTGAAAATAAAAATATACAAAACTCTAGGATGTGTTTTGGTTTTGTTTTTGTAGGAGTTGCAGTAGCTTTATTGGTTTTAGTTAGTCATCATTATTTGTAACTGCGTTTGTTTAGTCAAAGAGCACCTGAACTAAAGTAAGAATCGAAGGAATCTTAAGTGACTGAAAGAAGGTATAAGCTATAGGTTGAATCCTACTTGCCCAGATCAAATGACCGTGATATTAGTGTTCTGTGTGGTATTAATGTTCATTTAGTTGAAAAAAAATCCATTTGGTAGCTACCAACAGTTTGCTGGCAGGAGAAGGGGGAACTGCAAAAGAGATGCCATAGGAATATTTCTTGGCTTGGCTCAATATTTCATTAGTCTTGAACAATGGAATACATTTGTGGAAACAGTGGATGACCCAACACAAGGAAAGGTTGTGAGAACCTTAAGAAATAAGATTTGAATTCAAATGACCTTGAGAAATCCACAGAATAAACTCAGTAGTAGAAACTGCAAAATGTAGCGTTGGAAAAAAAAAAAAAAAGGGAAAAAAATCAAGCACACAAATACAAAACAAATAGGTTACTGTAGATGCTGCCTCATAGACAGGAGTCATTACAATGGAAAAAATAATTATAGCAGAATGACAATTAAAAATTAGCCAAGATGTACAGTAAAGAATTCAAACACCAGGAATGCAGGAAAAGGAATATTGGTACATAGGACACTGAGAAAATTGTTTTCTACTCAAAATTGATAAGGCTTCAGTTATAGTAATAAGCACAGCTTGGGCACCAGAATTCGCCTGAGTGTATCAGCATCTGGTGCCAGATATACTGATAAATCAGAAAGCATCCAGAGAACAACAACAAGGAGAAGTCTGTGAAACATAAACTAGCTTTCTTGAAGATAGCTTATTCAAAAATATCAAAGGAATAATAACATTCTCCAAAATGTTATAAAAGGACAACGAAGAAATTTTTTCTGTGTACACTAGGGAGAGGTAAAGATGAAAATACCTTAGCCTGTGCTTCCACATTACCATTTCAACGTGCCGATTTAGGCGTTTATTGCCTTCTTCAAACCACACTCATTAACTTCCCTTTTTTTCTCCTGCCTGCTGAATGCTTCCTATTTCTCTAGCTCATTTCTCTCACTCAAACATTTCTATGAAATATTTTTTTATTCTTATTTTCAAGTACTTAAAGCGTATAAAAACAAGTGGAAGTGGCCTCCAGATGTGTAGACAGTTTGAGCAGTTAGGAACAGAGGTGAAGGACTCTTAAAGAGCACAAAGAATCACAGCAGCAGTAAAGCTTGTAAGAAAAAAATAGTTGTAAAATACTAGTACACTCTACCTAGGTAAGCAGTGAATGCTCCTTTTTGAAGGTTTTTAAGTATTTAGATGCAAGATATCTAACATTACACTTCTAACACTACAATTTTATTGCTTCTGCAAGGTTTGTAGCCTTTGCTTGGAAAAAAATATTTAAAAAATAATGTGCTAGGCAGCAACAAATTTCCTGTGCCTGTCAGACTCATTCTGAGTTTCTAATTCTGAGGTCAAGGCAACATAGGAAAAGTTTGCAAGCAATACTCATTACCTTAGATTAAAATAATGAAAAAGTAGAGCTAAAACACTTAATGAAGAGGAGACATTTATGAGGGAAATCAAATGTAAAAAGCCAACATTCAGCATTTGCTTAATATTATCTGTTCCATTAGCCTCTTCCTCTTGTTCTTTTTAGGTAGTGTCAATGTAAACAGAATGGATTTTTATGGCTCCTAATTTGTGACTTCCTTTAAGATATTGGTTTAATAGGCAAACCTCTCATAGGTAGTAATTATAGCCTGAAGGAAAACAGTCCAACTACGTATTTTTTCTTTACTACCATTTCAATATAGATCTCCATTTACTCTATGAAGTCCTGTAATTTGCTGCCGTGACCAATATAATCTTCAGTCAGCAATTTTGTTTGGAAATCTATTCCACAAATTTATCAACATTTCATAACACACTATTTAAGAACGTGCAAAAAAGCAGTTCTTTTCACATCCCTCCTCCAAGAAGCATAACTGGATTATTACTCTTACAATTAGATCACAGAATAGTAGAATCCCAGATGACTCAAAATAAATATGCATTGGCTTCCAAAAGCAGGTTTTGCAGTCATCTATACACAAAATCATTAAGCAAATGTCAACACTTTCAAATTTCTCAGAATTGTATATAAAAAAACCCAACAGACCAACAAACAAACAACAACAACAAAAAAAAGGGTGAACATTTAGCATGTTACCCAGATAAAATCTAGTCCCTTATTTCTTAACCTGTTTCTTCAGAAGACCGCTTTCTACATATAAATGCACTTTGAAATGCCTACCATAGGATGACAATCAAGCATGCTGTTCTAGGCTAAGAGGTTATCATCCCTTGTTTTTACCAGCTGCTTCTCCCTATTCTTTCCTGTTGGATGTAAGAAGCTCCTCACATCTGCCAGAAGAACCATATGTGCAATACTTCTTAACTCACTTCTGTCAAAACGGTTTCCTTTTTAAAAAAAAACAAACAAAATCTGTTTAAGAAGTGTTTCAGTTAAACTGGAATTGCTTGTCTGAGTATGTCCTAAATGCAATTTATCTTTAAAGTTCGGAATTAGAAGCTTCTATTTACAATGACAAACAATGATAATCAGTTTATGCTTCCCAAATGGTTCCCCAGGTTCCTTTAATGTTCATGGGCTAAAATACAGAACAGCTGAAGGTAAATAAATTGTTCCTTCTCTACTAGATCAAATATTCACAGGTATTACAAAATATCATGCTGCCTCATACAGTTAGCTTCATCTAAGATTGTGGACAGTATCCTAACATATTAAGGTATCATCATGCTGGATATCCAAACAGCACATACCACATTTTCAGTTTTTCTTTTTCATAATTCTGTGTGGTTGTAACATATTTCTCTGCCCGACTGCAGGTTATACAGAAGCCTTCAGGAATTCCATTATAAAAGCTTCTATCACAAAATTTGATATAATGTGACATATGATGTAACTTCAGAAATAACTATTTACAGATGTTATTCAGCATACCATACCAACTACTAGCACGGAATAACTCAGAGAAAAATACACCACGAGTTCATCCAAATGAAAAAAAAAAAAAAAAAAGCAGGTTGATGCATCTCTTTTCTGCTATGAAGAGGTATATGCAGCTATGAACAATTTTACTTGGGTTCATGTGAACTTTTAAATAGATGGTGATCCAGCTGGCTCTCAGGTCAATGCTAAGACTTCCAACAGCTTTGCTATCCAACCTACATTAGGTTCTGAGACAGATTCACCAGTTTCTAACTAATGTTCTGTGCTACCTTGTGACACAAGGCAATACAATGAGTTTGATCCATTTATTTTACTGCTTTGAAGAGGTGGACTTTTAATAACATTATGATGAACTTATCATTAAGACCTAGTACTTGAGGAAAAACAAAACAATACACAGAAGGAATGATAGCTCACCTAACTTGTAGGAAACAGCCTTACAAATACAAGGTAATTAAATAATAAGATGGCTGTATGGTGTCTGGCTGGGATGGAGTTAATTTTCTTCACAGCAGTCCGTATGGTGCTGTGTTTCAGATTTGTGACTAAAATAGTGTTGATGACACACCAATCTTTTGGCTATTGCTGAGTGAGTAGGCTGGGGGTGAGCAAGAAACCAGGAGGAGACAGAGCCAGGACAGCTGACCAAATGTACCATAGGGATATCCCATACTATAGGGTGAAATGCTCAGCAATGAAAGCTCAGGGAAAGAAGGAGAAAGGGGAGATGTTTGGGGTAATGGCATTTGTCTTCCCAAGTAACTGCTACACTTGGTGAAGCTCTGCTTTCAAGGAAGTTGCTGAACACCTGCCTGATGGGGAGTAGTGAATGAATTCCTTACTTTGCTCATGTGCACAGCTTTTACTTCACCTAAAACTGCTTTTATCTCAATCTGAAAGTCTTCTCACCTTCTATTTTCTCCCCCTCCTGTGGGAGAGGAGAGAGAGCGAGCAGCTATGTAGGTGCTTGGCTGTTGGCTAGGGTCAACTCACAATAATGGCCAAAGTAAATTACTATAATTATAATTAAAGAAAAAGCAATGTTAAAGCTGAAAACCTCATAAGAACATCAGGATTGCTACAGAATGCAATACTTGTTACAATCAATCTTTTTAAACCTTATATAATTCCCAGGACAGTATTATCATGTGATCTTCATTTTTTACAGCCAAAAAATACTCTGAGTTTGCAAAGTTGGTTTTTTTCAGACTAACAGTTCTTACATTGCATGAGAAATTCATTCCTGCTAAAAGCTTGTATTTTAGTGCTTTCAGTTCATAACTCTCACAAGTAGAAAATGTCTCAGATTCCAAACAATTTGAAATAAATCAATACATATTTTCCCTTAGGAAAAAAAGAATGAAGGATACATTGCTGCTTATATCACTACTGTAGTAGCCATGTGACAGCCATCTTCCCAGCTATTTGATGGACAGCTTGTGAATGTGCAACAGCCTGTGCTGTATGAAGCAAAAGGGATTTCAGGACATATTCTAATGAACCATGTTAAAGGCTAGTAGCTCACACACACCTGGTACATTTTTTCAAGCATTGCCAGCTGTTTTGATCAATTCCAAGCACTTAAGTGGATAATAAAGACTGATTGAAACCAGAAGTACTTGAATTTGAGCAACACAGACTTTGGAATGGCATACCACAGTAGTCTCACTGAACTGCTTCATGTCGCTAGAATAATCCACACTTAGTGTAATGCTTTTGTGTTTTATACATGGTGAGGTGGAAATAGCACTTTTATTCTCAGTAGCTATTTCTCATATACTTCTCAATTTATTTTGGGTGTTGAAAATTCTCATACTTGGCCAGAATTTTTTTTCCTAATTTGAATACTATCCCTCCAGCCATCTGGGAATTATCTGAGTGTGAAAGAATGATATTTAGGTACTATTTCTTGCACTTAAAAAGCAATTCCATACTTCTTTCCTTAGCAATTTAAGCATGCATCAAACTGTGATATTACCAGTTGTACTATATTTTTTCACTGGTATTAGCCATTTCAGAGTTTTCATATCTGCATTAGCACATTTTAATAAGGATCCCCAGAATGAAGAGGTTAACAAAACCTTTCCAGAGCTCCTACTGTTAACCCTAATGCATTTTTATTAGCTTACTTCAATGGGAAATTCTGATCTTGCCTCAAGAAGTGAACAAGAGCCTGTCATAACTTTGTCAGAATTTCCTGAGGTTCACTCAATACCACTGACACCAGCTGATATCTAGTTAGTTACACTCTATTCAGGGGCAGCTCTTGGCAATTTGTGGTACCCATGGCTATCCCAAGCTAAACATATTTCCCAATAACAGGAATTTAAGTTCCTACCCAACAGAAGGGATTTCAGTTTTAGTATTAAGTGAGAGAATATTTCGTTGCCACTTTGCAGGAATATATGGTAAAAGTATCACTGGACATATTCTACTTTCAGTTATATATATGTAAATTTAGGATATTTTTTCTACTGTGCTTTTATACCTAAGCTGAAATGAACATTTGTATTCACAGTTCCATTGGTAATATTCCTACAGAAAGCAGTTCCAAGTGGTTAGTGTGAAATGCTGTGGGCATTATTCTTCCCATGAGATTTTGTTTAATAGTCATATATTGGAAAGAGGAAAAGATCTCAGATTCTGTAGAGCACTGTAATCAGAGTAGGAATGGTGATATTTATATTAGAAACATTTTACCTACAACAAAAAAAAAAACCCTTTTTAAAGCTTTCAGAGAGTCAGGGAAAAAAAAAAAAAAATCTAGTTAAAAATGCACATCCTACCAAATAATATCATTGGTCTTACTTTGCTTTGCTTCTTTATTCTTGTTTTTACTGTTTTTAAAGCTGACATCTGAAATTAAAAACAATGTACCTACAGAATCAGAAGCCTGATGTTTATGAGTAATTTTTCTAAATGCACACCAAAAAAATATATTCGTGAATGCAAATTCACTTAAAAGTCTACGTGATCTTTTAAGTATATCTATATTCACTCATCACATAAAACTTTATAACTGGCAGTGCTACATTAATGGTTGGACTTGATGATTTTAGAGGTCTTTTCCAACCATGGCTATTCTGTGATTCTATGATGTACATACATGAACATCTTGGCAAGTAGCTGTGACTTTTTTTTTTTTAATTTTTATTTTTTAAAAGTCCATTACTGGAATATACTAAAAGCTTTCTGAGCAGACAGCAAAGCACTATCTATAGTAATGAACTATGCAGTGCCACCCCAGTTTCTGACAAGTGAATATCCATGGCACTAAATTATCAGCATGACCTTTAGCATAGTTTTGGTTTGTGCCAACCAGCTCTTGATCCCCAAGAGTGCTTAGCCACAGTTCAGCAGCCACCACAGGCCAGGACCCATTCCCAACTGGTAGTTTGAACCCAGCCATCCTGTTCTGGAGGTAGCTGGTCTTACAAAGAACAGGTATGATCCTATGAATTAAATTATGCTAAGTAAATCAATATAAATAAAAATGTAAACAGCAAAATGAAAAAAAACAATTCTGGAACATGGTTGCCAAAACTCTGCAGCAGCTGCAGCTGCATTAGCTCCTTGCCTAGTACCTGGGGATAAGAGAAGGAAATAGACATTTTTGCATTTTATAAATGTGTATGCATATTTATGTAAAAATGTAACCTGTCTTTTTCTTTAAAATACTATGCTAACATCGCAGTTCATATTCATAGACAGAAAAAGGTCAAAGCCCCAGCACACAAGGTCAACCTTGAAAAAGAAATGGAAATCAACTGCAGATAACACTGTCTTGGAGTCTATTTCAAAAGAAAGCAAAAGTCTCTAATTTTCTTCTGCCAAGATACTATCAAAATAAAATTCTACACTGATATTGCACTGCAGAATACTACACAGAAGACATAATGTAGATTATCCTTAAGTAGGTCTCATCTGAGAATCAATGTTAAAACTGCAATGAGTAATATACTAACTTCTCTGGCATCCTCTGGGAATGTGATAACTTACAAGGAGACTGTGCTGACATTTGTAACTTCTTATCACAGATGCTGTATTAGCTGTTCTTTTCTACTGGACTTTTCCTGCTGGGATTACTGGAGAAGAATGGGATACTCCTGAGTTCATCTCAGTGAATTTCGATCGCTTCCGAAAGGCAGCAGAAAGACGCTTACATAAGGTACTTAGTCCCCAATCACTTTCACAGCGGGTGAGAGAAATGGTTATACAGTTATACGACTTGCCAGAATCTTTCCTTATGTAAGGCAATAAGAATTTTTATGTCCAAAAATTTAAATCATCACAGAAACATCAAAGAACACCACTTTTCAGTCACTGCTAGAAATGCAACAAATTATTTTAATGCATTGCACTGAGACCGTGCCACCAGCAATCAATAGTGAGCAGTCAGTGCATAAAATTCATAACAGAATTTGTAGCTATATGCTCTGACAGGCTATGATTCTTAAATCAAAACAAAACCCACAAAACAAAACTAGGGGTAGTATAAAGGTACCATGTCTAGTGATCAAGTAACAATAAGACTCTTGTTTTGAACAGGGTCTGCCTTATCACACAAATTTACACACAGTCGTCTTTAAAAATTTCTTTATAAAATTAAACTGAAATGTTACAGATAACAGTATTCACTGCATATATAAAATATTATTGTATCATGATGTTAACTACAATTGTAAAAACACTTATGCTACAAACCCTTTCAAGTTCCCACTCTAATATTTCACATGCCTCTTCTTCATGCACAACCATTTGACATCAGAGTTTACACGTCATTTGAGTACTCTTCTTTAAAATAACACATTTTGCATGAATGCCATTTTTGATTAAAAAAATAACTTTAAAGGTTAAAAATAGTACATTAATTCAATGAAAAGATAAAACAATACACATCTAGTGTATATGGGCATGACCTTTTTTTTCTTCTAAATTACCTCCTGCCTGAATTGAAAGGTTATACTATAATGAATGCAAAGTAGCTTATATGCATGTGCAGGTGCTAAGTCTCAAAAAGTTCCTCAATATGTTAGCTAATTTTAAAAAGTTACTACTCTGGATTTTTTTTAATGCATTTTCTTCCTTTTCTCTTTAAAGTAATTAAATTATTGTAATAATTAATTATTAATAAATTTTAATAAGTGTATTTACATATAATTATATTCAATACTATTAATAATTAAATTGTTGTGCAAAAAATTAATTCAACATTACAGAATAATAATTCGTTCTTTAAAGTAAACAAAATTAATCGCATTATATCAGAAGAGGCAAACAAAAAGCACTTTCAATTAGTATTGGACAAAACATTAATTACTGAAAAAACAAGCTTTTTAGGTACTGAAAATAACAGCTCTATTGATTTAACAGTAAGTCTGAGGATAAACAGTATATAGAAAATATTGACCTTAAGTCCTGTAAACAGTGTTCATCAGAGTATGCAGGACTGTGCCTTTTATTTGTTTCTGTATGTTTCATATGTGAACTCTGTTTTTAAAAATGGGAGACAGAAATACTAAACCACTGATACATGATGGTTTTATTTCAAAATATGTGCAGTTCAAGATCAAAGGGATGGAAAATACCTCTCTTAACCCATTTTGACAGTTGTCATTGTCTTCTCTTTACAGGTCACCCCCCCAATCTGAATGACAGAAACAGCTATATTTCAGCAACGCACTGCTCCCCAAAAGGTCTTTTGCTAGCACAGAAGTCAAGCCTCCATTAAAGCAATAGCCTGGAAACAGGCACAACTAAATCTTCCATATCTTCTCCAAATCCACTAAACCAGGGACTAATAACATAAGAATGATGACATTTCTAACTATGTGCCTAGTCTGGCTCTTTGCCTGTTTTATGGCTTTATAGATGACAAATCTGCAAGAACAGAAAACAAGATATGGCCTTACACATTTTTTTCAGTGACTGACATTAACACTCTGTAATGTTAGAGAAACCAGTCACAGGAACTAGGTGCACAGTTTATAAAATTCTTTTTAACATTGTGAGATTTATAGACCCCTAGAAATTCACAGACTATGTCTAAGAACTTTGTGAAAGCTGACGAATAAGACGACATTTATTTAAGTAATATAACCATTTATGTGTGAGAAATATCTAGAGGTACCTATATTTGAAGAAATAAAGGTTAATAAAGTTAAAATTGATTATTTAAAGTCCAGGAGGCAACCTATATATTATGTTGTTTGAGCATGGAGAGTAAACCTACAGTCTATAGGTCATGTAGAAGCAGTCATACTATAATAACCAGAGCCTGGTCTCCTACACAACTCATGTGCGAAATAAGAGCGTTACAGAATCAGCAGTAAAAACTCATGGTACTGAGTTACTGCTCCTTATCATAGCCACTGCAAGAGTCTGTAAGAACCTCTCTGTCACAGCACCTTACTCTTCGTGAAGACATATTCAATTAGTTCCTGTATAGGTCTCATCTGCAGCTGGGCAGATATTTATCAAGGACATAAGAATCCATGTTAGTCTGATGGACCCCCCTGAACCATTACTGTTAAGATTCCTGATGCACCTCTATCTCCCTGTTGAGACAGACACTATATTCCTGTGTGCAAATATTTTCAAGTTTTGTTGTTGGGTTTTTTTTCCCCTATGGAAAGAAAACTGCACACTTGTCATTTTCTCAGTTGAATATCCTTGATCTACCCCATGATTTTTTTTCTACCTCAAAACTGACAGTTGTTGCTCAGAAAAAAAGGAACAGGATATAACTTTGAATGTACAGACACAGATTTTGGTAATATATTAGTCCAACATTCAGAACGCTAGTGTTCTTCTGTTTTCAAAATGAAAACTTTGTGTACTAGAGCAACTGTATTCCTGTTTTCCCTTTATTTCATATTTCTACAAATAAATTATTTTAAAAGTAAAGAAAGATCAATGATAGAAACATTTTTTAGAAAGTCACAATATAAGGAACACTGCAGAAATTATAACAAAATGCTATCTATGTTACCAGAAAGCCAGGATAGTATGTTTTTATCAAATAGACAGCTCTCACAAATTACTTTGCAATCATCTTACAAACAGGAGTTTGATTTTTTTATACTTCTTTAAATTACCTCTACAATTTCACTTTTTTTTTTTTTGGTTAATATCAATATCTTGAGTATGAGCATTGCTAATATTTCCATCTCATTCTTGTTTCACTTTTTCTTCATGAAGAGGCTCAATTTAGAGGTAAATTTACCAAACATCTTTCATAATCTTCCATACTGACATTATGATTAAGGAAGAAATCCTGCATTATTAAAATCAGATATTCCTACAATCACAACAAAACAAAATATCTGTCTTTGGCACATTTACATACAACTTCTATGTGTATATCATGACATAAAACTAATCTACCTGGTATTTTCACTTGACTATAAAAGTTCAAGCCACATTTGTTAGCTAAATGCCAAACAGAGGACAAAACATAAAACAGTTTAAAAAGTTGTGGCTTCTGTATGTTATCTTAGTTATTAAGAAGGTTATAAATACTTTATCTCAGTTTGCATATTCCTCATTTTCTAGGCCTGAATACAGAAAATCCATCAATTATTTATGACGTAATAAATACCATAGATCTTTTTTTTTTAAAAAAATTAATTCTGATGTTATACACTATAAAGATTGTCTAGGGCAAGAGGACAAAGTAAAGCATCAAAATGCTCTGCAAGTCTCAGGCGAAAGCAAGACACACTTAAATTCTGATGATGAGCTCACAGGATCTTGTATAAGGACAGCATCACATCACTTCTATCACTTCCATTGTTGTCACTTCTTACTTAAAATATCTATGGTGAAGAGCTAATTACCATTTTTAGAAATAATGATATGACTTGGAATCTGGAGAGAATATCTATAAAGCACCTGCATTTTGCTTACTTTCCCAACTGCCCTAATAATTTCCCACGTTTCCAGAAAGCAGATGCAGCCAACAGGTGAGCAGGTAGCAGGATGCATAGCTGCACTCCTTCAGCAGGCCTGTTCCCTGTGTTCCCACCGTCTGATGCCACTACCAAATACATTTCTCCACTTGTCCATGTTCCAACAGTCAAAAGTACAGAAATATCTTTTTTTTTTTTTATTATAGGTTTGCACAGTCATTTGTACAGGTGAAATATAACACACACCAGTAAAATCAGAACTAACATTGCATCAGGGGAAGTTTAGGTTGGATATTAGGAAGAAGTTCTTTACTGAGAGGGTGGGTAGACATTGGAACAGGCTGCCCAGGGAGGTGGTGGAGTCGCCGTCCCTGTGGGTGTTCAAAAAATGGGTTGATGAGGCACTTGAGGCCATGGTCTAGTGGTTTAATGGTTAGGAATATGATGGGATAAAGGTTGGACTTGATGACCCTGGAGGTCCCTTCCAACCATAATTATTCTATGATTCTATGATTCTATGATCTACTTCTGAGAAGTCACAGTACAGCTGGAATCCCATCACAATCCAGTGACTCCAAAGCCACCTAAGCTACTCTTCTTCTATGGTCAATGAAGAGAGAGGTCCAAGAGATACTACATACCTAAAGCTTGACTTCTGAAGGTATCTATCCCTCTTCTGTTGAAGAGACCCTAGGTAAGTAAGTAACTTGTGCTGGATGACAAGCAAGACGAGTCGAGACAAATTAGCCTAAGGGCCAAACGCCACCTTTAAGTAACGAACTTTAAAATTGGCATTCGTACCTCATTCTTACCTTGAGAACTCAACCTAATGTACATGCAAGGATCTAGCAACAGTTATGTTGATCAAAATACGTTCATACAAATGAGTTTAGCATAATTCTACCCCAGTCAATTAAATCTTTGCAGGGAACACAGACTAGTACAAGGAACTTTTGAAAACCTTATCCCTGTACAGCCAATGTGTATGAAGTTTAGCTTATTTTAATAGTGCCAAATAAGACCACTATGCTCTAATATTAGGTTGAAACACCTACTGTATTTTAACAATGAAATATAGATTGAGAATGTAGATAATACAGAGATCTATTATCCTAGTGTCAATATAAATCAGTAAATAGGAATTTAATTCTGATGTAGAAAACAGGAGGAAAACATGTAAGAAATTTAATAACAGACACCATGTTCACAAGAGAACCAAATTTAAACTCTGTTAAATGTTGAAATCCATTACACTTCATACACTATTGTATTGCAAACCATCTCTATATGTTTTATACTATGGTAAAACATATATGAGATACATTGTCTCATGAGTCATTTCAAACTGTCCTATAAAAAGTACCCTAATATTTCTAGCAGCTGAATATAGTCAACTTACAATATGTATTTCCTTGCACTTCCCTCAGGATGTATGACAGCACAACCAGATCAGGGAACCTGACTCTCACACTACTTGAACTCTAACTTGCAGTCTAGAATTCAGAGTGTGGAGAAAATTCTGCACCCAGAAAGAACACTGGTTCCATTACTGAGCTCTGTCCAAACTCATAACATCCTCATGAAGCAAAAAAATGCTATTATCCACTTCTTATGGACAAAAAAAAACAAAAACATAATATTGAGGGCATGTCTAGAATAAGACAAATCTGAACTGATGTTAAAGGACACTCATGAGAGCACTCTGTTAACAAGGTCCTGTATTTCTCACATGGATTCTTCCTCCGCTGCCCTTAAATAAAAAATGAGAATATGTGATTAAAAAAAAAAAACAACAAATCAACAAAACACCTCTCAGAAAAGAGAAAAGAAAAAAAGAAAACAAGCCACACTTTGATGTGATTTCATTATTTTGCAATTTATATTAATTGATTCATTCGCAGGTCATCATGAAACATCTACTGTTTAGAACTAGTCCAAGACTTTGAACAAGTTTAAGCCCAGGACACAGAGTATAATAATACTGCATCATACAGTACTGTATCATGCAGTAATGTAATGAACTAAATTGTATTACTGGACACTATGCACTGTGGATAGTAGTTTGCAATGATTTTTGTTGCCTCTGCTCCGTACTTGAGATGCTAATCATTTACTCTGCTTAAACTCTTAACAATAGGTCATCAGTGGGTTTCTGTTCCTTTGTCTGTACCTTACTTTTCTTTCTGTGCCTGCAAAATGCCAACATATAATTTAATAATGAACTGCCAAGAAGACAGGTAAATGTTTACCCAGAATTTTCCATTCTGAATACCTTTCTTTTAAATTCTTTTAGCCCCCTTTAAGGCTGTGTGATAAACCCTTAAATTATCTAAACCCCCTCTAAGGCTGTGTTATAAACCATGAATCTATTCATAGCTTGGATCATTAATGAGTAAGTATATTCCTTCCTTTAAAAAGAGCTAGCAAAAGCGTAACATTGCCTCGTTTTCCCCCTTCACTGTCAATTACACACAAAGTCACAGAATAAGCTTCTCACAAATCAGGCTTCCTAGCTCTTGAATTATGGAAAAGTAGAGGACGGGCACTATTTCATTTGTGCTCAAAATACTTAAGCCGCTTTTAGAAGGAAAAGGTTTCATGAAAAACAGAGAATTAGTTATAAAACTGACATTTCCTCTGTTTACTATTTACAGCATAGGTCAGCCATAGGTGTTTGCCAGACTGATTCTGAAATTAACTTAGGATGTTGATCCATGGAAACAGAAATCATTCTGATTTGGGGAACGTTTTTTTTGGTTGTTTGGTTGGCTTAGTTTTGTCATTATTGTAAGAGACAAAAGACCTCTCTTTGGAAAACAGTGTCCAAAATGTCATACAGACATGTACTGCTATTCTATGGGACAAGGAAATCCTGTTAATGAAGAACTTTCCTGTCTTCACTGTCTTACCTTTCCCTACATATGCTCAGATCTTCAAATATTTAAGCTTTCACAGCAGAACTTAATTATTAAAAAAACAAAAATGAAAACATATAAGTGATTATTTTAAGATTCACTAGATAGATTTATTTCATCAGAATCTTTAAATAAAAGAAAAACTGGGGAGAAAAAATTCTGGAAGTAATTGTTTCCATCACAGGTTCTCTTTGGTTTATTCCTATATTTCCTTGTATCATAGCTAGCCTATACTTCATGTGTGAGCCCCTTTGAAATCATTCCAAATATAAGCAGAGAAAAAAAGTAGGCAGTCCTAAAAGCATAGAAAGATGTAATTTTCCTATCTATATCCTCCAGTGTCTTACAAGTGCACTGTTTTCAATGAAGAGGAAGAGGAATGCAGAGAGCATCAGTTTTACTTGATGAAGTTACCTCAAAATATATTTTCAATTATTTAATAAAAGACTTCTGTGAGAAACTAGAGTTCTAGAGGGAGTAAAAAATAGCTCTTCCTTCTGAGTTCCCAAAAAAATCTAGGGGGTAAAGAAAGAAACAAAGAAAATAAAAAGAACTCTTAACTGTTCTCATTTTTTATAAGAAAAGCCCTGCTGAAATGCTAGGTCTTTCCTTTGGGAGACAAAACAAATACCTGCAGTTTTCCACTACAGAAAAAAAAAAAAAAGCAGTAGGAGGAAAGCTGTACTTACTACTAGCTGGATTTCCTTTTCTCATGAGGTTGTTTCTCTCCCTCCTCCAGATTACAAGTTTACAATGTCTTAAACATGGGATACACAGTAGAACCGATCAGAAACTTACTGCAGTCAATAGTCAGACTGCCTAATTACCGAGCTAGTCATTCACTGACAGCATACGCCTCTTGGATCTCTGATTCTTTCTTATTAATCTTGTGATGAACTATAAACTGCCGACTGCAAGCTACAACAGCCTTGCAAGTAAATAGACTGTCCTCTCCATATGTTTTTTAAAAGCTTGCGGTGAATCTCTATTATGTAAAAAATAGGACAGACAGCAAAATGATTGTTTTGGAGACTCCAGGACTCTGAGACATGCCCTTGGTCCAGATTAGCATGGGCTTTGATGATATTCTGAAAACGTGAAAAAAATTACCAGTCCAGTGAGTATTTTAGAAAAGCTGGAGATTGATTCCCTAGATTGTCAAAGATTTTAAAAAAAAATGAGTTGCTAACATTTCTAGATGTGTTCTTATTCAATCACTTCTTTTATTCACAACTTTTTCTACTATTTACCATAGGACTTCTTTTCTGTGTTACGGCTGTGAAATTTGAACAGAAATACCATTCTTCAGCATTCAGATTCAGATTCTTTGTGTTCTGCTGTCTTACAGTACACAGCTTCAGAATGATGCCTAATTATTACTGAAATCCCTGTTTCTACTCATAAACTAAAAATGCAGTTTCTGATTTGAAACACTCCCACCACACTGTGAATACTGAAATCTAAAAATAGAAGACATGATCTACCACATTTTGATTTATGTAGAAGTAGCTGCAGAGTATACTTTTAGGCAAAAATTGTAATTTAGACTTTAAATGCTAAGATGCCTTTAAAAAAGTTTAAAAACGTTCTTCAAAGCCTGAAGAGTCTTTCTGATGCTTTTAAGATCAGACATGCTATAGTATTTGCTGACCTTTTGTAAAAGACCTTTCTGTATGTGAATACACATTGTATGTACAATAGCATTCTGCACATCAACTCCTAGTATCTCTCAATCTGTATGCTAAGGAATTCACTAACATTGGTAAAAGCTGTACATTTCATTATGCACAAAGAAACCCTCTGAAATGTATTAATGTTAGTATTAAATTAGTATTAAAGATTATTAGCAGTAATAAAAAAATGTTTAATTTTCAGTAAAGGCAAGAGGCTTTTCATGACTTCAGGTTTAGGGGCATTTTCTGACTATCTCTTACACTGAATTTATCAAGCTCGTAATGATAAATGCATGTTGTCATAATCTTTCACTGTCATAGTGTACTGCTGCCCTAACAGCATCCACTCTTGTAAAACAGAACTGCAATCAAAAAGTTCAAAATTAATAGCTGTGAAATCTCAAGCACTCATAAGCATGTGTTTTTATCACTTCCATGCTGTGCAGATCAGGTACTCTTGTTATTTATTATTTGTGACAGTGAACAATTCCCACTTGCTTTAGTGAAAAAGCGAAGAGCTGTTTGCATAACTAGCAAGGTGAAAAAAACGATTTCAAACTGTTAGAATCATTTCACAAGAACGATGTACAAAGACCAGAAGACAGGCTTCTTTCAGAGCACAAAAATGTGCTGACTACATTACTTGCTATTTAACCCTCGGTGTATCCCTTGTTTAAAAGCAGCTTTTATATTATGTTCTACATTCGTCAAGAGGACGAATGATGGAGTTTTGGTACAGTATGGGGGCTCCTATGTACTCCAGGAGTCACCCTCATCATCTTCACAAATGTGAATGTCTGTAATGTCTTGATGCAGTAATCTGCATACATGCTACACAGTTAGTACGTGGTCTGCAACTGATCCAGAGAGTACTCTGGCACCCGCACTCACAACAGCTAGCCCACACACCACAAAGCTAGAGTAAAGCACTACTTCCTGCTGCAATTTGTCAGACACAGTCCTGTCTCCTCTAAGCCAAGCAGTAGAATATGTGATTTCACAGGTAAATACTTATTTAAGTATCGACAGTACCTTATCTCCTAAAGAAGTGACCGAGGAGAAGCTAAAGAAAAAAGCATGGCTATTATGCTTTCCTTGAGATTTTCACAGAGATAGTATCTCCAAACAGTATATATTTCAAATTAAAAAGGAAAGGTTAAAGATAGTAACTGTAACGGTATTACAAAATGTCTCCATCCAATTTAATATTAACGTACAGGAAAATCTATCATAGATCAGGACAGCAAGTAAGATTTGCCTGTGGGCAGTGCTATTATCAGCGCACAATTAGTTGTGGATCGGAGACACTAGCCTTGCCTTAGATCTGTTCTCATGCCAGTAATCTGTTTCCTAGCTGATTGAAAACCAACAGCTCTTGATGAAATGCTATTTATTTAGCTACAGGCAATTTGATTAAATGTAAGGGTAATAATAACAAAACTAGTAATGCCCAACATGATATGAAATGGCGTGGGTCATATTTTAATTGAGACATTTCAGTAAAGAATATGAAATTATGAAATGAAACAGGATATGCTACATGAGAAGCTTTTATGGCAAAGTCATTTTCTTTTGATTAAAAAAAAACAACCCACATTGTGAATGCTGAAAAGAAGTCTTTTCTACTGTCAATTACTATAAACCCATCACAAAGTATGAATTCTTAGTCCTTAATGCTAAGTCTTTCAAATCCTTGGACTTATTTCATTTAATTTTTTTCTTTGATAACAGATGGATTTTCTTTTATCCTTAGTAATTTGCATCAATAGTAGATCATGAAGTCTTATAAATACATAAAGCCTTTTAGAAACATTTGATAGAGTGACAGTTTAGCCAGTCCTTTCATATTTCTGTAACATTAGTTCTCTGGGAAGGTTACCGTATAATTTCGAGAGTTCAGTCACTTTATATATTTAATTAAGAACCGGTAAAGACAAAATAGATAAATTTAGCATTCAAGGTTCCTAGAAAGGTGCACTAATATTCAGTATTAGAAAGTCCAAGATGAATTTTCAGTTCATTCAGCAGTGTCTGAAGGGCCAATTGAATATAACATCCTCCAGTGTCTTTGAATGTCACGTAAGTGATAAAATATTTTGCAATATAACAAAATCAAATCTTCTTAATTTATTCTGCACAGAGGAATTTCACACTGTTGCTTATCTTTTCCTCTGCACTAAAGAAAAAACAAAAAAACCCAGAATACTAGCAACATTTCGTACGTAAATATTTAAAGAACTGGTGTTGCACAAAAAAGACAGGACAAATTATATAAGCACTCAGCAATCTCTACAAGACCCAGAATGGCAAAGGTAGAGCCATTTTGCAGTTACACAAGTTTCCTTCATTTCTAAATTAAATCACTCGGGTATTTTTTTTTTTAAGATCACATAAAAAAAAAAGCACATAAAAACACCACAAGCAGCAATTTTTTCAGTAACATACAATTCTACATATGGACCTAGAGAAGTTAAATGGGATGAGTTACTGTCCTGCACCAACCTGTACTGGTTTTGTATCTTCTCAAGAGAGCTGCTAGCATCAAGTCTGAACCTACTGAATGAACCCACCCATTACATAAATCCACATCCTGGTGAAATACCTTCTGCACCTCGGTGGTAGTTCAGTCATTCCTATAAAGTACTACTCCCATCTGCACTCTTGTTAGATATTTCAGGTATGTTTTTCTATTCTATTTTATATATGTATATATATGTAGTAATAGAATGGCTAAAATACATGACCCAGACTATATGTTGTAATTTCTAGGAAAAACACTCATTGTTGAAAGCCACCACAGAAATGGGTACTGCTCTGTTTTCACACTCATTGTTGTCACTTTTACTCATGTGAATTAACAACTACTCTAGAAATAGCTGAATTTTATTCGTATTCAGAAAAATTCCATTAAAGTGATAGATTCAGGCCCTTAAGTTGCAGGAAGCAGAATAAAACCATCAGCATATAGTCAGATGAGTCTTCTGAATGAATATTCTAAATCTACGTGACAGATCCTACCCAACACCTGGGCTGAGGTTCAGTGGCTGAGGACGTAGTGACCTGTCTTAAGTAGAGATTTCTAGTTTCCAGTGCAATTATTCCTTCTGTAAAAGAATTCACATCATTACCTGAAAATGAAACAAATACTTCTCTATCTAAGAAATTGATTACTGCCCTTCTGTAAACTTGTGCAGCAACTGGAACATAATTACATGCCCATTGAAAATAGCATTTTTCTGATTCCACAGAATGATGGATATCCTCTCTCACTATCAAGTAAGGCATATGTCATTATAACCAATTTAGAACACATGGATGGAGATAAGGAAACTGATTCACCATTTCATTACTGAAATTTTATGACAATGTAACTTCACTTAGAACAGGAATGACATGACGAAGAATGAGACTAAATGTATTTTGAAACCAGCAGACATAAAAGTTGTAGACAATAAAGGTGGGAAAACAGGGACTTAGAAATGTTGGGGCCAGGCGAAGTAACAAATACTTTAATTAGCTGTTGGTATGTTATCTATATTTCCATTCTTGTCTTTCACCTTTAGAAAGCTTGCAAACTACTGCAGTATTTTCTCTTGTTAAATACAGTGTTTAAAAAAGGACTCCCAAACAAATTTAACAGATTTGCCTAGGCAAATGGCCAGATTTCATCCGAGACACAAAGTTTTGCATTATAAAGTGGATATGAATTTTCAGGCCAAGTCCTTCTTGTAAGTATGCCTACAAGGCATAACACGCAACTCCACAAATAAACACCGTGTCCTATCAGGTAACTGAACAAAGATAGTTTGCCATATATATTCTTACTGTACCATTAGTTTGAGTAAGAATGTGTTTAATACTAAAATTGAACCTTTTGAAACATCATTAAAGTCACATTATTTCCAGAGCCTGTTACAAAGATAATTTTACATTTGGATGTAATACATAATGAAAACCTGCTCTGTTATTTTGTGAATTATATATAAATACATTCTGATAAGTTAAATGCAGGAGATTTGATGCATAACATCCAAACTGATATACTGGTCTTCTGTACCTATATTTTGTTTTAATATAAAGCAGTCTCTGAATACTATATCACCTCACTTAACTTATAGCGATTGATATTAGTTACATTTGATTGACTTTTGCAGAACTACCTGTAGTTTCACCTAGCACGAGATAAACATCAGCGTGAGAGGTCCGAAGATGAATGGAAATTCAGTTAAGCTAACTGCTGTCAGTATTGTTTCTGTGAAAATAGTTTGTGTCAATTCAAAAACAACTTGTTAACCTAACATCAGGATATGTGCGAACATATATATCTCTTCACGTTTGTTCTATCAATAAACATGTGTATAGCACTCACGTTTGAAAACTGTGCTGAAGTACTTACTGGAAAAATAATTTTCAACCTTGCCAAAATGCACTACATTCAGAGAATGCTTAATTTCATTTTAATTATTATTTCTTTAAGTAAAAAAAGAAAAGGATTTAGTGATTGCTCTTTTGTTTGGCCTTGAGCCACAGCTACAGAAGAGTGTCCCAGAAGACACCCAGGTCTTGTGTCATACACCTTGTCTGTGCAGATCTGTGCAGACATCTGAGAAACTTCAGAGCACCTGAAGTGACACCAGGATGTATCTGTTTAGATAGCTGAATCATACCCAGAACACCATGACAGTCTCCATGATCTTATTTAGCTCATTTTTCAGCATAACACTGAATTCAGAAACACAATTCTGCATCAAGCTGTATCCCTGTAAAAGTATTGCCCTGATAAAGGGCATTTGCCCCAAGGATAAGTCTCTGAGAATGTGTTAAAACAATTCTGTCTCACATGGATTTGGTATCCAACGGAAGTAGGGGCTCCTTCTGATATTTTACACTGTTCCGAGTCTGAAAAGTTCTTGACATCTATACATGGATAGAAAAAATTATGGCAGCCCCTCCTGCTTC
Source organism: Podargus strigoides (assembly GCA_028020825.1). Taxonomy (NCBI): domain Eukaryota; kingdom Metazoa; phylum Chordata; class Aves; order Caprimulgiformes; family Podargidae; genus Podargus; species Podargus strigoides. The sequence goes on along the minus strand of CM051621.1, from coordinate 21,532,716 downwards.
TCTCTGAGAAGTGCTGCCACAGAGAAACCATTTGGCACATACCACAAAAGACACACATTTCCTGGCCACAACCCCAGCCAAGAAACTACTTCTCAGGGAGTTCATGGAGGATTCTCCATTATCATCATGTGACCACGTAATGCAGGAATTTTGATCTTGTCAGGTGATAAATATTTTGTTACAATGTGGTACCATAAAGGAACCGGACCAGACAAGGCTACAAGATAAAATTCTGTCTGAATTTTTGGCGGATGGAGTCAGTATTTCTGCATTCCAGTTCTACCACATATTCTGTGGGTGGTTTTCAGCACATCAGCTAGTGCCTTCTACCTAGTCTTCTGTACCTAGTCTTAAAAAATTGACTTTACATCATGTCTAATTTGACTTTAGATTATCTGTGGATAATAAAAGACCCTATATAAAATACTTTGATAAATATTAATTTTATTGCTTCCTAATACTCCAAGAATGCTACTTGCAACAACATATTTTTTAATTCAAGGATTACAAACTCAGCCATTATGTTGCTTGATTCAGAACATAAAATCTGTAACAAAATCATATCTAACAGAAGAGTGTTTGCCTTTAAAAAATATATTCACTCTTGTCAGTAGTTAATAAGGTAAATTAAGTTTTGAAAGACAAACATACTGCTTTTCTTCAGCTTCTAATAATTATGTAATTTGTGATCCACTCTGAGTAAAATCAAACTATACTTTTGGAGTTATGCTGCAGCATTTTACAAGCTAATGATTGCAAAACAGCTGTGTTACCTAAATGAGAGGATTGTTTTATTGATATAAACAATAAAAAAAAAAAAAAAGCACATCACTTTTACATACCTTTTAGTTTTAAATGTGGTCAGAATATTATTTCTGTTCAAACTTCTGAAGACCAAAACTCTTACTCTTAAGTTTTCCTATCTTCTCCTTCCATTAAAAAAAAATAATTTAAAAAATAGTGGTTCCTCCACACTGCTCATGTATGTTATATATCAAACTTATTCTCGTTTTTTTGAAGAGTTGTAATTTTACAACTCTTGGCAGTGAAAATGGACAGGTAAGAGTGAGCAAACAACTCATGTTCAGCACAGTTCCACACAGTCGGACAACTCCAATGTGTGTCACTGACATCTTTCAGGATCTTCACTAACTGGTACTTCAGAAAAAACACGTTTTGAGATTTTGACATCTGTTCATGACCTGCTCTCAGTTAAATATTTATAGAGAAAATTACACTAAAGTAAGAAATGAAGAAGTTTAAAATCCTTATTTGTCTTCTTCTGTTGTAAATGACATTTTAGATGCCCCAACTAACTTTAGCTACTCCAGCATTAGTGTGATATTTTGTCATCCACAACAGCAAAATAAAAGTGACCTTGGGAAGTCTCATTTGCCTGAAGTATATGGAAGACAGTAAGTCAGCCTCAGCTTTTTCATAATATGTGTATGTTCTCTCTCCTCTCCTTAGACATTTTTTTCATAGAAGACAAAACTCAAAGTGACTTTATAATTTTATCTCATCTGCTGTTTTACTCAGCAGATAAATTATTCACAAATTATTTTTACTTATGTTTTATTAAGGTTTAAGAATGTCAAACTGTGCAACTTAGTACAATTAGGAAAAAATATGAAAGGATATAGGTGAATTGCATTTTTACAATTGACCTAGCAACATTCATTTTGTAGGACAGGAAGCTCGCAAGGCTTGATATGACTGGATATTGTGAGATCAACCAAAAGAAAATAATTTAAAATATTTTTAATAACAGTATTTTAAATGTTCTCCTTATACTGCTGCTGGGCCATGCAGCATACACTATTCAAATAACTTGAATTGCACAGTCTACATTACCAACACTCTTTTCACTGAACTGCAGTCAAAAAACTTGACATACACCCATAGGAATGTCAGAGTTTTCTTTCACAAAAGAAAAAACTGAAATAATACAAATTTATTTTTAAAAATAATATTTAAAAACTTTCTTTTGATTCTGGATAGTAGCTCTTGGTCTGATTTTTTTGTTGGTTTAAATATTAAAATGATTATGTAGTATATGCTAGCAAAGTCCAAAATCTGATAACAGACGGACAACAAATAATCTCCTAGGAAAGAAAAATCAGGTGAGAAAAATAGAGAAATAACATTGCCTGAGCACACAGTGAGATAAAAACACTTAAAAATGTAATAGTGTAATAGATTTTTCTTTTTAATGGAGAAATGTAGAAGATAAATTACATGGAACATACTATATGCAGCCTAAGACTGAAAAAAAGAAATCGTTTTCCAGCTTTAACAGTTTCTAAACCTCTGTTGGAAACAGTCTTGCTTAGAAAACTTGGAAAACCAGCCTACTAAATACTGTACTGAATTGCTCATATATCTGTATCAGTATTTCCTGTACATACAGTCAAAGAAAATGAAAATTGTGTGAATTGTTAAGATTAGCAATTAAATACTAACATATTCAGCAAATACAGCAAAGAGTTCACAGTGCTTGAGAAGGATTTAGTTAATTGACTCATAAGCACAATGCTAACTACTTCTGAAGCCTGTTGATTTTCTTTTGTATTTTAATGCAAAACCAATTCAGTAAGTTTTTTTACTTTGATGTAAAAAGTAACCCAGCAGATCACTAACTATATAAACCTTCCAAATCTTCTGAAAGAAAATCCTTAAAAAAAAAAAGTGCCTGAAGCTGCAGGACAGGTATTTCTCTGAAACACAGCTGACAGTTGGTCAAATTAGCATTAGCAGATATCCCAAACAGGGGAAAAAAAAAAAAAAAAGAAAAAAGAAGAAAAAAAAAAAAAAAAAAAAAAGGCAACTAAACATTAAAAAAAAAAAATGGAGAGAAGAAACACCCTCAGAAAAACACTGCTACAGTACAAAGACTGACAGAGCAATAGCCAAACTGCTAACCATAGTTATAACCCAGGTTCATATCAGTATGTACAGTGCCAGACAGCTGTCTGAGCATAAATCAGATGCTATCCTTTTAAAAATGTTTCTCGCTACCCCTTGCCTATAACAGTACAGTTCTTTACTTATTCAGAGCATGAATCCTCCTTTACTCAGATCCTGTCCCTTTTGGCTCTGTAAATCTCCTGGGAGTGCAGAATGAATCAGTGGTAACTTAGTCATTTGCGCACTGTACAAGATGATTTTACTGAAGAGGAAAAAATAATAAAGCCTGCACTTATCAGTGGAACACTTCATGTTAAATAAAGATAATTAAAGCATCAACAATCCATCTATTTTGTGTTTAATTAGCCCCTCTTTCATCATAATTTGTTACTAAGGTCAAATGTGGGTCACTTTTAAAAACTAATTGTAAAGTATTTAATACAATGCAAATTGAGAACAGAAATTAGAAATATAATTCTGTACACTTTGCACCAAATAGTATTAAAGTCAAATGTATGAAACAAGTCGCCAATATAAAAGTTTATACTTAATGATAATGTTTTCATTTTTTTCTCTACACCGCACTTAGTGTTACCATAACATCATTATTTTTATAATTATTGCACGGTAGGACGTTTACTTAGTTGACAGTTGTGAAAACCTTAAGCTTGAGAGATGCTCTGTGATTCTAAAAAGCAGTCTTTGAGACTCTCTGTGTGTATGTTTGTCTGTATGTAAGCAAGAAACATGATGCTTTCCTGCATGGTTAAACTGATTGCTCCCTTAATGGATGATTTTTGGGTCCTATTAAGGCTGCTGGTCATATGTGCATATTTATGAGGAAATTGACCCATTTAGTTTATAGATACGGTTCACATACATCATAATGAACTAGTCACAATGCTTCTACATTGCTAGAGACTGATGAATGTTTGAAATGTTATGAAACAAATTAACTGGCTACCACACAAAGATTTTTTTCAGAAATTAATTTCTACATATTTCACTTTCATTGAAGTAAGACTCTACAGCAAATGCATCTAGTTTTGACTAGCGTGTCAGTACACTCTTGTATGATAAACCTTTTTCTTCACTAAACCGTACATTTCCAATGAGAAAAGGAATAAGCATAATTCATAAAGAATGACATAATTAACCAGGAAACCAATACCCCAAGCAAAGAAAATACACTGCTCAGAAATTCCTGTACTGGTTCTGCTAATTCTATCAATGGCAACCAATATCTCTTAAAAAAACACAACCAAAAAAACCCTAAAAACCAACACCAACACAACTGCAGCATTTAAAGTAGTCAACAATCATTGTTTGATGAGCAGAGCAAATAAAAAACCAAACAAACAAAACAAAAGAATATGGTGTCCAAAAAATGTAAACATAAAAGGGTTTAAAAGGCCTGTTCTTCAGTGTTTGTTAACATGCTAATCTCATATTAGTAATTAAAAGTCTCAGTGAAATAAACCTGCTCATATGGCACTATTTTGCACTGTGAAACTAGGTGGAAAATAGAGCATATATCTGTAACTAACATGAGAAAATAAACAATTATTTATAATTAAAATCTATGATGAGAATTACGATTAAGAATGCAACCCTCCAAGCTGCTAAGTGATTCCTCTGAGGCACTGAGCTTTCCTTATCTTTGGCTGTCTTTGCTGGAAGTTAGTAGTATCCAGGCTTCTCACAGGCAACGTGCAGCACCTGGGGGTTCAAATTTTAAATCTGTGATCCAGAAAAACACTTGCTTAAACTCATCCCCATTCAGCAAAACGTTTCTGTATGGCTTTAACTTTCAGCAAGTGATTGAGACCTATGAAACACCAAGTTTGCCAAACACTCGTTTGCTATTAAGTAGATACATTAGTGCTTTACTGAATAGGAGAGAACTGATAAATGAAAGGCTAAAAGAATATTTCAGAGTAATATCAGGCTAAATAAGACAAGAATAGGAGTCAAACTTGTGAAGGATCTTCTAAAAAAATTGACAGTGAAATGTCAGAAGTCTACTGAATACAGAATTTAAACTTTATATAAAACACCTGATGTCAAGAAGGAAGAGGGTTACAAATTCTAGTTTTATCCACAGAAGTTCTCCTGGATAGTACTGTATCAAACAAGACATATCTGGGAACTCATATAAGAAATGTAATGCATTACTTTAAAAAGGAAGTATCAAATATTCAGAATGAAAACAACTTGCACTCACTGGGGTACACCAGTCGGTCACGTAAGTAGAGACTTTATTTCCTGACTGCTGTATTGTAAGACGTATGAAAGTATCAATTACCAATTCTAATCATGCTAATGGGAAATTAGTATCACTCTTATCTTCGGTAACTTAGAACAGGTACATTCTGCTGTGTCCGCTTATTTGTTCCAAAACTTTATATACCTTCTCATGTCTCATTAGAACAAAGGGAGCTGTCAACGAGCAAATAAAGGCAGCCTTAGAGATTTCAGCTAGTCCCCCTGTCAGAGTCACGTCTATATGGCACTACTGGTTCTATTTCACATGTACAGCTGAACTATGAAACACTCCAATATAAACCACATCAGAACCTTTTATCTGCAACTGCTCCACATTTCTCTCCAAACAACATGCTGAACCAGAGCTCCACGTGGTCTGGGTGATAAAAATCCTCATGTTTTTTGCCTGATAAACTAAGAAATGCTCCACTCTCAATGTTTGAGATGTGAGAAGTCTGCATACTGTTTATGGAAGTAAGTCTTAAAGTCCCAACTATTATGCAAAAGCGTGAACAAAACTATGTAAATGTCACTCAGCAGCAAGCTGGCAAGTACCCATAGGAAAGTGGTAACAGAAGTTCTGTGCCTGGTGATCTCTCCTATAAACTCTCTTATTTAGCACTACCTTTACTGTTTTCTTGGACACTTAAGTGCATGCTTTGCAAGTGTGCAAATACTTCCTACATATTTAAAATAAAAAGACAAGGCACTAAAATATTTGTTATAAACTACTCAGGTAAACTAACCTTCACAGCAAACTAAATATTTAGCACAGGAAAACTATCAACACTGAGAAACTGGTTTTGTAACAAACTAGATAAATAGTGGAGCAATTTAGCATGTAGTCCTTTCCTTTGATTGTTGCAAGTAAAAGTGTAATAAAGCCATTTTCTTCTACTAAGAAGTCTTCTAATGTATAGTATATCAAAATATATCCTTGAAAATTGTAAGTAATTCAAACCATATTTCTGTAATATAATCTTAAAAAAGTTTTTGATCAAGATAAACAGTCATTTGTATGGCGTAATCCTTTACCATTCCTACACTTAGCATGCAAGTCATTATTTTATACTGAAAATAACTTGCACTTTGACAATTTATAATTCATATGTTTAGATGAACTGCAGCAGCAAGAAAGTAGTAGTATCTGATTAGCATATGTTCCGCTGCTACTTTGTTATTCCAGTGTTCACTAAAACGGCATAATCTACTATGTGCTTAATAAGCCTTAGTAGATGGAAGCTTAGGAACTTTCTTAGTACTGTGTGTTTTATAGAGACTATTTTCCAACTGAAATTGTAATGTACTCTCCGGGAGAGAGTTAATGAAATGTATCACCCAGAAACTACTGTGTCAAACGTTCTATAAATCTGTATCACTTCTAAAACAACATACACAAAAATACTGGCAGATAGTACATCAATCACACTTTTTTGGGGGTGTGATCTGAAAGACTGAGCGGCTTATACAATTAATTTGCTTTTACAGTATTTTAAGTATTTCTGAGCAGAATACAAATACTGGCAATACATTGTAAAACTGCAATTGTAATAGACTAGCAGACTTTTCAAAGTACTAAAAAAAAAAAAAAAGTCATAGTGCACCATATTTGCGTGTCAATAAGTTGAAAAGAAAGCATTTTTGTCAAAGTAGGGAGAATTTCCCTGTTCCAGACTTGGTACTGTATTTACATTAATCAGTATTCATTTACCTCTAGATTCTTGCGTAATATGCACTGTAGGTGAGGAAACATTCAGAATATTATCTCACATGGAAAGATGTAAAGGAAATCATAAGGTGTTATGTATCACATTTTACTATCACCCAGAAAGTACTCCCCTAAAGAAAAGTGACCTCTGTTCAGGCTACATATGTGTCTTATAAAATAAACAAAACAGATGCTTTCACTTACGAGCTTGGTTCTCTTCTGTGCTATCCCTATTTTATTTCAGGGACTATAAGGAAGTCCCTGCCATCACCAGTTTTAGGCTACCGGAGCTTCACTGAACCCATCCCCGACAACACAGTGGGATGGGAGCCAGTCACTCGTGGCACCCCTGAAGGCACACCTCGCTCTGAGAGCTCTCACGGCACTCGCATTCCCTACAGACAGAGCTATGCAGCAGCTGGGCTGGCAAACAGAAACCTCTCCGCTCGGATGAGTGAATTTCATGTGATATATAAGGGGATGGGGGAGGGGGCGAGACAATGAAAACATACTGGGGTGCCAGTCTAAGCTCACCAACATTTATCTGTGTGTGCTTAGAGCAGCCGCTGCAATGAGCGCAGTCTCTGTAGTGTAAATTAGACCTCTGTTAGGCTTTGTAGATTTTAGTCCCTAATAAACGACCAGGTAATTACAGCCATTAACACTTCAGGTTTCAAATCCCCTCTCACCCACAGCTTTAGGAAGCGACAGGCACGACCCCCCGTGCCCCACAACACCTGGCTGCCGGGGGGAAACTTTCCCCCTCGGCCGGAGCCGGGTAGCACAGCATCCCGGTAGGGGGAGCGCCTGCTGCGGGCGGGATTGGCCGCTGGGGCGGGGCGGGGGGGGCAGGTGGGGGCTCCTGACCTCCCCCCACCGCCGGGATGGGCCTGCGGGCGGGCGGCGGATAAAGGCATCTCAGGTTGCCTTACAGCTCACTGCCCGCCCGAGTCCCAGGTGTGTCTGCCCCGCCCCCGCCGTCGGTGCGGCTGCACGGACGGGCTGCCCGGCTGCCGGGTCTGAAAAGCGGAAGGAATGATAAAAATGATGATAATAATAAAGACCTGTGACACTCCTTCCTGCGTGCTGTGCGTTGGTCCGGGCGCCTGACTGCCTGCGGGGGCGAGGGGCCGAGCACACCGGGCCGAACGGGTCACTGAACCTGACGGTCGTGTCTGCTTGTGCCGGTGTGGGAGGCGGAGGGAGGCGGGCATCGCCGCCCCCTCCCCCGGGGGGAGTGTGTGAGTGTGTGTGTGTCTGTGTGTGTGTCTGTGTGAGTGTGTGTGTGTGTGTGTGTGTGTGCGCGGGGGGGTTCCGCGGGGGAACGCTTACCTGCTTGCTGTACTTGCTGCTGGCCTGGCAGCTGTACTCGGAGCAGTGGTCCGAGCCGATGGAGATGTTGTCGCCGGCACCCACGAAGGTGTTGGCCGGGGGCAGGTCCTGCACGGCCTGGTGCTTTTTGCCGGCGGTGGGGGACTGCGGGTGCAGCTGGACTGTGGGCAGCGGCGAGCTCGACTTGTAGTGCCTGGCCAGGTCGGGGCTGCCCGGGCCGCCGTTGACCGACCGGTACCGGCCCATACCGGGGCTGTCCGAGAGCTTCTCGTTCACGCTGTCGTAGCGCTGCCCATTGGGCTTGGAAGCCTCGACAGTGACGATGCTGCTGTAGAGGGGCTGCTTGCCCTTCTTGCCTTTTTTGTCCTTCTTGGGCTTCTTGGCCTTGTCGTGCTGCTGTGGGGTGAAGAAATCCTCGTGGTCCTTCTTGCCAGCCTCGTAGCCGTGTTTGCCCTTGGAGCGGCAGTAGCGGGCCATGACCACCACCAGGATAAGGAGGATGACAGTCATGATGCCGGCCACCACACCAATGACTATGCTAAGCCGCTGCTTGCTCAGCTCGTAGCTGGGGTCACCGGCAATGTCCTGGGCCAGGGGTGTGTGGAGGCTGCGTGCCACCTGGCTCTCCACCACAGTGGCATTGGACAGGCTCTCGTTGACGAAGACATGGAGGAGGGCAGTGGTGGACTGGGGCGGCTGCCCGCTGTCATTGACCTGCACCACGAGGCGGTGCAGGCCGTAATGCTTGGGGGTCAGCTTGCCCACCAGCGACACTACGCCACTGGCTGGGTCAATCTCAAAGAGTTTGAAGGGGTTGCCCCCAACGATGCTGTAGTTGAGGTCGGCATTGAGACCAGTGTCAGCATCGGTGGCGACCACCGTGGCCACCACAGTGCGCATGTTGCTGGAGGGCGGCAGCACGGTGTAGGAGCTGTTACTGGGGAAGGTGACCGTGGGTGCATTGTCATTCTCGTCCATCACGAAGAGGGACACAGTGGCAGTGGCAGAGCGTGGCAGCTCCCCTCCGTCCACTGCCTTCACCTTAAAAGTGTAGCTGGTCTGCTGCTCCCGGTCAAACGAAACAGTGGAGAAAATGGTTCCAGTGTCGTTCTCGATGGAGAAGATGCCAGCTGCCTGGTCGTGATCACCAGGCTGGATGGAGAGGCTGAGCTCAGCGTTGCGGCCCTTGTCAAAGTCCATCACAGTCACCATGCCCACGGGGCTGTTGGGCTGCAGGTTCTCCTTCACATAGAAAGTGAACACATCCTGCATGAAGCGCGGCTCGTTGTCATTGCGATCTGCCACCCGCACCACCACTGTGGTGGAGCCCTGCAGCGACGGCACCCCCTTGTCCCGGGCTGTCACCTGGAACTCATAGGTGTCGCGTTGCTCACGGTCCAGCACCGCCTGCACTGACACATCCCCGGAGTCGGGGTCAATGCTGAAGATGCCACCTGGAGCCTCAGAGGAGAGGGGTGAGGCCTCCAGGGAGTAGGTGATCTCTGCATTCTTGCCACTGTCCGCATCTGTAGCGACCACTGTGGCCACCCTCTCACCAGGCAAGTTGTTCTCTGGGAAAGAAACCTCCAGCACGGCCTGGCTGAACACGGGAGGGTTGTCGTTAGTGTCCCCAACCCGCACCAGCAAGGAGTTGTTGCTGGACAAGCTGGGGCTGCCAGAGTCCACAGCCACGATCACCACGTTGTAGTCACGGACAGCCTCATAGTCCAGAGGGGCCGAGGTGTGGAGGAAATACTTGCGCTTGTTCTGTGGCTCCCCTTCACCCTCGCTGGCTGGCTTGAGCTGGAAGGGCACATCGCCGACCACGGTGCAGGTCACCACACCATTTTCACCTTGGTCCCGGTCCGACACCTGCACCAGGGCAATGGGGGTATCCACCAGCACATCCTCGGCCACGCTAGCCACCCCGTCCCGGAGCGGGATGCGCCCAATTTTCCGGATGTCGATGGTGGGCACATTGTCGTTCTCGTCACGGATGTTGAGCACGACTGTGGCCTTGTCAGTCTTGGGGGGCTGGCCCCGATCACGGGCCATGACGGTGAAGCGAAGCTGGTTCACCTCCTCCCGGTCGATGCGATGTAAGACGCTGAGCCAGCCGGAGGTCTCGTCCAGCCGCAGCAGGCGTCTGACGGATTCGGTGGCCGCCCCGAAGACGTACTCGATCTGCCCGTTCACCCCCACGTCCAGGTCGGCGGCTCGCAGCTGCAGGATGGGGGTCCCAGGGCTGCTGTTCTCCGCCAGGTCTGCCTCGTAGACGCTCTTCTCGAAGCGGGGGCTGTTGTCGTTCACGTCGGTGATCAGCACCCTCAGGATGGCCTGCGAAGACCGCGCCGGGTCGCCGCCGTCCCGCACACGGAGGCTGAGCTCGTAGGAGTCCCGCTGCTCCCGGTCCAGCGCCCCCTTGACGATCAGCTGCGGCTGCTTCTCCCCGTCGGGGGTGTCGGCCACCTGCAGCTCGAAGACGCCGCTGCGGGCCGCCGCCTCCGCCTCCTGCCGCCGCTTGCTGCCGCCGGGGTAGAGGGCGCTCTCGGAGGCCGCCGAGGCCGAGCCCCCCCCGCCGCCGCTTCCGCCGCCGCCACCGCGGCGGCCGCCGTCCCCGCCGGGCTCCTGCAGCAGTTCGTAGCGCTCGATGCCGTTGCGGCCGAAGTCCCTGTCGGTGGCGGTGGGGAGCAGGTACAGGGTCCCCACGGGCCGGTTTTCCTCCACGGTAAGCGTGAGGACCGGCGAGGGGAAGGTGGGGGTGTTGTCATTGATGTCCAGGATGATGACCCGGCCCTCGAAGAGGTCCACCCAGCTCTGCGAGGGGCCGATGACCGACACCTCGAAGTCCAGGAAGCACTCGTTCTCGTCGAAGATCATCTGGCACTGCGGCAGCTTCTCGCGGTCGATGCGCCGCTCCGTGGTGCTCAGCTCCCCGGTCATGTTATCGATCTTCAGATAGTCGGAGCCCGACTCCAGGCTGAATGTCACCTCTCCGGAGCCCGTCACGATTCCCAGGTCGGAAGCCACGTTGCCGATGCGGATGTCGGCGGGTCCCTCCTCGGCCAGCCGGTACCTCAGGAGCTGCTTGGCCGCCGCCGGGCTGACCCAGAGCGGCGGAGGCAGGAGGAGCAAGAAGCAGCAGCAGCAGCAGCAATGCACAAAGCCAAAGAGAGTCCGCATCTTCCTCATCTTCCTCGCACCGATCCCCCCCTTCCTCCTCTCACTCCCGCCTGCCCCCCCCTCCACAGCAAACTCCCCTGGTAAGCCAACAAAGCGATTGAGCGCCCGGGCGATCAATTATAAAATCTTTCTTTTCCTGGAAACTTACTGTCTCATGGCTGGTGCAATTGGTGGTCAAAACCCTGCTGCTGGCTCCTCTGCTGCCCTTCCTGCCTTTCAGTTGCGATATACTTACAGTTCACGGGACAGTGTATTTTGCCTTTTAAAGATTCATCTCGGTAGATAGGATGGGATTTTCCTCCTCCTCCCCCTTCTCCTCCTCCTCTCTGATTTTACTGTAATCACTTTGCAAGGTTTGCAATAAAAGCAGGAGCAGCACTGTGCGATTCGAAACCCCCCAGATCGTCTTCTTAGACACGAGAGTTAACTACAATTCACACACTCTCCCTTTTCTCTCTCCCCCTCTCTCAGCCGTTTAAGACCAAAGCACTAGCTTTATTCTTCCCCCTCTCTGCACACACAGGGAAAAAAAAATACTGTGATTCGCTTTATTCAAAGGGCTTGTGTCCGGGAAAACTCCAAATCCTCTTAGTTAGGGGCAGTTCCTTAAAAATAAAAAAAAAAACAAAACCCAAAAAAACCAAAAAACCAAAAAGTCCCAATAATGTCGGTAGCTGCAGAGTTGTTAGGAGAACCCCATGTATTACAGAGCAGTCCACAGAATATCCCCTTTGGCTGGCAGAAAAGCACGCAAATCCATCTTCAGAGATCGCCTAAAATGTTCAGCTCTTTCTCCGGAGCGGATTTTTTTTTTTAACAACTCTGCGCAAGGTCATTAGTCACAAAGCAACGATAGAGAAACTGCAGAAGCCGTTTGCCCAGAATTTGCGAGGCTGTAGATATGAAAATACACACACAACAGTCCCAAGTTTGTTTTTGCATCCGCAGTTTGTGTGTGTGTGCCTTACCTGCATTTGCACTGCATGTGTTAGAGCAATCTGGATCTGCAGCACTGAGAGCGATTCACAAATGAGATTGCAGTCTCTCTCCCTCTCTCTCTCTCCCTCTCTCTCTCTCTCTCTCTCTCCTCTTCCTTCCCGTCCCAATGCAGGTAACCAGATCTGAACTTGATCCTTTCAGTTCAAAGGGTAGCAACAAAACTATGTGTCCAAAGGCGATTATTGGTCTCCCGTAAATATACCCGGAGCGGAACAAGATGTAACTGGATCCCCCACGTGAATTAACACAGATTCTGAATTACATCCATATAAGCAGAATGGCAAAGGGGAGAGGAAAAGATCCGCGACGCGATTTAAAAAAAAAAAAAAAAAAATTTACAGAGCTCTATTTGCAAATAAAATGATAGCAGTCAGTTGTTTCCTGTGATCTGCACCGCCACGGTGGGTGAAATCTGCAATTGTGTATTCCCTCCTGTGCCTTTCAGAGAAGTGTGGCTCAGGCGCTTTCACGGCAGGGCGGCTTGTGCTTTAAAATGTTGAATGGCAACTGAGAAGCTTCCCACTCGGAAAAAAAAAAAAAAAAAGGAGGAAAAAAAAAAAAAAAGAAAGAAAAGAAGCAGTAAACCGGCAACTTTGCCCAAAGTGGTGGGAGCTGCTGAAGCCTCTCTCGGTAGCTCTTCCCTGGCGCTGCAGCAGCAGAGCCGCCTGCGCTACATACACACAGCGAGAGGGAGAGAGAGAAAGAGGGAGAGCTAAGAGAGAGCGAGCGAGAGGAGAGAGGGAGGGAGGAAGGGAGGAGGAGGAGGAGGAGGAGGGAGGACGAGTCAAGCGCTGCACTCCAGAAAGCTCAGCCTTACCCTCTGCCTCCGCTGCTGCCAGTGCTGCCAGTGGGATAGCTGCTCACCACAAACCGACCCCCATCACACGCCCGGGTGTTGCTGCTGTCGCCTTCTCACACCCGTGATCTGTAGTGATCCTCTTCCACCCTTTCCCTCCCCACCTCCTCTGTAGACTGTGAACCGAGCAACGCGTTTTAAAGCAAATGTTTGTTCTCCTATCTTTTAGGCAGAGCTGGTGCACGTTCGGGGCGCTGCATTTTGCGGAATCACGCTGGTGAGACAACTCGTTTCGCACCGGTTCCCACCTTCCCCGGTCGTGCCGGTGCTCCTGTGAAATAGCTGCAGTCACTGTAACTGCATACAACTCCGGGGAGGAAGGAGGGCTGCCTTAGATCTCAGACTTTCGTCCTGTTAGCCAGTGCTGTTTGAGCCTTTTGGTCTTTGTGTTCATATTCTTCCTATTACCGCGGTTTGAATGTGTCTTTTCAACGCGCTTGTGGGTTTCCTAGGAGGAAAAAAACCACACACACACCAAAAACTGGAAAAGATGATCAAGAAGGGGGCGAGAGGGTCAGTAGAATAAACACATGTAAGAAGTAACAGATTTATTTCCGAACAGAGACTTGCTACTTCGATGAAAGCTAAAATGTAGCGTCACCTACCTGGGTAAGTGGGAAATAAACTTTAACGTTCAAGCTCTCAGCTCAACTTTGTTTATTCCAGTGTCCCTAGTTCGCTTCTCCTTTTTACTTTGTGCTATTTAATCTCCTGTGGCGTTTGCCTGCCCCTGCCCCTGGCTGGTGATGCCTGGATCCTGTACCTGTCCTCTCCGTTCGGATCCCGAAGGGAAAAGAGGAAGACTCTGGGAGGGTGGCAGGAGAGGGAGGACCTGGGTGAGCACGGGGCAGCCAGTGGGAAGGGAAACGGCGTGTGTGTGTGTGTGTGTGCGCGTGTGTGTGTGTGCGCAGCCGGGGGGGGGTCAGGAATCCAGCTGTTCTCTCCCCCACCTCCGAACACGTGTGGGAAAACAAGTTGTTGCGGGTTCTGTGTGTGCATTCCTCATTTTAAATGGTTATTTCGGATACAGACACATGGAGGCGAATGTAGTGAAATATCTCTTTCATCGCGATGACACATTTGAGCCAAAAGCGGCCGGATATGCTGGGGTGGCTCACAGCAGCGGTCACGGCGTGTCTTTGTCGTCCGGGGCGGTGAGTGAGTGTGGGAGGGAGGGAAGGCTGTCACTTCTCTCCTTGGGGAGCCCAGAGGCACAGAGGGGCAGAGCCGCACCGCCTGCAATCGGCGCTGGGGAGTGGGTGACTGCTGCTCTCTCCGGGGGGCTGCAGGTCTCCCCCGACCCCGGCCCTCTGCCTGGCTCGCCAGCACACAAAACCCTCCCCCGCCGGTGCTGGAGACACTCGGCTTTATATCTGCAGCATCAGCGAGAAAGCCGGGCTCGGCGCAGGCTCAGTGTTCACCGCCGCAGTCCCGGACGGAGGAGGGGGGCTCAGGAGCTCAGCATCTTCGCAGCGGGTTAAGTAGGATTAATACCAAATCCCTATTATATTTGCCAAGCAACTTGAATTTATCAAATTCCCCCTCGCTGTTCTGGATCTCCGAGAGGAGGAGATTTTGCCCGCAGTGTAAGACCCAGACATGCCCGTGCGCAGGAGCACCGGCACGCTGCAGTACACCGGCTCCCTGCACCGGCAGCACAATCGCAGCCCGGAGCTCCCGCTGCTCCCTGCCCTTTGTGCTCTTACACGCAGCCAGCAAACTTAATGTCTTCGCCAGGGGAGGGGCGGGATGAAAGCGCTTTTAACCTCCCCGCCATAAACTTTAACGGGATTCCGGGCTGTGGCACAGCGCGGACACCTCGCCTCTTCGCCTGCCTCTCCTTCCCCCGTGTCTCCCATCTCCGCTCTGCTCCGGGCTGCCGTGCGAGAGCCTCTTTCAAGAGAATGAGTGATTTCTTTCTCTTGCCATGTGCGATCGCTCTCCCCCCTTCCTTTCCTACCCTCGCTGGCCTCTCTTACACACACTATGCCTTTCACACGCGGTCTGCGCCCCCCGGGCAGCCCTCCCTTTCTTTTTCTTTTTTTTTTTTTTTCTTCCCAGTGCCTTCACATGCAATCTCCCTCTGAATGTGCAATGTCTTTCCTGCTCGGGAGTGCTGCGTCCTTCACAGTGGATTGGTTCCTCTTTCGGAGCAGAGGTAACGGCCCCCCCTCTTGCCTATCATTCCCCCTCCCTGCCCCTCCTCCTCCCTCCCTCCCCCAGGGCAGGCGGCCGGCGTGGGAAATGGGCCCGACGTGCGCTGCATGGTGGATGGCGGCGCTGCTCCGGGTCCACGTGCCCCGGCTGCGGGTGGGGGACGGGGCGGTGCTTGGCCGGGTCCCTCCGTCCCTCCGTCCGTGCCCCTCTGCATCCCGCTCGTTCGTGCGGGAGGAGAGGGGAGCCATCCCCTCCCCCTTTCGCCGCCACCCCCGCACCGGGGACGCCGAGACTCCCCGCGGGGTCGGTAGGAACAACCGCAGCTGCTTCAGGAGGGGGAGGTTTGGCCCTCTTGGTCAAAGCTGTTGCGCAGTGTACCCCCCCCCCCGCCCGCCCCGCTGTACAGGGACGCCCACACGCTCAGACACGACACGGCATTTGTCCTCATCTGGTGAGATCAAGCGGGAAGCGGCATCACCAATGTAACCGGCTGTAATAAATAAAATAGCCCGAGATGCTGGAGATAGACCGAGGGGAAAGAAGAGCTTGTGTCCTTAACGGGAACATCTGATAAGGCCACCGAGGTGGCATTTTGCGTGTGGGAAGGAATCCGTCTTGCTGACATTGGCAGCCTGCTGTACGTGGGGAAGCCCTGAAGCAGCCTGGGAGCTCCCCCAGCTTCCCTGCCCCCCCACCCCCACCCCCCCCGCAGCTCCCGTCCTGATGCTCTGCAGCCGGGCTTTGTTGTCGCGGTCATAGCAAGGCAGGGGTCATGGCTAAAACATGCAGATGTAATTAACGGGTAGTTTATCTGCATTTCTTGGCGGAGCCCGGGAGCTGCCGCCGCCGCCCGAACTCCCGAACGCCGCTTTCAGCCCACGACAATTTGTTTGTCGCAGTTTAGGAATGTCGGTGACTCTCACTGGAAAATTACTTCTGGGATCTGCAGTGGGAATCCATCTCGGGTTAGGGAGAGACAGATTATTTAAATATCTCTGCCACTCCATACATTAACAAATGTAGATTCCATACTAGCGCACGCACACGCGGGCGTAGGCAAATGAAGAAGCTCCCGAAGGAAAAAAAAATAAATCAGGTGGGCTTGAAAGTGACATATTCATAATAATACGAGGAAAAGGTTAAATACAGTAAACATGCCAGGAAAGCAGGGGAAATACAAGGACAAAAACCCACATAAAGCAGTCAAAGCCGCTTGACGGAAGGGAGAACCTAACTCGAGAACTCCACCAAGGGACAAACAGCTGAAATGACACCGCAACAGCACTGAGCCAGCCCTGACCTTTCATCTCTCTGAAGTGTCGTGCTGATCTGCTGCAATTCTGTTGTGATCTCTTCACCTCCTTCCCCTACCACAGCCCCCTTCGGCCGCCTCCGAGCTCCCGGAGCTCCTCGCAGTGAATGTTCGGGGAGGTCGCCCGAGTCACAGGGGCGCAGACACTTGCCCGGTGTCTGTCACAGCTTTGCAGATACGCTGGCTGTGTAGCAGGAGGTAATAGGCAGGAGTGATTAAATTATTCATTGCAGCAACAGCCTTTCTGATGGACGTTAAAACTTAAGACTTTGCGTAAGGAAACCACAGATTTACTTTTAAGCAGATAACAACCGCATCTGTGCTTATTTAACTGAACGCCAGCTAAGCATGGAACCAGCTACTTTGTTTAAATCCTCTCTCTTTTAGTCTCTGTGAGAATTTTGAACTAGATAATGCACCATAAAAGTTACTGACAGAGCAAAAATAATCTGTGTTGGATAACTGGTTAAATCTCACACGGTTATAATTGTTCATCCTTAAAGTAGTATTTGAGGCCTGTTGAAAATGCAGGGTTCTTGCACAGGCATGATTCCATCAGCATTTCTGAGTTCTCACGTTTATAAAGAATGATGCAAAGTAACATTTAGCAAAAGTGGTTGTGATTCTGTTTAGTAGGATTTGTACAGTGTGTATATAGTCCTTAAAAATCACAGTGATTAAGTTTGAGGTTTTCTTTTTTGTTGTTGTTTTTTTAATTATTATTTTTATTTTAAAAGACATTATTCTACAGAATCTGTTATGAAAGATCTTTTACAGACAGATATTTTTTTCCAGATGTTCACAAAAAAATCTAACCATACAAAATCATGCAGAAACGAGACAGATTATGATTAAAATCAGAAAGAAAAAATAATGCAAGTTCTTTAAAAAGCATATGAATTTTCATGAGGGAAGGCAGATTTTGATTAGATTTATGGTTCATATGCAACTATTGGCTTTCCTGGATTTACAGGGATGTAAATGAATGCTGCACCCAGCCCCATTACTTTATAGATTTATTTTTTTAATTAAACTATTGTTCAGTTTCTCTAAATGCAAAGTAAACTATCAGAAAAAAAAATAAAAAGGAAAAAAAAGCAGCATTTAAAGTGAGTTTGGATGAATTCCTATCAAAGATAGAGGGACATTGTGAATCATTAGTATATATTCTACAGAAAGAGATACAATGAGACATTCAGGGGAGATAATTAAAGCTGGATTTAATTTAAATGAAATGTATGAGAACCAGGTAGCACTGACAAAGAAAAAAATATGTGTTCATTGTTATTGAAAACATTAAATAGGTACAGTTGATATGCATATGGATTCATTAGCAGAGGACACCACAGTTATTTTTGGAAATAATGTAGCATTTTTTGATATAATGTTTCCAAGGTTGATATCAACAGTGAGCCCACTGAAGGTCTCAAAGTGCTTTGTAAATTATTCCTATGAGATAAAAGGGGACCTGCTCAGTCACCCAGCAAGCCACTAACAAATGGGTCTTTCCAGATTAAGTTCATCAGACCACAGTTGTGCGTTTCTACAGGGTTTTTAATATATTCTGGATTCACCTGAGTATTTGTCTTTGAATAAATGGCAATGATTTCTGCTTTTTTTTTTTTTTGATGGACTGCTGGAAAGTCAAAGGAGCTCATTCTGAAGGGAGATTAAAACCAGTTTGTGTTGCAGAGAACTATAGATACAAAGGAAAGTCTTGTATAATGGACTCTGATGGATAGCAGCAAAATATACAAAACTGTTATAGGTATATTGAAATACAGTTATTCTCAGATCCTGCTCCTACTTATTTCTGTCAGCTCTCCCTTATATACAGAACTGAGTACACAGATTTTCTTAAACCATTTTGCCTCGACATACCCTTGAAGATTTCTCAACCTAGTATTTTTCAGTTCTATGCTCTACATTTTGGTTTTTTAGTTTTGTTTGTTTGCTTGCTTGTTTTTCAGGATGCTGCAAATACCTTTGCTGTGAGTTAAAGTTTTCTTTCATTTTTAAATGAGAATCATCAGATCATAAAATCTTTTGTCTGATATTCCTAGAGCATCCTGTGCAGCTTTAATTTATTATTAATATAATTCAAGGTAGTGTAAAAGCTCCGGCATGTCTTCGTGAATCTACTGTGTCAGCTGCCTGTTGAGTAGAAGAGAGAATATCCAAGCAAGATGGCAACTCTGCAGGGTTCAGAGGAAGAACCTTTTATACTAAAATTCAAATTCTGTTATGGATAATTGAATTCTGTGGCACTCTATTCCCCTCTGTAAGTTAACACCAATATATGTTACTGGCTATACCTAAAATGTAATTTTTAAGTCTACACATATACTCACTCACTTATTTGGGAGCTTTAATGTTTCTGTCTACTTCATCAAAAATAATCGTTGCTCTCTGGCTGAAATAAGGGTCATAAAAATACACAGTTATTATAAATTAGGGAAATAAATATGGTGGCAAGGAAAGTAATTTAGAATAGGACCAAGCTGTTCATTGCTTATTGGACAGTCTATTTGGCCTTGTTCTGCAATTCTTAAATCTACTCTATTTTATAATGTTAGACTTGCCATTTCTTTTCATATGAAAAGTGCAGTGTTAGAACCCTTAGAGGTCATATTGTTATAACCCTAATTTGCCTGTGCAGTGCAGAAGCACACAATTTTTTCTTTAAACCTTTGTTTGACCCTAACAGAGGCATAACTATTAATTGATAAAAAAGTAAGGACTATTCATCTGCTACCATCTACTGTTAATGGTGAGCAAGGGAAAGCAAGTGTGAAGAGGTGGAGTCCCTTGCACATTTCCCTGAACTAGATGAAAACATAAACATATATATTTCCATGCCTGTACTGCACAGGCCTAGACAAGAGCTTTGGCTTTTACCCAAAATGAGAATTAGAGGCTGGGGAAAGCTTTTATCACCTTAAACCAGGATTCTGTAAGCACCAACCAGAAAAAAAATAAAACCAAATCTATCCAGTAGCCAAATATATTTTAGGGTGTTAAGCACTGATCTATATGCTGATACAACCCCAATCAGCTTTGCTTCTGAAATATTTTGCACTGCTACCTTAATTCTCCAAAATAAGAGTGAAGGGGTGTAGCCACTCTTCCTGAGGGGAAGATACACAGCCTGTCTTTGAAACAATTTGTTCTTCTGCTGCCCCCTTTGCATTTTTTTGCCATACATAGGCAGCCATACTTTCATGCCTGTTTTAACTGTTTAGCAAAGTTTCGTGGTGATCATCCTTTGCATAATTACATTTTTAGCTTCCTTTGTAAGAGTAATAAGTATTGTACAGAATAGGGTTTTATGACCTACAATCTATCTAAAGGAAGAGAGGTACTGATAAGTTTCCACATTTTTCATGTTCTGATAGAAGCCTGACATATCTTCCAGTTCATTCATTCTGTGAGATGATTAAAAAGTTGCTCTTCAACAAACTAAACCTCATCCAGGACTCAGCAGGAAATAACTGCAATCTAAGCACATTAAAGAACAGACAGGGCAAACCAAAGTATACCTCTTTCTTTGCCTTTTAAGATCATGAGGAAAAGAGAAAATATTGTGATAAAACTGGAAGCCTGCAGCAGCTGGTTGATGGGTAAGAATATAGAACCTAATCCAAAGCATCAGAAGTCAATGGAGGTACTTTGACTAAATAAGCTTTGCATTAGGCACCTAGTGGGTGAATGATGTTTAAAGTATTCATGTAGATCTTAAGCAGATGAGTGAAGATGGAAACGATGTGCATTTTAATTAAAATAAATGCCATTAAACCACTTGGTGGTGTAAATGTTATTTTGCCTGACCACAGAGATCATGCTTATGCCCGAACAAACTGGCAGTGGATCCTTGGGTGCTGAGTCTTATCCTGCCCTAGTGCAAACAGTTGTGTTGCATAAAAAAACGTATCTTTTTATATATATATAAAAAAATTTTATGTTGATATTGACCTTGAAGTACATCACTATAAACATCCACAGCCTCTTTTTAACCATTCATGTGTTTACAGAGAGCAGTTCTCCCATCTTAGTTTTGTTTGCAAAATCATACAAGATTTTTCAGTTTCCTCCTATGAATTAAGTTCTGCATTGCTGACATCACACTGACAGACTTGCCCTTCACTTCCAGTCCATCTTTAGTGAAGCTTTCAGTGAATCTTTCTTTAATATGGATAACAGGATTTTTTGTATTTCCATCATGAAGATGTATTCTACCTGATGTAATAACACCAAACATCCCTTTCTTCCCCAGAAATACCTTGTCTAATACTCCATATTAGCATCTTTCATAGCTACATCTTGTTTTGGTGGCTGAAAATCCTTCTCTAGTAGATTGGCCAGATCTTTCTTTTTCTCTGTCATTTCCAGCTGGTGAACTCACAGTTTATAGCAGAAAATCTAGTTACATTGCTCTTTATATTATTAAGTTTAATCCTATTTCTTTTATAGAAGTCATCAAGGTCATCTGAGTCTTCCTGCTTATTATTATGATTTTGATGATTCTCAGACTTGTTTTACCAGCAAATTTCAGCAGCATGCTTTATGTTTTTTTATCTAGTCTTTAAGTATCAAAAAGGTCTGTTGCAAGACTGCCCACGAAGAATCCCTCAACAACTACCATGTAATGATGCAAGCACCTAACACAGTCTGTTGTCCTCTCCTGATTAGTCAATACTTTATCCTCTCAGTCTTAACTAATACTTTTCCTGTCAAATAGTGTCCACAATTTTTTTGAAATCCAGATAAGTGAGATCACCTCCACTTGCCTTGCTTAGAAGATAAATTATTAAAGAAAGATATCGGGTAAATGGTATGATCTACTCTGTGAAACCTTTAGACAGATTTTATTCAGTTCGCTTTTTACTTCCGTGCGTTTACTTATTCTTTATTTAAAAATTTACTCTGAAGCTTTGCATTCTAAAACCATCTAAAAATCTAAATATTGAGAGATCTATTTATTTCCTCCCTTTGTCTTCCTTTCTCAAATGTAGGCAGGCCATTTGCTCTTTTCCATAAATGCTCATCCTGATATACTTACTAAGAATCCTTGTTCTAGACCCTTCAGATATATGTATTAATTCCTTCAGGATTCTGGAGTGCAGATTATCAAGACTCTTCGAGTAATTTGTAGTTTTTGAATTAATTTCATTTCAGATGTGATAATTCTTCTTCCATACCTTTACTTTCATTGATAATTTTCCTCATTTCAACATCGTGGTCCTTGTTGAAATCTGGAACAATGTATAATTTATTTGGGTATCTCTAGGTAAATGATTATAAGTTTACATATTTTTTGCTTATTTACAGGATGTTCTGCAAAAGTGAAGCCATTGCTTTCTTTGCAATTCTTTGAATGAGATCTGCAGGTTTACATTTGACATTTCAATAAAGTCTACAAGGTAATATACTATTTACATATTCTGCTATTTTGCCACTGCATGTCTGTGTGTCTGTCTTGTCTACATCACTCATCTGCAAATTCATTATTCTGGATGTCTGAATGCTTCATATTAAAAGAAGAATGAGAGTGAAAAGGTGGGTAGATCATTCCAGGACAAAAGAGGCTATATCTGACCAGAAGGAACTTTGCACCTTCAAAGAGCTGAATAGTGCATAGATAGAAGGAGAACCAGGTGAAAAGAAACTGAGAACATGCATGGGTTTGGCATTTTACAAGAACAGGGCTGTCCAGAATACAACATCTGGATATTGGAATCTATGCTTCCACGAAGATTCTTCTATCAAATACCTTAGAGAAGTTTAGATAAATAGATTAGAAAGAGAGGATTAGAAATAGGATAACAGGGGAGCGAAGATAGGGAAGTGTGTTTTTTTCAATTTTACGAACAAATACAATTTTTTTATAAGGGAGAAGTGAGAAAAAGCAGATTTCAGAAAGCTGAAGGAGATACAATTTTCATTTTAAAACTATGCATCAGCACAGCTGGAGGAATCTACTTTTTAACTAAGTTATTTATCTTTTATTTGTTAACTTTTGTTTGTCTTTTAAAAACATTTTGGCATTTTTATACTAAACTACTTTTTTCTTTTTTTTTTTTTTCTCAAGGGACACCACATGACTTGTAGTGTGGTTTAAAGAGAATATATTTAATTTACTAGTTCTAAAAAGTTCATGAACACAAAGTAATGAGAAGAAACATTTTCTAGTTTTCATTTAATGTGTCATTCTTTGAAGAAGTTATTGACTTAACTTGGTATTATTACTACTCTGATAGTTGTAAGTAAGAACGATAACATCAGTTATTATGACTTCATGGCACTTCAAATAAAGTATCTCTTTTTAAAAGTTGTTTATTACTTTACTGAGCTTTAGCATGTAACTTCTTCTTTCCAGGTGCGATGCTATAGTTAAACTTTTGAAAAAAGTCAGGCTGATTCAATGACATCTGATAATGAAGCTAGGTTATTTTACCCATAATGAAATTTATAGACAATCTTATTTAAATAATTTCAGCACTTTCATACATTTCACTATGAACTTTAGATTTCAAGAGGCTGACTTTTATGAATATTTTGTCTGAATATTGAATTCCATACATCTAAGTTAGTTTAAGATGCAACACAGTGAAAACCTGAATTTTAGATAAGATTGGTAAGGAACTTACATTTTTAGAAAATAAATTCCTGAAAGAGTTCATTCACATTGGGTGTAGTCAGCATGTGGCTGACTAATACTTTCTTGACAATTTAATCTCTTTGCCCAGAAACTACTTCACTTCAGTATTATGTGACCTCTCTTTTGGGACATAACAATGTGGAGCAGGCACCTGTCATGTTTGAACAGAGAGGGATGAAAGTTAGATTTGAATAGAGAGAAAAGGATGAAGGAAGGTTATCGACAGTCCTAAGTATCAACGATGTCAAAAAAGAACTGTGAAACTTACTATAAAATGTCTCCATTCATGCTCTACATAAACAATGGTAACATTGTATATGTTTAGTTGTTGTTCAAATAGCAAAGGCTTATTCAGCAAATAAAAATGATACAGTCTTGATGACCAGTCATGTAAGCATCACTAATATAGCATACAAAAAACTTGTGTTCTGTTTTCAGATTATTTGGTGGGTTTTGGCTGGGAAATCATACATTAAAAAATTTAATATGAAAAACCAAAAGCTATAGTCAAGAACATTATTCATATTGCCAGATCAAACACTCAGAAGTTAGGAAATATCAGAATAATACTGTCAGCAGACCTTTAGTTTATATGCCACTGCACCATCCATTACAATGCTTTATTTCAATCTAATTTTATGTTCATGTACTCTTTCTCCCCTGGATTTCTATTTGGAATCAACTAAGTAAATAAATAAATAATTTAATCACAAATGAACAAACATATTAAATAATAAACACATACATTTTAATAAATTTTTAATAAATTAAACCATTTTTATTTAATTACACAGAACAAATATGTAAGGTTACACTTTAAAAGAAATGATTTAATATTTTTATTTTTCCATGTTCAGTGTTTGTCTCAAAACCTGATTTACCACACATTGTTCAAATAACATCCCAGACACAGAATTATTAAATGGAATTTTTTATGATGTATATCACTGCATTGTCTAAAAAATTCAAAAATATTTAATTTGTGAAGAACTGTATTTTACTAGAGGTTGTTATGATTTCAGTATTACAAATGGGAAGGTAATATGGAGATGTGAGTCAAAAATATCCACAAATTTAGAATATCTAATTGGAGCCTTTTATTTTAGGGAGTGCTTAGAATTACATAGCTTTTACCTGTGTAACCCGAAACTTTCACTGATGTAAGGTATATCTGGGGATGCTCAGTTTTCTGCAAATCAATCTTGGGTTATCAGGTAAAACCTCAGAAATGGATGAAATCACAATAAAAATATTTTGGTCTGTGACAATATCATAGACAAATTCTATGATGGAAATGAGTGTCAGTTTCCAGCTTTAAAATATGATATTCTAACAACATGGAACAGTTTTTCCCCTTGATTTCACTCAGCGGAGGTTAGTTCTGCACAGTGAAGAAAGTAGGGGCCTTGAAGGGAAAAAAATATAATTCTAATGAAAGACTAGGTCAAACTGCACAAGTACAAGTGATTAAATCTATGATTCCACCTATAACTTAATTTTGATAATTTTTTGTCTCTGAGTGTTTCATTTTTTAACCCTAATAATGTCCTTTTAATATAATTGTGTGGCGTATCGTAATCTCAGCAGAGTTCCCTAACTCCACAAAAGGAAATGCATTTAGGTATACAACACTTTGGAGAAGAAGAAACTGGGGTGGGGCTAAGGACTCTTGAATACGCGTAAGTGGAAGATGCACAGATGGTAGAAGTTCCCAAATGTTCTTGTCTTCTCTCTGGGCATCTTTGGCTATATATGTGTGATAACATTTGTTAGAAGGCATGATTAAGGCTTTAAAGACTTCACAGATGGAATGTAATTTAGTGGAAAAACTTGAAGGATAGAAGATTCAGATATGAAATGGATTCCATTAAAAGAATTAGAAAGGGTCAGGTCCAGAGAGGCAATGTCGATGTAATGACAACTAAATATTGTTCTGTAAACAAAAGTTTGGATAACCAGCTAAATTGCCTTCCATAATTTTACTGGGGTTAGGTTAGGTTGGAATACCTATCTGTGAAAGAGAAGACCTGGGTCAGTTCCCTTTATCCAGGGATATCTCTGTTTTTCAAAAAGAAGTATGTAATGGAAAACATATAAGTAGTTCATAAAACTTATCTAAAGTCATTTGACATACAACCACTTTATATTCAATTAAGCATTCTATTTATTAGGCTACAGAATGAGGTACACTTCCACACTTCCTTCAACTTACTGCAGGCCTCTTGTCCACTGTGCCGTATCTCAGGCAGGAAGAAAGCACCTTGAGGACATAGGTCAGTAAACTTGAGAATGTTTTCCTCTTGAGGGAAATGAAAGAAAGTCATACCAGATAAACTCTTTTACCTAGGCCCAATTTCAGAGATTCCTACCCAACACTTATACATATGCTTGTATATATTTGTAAACATATTTATATTTGGTTACCTGATAATAGCAAGAAAATATTCGGCAAGCAGTTGCTGACAGACGTAAAATTCTGTAAACTACTAGAGTTGTCAATAGGACATCACAATTACTTATCAGCGAAGTACAGAATATGGTATATTTTCTCAGGTTAGATTAATTGGTAGAAAGTCTTGCAACTAATAATTTACGGTGTTTTTGTTCCTGTTATAGGTACTTTAAAAGCAGAAATTGCAACTTTTTAGAAAATAGCTTTGTTTTTAATTAGCAGAAAGGATTAGATGTCAACTAATTACCTGTAGAGGAATGGGAACATCATTACTGGTCCTCAGCCATGCTGGAAATGTAATGTCTGAGACTGAGGAAATCCATGTAATAGTGTTTCTCACCACACAAGCACTCTCATCAAAACCAGCATTCCAGGATACTGCCATATCTGGCTTGTCAATTCAAAAAACTTACCTCTGGGCCAGACTGAGGACTAATCAGTCATTAAATAATATTTTTAAAATAGTATTTTGCTCTTTATAAAGGGAAAAGAAAGCTTTTAAATATTCAGCTCGTGCCTTACCTTTATAGCAGTAAGATTTTTGCTAGTGATTCTTCATTAAACCTGATTGCAAATTGGAGAGAGACAAAAATATTCCCATTTTGTGGCAATTTCATGGGACTTAAGACATATTTATGAAGAAAAAAAGCACACCTTTCTAAAAAAAAGGGCACATTTCCATCCTAAACAAGGATGTCAGAGGGCCAGACTCTGGTATTTGATGTACAAGTATGTTGTGGTCAGAATCATACTTACTTGTAGCCTACTCTTGATAAGGTGTTTTGTTTGACTGGCTAGCTTTCTTCAGTGTTTTGTTTCCCAGAGTTGTCTATTCTTTATAAAAATACCTACTTGCCAATTTAAGACATTTTGAAGTCAATCAGCTGTAAATATAAGTGTGTCTTACAGGACTTTCCTTCACTTCAATGTGGTTAATAAATATGTTCCCATGACTTTTAAATGGACTGGTGCCTCAGCACATTTTCAGAATTACTCTATTTGAAGACATTTCCATTTATAATGGGGCTTAAATCTCATTTCCCTCAATATCTGCCCTCACTTAGTCTTTTTTAAGGCAGCTCCGGAAAAAATTATATCTTAGCTGCTGCTCCTGCTCTTAATGCTTTCCTAGTATCAGTAAGAGCAGAACCCAACTGATGCCTCACTCATACAGAGACAATATGCAGACACTGCACTATCCTCCATTCCTGTCTGAAGAGCTCTGTGCTAGCATTTCAGATTATCTACATCCACTGCTTCTGCTTCATGTCTCTCCTAAAGCTTCATGCCTCACTTTAGTCCCTGTGACTTCGCGTTTTCCCCATAGGAAAAGAGAGTCTTAGAGTAAGACTGGTAAAGATTCCCAAAATTTCAAGCTACTGCAGATCCTAATTGGGGAAAAAAACCCCAAACCTCACCTGAAATAGTACAGACACAGTCCTGAATGTGCAGGGGGAGGGAAAACAGAAGGGGATGTAAAGAAGGTGAGAAAAGAGGTGGAAGCTGTACTGTTTTATTGTGTCCTTCACTTGCCGAGTCGGCAGGAGCCAAGAGCTCTGCAGGGGCACACTTAGACTTCACATTTCTCCACAGAAACCCCATTTGGACAACTAAATTGCCAGCAATTGAGAAGCCATGCAGGAAGCTGTATCCAGCTATTCTCATTCAGTGTGAAGGTTACTGTGTTGTAGAGGTACAGGGAGATGAAATAAGGAAAATGTTACAAGACTATGCCTTTCCCATACAATAAAGGGAAGCATTAAATATGTGACCAAACTTGGTCTGTTCACTGCTGTAGTTCTAAGACACATAAAGAATTAGACATTCTAGGAAAATTTAGCTATTACTTTAGAAAGACCCAACATCGGGCAACCTTGGAAAGAAAAATCTTCATGGAGAAAAAAGCTGAAGGAAGTTGAATAATCAAATTTTACTATGGAATTTTGTATTTGAATTTCAAAATCAAAAGCTTTTACTTGTAATCTTTCTGTCAAGTTATCTGAAGCAAATTTCTTGGAGCTCTATTTGGCCTTTGAAAGAACTCTAACCTCCATTTAAAAAGGCTAGAGAAAGAAAATGTCTTCCCTGGGTCTATGCAAGTACTGAACTAAGATGTAGAACAAAGAAAAATATATCAATGTTGCATAGAAGAACCCAACAGTCTGTGTGGGGAAAGCTCTGGAATAATGTGTCAGCCACTGGTATATACGAACAGTTAGTAAAACACCAACAGCACTTCAGTCCTTTGGTTCAGTGTTTCCCAGTAAGTGAGGCAGCTCTTGCTAGAGAAATGTGCCAGCATTAAAGGTGAAACGCAGAACAGAGTACAATGTATTAACTGAGTACAATGTATTAACAGGCTCTGTGCCCAGATGGTGCTGCCAGCAGTAGCAAACAGAAGGAAAGATGGTCAAGTACGGCAGTGTGACAAAACGGGAAATGGGAGAGAAAAGAAAACACGATAGTTCAGAAAAGCCTGGTGCCAATGTTTTGTCTCTCTGATCACAGGAAATGTATTAGAAAAGCAAACATTCCCTTGTCATATCACTTCTTCAGTTGCCTGATGCCACTTGTAGCTTGGTGCCAGTGGGTTGTGTTATCCTTGAGATCTGAGATACTCTCAGGGCACTAGGTCTCTCAGTGCATGTGAAGATCAAGTCTGCACATGATCTAAGCAGTGCAGAAGGGATCAGTTTTCTAGTTGCAGTAGGGAATGAGTGATGATCCAAATTCAAGATTGCCAGTCTTTTGTGTTTGATTGAAGTATTTGGGTTTCAGCAGGAGAACTTAAATTTTAATTTGAGACTTTTTTTTTTTCACTGAGTGAAACTTGTTTTCCATAAGCCTACCAAAACTTTGACAACTGGGGACAAAAAAGTGTTCCAGGAACAAATTAGCCAGTTGTTTATAAGAACATTTACCACTCCGCAAGTTTGAAAATTCACTGGTTCCCAGCCAGTAGAGCTGGAGATATGTGTCACATCAGCTGTGAAGCAGAGAGCAGAACAGAAACAAAATAATTCGTTCTATTCATGAGCAGTTGAAGCACGATATCATTTTTTTCTACTATCTTGCAGCTATTAAACTGGTACTTGGGGCATATTTCCACTAGTCTCGGTTAATTTTGAAATTCTAAAAAGGTTTATGTAAGACTTTTTTTTTTTTCTATAAAAGATAAAGAAATGGACAATTAACTACATACTTTCTAGCAATGTTGAAGTACTGATGAACGTTAAGTCAAGTTACAGTGAATACTGAAGCGAGAGTGTTACAGAAGCTGACTGTCTGCTAAAAGCAAGAAGAAAAAGTACATCTATTAGGCTTCTAGAAATTGTTCTTTCTTATAAATCAAATTTTAACAGAAAGTGTTTTTGCAATTCTCGGCAAAGATCATGTATGTCTATAAAAATTAAAAAGAAAAAAAAAAGTAAACGCAGTACTAATCTTACTATATCTTTGTCCAAAGTTGGTAATGAATACAGATTAGGCATATTCAGTCTGTGTGTTTGCAAAAACTATCTACCAATGTTATTCAACTAGAGTCATCGTCCTTCAAGTATTGAGTCTGAGTACATATATGTTTATCTTTTTGTTTATCTTTTTACAATACAGTAACTGTGAGACGTTACATATATTTAGAATTGTGTTTTATTCCACTGTACTTTCGGGTTAGAATCTATCCAGGACATGTCAGAGTGGAAGTTAACAACTATCATTAGGTTTTCTGCTGCTGCCCTCTGCCACTTTAACAAAGTGCTCTTTTACTGCAAAGATGCTCTCCTGCAATTACATCTGTATCATTTCCTCGCAAAAGCTTTGGCAGTAGGATGGGATCAATCGCATGACCTTTGAGCAGAGCCCTAAGCACAAAACAGTTCCTTTTCATTCTTTCCATGCTGTTTGGGAGCTTGCATGCATTTCTGGTGAGTCCTGAAGAGCTTCCCAGGGAAAGCTGATGCAGGCTGACTTTTGTCCAAGCTTCAGTTCCCTCTTGCTCGTGAAAGGATGGTGGAAACAAGCTTGTTCTCCTGTGGACTTCAATTTTATTCCTAATCCATCAACAGATGGCAGTAGAAAACTCCCTACCTCTTCAGACCAAAGGCCTTATGAATGACCCTAATAATAACAAAGGAAGAAAAATCATCCAGACCATTGCTGCCTAAGTCTTATATACATATAATGTGCTCCAAATGTTTCAGTGCAGTGTAAAGCCTCCTAAAGATTAATTTTATGCTGAATCTGAATGACGAGAAGCAGCTGCTGCTTCTGAAATGACTCTCTGTCCTGTCACCTTCTTCTGTTTTAAACGATTTTTTAATTGATGTACTTTGTTTTTCTAGTTGTGAATGAGTGTATTGAATATAGATTTTAGCAAATAATTTGCTTTTCCCACAGATAGATTGCTGTGATGAAAAATCAGTTCTCTGATCTCAGTAAAGTCTTTTTCAAATGTCATCATTACAGTGACAGAACAAGTAATTTTTGAGACATGGCTCACTAGATTTTGGCATTTCATTAATTCCTCCCCCTTCAAATCAAGTAGATGGTATAATAAACTTAGCGAATTCTTTATATAGATCGAAACATTAAGACGCATGGAATATACAGTATTTTTTTATTCCATTTTTAAAAGATTCTGATATCTTGGCATTACCAACCAAGGAAACAGCATGACCATAAAAATTTCTGAGAGCCATTTTCCTGTGTAATGTATAATAGTGGGTCTCTGATATAGGAGACCTTATATTAGCCTCAAGGCACATGAATTAGGACTAGAGTTCCTGATATCTATTCCCACCTCTTTCACTAACTTATCTTAATATTTCTTTGGACTCCACAACTTGCCAGCATGTTTCCTATGATGAGAGAAACTGATTTCACAGGAAAGGAAGAAAGGGAGAAAAAATGGCTCTTTCAGGCACTGCCGGAGGGAGTGTCTTACAGTTCTAAACATAATGGAAATGTTTGAATTCTCTGAGCCAATGATTTAAATTAAGGTAGATTTGACTCAAATCTTCTTCAAGACATGAACACTGACTTCCCTTCAATTTAGTGAGTGGGTTTTTTTAGATGAGACTTTAAACATCGACAATGTGTTGGCTGTGTGAGGATGTTACCAAGCCCTGGCGTACTTGGCAAAGGAAAATGTATGTCCTAGAAGCAGTGCAGAACATTTTGCCTCCGCACACTGCTCTACAGAAATCTTGGGGGAAAGCCAGCATAGTGTCAAAGCCATAAAGACTGAAGCCTCATTTTTTGAGTTTTTGCTTTTTGCTTTCTCACTCTTATTTCTGGGTTGTTTGTGGGGTTTTTTTGGGTTTTTTTCCCCCTCCTTTAAGGAAACAGAGAAACCTGCCAGAGCGAAATACATTTTGGTCCCATAAGCAGAAATATTTACTGATTTGTACTTTTCCCCTGATCTGTTTTTGCTATCTAAGTATTGTAAAGTTTCCTTATAACTAGGTAAAAGAGATAAATAATATGGCAACTATTCTAATACTTTCAAATAAATTTCGGCAGTTTTTTTAGTTCTCTAACTAGTTTCAGGTTCTGTCATTTTCATCTGAATAGTTTTGGAAAAAATGAAAATAACATTAATTCTTTGACTAGAGGTATAAATAATGGTGCTGCCCCCGATACTATCTTATTCTTACGAAAAATACTACCAGTATTACAAAAATGGCTTTTTAGTTCAGGTACTAAACTAAAGCTTCAGGTACTAGAACTTCTTACTTGAATGAGAAGATTGATAACAAGATTGCTATGTGCTAGCTAAACATAAATATAAACCAATAATAGAAGATATAATTTAAAAGATAAATATTTATACACATAGAAATGGTTACAGAATCTTCATTTAGTCCTATTACGCTCTTTTTAATGTATAATCACATACATTTATTTCCAAAGGACCCTGGATATTAAACATACTCTCTGAATTTTGAAGAAATTTATTCCATGGATGAACTGTGTATTCAAACTGTTCAGCCTGTGTTCTCTGGCTGCCTATGCTGTGAACAGGTAAAGAAGTTAGAGAATGAAAAACTCATCACACATTCATTAGAGTTTTCTCAAGGTAGTGCTAGTATTTGGAAGACAGTAGCTTCCTTTGTGAAGAACTTTAAGATATGTTTTAATAAAATGCTTTACAATATTAAATGCGACACTGACAGTGTGAAGCTTTTGTGTTCTGAATTGAACCCTTTTCAACAATCCACCAACAAGCACATCTGCAACCCTGGGAGCATGTTCCTATTGGATATTGAACTCCTACATCTTTTATTTTACTTATTTGTTCTGAGAAACTCTCAGTGCGTATACATAGCAAACAGCAGGCCAGAACCCAGCAAGCCCTGTCTTCTTACATGAACCTTGCTGTACTAGTTCTGGCATGGGAATGGATATTCTAAATACATATGCACTAAGTGTAGTAGAACAACTAGTAAGAGAGTTACTAATCTGGGGTAAACTCTTTGCTAATACAGCTGTACCCTTCCTGGCATTGCAGGTGATCTACATTGACCACAGGGTCACCCATCCTCACAGGGCTTAGGGTTCCTGGAGAAGGCTAAGGTCCTGTGTAGCCCACACAGTTCAAAAGAGAGCCCAGGAGCAAACTGACATACAAGCAGTGTGGACACTCGAACTGCAGTGAAGAGAAATGGAGTGCCAAGTTGTTTGACAGCATGCATCAGTGACTTAGCTCACATGTATCCTGTCAGCTGTTTCTGTATTGCACTGATGTCCTGAAGAGACATACCCTAAACCACTGTTCTCATATCTCAAGTTAACTCTGCAAAGATTCCTGTGCAAAGACACACACAGTGTAAAAATATCTTCAGTAAGAGTAGTGGATTACATCAGTATTTGTCTTGTGTTGTCTAATCCATAGTTGTCTTTTAAACAGAAATATTTTCCTGGTTCACTTTGTAGAGATTAGACAGAAAAAAAGGTAAAAAAAGAGAATTTTTGAGAACATGCCACTGTAAACCTTTTCTCCTTTTTAATTTATTTAACCATAAGAAAGCATATGTCTGTAACAAATTTGAAGTATCCCCTTGTTTTGGAAAGGCCTGTCATTTCAAGATCTGCTCTTTAAAATACTGTTGGAAGAACGTTGCCTAGTAGCAAAATATAAATTTTCAGTTACTTAAATAAAGTATTGGTAGTGAGATTCATATTGGATGATCAAAGTGGACTTTAAGCAGAAATTAAGCTCCTAAATTCAAAACACTTCAGAATGTCTGTATTAGGCTTAGTTCACAATGGAGATACGTTTTGGACTAAATTTGAGGAGATCCTCAGTCTTTGGTACACTGTCTAAGAGGCAGAGGGGGGATTTTGGCCAGAAAAACAGGCAGGAAGTTTTCAGTTCATTGTATCTCTGTTATGAAATGAACAAACTCAAAATTCAGACCATACCCAAAGTGCATTGTCTACTACACTACAAAAATCGCATGCTTTCATTGAGGCCAGGGAATTCTTGCATACATGGCTGAATTGTAGTGCAACTTCAATAGGAAGGATGGATCTGAGAGGTAGGTTTGAATATCTCTGGGTGAATTGAGCCCTTTTCTGGATTTCTGTGTAAATTGCTGTGCAAAATTGGACAACTAGTCACTGTTTAAAAAAAGGCAAATTTTGTTTAGATCACTATGTACTCTCAAAAGGTAAGTCTGCTCTGACTGAACAATACACCTGACATCTAGAAAATGGAATAGAAGCTCAAATACAAAATTGTACTTCGTGTTTCTTTGTTAGGTAGCTTTAGATAGCTTTTTGTGCAGCCTGTGTTTAATTTTTTATTGTACAGATATGTTAAACATTTTGAGTTATTGTGATGTAGCCAATCATTTCCTTTTATACACTGGGACTCCTAAAATTGATATGCACAATCGAATATGGTTTTCTGATACATTCTATTTTTGATGTCTTTTATGTAAAGAACTGCAGTCAAGAATGGAATTACAACACCCTTCTATTGGAACATGAAAACACAGCCATCTGGCATGTATGAGTCTCATCATTTTGCCAATTTCTTTGCCTCAGCCTATTTTAGTCCTTGGGAGAACCTTCTTTTACTTGGTACTTTTGTCAGAGTGAAAAATTAATGCTGAAAAGCATACAGTCTGTATTAATAACATCTCCTTTTCACAATCTACTCCCCGCTGAATGATTTGGTAAGGTTTAAAATTTCTTACACTCAGATTATTCTATAAATATGAAATTTTAAAGAATTGCTGAATTCATCTTGTCACTTGCATGATTTAATCAATTTCCCAGTACATTTTCTCTAATGGATTTTTATAATTAAAAAAATGTGTTTCTATCTCAGTTAATTTATTCGATGTCTGTAAAACCTTGTTTTTAAAGGAAACACAACAGGAAGAAATTCAGTTATGAAGAATCATACTATATAGCAATTGGATATGGACAGATAGTACTCTTGGAGAAGGAAGAGGGATAATTTTTTACTACTTCCAACATTTTCTCTTTCCGCTTTCTTATATTTTTTAATGGAGTGAAAAGTTAACATGCAGTTTAAGATTCACTTTTGTGGATCAACACCACTCTGTAGTACTTGTAAATATATTTCTGGTTATTCTACAAACATTGAATAAAGAAATTACTATTTTTAGCTGTTAATTTAGGGCTAGGTTAATCTCCAGGGCACAACTCAGTAAACAGAAACAGGAATTGCTCCTATTTGAGCATTCCAAGAAGGAGGTGTGTGGTTCTAGGAAGTCTTAATCAACTCTGTGCCATCTCAGTACTAGGATTGTGATGATTGCTACTGACATTCACTACATTTAGCCTGTACCTGATGCTAAACTGTAGCAGTTGTTCTCCCACCCTATGACCCCTCCCCAGCTGAGAAGGGGAATCGGGGAAAAAAGGGAGAAGCCCTGTGGGCTGAAGTAGAAACAGATTTAATGAACAAAGCTAACACAATCACCAAAATAAAGTGTACAAGGTTCTACTCAGCCTGGTCCTTGAGGCCAACAGCAGGAACAGAAGGCCAATAGGAAAGAGCCCCAAGAAAAGGAACTCCATCCCTGGTGAACTCCCTCCTTTTATAATGAGCATGATTAAGTGGCATGGGATACACCTGTGAGTCAGCTGCCTTGATTGGAACTCCCAGCTGACTCGGGGCTACTCATGGCCTGCCTGCATGGCTGGCCCATGGGCCTGTTCCTGGGAAACCAGGAGAGACAGATGCCAACAACAAATTAAACTCTTACTTTGGTTTACCACTCCTAGGTAGATGAATGATCCCATTCATCTTACATCTTTGCTTTCTGGAAAGGGAAAGAGTTAGAGAATGTGCAACATCCACTTAATTTTGCGTATTCTTATATTTCTTTGTCTTAAGTCTCCCTTACTCTAACACATAGATGTCTCATTGAACTAAAAATCTAGCCATTATATAGTGTCTTTTCCAAGAATCTCTAAGTACTTTGCAAAAGTAAAAAAGGCAAGGCAAGCTGAAAATACTTCAGAAAATGTATGAAAAAAACTGCCAACCTCTGAACTGTTGCTCAGAAATTAGCCCTAGTCCATTTTCTCCATGGTTTTTTAGTAAGTTTTAAGTACAGCATACTTTGTTACTCTTATCACATGAGCTATTAGTTTACTTCTGTTCCTAAATTTCATTGCTAGAAATAACCCTTATTTCTGCATGTGACATGCAGAGAATGGTGACAGAGGTACAACCAAGAGATTTTTGCATCTATCATTCCCTAGACAGGGAACAGAAATGTGCTTCACACTAGAAATAAAGCAATGAAACCTCAAAAAGCAAGTTATGGATGAGAATGCTGAGAAAGTCCAAAATAGAGTGTCAAAAATACTGGGGTGTGAAAGCTCACCTGTGCCAGATCTGAGTTCTTTGGGTACTTAACTTCCTTTACCCCTTAATACAGTAAAGAGTTTGGAACGCTATTTAGGTACCTCTCCTTTGTCAGTTATGCCAATAAATAGGGAAATAAACGGAAGGAATAGCCATAAAATAGATTATAGTTCAAAGACTCCTTGCAGAAAACAGCAGTCAAACAAATAGAAAATTGGTCTATTCTCTTGGTATCCTGTGTGTCAAGGATTGGAAGAGAAGTGATAACATTGCCCAATTAAAGAAAGTCAGTACTTTTTGAGGCACAGAAAGAAGTTTAAAAAAGAAGCTATAGTTGATAAGACTTGCTGGAACACAGAACCTGCTTCTTTTAGTGACTGATAATCATTCATGTCGCCTTCAGTATTGTGCAACACTGGTAATTTTAGCAACATCTGACAGTCTCTGTAGTTAGGAGAATGTAAATATTTTCATTACAGGCAACATTTGTCAGACATGAAGGTTTTAGCTATTTCAAACTGTGTAAGTAGTGTATTTTTTAAAGATGTAATAACCACCATCAGTGCTTAACTTCTTGATCATCCCACAAAATCCATGAAGTCATTCGGGTCTGAACTGGAAATGTACACTGTAGCTGAAGTACCTCAGCAAGCAGGTCTATGAGTTGTCACTGAAAAAGTTCAGCTACTAGGGAAAACAGGAAGAAAGTATTTTTTTAGTGCCAGAATAGAAAGTGCAATTTTGTTTTCATTTATTCTCTTCTCTGTTGAAGATTTTTTGTTCTTTATATACCTACTACTAAAATAATTTCAGTACCAGTTCTATAACACTACAAGAGATCACCAACTGGTCAGCCTTAATGCCTTTGAGGTAAACCAGCTCAGCAAGTCTGGCAAGTTATTTAAATTACATGTCATCAGAGGCTTTATAAGGATAAGTGTAACTGCCATTTTCTGATACCAATGGCAGCAGGTAAGCCTCTTGAGATTGTTTGAAGGGTTTGTCAACAATGTGGTTACTCAAATAGTAATAAAAAATCATTTACAGAAATTCCATAAGTAAATAAAATTATAATACCGGGAGCAATTATATTAAATAATCAGGATGATGTCTGACTAAAAATAAGGCTTTGATTAGCTGTAAGGGTTACTGTACCAAAGTTCTGTTTTCAGTTTTCAAAATACTGTTTTTCATATACTTTTGTGTTTGCTTGTATGCATGTAAGACACATGCTGTACTTTGCAATCAAGAGAATAAAGGAAAATCTAAGAAATTCCCACGTTAGTGTGGTTAAAAAAAATACTACACATATCACCCACTGCATTTCTGATTGACAGTTTTTGAAACCAAGATTGACAACATGTAGGATGTAATGAGTGGGAAGACAACTGGAGTGTTCAGCTTATAAAAGAGAGGTCTGCCTTCACAATAGCACTAGAAGTTGTTACAGTCATCTGTTAGTGCATTTGAAGAAGAATATAATAAAAAGTGTCTGTGCAAAAGACCCTGAAATGATGTAAATGTCTGCCTTTTAAAATTATGATTTGTATTTATGGATCCCCACATTCACGTATTTGCTTTCTCGGGGCAGTGCTGTACTACTGATATTTTGCATAAGAAATTAATAGACAGATAACAGGGGAGAGATATATAACAACGGCCAGTGAAAGGACAGCAACTTGAGAGTACTTTCACACTACTAAGTAAAAAGTTGTCAAAGAGTGAGGATTTCTGAGAACCGAGAGTCTCAGTTTCTGGGATGAAGTGAAAAGGATTAGCTCATTTCCACACAAGTTGGAGATATCCAGCCTTGTATAGATTTACCAGATCCACACTGCATAGTACTTGCCCTGTGTTTCAGCTAAACCCTTAACACCCTGAGAGATCATCTTTATTTTACAGGTCTGGGGATTTGGGCCGGGTGGTTTTCTCACATCCCCACCAGATTAAAGTGCCTGAACTAATGTGAAAAGTATGTTGCAGCTTCCTAGAATAGCATTGTATATTACAAAACTCAGAGGAACATTTATTGGAAATTTAGAGGTGTGACACGAGGATCTCTGATGTGTGACTGGGTGATTAGTCTGTGAGGATGGTGTTGGAGGACTGTGCAGAATATATGGAGGGAAAACTGGCAAAAAACTGACAGTTTCATCTGCATAGACTTCTGGGATCCGTTCATGAAGCAAACTGCTTCCAAAAGCCTGGTCAGACTTTGTCTTAAGGGAGATATTTGGACCAGTCTAAAGCATAACTAGAGGAAGAATAACCAATTGAGCTGGTGTACATGAACAGAGGCCTGGTGCTTGAGCAACCTCCCTCTTTTACTTGTTAGGACAGAGGGAACTGCAGATACCAGGAGACAGGAGTGGGTTCTTTCCCCATTGTGCAAAGATTAAATAAGGATTAATTTGTAGATTAACAACAATGATAGTGCACAAGCCTAAAAAAAGTCACATCATGACTTAAAGCCACAGAGTTGTGTGCTCTCACACTTCTTTTCCACTCTGTTTTTCAGGTAGGAAAATATGTCAGTAAGTATCGGTATTTTCTGTAGAGCAGGTAACTTTATAATAGACTGCTCAACCCATCTACTGGAGAGCTCTATACCATTTGTGGACAACTTTCTAGTTGACCATTCTCCATCCACCTGTAAAGAGGGTAAATCAGTGGTCCTACAGAAGCTCCCTGCACTGATCTCGATAGCAGTTATATAGGCAGCAAATGTAGGCAGCATGAATGCTGAACAGCCTCATAATTCCTGGTGTAGGCACAAAGCCAGGATCACAATCTGGCTCCTCAAGACTTGACACATTCACAGAACACTGTAAGAGAGTATTGTTTATTTATAGAAATTTGGAGCTGTTTGAACTTTCCTGCGTTTGTATCAGAGGATAAAAGCTGAAGATATCTTCTATAATCTATGACATTACATGTCTTTCTCTGAACTCTGGTAATAATTACAGTGTCAAAATGACTGTAGACCTTTAAGGTTCCTGTATTAAAGCAATGTCTTTTTATCCTATGTATTTTACTGGTTCTCAGCACTAAAGGAAACCCCCCTTTTTTTTTCTCCCCCCTCCCCCCCCCCATTCTTTGTATTGTACAGCACCAATATGTCCCTGAATTTAGATATAACATAGCAAGTGGGGTAAAATCAGACAGAGGGTATTAAAAAAAAATGCTGAAATAGGTGTTGTGCTTATTTTAGTGTGAAGCTTGTTCTTGGGAATTCAAGGACGAATTTCCCATATGTAACAGAAATTTGATTGGAACAATTGTCCTAACACTTTCTAGAATCTTGAAACATGGTGAGCCTTTGTTTGACATGGATTAAATTTCACAAGATATTAAGGCATTGGGGCAAACAAACAACAGAGTAAAGGAGGACATGAGCTGTGGCTGACTGTTCTTTTGTCACCATTCTCAAGAGGAGTCATTGTAATGTTTAGTGGAACCACAGCAGAGAGGACGATTTTACCTGCAAGGCACCATCTAGCAATTAATATTTGCAGTATCTCAGTATAACTTTAATGGGGATAACTGACTTTGAAACTCTTACATATTGCTGTGTTGTGTGCAGCAGCAGAAACAGGGCACAGAGAAGAAACCCTTCATATCTTTCATACCCTAACCAGCAATTCAGGTAAAGGTGCTTTGGTGCTTATTTATCTCTGAAGAAAGGCTTTTGTGCACAAAAAAATTCTTTTTCTTTACCAACGTTATCAGTTGGTCTAATGAACAAAATTACTTTTCTCCATAACTTTTGCCCTCTTGTTCTTCTACTTCCAGATTCTGCAGAGACCAGAGAAGGAAAGGGGAGAAAGGTTATCTCCCTTACTTTCTTTTCCTTATTCATACAGGTAAGCAGCATATAACTTCAGTTTATTTCCAGTATTCTCAGCTATTTCCATAAATCCTTTTTCTGAAGTATGAAAACCACATTTATATCTTTTCATACTAACAGATGTTAATGACGAGCTATAATGTGTAAATACTAATGTCACCACTCACAGAAAAGTCAAACCCTTAAATTAATACCAGTTCACTTTATTGTGTGCCAATACAGGAAACAAGGGGACACTTGAAACCATTTTCCCCTAAGCAGACTACTTATCTCACTCACTTGCCTAAGTGCAGGCAGAGACAGAAAGATATCCTTATTAGCATAGAGAAAAATAAATTGCAAAGCACAAGTGGGGAAGAAGTTGATCATGATGGAGTCCACCTGATTCCATTTATCCTTTGAAATGGTGCTGTGTACACACAGGTTGGATTTTAAACTTGTACTCTAATCTTAGATTTATTACAAAATGCCATATCTTATAGACTCCATGCAAAACAATTCTCTAAAAAAACATTATATTGACTTTTGGACATCTTTACATATTTGAGGCAGAGGAGGGAGTCTGTCAGGTATGTAGTAACAAGTAATGAAGATTTATATCTTACCTGGGAATGGGCTAGTGTCCATCATTTTTCATTTTCTGACATTCTAGCATTTGGGAATTTTTAAACAGGTGAGTAGTTTCTGAAAAGGGAGAATACTATTGATAATCAGAGTGGGATGAAGTCCATCAAAATATATTTCGAACTCTGCATTGGTTTTAACAAGGTTCATGATTAAGGAATATTAGGATATGCATGTGCTTGGTGACTTTGGAGAATGCGTCCATATATCGATGCAGTTGCCCCTCAGAAACACTCAAAAAGGAGTAAATTTGCGACAATAAAAAAAAATTATTACTCAGAAAGGTACATATTGAATAAGAATGCTATTTGGTAGTTTTAATAATGTATGTTTTATACCTTTAAATTTGTGTCATTCATTTTGTTAGCTAATGCAATGAAATAAGTGATTGAGGACTGTGTCCCATTTTCCATTGTCTTATGTATTAGTGCTAATTTTTAATCAAATGACAGATGAAAGAATTAGAAAAATTCAGTCATAGTAGAGTCATAGGCAGATGAAAAAGTAGCTACCCAAAATCCATTAAAATGTGCATAAAATCATTCTCCTTTTTCCTAGGGCTGTGTTATTCCTTTTTTTCCTTGTGTGCCTAACTTTTCACTATATGGTATGATTTAGGTATACTTGATCTGAAAGCTAACCTTGTCTCCTGCTTCAACTTACTTGGTTCTAAAAATACCTTTGAAACAAATCAGTGAGTTTCTGAATGGTGTTGGTTCTGCTGAAATCTTATCAAGTGCACCTGAAGTCCTACCTAATTTCTAAACAGCTCTTCCACATGTTTGTATCCTTTTATAGCCCTGCCTGAGCTTGTAGGCATCTAAAGGATTAGTTGACATCTTGAATGCTTTCACACATTTTTAGAAGTATTTATTTTCGGGGCTTGATTATCTATTTCATACTTCTATCTTTACTTGAGTAAGGCACAGCTAACCAGGCACTCAGATCTACAAGGGCATTCTGAAAAAACATCCATAATTCTGATCATTTACCTTGTAGTGCTGCTCAGCTACTTCACAGTCACCTGCTGCTTGTAGCACTTGTCAGAGAAATCTGAAAGTTTCCTTTTTAGATTTTAATCATCTTGAGACAGAAAAAAATTATTGTCCTCTAAATTCTGGAAAGTCACCTTTGCTTTTCTTCTGAACTGTAAAGAAACATGGTACTGAAAGAAACAGAGACTATTAGACTCCAAAAGGTTAAATACTCTCATATAGGAGGGTCTACTCTCAGCACATATCTCCATTATTCTTTCCCAGACAAGAGCCCAGATCCCTCTTATTCTACTCTGCCCTCAGGGTTTTTGCATTTCTGACTACACAAAAATGAAAAAAAAAAACCCAATCAAACCCACAAAGCTCCCCCCCCCCAGAAAAAACAAAACAAAACAAAACAAAACAAAACAAACCCAAAAGATAGCTTAAAGTGGCAGGTGTCTTTCTCTTTCAGCCCTTTTGGTATTTCCTTAAGATTTAAGTTTAATTCCCTTGCAGCTGAAGCAGGCACAGAACCTACCTCTCCAAATTCCTGGGAAAGTGCTCTAAGATAAAGTATTAAGCAAAAGGTAAAAAACCCACTGCTTCACCTTCTTTAAAAGAGCCACCC
This sequence comes from Podargus strigoides, assembly GCA_028020825.1. Lineage (NCBI taxonomy): Eukaryota > Metazoa > Chordata > Aves > Caprimulgiformes > Podargidae > Podargus > Podargus strigoides. Next base: position 21,490,961 of record CM051621.1, on the reverse strand, counting down.
TTAAGTATCCATCTCAGAAGAAGATGAGACAAATTAGGTTCTGAGCAGAAAGAATTGCCTAATGGAAAAAGGTAGCCACCTAATTTAGATACAGTGAATCACACAACAGAGATTTTTTCGAACTTAGTATCGGTGTGATGGGGATTTTCAGAAATGCCACTCCTACTTCATTGATTAAGTGGGGAATTTAGCCTTGTTTTTTCTGAGAACTGGGTGTTTCCTCACCTCTCCCACAGAGAGAGCCACCTAGAATTTAGATCTATCAGTTTAAAGCAGTCATCCTGGCTTCCAGCCACTTTAAAAATTTTCTTTGTTCTTCATTTATTTCATTTTGAAAGTAATTTGAACTTGAACTTTAGGAACAATGATCCTTTCAACTTTTATAGCTATAGAATAAATCCTTTAATGATAGCATAACAGTTCATTTCTTAATTTTTTTTTAAAAAAGCCAGTATTCTGCAAGGGTCATACCAGATATTTTTCTGATGTTAATATTTGACATCTCTGTTTTTCTTAAAACAAAGAGTAGTAAGTGCAGCTATGTGTCTTTCATTTGAAAATCAAACCCAGTTCTTATGTAGAAGGAAAAGGTAGCAATTTCTAAAACTTACCTGTATCCAGGCTTAAAATACCTCAAAGATAAGAAAAAAACACTTAGCTTTTTGAAGAAATAACTTACACTATTTAAGTGCATTTTAATAGACAAAAGTACCATTGACTAGGTCAAATGTTGCTAAAAGCTCCATGAAATTTGAATCATTTTCCCCTCAGCAGTGAGTACTTCTCTCAGCACTAATCTGTAGTGTGCAAAATAAAATTGCTCCAACATTTCTGATTATCAGATCTCTGAAGAACAGGAGAGAAAAAGGATGTAATTTGTGCCATTATTTTCATCTTAGCATAAGAAAAAAACCCCACGTGGTCTTTGTTAAAGCTGAAGTCTGGGCTTTCCTTCTCTGTTTTATATCCTTTAATGACTTTTTGCTATCATGCTTTATGTATGAGTGTAAAGAAACATCTTATATTCAGATATACCCACCTACATGTGTGACATACACACACTGAACAAGTTCATAGGGAATTTACTTTTGTATTTTCCTTTGTTTTTCTTCTTTAAATATTAATAAGTTCAAGTTCATCTTTTATAAGTAGAGTATATAACTGCTCTCTAAATATTGAAAAGGTTTACATTTACTGTCTAAAGGTATAGACTTTCAAAACCAGTGTGTCCCTTGAACCAGTTATAGATGACTGTTTTCTTTAAAGTAGCTGGCTTTTTTATTTTTTATTTTTTTAATGAACAAATTCCTTTCAATAAATTGTACATTTGTCCTATTTATTGCTGTTTCAGCAATGACAATCCTAGGCACTTTCTTTCTTCTTTCAGTCATCTTGAAACTCAACGAGACCTATATTTATGGCTTCAGTTTTGGATCCTGAATAACATGCTAACATACTTATAGCGTGAGAATCTTGCTGTTTAGCTTTTTAAAAAAGACAAAAGGAATTTGTTTTCAGCAGCCTGAGAAGATAGCATCTTGTTTATCTGATTCTGTGCATGAAAAGCTTTCCAAAAGAAGTGAATATTACCTAGCAGTGTTCTTCATAATCTTAAATCAAGAAATAATAGAACATTTCTTTCCAAATGGCAGAACAGACAATTGAATGGCACTGTCTGATTCTACTGTGATGTTATCCCTTTTTAGGTCATTATCTTCAGCAAGAGCTTTGCTATTTTATCAGCTGTAATTTAAAATACAGGTGCTTCTAATGTTCTTTCAAAGGCTTAGCTGATAATATCAGGTAAAGTGAATTTGGGCTTTAGTACAACTGATTCTTGTTACTTGAACTACCATTTTTTAAGAGATGCAAATAAAAATGATAGCTAGAAATGATTTTCACAATGTGCCAACTTTTCTGTTTAATAGTAAGTAACTCCAGGATAAAACTGATGTTTTTCTGTTAATACCATTGCACAGTTTCACTGATGGTACCATTAGTAACATAAGAAAACATGTCACTGTCTAGAGAATAAGAAAGATGCTAATTCAGGGAACCACATGAGTGTTAAAAGAAAAAAAGCAGTGTTGTGCCTTCAGTAAAAAGCAGCTGTATGTGTGGCTAATATGTTTGGCAGCACTTCATAGTCTTCATGGGAATATCTTGACCAGGCCAGCTGCCCTATTTTCATGCTACCATCATTCAGCAGGGCAGCTCTTACTCTTTTCAGCTCCAAAAGGTCTTATACCATGTGGTACTCTCTGAGACTTTCTGCTTAGAAAAGACAAACTGTCACAGCATCCCTCGTGGTTTGGAGTTGAGTCATCTTCTATGGAGCTTTTAGTGATTTCCACAATTTTGGTTAAACTGGAGATATCAGACACCAGTCCATTTATTCTCCACTGAAGAAATATAATGTAGATCAGTTTATTTCATAAGTTTTTACCTTCAGATGGCTTATGTTTCATAAAGTTGCATGATTTCATTTCAAGATTGAACATATCAAAAATGAAGAAAAAAAGAAAATATTTACTAAGACTACTGGAACTGTACCTTTTATATCTGATGTCATTTTTTGTTGTCGTAGGAAAAGAATTTAAACTAAATTTTTTTTTAACAAATGTAGAGATCTTGAAACCTGAACCATTGAGGACTCTCATCTGCAACTGAAATGAAACCTGAAATGAAATGTGAAGTACCAGGTAATAGAAAGCACTCTGAAATTTGTGTATTGAATATGAGATTTGATTACCCTAAATATATAGATGCTTCTTAAATGTCGTATTTTTTTTCCCTACCTGACAACCGTCCCTGACATTCCATTGCCTCACATAGGTGTTGTGAAATTATACTAAAATATATTTGTGAAACGTTCAATTAATTCAGAAAAGCCAATACATAAATGAATAATTCTCCCTTCAGAAAAAAACAAAATAAATGAGAAAAAATGATTGGTCTGCAGTAAATAAATCTCTAGGTCATTCAACTGAGATATACAAGTGGACTCTATTCATTTTGTATATTGAAGAGCCTCCCTGTTGAACTTGTTTCAGTCTCCATTCCCTGCTGTGCCTAGTTTTCTTCTGCTGCAGTTTCCAGTCAGACCAGTACAATTCTGTATTAGGTCTGGCTGGGATGGAGTCAATTTTCTTCATAGCATCCCATATAGTGTTGTGTTTTAGATTCATGACCAAACCTGTGTTGATAATACACTGAAGTTTTAGCAATTACTAAGCACTGCTTGCAGAATGTCAAGAACTTCTCTGTTTCTCACTCTGCTCCCCCAGAGAGTGGTCTGGAGGTAGGCAAGAAGCTGGGAGAAGACAAAACCACGACAGCTGACCCCAACTGACCAAAGGAATATTCCACTCCATATGACATCATGCTCAGCAATACAACTAGTGGGTGGGGGACTAGTTTTTCCAAGGTAGCCATTGCTTGGAGACTGGCTGGGCATTGGTCTGCTTGTGGGAGGTGGTAAACGACTGCCTTTGCACTCCTTGTTTGTTTTTATTTTTCTTTTCTTCACTTATTAAAGTGTATGTATCATGACCCATGAGGGGTTTTTTGTCATTTATTTCCCATTCTGATTCTCTCCTCCATCTTGATGGGGTGGGAGAGCAAGTGGGTGTCTGGGTGGGGCTTTGCTATTGGCCAGGGTCAACTCACCAGGAATTCAGTCAATTGCTCCTGTCTCCACTTCCACTAACAGTCCTGGAAAACTTTGAAGAAGTGCAATGCCTTCTCCAGGCCAAATCCCTACATATTAGAATCAAAGGGATTAATCTTTCATAATTTTTTTATGGGGGCAAACTCAGATACAGAAGTAGATTCTCATCTTTTAATTCAAACACTGGGGCTTAATTCAGAACAGCTGAGAACAGGAAAAATCCCCATTCTCTCCTACCTCTGAGCTGGACATTCATTTCCTGTGTATTTTAATGTATGTACAATGTGTTCACACTTGAAGCTGTGATAAGAGCATATTTATTGAGGGAAAAAATAATCAGAAATTTATTAGATAAACACTAAAAAGTACTCAGCAGCATGAAGAGTGATTCTTGCATGCTTATGACTTTTCCAGATATTGCAGAATTTGTTTTCAGATTTTTGCCACAAAGCCCCATTTCTCCTGCCAGATTCCAAGAACCTGTTCCAAAAACAGGCAGGTGCTAGAACATTTCAAAGAAAAGCCATCAAGAGTATTTTAACACTAGCAAAACAATATACATAGTTACTGTTTTCCGGAAAATTAAAATAGACTATTTCCACAGAAAACAGTGGATCAAAAAGTCATCAGTTAGCAGGCTAATAAGTTTCTGTAGAAAATATCCTCGGCCAGGAAGTATCCAAAAACATTAATGCTAGATAATGTTACCAATCTTATCAGTTTTGAAAAAGGACTTCTGAAACATATTCAATTAATATTGCAATGACTAACATTCCAGAGACCCTTCTGAAGGCTCTGAGCTTAACTAATTCAAGCATAATAGTTAATACTTATGCCTGACAATTTGCATCTTTCATATTTAATTTAAATTTTTCTGCACCACCTGCTCTTACAAGCTTAGATTTATATCGAATTTTCTATTAAGTCAAAACCCAAAATTAGTATTCAGTTCAAGAATATCTTCCTTCTCTGACATAGGTGTTGAGGTAGGATTGTGCAGCTTCCTAAGGTTGAGCACAAACATACAACTATCAATATCTTTCAGTCTCCTTTTACTCTTTATTGCAGAGTCAGGTAAACATAAAATATGGATTTTAAAATGTTCAACATTGATTTAAATCTGCTCCTCACAAGTAATGGATTTCAGAGCTAGATCCATAAAGAAACTGCAGTGTAGCAGTGCTAAGTTTTGCTAAGTCTAATATCTAAATGTATGGCTTCAAGGATTAATTTACTGCGATTCCTTAAATGCTACTGTCATCTTAGTCCCAATAACAGTCTGCCTAGATTTATCCCATATGCAGGGCTAAACTGTGGCAGTTGCTCTATCACCTGATGACCCCTCCCCAGCTGAGAAGGAAAATTAGGGAAAAAAGAGAAGACCACATGTTGAAATAGAAACAGATTTAATAAAATAAAACTAACATAAATACCAACATAAAGTACACAAGCTTATACTCAAGTCTGGTTCTCAGGAGTGGGGGACAGGGGGAGGAAATCACCAAAAAAAAAGGAGTAGGAGACCAATAACAAAGAGCCCCAGAAAGAGGAATCCCCCACCCACAGTAAACTCCTTCCTTTTATAATGAGCTTGATGTCAGTGGTGTGGGATACACCTGTGAGTCAGCTTGGGGCAGCTGCCCTGACTGAAACTCCCAGCTGACTCAGAGCTACCCATGGCCTGCCTGCATGGCTGGGCTGTGGGTCTGTGCCTGGGAAACCAGGACATAATCACAGAATACTTCCAACATAATGTAACATTATATCATGGATAGAAAAAGGTAATTCCTACAAATACATAATAATCTTAGGTTTTAGACTTGCAAGGAGAGCCACAACTGTGGATCCCTATTCCCATTTAAAAAAATCAATAAAAAAATCTAGTGAAAAGTGAGAAAATTTGTTGTCGTGTCTTCTTATTATTTCAACATGATACAAACATCTCTTTTGTAGTCTTATTACATAGTGATTAAAGGGTGAAAATAGAATTTCATTTGCAAGGTATTAATTTACAATGACATTTTTGTAGTTGTCAGGATAAAACTATAATCAAATAGAAATTAATTTTTCTTTTCAGGATATTAATTGACAATGTATACATTTGGAATGAAATAATGGGAATGAGTTCTAAAACCTATGCTCTGAACAACAGGCAGCTGCAATTCAATATACGTAAAAAGTAATGAAACCTATCTGAATAGTGTAAACTTCAGTGGAAAAGTAAACTCTTGAGATGCAATCTTTTTGCAAAGCTCTTGAATGATTAATGCAAATGGTATTTCACTTGTGGTTGTGTTTTGAAGTGGGTCAAGAACACATATGTTTATATCACACACAGAAACGATGTTAAATATTAAAGCTCTAATAAATTCACAAGAGCCAGACATATTTAGGATTAAAACTTTAACTATGTCCACAGTACGTTCCCCTTGTGCCTTCATAATTGCAGTGTTGTTAAGGCTTGAAATCAGTGCTTTTATGTTACAAGTTAAAGATTAATTGGAAGTCTTATCTTTGAATTTTCTTACTTTCTTGGGTTAAAGGCAAATCATTAAATCAACATTAATGTGTTTCTTTTTCCTACATTAATTTTCTTTTATTATGGTAGTTAAAATGAAAAGAAAAGAAGAAAAGAAAAAAAGAAAGAAAAGGAAAGAAAAGGAAATAAAGGAAAAGAAATGAAAAGAAAAGAAACGAAAAGAAAAGAAACAGGCTCAGAGGAAGAACTTCTACACAAACGTATCCTGTATTTCTTCATTGGGGATGCATCCTTATTTTCTCTTTCAGAATAATTTGATTTTAGAATTTGCAAAAATGAAGTGCTACTGGAATTTGGATAGGAAAAACCACTCTCCTATTACACAGATAAATAAAACCATTCCTGAGGCATGTCTCTGAAACTTTGCAGAAGATTGCAAATGTCTTCATACACATACTTTAAATTTGTACAGGTGCAAACTAAATCTAAACTAAAAGCTGCAGAGTCACAGCTATGGTCTTGCTGGGCTAATGAGGCTATATGTTGGGTGAGCCTTTAAAGGTATTCATAGGTACTCTTACTTATGTGAAGTAACACAACACTGTGTAGTCAGGCAAAGATCACTGAAGTCATGCTTGCAAGCATCCTTTGTTATGAACATTGCATGATTCAGTCCAGGGTTTAGTCACATTGATTTTAACAGCACACAGACACCTGCTTTGCCTACATTTGAACTCAACAGAGTTTTAATCTTTAACTCATCCTTCCTTTTGACTTTGTTGGGGGTGTCAATTGCACTTGCAGTTATTGTCAACTGTGAAAATCTAAGACTGTGATAGAATAAGATAGTTTTGAACTACTTCAATATTATGGTTAGTTTATTTTTAAACATGAAATATGTATAACCTCTGCTGATGACTGAATATTTTAAGTTCTTTTTTTCGAGTCAGACAGCAATAGAATCTCCTAAAAGAGTACTGTACTTTAAGACAGCTACACATTGTTTGGATCCATATGTTATCTTGTTGATAAACCAATGTTCCATGCTTAGAGATTATCAAAGTAACATTTAGTCCCACCATACCACTTTAACTATTTTAATTGTGTTATATTTATCAATATATGTAATTATCTTCTGTTTATATTGAATTGTCACTATTTAATTAAAGCTGAGATGATTTCATTACTCTAAATTCTGTATTACTCTTTCTCGAGAAAAACTTCTGAATAAAATAGAATAAATTATGTAATATTTTTACCTCAGGAAGGTTACACTCAGTTGTTAATTGTGACGGCAGTTAGCACACACTTGTTGATGTTAAATAATATTTTATTATACCATCACTTATTTGTCCTATGGTATTTCATATATAATGTAGAAAATCTGGAAACGTAATTGACTGAGGAGCAGATCAACAGTCATCTGAACACAAAAGCCACTCTAATAGCTGTGGAAAGCTGACTCTGAGTTCACCACTTTATAGCAGTTAAAAATACAGCCCAAACCAAAAGGCTCATTCAGACAACAGATTAATCCTGCAGGATGGGACATGGGGGAGTTGTCAGTGACTATTGTCCGAATCAGTCACATGAACTGAGAAACATAGCAGCAAAATGGGTCTAAAAGCAGATGAAAATGGAGACAGGGCTAATTGTGTCTTCCTCTAGATATGAAGGAAATGTCAAGCATTGGCAGGGGAGTATGCATATGCATTTTTTTTCTGCCAGTGAATACCCCTTCTGTGTGCAAATAAATCATATTTTGTTTTCAGAAAGATGAGTTCTAATCTTTGGATACTCATAATGCTTGCAGGCTTACAAGGGGAAATTTTTAGAGGTGCCAAGTCCTGAGGCTGGCTGATTCTGTGTTTGGAAGCCTAAGAGGTATATATTGGAAGCTCAGTTAAAGAATGCTTGCACTATGGACTTATGACCCAAAAATAACAAGTGGAGACCCAGTCCTTTGAAAAGGATGCTTTCACAAAAATCTGAATGAAATGTTTTGCCTAGCTGAGCCACAGATCATGACAAAAGATTCATTTTTTCTCTTAATGAACGTATCAGAATGACCTGATAAAAACCAGAAGAGGTTGCTATTTTGGCACGTTCAAACCAAAGGACATCCTTCTTTGTTCAAAGAGAACATATCTAGCTTTCTGTACTGGGCACCTTCTATCAGATCAAGATCTGCCTGCTGCAGTGGAAGAGAAAGCCCTTTAGACATTGCAGCTGAATTCCCTTGAGCTATTTTCTGACTAAGCATGCTGCTCATTCCTCAACTTTTCAGGACTTCCCAAAAGACAAGTTTTTGAAAAAGTTTTCTATAGACTGGAGGGGGAAAGAGAAACACAGTAAATACAAGCTTTAAGAGAAAAGAGACAAAGACCCTTTAGACTTGGGAGGGGCTCAGACACTGCAGAGCAGGTGAGGCCTGATCATGTGTATAATAAAGAGAATGTGGTTTGGGTTTGGTTTGTTTGGGGTTTTTTTGTCCTTTTAGAATTTACATTTGGAATGTTAAATATCAGCTTCAGAAGATGTCAGATGAAACCTCAATGTATATTTTGTTTTGCATTTAATATTATCTTGAATCTTAGAGGTTTCTTTCAAAGTGAACCTCAAACCGATTCATAACCAGCAAATAAATATTTTTAAAAAACCCCTACAGTCTCAAAATTATCAGCTTACGTGACACTAGGTGGCAGACAAGGCAATCAGGAAGATCCTTGAGCAAACTATCCCTGCCTGTGTCTTCTGGTGTAGTTGTGTGGATCCTTCCAGTTTAATAGCTCTTGACAGAGAGGCAACAAAATCAAGGAGTAAGTACTGCAAATATGCTATTTGCAGTACAGGCTTTCTCCACACACTATTGACTGACTATATCTTTTAGCGTTCATGCTTGTTTTTTGAAGAATGAATAACACTTTGAGAAGCTATCGTCTGTGAAGCCATGAAAATATACATTGATTTAACAAATGGTATTATGTTAGCAGTATAATTATGAATATATATGTATATACAAGTAAAAGAATACATATTTCATAATATATGGGAAATAAAGCCCAACTAAAACTTCTTAATATATAAATATGTTTATATACCTAGATATATGTATCATATCTATCTATATAGAGAGATAGATAGCTATATATCATGACTTAAAGAGGTAGATTGCATTGGGTTTACCACAGATTTGCTCTGTGACTTGTAGAAGGTCATTAGCGTTCTCTGCTTCAGCCTTACAATCTGTAAAATAGAATATTACTTTCTTCCTTTATTCCTGATCTGTAGACAAGTGAACTCACTAAAAATTATGAAATATATATGCTCAAACCCAGATATAGATATATATATATCAAGAAATTTTAACTGGCCTTTTTTCCGTGTTTTTATTAAATAAGAATATAACATTTTTCCTCTATGGCAGAAAAAACGTCTGTCTCTTGCTCTGTTTTTCATTCTTTGTCAAATTCTGAATCATCTGGTGAACACTGTGAAAGACCTGTGTCCTGGTTCCCCAGGAACAGACCCACAGCCCAGCCATGCAGTCAGGCCATGAGTAGCCCTGAGTCAGCTGGGAGTTTCAGTCAGGGCAGCTGCCCCAAGCTGACTCACAGGTGTGTCCCATAACACTGACATCAAGCTCATTATAAAAGGAACGATTTTCCTGGGGGTGGGGAGATCCTGTTCCTGTGGTTTCTCTCTTTCTCTTAGTTACCTGCTCTGAAGGACTAGGCTGAGTATAAGCTTATATTGATATTTATATTAGTTTTGTTATTTCATTAGGTCTGTTTGTATTTCTACCCATGAGGTTTTTCCTTTCTCCCCCCTGCCCCCCACCCCATTCCCCTTCTTAACTGGGGAGGGGTCATTGGGTGGTAGAGCAACTGCTACAGCTTAGCCCTGGATACAGGCTAAATGTAGACAGCCTCTTAATCCATGAAAATATGCAATGATTATGTAATCAGGTCCTACTGAACTGAGAAAAAACTTTGCTGTAAGCTTAATAGAAATAATGAGTTTGCTTAATATAAGTAAATACATAGCACAAACATAATTTAGTGGACATATTATCAATATTGCTTAATTTGTAAAGGAGAAATCTCAAAGATACATTAATGCTTCCAAATTATTCTGGCTTTGTTGTTTTTTCCACACCAGGAATGCAGAATTGGAAGTCAAAGACTTGAGGGACTAAGTCTATAATGTGATTTCTTTAGAAACTGTGTTGGATGATAAACTTGTAATGAGAAAACAAACAAATTAAACTCTCTTAGAGACTTGATCCTTCAACAGATTTTTATTTTTTCATGAGAAATAACTTCTAGGGTGAAACTTCAATGTTCTTACCCTCTTAGTTGTGAAAATAACTTTTCAATGTAAACATATACAATATCAAATCCTTCTTAGCTGTCAGCAAAAACAGCTGAAACAGCAGCAAAGATAATTGAATTCATACAGAAGTTATCTATTAAAGTGATCTAGGACTTTTGCAGAAAGATACATAAACAAATAGAGAACAATTTGAGTGTAGTCTTTCTTCAGACATTTAAAACTGAAAATAGTTGGAAGTTATCTAAAAAATAATGTCTTCAATTTTCACTTCCAATTAACTGCTATATATCAGGAATATTATAAATGACAGTCCATAGATAAAATCACTGTGAAGGTGAGGTGAAACATAAACCAAAGAGGAGCAGGACGCTTTCTCATTGTTTAGTATTATCCATTTATGGACTGCCCTCATTACCGGAGACATCAATCAGACAAAGTTATTTATCCAGTGAAACTGGTACTTGTATTTGTTGCACCCTTTCATTCATTTGAAAATACATTGCATAAGGAAAAAGGTAGACACTAAGAATATCATCTTGAGTACTGGGCTCCCGCGCACAGCTTGCAGGATTTGGTGCCTCTGTGTGTGCATATTTGTAAAACTCAATCCATCTACAGATGCAGCTCACTTTAACAGTACTGAATTAGTTATCTCCACACCCAGGACAACTTTTCTCAATTTCCTCCTTTATGCTGCAGATGCCAACAATGCCATTGTCTGCCATAAGCTTGCTTTGCAAACATACTGTGCTCTTATGTTGCATTCATTTTGGCTTCCAAGTGAAAGTGGTACTAATGGCTTTCTTAGGCACTTACTATAAAAACAATTTGTCTTGTTGGCAGTTTCGGATACTCAGGAATTCTACGTATTTGTCTTCACTCTGCAGATCATCTTTTTTTTGGCACTTGAATATCACAGGGGGGACTTCCTGACTGGAGACAGCACTTACCGTATTACATGAGCTGTGCATTCTTTTTGGCTCTAGGGCTACACATAATGACAAGTGTTTGGCTCTAGCAGGCAAAACAAAAGAATAAATTATGTCAGCAGAAAAAATCAGGTCAATGTAACTTTGAGCTGCAAGAAATTTCATGATTTTTACAACCCTGATGAGATCTATAGATACCATATTTTCACTGGGTTTTATTTTATTGTAGTTTAGTCTTATATAATTATTTACAATTTTAACATTACAAGACTACATTTCTTTTCATTACAAATAAATGCATGTTTAGTTCCTCTTATGATTACTCCTTAGCTTCTAGTTCTGTCCTAAATGTTCTAACTATCATTCCTTTGCTAAAAAGAACAGATTTAAATAAGGCATTTTCTTTCAGATGTCATGTTTCCAGTGAATACAAAACTAAAGGGAGGCAATAACACAGATTTTTTACGATCAAAATTTCCAGTGTAGGTAATTTGATACTATCTTTGATGCAGCATTTGAAACTATCTTATTTTTATTTTTATGTGAAATACAATGGTTTATGATGATTGTTTCAGTAAGGAAATTAAGTACTTGCTTTACATTGAATATATAGATGAGTACGCTTTTTGAGATCCGTTGATTTGAGAGCGCTCTTCAGTACTAATTTAAGTGATCACGAGGAAAGGTAGAGAAAAAGGTCACAAAGTGGTATGCAAGGCATAGTAAAGCTTTCAACTTTCCCACATACTATGTGCTTCTTGAAGCTGAACATCCAATAAAGTAGAAAGATAATTTTCAAAGTGAGTGGTGGTGATGCAACACAATGCTCCCCCCTAAAAGATCAAGCAAAAATTAGAGCTAGAGAATGTGTAAAATCAAGGGGTGGGAGAAGGAAAACAGCCTCCCAAGGAAATATGATGATAGAATGCTGGATGTGAAGTTCAAATGAGAATAAACCTGTACGTATTATTAAAGGGTAAAATAAACTCATACAGAATCAAATGAACCATTTGAATTGGGCTCAGAGGAAGAGATATTCAATGATTTTTTTTCACCTCTCTTTGTCAGTAACACAATATAATATATGTTAGAGGTAGGAAGTAATATTAGTAGCAGTAGTAACAATGAAAAGTAAATGTATGCTGTCATTATTCAAGTAAGATATTTCAGTAGCTACAGAGGGAAACATACTGGGAAGTAACTTGATACATATTGCAATGCAGAGATAAGGCTGAATATCTATATCTGAACTAATGCATACGTGTCATATGGTCTCCCTCTACATGCTAAGATTTTACTCCTTGGTAAACCCAGCAACTTGCTAGAAAAGGAACAGAAGGTGAAACAATAGCTGACAAATGCATAGTGGAGACATCTTACAAGTTACTTACTACATCCTTCTACGGGCTAATTTCATAACATATTTAGAATGCTTTATAAATACCTGTTTCAATACTTGCTACCAGCTCCTCCTCCAAAAAACTCTGAATAAATAAAAGACAGAGTCATAGTTTTAATGGTTTGTTTGGCTGGGTCTGGGGTTGGTGTGCTTATTTGTTTTTATGTGGAAACTATAATTACAAAATTATTTTATAACTACAGACTCATTAACAAATATAAGTCCCCTATTAAAAATATTTTTTTTAAATAGTTCTATTACATTATGCCCCTTCTAAAATTTTCTAAGCACATTGGACATAAAATTTATGCTTTAAAAGTTGTTTTATTCATATTAGTCAAGCTATCTGTCAGCTCTGCTTCTGGGTGTATCTCCCATGTGCAGATGAATATATGACATATTAAATGCCCAGGTGTATTTTATATCTGTAGAGTGGAGATTTAAAGAAATTAGATGTCTTGGAAAGGATCACAGACAAAATACTGACAGGCTAAGGAACAGTATGTTCAGAATATACTTTGGTAAATCAACACATGTTATTAATGTATTTTAATGGCATGTGCACTTTACTGCATTTGTCAATTATTATTGTTGCTATTTTAGCAGCAGAAACCATGTGTTACAGTAAATAAAGGATCACATACATTTTTTTGTTCTAGATGCCTACAACATTTAACCATGTCCTCCAAAAGGATCTGACTCCATAATAAAGTAAGGAATTCAGCTGTTGCTCAGTGAAGTGTTGAGCCCAAGAATTAAGTTGTTCTTATCCATTAATTAATTCCTTATTTACTTCTAGAAATTGATTTTTTTTTGTTTTTGAATAATTTATTCTTTTGTTTGTTTTGTCTTTGTTAAAAGACATCCAATTCAGCTTTTCTTTAACTTCCTTCTCTAAAATCTCTCCATCTGTCTCTTCATATTAGTCTTGTGAAACAGCAGACATTTGCTGTCCAGCCCTTCAGTTGTCAATCAATCTTTTTTCAGTTCCATAGCTTTAATCCTCAGAATTTATATTATTCCATTATTCTATTCTAATCTATTCAATTCACTCTAAAGATAAAACCACACCGTGAAAGTATGTAAAAAGAAAATTTGGCATCACATAGCTTTTAGTGGTTTTGTTGAATACATTGTGTTTTTTAAGTCAGTTGTAGTTGTTGCTCAAAATGTTTCAGTGAAGGTTATTGGAGCAAAATATTGAAAGAAAATTACAAGGTACATAATAGAAGTCATGAATATTAGCATATTCTGAGCTCTACCTCTGTTCGCACTATAAAAAAATATTTTATACCACAGCCTAAAATATCTAAAAGCAATGAAGCAGCACAAGTAGTCTCTAGATTGGTTCTGAATTTTCTTTTAATGTATTTAAGTTAGCCTGAAGACAGAACTTTGTTTATGCGATTTAATATTTATAAGGGTAAACTTACAAACTCACAAAGTAGTACATATTTACATCGCTAAGTAATTGCTCCCAGTAATTAGTTAATTGCATTACTAGGGACTGAAAGTTGTTCATTAAAAATATTTTTCGTACATCCAGGGATTTACAAAATGAACCTGGACTTCATATAGATATAGCCTGCCTATTGTGAAAGAATTATACATAATTTATATGTACTTATTCTTGTGCAGAAAACCTTTCTGATATCAAGTAGCTAAAACTAATTAGTTACCAAGACTTCTCTGTAGAATTTTCTTCTGTGCCTGCAACATAATGTACCATATTGTTTACGCATCTAGTTGCGTTTTAAAGTTATTAGAAATAACGTCAGATGAAAGTTTGATATCAATTTGAATGCCAGCAGCACAGAAAAAATTTCTTCTGTTGAGAAGTTACTGAGAGAGTCTTGTACCTCTTACACTTATCCTGGGGCCTGCACAACAGGACAAAAAGGCTGCCAATGAAAATACTTTCTAAATTTTCTAATTGTTAATCCCACAGAATTAGTTTGATATTATCTTTTATAGGACTGATTATCATTCAGTATAGACAACATCTTTAGATGCCACAAAATGTCAGATTATTTTAACAGTAGTGACCTCTATTTAAACGTCAACACCTCTACAACTTGTGATTACGACGATTCGTTGACAAAAAGCGGGTCATCGCAGCAGGAACAAGGAGCATATATGTCAGTATGAAGAAAGAGATATTATGGTTTTCTCAGAAAGTAGGAGGATTTAAGTTTTCTAAGGTAATTTTTTCTAAGGCTCTGATGTTCTGCCACACTGCTAAAAATTATACTTTTTCACTGAGGACAGGAGAGTAAGGTGGTTTAGTAAGTACACAGATACAGATTCTAATCATGCATAGAGCTGGTTATACATATCTTCCAAACTCACACTGATAAGCTCCAACAAGCTTCTTCCAGGGATCAAAGCAGCTTTCAGGATTACATATATCACAACTGTTTGAGAAAGAACATTGTGACTATGAGCAAGGTACGAAAAGAGTGACAGGGAACTTTTTGAAATCTGTATTAGAATATTGCTTAATGTTCAGATAAATATTTACAAAGATCTGCCCAGGGGAAATCAAACAGAAATTAAAGTAAGGAACCACTGCAAAAAGAATATTGTCTGACCAAAGTATATAATGTCTTGAATAAAAAAAAAGTCTCTAAAGCTCCTTTGACAACAGAATGCAAACATGAAATGAAGATACAAATATCACCTGTAACCTTTTTTAACAGAAATACAAAGATTTTATTTTTCTAAGTTATACTGTCAGAAGTTGATAGGAAAGAAATCATAGAGGCAATGTATATGTTTGTTTTGTCTCACTATGCCTTAAAATATGCTAGCTGTCACAATCTACTGTGTGTAGAAATAAATAGCTGTGGCTGACATCATTCCACTCCATCCGTCCTGTTCAACAGTAACATTTAATTCTTATCTGGACCCACTCTGGAAGGCTTCTCTGACCAGGTAGGTAAGTCATGTCAGCTGAACAGTACAGAATGCACATTTTTGTTTTCCTTAGTATTTAGAAATATGTTAATGGAATACTGTACCTTCAGTAAAAAAAAATAATACTGAACAGTGTAGTATCAGAGCTGCAACTCAAAAGCAAATTCTGGTAACCATGGAGTTTAGACTATTAGCAGTGCCCTGCATGACAGAAATACTGCAATGCTCATTTTGGCTGTTTTGAAAACAGAAGGAAATCCACTGAAGCTTTTAGAATTTTGGAATGCTCCTAAATATCTACTTTTCAGGTCTTACAAACTTGCAAACTCAATTATGTCCAATCCTTTACATAATTGTAGGTAATATCTCCTCAATGAAAGAGAGGATGGTTCATAATTTTGCTTCATTTCTAGAAGAAAGATATAGCAATGGAAAATGATGATGGCTCTGATCCTGCACACTAATTAAGACCCAAAGATACCTTTCTAAAAGCATGTTGAGGGTAGATCTAAAGTGGAAGCAAGCTGCCTCATTGGTAGATGTAATTTTTAGGTAGCTGGAACTTGAGGATAACTCTACATCTTGAATGGAAAATGTGTGGTTTTGCCATCTCACAATGAACATTTTTGGTTAGAAAGAGACCTGGGTTCTTGTCCTTGTTGTTCTCTCCTGTGTTTGTCTTCCTTGTTAAACAGTTCATATACAATGTTCTGTCCTAAGCTTCCTCCACATTAAGTATTGGGTTTACTGGTGAGGTGTTGGCAGCGGGAAGGGGCTGCAGGGGGCAGTCGCTGTGTCCTCTCAGGACCCATCACAGGACACATCTGAACCTGTCAGCCAAACTGGCGGTGCCTTTGTGAAAAATGTGTTTAAGAAAGGTCAGAATATGCTCAACAGGAAAAAGAGGAGGGGAAAAAAACTGTGAGAACCAGCAGTGCAAACACCAAGGTCAGAATAAGAGGAAAAGGTGGTGTTCCATGGTGGAGTTTATACTCCCCTGCAGCCTGCTGAGGATCTGTGCCAGCACAGATGAATCATCACAGAGGACTGCAGCCCATGGTGGACTTGCACTGGAGCAGAGAAGTGTGGGGAGAAGGAGAGGCAGAGATAGGCACTGACCATAATCCCCACCCTTTGCCCCTGTGCTGCTTGGGAGAGGGGAACTGGGAGGGAAGGAAAGAGGTTGAGCCTAGAAAAGGGGTGAGAAAAGGTGCTGTTTTAATGTCTGTCTTTTTGTTGTTCATATAAAAATCTATTTTTGTATAAATATTGGGAATATAATAAATGTAAATTAAAACTATTCTACTTATTTTAAAAATATCTACTCATTCACAGATGGAAAATACTAATGTTTGGGACATTTTTTTCATGACTTAGACTGCAGGGAAAAATAAATTTATTGAGGCTGAATGAAGACAAGTTCATCAGTATTTATTTCCTCAGGATAATTTTATTCATCTAAGGGAAACTAGTACAGGCTTTCTTAACTTTAAAATACCTTTAATTTGCAGTTGACTGCTACCTTACACCTGCACGTATCAAACAAAGATGACAAAGCAAAAGGTAAAAAATGTAATTTTTATTTGTTTGCCTGAGATATTCTGCATCCTTTTTTCATATCCTGGATAATACGAGGTGGAAAGAGGCAGCTACATGTTAAATGACAAGGTGCTAAGACCATTCTGTTACCACTGTACACTGTCACATACTGCAAGGTATAGAATCCATCTCAAAAGCTCTTAATAAATTTTATGTTTTCAGTAGAAAAATTCAAAAGACTCAAAAACCTGTTTTTCTTGGGTATTCATTATACTAGGGATCTGAGTATTTTCACCTAGAAGGCAGATGCACGTCAGTAATAGGCTCTGCTCTTCCAAACTCTTCAAACTCAGAAGTTCTGTTAACCTTGTATAGCCAATTTTATTCCTGATATCTTTTCTACTGTTTGGCTTAGAAGAACACGTGAAAATATACCAGTGGACAAGAGAAGCCTCTTGTTTCTAATGGTCATCTGTATTTGATACTTCAGAGAAAGGTGAACTTCTGTCATCCTGCATGGTGCCAAACAATGGCTAAGGGCAAAAGAAGTACTCCTGCGCTGGCCAGAAGAAGCTTTGAAGAAATCTGTTAACTAAAAATTACTCTAAAACTCTTAACAACAAATCAGACACATGAAGTGCTATTTAACAAACTTTATTTTCTAGGATTGCCTTTCTTTTGCTGCTTCATTATCCATAACACTCCATATAACTCCACATGTAAGCGGAATGTTTCCAGCTTGCTCTTGGAAAAGTCTAGGAACCCTGTCTCCATGGTCCTCATCTGTTATCCTTGTCTCACATTTAAAAAGTTTTTAGGATATTATTCAGCAGTTTGGAAATGTTCTTTCATATTTTGTGTGGGTTTCGACTGTCAGTTTATAATGGTGGTAAATTTGATACTGGATGACAATCATCCTTTAAAATATCTCCCGGCTTTCTATTTTCTCTCAAACACAATGATAAAAGTTTATTTTATCCGTCTTAAAGGTACTTTTTCTTTTTGCTAGGATTTCTTAATCTTATTCTTCAAGTTGTCTCAGCAATTTTCCTCTGGACTTTACCAGTTTGAATTTTTGTAGTTACTGGCCACAGAATTCTAGGTGACGTCTCACTAGTGACTTGTATGGTTGTAATAGTGTTTGTTTTTATCTCTACTACAAATAATTCTCCATCACATTTCCATATCATATTTTTTTTCTGAGTCATGTAAATATCGCATAGCAATGCAGTGATTGAACAACGCTTCCAGATCTCTCTCCTTACATCATTTCCAAATTATGGCATATGAACTTGTAGCAGAATTTCTTAAATTTTTCACCAAGTTTATGATCTGATACCCTTCACTATCATATTTCTGATAACTAAAATCAGCCAGATTCAGAAATTTTCTCAGAAGGGCTCAATTCAACACTTCAAGCAGAATCAATACACACCAATCTTTTTATGCACCTCAGAAAATGTCAGTTCATTGTTGTCTTCTCAAAAATTTATACACAATAAGAGGACACTGCCTTTGGAATCCTTTATATTTTACTCTGTCCTTCATATTTAATCCATTCTAAGTTTTAGTCTTCAGATGTTCACATGTCTGTTTCAGGTTTAAACTACCATTATACCTAACTTAAAAAGTTAAGAGCAGGCAGACAGAATATGTCCATGGTCTGCCATTATCTTTCCTCTTTAAATTAGTGACTCCAAGTTCAAAATAAATCCTGTTCTTTGCTTAGATAATTTATTTATTTTAAAACATTTTCTTTCTTAATTTTAAAACACTATCATAGTTCACCCCTACAGATGCTGAAACATTTTTAAGAAATTCCTGTGAAATACATTTGAAAAATAAATGGTAGAAATGTACGAAGCTACCAACATTGAAGAACATAGGATGCAAGAGTTGTTGATGATACAATATTTTCTAGCTGGCATGTAGCAATCCAACTATGATGAAAGTTGTAGCTTTCCTGAACAAATTATTTTATGTTTAGCACTTATCCCTTAAGGTGAATAAATCCTTGCTTCTGTAAAAGGTCTGTTCACAATTTACACTGAATTTCTTAAGCCAGTTATTTAATTCTGGGACGCTGAGACCTAGATCTTTGAAGTAGTTGTTTGGGACTAGATTTCAGTGACAGGTAATATTGAGGAACTGGCTTTAACTGCAGCAAAAGTGAGTCTAATGACGTATGGAAAATAGATCCAGAGTTATAAGTGTCAAAGAAAAGCGATACTTGAGAAAATGTGACTAAATGTGTAAAAATGAAGTATTAGTTCTGACATTTGTGAACATCTTTAAAATACCTTTAATAGCAGAGCACTAATTACATTAATAACCTTGATGTGGATGCATTTTTTTTTTTTCTGGAAGGACAATCTTTTAAAAGGAAGACATTTAAATGTATAGTACAAAATGTTTATCTAGCTCTTTTGTAGTAATTCTAAATCTGAAGGTATTCTACTTTTTATAAGTATTCAGTTGTAACCAAGCCTCTTTTTTTTTTTTTTTTTTTAAACCTAACTCTTCACCCTTATTAACATCCACTCTCTTGATACTGTTTTCAACAACACAAACACTGGCTATATTTTCCCAAAGGAGTCCTTGTCTTTTTCATTGCAGAGCATTTGTCAATATATGGCCTATATTTTATTTAATTCCCACTTGTGAAGACCTCCTCTGAACAAGTTTAACAAGCTTTTTAATTATAACACCATCTTTTACAGCAGCCATAATTTTATGGATTTTCACTACCTCACAAGATATTACTGAATTTATTTTCAAAATACATTGGAGAGGTGAAAAGATAGAATCCTCCTCATTTTATATCTGGGACACTGAGATGCATTATCTGTTAACTCTAAGACTGGTTTGAGTACCTAGAAACTTGTTTTTAAGAGTACTTAGCCCTTCAGTTTGAAGTACCGTTCCCAGAATCTTCACCTGCAGCTGCAGGCATCCTGTGGTTCAGCAGTTTAGCTATTCATGGTATTAAATGTACATACAGAAAAGGAGGAACTCACAACCTGCTGCATGAAAAAAACTTTTGTGTTAATGGTGTGATTTAAGTGTTCTACCTTCTATTGTGAAGTTTTTACATTGTTGGACTGTGACAAACCCAAGTAGAAGCGAATATTGAGAGGAGTAGTTCTCCATGTTCCTTTCTTTAAAATGAGTATACGAAAAAACATCAAAAGCTCTGAAATCTGGGTTATTTACAATATAAAAATGCATAAACTGAAACAAGGTAATACTTTTTATAAAAAAAAAAAAGACACCTCCCCAGTAAACCCCAGACATAGACTATTTCACTCATCAGAATTACCTGAGCAGGTTTGAAACAGTTTTCCCTACTCCCTCTATGTCTTTTTTTTTTTTTTTTTTTTTTATCTTTCCTTTGAATTAAATAGTTCCACATGTTCTGTGTGAAAAAACTCCATGGATTCCCTCCTCCCTCAAGTCTTTTCCTTACCAGGTTTGGCTTTTGTTTCTGCCTAACAACAGGCCCTTTGCTTCTCACAAGGTCTCAGCCTCCCTCATCCTGTAGGCTCCCTCTCAGTGCCTGCCTGCCTCACATGGCATTTTTCAAGCTGGCCAGATGCTCACCATAAGACAGCAGTCTTCTCTTCCCCATAAGTATTCCTTTTAACTTGGAAGGCAGCAGCCTGGACAAATAGACTTTTTCCCTGTTGTTCAGCCATCCCCGAAAAACAGAACATGCAATGGTATACAAAAGCGATGAAATATCACAGTTTGGTTGATCATACAACTATAGAAACAACTTTTGTTCTGCTTATTCTCAGATCTTTCCTTATCATTTCTGTTAATTATCACAAGTCCGATGTTTTAACTTTCTGTCCACTCACGGACTTCTCCTTCAGTCTTTTAGTCCCATGCTTCTTCTCCTAAAAATGTGAGCTCTGAGCCCAAAATTCCATGTTCATCATGTTCTTAGCTCCAGTGCCCATGTCTTTCTTTCTAACTTATTCCAGGTCTATTTCTGTCTCTGCATTGAAAAAGGCTATTTTTCTATTAAAGTAGCCTAAGAAAATGAATTTCCTGAATTTAGTACCAGTATGGCTGTCAGGAGTTCCAGGCAGTAGCAGTTATCTGTGGAAGGATTTAGTCAGTTCCATACAGCTTTTATTGTCAGCAGTTCTGTAATGATGAGCACGTGAAAGCTTTTCAGAGGCTTATACCTTGAGCAAATTTCGAGATTTTAATGGGATAACCACATTCTTGACAGACTTTGCAAAAATCTCTTTTACAAAATATGTGGCATTGCAGATTTTTTGATAGAAGAAAACTATATTTTATTTTGCTTTGTATTCTTTAGACTCTTGGGAATAGCAGATCTGTTTGTTTGAACAGTTAGGGTGGAAAAAAAGTGCAAATAAACCCACCCTGAGTTGTTCACTCAGCATGGAAAATTTGAGTTCAGGCTGTTGAACCTAAGCTAAGTTATAATCAACTGAAAATATGAACCACTGGCCAACCTTAATAATAGGTGATGCCAGCAGTCCTGCTTAAAATCTTTATGATGTTCTTGTTGTCATGGAAGCAACTGTTCCAACACAAATGCACTTAAGACTTCATTCTTTCATAATAAGAATAATATATTGCATTTAAATGTACTTGTGTATGACTGGTTCTCTAAGTGACAGCAGCAGTGCTTTAATTCTCACTTTATCAGTGTAAAATGTCGTAACTATGTCTATATTCTAGAGATAAATATAGTATGGAGTAAGATGTGAAGTGTGGAGAAGTTATGAAATCTCAACATAGGGCGACTGTGAAATCTGTAATACATACATACACATACATTACATTTTGGTAACACAGTGTAGTTTTACAAAATTAAGAAGAAACACAAGTTCACAGGAATAGTTGCATTTGTTCCTACACTACTTTTCTGGTAAAGTATATTGATTAGTTTTTGTGTAGAGACTGATACAGGCTGCAATTAGCTTATTTCCCTTACTTGTATATCCATGCAAAGGTACATTATGTCCTTTGGCACTTGGAAGAAAAGCCGTGAGGCTTTGAGGATTTAGGTGTTCCAGACACTCCTCCAAATAGCCGTTGCACCAGAACTGTGGGAAAGGAGAGGAGGTTTACCTGATAGGTAAACAAATAATATAGAAACCCTTGTGAAGTGTAAGTGAAATTGAGTTTAAACAGAATAATAAATAAGATTTTAATTTAATTATTATTGCTGTAAAAAAAACCCAACTTATTGGATTTATAAAACCACCTCTTTTCACTTTTAATCATACATTCATTATCATGTAACTCTATGCAATCATAAAAAAAGTGAATAATGGCAGTGATCCAATCCTGGTTTTGATTCAGCTCTGATAATTAACATTCCCTATACCATGCTGCTGACAGTAGAAGTTACCTTTACTTGCCAGCAAAGGAGAAATAAAACCCATAAAACCAATACACATTGAATCCCTTGGCTCCAAAAATTTTCATTTGGTTTCCAGAAGTGGTACACATTGCCAGAACAGATAAGGCAATAAGGCACTTTCACACAAGGTACTTGTTGCAACTTTTAGTAAGAGGAATCTTCTTTAGGAAGATGAAAGGAAAAAAAAAACCCAACTCTCCCTCATCCTGTGTTCTGTGATGCCTTCTTTAAATGTCTGCTCATATTTTGCTGGCATTTAAATTTCTGTTACTGAGAATTACTGTGACTATGAGACATAACTTATTCTGTCTATAGCAAAATTTACTGCTATAATTTTTAGATTACATAATTTTAAATTTAAGTATGTTCAAGATGTGGTTTCTGAACCCTTGTTCACTTTTCCCCATCAGGCTGCTAAAAGCTTGTTCCAGACCAAATGTCCACTAGATTTCATAGGTTTCTGTCTTTACTAAGCTCAATTTAAAAAAAAATAAAATTATAATGCACTGAAGAGGAACTTCTATCTGTAGTACCCAGGGATATTTCCGTACTATTTTTACAGAAAGACAAAACCAGCCCACACTTAGATATTTACTGGAATGTAGTCATCAATTTGATGACTATTTGAACCTCTCTAAAAAAATCGTGAGCTCTTTGGAACCCCAGTCTACACTCAGAGATGACTGTTCTAAAGATGCCATAAAAGAGTTTCCTCAAGGATCCATACAGTTAAATACTAAATGTCTTTGAGTTATCAACATGATGCTTTGGCAAGGGTGTCCAAAAAAGCTGTCCCACCAGTAGGTTGGAGGTGGACAAGAAGCTGGGAGGGAACACAGCAAGGACAGCTGACACCGTCTGACCACAGAGATATCCCATACTATATGGTGTCATGCTCAGAAATAAAAAATGGGGAGAAAGTTTGCCAGGGCTGCTGTTGCTTAGGGACTGGCTGGGCATTGATCGAGTGGTGGTGAGCAATTTTTTTTTTTTCCATCAGTTGTTTTATGTGGTTTTGTTTTTCTTCATTGGTATGGTACACTTTGTTTTGTTTTTTGTTTTCAATTATTCATCTGTCTTTATCTCAACCCATGAATTTTCTTACTTTTACCCTTCTGATTCTCTCTGCTATCCCACTGCATCAAGTAACCACAAACAGAAGAGCAAGGAGAGTCCCACATGAAAGATCCCTCAGGAAAAGAACAATTATCTGAACTCAGCAGGAGTTGAGGAGAGCAAAAATAAATCTTTCTTAACCATTAATCCTCTCTTCTTTTCCCTTTAACCCTTGCACTGATGCTGCAGAACAAGGCAGCATCAGTTAACCTTTTCACAAGCATACTGCAGCACTCCCAGACTCTATTGCATTTTGTAAAGTCTGGTTCCCAGATTAGTCCTGTGTATCCCCAGTGTACATTCCTGCCTTTCCCAAAATAATGTGTGTATGGCAAAGGTGAATTCTCCATGCAGAGAAATTATGCCTTACAAAGTAGCACAGTATTGTTAGCTTTTATACAGAAATGCATATTGCATAGCCCAATGGTTATAGAGATCTTTTTTGTTTTCCTTCTCCATGCATAATTGAAAACTCTGACATGGTGACATGGCAGCTGCTTCAGTCTCCAAGCTCACTTAGTCGTTGGCGTATTTGTTCAAGCTGCAAGAGCAAAATCTATTAATGTCAACAGCAGTGCTGTTCTTGTGGTGTGGTATGTACATATACCAAGACTAAAACAACATATAGCTTTCACAGAAATCATGGAACTATACTGGCTTTGATCATGAGCTGAAAGATCATAGTACTGTGGAGCCCTCTGCTAACTCGCTGCCATTTCATTCCACTTTTCTATGTTTTCCTTGTGATCCAAGGTCTTGTTTGAAAAAAACATTCTGTTGATCAGTGAGTTTGACTTTTTCTTTCTAACCATATTTACTGTTTTGCTTATATTTATCTTCCCTTGTTAGTAAAACACTTCAGAAAAAAAGATCGAACACACCAAGTAAGAAGCTATTAGTGATCAAATAAAATTCAGTATAGTAACAAGCTTCAGTCCTGGTTCCACTTACTCAAAATTCCTTTCAATTTCTGCAGAATAGAAACTAAGAACTTAGTTTGCTGCAGCCTGCAGGTCTGCAGACAAGAACTTTTGCTGAGTCTGGAGTTCTTTATGTCTCTCAAAGGTTCTCTTATAGGAATGGATTACAGTAGACATGCAAGCTGAGTACTAGTTGATTCCTGTTACAAAAGAGGATTAAAAATGAGGGTGGCTTCAAAAGCTAGTGCCAGCAGCAAAGTAAAACTGAAAGAAGTGCAAAGAAGCTGCTGTACAAATAAAAAAATCCATTGGATGATATTACTTTTGATACTAGAGCATAGGTATCACACTTCACAAATTGCTCTTTACCACTGACTTCTTGCACCACGGAGACTCTAATGTACACCGTCTCTGGCCGCTTTATTCACTCTTCACAAAGCTACAAAAAAACTTAAATAAGCTTCTTTTGCAGCTGAAAAACAATTTTCTATAATATCAACTGAAAAAAAAAGATTCAATTCATTGTACTGCAGTTATATGCTTGAACAACTTTTGGGACAGAGGAATGCTGTGTACGAATTCAGAAACAAGTAAAAAATAGACAGGGCAGATGTTACACTGATCTCTGTCCATTAGAATCTGATAGGTAGTTTGGTTTATCCCTTTTTGACTAGATAATATGGCCTCTAGGAAAATCACTATCAACAGTGTATCTTCAAGCCAGTTGTTGTCACACATTGGATGTCTATACACCTTTGGTGAAAAAATGAGATCAGTTGAAAACCAAAACTGATACTGATACTGCTGCTGGTGTATAACAATAAATAGAAGTTCATGCATAAATGTGCATATATAAATACGCATTTGCACATAAATATAGATATGTTCCAGCTGTAAGAAATTACTTGGTAGATGATGGAAATTGTTATTTTTCAAATAATATATCTTTCTTCTTTTCATAATACTTTTACTGACAGATCTTCTTCCATATCATACTTCTAACACTACAAATGGAACAGAAAAGAAAATGGATTGTTGTTGTAATGAAAAAAAAATATAGATTCTTACCCCAGAACCTCCCTGGACTTGTGAATTAGCATCTGAATTGAATTCTTGTTGGTGGTTTCTCTACAATTTTTGACCCTGAAATAAAGTAGCAATGTTTTATGAGCCTTCTGTTTCTGGTTCAAGTCAAAACAATGTGTGTTGCATTTAGTACACACAATAACAAAGCACTAGTGAAGATATATTTCCACAGACACATGCAAGCCTTGAAAAAAATCTGTTCTACTCTCTCTTTCACAAACTGAGTATCATTTTTCCTTACTGTTACAGATCTTGGAAATCAGGATCATTAATTCTCATACTAATCTCAGGAAATCAAAGTTAGAGACAAAAATACACCAATAGAGAATATTTCATGTTCTATGAATTAGATGGGATTTGAGAGTCTTTAACCTTCTACGAGGAGGGAAGTTTAACAAGACGTCTAGGGCTGTTCAGTTAGAGAGGTGTCACTGATAAATAAAATTTTTAAAAACCCAAATATATCAATTTGTTTCTGGATGAAAAAGAGATCTTTTGAACTTTCAAACTGTTGCTTTAGGCACAGCATACGCAGATTGGTTTTACACATCAGAGGAATGCTACATATCTGTATCTGGAGTCATTAACAATATTGTCTATTATCTGGCTCCATTTATCACTAATGGTATTTTTTAGCTACAATTTTACGGGATCCTTTAGGTAACAATACAGATCTCTAAGTGGATGAATTAGGCTAATGGACTACAAGGCAGCTAGCTGTAACAGAATCTGCAATGTGAAATTATATCATCATATTTTAATTTCTTCCAATAAGATCAAACAACTATACAACTAATAGTTAACTTCTTTCAAAGTTACATAATTATCTATTAAATGGAAAGATAGCTCTCACTTTTATGTCTATGTGATAAGTGCATGCAGGTTTATTCATTTAAATTATTTTATATACAGTATTTTCTGTACACTTACATGCCATGTTCAAAGACAGTGTCAGTGGATAATACAAAGTCCATCTTTTTCTTTCAGTAGGTTTAAAAACTTCCTTTTCACTGTTCACTTAGTAAATTTAGTTCAGAAACTTCACATAATCACTTTTGGGAACAAGAAAGGATTTTTCTATGATATTTTTAGTTTATTAAAATGATACTTTCTGTGGGTTTGAGGAAGACGAAATTAAAAAAAAATAGGTAAAAGAAATAACTTACTGAATATGGTCAGCAAGTCTCACTTCCATTTTCTGTCCCCTGGGTTTAAAACAGTAAAAAATAAACCTACAGAAATACTAGGACTTGAACAACTATCCTCCCTAACAAAAGTGGCAATGCAGATTTCATAATGAAACAAAATAAATGGACACATTTATATATGCATTTATATATATATTATGCTACATAATATGAAAATCCCATTAATTTATCAATATAAATAGTTTATTTCTATTTCTTGATTCTGTCTTGGTTACACAGGATACAAAGACAAACCTTAGCCTTACTTAAAAATTGCCTTCTCTTTTTCATATACATGTATTTGTTAGGGAATTAAAATTGTTATTTTAAATTAAATGGAATTAAAATTATTTTATGTCAGAAAATAATGTTTATTGGCTCACAATATTTTAAATATATTTTCTAGTTAAGTCTTTACACATTTTTTGTATTTTATAGTAACTGAGCAGGAGTTTCCATTAAATAGTCCATAATGATACAGCAACCTAACTTTGTAAGTGAATAGAATGTAAGACTGCAAGTTATTTGTGTATCTGAAATTATTTCTTAGTGTTTAGTAACTTCCACTTATCAGAATTAAATTTCAACTGTCATTATGGAAGTAAATTTCAGTTTCTCTAGAATCTTACACAATTTCTGCAATCTTAACTAATCTGAATAATGTTGTGCTCCTAGCAATTATTACCACCTTCATCTTCTTTTCTATACCAGTACTGAGTATGTCTAACAACCACATTCCTCATACAAGCCTCTGTGAAATCCACTTATTAACATTTTTGTTATGCTGAAAATTGATAATTTATTCTTACACTTTATTTTCTATATCTACGTCTGTTTATAATGCATCACAGTACCTTTCATGACATGACTAGGAAGTTTTAGCAAAAGCTTCTGTGAAGGACTTTGTCGAAGACTTCTTAAAGATCAAAATAAATTATAAGAACTTGTTCTTTTATCCATTATTTTAGTAGATTGGGGGGGCTTGAATTTCCTTTGCAGAAGCCATGGTGTTTTATCTTGCTTATAATGAGTTTATTGATGAGGTTTGTAATTCAGTCGTTAGTAATGGTTTCAACCCATTTATCTAGAATATCAAGGTGCAGCATGGGCTGGCAACTCCCTGGGGGCCAGGAACTGCAGCTGGTACCCATGGGAGCTGGCAGGACAGGGGCCTCACCATCAATGGCTCATTCTACCACCACCAGCAAGGGAGCAGGGCAGGCTATGGGGGGAGGCGCCTGGAGGCAGCCCAGAGATCAGATCATCAAAATGTCCACATTGATGAGGCAGGTCTGAGATTAAGCCAGGAAGGGAGTCCATGGGTCTGGGTTAGGATCTGTGTCAGTGGGGTACGTGGTCAGGCACAGAAGCATGGCTGCAATGCAGCCACAAAGTAGTTAAAAGGGGCAAAGGACTTCAGTTTAAAAGCAGCTCCTACAAGACAGAGGTGTAGGGCCTTAATGGAGTTATTCCAACTTTTTCTTCAGGACAGCTCTTATCAGCTAGCCTTGAGTGTAGCCAGCTAAACTCCTAAAAGTGTGTGAGTAAGCTAAGGACTTTGAAATAGAAATGAAGTTATACTTACTAGCCTATATCAATGCAACCCAATCTAACATATTTTCATTAAACTCTATGTTGGTATGAATACTTAGAATACTTTATTGAATGTTTATATACACTTAAAAAAAAAAAAAAGAGTAAAGATGTGCTCTTAGGGAGAAACATAAGAGGATTCCTGGGTGTATGGGAACTAATGAAACTCTGTTCATTTAGTAGGAAGCAATGACAGTCTGAGGAATGAATCTGTGCAAAATGTAGCAATTTCATTTGATAGTACAGGCTGCAGAACCACTGCTATCTTTACAATTCCTTTTTGATTCTTTGCAACTTTTTATCCTCATCTCTGTCTTGTATTTCAAGGATAACAAAACAGACCTAATAGTGGATTTCATTATCCTGCATTAATAGGGAAATATCCCTGAAGATAACTTGTAACTTCTGTTCAAAAACTAGTGGTCCTCCTTGGCAAATAATTTATTTGCATATAATTATCTGGAAAGGTTGACTGGGTGTTACATGACAGCTGCTGATCATTTTGTGCAAGAGTGATGACACAATGATTCTATGATTTAGACGAAGAGGAAGCAACAAATGATATATTGTATTCTCTGAAACACTGTCCTGAGTTCAAGAAAGCTTCTGGGTAAGGAGGAAAAAAAAAAAAAGGGTATTTTTCTCTTTGTAGAACTGTCATTTTAGCCACACAATATCTGCATAAAGTTTGGGCATCTGTATCTGTCTCATAGCATGTATCCTTAAAAGGAAGAACTGTAAAACCAACCAAACAAAACCAAAAAAAACAACAAGTACCTACAAAATTGGTAGTCTGGGAAAACCTTGCATTTAAAGAACATGAATGATGTTGTTGGGGTCAGCTATGGAAGTAAAGAACACTTAGATCTGGAAGCACTGTTCCTGCAAAAATGTTCCTTTATCTTCCCCGCCCCCCAGGTAAGGGAAACTCAACTGGAGCAGTAACACGGATATAAAACATTTAGTTACCCTTATGAATAAAACCCACAGAATTGGAATGAATGCAAAATCTATATCACAAGACAATTTTTATTATCAGAGTTTAGAATGACTTCCAATTTGTGGAATAGTTTTCTTCTTCTCTTCCTTTATTGGAGATTTACTTTTCCATACCAGCCACTGCCAGAAAACACAGCCTATATAAGCATCCAGTATAACACAGCCTAGCTCTTCCTATATTATTCTCTCTCCTTAAGAGTGTCTCTTCTTTGAGAAGAGAATATGATGATACACATCATATTTTACTCTTCTTTTATTGTCTTCACTTGTGATGAAATTCCAAGGAAAGAAAAAGCATCTGGCATTTGAGGCAAAATTAAGATACTGGCACATTTCTAAAAAATTCTAAAAATCCCCGAATGTCAGTCACCTGTTTTGAAGTGTAACAAGTTTGAAAGAATGAACGTGATATGTGTCCCTAGTTGGCCTCAGAGTCAGAAAAGGGTCCAGCCATGTTTATCTTGGTAGCACTGACATAACATCCCCTCTGTTTCTTTTGAATACCAGCAAACTTCCTATATTTCTGGCTGTCAAAAATGTTTTATGTAACTAAATTTTAGGAACTTAAGGGCAAAGGAGAAGAATGCTTAAGATTTAGCCAATTAACTTTTAACCACATAAGACAACTGAATTAACATGAATGCAAAATACCTGTTTCCCCTCAATGTTTGTGTGCCAAACTGTTATACATTTTATTGGATTTGGAGAAAAAGTCCATATCAGCCATACAGTCCTCCAACTTTTGCAAAAGTTTCTGTATCTGGATGTCTTTGTAATTAATTTCTCACTCTGGAAGTTACTTGGCTTAATGATAGTTTTCTCTCCCTTTCCTCTTTATTTGTTATTCCTTAACCCAAGTAAGAAGGTTTTTAGCTGTATTTCAAACAAGCCACAGTTTTCTACCTTTTTATTTGGAAATACTTATTGCGTTATGAATGGACTGAACAAATTTAATATGAGGTTTATGACAGATAGTCAATAACTGTCTATGTTTAACTGAGCTATTAACAAGTTTTGAAGTCATTGTGAGACACAGCACTCTTCCTCACTTGGAAATGTTCAAGCCCCACTGTGAAATTTTGTCACATATAAACTTCATAGTTCACATTCTCAAGACCCGTTAATCATACTTCTAACGGTTCCATAAGTTAACAAAATATCTCAGATAAGACCAGAGACAATGGTAACCATGGTATTGACACAATAATGAGTTAAGGAGTTTAACCCACCTTGAAGGACACAATTAACCCAAAACTTATTACTTTAACTAATTATCTCTAGTAGAAGAACCAAATTTTTATTTTTCTTTACATGCCTTCTAGACACAAAGTTGCAATTTGATTGTTAATAAACAGCTTCTATATTTAAATCTGTTTGTGTGATTTCATATCATCCTTGTAATATGAATCAAACTATTTGTTAGACTTTAATATTTGTTCTCTTTATTCTGCATAAAGTGACGCAAATGATTCATAGCAATAGTAATTACCATGAAGCACTGGTGAGAAATGTACAGATTCCTTAGTTCAAGGAAAACTTAAAGTCCTCTTGATGCAGCTTTCTAACAATTGGTTTATCAAATAAATAGGGATACCAGTGTCGCCAAAACACTGGCTAGGTTCCTCAAGTAGGAGGAAACCAACTTTATTTAATAGATGAATATGTCAGCATGGAACTTTGAAAAACATTAATTTGTAGTTTGATACTTCAGTTCTCCCTGAATCGCACTCTGTATAACTAAATCCATAATTTCTTTTGTGTATCTAGGTCCAAATTTTCAAAGATGCAATACTGATTACAGCATATATACCTGCATTTCTTTGCTAAGTTTTACTGAATGCACTCTTCAATTATCTAATCATGACATTTCATAAATTAAAAAGAAAAAAATCAGTAAAGAATATGCAATTATGAGATGCATACGATTTTAATGTGTTAAACATTGTGCAGTTCTATTTCTTACAATGAGTTATCCTCCTGACAGTACTTGTCATAAATTATATTTATTGAATGGTATGCCCAATACATGTTACAATCTCACTGACATTGTTTTGCATTTAAAATTCAGATAAAGTATATCAACTACTGCAAACAACTTCAAATAATGGTTGAACAGCTGATACTTTTTTTTTTTTTATATGAACTGACCATCAATTATACAGATTCTTCACTCATGACAGAGAGGGCAAGTTAATTTGTAAGACTAATTATTCTGTCTTCAGACTGGGAGTGTTAATCTCTTCACTGAACCTTCAAATGTTGTTATATTGTTATACAAAAATAAAATGTAGCAATTAGTGCACTGTGTTAGGTAAGAGGTCCATATCATTATATATTTCTGTATGAGAAGAAACAGGCAGTCTCTCTGAATTAGTCAAATGAGCTAACAAATTACTATGGATAATTACAGGCATCTAGAGATGTGAGACTGCTAGCAATCAGACATTTCTAAAAATAAGAGAATAATTACATATTGTGGTTCACCTTGGAAAGGATTTAAAAATATTCTACCAACCTGCAGCAGTTTGAATTATTTTACTGCTCGCTCATTCATGGTCATTTGGGGGGCAAGGGAAATGAAATATTTCACTAGTCTTTATAAAAGACGACAAAATATTTGCTAATAAGGTATCACTTCATGAATATAACAAAGAAATTAAAAAATGAAAAATAGAAATGTGAGCACATTTCATTAGCTTCAGGTTAAGTCCTAAACTTCCTATAAAGAGGGTTTATGATAACAAAAGGTGACCTAGAACTGAAGAGACACCCATCTAACACTGTATCTGACTAAGTTGCAGTTGTAGTAAATTTGAGATAATACTCTTAGAAGGCTATCTATTTATCCAGCCATTCTAGACTGAGCAAGAGTTGTTTTCCTTGAGCAATAAGTGGCTGATGCCAATAACTGGTTCTATTTGTTCTGAATGAATTTGCAGATCAAGGTTAAACTTACCTGACTCAGTCATGAGGCTTTCACAGCTTCCTTACCTGTTTGTTGAGGAATCTGTCTCTCCTCCATCATTCATAATTTAAAGAGCCCTTTACCAGGTTTGGCCAGCCTGTTAACAAAAATACTTTTTCCCTGCTTAGTCAGGTGGATCCCATCTCTTCCAAACAGCTGTTAACCTTCAAAGAGGGTCACATGGTCACTAAACTGGAAACTCTGCTGCCAACACCAGCTGTGCAACTAATAGTTGAAACATAGGGTCCAAGGTCCTTCTCAGGCCTTCCCCCTCACCAGAAGGAGGAGGAAA
This sequence comes from Podargus strigoides, assembly GCA_028020825.1. Lineage (NCBI taxonomy): Eukaryota > Metazoa > Chordata > Aves > Caprimulgiformes > Podargidae > Podargus > Podargus strigoides. The sequence continues at coordinate 21,458,129 of CM051621.1, read as the reverse complement.
AGGTGCTCCAGGCACTTGAACAGGTATTTGCCCTGTAGCCCATGGAGGACCCACACCAGAGTAGAGGAAAAGGGTGAGATGGAAGGAGCAACAGAGAGAAACCACTGTGCACTGATTGTAAGCCTTTCCCCCAGGCTTTTGCTCTGTTCACTTATGGGGCTGAAGGGACTGTGGCAGCCTCTGGCAATAACAAGGAGAGGGGAGAGAAGTCTGGAATGAAGGAGTGAAGCTGAGCCTGGGGAAGGGGAGAAGAAAAGTGGTTTCCCTATGTGTTCTATATTTGTCTTTTTGCTTCCCAATACCCAAATTGGTAATTAAATATATATATTTCAAGTGGCAATAAATCAAGCTAGTTTTCCCAAATTGTGTCTGTTTTGTCAGCAACAGGAACTGGCAAGCAATCTCCTTGTCTTTATTTCAACCAATGAACTTTCTCACCTCTGTTCTTCCTATTTTTTCCTCCCATCTCACTGACTGGTGAAAATGATCAAGCAGCTGGGTGGGAATTTGACTTAGCCAAGGCTAACCCACCACACTTTCTCCATAAGGAGAAAGACACCAAAAAGTGGCAGCTAAAACTATTAACTCCCTAGGAAGTCTGGATGGAGACGATTAAACAAATAATAACATTAGCCAATTGGACCAGTTGAACTGGGAGGTGTGAAGGGTCAGCTCTCAGCAAATGCTTAACAAAGCTTTTGAGGTGCTGGCTTTTGCCAGAATGTAAGCATCAGGATCATTAATTGGCTGTGAAATCTGGCCACACAGTCATCTATTTTAACAACTAGTTTTGAATCATTGCTGTAAGAGGAAAAAAAAGTGTGTATTTTGGGAAGGAAGAATGGAGGAAAAAGGAAGTATTTTTCTTCAGCTTTTAATGAATCAGCTAGAGCAGAAACAGTAGTTTAATTCTGTTTTAGAGAGGTAGTCTGTCCCTCTTAGTTTTATATTTTAAACTATGCTTTTATGATCACCTTGCACTGTGTGCTTTGTATTTCTTCTGTTTTCATGTGTTTCACCATTAGGCCAATGAGCCAAATAGTGCTTGAGCAGGCAAAATGCAAGTATGCACCTCAATACCTTTTTCATAGAATCTCAAAGAACACGAAGGGTCTGTTAGACTGCAGAATGAATACGACATAGTTTTGAGTGTAGTCTTGCAATATACAGGACTTAAAGGTAAAAATAAACCACAGAATCACAGAATGTTAGGGACTGGAAGGGACCTCAAAAGATCATCTAGTCCAATCCCCCTGCCAGAGCAGGAATACCTAAATCAGGTCACACAGGAACGCATCCAGGTGGGTTTTGAATGTCTCCAGAGAAGGAGACTCCACAACCTCTCTGGGCAGCCTGTGCCAGTGTTCTGTTACCCTCACTGTGAAGAAGTTTTTCCTCACATTTATGTGGAACCTCCTATGTTCCAGCTTGCACCCGTTGCCCCTTGTCCTATCATTGGATGTCACTGAGAAGAGCCTGGCTCCATCCTCATGACACTCACCCTTTACATATTTATAAACATTAATAAGGTCACACCTCAGTCTCCTTCAAGCTAAAGAGACCCATCTCCCTCAGCCTTTCCTCATAAGGAAGATGTTCCACTCCCTTCATCATCTTTGTGGCTCTGCGCTGGACTCTCTCAAGCAGTTCCCTGTCCTTCTTGAACTGGGGGGCCCAGAACTGGACACGATATTCCAGATGCGACCTCACTAGGGCAGAGTAGAGGGGGAGGACAACCTCTCTCGACCTACTAACCACACCCCTTCTAATACACCCCAGGATGCTATTGGCCTTCTTGGCCACAAGGGCACATTGCATGTAAGAATGTAAGCAACAAAACCAACTGCAAAGGATTCTGCCAGGTACTGGTGCACATAAGAGTCAAACATTGCAACATTTAGTTCTTGTACCCAATTCAGCTACTTTGCGGCATTACCACAATGTCCTCTGCCAGCTGATTACTTACTTGAATAGCAAGGTAATCGACAATTCAGATGTTCCTTTGTTTAAACCCTCTGAATGGCTCAGTGCAGGAGGTATTCTTATATATGTCTGATATCAGAAGGAATTAACTGGGAAAGTATATTTGTGACTATTTTCTTAAAAAATATATTTTAAGAGATTATTTTATAGTGTAGCTCCCTGAAAGGAGACTGCATTATTACATTGCAGCCGGATGGATCGAAAACCATCACAAGATGTGCTAGTGCCAGAGCACTGACCTTTTCAAAGTGAAGAAATTCAGACATCCAGATTCACTTTCATCCCCAACATAATGCTTTAATCAACAGCTTAGTCTAGGACAGTTCTGAAAAGGAAGAAGAAAGAGAAATATGAAAAGGAAGGTGTTTCCATCCCTCCTTTTTAATTTGTCATTATATAGTTAAGAATACAAGATCCATGTGGAAAGAATGAGAGGGAGAGAAAGCAAGAAAAAAGAGAAAACAGGTGGAAGGAAGTATGATTCTATAAACTAGTGGCTGTAATTTTTTGGTAAGATGGAGACCTGGGTTATTCTCTCTGCTGTTAGGATTCTTTCAGAATTTTATTTAATGACTTCTATTAAAAAAATATTAGTAAAATATTTTTGCACTAAATTCTGAGTCAGATGCCTACATTTTGGAATCAAGTGGAGCTCCATTTACCATTTTCTACATAACAGATTCACAAAATGTTAGGGGTTGGAAGGGTGCTCTGGAGATCATCTAGTCCAACTCGCCTGCCAGAGCAGTTTCATCTAGAGCAGGTCGCACAGGATCATGTCCAGCGGGTTTTGAATGTCTCCAGAGAAGGAGATTCCACCACCTCTCTGGGCAGCCTGTTCCACTACTGTCACCCCCAATGTAAAGTTTTTCCTGTTGTTCAGATGTAACTTCCTGTGTTCCAGTTTGTACCCATTGCCCCTTTTTGCTGTCACTGGGCACCACTGAAAAGAGTTGGGCCCCATCTTCTTGATACCTGTCCTTTAGATATTTATAAGCATTGATAAGATCACCTCTAAGTCTTCTCCAGGCTAAACAGACCCAGGTCTCTCAGCCTTTCCTCCAGTCCCCTAATCATCTTTGTAGCCATCCGCTGGACTCTCTCCAGTAGTTCCTTGTTTCTCTTGAACTGGAAAACCCAGAACTGGACACAGTACTCTAGATGTGGCCTCACCAGGGCAGAGTAGAGGGGGAGGATCATACCTCTCAGCCTGCTGGCCACACTCTTCTTAATTCACCCCAGGATACTGCTGGCCTTCTTGGCCACAAGGGTACATTGCTGCCTCATGGTTAACTTATTGTCCACCAGGACTCCCAGCAGAGCTTAATTCTTACCCATCTCTTGACTCGTTCTTCATCCACCTCCAGGAAGAGCTCCATACATTCCAGTTGCTCCCTCACATGAAGAACCACTCCATCACCTTGTCTTGCTGGCCTGTCTTTCCTGAAAGGTGCATAACTATCTGTGACAGTGTTCCAGTCATGCAAGCTATCCCACTATGTCTCTATAATTGCAATGACATCATGGCCCTGCAAGCACACACAGATCTTTAGTTCTTTCTGTTTGTTCCCCATGCTGCTTGCGCTGGTGTACAGACATTCCAGAGACCACACAGGAGAGGTGAAAGAGGATTCACCATAACCGTACACACCCTTGAGGTGGTTGGCCTTCACATGCTGACTGCACATTAAGTCAAGACACCTCTCTCTGTGAGGAATTTGAATACTTGTTTCTAAATCAACATGTTTTGAATCAACATGTTTTTCTAAATGAAATTTGCTTGTTTCAAGTGGTTCTGTAGGCCACCAGCTTTATATCATTTCTTCTAAGGACAACACTTTGAAAAATTCTCATATCATACAGAAGCAGGGTCCTAACTCTAAAAAGATGGATCAAAGAAGATCACTGATTGTATGCCACTAGAGAACTAGTGCCTACATTTCTGTGGACTGAATTCAGGATTTGAACTGTATCTAATACTCCAGGTGATAGAGAGTCCTGCATTTTGAGCTTGGGATGAAATTGTTGGCTTTAGGGCCCTGGAAAAATCCATAGAATGACCCCTTTCTGGAAAGCAATTACTGAGACATCATGTGTAGAACAAATTTCTTCATTAGAAAAATGACTCTTTATTAATAACAAAACTCTACTACTGAGTTGGCCCTTGCTCAATATGAGATGATTGCACAGTGTGCTGGGTTTGGCTGGGACAGAGTTCTTTTTCTTCACAGTAGCTGGTATGGGGCTTTGTTTGGGATTTTTGATGAAAACAGTGTTGATAATACAGTTAGTTATTACTCAGCAGTGCTTACACAGAGTCAAGGCCTTTTCTGTTCCTCACACTGCCCTGCCAGTAGAAGGCTGAGGGTTCATAAGAAGTTGGGAGGGGACACAACTGGGGCAGCTGACCCCAACTGACCAGAGGGACATTCTACACCATATGACGTTGTGTTCAGCAATAAAAGCTGGGGGAAGAAGGAGGAAGGGGGAAAGTTCAGAGTGATGGCATTTATCTTCCTAAGTAATTGTTACGCATGAAGTAGCCCTGCTGTCCTGGAGGTGGCTGAACACCTGCCTGCCCATGGGAAGTAGTGAATGAATTCCATGTGTTGCTTTGCTTGCGCACAGCTTTTGCTTTACCTGTTAAACTGTCTTCATCTCAACCCATGAGTTTTCTAACTTTTACCTCTTCTATTCTCTTCCCCATCCCACTGGGAGGTGGAGTGTGTATGGGGTGGGCAGTGAGAGAGCAGCTGTGTGGGTCTTAGTTGCCATCTGGGGTTAAACCACAACCCAGAGAGAGGCTCTACTTAAAGTGAAAAATCAGTCTGGACTACCTTGTGTCCATTAGCAAAATCAGTTCTGTCCTCTGATCAATGGAGTTTCTCTTTCAGTCTGTTAAAGAGAAAAACTTACATAGAAAAAACAAATGAAGCAATGATGAAACTTATCCTCATTAGGGAAACACTAATAAAAAAGTGGAAACAAAAGTGACAATTAGAAAATAAAAATGACTTGTGTTCAGGGGTGTTGCCTCTTTTCCATAAGAATTAGTAAGAAAAGTGTTTGAAGAATGAAACACTGAGGGTGAAAGGGAGTTGTACTACAGATAGCACATTAATTTGAGAGGCCAATTTGCAGCTAGTGAAAGAAAGGTATGTTCACAACAGCTCTTAGTGAACCATTTAGTACATACATCGTTTACTTTGATTTTCACGAGATCAGTTTAAAAGCTATCTGTATAATTTTAACTACAATGTTTGGTTTGTTGGGGTTTCTTTTCTTATTTCTTCCTCCTTTTTTGGCATTAGACTTCTTAAAACTGCTTGATGAAAAAGAAGAATAGCCTGTTGCAATGTAGTGTAACAACAAGGTGCATGGGCCACTGAATAAATGTGTTATGCATTCTTGCTGCGCTTAAATCTAGTGTTGTCCAGGACAAATGTTTAGCTGGTAGAAATCAAAGTATATACAGATGTGACACCCTGGATTGAATTGTAGCAGACATCTGCTCCCATTAGTTTCTGCCTATCTCCTTAGATGTGGTAACTGATTGTTCGAAGGTATTTCAGTCCATTTCAGCGCAAAATAAAAACCTTCAGTAGGTGTCGTTTTTACTTTGCCTTGAAACAGAGTGAAGTACTTACAAAAGTTCAGAATCCTGTTAATTTTTGAGACATTTGTGTTGTTTATACAGACAGTTTATGCTATAACTGCCAGAAAATACAATCAAAATGTTGTTAAAAAAACCCTCTTAAACATTTAAGTAAACTAAATATGAATGAAATTAGGAACAATGCCTAGTGCACTCAGTTCTGACTACTCTAAGAAGTTCAGCTGTCTCTGCTCTGTTTTCTGTTTCCAGAGATGAATATCTGTGAAACTGAGGATTTTATGTACAAGCGAAGAAACTATGAAGCTATACTCATGCACACTGAAACATTCAAACTTGACAAACAGATCCCATTTAACTCCATTACTGAGACAGTGGATGGAAATAACGAATAAAATAAGAGACAATACTACACACATTACCAATATCGTAAAATCCACTTATTCCTGGAACAGTTATCAAAAAGGTTATGATACTTTCAGTTTCATTTTGGGAGGTAGTAAAGATGTAAGATGGAGGAAGATAGTGTATCCCTTTACTGAAGTACATTAAATTGATTCTGTCTAAATAATATAAAAGAATAAAGGTCTGGTTCTAAGGTTCTCATTTAAAGAAAGGGAAAAAATTGGAGGATGTGGATCATATATGAAATTTCTCTAGATCAAATTCACAAATATATTTGGAGCTTGAATCCCATGTAAGGGAAAAAAACATCTTAAAAGACATCCTAGCAGTACAATAGCAGACAATAAGTTTTTTTCAGCGGAAGAAATTGTATATTCTTTAGATGTGTCAATAAATAGAGAATAAGGAAAGAAAAATCACACATTATCTGATCAAGCTTGTGGGGAATTAAAAATTACCTAGTTTTGGCCCCAGCAAAGCAAATTCCATACTTAGGTTTCAAACAGTGACTTGAATGTGAATGCTGAAGATCAGATGGTTATGTAAGACAAAAGTGTAGCAAGCAGTTTCAGTAGTTATTAGCCTTAGAACACAAGAATATATGTCTATAGTAGGTATGACAGATGTCCATCTCCTCTAGTACCATCTTCAACACTGACCACATATTTACGTAGGGCAGAATAAGAACACAGCCAACATTGTATGCTACTAAAGCATACGTGCTTCATCCTAATGCTTTCCCAACCTCTCTTTTCAGCTCTGGACTTTCTAATCCAGACATAAAGTCTATTTTGTAGCCTTCAGTTATCTCTTATGTATGATCTGCCCTTGACACTTTCAGACTTATTAAGTTTTTAATTTTTGCAGTATCCTGTGGCAACAAGTTCAACTTCTTTCATGAAGAATTATATATTTACTATATTTACTTTTTAAACCTGTTAATACCTTACTGATATAGTTTAAACTATAGGTTTTTTTGTTATAGTTTAGACAAGGAAAGAGAATGAGAGGTGCTGGGCTGAAGCTGAGCCTGGAGAAAATGGAGGAAAAGAATTTCCCTAAGTGTTTGTTTAATTATCTTTTTGTTTCTCAGTACCTGAATGAATAATTAAAATCTTCTGATAATTGGCAATAAATTTAATTTAGTGAAATTTCCTGAGTTGAGGTTATTTAACTAGTGACAGCTGGCAGTGGTGGCCAGAGTCAGCATAGAGTCCAGGCCACAGAATCAGAGTGGTAAGGGTTGGGAGGGACCTCCGAAGATCTAGTTCAACCCCTCTGCTAGAGCAGGATCCTAGAGTAGACCACACAGGAACACGTCCAGACAGGTCAACATAAGCACAGATGGAACACTCCATCCACCACATGGTGGGATCTAACCACACTCCCTCCCTTCTGAGCCAAACTGTGTCTGGATGAAGGTGAAGATTTCTCTGTTGCCTGGGACAACTGATTTTTTCCTGATGGAAAAAAAGGACATGCCACAAAAAGAGAGTCACTACCAAATCTTCTCCTAATTCTATACAGTCTCCCCCTCTGCCTTCCTACAGGGAATTACTAAAGTAAGTCATGGTGCTATGCCTTCACTTGAGGAGTGAAAGGATTTTAGCAATACCTGCCAGCTTCTTCAACACCTGTAAAGGAGAAGAGATTAACTGACCCCACAGATATTTGATGGTTAGGTATACACATGACGGAACAAAACAAGAGAGACAACGTAATAAGATGATGTAACATGCATATCCATGGTGTTGACGCAAGACCAAGGACAAGCCAGGAACATGAGTCAGGATCAGCTCCAACAGCAGTGACCAGGTTCAGAAACAGGCTTATTGCCAGGGAGGTTGATGATGGTGGAGGAAGGCCAAGGCCACTCTAGGGCACCAGCCTGCACACTGGGGACAGGATTGGGCCTAGTGAGGGGAATCAGTGTCAGACACACCCCTGGGATGGCTGGATAGGTCTGAGGGGTGAAGGAATGACTGAGGCCAGGCCATCAGTGTGCAGGTCAAGGCTGGCTCAGGGGGCAGGACAGTTTTATCAGTCCTTTGTCAGTTGAGGGTAAACTGGCTGGGAATCAGTGAGAAGGAAAGGACTGTGATTGGGAAACACAGAAAATAATCCCCAAATGGATCCCAACAGGGAAGAAGAAGGAACCTTCCCTTCAGGATACTTGAGAGAGTTCCCTATGATTCCCATGGTCCTCAGCTCGAGGAAGTCTGGTGGCATCATCCTTAGGACCTACAGGGACTTTATATGCATGAGTGTAACAGCCGAGGAAAGATATTTTTAAGTTTTCTTGTACAACAATTAAAGGTACTATTATTAATGAGGCTTTCTGTATTCATTTAGACTATGATTGCTGCTGTTATTATTGCCTGTTTTCTTCTGATTAGATTGCTTAGTTTTTATGAAAAATTCTTTGTTATATGTATATATGTTTATAATATTTATGATGCACTTCCTTTTGCTCATACAAAGATTTTGATGTTAGGGATATTTTTATATACTTTTGACCTTACTTCTTTCCATTCGCTGAACCTTTTCCATTTTTATGTTATTCTTACTGAGGAGAGTGAAACAGAATTTTACACAGTATTGAAAGTGTAGGAGAATATTGGATCTGTACAGTGGAAAAAAACCCCGACATTTTCTATTATCTTGACTACCTCCTAATATCCTGATTTGCTTTTATGACCACTATTGAATATTGAGCTACTGGGGCTTTTTTATACCTACTTTTATAACCCCAAACCATGCTTCTGGAGGGTTGATTGTCAGCTCAGAGCAGATCATTTTTTTAATGAGAAGTTAGAATGTTTTATTAAATTTCTTATTAGAATTGTAAAGACAATTATTTTTGCCTTTAATCTTATGTTTGTTCATATTGAACTTCATCTGCCATTTTAGTACCTAGTTTCTGTAAGATCCTTCTGCAATTACTTACAATCAACCTTTATCCTTACTATCTGGAATAAACTCCTGACACCAGCAAACTTCGCCACTTTGCTTCTTGCCCATTTGCTAAGCCGTACATGAATATTTTCGCAGGTCCTGTCAATATAACTCGCCACCACCAGCTCAGTGTAGGCCAAGAGTAGTTGACCTCTCCTTCCTGTGAGAACTTACTTTTCCTACCTTCATTTCCTATCTTTCTGTAGCAATTTGGTTTTCATTAACGTTCACCAAAAGCCATAGGATACTCACAAAATTTTCTGATGATAGAAAATTGGAAGTTATCAATACAGAAGAATTTCAGCATATTTGATAGGAAGAATTAGGTGACCTTAAAAGTAGAATGAAATATGGATGATCACCCATTTATATATTAATGAAAATAATTTCTATTATAAATTTTGTTTTTTCTATTCAAAACATCCAAAGTGGAGGAAAAACATTCTAAGTAATTACAGAATGGAGTTTCCAAGGCAGGAGGGGGAGAGGTGAGGGGTGGGACACATCAGAGGCTCTATCAGAAAAAGTATTTCTCTTACAGAAAAGGACGTAGTAACGGAATTTTATAAGGCATTGGTGAAATCCTAGAGAGAATCTTTTGCACAGTTCCAGACATCTTTTTTTTTAAGATCAGGTGTACAGAAAAGTTATTAAAATGACCAGAAGGATGGAAACTTTATTTTATGAAGGAAACTCAGTAAGCATAGTCTGTTTGGTAAAGTGAAGCCTGGGAGAGGATATATTTGCTTTCTAGAAATAAATACCAGAGAAAAGGATGAATCAAGCTAGAAGTCAATGTCTTCACAAGAACAAACAGGTATAAACTCTCTGTGACTAAATTTAGTTTACCAGTTACAGGAATGTTTCTAAGCATGAGAGAAATGAATATTGACAAGACTATGAATGGGTTTATTTCATTAAGAATTTTGGGATAACAGGACACATAGACTATTACAATAAAATGTCTGCAGTCTAAAGATATCTGTGACCCTTGACTGAAGTAGAGCTATATCTGTCTGCTTCTTCCTCCCCACCCCTTTCCCTCAACCACACTTTCTCAAAGTTTTGCATATATTTGCTAGGGGTATACTTTTGGTTAAGTGAAGCACAATGATAAGGAAATCTGGGGTGAACCATGCTGTGATTCAGATTTGGAGTATGTTCTATAACTATAAAATCACAGTTTACTGAGATGCCCTAAGGTGACAGGAGAGAATGAGGAAGAAGCTCAGCAGCCCACTGACACGTGAAAGTAACTGTCTTCCAGTGGAGAGCCATCTGCATGATGTGTTAATTCATTCTCGATAATAAGATGAACAGAGTTTGAATTAGATTATAAAAAACTGGAATCCTAAAGAAAGAGAAAATACAAATGTGTCCATAATCAGAGAAGAGTATGTAAACCACCAGGAACAGCATGAGTTCATTTAAAGTGAAGAAGTCAGAATACTGTTGATCAGGAATAAACCTTTTCTTCTAGTTGCTCAAATGAATATAGATGTACTGCACTTGCAGAAGAATTTGGACCCCAGTAAGTTGTATAATAGTTACCAGTTAGAATATAATCACCGTGACATTAAAATCTTTTTCCAAACAGCACTTCAGCCTTTGCATGCAGCTTATTGTATTCATTCATTTATATTTCTTTTTACACATTGCTGAGGATACCACTCACAAGACACTCAGAGGAAACATTTAATTCAAACTTGAGATTTATGTGGACAAAGAGGCTAAGTGGAATTTAACACAAAGCGGCATTTTACTACTTATAAAGAATACAGAGGACAGAAGGAAAGTTAGTCACAAGGAAAGAAGCAACAAGGAAACAACAAGGAAAGAGCCTTTGATCTTGTACCCTCTGCCATAAGTGAAGAAAAGAAAAAATACAAAGAATGACTTTTCCCCCTCATTGCCCTTCACATCATCTCTTTCTCGTAAACTTTCATTTTTAACATTTTTCCAAGGAGACTGGGTTATGAGGGTTTTCCAGAGCTTTATAATCAACAGCAGAAACCTAAATAAAATTCTGAATTTTTCCAGCTTCTTCCTCTGCTAGGTTGAAGGCCGTTAGTCGTGCTCTTCCTGTCAGTGAGAACAATGGCAAAACGAGCATCATAAAGAACAGGAATGTAACGATGTAGTCCTACTGCCTCTATTCAACATGCTGTGCTGAACACCCTTTACCATTTTAATGTGTCCTGCATTTTTTTGTTAGAATTTTTATATTTTTAATGAAAAAAGTCCTCATATCCATTTTTCCACACTAACATTTTCATTGCAAGGATATGTTGCATGTGGTTATCCAATAGATGTGTAATGTTCCTAAAATCCTTTAAAATTATTGAAATATTAAGAAATGCCAGTGCACTTGAGAAAATATTGTATACAGAATGATGACTGCCAAAGCAGTTACAGTAGTAATTTAATAAAATTTAAAAGAGAACAAGTACCCATGACCCCTGCTTTTTCTTAACCGATGCATACAGTGACAAGATTCAGGATACAACTACCTTTTATTAATCTTAGAAAGGATTTGTAAAGGAAGGGAGAGGTGAATGCTCTTACCCATAAGAGGGGAGAAGTGTGTTGCCTGAGATCCAGTTCGGGGTGAATTATTGTATTATCACTCTTATTAATACTTACATTATGGTACCCCTGTAAAAAAAAGGCTTGCAAAGATGTGCATAGTCTGATTAAAAGGGTCATAATTTTAATTAGAAGTAATAAAATTTTAAACTAAGTAACAGAAAGGAAAATGTCCGAAATGTGAGCTATAGCAATATAATACACTCCCCAGTCAGAATGTATGCAAAGGTACCTAATATAGAAATGGAAATTACTCTGCAGAGTGGGAAACCTACAAGTGTCCTTTCTAGATGAACCACTTTCAGTGGAGATGACAAACCTTTCTCATGCAATAGCATCACTGCAGTATGCAATGAGGAGAAACTACAGTGACCACACAGACAGGTCAGAAATCTTACTTACTCCACCCCTGCTCCCAATTAATAGTCTGTGTACCTGCAAGTTTCATGCACCTTCTGCAAGGCATCACCATCATTCTGAAGTTTATCATTATCAGGTCCACAATAGACATATTGTGTTTGGAAATTCCACCTAAGACTTTACTCTTTACATCTCTATTTGAATATTGGTTGCTTTTCCAGTAAGTGTACTTTTTGGATGGTTCTCCTGGAAATCACTCCTTTGCAGCTCTGGTAGTCATACCATTTTACATTCGCAGAAAGAACTAAGTAACTTCTGGAACTTGGTTAAGTATCCAGTTTGGATGAGGCTTGTCCCTTGCTTTCTCAGTCATAGAAAAGTCTTGATTGTATGGCATTTTTATGTACTTACTGGCAGGATTGTCTTCTTGTAGTTTGGGCACCAGTGCCCAATGGCAATGATGTACCATCAAATAAGTGTTTCTTCAGGCAAATGGTGAAGGGGGTTATCTCAAACTTAAGCAGAAGAAAACCAAACCAAAAACCCCCTTCATTTTCTTCAGCCTTTTATTTTTGTGGAATATTTTATGAGGCACTGTGGTGGCCCCTTTCTAAATCTTCAAGTTTCTATCACTGCTCCATTGAAAACTATTTTGTTCTAAAGAAAAGGTTTCTGTGACTCATTTCTTGTCTGTATTGTTGCTTGACAAGCTCTGATCTTTTTAAAGGAAAAGGGCCTGTTCTATGTCTGTTCCTTGTGTACCTCTTCAGAAAAAAATAATGGAAATATTAACTTGTATGTTTTATGTAGGGATTGAAATAAAAGAACTGCAATCTGAATCTGTTACAACACTTGTATCAAAAGGACAATTCATTCCAGGAAGATCAGTTGGGACTCAAAGCTTGCTCTTATTGCAACTATGCATAAATGACCAGTTTAAACTTCCATCAGCCTTACTTGCTATGCTACCAAAAGACTACTGAGGAGATTAGTAACGTATTTAGGTAATTTGGGGTCCTAGACACAGAAAAAGTGATCATCTTACTATGATATTTGTGTGTGCCAATCCCCTTTCAATACAGCTTGTGTTCATTTGTAGGATAGAATGTTCTCTTCTACACCCGGTGGGGTATAGAAAATTTAATCAGCAACTTTTTCCTGATCCCTGGAGCTCATGGCACACAGGAGGACTAATCTGCAAATCCTGTTCCTACCAAAATTCATTTAAGTGAAAAATACTCAATAGCTTGTGGGATCATGCCTTTTGTATAATGCATTGTCAACAGCAGCTTGAATGGCATTGTAGCATATTTTCACATCTAATTTGTATCTCTTCCTCTCCCTTTTTCTGGATAATCTGCACCACAGAGAGGAAATATATTGTTTCTTTGAGAGGTGGGAGGTTGCAGTTGCTGTCGAGTTTACAACTAATAGGTGGTGTGAGCTATTGCCTTAGAGTGCGACAGTGCTGATTAGAAACATCTTGCCTCAGAGAAGAGGAAGGACTCCCACATTCCACTGACTTTCAAACACATCAGGAACATAGAGCCAGGAGCTATGGTTTCTTTAGTATTTACCTGTCTTTGTCCTCATTTAATAACATTTTCATTCCACATAGAGAACATTCCTTTAAGGATTTCTGAGCTATTACCATAAAGACTGCAGGAAATCCTAGGAAGAATTGGGGGGGGGGCAGGGGAGAAGAAAAAAAAATGGACATGGAAACCCCAAAGATAAATGAATTATGACAAGTTTCAGCTACTAAAAATAAAGTGAAAATTAAATACAATCAGGAATGATTTAGCATTGGAAAGGAAGCTGCATTAGGATAAAGCTGGTGACTTTAATGTCTCACAAGGAAATGGTACTTATGAAAGGGGCAGTTATACCTTCCTCGCTCCCCATGTTTTGCCTGTTGCCCTATTCTGTCAACACTAAGATTCTTGTGGCTTTGCAGTGAGATGGATAAGGGAATTGATGTAGCTAAAAATTAATCTTCAGTCATTGTTTTTGTGTAACAACCAAAATGTATACTCTAGCTCATGAAAATCTAATAAAGTGCACTTTAACAAGTATTTCTATTCAGCAATAGGTAGATCTCAGTTGCAGCCCTTCAATCAGTAAGGAATTCAGCAGTTCAAAATTAGCAGGAGAAACTGAATATAGTTCAGAGAAGATAAACACGATGAAAAGTTTGGAAAATTGAACCTGGAAAGAATGGTTAAAACAGAGCTGGTTTTGTTTGGCCTGAAGAAAACATCATTAAGGAGAGATGTAATAGCTATCTACACAAATGAAAAGAGACGTAATAAAGGTGAAGGGATCAATTATTTACAATAGCCAACAAGTACAGAATGAGCAGTAATGGTTCTTAAGCAACAGGAGCAAAAAATAGTAATAGCATTTTATAACCTTTGATGTGTTCAAAATGCAGGGCAAACACTAACTTTCACAATATTTCTCTGTGTGAAGTGAATATTGTCAATGCCTTTTAAAGATGCAGATGCTAAGGTAAAAGTTTGCTGACTTTCCCTAGTTCAATTAATGAAAAGCCTGGGCATATCTGAAAATGCTCATATTATTTTCATGGTTGATGTATCAGTGGGTGCTCAAGATTGAATCCAAAAAAGGACTGGTTAGTCCTAAATGTTGGATCGAACACCTAGGCTCCATGTGTACTGAAAGGAAAAAACAAGCACTTCACAAGGGATTCCACAGAAAAGAAAAAAAAAAAGCCCACTCTCCAGGGGGAAAAAGAAAAAAAAACAAAAACTGCCTAGTGTTTTAGTCCATAGAAACAATATTAAAAACAAAGACTTTATTGAGTTTCATCTCTCTTAGGGATTCACTAGTTTTACTAGGGCTGCTCAGATACACTATTTTAGGTTAACAGCACTGTCTTTCCCTAAAGGGGAGTTCTTTGGCATTTGAACCTTAAGGACTTGAGTCCTTCCACTGGAATATGTTCTTCGAAGAATGCACAACTCTTCAGAAAAAAAATTAGTTTTTTGTTAAGATTTACATTCAGAAAAAAAACCCTAAAATATTTAGTGACATGCCTATTATAGTGCATATATGAACATATTTAAAGATATTTTCATACTTGGACTGAAAGTTTGTCTGAAATGAGGTCAAAATCTTGCTGTTGTTTTCAAAAGTGCTAGGAGTTAATTTTCATGGTTTATATTGTTGTCTTAATCAGTCTAAATGTCACTAAAGCCATTTTGTAGGAAATATGTGTAAGGTCCGCAGAAGCGTGCAAGGTGCTTTACAGTCATGCAAGAAGGTAAGCTGCTACTCTGAAGTGCTTTCAGTTTAATTACACAACTTGCATAAGGAAGTGAAAGGGAAAAAAAAAGATAGGAGATCATTATTTTCTTTCCCCCCCCTTTAAAATATTTGACTTTCACTTGTTTGCTTTCACTTAACTACCTTAGACTGATGTAATATTGCAGGTTTTGTTGTGTTTTGGCTTTTTTTTTTTTCCAGTTGATAACAAACAACAACATATTCTGAGCTCATCATTGCACAGTTTCAGTAGCCTTAAAGTCCCTTAAAGTAACTTTATCTTCAGCTGATCATCATTCTCTCTGCCTTATTATTTCCTCAACCTGTGCTCCTTACCTCAGCATGCTTCAATTTAAAGTTGCTCTTACTATATTGGTCAGTATGCCTTGTCAGGAACTGATCTGTCAGGCCACCCGATTAGGATGTTTTATAGATTAGACCAAAAAAAGAGATTTCATTTTTAATCCACTTGATGAAGAAATTCAGATTTTTCTCACATGTGCATCCCCTGGACGGCGTGCCAGTGCATTAGGTGAGAATTAGAATTTGTGAAAAAAGACTAACCTAATTTCTCCTACTCTTTTAGTCTCTCTAAATTCTCTTAGTACTTTTCACCATAATATCTATCCCTCTGCCAAGAAAATGCCTGAATTCTTGAAGCATAGGACTTCTAGGACCTTTAAGCTAGAGATTAAAGAGAACTGCAGACAACTGCATTTGCCCAGGTTATCAGTTCAAACTCCATTAAAAAAGCAAAGAGGATGCAGCTTTTAAAATTCTTAATAAACAACTGGAAGTTAAGTCTACTAGAAGAAAAAAAAAAAAAAAGTCAGCTTTTTATTACATAAATACAGTGCTGGTTTGAATAGTTTGAAACTTTTTATTTCTGAGGGTACTCAGAGATTTAACATAACCACATTCATATACCCAATATTCCTATATTATTATGTAATTTATTTAGTTAACCATTTAGCACTGAAGCACTGGTCCTGTAGGTTTAGCCAGGGTGGTTTGAGATTTTGAGTATGAGTTCTGGAGAACCTGCTATGGAAAGACATTTTTTAATGACCCATAAAAATATGGTAAGTGGCTGAAATTCTGGCCAGTTAAATATGTACAAAGATGCAGTTAGGAAATTTTTGGTTGTACAGCTTTAATTCCAGGATATGGGTAGTCACAGCTAAAGACCCTCTGCTGTACCAAATAACAATGTACTGATGCTGTCAAATCACATGAGCAAAACAGGATTGCTACCCTGTAACACACTAGAAGAAAGCACATATAGTGAATCTATCTGTAGTGTTTACAACCACTTGCCTGCTGAAAAGAATTGAACTCATTTCTTTCTTTAGCAGTCATAAAAGTTGAATCCTCCAATGTCAAATCACCAGACAGCTCCATCAACGTCGTCTAGCTAACATGGTCTTTTAATTCAAGAAACCTGTTATAAACAAGCTAAATAGACACTACTAATGTTTATTAAGATTACCTCTTCCTAAATGCCTCTTCTGCTCTCCTTTTCCCAGTTGTATACTTCTTTATACAGCATTCATTAATCAATTCAAATTATTTGCCAACTGCAGTTCCAAGCTTCATTAATATTATTAACAAATCCTTATTTACAGAAAGAATGGCTCCTACTCACCCTGGCAAAATATATCCTTATCTCTTTCATACTGTGATAAACATCTGAAAAGGTTTGGCCACACTAGTACTGCCAATAATTCTTTATCATTCAAAACCCTCATAGAGAATGATTCGTAAATCTTGTATTTTCCATTTTTTTCCAATGAGGTAAAATTACTGGACTATATCAGTTTTACTTCTGTATTGTAGTAGACTCAGCTTCAAAATTCCTTAAACCAAAAAAGTTTATAGCCTTCTGTCATAGTGAAAAATAACTTTTTGGAAAAAATGAGGACTAGGAAGCTTTATCTTTAGATATCCTCTCTAATATGTATGAAAATTCCACATGTCCAAACATATCAGCTGTGAAGTTTACTAGTATAATTTTAAGAATCAGTATTTATTGAGAAGGAGATTTAAAAAAAAAAAAAAAAAAAAAAAATCAACTGAAGTATACAGGAATAACTTCATGAGAAAAACAGCAGTATTTTCCTTCTCTTGGAAATATCCCTTTGTATTTTACTTACTTGGTTTTGTTTTGGAATTAAGTTCTGTCATCCTAAAAGGTTAGTTACTTAGCAACTAATGGAATAAATTTAATACTGAAAGACCACAACAGAACTGATGGTACTCACAGGCCATTTTGCATTTCATCACAGTTTAATGCACTTTCTTTTTCCATTCCCCTTAGAAATGCCAAAAGTTATCATAAGGAAAAATTAGGAAATCATATATTAAAAGTTCTTCACTAGATTCTCTAGCTCCTTGTTTTGATTTGTTAAGTTGAACTGTGGAAAATAAATGTTTTTCACTAATAAATAACTTTTCAGAGGACTGAAGTCACCAAAAGAACCATATGTAATGTGTTTAATCCTATCTGCCTTTTCAGTTTTCTATTAGTTAAAATCAGTTATAGTGAGTCATTTGTGATGACTTGGACTATCTCAGTGTTTCAGGAATTAATTTTTGAATAACACCAGTCTTGTGAAAGATGCCAGTCTATTTATGAATTGCTGTTAAACTTGTGATGTCTGGAATTCTGAAATCTAAAATTAAGTTTTTTTAGACCCAGAAGAAATCATAATACTTGGATAAAGCACTAGGACCTTCTCCTGAGGAAGACTGATGAGCATGTATCAATTGGAATTCAATTTTCCAGAAAATCTTTGGTAAATTAAATTTCTGTCACATAATAACAAGCTAAATGTTCACATTGAACAGATCTATAGTGCTCTTAAATAAAATACATGCTTTTACAGGAAAAGGTTTCTTTTACTCTTCTTTTCTCTTGTATACTTCAATTAGTGTCATGTTATTGGTTTTAGATTAACAATAATGATATAAGTGGCAGGAAAAGTAGAACTAACACCGGGGAAAAATGAATTAGAAACTCATTGAAAAGAGTTGGATGATGTTTCTGTGAAGCTACTGTCTATACATAAGAAAAATCATAGTGATGGGAAAAGACAGGGTTCCTGGCAAAAAAAAAAAAACAACAGGAAGGTCCCTTTTGAAAACCACTTCCAAGCACGTAGGATGAAAGAAGTAAAAACCATGTCAGCCATTCCTGAGGTTACCAAGGCAAAAGTCAGTAAGTAAGTAACCTGATTGCTTGCTTTCAACAGTGCATTGAATGGCAATGGGTAGAATGGGAGAGCAATGAAATACACCTTGACTGAAGTAAGATATTTTATTTTTTTTCTGTAGCATGCTTATTTAAAATAGAGGAATTATTGGCTGAACGACTGGATGGGTAGAGATTTGGTTGAACCACAAGGGTCAAAGGAGTGTCAAGTTTGCTTCTGACATAATAAAAGTCTTTTGATGGGCTACAGATGACTGAAAAAGATGGAAAAATCATCAGTGACATTTAAAAAAAAAAAAAAAAAGGTTTTTATTTTAGAGGTTCAGAGTTCAGCAAAAAAGACTTCTTTTTTTTAAAATACAAGTACAGGAATACAGTAAATTTATTAAATACAGCATAACATTAAATTCTTTGTCCTGCCAGCAAGTATATGGTACTGCCAGGTATACAGATTAATTATAATCATTTTATGGAATTTCTTCTTCTTTACATTAACTTCAAAGACATAGAAGAACTGAGGTTAAGGATAGACACTTCACATTATATATTCTGACTGCATGGGTATATAGAATCTTTTAATATGATTTAGGAGACAGCTAAAAGGATACTTCCTACTGTCATTGTGCAATTCTAACAGGAGCAGTTTTAACAGAAAAAAAAAATAAAACTGCATTGTAGTTTAGAGCTGTTTTTCATTTCCTTATTAATATCCCTATTAATATTTGTGTGTTTTTCTAAGAAGTAAACTGGTGTCAGAAAATAAGACCAACATGGTTAATAACTTATTTTTTGTACTTTTTCATTAACTTATTTTTGCATAACAAATCTATCACAGACAACCTAGGCAATCATACTTCTATACCTCAGAGATGGCAATCTTCATTCTATTGTTTGTGTCCAGCAGAAAATTATCAAATCATAAAATCCTTTAGGTTGGAGAAGACCTGCAAGATTATCAAAAATCTCTTAGACTCTGCACATTGAATTTCCATGTTTGTAAAAGAGAAGTAGCAGCTTTTATCCCTGTTTTAAGATTACTCATAATTTGCAGTGTAGGACAGGAAAGTTGCACACTTTTAAGATGGAGCCTGGTAAACTCATAAAGGTGTTGCCATACAATGATATAGTTTATGACAGCTGAGGAAATAAACCTGATGACCTATTGGGTCCTTAGTGGTCTTACACTACTAACAATTCAAGAAACCTGTGTAGTTTTGATGAAAACTAGAAAACTTTAAAAGTCTGATATAAGCTTTGAAAGTAAAGATAGCATAAAAGCAATGTGTTTACAAAGGCTGTTTCTGTTGTGCGCTGCCTTGATTACCGATAGTGTTCAGTTCTGAGAGATGCCTTCATTGGCATTCCAAATAAGTCTATCGTTGTATAAGCCCAGTCAAATAGGGGTAGACAATAGAGAGATATATATCTATTATGAAGAACCTTGGAGGTGTATTACGGTCCAGCAGCTGTCATAATGATCATAAAGTGGTCAGAAGGTATCAAAGAGTTTGTTGCAGTTTCAACCACCAAGGAAATAACTCTTTGCTTGCAGTGTCCTAGAGTGAATATATTTTGCATACTGCATTTTGTATTACACTACATTCCAAAAAAGATATTGACAAACTGAATGAAGTTCAGAGGACAGTAAAAAAATGATCAAGGAGATGGAGGGATTGATTTCAGAGGAAAGATATAAAGAAGAAAGTATGCATATCTTGACTCAGCAATGATAAAGGCCAGGGAGAATTAACAGGCTACAAATAGCCAATGGACTTAAATATTACGTCAGAGAGAAATAATTTAGTGCAGAACAAGATGATGCAGCTATAATATTGGCATGAAATTAAGGAAAATAAATTGTAAACTGAATGCCAAAGAAACCATTGCATAACAGATTTCTTGACCTTGTGACTGAACTGGAATTACAAAGTAGTAAGAGTTGTAACACTTATTAGGTCGATCTTTGACCAGTCATACTAACACTGTCAGAAAGTTACAGGATGACACTGAGCTAGGAACTAACATTCTTTCATTTTATAATCAAATAAATTATCCTGACTGTGTTAGGAGGAATGTTGCCAGCAGACTGAGGGAACAGATCCTTCCACTCTGTTTTTTTCATCAGTTAGTTGCTTTGCTTTCCTTAGGAGAAAGGAAACCTCTGCATAGTGTTTTCCTTATGAAATTCTTTAATTTGCCAACTTTAAATATTTATATCAATTTCCTATGTGTTTCCTGATTGTTATTGATTAGTCAGAATATCTACTAGATATGAAACAATTTTCATTTACATCAAACTTACACAATTGTTTATGTTATTACTCAAGCAATACTACTCAAATAACTTGTGTGTTGTGGTTTAACCCTAGCAGGCAGCTAAGCCCCACACAGCCACTCACTCGCCTCCCCACAGTGGGATGGGGGAAGAGAACTGGAAAGGTAAAAGTAAGAAAATTCATGAGTTGAGATAAAGACAGTTTAATAGGTAAAGCAAAAGCTGTGCACACAAGCCAAGCAAAACAAAGAATTCATTCAGTACTTCCCATTGACAAGCAGGTGTTCTGCCATCTCCAGGAAAGCAGGGCTTCATCACATGTAATATTTTATTGGGAGTACAAACACTAACTCTGAATGTCCTCTTTCCAGCTTTTATTGCTGAGCATGAAGGACACTGAGTTGCTAAAACATGTTCAAATAAGGGCAACCAAGCTGGTGAAGGGTCTTGAGCACAAGTCTTATGAGGAGTGGTTGAGGGAACTGGGGTTGTTTAGTCAGGAGGAAGCTGAGGAGAGACCTCATTGCTACCTACAACTACCTGAGAGGAGGTTGTAGCAAGGCAGGGGTTGGTCTCTTCTCACAGGTAACAGTGATAGGATGAGGGGTAATAGCCTCAAGTTGTGCATGAGGAGGTTTAGACGATATTAGGAAAAATTTCTTCACTGAAAGGGTTGTCAAGCACTGGAACAGGCTGCCCAGGGCAGTGGTGGAGTCCTCACCCCTGGAGGTATTTAAGAGACATGCAGATTAAATGCTGAGGGACATTCTTTAGTGATGACTTGGCAGTGCTAGGTTAATGGTTGGACTTGAGGATCTTAGAGGTCTCTTCCAACCAAGGCTATTCTGTGATTCTATGATGTCATACAGTATGGAATATCACTTTGGTCAGTTGAGGTCAGCTGTCCTGGTTGTGTCCCCTCCCAACTCCTTGTGCACCCACAGCCAACTCACTGGCAGAGCAGTATGAGAAACAGAAAAGGTCCTAACAGTATGTCAGCACTGTTCAGCTAAAACATCAGTGTATTATCAACACTGTTTTGGTCACAGGTCCAAAACAGAGCACCAGACGAGCTACTATGAAGAGAATTAACTATACCCCAGGAAAAAAACAGTATAGTTGTGTCAACATCCTTGTCCCAGAAAGTCAGAAGAATGGACAGTTATTTTGTGCCGTATCTTTGCAGTTCTAGCATTATCAAGAATGTGAAAGACTTGGCATTGATTATTTCTGCCTAAAATAAGGATCTCTCAGAGGAGTGTTCAAATTGCTGGTTTGTTCTGGATTGGATAGGTTGATGAGGGTCAGAGGTGTTCTTGTTAAAGCTTTTGGAGGCTGGAGAAAAGAGCAAGATAAAGAGGAAACGAATAAATCTCATCCTCAAGAGAACAGAAACTTCAGAATTAGCATGTTTGCAAGTGAAAGCTGTTTATTTAACCCATTAAAATAACTGGAGCATGAATTAGAACCAGAGTTATTGCTTCAGTGAAGACTCCAATAACAAGGTTGAACAATGTACTTGCATTGTTTCATATGCTAAGAAATCTACACTTTTACCATGAAACACTGTGAATAGGTGAATTTGAACTTTGTCTTTCCTGGTGGGACCCCAAATTCTTCACTCCACACTCTAGAATTCTGTTTTTTACTTTCCATACCTTTCTTGCAGTTGTCACTGATCTCCCTAGGCAGGAGTGAAAAATCTAACTGCTACAGCTCCGAAGTAGATGAGATACACCAGCCTTTCCACTGCAGAATAAGAGATGTGGAAAAAAAGGCCAGGAGAAAGAAGATGATAGGGAAGGACAAGAGGTCCTCACTGGTGGCCATCATTTCTCCTGTTGTCTTTAAATCAGGAGAATGCTCAAGTCCAAGTCTCAAGCATTTTCTACAGCATAACAAAGGTACTTTCATACTCACTATTCTGGCCGAATGACATTACTTACCTAGTTCAAAACACAGATTTCTGTTTTTTGATAGAGACATTAAAACTTAAGATTTTTCAAATATAGTAATAGTTGAATCTTCATGTGATGTTAACCCTTAATGTTTCATAAGTAAGGACAATGCTTAAGTAATGGACTCAGAGCTTGCACTTGTTCTAACAAGAAACAATGTTTGCTTCCAACTACAAAATCAAGATCTTTTATGCCCGTTGTCACTATGGCCATAACGGATCTGCGTGCTCTAAGGTGCCATGAGGAAAGGCACAGAAGACTATCATAAAGGGTAATGAGAAGAGCTTTAAAATATGGAGAAAGTAGAAGTTAAGCAAATAGATTATTTGGATGCAGAAGTACTGGTTAACTGCGTCAGGGCCCTGAGGACACCCTCAGGCCTTACTGGCCTTGCCCAGCCTCACCAGGGTCCTCCCTGCACTCCTGCTTTCAACCCAGGACCCCATTTCAGCCCCCAGGACATTCAGTACTGCAGCAGGGCCAGTCTCCAACCACCTTGCAGCCCGGCCCTGCCCAGCCACAGGCCCTGCTGTCACAGAGGCACACACAGAGCCAGCAGAGCAGTCACTCAGAACACGCTGACAAATTCAGACCATTCCCGAGTCCGGGTACCAGCCAGAGGTGCTCACAAACAGAGCGAGCAGCTACTCAGATTTGCTCTGACCAAAACTACTTAGTACTCTGACAGATCAAAGCGAATCACAGAATCATCTAGGTTGGAAAAGACCTTGAAGGGAGTGGTTAGTAGGTCAAGAGAGGTTCTCCTTCCCCTCTATTCTGCCTTGGTGAGGCCACATCTGGAGTATTGTGTCCAGTTCTGGGCCCCCCAGTTCAAGAAGGACAGGGAACTGCTTGAGAGAGTCCAGCGTCAAGCCACAAAGATGATGGAGTGGAACATCTCCCTTATGAGGAAAGGCTGAGGGAGCTGTGTCTCTTTAGCTTGGAGAAGAGGAGACTGAGGGGTGACCTCATTAATGTTTATAAATATATAAAGGATGAGTGTCATGAGGATGGAGCCAGGCTCTTCTCAGTGACATCCAATGACAGGACAAGGGGCAATGGATGCAAGCTGGAACATAGGAGGTTCCACATAAATGTGAGGAAGAACTTCTTCACAGTGAGGGTGACAGAGCACTGGAACAGGCTGCCCAGAGAGGTTGTGGAGTCTCCTTCTCTGGAGACATTCAAAACCCACCTGGACATGTTCCTGTGTGACCTGACCTAGGTGTTCCTGCTCTGGCAGGGGGATTGGACTAGATGATCTTTTGAGGTCCCTTCCAATCCCTAACATTCTGTGATTCTGTGATCTAGTCCAACCATCAACTTAACACTGACAGTCCTCAACTACACCATATCCCAGAGCACTATGTCAACACAACTTATAAACACCTGCAGTGATGGTGACTCCACCACTGCCCTGGGCAGCCCATTCCAATGTCTGACAACCCCTTCTGTAAAGAAATACTTCCTAATATGCAGTCTAAACCTTCCCTGGCACAACTTGAGGCTACTACTTCTTGTCCTATCACTTGTTACTTGGCTGAAGAGACTCATCCCCACTTCTCCACAACCTCCTTTCAGGTAGTTGCAGAGGGCAATGTGGTTTCCCCTCAGCCTCCTCTTCTCCAGACTAAACAACCCCAGTTCCCTTAGCCTATCAGACTTGTGCTCCAGACCCTTCACCAGCTTCCTTGTCCTTCTCTGGACACACTCCAGCAGCTCAGTGTCCTTCTTGTAGTGAGGGGCCCAAGACTGAACACAGCACTCAAGGTGTGGCCTCATCAGTGCCAAGTACAGGGGTAAGATCACTTCCCTACCTCTGCTGGCCGTGGTATTTCTGATACAAACCAGGATTCCATCAACCTTCTTGGCCACCTGGGCACACTGCTGGCTCATGTTCAACTGGCTGTCTGTCAATACCCCCAGGTCTCTCTCTGACTGGCAGCTTTCCAGTGGCTCCTCCCCAAGCCTGGGGGTTGTTGCAGCCAAAGTGCAGAACCCAGCATTTGGCCTTATTGAAACTCATACAGCTGGCCTTAGCCCATTGATCCAGCAAGCCTGGGTGTCAGGCAGGAATATAACACTACACAACTGGACTTGAATTCCTAAGATTTGCAAATAGCATTTTAGAAGGACAACTCAAAACATGCCCACACTCACAAAAGAGGGAAAACCTCCCATGCAATGGTACCCAGAAAATATAACCACTCACCCAAAGGGAGTGAGGGCTCACTCAAGGATATCCAGAAGAAATGTTCACTCACCAAAGAGGAGAGTGGTGAGGACTCTCAGCCCCACGGAGCTTCCTTGAACAGCATCTTAATCAAAGGGGCAAACCCCCAGCTGCCAACCCACTGCTCTGAGAAGAACCAACTCCAATCAGCTCTCTGGCAGGGCTCCATTTATACCCGACTCGAGCCTCAGCTGTGGGCAATTCTAATTAGCTGTGGGCCCCGTCTGCCAGGGACTGTGAGCCTGGTGTCAGACAAGGTAAGCACCCTGACAGAAGGTCTTTGTCAGGCTGATAGCAGGGGAGTGCAGCTGCCACACCAGCAGTGGGCCCGTGTCCAGGCCCAGCCTCAAGGCTCTCCCTGTCCCCAGGAGGTGCCCGATGCCAGGGGCTGGGGCTGGCCCAGCTACCCTGCTCCCCAGCTGGGGCGGTGGGACAGGCCCGGCAGGACAGGCCCTGGCTGCCAGGCCCTGCCTGCCCAGCTGGGGAGTCCCCAGTTCCCAGCCCCCAGGGAGCTGCTGGCTCACACTTCTCCGTAATAAAGTGTATACTCAGAGAGCAACGTGTAAGTAGGAGAGAAAGGATTCTTCTAAATCATCAGTCGTTTGCCTCAGGGAAAAGGAAAATACTGTCAGCTGCTGTGCAACTCAGCCCCACAAACAGCTGTGGAGTTTTTTTACCTGGGTGACATATTGCATGCTATTTTTCTCACATGAGCTAAAGTTTTCTGTGCTTTTTTTTCAGAACAGCATGGTATTTTCAGTTAGCATGTTTTCTGTAATCTTACAAGGATTTCTTGGAACTGTATTGCTAAAAAATAATGATGTTTTTATTCATATACATAAGATATATGTACATATCAACAGGATATATATACTTAGCAATAAGATTATATTAGCATCATATTTACAGTTGCAATGACATCTTACAGCCCTTGAAAAAGTTTACATTGCATTGATAGTTCACATAAATTCTCAGATTTACAAACAAATGTACAGGAACCTATCAGTGTTCTAACGCTTGAATTTCAAATGGCCAAGATTATTAAAAGCTGGAAAATCGTGGTTTAACATTTTATTATTTCCACTGTTTTCCAGCTCTTTGAGAACTCTTCAATTTATTGCATTGAATCAGTGTCCTTTGAAAGTGCCCTGATTATGTTGCCCTTGCAATTCCAGAAGTCATATTTTAAAAAGGTCAAAATGTTTATCTTTATAACAGAAAAAGTCATAGCTACTTATTGGTCTTGAAGTTGTTCCTTCTTCTGTTCCCCTGATGTTAATTTCAGTGCTTCGGCTTTCTTATTCTCTTTTTCTCTTAAGCCTGAGGTATGTACTTTTGATGTATATAATTCAAGACAAATAAAAATCAAACTGAATAGAAATGAGCCCTTTGATCTTCTAAATACATTGCTAAATTAATCTCTTTTCTATACCTCTGTTTTTTGAAAAGAACACTGCTACTTTCGAGTTACTGAAAAAGGAATTTACTCTTTTGATGCATACCTCACTATTCTTCTGGAATGATCTTTTTGTTCTTCTATTTTCACCAAAAAAATCAAAGCTTGGCCTTTTAAGTGATGATCACGTTTCCAATGACTGTGAAGGAATCAAAAGCTTCTTTTTGTAATTGTTTTAACCTGTTCTCCATTTTAGTCCCAAACATTTACTTTGATAGCTCAAGGAAGAAATTTTTATCCCTACAGAGCATGGTCCCATATAGATTTTTCAGCCTGATAGCATGAAGAAACTTAAAGGCTATGATTATCAGAGCTCTTAAGATACCCATAGGTCTTAATGACCCTGACTGCCTCACCTAGGGCTTCTACCCACACCATCTGCCTTGGGTCCCAGGAACCTCAATTAAGCTGAGACCTACCTAGCCCCCTGTCTGGGCTGTGGCTTAAGTTTACCTGTCCTGTTTTTGGTCCTGTCTCCTGGATGGACCATGGACCTACACTCTAGGTAGCTTGTCTCCTGAATGGTCCTCTCATATGTATGTTATAACTTGTCTCCAGTCTTGTCTTTGGTCCTGTCTTCTGTTGCTCCTAACTGGATTCCCTGTGCCTGGGTCATCACCTTACCTTGTCCGTTAACTGCACACCAGCCAGCCCACCCCAGCTGGTAATGGCATTGCTCTGCTTGTGCTGTGGATGCTCTTGGTTGTTCTTCTGTGTGGACTGGTCCTGCTCTTTGTGCTCCCCTATACTGACACAATGTGGTGATTGTGAACGGGGAGGAAGGGCAATACTAACAGTAAAAAAAAAAAAAAAAAGTGTCATACTAGAGAATACAATAGTCTGGGAGTATAGAAAACTGGTGAACCTCACCTTACCTAAAAGTGAGAGACTGATGCACCAACCGAGAGCAAAGTTTTCTTGTAGTATTCTCTACTTGTCTTAATGAAATTGTTCCACTGTGTAGAAAAGAAATTCAAAATTCATCATCAGACCACATCAAGTCTCTGTTATTTTTAAGTGAGGGCTTTTGAATTGGGTGCCTGCTGTTATCACTGTTCCTATGGTTTGTCCAACCACTATTGCTTATTCTCAGTTTGTACTCTTATTTACCTAGTGCAGGTGTAATTTTATATGTATAATTGAACACTCTTTAGTGACTTTTAAGACTTAAAAGTGGAAGAATTCAAAACACATCTGAATATTTTAACCACTAAAATACACTTATTTCACTCCACACACATCCCCTGCAAACCACACACCCCTCCCCGCCCCCCCCCCCCCCCCCCCGCCTGTTCTTTTGGGTCCAATTGCTATTTATTTTTACAAAAAGGAGAATATTTTCCCCAAAGAGAGCTTGAGAGACACCTTTTATGAAACACTTCATAAGTCTAGTGATTCAAGTATTCTGATGTCCCCAAGAGCATTTAAACTATCAGCTTTCTAAATAAGGAGATTTAAAATTAGACTTCTTACCTGCTTGCATATTCGTTGACCACTGGCTGCTGTATTGTACAGCACTCTTTTCCTGTTTTTGTTTAAAACTCCATTCTGCAGCAGAATAGAACCATTTACACTGCAATATAGCAGTAGTAGCAGTAGCTAGGATGCTTTCACTCCCATCTTTTTTTTTTTTTTTTTTTTTTTGTGAACAAATGAGGATTTTTCTGATTAAAAAGGTGTTGGCTGAAAATCTCTGACTAGCCCTGATCACTTAAACTACATATTTGAAAAGTGAAATCACTGGAGAGTGTTATGGACTTGGAGTATTTGTACATTTAGCAAAAGTAGAAAACAAGCATTGATCTCTGTTTATTTCAACAAACATTGACAATATCATACCTAGGTATCTGCAGTCAATAAATTTATTGTGATTTTTGCCAAGATTTTTGTTGCTTTAATCTGGAAGAAGCTAAGAATAGCTTCCCAGATCTGAGTAGCTTCTAAATTATCATTCTCTGTTGAAGTCCTAAAATTAATCTCTGGAATATATTTTTGCAATAATTAAATATAATTTTACGTACATCATTCATAGTGTTGCTATAAATGCTTGCTATTGATAAAACACTAATAGATGTTCTATCAATATAATAATATTATCTCAACACTCTGAAACTATTTTAAATTAATATACTATATAGTTTGAAATGCATTAGGTGTGTTCACTTTGATACATCTGTTTATAATTTACATTCCTGACAAACAAACCTTATATTACCACAGGCTTAAATAGCACATTAACTCCATCTGAATAGATATGGTGCTCTGAAACATACTTTACTCCAATTTTATTTTTATATTATGCTATTGAATTGCATTAGAAGTTGACTTTACCACTTGAAAGGTATATATCTGTCTCTAGTAGCTACATCAAACTTTACATAAAACAAGATTATTGTACGAAAGCATTTATCACTGTATGCATAATTATGCATTTATAAAGAACATTGCCCCCAAAAAATTCTGGGGCCACCATGAAGTAATAAAATGACATTTTTTTACTAGACCTTAAATAATTGTGTAATTTTTTGGGAAAAAAAATAGCTACAGGAATAGCTGATCAATTGGTGAGTGTTGTGATATTAAAGATACTGCTGATTTTGAGACTATCAAAGAAATACAGTTCAGCATGATAGCTAGGAGGCTTTACTGAGCACTTAGAAAAGACAGGCCTAATGCCTCTACAGCATTAATTTGACACTCCTTTGCATATGCATCAGGATAAAATTTTTAGTTATGTAATCACATGTAAATTAATGGCTCATTTCCTTGAGTTTTGTTTTGGTTGTGGTATTTTTGTTTGTTTCTTTTGTTGTTTTTTTCCCCTGATAAGACTAATTTATTTAGTATGTAGTATTTTAAAAGTCTTGACTAATAACTCAAAGACTATGATTTTTATTTTTTTTTTCCTTTAAGAAATCCATGTAATTATGATTAGCTTAACTGTTAACTTAGCTATTTCTCAGTACTAACAGTTTTTTCAAAGCAAAATCACCTACAGAATAATCTTACAGATTTATTTTGAACATCTGTTGATGCCTCTCTAACTGCTTCTCCAAAATCTGGTGGGTATGAATTTAAACTTGAAAATATTATATTCAAATGCCTCTTCCTCAGAAAGTTATTACAAAAAGGAAATTGTATGAAAGCCACTTCTCAAGTACCTTGTGTTTGCTTATGGGAAAGTTTTCATTATTTAGATTTATATCGGTAGTAGTTGTACTTGAGCAATGTTATCAAGCTTCTGAAAGTGTCTGAGCTCAGAAAATTCTTCTAACATGAATAAAATAGAGTACATATTAGAGAAAAATCTAAGTATGAGATAAATTAGTAAGCAAGGAGGTTAAAGTAAATTAAGTGCTTCATTTCATTACTTGTATAGATAGAATTCTTGGTACAGAGGTACCGAAGGAGTGCATTATCATTAATAGTTTATTAAACTTAAACTCACTTCACTTAAATCAATCTTCCTGCAATTATACTACAGTTATGCAGTGAAATTCCAAATCCAAGCAGCTCGATGTAATAGTCCCAGAAAATGTCTATGCTAGGGCAGATGTTTTGCCTTTTCTGTTTTGGTAGATGTGATCAAGGTAACTGCTTCAGTGTCAGTTGCTGTCTCATAATGATTAACAATTTGTGTGATTTAAAGGTAGTATTCTTTGTTTTGTCCAACAGTTTTAGGGACAATTCCTTCAGATCTTTGGAGGGAAAAGCTTTATTCTTTGTCATGCCTTTTGTAAATTAAATAGGTCTGTGTCGATCTGCATTAGAATTCTTAGGATTCTAATCACAGACCCTACAGAACCATCCAGATTAATTCAGGGAGTGTCCTCTAAAGTTGTAGGACTTCTGTAATGTTTTGATTATAAAATTTATTGCCTGCCCTAAGGTGTAGCAAGCCCAAGTGTATAACACTGTAAAATCAAATACAAAAATACTTTGCTCTGTAGCACTTAAAAGAGCTCCACTGAGGTGCTCTTTTAAACAAATTGGTATAAATGGAGTGCACCCAGAAGTCATGTAATTATGCTATTCCTTGGCTGCTTTTGCAAATGTATATCCTCCTTCTCTGACTCATGTAATTCTGTATCATGCAGAGTTCTTAAAGTAGCAAAAACACCCAAACGAAAAATCACCAGTTATCTCCAGTTGTGGAGATAAGCCTCTTGTGTCCATTCTGCAGACTCTCTGCAGTGAGACAAATTCCTGAGGCATTCTTCATTCATAAGGAGGCTGAAATACTCTTTCATTCTTCTACAGCAAATTGTGAGGGCATGCATCTGTTGTTCTGGGTACCAGGGGACTGCTAGCATTGCTATTTGATCAACATAGCCTGTATCATCACTGCAAAGGACTTGTCCACTATCCCAAAGGAAAGCTTCACATATATGTGAATTTACAACATCATCTCAGTAAGGAACTTAATTCTGAAAGTATCACTCAGTTTCTTCTATCACTTTTCAAAGTGATCAGCCTTGCAAACACTGGTCCACTCAGCACTCTTGGACACAGCTTGTTGGGTTTCAGAACATATTTATATCATATGTATTTATCATATTTACATTACTGTTGCATTGTGTTGATACTCAGCTGGAAACAGAGCTTATGAACAATTCTGTTCAAAGTGATTCTTGGATGTTGCTGATCGAGTCATACGCAAACACAAGGCCCAAGAAGGTAAGGTGAAATTGTGCCTATTTCAAAGGATGTATATTTTCAGACTTTCTTACAATTTTATCTAATACTTTACTTCTACTGATTTGGATCACATCATAACATTTAGAAGATTCAAACAATGTGGTATCAGTGATTTTTTTTCCCTTCCAGGTGGAAAGCTATTCTTGGCCATTTTCCAGGAGAAAATCAAAATTTCTTGGTACTGAGGAGACAGATTTTCTTCATACTAAAGTGAAAATCTTGCAACTGTGTAACACTGAGAGCTGGTAGACTTTTTTTATCTGGTTGGATAGACCTTTCTGAAAGGCCCTACACACTAGAAAGTAAACGTTGGAACTTTTTTTACCCCAAAATTCTGTCAGCCTACTTTTTTTTTTTCCTTGAACATTTTAGTTTGTGTATTCATGACACAATAAGGAAGAGTAAGATTTGTTGATCTCTATGTCATGCCATCAATTATCTCATATACTTTTGTATAGTATTAGAAGGTATTCGAAATTTTCTCCTTTTGCATGTTTTCAAAAACATTAAAGAGACCTCTGTTCATAGAACATACTGTTTTTCTTTGTGGCTACAGCACTTGGAATAAAGGTCTTGGCATAGCTATTTTTGGAAAGAAATGAAAATGTCAATTCAAATACAAAAATAATGGCATTTGATACAAAACTACCACTGGTTTGTTTGTTTGTTTGTTTGTATTATTATTATTTGCCTGAAACTTTTTCTGTTCCTGTGGACCTCCTTGTGGTTATACTTACATAGACACTTGATTCCAGGACTTCTGACTTATCAAAATCTTACGTTTCATTTTGGTATTATTTTACAGCTACTGTGAGAGCCCTGAGTACACTGGCAGGATGTGCAATATTTTTCTTCCTCACCTAGGGTGTTAGCTGCTTGTGCTAAAGACCAGATCTGGTACTATGCATCTGTGTAACCTTGGATCAGGATGATCAGAAAAGATCTGTGTGTGGAAAAAAAGTTTTGAGAGGCTTTGCCAGGCCTTCTCCACTGCATGTGGGAACTACATTTAAGGTCACACCCTTGGCCTTGGTCCATGTGTGACCTGTGCAGTAGATATATGTGTGCCTGGACACATACCTTCCTGATCTGCTGACCAGACTTCCTGGTTAATCTTAGGCATCACTATGGATTTGTCTGATGAACCTGACTTTTGACTGAACCTGATTGCTGTTACTGAGGCTGCTCTGCTCTTCTTGCTTGGGTATTGTGGGACTGTGCCTCTTGGTAAGGATACTGTCTCTGTCTGCTCTGCTTTTGCCCCTACCTCCTGGTCACAGTCACTTTTGCTGCTCTCTGACAACTACTGCCATAAACCAGTATTTTAAGAGGGCAGTTCTGTGCATCTTTCACATTAGATTTATTGAGGTGTTATGAAATCAATGTCTTGCCCTGAAAAAGTATCCACTGAAACCCAGCCCATATTCTTGATAATTCTTTTAGTGTCATCATCTGGTAAGTATGAATGCCAAAATCAAGGTCTGCTTCTAAACTCCTATGATTTGCCTGAGGTACTAATTTATACAATGTTTTGGACACCTGCTCTTGCTCTTTGCTACTTGGCATGAAAATACTGTCCTCCAGAGTGAGTATATTTGTCTTGTATGCAGTGGACTGACTCAATCTGGCCACCCACATCAGATCAGAAAGTCTACTACCAACACCTGTGCTATACCTGCAAGGGCTGAAGAAAATGACACCATGAACATCTTCTGTGAATACACATCTGCCCACATTAGAGAAAATGTTGAAACCTGCTTGTCTGGTCAAGAGAAGAATTCAAGCCTTCCTGATTTCATATGAAATTTTGGTGTTTTCTATCATCTTCAACTTGTCTGCTCAATGACATTCTGCAGAATTAAAAAATGGTACCAGTTACCAATGACTAAAAATCATTGTTTGAAAGTGCGTATTTTGGCAGTTGTGCTTTGTTCTTCTCCCTTGTGTTTGTCATAGAATCATAGAATGGTTTGGGTTGGAAGGGACCTCAAAGATCATCTAGTTCCAGCCCCCCTGCCATGGACAGGGACAACTCCCACCAGACCAGGTTGCTTAAAGCCCCATCTAACCTGGCCTTGAACACTTCCAGGAAGGGGGCAGCCACAGCTTCCCTGGGCAACCTGTTCCAGTGTCTCACCACCCTCCTTTATCAAGATTTGTGCTCCGTCAGCAGGCACAAATGGAAAGGTTTGGAATGATCTCAATTACAGCTATCAGTTCTGATTTTAAAATATTATTTCTCAGGTCAACTTTTGCTTTTTAATTTATCTATTAGTTGCTGAATCATCATTCAATAGTGTAAAATGTGTTTAACTTCAGGGAGCAGGACCTACATTCATGAAATACTATCCCAAGAAATTTCTGTTATGGTTCTCTGAAAGACAGTCAGAAACCCTAAGACTCTTTTGAAAAGCAGACAAAAAAGAAGTCTTCTTCAGATTCCTTAATAAGATTTTGAAAATTATTTTGTGTGATGTGTGAAACACAAATCCTTTTTGGTTTTGTTATTTTCTAACAAAGGTGTGATACTAAACTACTTGGGAAGCTGCAGCTTTTGCTTAGGCTAAAACATTGCAATCAACATTAATTTAGTTGACCAATTAAATATGAGGGACCTCCTTGAAATCTGCAGTACAGATCACTCCTGAGGTACAATATTACCCTATTTATCACCCTATTTATTCTAACAGTATAAGGTTTAGAGATCCCAAATCTATTGTGACAGTCTTTAGAAATTTTAATATTCTGTAAAGATTTCTATAAACTGAGGAAAATTTCAGTTCATATGTTATTATTTTTAAAACAGGTAGATTTTTATCAAGCACAAGGATGTTGTAGGGAAAGTAAAACCACACAAATGTCTAGGCTTGAAGAAATTGTTAAAAGCTCTTCCCAGGACACTCCCATCCCTACTGTGAGATCAAATCTGCCAGCAACAGGTACAGTGTTGCCCTCTTAGAGGCTTCTGTCTAGCAGGGCTGGTTGCCAGCTGGAGAGATATTATGGGAAACCCCTGGTGAGCAAGTGCAGTATTTTATAATATCCTTCCAACTGGCAGCCTGCCTAGGATGGTATTTCTGTGCACTCTTAAAAACACTTTATGAAGTTTATTAAGATTGCAGGCAGCAACCATGGCAACTGATAGGAGCTATATTTTTCAAGTGCATCAGAAAAGCATATACACAAATAAATAAGTGTGTATTGCAGGAGGATATGGGTCAATCCAATACTCTACTGTAATTTCAGTATACATTGAATAAGGTGGCATTTGGAGTCTGAGCACTGCAGCCTAATCCAGGTGGGAACGATACTGGAGCAAAGACTTACCCTAATATTTTTGTACTTTTTTGTGTGTATCTGCTGGTGTGTTTCCTGCTGCTGAAACATACTGTTATGTTCCTAGTCACAGATACAAACAGCAGGAGAGTCAATTAACACTTAATGGTGAACCATGTTATAAAGGATTGCTTAGTGGAGTACTAGCATGTACATATTATGCAGATTCTCCATTCACATAGCATGTGAATAATTTTCTATTTACTAAAAACTAAGAGCTCAGATAAATTGGATCTGTTGATGGATCTTGTTATCAGCACCATGCTCTCTGTACTTTAGTCAGACCTTGTAGGGGTGTGCCCTCCTAGTGAGAGCAGTGGTCACCTGTGGCTCATGGCTCATCCTTCTTTGCAAAGCAGCCCTTCTCTAGCTGATCCCTAACACATCCAAAATACATGCTAACAGTCATGTTAGGAAAAACTAAGTAGATAGCAAAAGCAAACCCAAATAATGACCAAAAGAGAAGAGTTGAAGTAAAAAGGAGAAAATGAAAGTATGACAGAGTCAAAATAAATAAACAAAACTCCCCCACAAAATAGGCATAAAGAGTGGTAAGGATATATATGTTGGTGTTATTCTTTATTGTTCTTTTCAGTAACATTTATAGAAAAAAAATCTTTTGCAAAGACCAAACCAAACCAAAATCCAAACCAAACCCAAAACAAAGGAAATGAAAAGGAAAACCAGTCCAGTTTAAGTATGTAAAAAAATTCTGTGACTACCCATCTCTTAGTATATACCCAGATTAAGCACAAAACAGTGTTAGCGTTTTCTCCAATTAATTCACTGTCTTATATATCCTTGGAAACAATGGCACAGTGCTCTACAAGACCAAATCCAAATATTTTATCCTTTTTGGAAAGGCCAAAGCTGAATATTTACCCTTTGTTCTCAAAAAGCCATTTCTGCCTGTGGAGAATTCTTCCGGACTGTTTATATTCTGTAGACTGTCAGAGTAGGGAAAAAGCTCTCTGTATAATGATATTTAGGTTCCACATGTTGTATACTAAAAACACCAAATCCTTTAAATCTATTTTAAACATCTTGCTTCCAAGGAAACAAATATTTCATTTCCCCTTTTCCTTTAAGTGGTCTTAGTGCAGGAAAAGCTATTCTAGAACACCCAGAAAATATATGGCTGTCCTGTGATAGATGGCTCAGAACTGAAAAGTAACGGCTTTTGAGATATTTTAGGTACAAAATCTGCTACCTATTTCCTCCAAGTAATTGAAAAAAAACCTCACAACCAGAAAACTTAAAATGTTTAGGTAACACCAAAGCAATCCCTGTATTTGGAGTGTGGTTAGGTATATGTTTGTATTTTAATTAATAAGAATTGCTTATAATCTGGAGTAAGAATTGACAAAAGCTAGTGAACTAAAAGCAGGTGAAATTAGTTTTATGCAAAAAAAAACCCAACAAAAACCAGTCAAACAATAAAAGAGCAACTGAGTTTAGCATGTAAAAAAATTACAGTAGCAAGCACATTACATAAGGCAATAATTTCTAGCTTTTTCCTTGGATTGTTTGCTAAAGCTTACAGACAACATTCTGGTTTAAGGTACGTCTGTGTAGCCCATTGACTTCTGTCCCTCTGAATCCTACATGAGTTTTAGTTCTACATGTTTATTTTTCTAGTAGATTCTAACAAGCCATTAAGAAAATAATTTTACATCTACTTACATGTTTATGAATATTAAACGAGTTTTTCAGAAGTTTCACTAGTATTAATATAGTAACATTGAACTCCTGGTTGTAGCTGTGTGATAAAACCACTCTGAGCTTCTAAAATAAAGTAAGAATATCCATCCAGACAGTAGGAACATGTGTACGGAGAACTAACTATTGAAAAATATATCCTTTATAGTCTTGCATAAAAGTTTGATTTGATATCAGTATTTCTACAATAAAGTTATAATTTGTTATGTAGAAAAGAGATAGATGATGACTAAGTAAAATGAAAGAAAAAAAAAAAAGAAATTGAAATTACCAACCTGGAGTTTTAAGTAACACATTACCAAAAAAATGCTATACAAAGATAGTTAGAAATCTTGAAGACGTGAATGATTTTAGCTTTGCTAGATTCCTCATCTATGGACAAATAGTCTATATCTTGAACAGGTGGAGAGAATGAGGCAAGGTCATACAAAGAAAGTATAATTAAATAAGAAAAGGATCCAGATTTTCTATGATGTATGCAATAAACAACCTTCCTCCTTTCTGAACATGAAGAAAGTTTCATTGAGCAATTTAGTGCTTATTTAGACTTTTCCTTTCCATAAGTTTCTCCTACTTATCTGATTGGGGCCTCAATAAAAGCAGTTCTTCTGTGAAAGAAAGAAAAATACAGGAAGGGAATTATACGGATTATATTCCTTTTGTCAGATTCTTAAATTAATACCTTGGACCTTATGTGAGTCAGCACCCTAATTCAGCCCTGGCAGAAACTTGCTTTTCGTGTCACAGTGCTGTTAAAACAACTGAGATTTAGCACTTCAGATTTCCTCTCAGGAACTCTTGAGACTCAACAACATCTCCAACTAAACACTTAGCCAAAATTTGATGTTAGTTTCCAGTCCTTCTGAATACGTTTGTGATTATAGCCAAGCCAATATTCAGTACTAGGGGCTGGAATGTGCCAGCTGGGGGTTGTTAATGCCATTGCTTTGTTCAGAAATATCATGCTGAGTAAAGTCTTTTACAACTGATAATAGTGCTTTCATTCATTTTTTTACATTTTTATGTTTTTATGCAAAATATATTACAACAGTACTAGATTATGTACTCAGCAAAGAAATTGCATATGGCTTCTAGTAGAATATCAGATCATTATTATACATGTCTGGAAGAGAAGATGCCTTAAAGTTAAGGAAGTGTCATTATAGCAGCTTGAGGACTGTCATTATTGATGACATCTTCAGCCCTGCTTGTGGTAATATTTTACACAATTTCTATATTAAGGGTTAGATGCAGCCATTGGTTCAAAGAGCAAAGACACCTCCAGGTACAAGAAATATTTCTGGTTCTTGGCAGGATTTTACACAGCAAGCCACTGCAAAAGCAGGGTTTCCTTTGCAGCTCCCAACTTGTTATCAGACAGCATTTGCTAGTAATGGACTCTTATATAGGCTTTGAGTTGGAATACAGTCTTCTTTGACTAACCCCATGCCTGAAGAAGCAAGTCATTGTTAAGGCGCATCAGCCATGGTCAAATGCTTGTTAATCACAAAGTTTTCTGTCCAGCTAGGTGCATAACAAAATCCTCTGTGTTTCTCCCATTTCCCCCATTCTTTACAAAGCAATTGACCTAAAATGTTATAATCAATGTCGGGAAAAGTATTATATCAGCAAAGGAGATAATTAACAAGCTTAGCTGAAGGAAAGATTGTATGAAGTGAAGGAAAAACTTTGTACAAAGAGCTGCAGGGCATGGTGCTAAAAAAGCTGAAGTAAGAAAAACAAATGATGGGATTAACACAGAGAAAGAAAGTTTATGGATCTCAAGTATAAGGAAATGTAACTGTAAAAAAATTCCTTACTTCTTGCTCCGTAGTCTGTGGAACAATCAGCTGGCAAAATTCAGTGAACCATTTAAAGCTGTGCTAGCAAAAAGTCATTAAAAATGGTGTAAGAAACATGTCCAGCTGTCTACAGGACAAGAAAAACTGAACAAAACAGATTGATGTGTGTACCCTACTAGCAGAGACCAGGCAGAACAGCATTGACTCTATACATAGTTAATACAACTGCACAAAGACCAAACGTTCTGTCAGAGTTGAAACCAGGCCATGAGCAGAGGGTAAAACAAAAAATTGTTCCCACTCATGCATAGTCTTGGGATCATTCCAGCACTCTGAATTCCCATGTGGCATCTCTAAGGGTGCCTTCTGTGAAAGAGAGCTCAGATAAGGAACCGAGAAACTGGCTGTGAGACTGAAAACCAGTTCAGCCTGGGAGATAAGGGAATATGGAATGTACCGGAAGGTGCATGGCCCTGTTTCCAAACCATAACAATCCCAAACCTTAGGATTGCTGAAACTGCTGATGTATCTCCAAAAAAAAGAGCAGACAAAATTAATTCCGACAAGAGTCCATGTGACCTCCAACTTGAAAGGAACAAAAGGGTAAATGCACCCCCTTTCTCCCTCTCACGCAGGTGCAAGTAAGCGAGAAACTGCCCTGATATAAATTGATTACTAAATTGACATAAATTGATGACTAAAGTCACTGGAAATCTCCGAATCAGAGTAAAAATTAAGGTGGCAAAACGCTTAGTTTCGCAGAAGAGGAGAACCAGGAATTTTGGATTACACCTCTACTTGAATCCTCTCTGGCTGGCCACCATGAGTATCGATTCTTGATCAGCTCCTTCCTCCCCTATGTTCAGGGATGCCCAACATAGTTATTTCCCAGGGACTGAGTGAACTAACCCTATGTTAGAAATAATGTTTAAATTGAACTAACTGCATGCAATTGTTTTGTGCTTACATTGTGAACTTATTTAAATTCTGAAACTTTTTTTTAAGAACATTGCTTATTAATAGATTGAAATAATTTTAAGTACTTGTAAATAAATTGTTTAACCCCCCATTATCTCTGAGTGTTGAGGATCAAAGCTTGGTACTCAACTCTCATCTTGAAGGAGCACACTGCAAGCAAATTCGCAGTATGACACCCTGCACTGACCAATATTAGGTCGCTAGACACATAATTCTAAAGTTGGATCTGCTTTCCAGAGAATCACTTCTTCCCTCTCCCAAACTGCATACATACCCAGATCAGAAAATTCAAAAATGTCATGTCTATAAATCAGTTAAATCTAGCCTGATTAATTCAGAATTAATTTTTTATACTTTTGGAAATAAGAAATCCCCAGCTTTTTTGATAGATATAATTATCCAGAAAAGGACTAACATTTAACTTTAAAACATGACTTTTAAAAATACAATAAACATTCATTAAGTACATGTACATTTATACTCACAGTAGTCATGATGTATGGAGTAACGTATATTTTGAAATGTTTTAATGATTCTGCATTACATTTTAAAGATGTTTCTTTACTTCTAGATTGTGACATGAAGTTGCATCAACATGAGTTTGGTGAGCGATACTGACAGAGGATAGAATTGCTAATGAAGAATGTGCTTCACAGTAAGTAAATGCCAGCTTTTTGAGAAGGATTTTCATATTTGCAGACATATGTTCTTGAGCACATATAATGTCTGACTACATACAATTACACAAATAATTCCTTCTAGCAAGATTTATAACAGATTGCTTGTGTACTAAATCAGCAAAATGTACATAGTAACATAAAATTTAAGCTGATCTTTTCCCGATCCTTTATTTTTTGCACGCCCCCCCCCCCCCAGCTCTACACTCATGAGCTAGGTAGGAAAGTCACCTAAATGAAAGATTTACCCTGCTGTATATTTTTCTAAACATCAACCAACAATAGCTTATACTTTTTTAGATATGTTACACTGAGCATTTAAATAAGGTTTTTTGTGATAATGAACTACTTAGGGTACTTACCAACAATACTCTTCATCAACTAATCCTTTAAGATACTTAATCGGTGTCAAGATAAAACCAGCAATTCTTAGACTGACCTTTATTTTAACTGAAAACTGTTTCCATGAGCTTTATACTGGGCAGTTATGTCTCTCACAAGATGAGGTGTTCTAATGCATTTAATACATTAGAACTTGATGTAGTTCAGAATTGCTTAGGGATAATGCCTACATGTCCTTTCGAAACTTTTCCCAGGAGAAAATTACAATTGAAAAATGAATTAAAATTTGAAGAATAGTTGTATAATTTCACCTTTTATTTAAAAAAAATCATACTGAAATGTTTAAAATAAAGAGATTCTTATAATTTTGGATTAAATTTCCAATGTTTTATTTATTGATGTCTAAGAATCCATCATTCTTTCATGAAAAATATGAAACTGACTCACCTCCTTTGGCAGTGGTGTACAAAAATTTTTTTATTGCAGCTTTGTAAATTCTTGATTTTACTGTTCAGTTTATAGCCAGAACTTTTTAAAATCAGCTGCTCTCTCCCTTTTAGATCTTTATAAATTAAAATGATTTGCCTACTTTGTTTTTTTTCCCGTAAAACCAGCAAATGATAATGTAAGTAGATGCCTACCACCAGAAACAGAAAACAGGAAAAAAGGGGCATTCAGCTCCAAAAAATGCTTATTTTCCTGTAACTTGAAGTTTCCTTGGACATGTTTTAAACAACAACAGCAAAATATGTTATAAAATGACAATGTATTTGTGTCCTTACTGGGTGCAAGCTGGTGTCCCTGCCCATGGCAGGGGAGTTGGAACTAGACCTTTAATGTCCCTTCCAACCCAAACCATTCTATGAATCTATGAATGTATTTATATATACAAAAATAAGAATGTATATACCATTTAAATCAGTAAATGCTTACCACTAAACTGATTCCATTCATTCTTTTTAGACTTTTGTTTATGACTACATCATGCACTGTTTTTAAAATGTAAGAGCAGTGTGACATGCAGTTGTTATTCTACTACATATCTTCTACTTTTTGGACATCATAACTTTACTGTCAGAAGGACCTGATACCTGGATAGAATAAAAAGGTGACTCAAATGGAGTAAAAAACTAAAAAGTGATGAAGGATAAAAAGAGGTTTCATTTTAAGAAAGTTGTCAATACCACCTCACTGTTGATCTAGGACATCTAATCACAGATCATTAAGTTAGTGAAACACCTCAGGGTCACCCTTGTCTTATTCCTTATCCACTTGCAATTTTCTTTTATATTAAGGAATTTAAAAGGGATGTATGAAAGGTTAACAGAGCAAGGCAACAGATAACTGGGTTAATCGGAGTAGAAACTGTGAAGGTCTGAGAAGCCGAGGAGCATTTTAGATGCATGAGGTATTAGCAGGAGACTGACAGAAAGCCAGGACTTTTCTCACTTTAAAGTTTGGAGATTCATACAGGACCAGTATGCTTAGACTTTGCCTTTTCTAGATGTGCTTGCTAGTTTGGGTGGATTCGATGCTAAGGATGAACCATGCTGTTCTTCAAAAAACATGAGAGAGCTTACTTGACAGAAATCTTTAGTGAAGCAGCAGCTCAGCTGGACAACAGGAGAAAGTGATGAGGTTTCCAAAAGACTGTAGATATAGTCCGCCTCTTCTTGGAATCTGTTTTCAACTTTCCAGAAAAATGCTGTGACACAGAAATTCTATTGCAGATAAGAAGTGGAATTTTTCTAATTTGATATACAGATGGTTATAACACAAGTTCTCCAGAGTGTGATTACATGCTGTTTAAGATGATCTGTGTTCTCTGGGAAAATATGGATTTCATCCAACTCGAGTAGAAAATAATCAGATAAATCCTGTTATCACACAAAAATGTCCCACAAAAAAGGCTAGGACACATTCAATTGGCCAAAAAGTGTAAAGAATACTCAAATTATTTGTGTCTGCCCTGGGAAGTGGTTTTATATTTATCATCTAACTAATTTTACTAAGCTATACACTTGCACCCAAAGTCTAATTTGCACAGATATGTTTTGTTCTCTTTCTTGTCAAAGACATTACAGTAACTGGAATATTTCATATTGAGTAAAGAATCATTTTCTAAGATGATGCAGTTTACATTTTATATTTTTCTGGAGTTTTAGACTCTTTTGTTCTAAAAAGTGACTGAACCAGTGTCATTTCTGCTGAAACACTGAGGCAGGGAAGAGGAAAAATCAAAGCTAAACTTTTAAAGTCCCTTATCCAAAAAGACATGAAGAGATTTTGGATAAGCTTCAAAAAGAGCACAATACATTTCCTAGGTTTCTGGGTTGTTTGATGACTAATATACAGCATTCCAAGATAACACAGATTTTCCCTTAAAGAAGACCACCTTTTTGTAGGTGATGGGGTGAGGCAGGGCTCACCTATACCCTATTCCACCTTTCCCGCTGTCAAGTTTCTGAGTAAAACTTGCAACCATAAAACTAAAATCATGAAGTGTAAGGGTGACATAAGCCTGTTTGGTGTGAGAATAAGGTGTGAGATCAAGTGATCTGTGATAGTTTTATGTTTCAATGAAGAGACTAGTTCACAGGCAGATTGAGGCTCTCACAGGCTGGTTAACTGCTGCAAAGAAAACACAAGAAAGTCCTGTAGAAATAAATTTCTGCTGCTATCAATATTCTTGGGGATGACAATTACACTGTGTCCGCCAACACAGGCCTTAAGGTCTAGAGGACACAGTGAGCTGGAGTGGGATAGGAATACTAAACAAAGGCTCCCCATCTGTCTCAGATTTCATTTGAATGAGCATCTGTTATAATGTAGAAGGTAATAAAACAATTCAGAATTTAAACATAAAGCATAAACAAAACATAAGCAAAAGGTTGTACCGGAAACAAACAGCATTTATTGGGGCAATTTCAAAGTACTAGCTGTCTATGTTAAACTAACAAGGCCAGGGCAGGTTCAGTGCATTAAGAGCTTGTACAAACATGAAAGTAGCTGTGCTAAACTGGAGCATGGGATATGATTTCTGGATTTCTGCAGCTGGGCCTAGAAATGAAGTAACACTTGGGTAGTATGAGGTAAGATTCTGTTCTTTGACAGGATGCTCAAGTCACTAGGTTTCATCATCAATTAGAACAGGATACTGACATAAGACTCAACAACCTGAAG
Organism: Podargus strigoides; assembly: GCA_028020825.1. Classification (NCBI taxonomy): domain Eukaryota; kingdom Metazoa; phylum Chordata; class Aves; order Caprimulgiformes; family Podargidae; genus Podargus; species Podargus strigoides. The sequence goes on along the minus strand of CM051621.1, from coordinate 21,415,071 downwards.
TAGCATTGGAGAAAGATGCAAAGGCAGAATGTGTTAGGAGCCAAAAGAGGAATGTAAAAAGAAACTAATAACTGAAACAAGTTATGAAATTACCTCTTTCACTGCTATGTCAATGAATCACAGAATCACAGAATGTTTGGGACTGGAAGGCACCTCAAAAGATCATCTAGTCCAATCCCCCTGCCAGAGCAGGAACACCTAGGTCAGGACACACAGAAATATGTCCAGGCGGATTTTGAATGTCTCCAGAGAAGGAGACTCCACAACCTCTCTGGGCAGCCTGTTCCAGTGCTCTGTCACCCTCACTGTGAAGAAGTTTTTCCTCACATTTATGTGGAACCTCCTATGTTCCAGCTTGCACCCGTTGCCCCTTGTCCTATCATTGGATGTCACTGAGAAGAGCCTGGCTCCTTCCTCATGACACTCACCCTTGACATATTTATAAACATTAATGAGGTCACCCCTCAGTCTCCTCTTGTCCAAGCTAAAGAGACCCAGCTCCCTCAGCCTTTCCTCATAAGGGAGATGTTCCACTCCCTTAATCATCTTTGTGGCTCTGTGCTGGACTCTCTCAAGTAGTTCCCTGTCCTTCTTGAACTGGGGGGCCCAGAACTGGACACAATACTCCAGATGTGGCCTCACCAAGGCAGAATAGAGGGGGAGGAGAACCTCTCTTGACCTACTAACCACCCCCTTTCTAATGCGCCCCAGGATGCCATTGGCCTTCTTGGCCACAAGGGCACACTGCTGGCTCATGGTCATCCTGCTGTCCACCAGGACCCCCAGGTCCCTTTCCCCTACACTGCTCTCCAGCAGGTCAGCCCCCAACCTGTACTGGTACATGGTGTTGTATGATCCTTTTCTCTCAAAAACCTAATCTCATTACTGGTTGAGGCAAATTTCAGTTATAGGATTATTCGTAAAAGTACGCTTTCTGATAGCTTATTTTCAGGTAATATAGTATCCAATTGATTTATAGGATTCCATCATATTTAAGAGCACCTTCTTTGGCAAGGTCTTCTGAATGATGTATTTTTAATTCACCAATTCTTTGCTTGCAAAACTCTTGCACTGCATGTAAGATATTTTGAGGGTTTTAATTATTTATTTTAGATTACTTGAAGCAGTTTAATACTTCAGTCTTTTTTGTAGAACAAGAGCAAAATATTCTTATTAAAATATTAACATCAACTCATTTCAAGGTATTCATCACTGTATGAATGATGTGAACAGTATCAGCCCAATAAATATTCTTAATCTTTTTCTGTCTTTTAAAACTTGATGGACTATTGGAGCAAAGCAGATAAACGAAGTGTGAGGTGAGAACAATCAAAGCAGAGAATGCTAATTTTGAACGTGTTATTTTTAAGAATAATATAAAGAAATTCACACATGGAATCAAATATGATTTTAAGCTCTTATCGTGACAATTAAAGCTTTTCTGTATACAAGTTAGTGTGATGATAGAACTTTAAAGAAAAATTAGCCATCTGAAAAGGCTAACTGATAAAATAGATGAAATGAAATATTAAAGATTGATTACAATGAAATCTAAAATTAAACAAAAATGTTTGGCAGACTAAGGTGTAGAAATTGATGGAACTTAGTTTACTCTAAAAATCAGGTTGTCCTTTTATAACTATGAATGGAATTAAATGCATAAATTCCAATAAGAAATTTAATTAATATTTTTGTGTTTATTTTTGGAATATATATCTTTTCAAAAGCAGCTTGTCTCCTGCGTTTCCTTCTAACCAAAATTATCTTAAAGACAATAATTTGCTGTACCTAGGGAAAAAGAATGCCAGGCACCAGTATAGGTTAATGGGGGACCTCCTGGAAAGCAGTTGCAAGGAGAAGGATCTGAGAGTCCTAGTAGAAAGTAAATTATCCATGAGCTGGCAATGTACCCTTGCCACCAAGAAGGCCAATGCCACCCTGGGCTGCATAGGGCACTGTGTGGCCAGTAGGTCGAGGGAGATCATTCTCCCCCTCTACTTTGCCCTGGTGAGGCCGCAACTGGAATACTGTGTCCAGTTCTGGGCTCCCCAGTTGAAGAGAGACAGGGAGCTACTGGAGAGAGTCCAGCAGAGGGCAATGAGGATGACTGGGGGATTGGAGCATCTCCCCTATGAGGAAAGGCTGAGAGAGCTGGGACTCTAGCCTGGAGAAGGCTGAAGGGTGCTTTAATTAACGCTTACAAATACCTAAAGGGTGGGTTGAGGGAGGACGGAGACAGACTCTTTTCAGTGGATCCCAGTGACAGCGTGACAGGTAATGGGCACAAGCTGGAACATAGGAGGTTCCATTGAAACATGAGAAAAAACTTCTTTCCGGTGAGGGTGACAGAGCACTGGCACAGGCTGCCCAGAGAGGCTGTGGAGTCTCCTTCTCTGGAGATTTTCAAGGCTCACCTGGATGCAGTCCTGAGTGATGTGCTCTAGGGGATTCTGCTTTAAATCAGGGAAGTTGGACTAGATGATCTCTGGAGGTCCCTTCCAACTCTGAATATTCTGTGATAATTTCTATTGTTAATGTAAATACTGGGTTAGGCCAAAACTGGGCACTTATGGGATGTCCTGCCCTAACATTAACATATTGAATTACCATACAAATGTGTGTATTGTAGGATAAACGCAATTTTGTATTGCAATTGGATGTTTTTGTTTGTTCTCATGTTGCTATCACGTAAGTACTCAATACATAATTAACAGTGTTTAAATATTTATGGTTCTTTCTAATCTGTTGTGCTTTAGGAATTTATCTACTGAATATAAAAATGACATTTTCTTAAAAGGCAGATGTTTCATTAAATGCTAAACTTTTTTTCTCTTAAAAGCATATTTAAATCTTAAATCTATTAAACATTTTCTTAAAATTGTCTGTAGAAGACAGAGAACAAATAAAGACTGATCAAGCTGTCATATTTATTAAATGTTTGACAGTGGTTGCTGAGTGCCTAAGTTTTAATTAACTGCACATTTTGAAAGCTTTGCTATGTTTTTTTTTTTCTTACTCAAGAGCTATTCTTCTGTGCTAAAGTAGAGTAGGTTGTTCATAATATCTAATTGAGAAATGCAGAATTCAAGCTGTGTGTAGGTGATACATGAATTTTTCACCCCTGCTGATAACCACATTGGCTTCTGTGTAATTCTTGAAACCAATCAAACTCATGCTGTTTATGCTTTTAATTGATTGAATTAAAACATCATTTTAAACACTTAATCTTTCCATTAGGCAGGATTGTATTTGCCTGTTCTGTGCTCAATCCAGCACAAAATAAACACAGATTGCTTATTCACAAGGGATGAGAAAACCGATTCTTCAGTCTCTTGGTCTCTCAGTCTCCTTGGTTTGGTAGCCTCATATAAGCATCTTGCAAAGGAGACTGAAGATATGCTTTAGGAGAAATGTATCTGTTAATAACTATGAAGATTGTTTTGTTTTGGAAAACTGAATGTGAGTGTTGACATACGAATTCAGAATGAACTGGCTAATAAGACTTACACACTACTGCTTCCTAAATGGACCGATAACATGAAGTTCCATTCCTTTGGGTTTCTCTGTGGAAGTCTTCGGAAGACTGCTGTCAGCCTGGAAGACATATTTTCACAATATGTCATCTTTAATTTTTTTCTTTACTTAACAGAGGAAGAAGTACATGCAGTCATATTCTTACATCAAGGATTCATTGAGCACGCTGACTATAAAGTCCTGAAGCCTACAAACTTCGTTAACACCACCAACATTTGGAAGCTGTTGAGAAAGTTCTGACAAATTTCAATTACCTCCAGAACTTCTGACTAGAATCTATAGTAAACTATTTTTTTGAAGCTTATATTTACTGATTAGATTTACTATTAGTAATACATTTACCAACAATGAAGAAAAAAGTAAACTGTTCTCTCTCTTTTTCCATTATATTTTCGCTCTTACTATTTGCTTTTTTCCAACTTAACTGCTTTCATCTGGGGGTCCTTCACCTGATTATGATTTTATAATGCTGCTTTTTTAAACTTTCTCTATATTATAACATCCATAAATATTTTAATTTCTGTAAGGTGGTTCCATAAACATATTTTGAGATACTGACTACATAGCTGGTGATAAAAGTATTTTGATAAATCACAGAGGTATATGACAGAAATCATTTTGTGGGAGGCAATATGAATGTGTCACATTCATGGTTCACCCATATACTTTCCCTTAATCCCTCATCAATGCTGTTTATATTCAAGCTTCTCAGAAGCTTAAAGTGTTATCCATGCACAAATAGGACTATTTAATAAAAAATTCTTCTGGTTTTATTCCAAATATGGATATTATTTGTCTGAATTAAATTTTTATTGGCTTAGGAGAAGCAATATTCTTTTCTGAGATGGTAAGGAGCTTTGAATATATCTTTGCTGTAAAGAATCACTGTCTCATGAGTTTTATGTTTGATACCTCTCCATGATATCAAGTGTGCATATTTACAGTGTAGTTATATTTATTTCTAATTTCACTCCTGAAGTCACAACCTGAGTTGTCAGGCTCAAGCTGTGTTCTTCTCTTTGTGTCTGTCATCACTGCTAATAAGGATTTGCATGCCAAATTAGGCCCTTGGTTACAGATGAAATTCCATTACTTTCAAATTATGTCCTCAGTAATAACTCCATAATTTCACAACCTTCATCTTGGCAGTACACCTGTAACTAAATAGATTTTAAACCTGATCCAAAAGTTAGTGAAAACAATGAGTATCTTAATACTGACTTCAATTAGCTTTAAATAAGGCCTTTATTTAACAACTCTGTTAATGAAGAGCAAGAAAGATTAATACCCTTCTCATTCTCTCTTAGCTATGTTGGCTAGTAACAACAATTAAAAGTATTACTGATCCTTTTTAAGAAGGCAAATTTTAAACAGTTATCTGAATACATAAATGAAAATAGCAGTGTCTTACAGATTTACCCTTAAGAGCAATATAGTGGAGAAGTACACAGAAGGGTCACTATTTTGGAAAAAAAGCACTGTTTTTGAGTAATCAGTGTGTAGTAAAATTGTACTTTAGGTTTCAAAAAGACTTACTTGTTGAATGTAGGAATGGATGTCTTTAAAAAGACAGTAAAATTTCATTAATACATATTTTTGGGAAAAAAAATGGGGGAAATTATCCGTCTGATAAAAGCAGGATGTACAGTAATGTTTGAAAACAACTCTAAAGTACATATTTATTGTGGTGCACTAAGACAAGTCTTAAATAAGTTGAAAGTGGTTTTTGGTATGAGCACTTGTAACACTCCAGTAGGAACATGCTTTCTGGAAGTACAGAAGAGAGTAATATAAATTTTGAAGTGCTGTTAAGTTGGTTAGTAGCCTCTACATACATGCTTCAGCATATTCTTAATTTGGATTTTATCTGACTTTGGAAAAACACATGTACTTTATAAAGAGAGCTTGGCTGTATATTTTTGTAAAGCTTAAGGTCAGGAGGAAAAAAATATGAACTGTTTTTATTCTAAGAAATACTGTTGCTATGACTACTTGAACAGCTTTTAAGGTGATGTCCTTTTTATTTAAAGTATTTTTAGAGCTTTAGTTACCCTAGCAACAGGATACACACTTAAAACAGCACCTTCAAACAAGTTAGTTCTTGTTTATAAAAGAAAATCTCTTGTCTTTCTTTCCTGATGAAGAATTTCTAGTCATTAGATGATAAAAAGGATAAAAGAAACAAAGAGTCAAAAACATGTTCTCCTCTCAGTGGCTTCAGCCAAAAGTTTGCATGAGCATGGCAATAGTTTCAAGTTATAATATTTAAAACTCAAACTAAGCATATACTTCTTTTCTGGAAAAGTCTCTAAAATGACAGAAATGATGCCCCTTGTTTCAATAGTAAATGACTTAAACCCCCCTCCCCCCATATTTCAAAACTGGAGATTGTACTTAAATAAAAGAAATAGAAAGGAACTAAGTTTTTTATGTGACAAATCATAGAAAGACAAGTCAAAAAATTACTTTGAAGAGCAACTTGGTAGTAAAAAACCTTTCAGTTCCATCAGGATTTCCTTCCAGAGAGTCAATGAGGCTGATAAATGATAAAGGTGTAGAAGGATCACTCCAAAAAGACAAAGCGATGCCACAGGAAAAATACAGTTCGTTGTCTCAGTGACCACCACTGAGGGAACACAATACACTGTTATCAGAGACTTTTTACAACAGATACATTTGAGGAATTTTCTGAAACCAATGACTCAGTAGAAGAGATTTTAAAGCAGATTACCAAAATCAAAGAATCATTGCAAATATCATATGGTTTTCACTCAGGAGCTCTAAAGGAATTCACACACAGAAATACTGAACTAATAACTATGGTATATAATGTATTGCTTGAATAATCTTTAGTATTTGTCTACTTTTAGCCTGTACCTGGGGCTAAACTGTAGCTGTTGCTTTACCACCTGATGACCCCTCCCCAGCTGAGAAGGGGAATTGGGTAAAAAAAAGGAAAAGCCCCATGGGCTGAAGTAGAAACAGATTTTACAAAAATAATGAAACTAATTATACTTATATTCAGCTTGTCCTTAGGATCAGGAGCAGAAAAACAAGACAAAAAAGCCCAGGAAGAAAAAAACCATCCTCACAAACATCCCTCCTTTTATAATGAGCATGATTAAGTGGTATGGGATACACCTGTGAGTCAGCTTGGGTCACCTGCCTTGATTGAAACTCCCAGTTGACTTGGGGTTACTCATGGCCTGCCTGCATGTCTGGGTTGTGGGTCTGTTCCTGGGAAACCACAACAGTACTGGAAGGACAGAAGGTGTTGAATCCAATTGCAATTTTTAAAAAGATGTACAAAGGTGATCTTGAGAACAACAGATTCATAAGTTTTACTTTTCTGCCAGGTAGATTATTGTCCTGGTTCGGCTAGGATAGGGTTAATTTTCCCCAGCAGCTGGGAGGGAGCTACAGCCGGGCTATTCCATACCATGCTGACATCATGTCAGGGTGCCCAGGCGTAGGCAGTGCAGGAGTGGCTTTTCATAGAATCACAGAATCACAGAATGTTAGGGATTGGAAGGGACCTCAAAATATCAACTAGTCCAATCCCCCTGCCAGAGCAGGAATACCTAAATCAGGTCACACAGGAACGCATACAGGCGGGTTTTGAATGTCTCCAGAGAAGGAGACTCCACAACCTCTCTGGGCAGCCTGTTCCAGTGCTCTGTCACCCTCACTGTGAAGAAGTTTTTCCTCACATTTATGTGGAACCTCCTATGTTCCAGCTTGCACCCATTGCCCCTTGTCCTATCATTGGATGTCACTGAGAAGAACCTGGCTCCTTCCTCATGACACTCACCCTTTACATATTTATAAACATTAATGAGGTCACCCCTCAGTCTCCTTTTCTCCAAGCTAAAGAGACCCAGCTCCCTCAACCTTTCCTCATAAGGGAGATGTTCCACTCCCATAATCATCTTTGTGGCTCTGTGCTGGACTCTCTCAAGTAGTTCCCTGTCCTTCTTGAACTGGGGGGCCCAGAACTGGACACAATACTCCAGATGTGGCCTCACCAAGGCAGAATAGAGGGGGAGGAGAACCTCTCTTGACCTACTAACCACTCCCTTTCTAATGCGCCCCAGGATGCCATTGGCCTTCTTGGCCACAAGGGCACATTGCTGGCTCATGGTCATCCTGCTGTCCACCAGGACCCCCAGGTCCCTTTCCCCTACACTGCTCTCCAACAGCTCAGTCCCCAGCTTATACTGGCACATGGGGTTGTTCTTACCCAGATGCAAAACTCTACACTTGCTTTTGTTGAATTTCATTAAATTTCTCCCCTTCCAACTCTCCAGCCTGTCTAGGTCTCACTGAATGGCAGCACAGCCTTCTGGTGTGTCAGCCACTCTTCCCAGTTTGGTGTCATCAGCAAACTTGCTGACAGAGCACTCTATTCCCTCATCCAAATCATTGATGAATATATTGAATAGTACTGGTCCCAGTACCGACCCCTGACGGACTCCACTAGATAGAGGCCTCCAACTAGACTCTGTCCCATTGACCACAACTCTCTGGCTTCTTTCCTTCAGCCAGTTCACAATCCACCTCACTATCTGATCATCCAGGCCACACTTCCTCAGTTTAGCTGCGAGGATGCTGTGGGAGACTGTGTCAAATACTTTACTTTTTGTCCGGATCTGTCCCCTCATGCTGTGTCCGTGCAGTCTGTACATTGTTATCACTGTTGTTTTTATTGTTGTTGCTTGGTTTGTTGTTACACTGTTGTGTTAAATCTTCCTTATCTCAGCCCCGGGGTTTGTATTTTACTCCCTGTCCCATCCCCGTCCGAGGGTGGGGGAGGGGCAGTAACAACGTGGTCTCGCGTCCCAGCCGGGTCTAAACCACCACTATTATGGACTATATAATGAATGATACATTGCCTAGGCACATACACTACAAGCTGCACAACACAGTAGAAGTGGATTTGTAGAGTAAGCAGTGCATCCTGCATACCTGAATCAAGATTTAAAGTATTTTGGAGGTTTTTACTTTGAACTAATTCTAGTCTGGTCCTATGAATAGAAAATCTGTTAGCATTTTTAGTGCATTAGGAACATACAAGAGTAAGGTTTATTGTTTAGTTTATCCAAAAGGAATCCAGTTCATGTCCTCCAAGAATATTTTAAGGTATGACTCAAAGTAAATATCAGAGTGCAGCTTCTGGTCATCTAACACAGTGGCAGCAGTTGTCACGGCAGGGCAACAATGGGCCCAGAATCTTTGCTGGAGTGACGATGTGTTCAGTGATGATGATAGAATCATAGAATCATAGAATAGCCTTGGTTGAAAAAGACCCTCAAGATCATCAAATCTAACCGTTAACCTAACACTACCAAGTCCACCACTAAACCATGTCCCTGAGCTCCACATCTACACATTTCTTAAATACCTCCAGGAATGGTGACTCAACCACTTCCCTGGGCAGCCTGTTCCAGTGCCTGATAACCCTTTTGATGAAGAAACTTTTCCTCATAGCCAATCTAAACCTCCCCTGGTGCAACTTGAGGCCATTTCTTCTCATCCTATCACTTGTTACTTGGGAGAAGAGACCGACATTCAAGCCACCTCGCTACAACCTCCTTTCAGGTAGTTGTAGAGAGTGATAAGGTCTCCCCTCAGCCTCTTCCAGGCTATTCAATCCCATTTCTCTCAGCTGCTCCTCATCAGGCTTGTGCTCCAGACCCTTTACCAATTTCGTTGCTCTTCTCTGGACACAGTCCAGCCCCTCAGCGTTCTTCTTGTAGCGAGGGGCCCAAAACTGAACACACTATTCGAGGTGCAGCCTCACAGGGAGACTATCACTTCGTTGCTCCTGCTGGCCACGCTATTTCTGATACAAGCCAGGATACTGTTGACTGCCTTGGCTACCTGGGCACACTGATGGCTCATATTCAGCCAGCTGTCCACCAATATACCTAGGTCCTTTTCTGCAGGGCAGCTTTCCATCCACTCTTTCCCAAGCCCGTAGTGTTGCATTGGATTTTTGTGACCTAAGCGCAGGACCCAACAACTGGCCTTGTTCAACCTCATAGAACTGGCCTCAGACCATTGCTCGAGCCTGTCCAGATCCCTCTGTAGAGCCTTCTTACCATCAAGCCGATCAAACACTCCCATCCAACTTGGTGTCATCTGCAAACTTACTGAGGGTGCACTCGATCCCCTCATCCAGATCATTGATAAAGGTATTAAACAGAAATGGCCTCAATACTGAGCCCTGGGGAACACCATTTGTGACTGGCCATCAACTGGATTTAACTCCATTTACCACAAACCTTTGGGCCCAGCCTCCCAGCCAGTTTTTTACCCAGCTAAGAGTACACATGATGACAGTCTCTAACATGGGCTACAGCAGCTGCCCCTAGTGCATCAAAGGCTTTGACCCAGGAAGAAATCCTTAGGGATGATACTGCTGTCCAGTGCCTGGTGACTCTGGCTGGGGACAGCAGTATCCTTACCTGTGGTTGGTGTGCTCTGGCTGCAACACTGGGTCACCAGGTGAAGAAGGTTCAGGAGAAGATTGGCAGACTCAGTCCCTTCAGGGAACATGAACAGATCTGCAGGATCTTTGGGTCTTCATAAAAACCCTACACCACCTGAAGCCCGAGCCTTGATTTGCAAGAAAAGACTTATGAAAGAGACAAGGTTCTTGGAAACAGTCAGCAAGGATCAATCAGGGATAAACCATGATTGATCAATCTAATTACCTTCTCTGATCAAATGTCCAGATCTGCACACAGAGAGAGAGCAACCATTTACCTCTTCTGTTTCTAGGGGTCTTCCAACACCTATGAAGAGCATTTAAAGAACATGGATTCAGACTTTTCACAGTGGTACATAACAGGAGAATTATAGACCATAGGCATTAACTGAAATAAGAAAGGCTCCACCTGAAGTTAAGGGAAGCTTTTTCACCATCAAGGACTGCAAGAGGTTGCCCAAAGACGCGATGCAGTCTCCATCCTTGAAGGTTTTCAAGATCGGACTGGATCAAGTACTGAAAAATCTCATACAGTCTCAAACTTGCTTTGAACAGGAGGTTGGATCAGTGATCCTATCCCATCTTAATAATTCTGTGATTCTAATTAGGGATAAACAGGAGATAGACCTGAAAAGTACATCCTGGTCTTAACTGAAACGCTAATGTAGGTGCATCCCATAGACGTGTACCATATCCTGAGGTAGCGTTAACAGAGGCCATAAAGGAAATAATGCATCACAAATCCTTCAGAGTCCTTTGAAACTGCCAAAGAGCATTTAGTTGAAGTTGATCATGTTTCAATTGCACACATGGATTTAAAAAAAAAAAAAATTGAACATTGCCCTTCATGAAAGACTTTGATAAAAGAGAAAATGCATGGCCTTGTAATGGTTAATGTATTTTTAAGGTAAGAAACAGAGACAGGAATAAGCAACTAGGTGTTTAATGAAAGACCAGCAACATATGTCTGTACCATGGACCCTCGTGTGAAGATATTATGATCTCAAAAAAGAAATGGGAAAATGATTGACAAAGTTTGATGCTGCTACCAAATTGTTCAAGATAATCAGTGTAATGCTGGCTTTAACGATCAACAGGATAATGGAATAACAGGGGAAATTCAGTATAGATAAAAGCAACATAAAGCATATTTAGAAAAGCAACTCTAGTTACATGTGCATAGTGATGCGCCTTAAATCAGTCATTAAAAGTCAGGGAAAAAAACTTAGAAAGACTTTTGATCATGTTCTGAAATTATCATTGACAGCTGGAAGTGGTACTAGAACATTAGAAAGAACTGGAAGCAAAACTCAGCATATACCATTATATTAATCTTTCATGAACCTGGATGTTCAATATTGTGTTCAAGTCTAGTCTTCCTGTTTTCAAATGAACTAGAAAAGATATATAAAACAGTAACAAAATGATCACTGAAGTGGAAAATGATTTCCCCAAAATGGAAATGAAAAAAAAGAAAATATTGCCATATTAGAGGATACCAAATAGACCATGCATGACAATTTGGAAAAGATATAGTCAAAAGAAGCAGTAATAGAGATCTAAAGATATCATAGATGATATGAAAAAGTAGAACAGGAAAAGTCTACCTGTTACTCCTCTTACTCAAGAAGTAGGCAGCAATCAATGCAACAATCAAACGGTGGATTAAAATGAAACAATAAGAAGTATTTTTTGATGTGCTAGCTAATTGCATAATGGAGTTTAAGATACTGTGGGGGCTTCCAGTATAAACAGCTTTAAGTGGAATTAAACACATTTATGGAAGAGAGTTTCAACAAGTGTTATGAAATCAGAAGGTCCTGATGAAAATATTCAGCTCTGAAAACTGTTAAACCTCTGGTTGCCAGAAGTTAGAAAGGTATTCTGAGTGAAAAAGCCTCTTCTATATGTGTATCATCCCTATTCTTTTTTTCTTAAGACTTCAAGATGCTATCAGAGGCTTGCAAAACAGATTATAGTATTTTTTAAAATGAAAAATGCTTATTTTGCGTAAATTGAGTATTTAATGCAACTGCATTTCAAATCCCATAGATTGATAAAGGTTAAATTGCACATTTAGTTTTAAACACCCTAACAGCACATATGTGTGTCTTTGAGTCTCTTGACTTCGACAAATTATTATTTCTCATTTTTACTGTGACATAGATCCTTATTTTGTAAGAAGATGAGCATACTACCCATCTTCTGCAAATTGTTTCAGTTGTTACAGCTTCTGGTAATCCAGTGAACATGTTTTAGAACCCTTGAGACAATGCAGGCTCATGTAAACCTTATCCTTAGTTATTACATAAGCAAAATCATTTCTACTGCAGAAAGCTTTCTGTTCTATTGCTCCCCTGCAATAACTCTCATATGAGATAGCGTGCTGATAGCTATCTGTGCTAAATGACTGATCAGTACAAACACATTAGTGACTTTGCAGCCTTGCAGGATAGCAATGCATCTCTGTATCTAACACCTGCTTAATAGACCACAGGACATCTGTAAATCTTTTTACTGACATATTTTGAGAAGGCCACCCTAGTGTTAAGCAGCAATGAAGCTGGTCTTACTGAGACCAGACTTTTTATTTTCCTACTGGAAAACAGAGTATAAAGTATACGAAATCTCTTTGAAGTCACTGTTGATGTTTCTCAGTACCTGCAGTGAAGATTAAATTAGTGACTGTGGGATGTGTTTGGTTTTTTCTCAGCTGGAAGTAAAACATGCAAACAGTTTTTCCTACAAAGAAATCTCTCAATGATTCTCCTTCCTCTTGTAAATATTTAGTAAGGAATATATTTATAAACTGACTATGTATTTCTTCTTGGTGATGCATATCAAATATGCACAGCAAGCTTGATAACATCAACATTTTTACATACCAACTATTTTTAGAATTATTTTAACGTTCCCTCCTCTAGTTTATGTATATTGGCATACTTTTTTGTTTCCATAAATCATGAGGATCCTTCTATTTCACAGGTTTAGACAGCAGTCTTCTCAGAATCCTGAACTCAGAAGATCCCTCTTCGATCCATGTGTTGTACATCACTTTGGAAAATATCACTGACTCTCATATTTTCATCTCCCTTCCTGTCTTACACTCCAGAGCTACATCTTCATACTCTGATTGTTTTCTCTTATCTTCTTTCCCATTAATTTCCTTTCTCCTCTTTTTTTAATTTGTCAATCCCCTCCTTGTCAAGGAATAGGAAGGTTTTTATCAGGTACCAGCAGCACTTAGAAACATTCCAAATAAAAAATAAACTTTAAAGTGCATGATGGCTGTGAATCACATACAACCTACCAAAAAAAAAAAAATCACAATCTGTCAAGTTCCATAGCACAAATGCAGGCTGGGTAGAAAATGGGCTGAGAGCAACCCTGAGGAGAAGGACTTAGGGTGTTGGTTGATGAGAAGCTCAACATGAGTTGGTGATGTGCGCTTGCAGCCCAGAAAGCCAACTGTATCCTTGGCTGCATCGAAATAAGCAGGGCCAGCAGGTTGAGGGAGGTGATTCTGACCCTCTACTCCACTCTCATGAGACCCCACCAGGAGTACTGTGTTTAGCTCTGGGGCCCCCAACATAAGAAGGACATGGACCTGTTGGAGTGAGCCCAGAGGAGGGCTGCAAAGATGATCAGAGGGCTGGAGCACCTCTGCTATGAAGACAGGTGGAGAGAATTGGGGTGGTTCAGCCTGCAGAAGAGAAGGCTCCAGGGAGACCTTATAGCAGCCTTCCAGCACCTGAAGGGGACTACTGGAAAGCTGGAGAGGGATTTTCTTTTACAAGGGCATGTAGCAATAGAATGAGGGGTACTGGTTTTAAACTGAAAGAGGGTAGATTTAGATTAGATGTTAGGAAGAAATTCTTGACTGTGAAGGTGGTGAGACACTGGCACAGGTTGCCCAGAGAAGTTGTGGATGTTCCCTCCTTGGAAGCGTTCAAGGCCAGGTTGGATGGGGCTTTGATCAGTCTGGTCCAGTGGAAGATGTACCTGCCCACAGCAGGGAGGTGGGAACAAGAGGATTTTTAGGGTCCCTTCCAACTCAAACCATTCTATATTTCTATGAAATTAATTCAGTCCCATTCCTTTGCCTCCCTAGTCTCTTTCTCCTCTTCTTATTTTACAGTCTTTGATTTTTCATGTACCTACTTCAAAAACTGCAGTTGCCCCTTATCTGCGTACAGAACAGTAACATGAAGGGAAAACATAAACGTTAATTTACTTGTCCAAGGGCAGAGTGTCTATCTCTGAGCAAAGCAAAATTATAAATTCAACAACAGACTAGGAAAGACAAAAGATTACAACCTGTAAGGAAGATAAGATGAGGATAGCCTGTAGAAAGGTAGGAAGTGCCAACTCAAACATGGCCATATTCAATCCAAAGTTGAGTTATGTGAAATGTATAGTTTCTTGCTCCACAGAGAGGAAATAGCAGTACCACAGACAACGGAATTAGGAATGAGATACCAAATATAGAAATGACACTTATAAATAGGAAAATGTTGACAGCAGGAAAGTAAATTGATATTCTGACAGAATAGGAAGGAAAAAAAAATTAAAAAACTAATAGGGGAAGCTGTAGAAAAGTGTTAAAGCTGCAAGTATCACAGGGGTTTCAGCAAAAGTTCACACTAGGGACTCTGGAGAGATTATCTGTCCATTTGACTGGAATGGAAATTAGTATTTTCTGATAATAGACAGCTACATATGATACTTTGTAGCAATAAAACTGGATGATAATTAGGGCTAAACCATTATTTATTCTGCAGAATCATTCTGGATCATAGACTTGAAGTTTAAATCAGAACAGAACCCATGGCCACAACTTAGTGATGAAAAATTCCACAGATGTGTAAAAGTTTAGCAAATAAACATATAAATGTCATCATGCCACTAGCTCAACAGGAAAAAAGTATACTGAAAGAAATGCTTGTAGATATATTGAAGAGTAATAGGCTAAGTAGTGTTACTAAACTCAAAAGAATGAAAGATGCAAAATATATGTCTTGAGGTGAAATTGAATTAAATACAGGATGAGCTTACAAAAAGTAGTTGATGCTAGAAACATTTCTTTTTTTAACAATATTACTTTTATTTTAGTCAAAGGAAACATATTAGATCTAATCCATCTGAAAAATATTAAATTTGGTGTCATTAATGTCATTCTTAGCTTACCTATGTCAGATAAATATAGCTAGACTCTATAATTAAAGGGCTGGCTATAGAAATACAGGAGAAGAAAATTTCCTGTTAGAACTGCTGCATTTGATGGTATTACTATGTTTCCAAGTTCCATGCTTATCTTTAAGTTCCTATGTATATACAAGCACTTATCTATACATGTTCAGCTATAGTCATGTTGACAATGATTAAATATACTCACGTATCTACATGCATTTAATACAGATTACATATACAAAACGTTTACACATGTGTCTTGCCTTTTTTCCACTTTTGGGGATTTTCACTGCTGATTGTCATTTGTTTTAATCAATGTACCTCCAAAGGAGGTAGAACTAGATTTTCAGATAAAATACTTATGTCTGCTTCTGCATATTCCCTGTTTATATAACCTTGTGCATCACCTCTCAGAAAACTTATTCTTAAATAAAGTTAATATTCTCCTTACATCCTACAGGCCAAAAGAGGGCACTTTGTGCAGCCTGATATAAAATTTGATCATGAGTGTTCAGAAATCTTTAACCAACTCCATACTCTTTCTGGCAAATATGAAAGAGCATTAGTAATGTCAATATAATGAGGAGGAAAGAGAGAAAAAGATAATGTCAAAGACATGGAAAAAGAAGTAGATAGTCCAGCCCTACCAAATCATCTTGGTTCACTCTAAGTAAACCAGTTGGTCACACTGAAAATCTTTTTTGTTTCTGGAAAAGAATAGCTTTTTCAGTTTTAATCATTCTTATACCTTAACACTGAATGCCCCTTAAAACTTGTTTATGAAGGGGCCAAAAATGAACATGTATTGCAGATAAGATCATATGAGCATACAACTTTTCCATATTGTTCTTTGATTTAGTTTTTCACTTAAACTTTTTTTTTTGCTATTATCTTAGCTATTGGACTTGACATATTCAGTACAATGTCAACATCCATATCCTGAGCTGATACAACTGAATTATTGATCCTGTGCATAAGTATTCAAAATAATTCCCTTTGCATTACTTTTCCTCCATTAGTTTTGATTTTTCTCCAAGGTTCTTATTCATTAATCTCTATTAAGTCTCCTTGGAACTCCTCAGTTGTGTCTCTTCTCAATCACCTCTTTAAATTTGGTTTTCCAGTTTCAGTGCTTCCACCTTTTCCAGATCATACCATACTCCATAACACTGCTTCTTGCTCTAAGCCACAGTCATCCTCTTATGTTTCATTTTGCTTTATTTTAGTCAGCTTTTTATTTATGATAACACTTGTCTTTTACATAGCAATAATTTAACTTCATAAATAGCTATTTGTGAACTTTTTGTCAAAAATATCTGAAAAAAATCTGAATATGTTATGTCACCTGGTTCTCCACTACTCATTATTATCTGCAATTCTGGAAAATTTATTTTTGGTAAGAAAATAAAAGAGGAATAAAAACTAAGCTTGAGAACAAGAAGGATGCAAAGTTGTATGTCTGTAAAATTAGACACCTATAAAAGAAGAAAGAAAAGGTAGCATTAGAAGCAGAGACTGAACATAAATTAGACAATGGAAGCACCAAAGTTGTTTCTTACTTGTGTATTTGTGCGCCCTTCATTGATGATTCATTATCATAATTTTCATTTTCCTGAATAAAGCACTTTTTGTTTCAAAATGTTTGCACACTATTAGCTTAAACTGTCTAGGAGTTCCCTCTCTCTTTAAAGAAATGTCATAGCCATCTGTTATTTGACTATGTATTAAGCTTTTTCTTTTTCCCTGTCAAGAAACTAATGGCAAATAGACTGGAATCCATGAATCTGAAATTTTTATTTCAAAGCATTCTTCATCTATATACTATTAAAATTTGTTTGTACATCTTTAACTTTTAAGCTGTCTTCACGTCTTGTCAGAGATATGGTTACTCAGTGTTAGGAGGCCTTCATTATCGTATATAGTTGGTGATCCACACACTAACTTCACAGCTTAGCTCCAATAGCACATTAAACATTTTGAAAACATTCTCTGGCACTGAGGACAGTCTCTCTCAGTTCTTGAAACAGAATGGCTTTATTCAAACCACCTGCTGAGAATAACTCCTGGATCTCTCTCTGTGTTGAACTCTGTCCAGTAATTATTGGGGGAAAGATTAGTTGGCCTATGACAAACTCAAGCCATGTTCTAACAGTTTACTACTATAGATGATCACATTCTATTGCCTGAGAATATTCACAGGAAGTGCTTAACTTATTTAAGACACAGCTTCAGTATACTGTAATTTAGCTCAAAATACTGATTTATGGGCATATACGGTTTCATTTTTAATGTGTTACTTTGTTCAGTGTCCCACTTCTTTGTCCTACTTTGCACTTAGCTGTTGTAAAATAATTTCTCTGATTTGCCAGTATTTCTTTTAGGATTCCCCTGTTTTGTCACATTTAATGTTTCTTTAAGACTGCAATATCTATGAACACTTGTACTTTCAGTCATATTGAAAGCATCTTTATATCTAAGTTTGTCATGTCCCAATGATTTATTTTATTTTTTTACATATCACTACAACTGTATCTGAATTTCTATTTGTTGTTTTTCTTTTCTTTTTTTTTCCTTCTATGAAAATGTATCTGTTTTCAGGTATTGCAGCTGAATTTACTTACATCCACTTCTTGTATATACCCATCCTTTTCACCTGTCCACAAATGAAAACAGAGTGATTGATATGTCATCATTTTTCTGGCTTGGTTATTCGGCATGATGTGCTTTATTAAATTTGACAAATATTTTGTGGTAAGCCGTGTCACTATGATCATGGAAATTCTACTGATACTGTGTTTATTGATGTGTTGAAACTCTTGATTTGGTTAATTGCATGAGAAATTAAGAATTTAGGGATTTGTGATCAAGTGGTAAATTGGTTTTCTAGTTACTTAATTTTCAGAAAACAAATTGTGAAGCTTCAAGGTACCTTATCATAGGCTCTTTACATTAGCTACCAGAGTCCTACTAGACTTCTAGTCTTTTTGCTTAGCATTCTGTAAATGACCTGTCAGCAGCTCCTAGATTCAGTCAGTTATTCACTTCAATATAGTACACATCTGACTACAGTTCACTGTCATAGGAAAAATAACAAATATAAATAGTTATGATGTATACAAAAATTCTTTAAAGTAGAATATTGTTAAGGCACAGTGGGGGCTGGCTGCCTCCCTTGGGTTGAGGAGTTTCAAGGGCTCCCTATGGGAGTGACAGGAGAAGGACTTGCCAGGCAGAGAAACCCAACACCCCAGGCAGGAAGCAGGGCAGGCTGGGGACAGCCAGAGGCAGCCCCAGCCCTGGGCACTGGGCACCTCCATGGGGACAGAGATGTGCCAAGGCCATGCTGAGACATCAACCCACAGGTCAGGCCCAGATTTAGCAAAGTAGTAGTTTGCAAATTGCATATCAACTGGTAAACATTTTTGGCAAAGTGAATCATACATTAATAGGATCACCCTTTAAGATGTTTAATCTTGCATTTTTTTCAAAAGGCTCATGACTAAATGAACTAGTGGAAAATTAATTAACTCTTCAATAATAAACATTACTTAGTGATAGATAATCATTTATTAATATATATGTTAAGATAGATTAAAATATTAAGAAAGATCAGCACTAAAAAGTCAGATAACTAAATTAAGTGATGCACTTGAGAGCTGCACATGATATTTCAAAAAATTATACTAAAAGTAAAGAAAACCAACAGTTAATTAAAGCCAAAAAGGATTTTTTTCCCCTTAATCAACTTTCCTTATTAACCATGCGCTAGCAGCATTAGGTCCAGTTACGTCTCAACTCAGATGAATTTTAAAATTGTCAGGAGAAAGATCACTCGTCCTTAAATTTTTCAGATTACCCCAAACAACAGCTTGGGACGCTAGCGTTACACTAGTAATACCACTAATCAGTAGTGCCCTATATGCCCCCTCAATCAGTAGCTTTAAGACTGATACCTGAGCTGTTTAATTGGTTCTACAGAGACTACCATATTGCTTTGGCATGTATCTTAGGCACTCAAGTTCGTAACATTTTCTGTATGCTTAAAATGAGATATGTGCTTAAGTATCATGTTACAAGAGGCATTTGTAGACTTGAGAAGAAACTTGTATTCAAGCCTCCTACCTGTCCAGGGTCTTTTTATTTAGTTGGTTATTTTTCATGGCTATCCTTTGAAATGATGAATAAATTAATTTTTCAGTCCATGTTCAGTAAGTTCGTACTCCAAGAAATAATGCAACATATAATGTTATCTGTTTTAATATCTCATCCTGAGAATACACACAGGCAGAAAAGAAGTATGCAACATTAATCTTCAAGTCAATGCAACATGCAAATTTAGGAAATACTGAACAAATTATATGAATGAATGATGGCTTCTTTATTTGTGTATACTTACTTAAGAACCTAATACAAAATATGCTAAAGTCGATAGGTACTGCATCATTATTTCTAAACTGAGTTTTTAATTACTTGAAGTTACTAGTATACTTGGAGTTAATTAAAAATTTTATAAGAAAAAAAAAAGAATATAGTAGACTAGGTATAGCAGAAAAGGAATAGCACAGCTAGAAAAGAAGAACATGACAAGAAGCTCAGAGAAGGTGACACATAAAACATCTGGAAGCCTCCATAATGAAGGCTAGAATCATAAAAATAAGATTCTATGATATTTCTAGATGATTCTAACACATTAAAGAAGTTCATCTCCTTCATCCATTCCCTGTAGGATAAGTGCTTTAGACCCCTGGCCATCTCTGTACCTGCCAGCTATCAGTTTCCAGTTTCTCTACATTTCTCTTATTTATCCCAAAACTGGATACGATACATCAGGTATGGCCTCCTAGTGCTAAGAAGGCGAGAATACTGTCAGTCCCCTGAGGGCACTAATTGGCCTTAATGGCCCTGAACAGCCTCCCCTGTAGCTTCCACTCCTCCAGCCCTCTTCCATTGGACCAGGGGCTCCATTTCAGCTTAGGTTGGGACCTTTAGAGCTGGCCTGAGATATCTTGTGTGTGTGCTGTGCCTGTGTCTGGCCATGGATCCCTGACCTGTGGACTGACTTCCAGGTCTGTCATCAGATGTCTAGTGATTAGATTTTCCTGGCAGTCACAACGATGTGTCTGATCCTAGTTAACATCATCAGGCTTAATTCATCAGCAGGCTTACTTCCTAGCTTTACTTTGGACTTTCTTCATCAACGATGGACTTACCTGATGATTTGGGCCTGGCTGAAGGTGGCTGCTATACCACAACTGTTCATTAGATCGTCCAATGTTAGAGGCCATAAGCTGAAAGGAGCAGGTGGTAAATTCAGAATAAAGATAAAGAAACAACTTCTCAATGGAGAATATTCACAGCTCTTCACCAAAATGCTAATATATATATGGAAAAAATAAATTTTAAGAAAATAAAAAGGATGCAAAATTCATAAAAGTAAGAGCTACCTTTTCTGCTTAGCGGAGTCCCTGTACTACGTAACACTGTAAAGTGGGAAAGTGTAGCAGAAAAGAATGACTCACCTGGTTCTTATACTCTTCTATTGTGTCCTGCAGGATTAAGGATGGCAGACTAGACTTTGTAAGTATGCAATGTGAAATTTTAATATAATTGACAAATTATATAACTCAGGATAAAGAACATTAATCAGAATATCCACTACATGGTATAAAAACTATAGCATTAAATCAATAATCAAATATTCAAAGTAACCAGTTACTAAATCAATGCTCAATACATGTGATTAATAGTGCAAAGCTACCTTAGTAAGTAAGTATTCTGTGGAGATTGGTGTTACCCATATTGACGACTGTGGGTAGATCTCTTTCTCTCAGCCTCGAGGAGTAACCTTGAGGAGCGTCCCCGCTGAGGGGTGAACCCCAAACACACTCCTTTGGGGAGATGGATTAGAATCCCTGCAGTTCAAAGTTGAGACTGGGTTTTTATAGTATAAAGTGATTGTCAGTCATTTGTCACTAAGACAAACCTCCTAGCTCAGCAAAACCCTGTTTCTCATTCCTTTGTTCCTTCTGGGACCATCTGGACCATTACCCAGTTAATGGATCTGTTTATTTTCTTTTTACAAATTTTCTCATTTTTATGTAATTTTACTCTAAGAAGTTCAGTTATTGTGATGGACTTTTTGTTGCTTTTGTCTTTACATTTGTATAAAATGGTCAGTTTTGACATTTTGTGATCACTCTTGCAGATTGTTTTCTCAGTAGTTATATCAAGTACAGTCCAGTACTGAAACAGGAACTCAGTTGTTTCTCAGACCAGCTGCTCCAAGTGAGACCACTTATAGCATGCAAACAATTTTCTCTCTGCATTACCTCCTGCAAATTTAATATCTAGAAACTGTCCAACATATATGTGCATATTACTAGTGCTTTTTTTTCTGCCTTTGTGGTTTCACTAATCTATAAAATGTCTTTGTCAATGTCACCTTTCTGGTATAATACTATTGGCAGCTGCCTCAGGAATATTCTCTTCCTGTAGAGGGACTAAACTTAATCCCTAAGTACCCTGTGTTAACATTTTTAAAAAGTTAATTTCTACTATTATGCTTTCTTAACATTTTGGTTCCACTTTATCTACAGCAATTGTCTATCTCCTTGAGATATTGTTTATTGAGCTTTTCTTAGCTTTTGTCAATTTACAGTTCCAAGTTTCAATTCCTTTAATATATTACTGTAAATCAAGTTAGTCTGAGTATCTTTCATAGTTTTTGTCTTGCTTAGATGAACTTACCTGGTCAGTCTTGTATTAAAACTATTTTGAAACTTCTTACATTTGACTGAGGTTTGTTTTCAGTCTTGACAGTAGGAACACTAGAACATGTCCTTCTACACTGCTTATGTTTCTTCATGAAATAAGAACAAAGGAATTTTTAAAAAGAGTCATGTTACTATGCTACTATTAGAATGTAAGGAATGGATACTTGAAATAAAAGACTAAATCACTTCCACTGACAATTACAGTCAACTGAGCTAAACTATGGAGCGAAACGCTGAAAATGTTCTGAAAAGTTCTAGATAAAAGTATGGATCACTTGATGTCAATGTGAAGAATGTTTCCCCTATTTCATTTTTGTTTATCATGTTTTCTCTTTTGTTTTGTTTTCTCTTCACTTTTGTAAATTGATCAAAATCAGATTTTTTTAAAGCAGTCTTTTATTTTACTTTTTATTATATTTAAACGTAAGAATGTCAAGCTGCCATCTTTCACGCAGAAAAAAAAAAATCTTGTTTTTTTGTTACTACTGTCAAAAAGTATCGACAACTAGCCTGTCATTGAAATAACGATGAATAACTTGCCTATGAATTTTAGAGAAAAAAAGTTGAAAATGATGTTGTTTAAGAAATAAATATTTCTTCTTTTTACACTTTAAGGGTGGGTACTTTGCCTGGGAATAGAGCAGCTACCACCTCTTAGGAGGTTAACAAATTTCATTTTAAAGTATTATAGGTTTGATCATTTAAATATATGTTTTCTGTATTGCTAAAATGGACAACAATTTATCAACTTAAAATTTTTACGTAATTTGAAGAAGTGAGTGTAATTTTTTATTTTAATTCTGCAAATATTGATTGTAATACTAGAACAGAACAATATAGCACTCCTTTCAATTTTTTTTTTTTTTAAAGGAACAGATGTTAGCAATTCTTTTGTCAAAGTAATGATGTTAGTTATGAGTTTCCTGCAAAAGCATTTTAAAAGCTTTTGATAGGTTGACATGAGGTGTGTTCCTTAGAGCCAAATGAAAAAAAGCAGACTATCTGACGAATGTCATGAGAAGCAGTTCTTGACAGTGGCCCTTGAGAAGAAACTGTAAGTGACTGCTGAAGAGTCGGTTTTTAAAGAAACTGGTAGAGAATGGACTTGAAACTATGTTTGAACATGTAAGAGGGGAGAAACAGTGATCAAGAAGAGAAATGGGAACTTTAAAGAAAATAATAACAGATAGCTCAATAGTAGAATGACATCACAATGACACCATTGAGATTCAATTTTTTGCAGTAGAATAGTGAACGTTAGCAACTCTAAAACTGATATGGCATATATAAACATACATGCAAGACATCAAATTACAAATACTAAAATTCATTTTACCCTAAAAATACACCTTTTAGTAGCTGAAATAAAGTTTATTATATAGATAGACAGGACTGCTGAATATAAAGGAGGTTGAAGCAAAGTCTGGTCTGTCCCCCCTAAATAATTGAAACGTATTTTTAGGGGAAAAAGTAGACTCATTGTTTGCTACCTTTAAAACTCAGTCCTACAAAGACCTATGCAATATATGCTGTACTATTTATACAGCCACACATTATAGGAAAAAATCCTGTATTTATAAAAGGTGGATTAAAGACTTAGTCAAATCTTTACTACGACTTTGATTTTATTAAGAATCTGTATTCAACTGAAATGACAGGAAACAATTTTTATTATTATTGTAATCAGGTGACATCATATGCCAAATGATGAGAGTAATAGCAGAGAAGACATGCTTTTTTCAGACACTGAAATATCACATTAGTAAGAATATTCTCTAGTCCTATTGCAAGCTGAATTTTAATAGATGCCCATGATATGCTGAGAGCTGTAAATATTTGTTCCTTATTTAGAGCGTTATTTCTACCCCCATCTGTTGTAAGTAGCATTTTATGGGAACGAGTTCTTGAAAGAGGCAGTTTTACTGCTAATAGTGTGATGCAAACAGTATCACATTACACTCCAAACAGAATTGAGTTAAAAGATGTAAATATATGCTTACATTTGTGCACAGCTGTCCAGTTTTCAAATATTGTTACAGTAACTCTTCAAGATGTGTATCATAAAAATGGCTGTTATGCCATTGGTATGCATATCATTTCATAAAAGATTTGACCTCTTTTGGAGAAAAAAAAATTGTTTATTAAGAATTATTATATATTAACCACTATTCTTTCACTTAAACAGTTCCCTGGAAACTAATGCATGAATTAACCAGATTGCATTTTTTTTTTCTCTCAGATTTAAATAAAACATTTAGTCTCAACACTTACTCAGCAAAGCACGCATTATGTCATAAGTGTGTTGAGTGCATGTGTGTCTACTCATCTCCTTTAAGCAGAGCACTGTTATTCGTAAACCTATTCACCACAGCCATTAATCACATGTATGCAGACAGTGTATTAGTCTGGCTTTTGCAGGTTTGCCCTTAGAGTGGATTTTTTTTTCCTCTTCTTTATTTTGAGGGTGGATAAGGTGAAGTTGATACAATTTTATTTTTCTGTGGATAGTGTTTTTGTATCTAATTCCTTATGTCTTGAAATGATGCATTCTCATAAATTTACCTGTTTGTTTATCTCTCAGATTTCCTTCTGCCTGATTTCAGTGGAATCAAATGTTACTAGAGTAATGAAGATATAATAGGGCTTTTTGGGTTCCCTAAAACCGAAGAGTAAAATGATGAGAGGAGGGAAAAGCTTACACTGAACCAAAACTGTTTTTCCAAATTTTTCTCACCAGATGGGGATAAAATATGGAACACAATGATTTGTTGCTTGTCACTTACATTTTAAAAATTGCTTTTAAAATGAATTAGATTAATGTTTAAAATAAAATACCACTTTAGTTTATTTTGAAAATATTCTAATAAAGCTATTGAGCATTTCCCAAGTGAAATATTTTAATTATACTTCACTCCTTATTTATCAATGTTTATCAAATATATTTTTCTGCTAAAGTGATGCATCATAGTCAATACTAACTCACCAAAAAAACCCTAACCTAGTGAACCTCAAATTTTCAATGAACTTACCATCCTCTTAGCTTTGCTTCTGAGGCTTATTGGTCTGGACCATACATAATTCAGAAAAAAAAACTTTAAAATAGACTGTTACATTTATGAAAAAATAACTAGGTACCACATCAGACTACCCTGAAATTGTAAAATGAGGAAAACAGTACTAGCAAAAATAGTTAAATATTTTGTCTCTAATTTTTTCTGAATATTAGAAATCAATTACAGTCCCTTACAGTCAGGTAAACAATCGACTGCAGGAAGAAATGATTCTGAAGTTGTGCTCAATTATATTAACATTTATGTGAGGTCCCCATCTTTTTTCTTTGAACTGTCTGTACCTGTGTACACCTCTCTACTGAACCACTGGTGAATCTTCTTTGGATGATATCCTTGGTGGAGGGACAAGACAGCAGGGCATAAGCAATCCAGGAAGCTCCTGGAATGCAACCATGCTAACTTCCTTCTCAAAGTGATAGAGGAGCCAATGAGGAGAAGTGCCATGCTGGACCTTGTTCTCACCAGCAAGGAAGGGCTGGTGGGGAGTGTGAAGCTCAAGGGCAGCCTTGGCTGCAGTGGCTGTGAAATAGTGGAGTTCAAGATCCTTAGAACGGTGAGGAGGGTGCACAGTAAGCTCACTACTCTGGACTTCAGGAGAGCAGTTTTTGGCCTCTTCAGGGACCTGCTTGGTAGAGTACCATAGGATAAAGCCCTGGAGGGAAGAGGGGCCTAAGAAAGCTGGTTGATACTCAGAGATCACCTCCTTCTGGCTCAGGAGTGATGCATCCCAACAAAGCAGAAGTCAGGCAAAAAAGCCAGGAGTCCTGCATGGATGAACAAGAAGCTCCTGGACAAACTCAAACATAAAAAGGAAGCCTACAGAGGGTGGAAGCAAGCACAGGTAGCCTTGGAGGAATACAGAGAGATTGTCTGAGCAGCCAAGGATCAGGTTAGGAAAGCTAAAGCCCTGACAGAATTAAATCTGTCCAGGGACGCCAGGGGCAAAAAGAAAAGTTTCTATAGGTATGTTGGTGATAAAAGGAAGACTAGGGAAAATATGGGCCCTCTCTTGAAGGAGACAGGAGACCTGGTTACCTGGGATATGGAGAAAGCTGAGGTACTCAGTGTTTTGCTTCTTCACTGGAAAGTGCTCAAGCCACATTGCCCAAGTCGCAGAACACAAAGGTGGGGATGGGGAGAATGAAGAGCCACTCACTGTAGCAAAGATCAAGTTCAAGACCATGTAAGGAACCTGAAGGTGCACAAGTCCACAGGACCTGATGAGATGCATTTGTAAGTCCTGAGGGAACTGGTGGATGAAGTTGCTAAGCCACTATTCAATTTTAAGAAATCATGGCAGTCCGGCGAAGTTCTCACTGACTAGAAAAGGGGAAACATAATTCCAATTTTTTAAAAGGGAAAAAACAAAGACCCAAGGAACTACTGATTTACAAAACATTAAAATAAATATCACTGACACCAGAAGCTGGGTGTAGAAATATATGTCCTGTTACCAAGTCTGACCTTAACAGACAAAGTCAGATCTTTATTCTCCCTGTGACTAGGGAGACTTAAGGAGAGCCAGATATTATTTTATTTTGCTTCTCCTGCTCTGTGCTTTCTCTTTTCTGTTGTCCAATTAAAATTGCTGATGTCTGATAATTGCTGATGTCTGCCGCTTGCTCTGAGGGGAGCTGCCGAGATGGCCGCTTTTAAAGTTTGCCGCGGCTCTCAGTCACGCCCCCTGCCACGTCAGCCTTTCGGTTTCTCTTGAATTTTTCCTCAGGATTCCCGCTCAGACTCGGGTTTCCTTGCTCTATCCCGGCTTCACCGTCTCCGGATGTGTGTGAGTATTTTATATAACAAATGGTTGTGTTTTACCGTACAGTTCATATGCACGTGTTTAACCAGCCTGTTAAACCCTACAAGAATTGATATTAGACATTTATAACCCAGAAGATTTTTTTCTGACCTCAGGTCCCATTGTACAGAAAAGTGGAGAATCCCACTCCTGACTGATGCAAGATAATCTGCACCCATATAAACTTTCTTCCTGATTTCTGCCATCTAGAGAAAGAAAAATACCTTTTTAAAATTTAAATTTTCTGTTGTTTTGAAAACAAAAGTATTCTTGATATCCACAGAACACTTGCACATACTATTGAGGGCCAGAGTAATTGACTTTTGTTTTTGAAGTACATCTTTCAGAATAAGATGGTCCCCAAGTCAGTTTTTATTTTTGTTACTCAGTTCCATTGTTGTGTCTGATCAAAGTAAGTGACTTACACCTCTGTTTCTCTGTGAACAGATCATTCTTTCTTTAGCCTTTACCTTGAGGTACACTGCCTTGGCTGCTAAACTTTAAAGTTAGAAATATGGTAATTTTCCTTGTGCCTTCAAGATTTTTATTTGAAAGCTGTGGAAAGTAACAGCATTATGTAACTGAAGAGCAGATACTTAAAGAAAAAGTATGGTCTATTTTGCTAAAATCTTTATGGCAGCAGGAGAAGTTTTTGAAGTAAAAATACACTTATTAACTGACATTTGGCGTTCCCTTCAGTCCTTACATAAATATGGTGTATTTTTGTCTTTGAGGACCCAATAAAGGCTCATCTATGGTAAATCTTGATTCTCAATCAGTCTGTCAGCCTCAGGAAGCTGACAGCTTTTTGCCTCACTGTAGGGTCCTCCTCCTAACAGATTGTTGCCTTTTGACCATGCTTCTCTCAACCAGAGCATATCGTCTTCATTGCCAAAAACTGAGGAGTGGTGTCTTCCCAGCTTTAAACTTGGCTATTCTTCTTGAGTGGATAGCTCACGTCAAGGCTGGTTTTTTGCTAGCTGCTCTATAATTAGGGAAAAAACTTCCATTGCTAGTCACTCAGGCAAGACAATGCCTCACATGTAACTTCAAGAGGCATATTACTCAGGTCAAAACAAATGTATCTATCCCACAGAAAGATTTGAAAAATACGTTTTATTATCTAACATGAACCTCTAAAACAGTCTAGCCTGACAAAGAAATTCAACACATTCCACAAAGAATTTATTTTTTTCCTATTGCAAATGGTTTTTTACTGAAGTATTTATTAAAAATAATCCATAATAGTCCGTAAGTATGCATTTATAATTTGTTCTCACGTTTTCTTGTCGTCAAAATATCTCACGCTTTTTTTTTCTCAGAAAGGAAGTTTTATTTTTACAACTTGTAATAGCTTTTTATTTAAAATATGTAAATTCCATATAACACTGATCTACATGCATACAAATATTATCACCATATTTTAAATAAAATTTTCATAGCTAACCTCAATTTATTACTAAATAATTTAACAACCCTTTTCATTAGAGAAAAAAAAGTGTAATTACAATTATGATTTTTTCTAAAAAATGAAGAATGTGATTCATGCATAAGTTTAGTCTTTAGTACTGTCAGTAATCAAGTGAGAGAAGTAGGAACCGGTGTTGCATTCTCTGAAAAACAGCATGTACACTGAAGTACAATAAGATAAGGTTCGTTGTTGCAGTTTGTCTGGTTGTTTAGAGTACCCATATTTGCAGTAGCTGAAGCATTTTCTGAAAATGTAATGCTTTTCTTCTGAAATTTGAATAATGAATCTGAAAAACAGGTTTTTTTAAATATAAATTCCCCAAACCTGATCTTATTTTGGGTTAGTCATTCCACCATTGAAAAATAAAAGAAATATGAGAAAAGGAAAGAAAAGCCTTGTTCCACCCTTTTCTTTGAACAAAGTCCTGTCCTAAGTTATCAGTTTTATAAAATTGAATCTGTAAGTGTACTGTAATACAATGTTGCCTCTCTTAGCAAAAATTGGCATAATGACTAAACACTAAATGCAGGTAAGCATGCAGCTTCACCTGATAAAGGGAAAAGGTCAACTAATTCAAAACCAGATTGTTTATTTATAATATCAGAAATACCTGGACTCAGCTGTTGTTGGGTTAATTTTAATATAATATACTTTGGAAGACATACATCATTTTAACTGTTAGTAGTTTACAATTTATATTTAATTTATTTTTATTTGAAACAGTGTACTATAGCAGCTATCCAGTGCACCAGGCGGACACCCAGGAGGATAGCTGTACCTAGATGGGTTGTTGGCACAGGACTGTATTTGTGAATGTGCTGGAGCACACTGTTCTCAGTTAAAGTTAGGCTGTATGCTTTAATGTCAGCTTTACTATAGCTGCAAGATGAGAAATAATATCTCCTCTGTTTGAGGGGTGAGAAATGATGGTAAGCAATCCAAGATAAAGCAGGCTGATAAAAAAGCAGGCTGCCAATATCTTGTTATATTTTACAAGCAGAGAGAATTTATTCTAGATTAGCACTTTGCTTCATGATGGCTTTTGATGTTAAATTTTGATCTTAAAGCTCATGTGAATATATGTTTAATTTTTTTTAGGAACACTTCCACAAGCATGTTTTAGTCTCTTAAGCAGGAGAAGATTCTGATGATTATTTTGTTGTCCAGTGAAGGTCAACCCACCACAGTCCTATTTGGTATGCACTATAGGACCTGAGGTGTTCACTGTAAGGATAGTAATAGGGAGAGGTAATAGGCAAAACATGGGCTGAACACAGCTAGAGAGTGAAGAGCAGAATGATTGTGGGGAATTTCGGTTGTTGTAATTGTGGTGAAGGGATGAGGGGTGGATTGTGTGTAAACTGTCCACTTTCATTCCTTGATGTAATAATTTTCTTTTGATTTTGATGGGAATTCTTTCTGTTGATGTGAACTAAGTTTATGAAGAGTGTGTGATGAATGTGTATTTAATGATAATTCTTAAATATGTGATTCGCAGAGGTGAGGGGTGTAATGTGTTGGGTTTGCATGGCCAGGTTGTGGTAGTCGAGGAGGGGTGGCTTCTGTGAGAAGCTCGTAGAAGCTTTCCCCGTGTTCAATAGAGCTGATGACAGCCGGCTACAAGGTGGACCTGCCGTTGGCCAAGGGTGAGCCCATCAGTGACAGTGGTAGCGCCTCTGTGATTTTAGAAGGAGGAAAAACTTGCTACACAGCAGCAATTACAGCCAGGGAGAGGAGTGGAAGGGACCCATGTTAGAGCAGTCTGTTCCTGGAGGACTGCACCCCATGGAAAGATCCATGCTGGAGCAGTTCGTGAAGGACTGCAACCCTTGGGAAGGACTCACATTGGAGCTGTTTGTGGAGGACTGTCTCTCGTGGGAGGACCCCACACTGGAGCAGGGGAAGAGTACGAGGAGTCCTCCCCCTGAAGAGGAAGGAGCAGCAGAGACAACATGTGATGAACTGACCACAACCCCCATTCCCTGACCCCATGTGCCGTTGGGAGGAGGAGGGAGAGAAACGGGGAGTGAAGTTTAGCCCAGGAAGAAGTTTGACTTTATTCCTCATTGCCCTACTCTGACTTTTTGATTGGCAATAAATTAAATTAATTTTACCCAGTCAAGTCTATTTTTCCTGTGATGGTAATTGGTGAGTGATCTCTCCCTGTTCTTATCTCTACCCATGAGCCTTTCATTATTTTTTTTTCTCCCTTGTCCATTTGAGGAGGAAGTGATAGAAAAGCCTTGGTGAGCACCTGGCATCCAGCCAATTTCAACCCACCACAGTCCTGTTTGGCTAATGTAGACTAATAAAACCGTGTAAATGTTGGGACATTAAATATTTGTTCTTTGTGTTTGAATTCCAAACCTCATATCAAAATGTTCTGAACCCTTGAGCTGTTACCACAGAACAAGCAGAAAATAATGCTAATGTCTAAGCTGTAATTTGTTCCCCATAGTTCATTTATTTCTTAAGCAAAGAATAGATCTTTTAATTCTGCATAAAATTTCAGTACTTAAAAAATATATTTAATGTTTCCATTATTATTGCTATCTACTTCAGGTTTGCAAGTTGAAATTCCCAAATAATAAACTTTAAAAAAATAAATAAATCAACAACTGGTCTTTTCTGTATGGTTAATGTTATTTTCTTAACCAATGACATTTATGTAACATTTGGTTACATCTCAATTATTTTTCCAAATTTGCTTTTGAAGTGTTGTGGTGTTCTGGAAGTATTTCTACCTTTAAGGGTTCCTCCTATTAGGTAAAATTTTTGATCTAAAGTGTTAGAATGAATTATAATACAACGTGACATCTGTTCCAGATTAATTCTTGTATTCCAGGGGAATGATTTTTCTTTATCAGTCTCCACGACATTTTAGAGGCCTATGTTTGAAATAGAACTTCCAAAGTATCCTCCTGATACATAGGTCCTGAACTTTAAGCCAGATATCACCAGTCTGTTAAATATGTATGAATATTCTAGCTCTACATTTTCTTGTCTTTAGATAACTACTCAGGCATAAATTAAAATGCTGAAGTTCTGAAATGCAATGACTTAGCTGAGAAAAGAAATGATCACTACTTTGTTCCTGCAATGAGCTGACAGCTCACTGAAGGCTGCCGTGAAACCTCCATTTTCAGATGTATTGAGAAAATTCAGGTGCTACTCCGGAGGTGTTCATTGGCAGCTTGCTCAATCAGGTAGAAATGAATCAAGTATTTATTTTTTTTTAATTGAATCAACTGACAATACCCAGGAAACAGACTTCCTATGTCTTCAAATATCTAATATTTGGTTTGCTGTATTCCAGCAATTTTTAAACTTACTGACCAACAGTCATGTTAGAAGAAGTGGCACTTGGAGACTTTTCTGTTCCTGTTGAGAGATACCATAAAAAAATTGGCTGACTACATGATTTAACAGAAAGCTGTGGTTGTGTTATAGTTGTGGCAATTCTCGTACTGAGGTTTGCAAGCACATCTCTGGCTAAAGAAAAGTCCTTTTCCCTGAAAATAGTGAGAGAAAGTCTCTATTTCCGAACTTGCAAAACAATGTTTAAGAAAAAAAGAGGAAAATGCTTCTGTCAGAATAGTAAAACAAACAAATTTGGAGAGGAGGAAGCAATTAACTGTGTAACCCAGATGGGATTAATTTTCTAAACAGAAATCTTGATGCTTTTTACAAATTGTACAGGTATTCAGTAAAACACACACAACTGTACCTGTATGTCCATACCCACCCATGCACATACGCACAATAATGGTAAAGGGAAAAAAAGTTTTACTATATTGATTTTATATCTTGTTCTCCTCATCCCGTATGCTTTTCACTTTCAAATAACTTCTTCTTCCTGATACTGTTCTGCTTTAAATAGTATTTAAAAAAAACCCTAAAAATGCAGTATGATCCTCATGTGCACTGCAATCTGAGTAGAAGGAGTTCAGCTACTAACCAATACTGACTGCTTTTAGTAATATTGTCATATACTTTGATTACAAGATCTATTGCTGTTAATTCTGTCTGTTAATCCACTGCTTTCAAACTGGAATGCAATATTATCAAACTAAATGCAATATTATAGCTGGCTATATTCTTTTAACTCTGGATGTTACTTGATCAAAAACAACCTGGTAAGAAATAAATTTAAAGACATGCCTTGCTGGATAAGTAGAAACTAATCAGGAACTTTAAAACAGTGATATTTTAAAAATTGTCCGAATGATGTTTTTTGGTGACTTTTGCTAAATCCTCATGCATGTCTAGTCATGTAATCACTTGAGAACCTGGAGTGAACTGACGAAAAGAATTCAGAATTGATATATCTCCTGCAAGCTCTGCTCCTGGGCAGAACAAATTCACTAGAGATGAGAAACCTCAGAGTTGATCATTGAGGCCAATTAAATGAATTACTATAGAAGAGCAGAAGTTAATTCATGAGTGACATCTAATCTATTCTAATTTAATTGCACAAAACCTTAATGTTGATAGTTTCAGTGTCTGGAGTGTATTGTGTGATGTGAGTATCGCACTTCTAAAAAAGATTTTCTGAGGACCTGCTGTCAGTTTAGTGTTTTGCTACAGATGTATCATATATTGTCCTCCCTTAGAAGAGTTGTTAGAGAAGCCCCATGGAGATAAATGCCATTGTGTCATCTTTGTATTTTCTACAGGGAGACAAAGGGTCCTTCTGACCTGTGAGTATAAACTGTAATTTATTATGAAGAGTGCTCTTTTACCACAGATAAATCTGTTAGCTTTTGTCAGTTAAAGAGGCTATGACACAGAGAGAGAGAAAAATTGTTTTTATTTTAATTCTTTTTAACTGAAGTATCTTACAGCAAGTCAGACCTTGAAAAAATAAAATGGCAACAGTGTAAGATTGATATGCAAAATGGACAGAATGAACATCTAGACAGATCTTTTACCTTGTTATAAGCCAAAGTGTGGTTTGTTTGTGTATGTCTGCTTAGTTAAGTGGGACATAAGGTACTACTTATTGTTGACATGCTAGTTGCTTGACCTAGATAACAAGTAAGAGCAAGAAAAGAACATTTTTGTCATACACTTCTTTATTTTTGCCTTCATTATTGGAAAAAGGTAAGTAGTCCTTGACTTTTTCTACTGTCTCACAGTACCTTAAAAAAATTCAGCATGTGTTATGTTGCAGAGGAAGGGAAATAGAACACAGCTAGTATAGGCCTAGTAAACAGGTCTGCTGTCTCTTATGCTGCCCCTTGTTCAGCATAAAACTACATTTTTTTTCATCTTTGTTCAATTTGCCCCTTTTTATGTTATGGTTAGATATACATTAATCCTGAATGACAAGAAATCTATAATTAATGCATCTCAGGTGAATGTCATCACTGAGGTCTCAGTCATTTTCTCCTCTATGAATCTTTGTAAACCACTTAAGTTGTCTGCCTTAATATCCTTTAAAATGTTATTCAGAATTGTCTTACAACTCCTCCAAATTGTTGCATCTAGATGATGTGTTGGTCTCTCTGGATTATGAGTATATTTAGCTGTGACTGTAACTACAGACAAAAAATATATTGACCTAGATACACACACAGAAATGAAATGTTTTTCATCACCTTGTGCAAAATCATAGGGAGAATACCTTCAATAGAGTTCCTTGGGTAATTATTTAATGTCACCATTTCCCCTGCTACTGAATAGGTTCTATAAAGTGTTAGGTCATGAATATCTTAGGCAACTCAGAAAATATAAAAAGATATAAAGGGAATAAAATATAAAAATTTTATTTTCAATACAGATAGAAATCACAGATAGAAATGTTGTCCTTACACTTCATTTGTGAACCATACTACAAAATTAATAAAGAACAATATTTTTCAAATCCTGTTTTGAAACAGACTGTTCTACTGTTTGAAGATCTCATCACATAAAAGCTGTTTGAAAACCTACTGATTTCATCTTCAAATATAATTTGACTTTACCATATAGAAAAAAAAAGCAATGGTCATCCATGCAAAGTTGTTTTTTAAAATTTCTTTTTAGTTTTAGATTGGATTGAAGGCAGAAATCTAGCAAATTTTTGTCAGAGTCGCAGAAATCACTGTCTGGAAAAACAAAAAAAGTTGTACTGGAAAAATACAAAAACATTGTATCACACCACAATGCCACGACTATAAGTAGCACTGAGAATATAATCTGAATGTGGAAAGGTTGCAAACTGCTTTTATACATTTAATCAAATATATCCTGCCATTAAAATTAAAACAACACAGTGCTCTTGACTGAACATAAGTTAAAGATATCCACCACTCAGTGTGGATAGATATTCAACAATGTCACTAACTACACCACAAAAAAAAAAAAAAAAAAGAATCGTCTTGTAAAATACTTTCAGAATTGTTCTGCATGTTCAGAATCAATCCGTGCCTCCTGCTTCCTGAAGGTGGGGGAGAAGGCATGAGTAGTGGGGATATGTGATAAATACTAAAAAAACTCTCCTCCAAAATGTGGTTTGATGTAGGCTATATTAAATTAAATATGGGACAAAACTACTAGAACTAGACTAGCACTTGCTGCTGTTTACCTCTAATTACATTCAAGAGGACAACAGTAGAGGATGTGATTATTCACCCTTTTTCATAACACTTTCATATGGGAACAAAATTAATTCTGATATAGATGTCTCAGTTTCTGACATCTCCACTTTTTCGTATTTTCATCCTTTGACCTTAAATTGGCTTAAGGGGACTTGAATGCCTCTCAGAGGAGAGGACAAAAATGAGAAAAATAAACTGCAAATTTTCCTTTTTTTTTTTTTTTTTAACCACTTTAACATACAAACTAAATGAAGTATAAATTCTAAAAGAAATTATATTTTTCTGCTGAAATTTCCCCTATGAGTATCCAGCTGTACAGAAGTTTCATGATACTGAAAGCTCACAAAACTGAAAAAGATAAAGGAAGAGAAGTTCAGATGGAGAAGATAAAAATAGCATTATTTTAGCTAGTTTTAGTACTTGATTAAAAGGAAAACATTTGAAAAATCCATCTAGCATTCTGAATGTTCAAAGTTTATGGACTAGCCTTTCCTATAGCTAGAGTATTACTATTTGAAAAATTTCTTCTTTGTTTAGTTTCCTTGGAAGGAGAATCACCTCTCAGTGTTTGAGCATGATGCACTGGCTGGAGTTAGTACAGAAAATAAAATACTTTGCTTGAAAAAGTAGCTGAGGATCTGGGGACTGGTAAGGATCTTACTATACTAGCTCATAGAAACTCTGAAGCTC
This sequence comes from Podargus strigoides, assembly GCA_028020825.1. NCBI lineage: Eukaryota > Metazoa > Chordata > Aves > Caprimulgiformes > Podargidae > Podargus > Podargus strigoides. The sequence continues at coordinate 21,379,470 of CM051621.1, read as the reverse complement.
TAGAATACGCTGGGACCATAAAAAACTTATTGAAGCTTCTGCCTTGACTATGCATGGACATATGCATATGCCAAACAATTCCCAAAGAACTGAGCTGCATGGATTTCATGCAGAATCAAGGTGGAAGTGATGTGGTCAAGTCAAAAATCCTGGAAGACTTCCATTCCACTCTAAGATTTCAGGGTGCTTAACAGAGTCAAAAATTAGGGAGAGGAAAGAGCAACAGTGTGAACCTGCTATGGTGCTGCCAGTCTCCCCAGAGCATCACGGCCTCTGCCCAGGCTAGCTGGACAGAGCAGCCTCTCCATCAGGCATTGTGAGGAAGCTGCACAGCCTTCCTGAGTGACAGTGTGGGGCACAGCACACAGGGGACCCACGCCTTGAGATGCATAACTGGCATGGTGGGATGCTTTCTCACTGGTGTGAGCAGTAACAGATTACATGTAATAGCATAGATATGTGTAAATCTGGAGCATCCACATCTCCAAATTACTTGCACATGCCTCCAGGAGTGTGCAGTACTACAAGCTACAAAGGTATATGACACTAGCAAAATCAGATTTGTTTTACCTGTGACAAAACAGTAGCAGAATAGGACACGACTTGTGATAATAAATGTCAGGAATAAAATCCATTCAAGCAAATTTAGTAATTCTTTAAAATTTTATCTCAGTATCTTTCCTTAAAACATGTGACAGAAATATTTTCAACAAATTAACAAAACATTTAAGCAGCTGCTTTTCTCATTTTATAATTACATATATAGCTATTCTATTTATTTCTTTAAAAATTTATTTTTCCTGTTTAAGGAATCCAGAAAAGTAAAAAGATAAGAGCCAAAAAGGTAAGGATATTGTAGTATAAAATTGGATAAAATTGTCTTCCAGTAGTTTCAATCTAGTAACTTTCCAGATAAGAAAAAAAAGTCTTAAATCTTATATTCATTGTCTTCAAACCATGAACCTCTGAGCAGGTTCATAATGAAAATATCATCAAATGTTTTGACTTGCCAGCAAGATTTCTTCTTAATTTTTAAGCATTTAGTTTTAGAAGGAAAAAACAAATAACGAAGAGAATACTAAGTAAGTTTTCATAAATATTTTAAGCTTCTGTAAACACGGTATCTCATCTTAGAAAGAGTAGCAGAACTATTTCAAGACATTGAAATGCAGTCTTTCCTATTTTATTAAGTGTATTTAGAAATTAATGATGTTTAAACAGTAATATCAAACTTATTTTAAAGATAAACTTTCATGTGAAATAATTCCACCCAAATTAGTGTTTTTACAATTATGCAAAAGTTTATTTTAAATATTTTTTGTTAGGGAAACCTATTTGCAAATAGGAAACAAGGAAACAAGGAAAACAACAATTTCAGGATTATATACGACACATAGTGTTCTTGCATGTTTTGTGGATCAATATTTTCTCTTTTGTCCTCTTTTTGACATGCAAGGGAACGCACTTTTTAACAGGATTTCTGTGGGATTTTTTAAATTTTTGTTTCTGGACAAAGAAACTGTCATAGCTGAAAGATGAACTTTTCAGGTGTGACCTCAACATGTCTAGAATATATTCATGAAAGGAAAAAACCTTTGTTGCTGCTGTTGTTATTCGTATCTGTACAGCAAGTAATACTTTATTTATCATAAAAGGTTGTTACCCTAATATGAATGTTTTAAATACATTTCTCTAAAAGGAGCACTGCCTTTGTACTCACATAAAAGTAAGTGGATTGGCTGTATTTCCATACATTCTATATTATGACTAAGAGTTCCACAGGAAAAAAAAAACCCATAAAAGGAAAAATTATATGCATCAAAAGGGAACTTAAATCTCTGTAAATGAAAATGGAATATATACTATAAAATAGTTAATTTTGTCAACTGACCTTTTGGCGCACTGAGCTGCATGAAAATAAGTATATGCACTCAGACTTTTGGAATCATCTTTTATTATTTAACTGTATGTACATTAGCAGATATATGACTAGTGAGGAAGTCTACATCATTTATTAGATCGGCCAGCCTGTGATTCAGATAATCCAGATTCAGATTTTTGCTGTGTAATGAGTATTAAAAGCAATAGCTTCCAAAAAAAATCAGATAGATGATGAATGGGATTTTTGAGAGCACCACAACATTTAAGTGCCATTGAAATCAATAAATAGTAGTAGTGAGAACCAAAAATGAACTTAAGCATCTGAAGTATAAGATAGTAATCTGAGACCCAGAGGGTGATTTAAAAGCTTTTAGCTACTAAGAGTCAGAGGCATTTTAAGTCTGCACCTGTCTCATTGCAGTGAAGGCCCAGGAGATGCTACTGCTACTTTGGCAGAAGAGCGGTGCATTGAGGGGTATCTTCATTCCCCATAGTAAGACTAGGCTGCTGTATGGTTGGGGTGAGAGTCTTATGGGGGGAGACAGGAGGACACATGACTATGAAACTTGCTGTTTTGCCTGTTTTGGGAGAAGGACCAAAGCTTGGCTTTTCATTCAGACTATTTCTGCTTTTGTCCACGCAAAATCTGGATAGCGCCCAGGTCACAGTGCTGTGTTGCACTTACTGGCACAATAGCCTACTAGCTAGAATATGGTCCTGCAGAGTAACAAGGCTGACTTGAAACAAAGTAAGGGCAGAGTTGCTGATTCTTGTGACCATAGAAAAAGTGAATATAAGCACTCTCCTCCTCTCCTGCTTCCTGTCTTTTTAAAACAAACAGAAGCAGTTCAGTTGTCTCTAACAAAACAGGCACTTCAAGCTTAGGCATCCTTAGTTCATTGTGCTGGTTGCTGTATATGTAAGAGTTCCCTCCACTGAATACAGAAGTTGTATGCCTTAGCCACTGCCAGCTTTCAAAATCTTGCCACACGTGACATTGTGCTCTTGTAAGCTCATTTGTCCCATTTTACATTTTTGTGTATCTAAACGTTTCTAAGAGGTTTACTTTTTTCCTGCATCTGAGCTTTTCTATTTCTAATAATATTTTCTAACCTCTCTTGGGTATTTTGAGGGTGATAACATTGATTTTGGGGTGACTACACTCTCCTATAATCAGAACAATATAAATATTACATAGATTTCCTAATATTACATTTCAAGAAACAACAAAGTCATTCCAGATAATTTCAACACAAATAATCTGTGTCACCACAAATATAACTGCTGAAGTGATCAGTATTTTATCATTCTGTCATGAAACTTTCTGAACCATGTCCACACTTGAGCTTACTGCATCCTTTCATGAGTTATGGGGCAGATGCACAGTTTTCAAATTGCAGTCAAGGTCAGAATGAATAAATTGAAACAAAAGTATGCTTCTAACAAATATCTCCTTCCAGAATAAGTAAAGAAAGCCTAATCCCTCAGAATGGAATAGAAAACTGCCAAAACTTCACCTTTAAAAGGAAAGAAAAAATCAGACACATGAAAATTGTTTTCCATAGTTATAAGAAAGGACTATCCAAAATCAAAACATGAATTATTTGAATTTGGAGAAATACATTCCACTTTAATGCTAAAATTCTGGAAGAAATTCAAGTTAGCTGATATCTTTAGCATTATTTGCAGTTCTGGTCACTACATCTCTGTAAAAATATAGTACATATTTTAAAAAATATTCAGGTTGTGGTGACGATGATGAAATTTGCAGTGTCTTCCAGTCAAGGATGTAGATTAGGATGGTTTGGTATGGAGGAGAGATGAATGAGGAGGCATGATGTGGGGAAGTTCAATAGAGAGTTCAGCATTGTTCATTATGCAAAAGCTAATGGTAGCCTAAATTAGCAAGATTAAAATTAATAAAAGGGATTAACCTAAACATCAAGATTCAAACAAAAAAAGAAATGCTGTGTTCTCATACACAGAACTCATAGGCTATCTGTAAACTCTTTCCGTGGTCTTCTTTTTTCTATCTTTCCTTTTCACTCAGTTCAGTAGCATTGTGAGTTTCAAACCTGCATGAGTGACAGAAAGGAAGATTACTCCCTGTCTACCCTTAAAAGCTCCCCTGTATCTTTGCCTCTGCAGGCAAAGAGTTTCTGCAAGTTATTGACAAGGTTGGTCATCTTTGAAAACAGAGCAAATTAGATAATAAAGTATGTAATATATACATGCTTATATAGTATTCCATTAAATTATTGCAGGTGAATGTGTGTGTATGTATATATATATAAATGTTATTCTGCATTATACATAGAAAGGATATATATAACACATCTGCAGTTGGTTCAAAAAGGATACAATGCTCAAACACTGATGGCTATTAAAGAAACAAGATAGATATTATTTCTAGCTTTGGAAGGTATTAAGTCTAGGCTAGGACAGTATACCAGGGAAAGATCATCCTATACTGCTCTTACTCATTCTTCTTTACTAAAAATCATCTACTGGCCACTGTGAAAACAGCATGATGGAGTCTCAAATTCTTAGTTTGACTTAATACTGACAGAATACTTTTATGATATCAACCAATGTATTTTTAGGCTTAAGATCAGACTGAGGCTCAAGTCCAAAATGTCCGTTTTCCCTGACATTTTTTGATGGTTTATGTAAAATATCAATAATGGTATATAGAACTGGATGGTCCTTCAGATCTCATTCAAAATAACAACTTCTAGTGTCTCTATTTGACTTAAATTACATTGGTGCAGTAGATTTTAAGGCATTTTTTTTTTGTTTGAGAAACAGAAGAAACAAAGTCTTTCTAAATGACGGAAACTGAGAAAAAAAGCAAAGGAATACAGATTTCTAGATTGCAGTTTCAGAAGACTAAGGAACATAAACAAATAAAATATATGCATACTTTTTGCTGGGTAAAAACTGGCTGGATGGCCAGGCCCAAAGAGTTGTGGTGAATGGCATTAAATCAAGTTGATGGCTGGTTACAAGTGGTGTTCTCCAGGACTCAGTTTTGGAGCTAGTTCTCTTTAATATCTTTATCAATGGCCCGCACCCTCAGTAAGTCTGCAGACAACACTAAGCTGGGTGGGAGTGTTGATCTGCCTGTGATCTGGACAGGCTGGATCGATGGACTGAGGCCAACTGTATGAAGCTCAACAAGGCCAAGTGACAGATCCTGCACTTGGGTCTCAACAACCCCATGCAACTCTACAGGCTTGGGGAAGAGAGGCTGGAAAGCTGCCTGGCAGAAAGGGACCTGAGGGTGTTGGTCAACAGCCGGCTGAACATGAGCCAGCAGTGTGCCCAGGTAGCCAAGAAGGCCAATGGCATTCTAGCTTGTACCACAAATAGCATGGCCAGCAGGACTAAGGAAGTGATTGTCCCCCTGTAGTCAGCTCTGGTGGGGCCACACCTTGAATAGTCTGTAGAGTTTAGGGCTCCTCACTACGAGAAGGACACTGAGCTGCTGGAGTGTGTCCAAAGAAGGCCAACGAAGCTGGTGAAGGGTCTGGAGCACAAGTCTGATGAGGAGCAGCTGAGGGAATTGGGACTGATTAGCCTGGAGAAGAGGAGGCTGAGGGGAGACCTTAAAGCTCTCTACAACTACCTGAAAGGAGGTTGTAGTGAGGTGGCTATTGGTCCCTTTTCCCAAGTAGCAAGCAATAGGATGAGAGGAAAAGGCCTCAAGTTGTGCCAGGGGAGGTGTAGATTGGGTATTAGGAAAAATTTCTTCACTAAATGGATTATCAAGTATTGGAACAGGCTGCCCAGAGCAGTAGTTGAGTCCCTGGATGTATTTAAGAAACATGTAAATGTGGAGCTTAGGGACTTGATTTAGCTGTGAACTTGGTAGTGTTAGGTTAATGGTTGAATTCAATGATCTTAAGGGTGTTTTCCAACCTAAATGATTCTATGATTCTAAATTTTTGAGTTGCTAGCTCTCTTTTATTCAAGTCCATAAAAGACTAGATTATTGTCCTTGTATTTTAATGAAACTGAAGGCCTAAAAATACATTCTGCTAAAATTCTCTGAGTGAACCATGATTTAATTTGTTGAGAAAAAATGAGGTCTTGAATGTAACATTTCAATGTTCATAATAGGGGAAAGAAAAAAAGATTTACTACAAAATGAAAGATATTTAAGCACCCTGTTTTTTCAAGTTTAGATTTTCAGGGGAAAGCAGACTTTAAAATGTCTTACATAGTTTAAAACAGTGCTTTGCATTGAAAAGTGTGTATTTTCAATAAAGTCTACTTTAGTGCCTTTCTCAACATAATGATTACAGCTATGTATTTTAGGATTAAATGGTGAAAAAAAGAAACAAACAAAACCACTTTGATATCTGTTTTATCTGAGGTATAAAAGATGGGTAGGGCAACCTAAGTAACAGAACTCTTATTATGTGAAATGTGTCTAAAACCATATTTATCAGAGAAACATCTACGTTTCGTGGAAAAAAACTCAATTCTCAGAAAGAAATGCAGGGTTACTCATACAAGATCACATAAATAGGCAAATCTGCATAACCAATATCACAAATATTTGTTTAGAAACTCTGGAGGAAGATATAACAGCTGACATTTGTTTAGCAAAAGGTCATAATTCTGCATTATGTATAAATGTAGTCACTTTGAAAAGGAATGAACTGATCTAAAAGCCAAGCTTACTGTTGATTGCTCAGTGACAAAACATTGTTTCTTATCACAGCAAATTTTCTCTTTTTCTCTTGATGTAGACTGTGCTAATGGTGCACAAAACCCCAAACACAACATGGGCAAGCTAAGGATTTGGTGATTTCCCATAAGTTCACTTAAATTTTAAGACATGAATTTGACACTAGTACTCAAGTCAATACTATATGAAAAAAATACCATAAGGGTTGGAAACACATCTCTTCCTTTAGTACATAGTATATCCATTAAAGCAGCTAAGAACAGATTCAGAGTCAACATACTTCATCTTTCTTCTTGCAGTATGGGCATCCAGCTCACTAGTTCCCAAGTTTTAAACTGAAGAATAGCTTCCTCCAGCCTTAGTTGACCCAAAAGACTATTACACAGTGACTACTAGGTCGGTTGGACCTTTATTACATATTCTTGATGGATAAACATCAATTATGAACTTAACTTTATATGTAAGTATTTTATTTATAGTCTGGTTGTATATACAGACAATAATTGTGGTACACTGAGACTGAAGTAAGTAATTTCCACTTGAAAGCCAGCAGTTACGGTGCAAGTAAAGAACAGCATAAAAACTACTAAAGCGTTATCAGATGAGGAAGGACAAATGAAGAGAGATTTTGCAGAGAATTAAATTTCCTTCCTGCAGAAATCTTTGTTTCAGGAACTACACTTCATAGTATCTCATTTTAGTGATATTATTGAGTTGTCTCAGCTTTGAATTTGCAGTTGTGGCTTCCATTTTCTCTGTTCCAGGATGGTGAACAGCAGAACACTATGGCTTATAAATACTACATATGCTTCATCTTTTAGCATCACTTTATATTTCTTCCTGAATTATAGGAATATTTGTGTAAAAGAAATAAAATTCAGCACTGCAATAAAATCAAACTGACACTACATCACAGAGCAGCTGTATGATTTTCATGTTTTAGCAAAGTTTTATGACGATAGATTAATAAGAAATTGCTTTATCTAGCTACAATAGTATTCAGTATAGCATTTCTCCACTGTTTTATAAGTTAATTTTCCCCAGACTACAAACCTTTTTATTCTTATTAGTGTATTTATAGTTTTGTGTTCTTGATGCTAAGTTTTCAAGTCTCAGGATCAATGGTGGTTTTGGCTGAGGTAGAGTGAATTTTCTTCGTAGTAGCTAGTATGGGGCTGTGTTTTGGATTTGTGCTGAAAACAGTGGTGATAACACAGGGATGTTTTTGTTATTGCTTACACAGAGTCAAGGCCTTTTCTGCTTCTCACCCCACTCCACCAATGAGTAGGCAGGGGGTGCACAAGATGTTGAGAGGGGGCACAACCGGGACAGCTGACCCCAACTGAAGAAAGGAATATTCCATATGACATCATGCTTAGCAATAAACTAGGGGGAATGTTGGCCGGTGGGTCACTGGGCTTCAATTGGTTGGTGACAAGCAATTGTTTGAATTTGCATCACTTGTCTTCCATGGGTTTTATTTACCTCTCTGTTATTTTCCTTTTCATTACAATTTATTAATATTATTACTATTTCATTTTATTTCATTCCAATTATTATATGGTTCTTATCTCAACCCATGAGTTTTCTCACTTCTGCCCTTCTGATTCTCTTCCCTCCATCCTGTTGCAGGGGGAAGTAAGCAAGTGGCTGTGTGGTGCTTAGTTGCCAATTGAGTTTAAACCACAGAGGATGCAACTGACAGATTTCATCGCAAAAAAAATCAAGGTGAAGGACAAGGAAGGAAATAAGGAAAATGTGAATGCTTGAGATTTTATTTTTAGTGAGCATTATTCTAATAATATCTTTGTAAATTCTTGAATAACTTAGGGAAATTGGTAGATAATGTTGCAAAAATCTGCTAAGCAATGTAGCGAACAATGAATTAGTTATGCACTGATAGACTCTTTTGGATAGTTCTCAGCATACTATTCTGACAGAACATCATGGATTATCAGTGACTACACTGTAGTTTCTCACAGAGGTTTCCGTTACCCTTACTAGGTGGTTGTTGCCAGAAGTACTGACCTTATTGTATTTGTTTACATCTTCCAGATCCCCTGTGAAGTAGCTTCCAAGCTAACCTAAACTAAAATAGTGGCTGTGACTACCCTCTCTTTCTTCCTATGATACACACAAGCATATTAAAGGAAAATTTTGTCAGTCTTGTATTATATGTAATAATTTTCAACTTGCCATTTAAAATGGGCAATATGCTGAGTGCTAGAATACAAAACTAGATTGGGGAAAATTAGCAACAAGATTACTCTGTCAATGAAAAGTTGTCCGAGGGAAAACAGAAATTCCTGGTGCTAGACAACACTGCAGTTTAGCAGCACTCCTGAAACGGCAAAATAACAGGATAAACCTGTTCCATTTAGTCTCATGATGGAATGTGTCTTTCACGAGATTTATTAAGTCTCTATGTGATTGCTTGCCATGACTTCCCGCAATGGAACATGAATTATAAATCATGCTGTATTAGTCACTTGTTGCTTGATAACTCAATTATATGAGGACCACATTTAGAGCTTACCAGTCATCAGAAAGTTGAAAATGGATTTATACTCTTCAGTCACCTTAAAATGGTCAACATTTATTTACAGCTGATTTAAGGAAGTAGTAAATAGGAGCCTATCTATTCTAAGCAAACATATTTAAAATTTATTTTTTATTTTTTTTAAACTCAGCTAGAAATGTGTTATGTTTTTTTCTTTATGCAAAAAAATACAGTTAACAAAAATTGTTTTTCAGTATAATTTTCCATTTTTTTTCCAATAAGGATTTGAATTTCAAAGGATTACTCAAATGAAGAAAAACAGAGTCACAGTCATATGTGTTCTTCTCTTTTCAGAAATAAATTAAAGTTTCAAAAGGAGATTTATACATCCTTACAGATTTGATGAGCCCTTTAGCTATACATCATGTATACTGCTGATGACATCCTGAGTGCTGTGATAACATACTGGATTTAAAATTATTTAATACAATAATCTAAAATAATTTAAGAGTATACAGACATAACAATCCAAGGTGGTTTTGGTGGGGGGTTTTTTGGTGGGTTTTTTCCCTGCAGAAGAATGGCTTTTCAAAAAATTTCAAATTACCTTGGTCTCTCATATTTCCTCTGGGAAAAGAAGAAACTAGTTATTGTCTAAAGAAAAATATACGTACTCAGTTACTTCTAGGGTCTTTATAAACCTGAGAAAAAAATTCAGAAAATACAAGGAAGGCAAGTCTGATTAATCTTATATCATTTGGAACTGCAAATATCATTTATGAATTTGTGACACAAAAATAACAGACTTTTTCATGAATCTGTGTGCTTGTGTTGAAAGATACATTTGTTCCTAATAAATATTACAGTAAAAGCAGTGAGAAAGAAATTAGAAGTTTAAAAAAGAATTCTGGAACTTGTAGATTTTTATTTTAATTGACCCTTCATTAACTTACAGAAAATAAAATTACTGCTTTGTGGGGTATTGGTCTTTGAAATTAGGTCTCATAAAAATTATTGAAGCACAGAGGTAACTCATTTTTTTTTTTCTTAGTTTTCCAGTTTTTTCAAATGTGTATGTAATTGCAGCTATTGCAAACAGAAGAGGAAACAATAAAAGAAAGAAAGTATAACTATAAAACTAGAGTTGGAGAAACGAGGCTTCTGCAAATTGGCATTTTCCATGACATGGTTCAGTTTACTTCGGAAAGAAAAAGAAGCGAAACATAATGGATCCAGAAATTTAGTGGACATACAGTAGAAATTATATTTTAAAGATGCATAATATTTTCATTTTAATGAGTTCTACAGAAAATGAAAATTAGTTGTTTTCCTGGACTATTACCCTAGGAAATCTTTACTTTGGACTGGTGGACAATCACTCTCACATGCAGATTTTTCCTGTAGTCAATCTACTATTCTAAAAGGAGAAACAAGACATGAAGTCTAACGAAGCCACTGTGGAGGGGTCACATTGCGTACTTGCAACTAAGAATTTTAGCATCCAGAACTACCTTTTTTTCCACCCCCCTCCCGAAGACTGTTATGTAGAAAAATAAACAAACCACAGTTTATTAGATTCTGATTTAGTAGAAAGAATTTTCAAAGAGTTAAAGCCATTCACATGTAGGAAATCCTCTATTAAGTTTACAACAGTGAGTCAGTTTTATAGGTAGTCCAAGTTTGTTTTGCTATACAGGATTATGTGTGACGGGTTTTATTTTGTTAGATCTCTTAGAAATTAAAAGTCTATCATTTGTGAATGTCCACTTGGCAAAGAGAATAGATATGAGTGTTGACATTTAGCTTGTATCCCAGGGCTAAGCTTCAGCCATTGTTCTACCACCCGATGACCTCTCCCCAGTTGAGAAAGGGAATCAGGGAAAAAAGGGAGAAGCCCTGTGGGACAAAGTAGAAACAGACTCAATGAAATAATAAAAGTAACACAATCACCAACATAAAGTATACAATCTTATACTCAGCCTGATCCTCAGACTTAGCAGAAGGAGAAGGAAGCCAAAAGAGAAGAGCCCCAGGAAGAACTCCCCACCTTAAATGAGCACCCTCCTTTTATAATGAGCTTGATGTCAGTGCTATGGGATACACCTGTGAGTCAGCTTGGGTCAGCTGCCCTGACTTAAACTCCCAGCTGACTTGGGGCTACTCGTGGCCTGCATGCCTGCTTGTCTAAACAAGTTTTTATTTTTTAACACAGTTAGAAATTTTGTAAAATTTATTTTTCAAGTGTATTACTCAGCCACAAGAATAGAATGGGTTTTGCATTAATCAATGCTTTATTATTGATCTTTATTTTGTGGAACTGTAGTTAAATGCCTAAATTTTTAGGAAGAAAAAATATTTTAACAGAATGGTTTTATCTAAACTGCCTCCTGGTAAGCAGTTTCTTAGATCCTAAATAAAGAATTATCTGACTGAGTACAGGAAGTGAATAAATAATATGGCAAATACATATCAAGGCCAGTGATGTCTTTCCATGGAGGCAGCAGTTTTTGCATTTTAGTCAATATCTAATTTCCTACGGACTGATCAGATTGATTTTGGGGATGTAATTATTGCAGAAGAAGGAATACCATTTTTGTAGATTCACAGAACAAAAGGGATATTCATGCAGCTTTAAAAATATGTGGGAATCATTTCACTGAATATTTTCCTCAGTCTTCTTTAGACAAAAATATAAGAGATGCACTAAGAAAATACACTAGTGACACAGAGCTGGGAGGTTTTATACAGAAGGAAATAAAAATGTCATACAGGAAGTATTAGATTATCTAAAAACTTAAATAATAAAACCAGAATGAAGTATACAAGTACAAAGTACTTATGGAGTAATAATAAGCACTAACAGTCCCAAGTATTCAGAAAATATGAATCATACCTTTGAAAAAGTCTTATGGAACTGATTTAAAATTTAAATCATACATTTAAGATTAATTTTTCTTGCTATTTATTGAGAATTTGAGCCTTTATTCTTATCTTCAAATGTAGTTCTACAATCATAATGGGTGAGAAAGTACTTGAAAAGGAAAGAAAAAAATAAGATTGTCACTATATGGCAGGTTATAGGGTCCCTAAAGAAAAACAAAAACAGAAAACAAAAACACCCTCAAAATGACAGTATTAATTTGTGACTTGGTGTAGAAGAAAAATCATGTCAAGGCAGCAGGTTATAGAACTTAGATAAAAGTTTCATATTCCCATTTAATTTTTTATTAAAAAGCACAAACTCTTTTTTTCTTGCTCTTCTAGAATATATTATAGTAGTTGTTTTGATAAGAGAGAGGATGTTTTCTCCTCCTTTTGCTTTGTGGGGAATACAAGTTTTAAACACTTTCCTCCCCCGGATCTTGATGACTTGAACAGCCTTATACCTTTGTGGAATCTGGCCAGACAAAAGATGAAGCTCAGGGGTATTTTTGTGGGGTAGAGCGGGGTTCTTCTTCTTTAATTATTTTGCTTCCTTTGATTTAGTTCGTTTCCCCTTCATTATATCTAGAGAAAGTGCTATCTAAATCCCAAGGAACACTAAAAGACCAAAACTTCAGGAACCCAAATTTACTGAAGAAATGTGAAAAACTTTAGTAAAAGGTAACTGCATGTGAATCCACAGTAATATATGCCACTCAAGTTCCCATAATCCAGAAAAAAAAATCATCAAGAATGTTTTTGTCCAAACTTTAATTTAACCTGTGTTGATGTTTCATGTGTGTGCCTGACTGCGTACTACTCTTTCCGGTCAACCACTACTTGTGTTTTTTTTTGGCGGAATCATGATACAGAGAAGAGATTGATGTGGGTTTCCTGACCTTGGTGTTTGTTTTGTTGATTTTTTGGTTTTGTTTGTTTGTTTGGTAGGGGGTTGGGTTTTTTTTTTTGGTGGGGTTTTTTTGGTGGCTTTCCCCCCCCCCCTTCTGTTTTATTTTTATTTCTGTCAGGACACAATCATCTGAATCTAAGCATTAGGGGGTGTTTACAGTCCTTTCTATGTGTGAAACCAATGTATATACAATTACCCCAGTCTCCAAATCCTTCACATTTTCTTCAGAACTGACTTTTCTGGGAGGGAAATTCAGGGAAGGAGTTGTTTTACACATGACACCTGCAATTGTTTGCAGTGTGGATACAAAGGACTTGAGACAATGAGCTAGATTTGAAGGCAGTGCATTTATAGTGTTTACTGAGCTCCTGTAGTAGAGGGAGTATTCCTGCAAAGTTCATTTGTTTACTTATTTATTTTTTAATTTGAGCCTTTTTCTTTTTAGTTTTTCTAAGGAAAAGAAAATAAAGATATTTATTTTGTATTGATGCAGCTTTGGTTCACTTGTAGACTAGGTGATTTGTCCCAGTGTAAACAAGTATTCATAGGTATGTCGTATGGTTATGTAACGCTGTGTTTACATGACTTCTTTACTTATTAGAAGAACATGTTACAACTCTTTCCACAAATAGAGGAATTTACGTTTACCTTGTGATCCTAATTACTTCTCGCTCTCATAAAATAATAAAAAAAATCAGTCCTACTTGGTTGAATTTCAAAGTCTATAGCAATGATGAACAGTCAGTAGCAAGTTGTAAGAAAGTGTGAGTATTATTTTTTCGTTAGAATATATTTACAAAATAAAATGTTTCTGCTCTCCAAAATGCTTTTCTAGATTTCTTAGACATCTCTAGCTCTTTCGTATTGAACTAGTAAAGAAAACTGTAAAGCAGTGAAGTGCTATGGAAGCCCATTTTTTACAAGAATTTATATATCATTACATATGTGGCCTTTCAAAGCTATTGTTAACTTCCATTGGATGATATTCTCTAAATAAATTACATTTGGGCCTCCAGTTGATTTCTCACAGTTAATTTCATGGCAACAAAAGTGGCTTCTTTGACCTCTGATAGTGAAACAATGGAAGAAATACTTGAATTTTATTTATTTGTTCAATGTTTCTAAGGTTATTTTATAGACAGGAAGGTTTTTTTGCATACTCATCTTTATTCTCATACACTGATATCTTAATATAATTATATCAAACAGATTATATTCTAAAGAACATTTTTGACACAATACATTTTTTGAAGTAATTTTCTAAAATTGAAACCAAAAAGATAGTCATAATGGTCTAGTTCACAAATTGCTGTGTTAAGAGTTTCCATTTAAGTAAATTGCCTAAGTGCATATAATTTTATATGTAATTGTCACTGTTATAACACTGAATTGCTTTCATTTCAATGATATGTAAGTTCAATACACTCACCTACTTCATGGCTTTGTTTGCTCTAGTAATTTGCACTATGGGAAAGCTGGGAGTTTTGAACTGTGATGTAGCAACATGACAGCAAGAGCAGCTCAACATTATACTACAGTCAGTTTCCCAAGCAAAGGAGAGAGAAGAAGGTAAACTCATGTAGAAGTCAATAGTGTAACCACTATTCACATGTTGAACACAGATATAGAATAACTGCTTGGAGTCCATGCAAGCTCATTTGATTGAATGATCAGGTCTACAGTTATTTAACACTGACTTACCACAAAGTATCAACCATAAAAGTATGCAATGTTTCAATATTGCTGCTTACCATCATTTTAAGTCTGGCTGCTTTTTTGTTTTGTTTTGTTTTGTCTTGGTTTTGTAGATCGTTTTAGTCCCTAAAAGGCTATTAGGTAGTGATCAAAAGTATTTGTGAATTCTGTCAATTTTTCTGAATCACCTGAAATTTCCATTTCACCTGGAATGAAAATGAGGAAAAAAAATAAAGGTTTCCAAGTGTTGAAATACGCTGTTATTTTCATGCATTTAAAAGGACAATAAAAAAGTACCTAAATATGAGATTTGTACTATGAATTGTAAAGACTGATTTAGTTTTTCATCCCACCAGCACAAAAAGTGTAAAAGTAGATGGTCCATCCCAAAGCTAGTACCAGCTGACCAATATTCACAGGCCAGAGCACCCATTGACTGAGTAGCACCAGGAGGAATGCAAAATATACAGTTCAAAGTTGGGCTGGGCTAGGAGATGAAACTACTGCAGCCAATGCCATAAGACATCTCTAAGAAGTCAGGAGACTGGTAAGTGGATAGAAATCACAACAGGACTGAGCCCTTTTCACAAGGCTAGATCAGGTTAAAATACCTTGTGCTAGGAAGGGTTTTTTGCAGTTTATCCAATAGCCAAGTGTTTCAGCAGCTCAGCTAGTATCAATTTTTTCTTCCCCAAAGGATTTGCAGCTATAAGTTTTACTTGTTAAATGACATGTGGTACAATTATAGTATTGGATATCTTGTGAGTTTCTCATTTTATACTGTTCATACTATGGTTTAATGAAATGCATTTGGATAAAAGCACTTCTGAATTAAATTCTTGCTTTTTCAGTACATATTATATAGTTCTTAATTTCCTTTGCTTCTGTTAATAGACTTGAAAAAGGAATTTTCCATTTGTGTTGAAAGAAAATGCTTTTCTTGGTCAGAAGTGAGACTGTTTTATTTTCCAAAAATTTTATTAGACAAATAAAGAATTTACTAGATTATTTTCCCTTCAGTATTTCTGTTCATCAGTTAAATCACACTACCAGTTACTGACACAATCTTTTGCATTCTCTTTAAGGAATAATAGACACAGTCAGTGTGGTATATCAAATATGACTTCTCTTTGAACAAGAAATTATGTGTTTTAGCAATGTTTTGTTTAGAAGAATTTGGAAATATTCTGCTGATGGAAGAACCTAGAAGAACTTTTTCTACCAATACCTTAACCTACTCCTAGGAAATTGCATAATTTCCGAAGAAATACTACAAAAATATAGGAGAAAGAAAAAACTCTGGTGCAAGCTCATCATTGCCTTTTCTTTACTTAATGGAATAATTTATTTTTTAAGCCTTGCTATTTAGAAACAAACTGAAAATTAGTACTTATGCTAGATTTTAGAGAAAAAACTGTGACTTGCTAGAGGTCTGATCTATCCACCAAAACCTTTATGGACCCTTTCTCTTTTACTGTGGCCCTTTTCAGGGAAAAGGAATAACGAAATCTGATTCTGTTTCTTTCAACCTCTAATGCAAATTGATATTGTTTGTAGGGTCTTACCACATAAACTTAGTGATGTGTGGATGAGTAGCTGGACTGTTTTGAAAACTTTTTTACTACTTCTCTTTGTGCTGATGACTGATGCCCACAGTAGCAACAGTGTCAGTAGTGTGATATGATAAAGATGGCAGACAGGGACACAGATTTTAAGTTATATTTGAAGCAAAGTGGATAAGGAGTTAAAGGCATTTTCAAACAAAAGAATTAGATTCTCTGTCCAAATCCAGCTGGATACACTGCCTGTGCTGCAATGCCAAACTTGTTATTTTTCTAATGATAGCTGTGGAGGGTGTTTGGCATTTTGTATGTTTGCTGCAGTACTAAAAACATAAATAAAAATTAATATGCTGTGTCAGAGTTTTAAGGGAGTTGTGAGAAGAGCTTATATTCATTACTCATTGAAAATCTGGTATAATTCAGACTTGGAAATAATATAATTCAGTGACTAACTATACTCAGTAGATATACAGTTGAATGTAAAATTTGGAATGGTATTTATTTAGATTGTCTCTTTTTTGTAGTTTATTTTTATTAAGCTATTGCTACTAAAGTTGTTTATTGCTGCTTTTCAATTTTTGTTTTGTGAATAAATGGCATCTCAGAGATTGTGGGACTGTTTAGATACGGATAAGTGTTAAAACCAGTTTTAAACTTTAAAACCGAACTTTACTAAATTCCTCATTAGCAGTACATCTCATGATATTTCCACCTTTCCTCATCATGCTTGATATTTTTATGCTATTTCTTCTCCTCTCAAAAGACAGACCTTAAAATTGGCTTCCAATACTTTTGTCAATACTCCTTCTAATTTATTAATCATGACATATATATGCAGTCCCTTGCATTTCTCTCATTCTCTGTTTTCCAAATTTCTGTTACTTGGATACCTCCCACATACAACATCTTTGCCATTTTGGTGGTCAAGTTGCTCACAAGCATCTGTAAAATACAAATTTATGTGTGTCACAGGGCTCTGCTGCTTCTACAAAATAATATGCTGATAACATATGTGGATATAATTAAATGTTTCATATCAATCTATCTATTGTTTTAGGATTCCAGAAACATAGATATTCCTGGTTTAGTAATGTTTTATCTGAATTTTTGGTTATAAACTGTATTCAAACAAGAGAGGTTTCTGTGTTAGAAATACCATCACAACCAATTCAGCTTAGTTATTTTTCTTTACCAAATGATAGTTACTAGACAATTAGTGTGATAGCCAATATTTGGTTGGTCATTGAGTAAACAGAGGTAAACAATGATCATTTTCTGCAATGCAGAAGAGTCACTATTTGCTGTAGTGTAACTTGGTTTCTGACAGCATGGAGATAGCTGCATATAAATATTGTTGTATTGTTTTTCTAAATATTTTATAAAATATATATACTTAAAGTGGTTTTATCCCCTCATCTTTTATTTGAATTTGCATTATTTTATACACATATGTTTCAGCAGATTTGTTTATACTTATGTGATTAGATCCTAACCATTTGAAAAAATTTAGACTCGGAAAGGACATTTCAGTAAAATATTAAAAACTATTTGTTTATGTTTTTTATGGTTATTATGAAGTCTCTAGAACTTCCCTAGTTTGTAGTTCTAAATGGTGCATCTGCATTCCCTAACTCATGTAATGCATAATGAAAAAGGATAAATAAATTAGTGATAAATTCCCCAGCAAAACAATAACAAGTCAGAAAACATCTCTATTGTTAGCTTGTGTTTAAGACCATTAGTAATTTGGAAAAAAAAAATAAAAAATTGTGTTCTATTTACTTTGAAGCCATATTGAACAGGCTGAGAACACACTGGCAAGCCTAATTAATGCCCTGTGTCATGAAGTATGACAACCATTTACAATATGTAGCGCCTATATGACCTTGACAGTCTTCCATATAATTAGATATCCTACACAGTATTTTTCAAAATCCCTATTCAAAACATAATGATTCCCCTCAGTGAGGTACTTCTTAATTTATTGTGAAACAAAATTTCAGAGTAATGGAATATTCTAAAGTTTCCAGATGATGACGTGTGCGTGTATATTCCTGTGTGTGTATTCATGAATGTTTAGGTGAAATAGAATTATTCCACTAAATCTGATTCTGAAAAGTATGAAGCCTCCTTGCATCCCTGATTTCAGTGGAAAAAGATGCTGAGCAACTTGCTAGAATAAGGCATCGTGTGTAACACTGCAGAAAGAAGAATGTACTCTATATTAGAGGAATCACGTTTTGTTTGCTGCACAAGTAAAACCTAAAGATTTCTGATATCTGTAAGGTAAAATTATGGGTTATACATTGGAGGTCTATACTAAGTTCCAGATCAGAACCTCTACATAATTGCTCTTTCTACATTTTTCCTAATGGAGGCAGTAGTACTCGGTGCAGTCTTTGCTGTGTTCTCCAGGCCATTTATCCTGCAACAGCTGAAGGTACAAGCTTTCAATTTGATTCCTGCTTATACTGCAGGGAAGCAAAGAAACTATTCTATCATATAGTTGCTGTATGGCAGTTTTTGTCTTTTAAAAAAGTGTTTAGGAGGTCCAGATACTCATTTTAATTGGAGATTATTCCAAGTCCTTAAATAATATTTAATATATGATATACTTTGATAGTTCAAAGGGTATCAAATAATTACTTTGTGTCATATTTTATATACCTTTTAGGGCAGCTAAATTAAGATAAAACTCAAATAAAAGAATAAAGGACAGGTGTGCTGTCTTTGCTTTTATTTACAAGTATTACTTGCACAGTACAATTGTGTTCTGGGCAATTCTCCACAGCTTGCAATAAAAAAACAGATTAATGTAAGAAATTACTTTCTATGACATTAAAAATTGAGGAAAGTTCGATACAAATCACAAATTTTAACTTTCAGAATTGATGTTTCAACAAAGGTCGAGTATTCAGACAACTAATCATTATCTGAGCTGGAGGATAGCCTAGACCATCATAGAGATCTTTTGAAAGATTAACTTTTTCCTCACTAGTTGTCACATTCAACAAAATGCATCTATGGTAGCAGAAAGTTAACTTATTTGTCTTCAGTCTGTAAGGCTGACTTAAGTGAAAAACAAAAGTGAAAAACACCCTCTGAGGCACTCTTCTGACTGAGGAGCTACTAGGACTGAATCTGACAGAAGTTTGGGAAATATCAATATGCTTATTAGATTTTAAAATGCTTTCTCATTCAAGTTTCCTGTTTTCAAAGCTTCCCCTAAAAGTAAGAATTAAGAATCATAGAATCATTTAGGTTGGAAAAGATCCTTAAGATCATTAAGTCCAACTGTTAAGACATCAATGTTGTAAGATATATGGTTGAATGTGTACTTTAAGATCACACAGGTCCTAATGAAGATAAAAGGGTAACCCATGTATAAAGGTAACCACTTACACAAACTTTTGCAAGACTGGATCCTACTATAACCAAATATGCAAGCTGGAATAAATACAAAAGAAAAAATAAATTTGTGGACATTCTAAGTAATTCTGTGTATCATAACTTCTGTGTAAAAACAACTGAACCTAGTCAAGTTCAAACAAAGAATGCTAGCAATTTTAATGCACTTATTACAAAATTCACAATATGCTTTGAGAAAAATTTGCTCAATAAAAAATAATAACAGTAGATTTCCAATGTTCTTAATACTATGGGGCTCATTGACAGTGGATTCAAGATTTACCTGCTAAAATATTTCAAGGTACAAAAAATATACTCAAGTATATCACCTGGAAAATCGATACATTTAAAGGAATTTCATTCTCGCCTTAATTTCAGAATACCAAGTGCTTCACAGGGATCTTGTTTTCATTTTTTCCATTGCGTTTGTATTAACAAGAACATACTTGAGAAAAATTTAGTGTTTAGAGTCACAAGAAGTTTATATTGACACGTTTCTATGTAGCCAAATACAAGCCCCAGAATGATTTACACTGTTTAAATAAGACATCATTTTGATAATATTCTGAATCAAAACAAAAATATACCGTATCACATACCCTGATAAAAAATTTGGCTAATGATTAAAGATCAGAGCCTCTGGAAGACCTGTGGAATCTGAAAGACCTGCTGTATGATTCTGTATGCATCAGCTTTCTATGGGAAAATGTCCAGCAAGGACAAGAAGCCTGTGGATCATGAATGAAGTCAACCAAATTTTTCACCTCACACAGATGCTTGTGAAAAGAAGCACACTAGAATAGCAACACAAAATCCTTGCTAAAATGTAATGGAAATTACATTTAATTCTTGTAAAACAATTATTGAATGTAAAGAAAATTATTAGGAGGAGGTGCCTAAAAATATCCACTATTTTACAGTCAGTATATTTAATGGATTTTTTTTTTTCCTGCTTAACTGTGAATTTTTTGGATAAAATAGTACTGTTCACAAATAAGCTGTCATCAAATCTTTATTGCAATTTAATTTTAAATCATGCACTGTCATATACTTCAGAAAGTTCAAGTTTCAGGATTAAAAATTCTGAAATTCAGAATATCGGTAAAAATTCCTGAATGGTTTGAAAGAAAAATAAATAAGTTTTATAATAAACTATCACTCTGTCATATTAATTTCTGATGTCTGTTAAAAACCCCCACAACTTTGAAATAGTTATATGATGTGAAAAAGCAGATTTTTAATATCTGAGGGACATTTTAAGTTCCTTAAAACTTCAGGTTATAAAGACAACTTTTTTATTGGAGCTTTCCTCAAAATTTACAAGCATGAAGTATTGACAAGGAAATATACTTTGTAATTCTCAATATTTTTGCAGATAAGGAAAATTAATTGGAATTTTTAGCTAGTATTCAATATCAGATAATGACATGACTACTTTAATTTAATGCATTGTACAATATTTCAGATACTGTTTATAGCAAATATTCCATTGTGCAGTATCTCAGATACTGTTTATAACAAATGTTCTCATCTTCCAGTATTTTGCACACTGGTATGTCCCATGGAATCACAGGATGGCTGAGGTTGGAAGTTACCCCTGGAGGTCACTCAGGAGACAATGTCAAAAGCCTTCCTGAAGTCCAGGCAGACAATATTCACTGCTTTCTTCTTCTTTGCCAAACCAGTCATTTCATAAAAGAAGCTTATCATTTCCCTTTCATGAGTGCATGTCAACTACTCCTGATCACTTTCTTGTCCTTCATAAGCCTGGAAATGATTTCCAGGATTAGCTATTCTATCACCTTCCCAGAGATTGAGGTGAATCTGACCAGCCTATAGTTCCCTGGGTTCTGCTTCTTGCCCTTTGTGGAGACAGGAGTAACTTTTTCTCTCCTTCAGTCCTCAGGTGCATCTCTCAACTGCCGTGATCAATAAAGGATTATGGAGACTGGCCTTGTGATGACATCAGCCAGCTTCCCTCAGTGCTTGTGGTTATCAAGGCCCACAGAGTTACCTAAATACATTTTGCTTGAGTGTGCTCTGACCTGATGCTCTTCCACCAAGGCTATGTCTTCCTTTCTCCAGCCTCCTCCCCAGTCTCCAGGACACTGAATTCCTGAAGTCCAGTCTTACTAGTGAAGACTGAGGCAAAGAAGGCATTTGGTACCTCAGCCTTTTCCATACCCCTAGGGAAAGGGGTCCCTTGCCCCATTTCAACAGTAAGCTCACATTTTCTAGGTCTGCCATTTGCTACGTATGTGCTTCTAGAAGCCCTTCTTTTTGTCTGTCTTACTGTCCCACTGTAGTGTTTTCATTATCAGCTGCGAATTCATGATCCATCAAAAAAATCAATCTATATGCTTAAAGTTTCCACACATTTTAGTGTTTCTGTCAGGAGTATCTTGAAATTAACATGAAAAAAACCCCAACTTTCTCCTTCTACTTGCTGCATAAAAATTTATGATATCTCAATGGTGTGAAGCCACAGAGAAACAAAATTTCAGAGTCCTTCATCTATTTTTTCAGCTGAAAGAACAGGTACGGTAGGTCTAGCAGTTCACTAATGTTTGCCATAACCAAACTGATCAGTTTAGTTTTCAGTCAGTCCTGGAAAACATTGCCACAGTATCTAAGTAATCTGGGAATGAGCAGAAGTAATTATGTGATACACTTTTCATGGTTCTGGTGCAAGTATTTTGTATCTGTTTTCAAAGTTCCTCAAGAAATTAGTTTTACAAAGGCTAAGCTAGAGTTATTTTCTTGCTATTTCTGAAAAACAGGCATAGCATTTCTTTTCTTGCCTTTGGGAAATTCTACCATGATCTCTCAAAAATGAGAGAATAACCTAGTGATGAAATTGATTAGTTACCTTGGTACCCTTTGTATGCAGTCCCATGGACCTGTGCCTATCCAGTTTGCTTGAGTTATCCCTGAATTCATCTTCCTGTATCATGAATAGTACTGTAATGCTTTGTATTCTGCCAGCAGGCAGCATAAACCTGAAACACTTGAAAACAAACTTTGCCACTAAAGACAAAAACAAAGAAGGCACTGATTACCTCATCATTTTTCTGAGTCCATTGTCATGAGTTCTCCCACATCTTTTTGCACGAGAATATAATTTTCCTTTGGTTTATTTTTGCTTCGGCTATAAATATAGAAGTTGTCTTTTGGCCCTTTATACCTCTTCTTCATTTCCAAGTCCAGCTGAGCTTTGGCTTTATTACGTTTCTGAATGTCTGGTAATGTTTCTGTGTTCTTCATGTAGTCATTGAACATTTGCTGTAAAAGTACTGATGCCTGCATTTCTTGCTCACTTAATCATTAATTAACATTGCCTGATCTTTTCTTCTTTGAATGCTATTTCCTTACTTGGGTTCCAAATACAAATGTGAACATCATGGTAATGTGCAAAGCCCATGCAGTATTTGAAGTTTTAAACAACAGAAAAGAAGTATGCTTTTGTGTTTCGTATTTGGCATTTGTTTGGGGTGTTTTTGTTTGTTTGTTTGTTTTTCCTGGCCCACAGATTGGCTTCCTGCTGGCTCAATACTGTACTGAAAATAAGATTTAATCTATAGCAACATGTTTAATATTTCTCTGTGAAAGTTTGATTGATTTTTGCCTTCTTATTCACTTGACAAGTAAATGAAATATGGAATATTTCTTAAAACAAGGGATGAGTAATAATTTTCAGGGATGACTCAAAGATTGCTCACAATAAATAATAGGTATACTCCCTGCCACCCAAACTTATTCTAAATCATTCTAGACAATTATGTCTGTCTTCCTGTAGCTCTACATGTATCTACTTCTCTTAGGTAGAGCTTTTCTCTTTCTCAGGTCCATTAGTTTTGGCTGTGTTTTCTGTCTGTTTCCTAGCTCCTACCATTCTTCTCTCTCTTTCACTTACTGGTGTAGTTCTAGAGTCTTATACATATCTGGTATTATTCCCTACTTCACACCAGATGAATATACTCTGTAAAAGATGAAGAATCTCCCTCACACTGAAAGAATAACCACTGTCAAGGACAGGAGAGGAGCTGAGAGTTTGTATCAGAAATTGCTATTTGCATCATCTTTCCTTCCCTCCTCGCAGTGACAATAGGAGTAACAGTATCCAGAAAATCTATTTCCCCAAGGTGGTAATTAAAGCATTTGCCATCACAGAGAGAATGCAGTAATGCTTAGAAAAGTGAAATCATGGTGGTTCCCTATTTTAGAATACCTAATGTTGGTTATGTCATTGTAATCATTCATTTTAAAGCCAGCATTTTAGACAATAAGTGCAGAGGACCTTGACTTCCTTTGAAATTGTAATTAAGTTTTATGGGGACACACTTAAGGAGACTTCCTCTAAGACAATTTGAATATATTTAGAGAAAACACAGTCTTTAGAGACTCCGGAGCATCAAAGTGACAGAGTTGCTCTTTGAAGTAATGTTGGAACAGCTGATTATACTAGCACAAATAAAGTGTAATATTCTTGCAATTAAATATGTTTTAAGGGTCAGCTTCCTTTCATATACAGAATTGAGTTCTGAATACGTTTATGTGTTCATTTTGAAGCAAACTGACCTCAAACCTCAGCCACATATTTACCATCAGGATTAAGTGTTTCATAAAATAAACATTATTTATATGCCTAATATATCAGATATTAATTCACATGTGTCTTGTGCATCAATTTACAAGTGCAATTAATAGTCATTTCAATCCAACAGCTCAGCTCAAATTATAATCATTTCTCCTTCTATCTGTGGGCACTGATCTCATGCTCATGTCCACGTTGAAATTCTTAAGAAATTATAACTGTAATAAAAAGTGTGTTTAATAAAACTCCTGTTTCAAAAGCAACCTTTGAATAAGAGATATATTTTGACACTACTATCATCTGCTTCAGGTCACTCTTTAGTTTACCTAAATGACTCATCTGGATTGAATATTTTTTTTACCTAAGCACATCAGACTGTAAGTCTACTTTTTAACACTTAAGATTCTTCAAAACAAAATTTCCAATTTAGTCAACTTTAAAAAACATCTGCTTTAATTTAGGTTGGTATTCCTCTTGATATTCCTTTTCCTCTCCACATGAAAACAAGCATAGTTGATCAAGGCAAGATATGGTGATTCAAGGATTCAGTCTTATAAAGAAAGGGAGTTGTGAAGCTTTGGTGTAGAAGGAATAGAGAAATTGAAAAGTTTCCCCTCAGAGAACTCTGATATGAAATTGTAATATATGGGGATGGCAAAGATACTTTACACAAGAGCAGGAATCTGAGAGGACCTCTAATCAGCTGCTCTCCAGCTTGTCCTTCAAAGCCATTTGTCTAGAGCTTCATTATTAGGTATTGTGACCCTCTAGAAAGAGGGCAGAGCTGGTTTCCCATTCTTAGATAATATTTTTCTGTCACTACATTTGGCCATTCATGTCAGTGGCAATGGATTGAGTCTGTGTGTAACGCTCATTTTGAAGTGTTCCTAGCTTTTATCCCATTTTTCTTCTATCATCTGAGCAATCTGAGTCAAAAATGTATATATTAGCTAGCTGATAAAGAGGAATCTACTGAATATATTTGCTATCATCTTAATTTCTTTGTTTAGTGCATACTTGGACAAATGTTGAAAATAATTTTTAAAAAGACCATGAGATTTTTTTTTTTTGTGGTAAACATCATGTATGCATGTATGTACGTATGTACATGTATGAACATGTATCTGTGCCTGTCTGTATGTGTGCATGCATATGTGACTGGTTTAACATGTATGCCTTTCATTTAATATGAAAAAATGCTTAATCAAACTAGTCATATACAGTGTAAATTAAGCTTCATAAATATAAAATTACCTACAAGTAATTAGTAATTAATAATTTCTTCTAGAAACCCTATTTTGATTCCTTTAATCTCAAAACCCCAGAATTTTTCAGTGCTTGAAAATCAGTCAGAGCTTAAGAAAATTAAATCAACCTATTCAGGAAGGCCATAACTACACGTTGTATAAAACTGTATATTTGCTAAGACAGATATATAAGAGTTACATCTTTTATTTTCTAGATCATTATTACACAGTAGCTAAAAATAAAGTTAGGAAGTGAAAGGTAACTTTTCCATTATCTGTTCTAAAGGTTAAAACTCTTACATTTTCCTCAGCAAGTTATTTCTTTATTTCTGCTGCAAATAATTTATGTTTCTTTAAAAGATTTTTTTTTTTTTTAAATTCAAGAAATATATTTTTATTTCAGAAATACTGTGAATACTGTTGCTATTTTAATATAATATTAATATTGATTTATATATTCAATTATGTATCTATATATTCGTTCATATATTCAAAAAATTAAATTCATTTAATATAATATCAATATTCATTTAAAAACAAACAAAAAAGCAACAAAAAAAACCACAGGGCAAAAATAATTATTTTACAAAAAAGAACTTTTCATGAAACTGGAAAATCGATCTAAGAAAGATGAACTGGAACAACGTTTTGAATAACACCCTTCACAAGATATCAAAGAACAGTTTTCAAAAATCATGCCTGGTCTAACAGAGCCTGCTGGTAAAATTCTCTAGTGTAGAGGACAGTTAACATACAGATTCTAACTATGGGGAAATAACATCAGTCATCTTACTAACTTTGTTGATGATTTTTAATATAAGCTTTATAATCCTTAGATCTGTAAAATACGTGTACTACCAAAGATGTAAGAGTCCTAACTAAACAATTAGTTTATTCAGCAAAAATGAGTTAATCAGTAAGAAAATGCATTATGCTTTTATGTACTTTAGGAATTCCAAGTTGCTCAATGCGCTTTTCTGAGCTTTGAGGACTGAAGTAATGGTAACTGATATCGCCAATAATGAGACTGCAGGGTTCTTTATTATAAATATCTTGGTTTTTTTTATTTGCTCTATTTCCAGTGCATGCTGTGATGTCAAACTGTGTGAAATCAAGTCATAGATTATCTGTTTACTGTCACATTATCGCCAAAGAAATGAACTTGAAAACAAATAGGCTGGGCAATTCTAATAACTTCTGAACAAAACTTGTTTAAAATTTTTAAATTTGAGAACTTTCCACCAAAAAATATGTAATGCTTTCCCCTTGTGAAAACCCAATTTAATTGACAGGGAAGAATAGACAGTGTGCAAAACAAAACAAAACAAAATCCCAACCTATTTAGAGACAAGACTATAAAATAAAGATCTGGGTTTCAAACTCTCATTTATTTCAAGTTAGTTGTTTTCATACTTCTTTTCATCACTAGCCATTTTATTCCCTGTTTATTAAAGCAGGAACTTCCAGTGAGCCTCCTGTTTTAAAATATACCAATGATATGACTTTTTGGGACCAGCCACAAATAGGACATAGACATGTAGACTTAAAAAAAAAGATCTCCATTGATTTCATTTAACCTTCAAACAGTCTCCATGGGAACATGCTGACTTGTTAAATGATAAATCATTCTACTACCCATTATCCTAATCTTTCCATATCCCTATTGACAGTAAATTGGAAAAGAACTGATCATTATTTTAAATCTTCAGCATCTTACCATTTACTGCTAAAGTTAGGGTTTTAATGTAAAAATGTATCCCTTCATTGTGTTCTAATGCACAGGGAGTACAAGAGCCGTATCTGTGATGAGATAAGAAATAAGTGTATGTAGATGTATTTCAATGTTGATTAAGAAATTATTCTAGTATTTACTAAGTATCTTAATACAATCAATTATCAAAAATCCAAGAGAAGAAACAGAGAATGGCACATTTCTAATTTCATCATGTTTAACATAAAACACTTGGTGATTAAGAGCACCTTTTATTCTTTAGATATTTATTCCACCCTTCTGCCACCTAAGTTTACTTTCACTAGGTATAGTTGAATTTCGGGCTGTAAAATGTGTTTGTACCCAGGCTGTGCTGTTAGACTGCAAACTTCTTTGCATATGGATATGGTAATTGTGTGTGTGTTTGTAGAATGCTATTCTTGTAGTACACAGACCCAATAAAAAAAAAAAAAAAAAAGGTTTAAAATTTAAAAGTGTACTTTCAGAATGTATTCCACTCACAAATACAAATTAATTCTGATGCTGTGCATGCTATAATCCACACTGTCATTCAGGATTATAAGAGCCAATAGACCAGCTATGTCCTGAGGGTGTGAACTGGGACAGATCGATCAATTTACAGAGCTTTGGCAAAGGTTGAACAGCTAGTGCTGAAATTCTTTGTTGGAGAAATGACCAACCCACCAGAGATTATAGATTTAAGCCAAGATTGATGCTTAAACCTTGCAAATAAAATCCTCTTCAAGTGTGTTCTGACTGATTATAAAGCTAATTTAAAGGCATCACTCCTCAGCACTTTCTTAGAATAAGATAGCCATTAAACTTCTGGTGTTAAATAAATTCTCTCTGACGCCTGTTGCTAGTAGAAAATACATTAGTGTTTTCATTTGCAGATTATTTTTAAAAGGTCTCTGTTGACCAGTTTCTTTTTTATTTAAACATTCACTAGGGTAAATTTAGATTATCAATAATTACTTTCACATACTTAGCACAACAGAGGGTAAGATATTTTTTTTGCCCTTTGGGCACTCAGAAGAAGCTATCTACTAGTTCAGCAAGTTTCTAAAGGGTTCATGAGAAAGGCTTGATTTTGCAATAAAGAAAGTTCTTTTATAGAAGAGGATGTTATTTTTAGTTTAGTTGAACTTGATTTACAGCTGAAATGGGATTTGAAAAGAAATAGAAATATCAGGAGAGCAGGCCTCAGAGAGTGGAGGTAGTAAATTAGCATGGGACAAGAAAGTTTCACTAAAGTGAAGAAATGAGGGTATCTGAAACACTGGGGTAGTGCACAAAACTGGGGTTTCTTTTAGTGAATAAGAAAAGTAGAACATTTTGGATTAAAAAGTAGCAGGTAGAGATAAGAACAGCAGGAGAAAAGAAGGGATTTCTGAAGAGAAATGCGCTGTATGGCAAGCCAGGAAAAGCTTGAACATATGTGTTTAAGGGATATGGCATCTTTGTGTGTAGACCAACAATTCTGCTTTATTTCAAGTTTTTGGTATGTGGATTCCACAGAAATATCTGGTCTATTGTTTTATCTCAGTAGTGTTTAAGGTATCTAGATAAGTTTTGTTAGTTCATTATTGTCAAATTTTCTAGCCTACGTCATGTGCTGTAGCCTTTCATCATATATTCCTGTATTGGTATGAGTGGTTTATCTGGGTCCATTTCAGAACCTGAAGACCTGAAAAGATCTTTTGCTGCAGTTCTTTTTGAAGTTATTTTTCCTAAATCTAGTTCCCTTATTCTTGCTTCGGAATACATGTTCCGAACATTCAGGATATTTTTCACTCCCATTATACATTCTTTAAAGTAGTTACATCTGATAAATGATAAATTTACAGTTACAAATGTTACCCTTAAAAATAAGCTATAATTACAGTGGGCAAAGAAAACTTTGTCTTCAAGCCCACACTGACTACATTGACATTGAGGGAAACTCAATTCCTTATCTCAGATAGCATCTGCTTTACTACTGTGAGATGAATCTAAAGACAAATGATAATTGTTATCAAAAGTATAAAGGGCCATTTCTCACTGATGAACTGCTTTCTGCAATTGTTAGCTACAAACTTGCACACAAATACCTTGAGAGCTATTATTGGTTTTCCCGTGGAGGTAATTAGTGAGTGATCTCTCCCTGTCCCTATCTCCACCCATGAGCTTTTTGTTATATTTTCTTTCCCCTGTCCAGCTGAGGAAGAGAGTGATAGTGCGGGTTTGGTGCACACTTGGAGTCTGTCCAGGGTCAACGCACCATACATTTATGTAGCTACAATAGAATCAAATATATTTACTTTCTCTGAGTCTCTTTCATGTCATATACAGTCTAATTAAACATTCTACGTGCAAGCTGTTTATAAATGATTTACAGTTTGACATGGCAAGCTCTGTTGTGACCTATTCATAATGTTAATTACTTTGTAGTCCTCTTGTTAATAAAGCAATAACAATAATAATAATAGCAAAAATAATATTCAGGGGAGTATATAGAACTTTTATCTGTAGATCTTTCTGCACTTTGTACGTGTGATAAGAAGCTAATAATTGTGTTGTACCTCAGTATTCCCTTTGTAAAGTGGAAAGTATTTAATGTTCATCCTTCACATTCTCTCTCTTCAGCTTATTATTTCTGCTCTGTGGGGTTTTATAGTATGTTAAATTGTGTTGATGTAATGAGACACACTCATACTGTGCTCATGATTATATCAGTAGAGCACAGTATCCCTACAGTATTTGTAGCAAGAGTCAAATCATGACTTTACTGAAGTACCTTATTTAATTTCCTATGCTTTATTATTCTAAACGTGATTCACATACAGCAGGTAAATACCTTTCACATACTAGGACCATCAATATAACTTCAGTATTAAAATATAGTAATTAAGTCAAGTTTCCTAAAAATTACTTTTATTCATTCATATTAAATCCTATTTTTACAAATTCTACTTGTTCTCACTTCAGCTACACTCTGTGGGGCTCACAATCCAAGGATCAATACAGGCTTATATAATTTTTTTTCCAGAGTGAAAGCTTACATTTAAGGAAGAAACAGTAGAAGATGAATCACCTTTAACTGTTATGGTGAGAAAGAAATTGAAATTAAATGTACACCTTCAGATTCTGTTATACATTTTATTAAGTAGATTTGTGTTTGCACAATACTTTGCAAAATAACTGTATTTAGGACTTTCGGATATTCAGGCTTAACACTCAATAATACATACATATTTATATATATGTAAGTGGTTATACATATAATTTTATATACATGTATACCTTATATATGTATACAAATACATGCATGTGTATATGTAATTCTGTTCATAATTATTTTCAGTTCATTCTATGAACTGTGTTTTAGTATCAAATCCAAAAAAATGCTTATGCACATGTTTAGTTCTACTGCAAGTTTAGACAATGCTTAAGTATATGCTTAGCTTTGAAGCAGTCACGGACTTA
This sequence comes from Podargus strigoides, assembly GCA_028020825.1. Taxonomy (NCBI): domain Eukaryota; kingdom Metazoa; phylum Chordata; class Aves; order Caprimulgiformes; family Podargidae; genus Podargus; species Podargus strigoides. Next base: position 21,348,858 of record CM051621.1, on the reverse strand, counting down.
CTGACTTCAAACAAATCTTCTTGTTAGTTTATAAAGAAAGACAGAAAAATCTTGTACTTCTCAGAATGAAATTGTTCATTTCATTTGAAAGACAGCGCAAAGGTCATCCATTAACCTTACTTTTTTTTTTCGCTATGAAAACAATTGCTAGTTGTTCTATTCATAAAAGCATGGCATGAAAATATAACAAGACCTTATACCTTAGAGCTACAGCTAATAAAAATAAATAGCTAATAAATAGCTAATAAAAAAAATCCCAAGTAAAATTTTTTTCACCCTTCAGCCTTAATCCAGGTATTTAGTATATGCTATTCCTAGCTGCTGTTACATCTTTCTGTATGTATGATGAATTATTACTGCCAGAGTATTTTCTAGATTTCTTATAAGTTTCCTTGGAAAGCACTGTACACAGGTCAAAACTACTGAGTTGTTAAGAAAATCTAGATTATTTGTTTGGTAATGAAATATGTGCACTCCCACATGTTAGGGTAAAATACAACCTGATGGTTGGACCCAGTGTCCTGGTTTCCTACGAAGGAAAGGTTTCCCAGGCAAGCCATGAGTAGCCCTGAGTCAGCTGGGAGTGTCAGTCAGGGCAGCTGCCCCAAGCTGACTCACAGGTGTATCCCACACCACTGACATCAAGCTCATTATAAAAGGAGAGAGTTTACTGAGGGTGGGGAGTTATTCTTCTTGGGGTTTCTCCCTCTGGACCTTCTGCTCCTGCTACTAGGGCTGAATATAAGCTTGTATACTTTATGTTGGTGATTATATTAGTTTTGTTATTTCATTAAAGCTGTTTCTACCTCAACTCATGGGACTTCTCCCTTTTTTCCCTGATTCCCTTTCCCAGCTGGGTGATAGAACAACTGCTACAGTTTAGCTCTGGGTACAGGCTAAATGGACACACCCAGGCATATGGGCCCTGGGAATTAGACCTACACACCAGTTGCTGATACTAGAATAGAATAATTTCAGTTGGAAGATACCTACAATTATCATCCAGTCCAACTATATAGCCAATTTCAGGCTGATCAGAAGTTAAATCATGTTGTTAGGGCCACTGTCCAAACATCTCTTAAACACTGAGAGGCTTGGGGCATCGACCACCTCTCTAGGAAACCTGTTCCAGCATTTGACCACCAACCCTGTCACACCTGGTCTGACTCCAGTTACTGGCCCCAAGTTCTCTCTCTTGGTCTCTCTAGTTGTGAAACAATCTGTAGTAGGTTTTGCACAGTCACCTGTCTAGAATTCATAATGTTTGTCATGATTTTGTTTCCCCCTTCTTCTCAGTTACAAATTCTAGACTAACTCTCTCCAAAGGAATGTCTGGAGTTTCTTAACAGCTCATCAATTAGTTCCTGAAGAGTATTGTTCTTTATTATTGTTCCTTTTATCACTTGTCTATCAGGTGTGTGTCTCTGTGTGTTTTGTTTATCAATTTCCCTGTTACTTACAACTCCCTTAGAACTGAAAAGGTCCTTGATCTGATAACCTTAATGAAGCAGGTGTTCTTACAGTCCACTTTCCATTACAGTTTCCATAGCTGGAAATGAATCCTGGACACATGTGAGGGGACAAAAGTGTGCAAGGGAGACTAGTGCCAAAAACATTTTTCCTTTATTGATAGAATGTGTTATCATGGTGCAAGACTCAGCTGAAAAGAAGGCTATTCTGAAAGCCTCAATTTGGACTTGCCAGTATTTTGTGGACGGTATATTTGCTAGTCACATGCTTTTCTAAGAAGCCCAGTCTTTATGGATTTCTCAGCAGCTTAGTCACGAATAGCTGTCAGTTAATTGCACACTTATCTGGCCATGGAAACAGCGTACCCACATATTGAATTTTGCCTTTTTGTTGGTTTTTATCTCTTTTCAGAACAATGTATGCTATAGCTGTCGCAAGAATTTAACAAACTCTAAAACATCATTTGCTCTTTAAATTTTGTTTTAATGCCACTATCCTCTCTTTCCATTCTGCACTTTCATCTAGTGATTTTCCATGAATAAATCTAGGTTTGACATGAGTTTATTTACATTCTACTTTCTTTGCCTTCTTCAATAATTCACTGCATATTTGGTGTTCTCTGTGCAAAATATGAAGTAATTTAATCTTGATTTCTGATTTTAATGTTAGATCTCCTGGTTTTAGAATCTCTTACCACATTTTCATTTAATAAGTACTGTAGTTTGATGACTGATTGAATGAGAATACACTACTTTACACTTACACACTTGCATTGCTCAAAGTAGAGCTTCACTGGCATGGTACTGAAATAACAGACATGAGAATCATACCCTGGAGTTTTAAAGGCATTTTATTGAATGAACCTTATTCCAGTTATTTTGACAAAGTTGTCAGTTTATTTATCGTATATATTCCAGTACTTTGGTTCACTTACCTAAATAATCTTTCTGCAAGGCAGTCAGAACATTTTTTCGTATGAAAGAAAACTGATATTACCTAATTTCCTAATAAACTTTTCAAAGCTGAAATATTTTTAACGTCTAATATAACTGTGAGCTCTCAGCTCACAAATTCCACCTTCAGTGGTTTCCTAGGATACAAAAACACAAGCACAAACAGAAAGCACAGAAAAACAAGGTAGAAAGCCTGCAGCACTTAGCATTTTTGATTCCTTTCAAACGCTTTGCATTCTCACAAACATATAGATGTTAAGAATATGATAAACTTTGAACAAAACATCTGGTGATAAGCTTAAACTAACTCATATCTATGTAACTTGTAAAGGTAGACAAAGTTCTCTTGAAAATTCTGAAGAACACAATTGAAACAAAGAATAAGAGCTTTTGCACACACTGCATCATGACTTCAGAAAAATGAAGCAGAAAAAACAAGCAGAAACAGCTTATCAAAATTAATTTCAGGGCACTGCTTTAATAACAATTGAAATAAATGGGGAGATATTAACCAACTCCAGCTGCTAAAGTGGTAGCCAACAAGTAAAAAGCAATTATGGAATGCATTACGGATGCTAGAAGGGGGGCATCTTCAAGTAAAATGCATTTTCAACCAGAAGCAAAGTTAATGTTAATCTCTCACCCCATAAATGTCCCAAAGCACACATGCATGTATACACACGTGCACACAAATTTAGACAATAGCTGCATAATTTTGAAAGAAGTAGATGATCTTTAAAAAATTTGTTAAGGAGTCAGAGTGGACAACTCCCAGTTAAAGTTGGAATGCAATGACAGATCAAGAAAAGAATGAGAGCATTCAACATGTAAACCTTGCATACTTAGAAAAAGATAATGATACTGATGCTGGAATGTTTTTTTCAATTTTGTTATCCTTTTGTTTAAAAGGTGATAAAAACCTAGGAAGAAATGGAGAAAAGACGCTAAAATAATGTAAGAGCTCGAAAAAAAATCTGCACAGCAAGAAATGAAATGTACTTTGTCTTTGTAGTTAATCTAAAGGAAGACTAAAAGGAGAGATGACCCGAATACAGTCTATAAAAACCATTGGCGGAAAAAAATATTGTATACTTGAACAGGAAGGTTTAACAAAAACCAAAAGCAGAAAGCTGAAGTCTGGCAAATTAAAGTAGGAAATAAGATAAAAAATGTTACTAACAGAAAGCATGAATAACTATTGAAACATGGTCATAAAGAAATTGATGGCTTTTAGTCTCACTACTCCTCAGATCAAGATTTGTGGGATATCAGTCTGGTTTATAGCTGTCTTTTTGTTTGACTGTAACAGAAGTGAAATTCAGAAACTGTGACATAGAAGTTAATTAGATAAGTTTTTGTTCTTCTAGGGCTGAATGCTATAAATCTCTGACTTAATGGAGATCTGACTTTGCTTACACCCATGTTTCAACATTGGTAATTTTGATCGTTGCTGAGTTTAAGAATCTGTCTATGTTTAGCCAGTACTCAGGGCTAAACCTTAGCAGCTAGTCTACCACTCAATGTTCCCTCCCCAACTGAGAAGGAGAATTGGGGAAAAAAGGCAGAAGGCCCGTGAGTTGAAGTAGAAACAGATTTAATAGAATAACAAAACTGATACAACAATCAACATAAAGTGTGGAAGGTTCTGCTCAGCCCAGTCCTTGATATTGACAGCAGGAACAGAAGACCACAAGAGAGGATCCGCAGGAAGAAAAAGAACTCCACCCTCACTGAGCTCCCTCCTTTTAGAATGAGCTTGATTAAGTGGTATGGGATACACCTGTGAGCCAGCTGCCTGGATTGGAACTCTCAGCTGACTCAGGGCTACTCATGGACTGCCTGCATGACTGGCCCATGTGTCTATGACTGGGTAGCCAGGACAGAAGCTTGATCCATACTTGTTAAATGTGTTACAACTACTCTCAATGTTTCAGTTTTATTTCAGAGCTAGTTGTTATCAGGTTACCGGGGCTTTCATAATGCAAGAAATAACTTTGATAAAAGGTAGGGTGGCTTTCCAAAAATGGGAAGTGTGAGTGAAATGCTGGCATAGGATAGTTAATGGGTATTGTGACGCTGATTTAATTAGACCAGCATTTCACCCATCTTATTGAGAATACTCTGTATGAGAGAAGGGAATCAAAATTTGTTTAAGAAAGCTTAGGATTTAAATGGGAACAGAATATAAAATGGCAGAAATTGTCACAGTGGATTTTTTTAAATGAAAAATGATCATAGAATCATAGAATGGTTTGAATCAGAAGGGACCTTCAAAGATTATCTAGTTTCAAACCCTTGCCACAGGCAAGGACACCTTCTACTAGATCAGGTTGCTCAAAGACACATCCAATCTGATCTTGAGCACTTCTAGGGATGGTTCCCATCAATCCCTTGTCTAGGCAACCTGTTCCAGTGTCTCACCATCCACACTGTAAAGAATTTCTTTCCTTATATCTAGTTTAAATATAACCTCTTTCAGTTTAAAAGCGTTACCTTTTGTCCTATCATTACAGATCCTGGTAAAAAGTCTCTCTGCTTCTCTAACCCCCCTCTAAGTGTTGAAAGGCCACAGTGAGGTCTCCACAAGACTTCTCTTTCAGGCTGAACAACCCCAACTCCCTCAACCTTTCTTCACAGAGGACATGTTCCAGCCCTCTGATAATTTTTGTGGCCCTCCTCTGGACCCACTCTAACAGGTCTGTGTCTTTCTTGTGCTGAGTACTGCATCTAAGCTGGATGTAGTGTCCTAAGTGAGGTCTTACCAGAGCAGAGTAGAGAGGCAGAATAACCTCCCTTGTCCTGATGGCCACACTTTTTATGCAGTCTGGGATACAGTTGGCTTTCTGGGCTGCAAGCACACGTTGCTGGTTCTTATCCATTATTCCACCTACCAATATCCCAAAGTCCTTCTCTGCAGGACTTCTCTGAATCCATTCATCACAGTCTGTATGGCAATTGCCCTGACGCGTATGCAGGACCTTGCACTTGGCCTTGTTGAACTTCATGAGGTTCACACTGGACCTCTCTCAAGCCTGTCAAGGTCCCTCTGGATGGCATCCCTTCCCTTTAGAATATCAATCACACCACTCATTCTGGTGTCATCTGCAATTTTGCTTAGGGTGCACTTAATCTCATTACCTATGTCATTAATAAAGACACTGAACAGTACTGCTCCCAGTACAGAGCCCTGAGAGAAATCACTTGTTACAGAACTCCTTTTTGACATTGATATGTGGACTGCAACTCTGTGGATGTGACCATCCAGCCAATTCCTTATCCGTCAAAGAGTCCATCCATCAAATACATATCTGTCCAATTTAGTGACAAGGATGTTGTGTGGGACTGTGTCAAAGGCCTTACAGAATTCCAGAGAGATAACATCAGTTGCTCTTCCCTTATACACCAACACAGTTGCTCCACCATGGACGGCCACCAGATTAGTCAAGACATGATTTGTCCTTTGTAAAGCCACTTTGGTTGTCTCTAATCTCCTCCCTGTCATCCATATGCCTTGACATAGCTTCCAGGAGGATTGTTCCATTATCTCACTGGACATAGAGGTGAGGCTGACTGGTTGGTAGTTCTCAGGTTCCTCCTAGTTTACCCCTTTTAAAAATGATATTTCATTTTTCTCCAGTCACTGTGGACTTTGCTTGACTCACATGACTTTTCAAATATGATGGAAGGTGGCTTAACAACTATATCTGACAATTCCCTCAGGACCCTGGGATGCATCTCATCTGAACTTGCCTATGTTCAGGTTCCTCATATGGTCTCAGAGCTGATCTTCTCCTACAATAGGCAGGACTTCTTTCCCCTGCTTTGAGATTCAGGGACTCAAGAGATGTGGGAAGAATAATTGTCACTGAAAACTGAGGCGAGAAACTGTCGAGTACCTCAGACTTTTTCATGTCAGCTGTCACCAGATCATCTGTTTCAGAAAAGGTGCAGATTCTTTATTCATCCTCATCTGACTAATATACCGGTAGAAGCCCTTTTTAATCTTCACATCCCTTGCCAAGCTCAGCTCCAGCTGTGTTTTAGCTTTTCTTATCCCATCCCTACACTCCTAGGCAGTATCCTTATATTCTCCCCAAGATGTATGTTCATGCTTACACTGCCTGTGCATTTTTGTCTTGTGTTTGGTAAGACTAGACTAGACTAGACAAGACTAGACTATAGCAGTTGGAAGGAATCTACAGAAATCATCTAGCTCAACTGTTTGTTTCAGTTTGACCAGGACATCCTTATTCAGCCACTTACTCAAACTCTCTGTGTAGCTATACTCATCTCAAAAGCTACAAGTTATCTGGGGAATAAGTAAGAATTGGGCCATTTTGAAAGCTTGCCCTATGAATGGCCACTGGGTGCCTCTGATAATTCTGAAAATAATGTTCACTTTCAGCTTATTTTAGTCTTGGAGAAAACTATTTATTCCTGAAAGAGATAATAAGGGGTGAGGATCCCGAACAATCCTTGGTGTGAATAATAAGAGTTCTCAACACATGGGAAAAAATACCTTATCTTTCTGAAGTCTTATCAACCAATCAACTGAAAACAACAACTTTTTGTAAACAAAACAAAAGACTGCACAACCATCTTCAGGGTTACTAAGTGCCAGTCAAAAGTAGAGTGATTTGCACTACAATATAAAGCTGTCAGCTGTTTTGAAACACAAAAATGTATCTTTGAAATTATAGTGACAACATAAGTGTTCATTTAAGTCAAGCTTCCAGGCCATTTAACTCGATTCTTATTCATCTGGGTCCAGCCTGTAGTAATTTTCCTGTTGAAACTCCAGTTGCTATCAAAAAGCATAGATATTATCTATTTAAAAAATGGTTCAAATAATGATACTGACATGGTAGCACAATAATGATCAGAAAGGGAAATCTAATCTTGACTGCCTTCATATTATTAAATGATAACACAACGGGCTTTTGTTTTTTAAGTGAAACACAGTTGTTAGCCTTTTCCGGTGTCTCTCATTTGACCAGGTTTCCTTGGAATAAAGAGACTCCCAAAAGTATTGTATGTAGGAAATCAAATTTTACCCAAGTACCCTAATTGAAAATACCTTACATGTTTGAAATTTGTGTGATTCCAGTACATAATGTGCATGTATGTATGAATATGTGTCACTAACTACACTTGTGTATTTAGGATGTCAGGTAGGTTTCAGCTACACAGATATTTCTAGATACTTTCTAATTCTAATCAATTAGATTTACCATCTCTAATACGGAGCTACCATTTAGAACACACAAGAAGAATACAGCTGTTGAATACAATACTATCACAGAATCATGTAGGTTGGAAAAGGCCTTGAAGATCATCAAGTCCAACCATCAACCTAACGCTGACAGTCCTCAACCACACCACATCTCTGAGCACTGTGTCAACACGACTCTTAAACACCTCCAGGGATGGGGACTCCACCACTGCCCTGTGCAGCCCGTTCCCATGTCTAACAACCTGTTCTGTGAAGAAATTCTTCCTAATATCCAGCTAAACCTCCTCTGGCAGGAAATTATGGTATAACACTAGATAGTGGCTAACAACAAAAAAGAAACAATTTCCCATTTGTATTTATTTCTTCTATTCCTAGATGTTGGAAAAAAATTATTATGTCTATATACGAAATGATATTGTTGATAGGCACGTTTGCCAGAAATAGCAGCAGTAGATAGAGAAAAAAAATAGTCATATAACACTATAGGTAGTTTTGAACATGTGACTCTTGCTTTGATCTCATGAGAATTAGATAAAACAGATACGATTTTATGAATTATGAAACTATAAAATCTTTCATAATAAATATTCGGTTTTGAATTCCAAAGTATATAGGATAATCAGAGGATATGTGTTTTTGTTTATGGTTGTGGAGGATATATATGTGTGTTTATAATATTTATTTAAATTAACATTTATAAAGTTTCTCTATTATCGAAACTTCTGTTCAAGTTTATTTGACTTCTTTTCCAGTAATATGAATGAAGATATTTAGGTTGTATTTATTTAAGGTGTTGTGGGAGTTTTTTCGGTGGGGTTTTTTTGTTTGTTTGTAGGGGGTTTTTGTGAGGAATTTTGGTTGGTTTTTTTGTGTGTTTTGGTTTGGTTTGGTTTGGTTTTTTGGTTTTTGGTTTTTGTTTTTTGGGGTTTTTTAACAGTATTATATGCTTTGAATTTTTTTTGCAGGAAATTTGGCAGCCTTTTACAATTATTTGTGAGTTGAATAAAAATATATGGATTACAGTATGCTGAGAAATTTTCATGTCCACATAGTTTTAATAGTAAAATAAAAAAAAAAAAAAGGAAGAATATTGTACTTGGTCATTCTTATCTCTATTGTTGTCCCTTTCTTTTCTAAAGCAGCATTGTGCAAAAGGAATCAAAGGAAGCAACGTATTCTGCACACATGAAATATATAGTATCTAGTCCTGTAACCTCAAGGGAAACAAGAGTCAGCAATAATGTAGCTCAGAAAGTATATGGATAAGCACATCACATGCGAGGGGAGCTAAGGTAATTACTTGAAATGATGAATTAATGATAGTAGTAGCTCATATTAAAATCTTGGGGTTTAAAATAATTTTCATTTTCTTTGTATCATACCTTGATTACAGTATGTAAGCCATACATACACCACAACCACAGTGGAAAACATAAGAAACTTTATTGTCAACTGTTGATGTATATATAAGGTACATGATTTCTCTTTGGTTTTCCCCTTGTCTCAATAAGTAGAAGATATTCCTGAGATATTCTTAATTACTGTTGTGTTTCATAACATGATTAAATTTAATCCTATACTTTAACACTTAGCTAGGATGGAGATGTAAAAATTAAAACTTTTTGTAAGCAGACTCTTTTCCATGAGAACTTGTTTCATTTGGCACAGTTTTCACATTTGGGAGTGAATGATGAAGAAGATTACAGGAAAAAGACGCAGAGCCTTGAGGGCTGAAGCATTTGAAATCTGTCTTCTGCCATAGTTTTTATGTGATGCCAAGGAACACTTTAACTCAGCATTTCATAGTTTGTCACTAATTGCATATTTTTCTGTCTTTTGGACACCCCATTAAATACCTTGGAACTGACAGGGAAACAAAGTAAATTGAATACTAGGACTGATTAAAAAAGTTAAAAAGGCAAATCAGAGAGTGAGAAGAGCATTTTATTTGCTAAATCAGTCTAAAGTGGATATTCATTAAGAATACTATTCCCCCCTGTTGATCTCTCTGTACTACAAAAGACGTAATAGGACTGGAAGAGTTTCAAATATAAGATAGTAATGATGAAGTAAGATAACAATGATGTCCAAAGTTATAGACAGCTTTGCCCAGGCTGCCAAGAAGGCTAACAGCATCCTGTCTTGCATCAGAAATGATGTGGCCAGCAGGACTAGAGAGGTGACTGTCCCCCTGTACTCAGCTCTGGTGAGGCCGCACCTCAAATACTGTGTTCAGTTTTGGCCACCTCGTTACAAGAAGGACATTTTGTTGCTGGAGCATGTCCAAAGAAGAGCAACAAAGCTGGTGAAGGGTCTGGAGCACGTCTTACGAGGAGTAGCTGAGGGAAGTGAGGTGGTTTAGTCTGGAGAAGAGGAGGCTGAGGGGAGACCTCATTGCTCTCTACAGCTACCTGAAAGGAGGTTGAAGTGAGGTGAGGGTCAGTCTCTTCTCCCAGGTAACTAGGGATAGGATGAGGGGTAATGGCCTCAAGTTATGCCAGGGGACATTTAGATTGGATATTAGGAAAAATTTCTTTACTGAAAGGGTTGTCAAGCACTGGAACAGGCTTCCCAGGGTAGTGGTGGAGTCCCCATCCCTTGAGTTATTTAAGAAACTTGTAGATGAGGTGCTGAGGGACATGGTGTAGTGGTGGCTTGGCAGTGCTAGGTTAATGTTTGGACTTTATTATCTTGTTTCACTTAATTTCTAAACAAAAAATCAGAGTAAAAAAATTTAAAGAAATCTTTATTCTATTTATGTTTTGAGAATTAGTCTGTTAAATACCATACCATATAGCTGCATTCCAGATGACTTCATAACTGTCCATATAGAAACAGATATATGCATGAACCTATGTCTGTGTAATTTTAGTCAGCTTCATTGGAAAACTTGATTAAATTCAGTTATTCTTTTGCAAAAATGGTCACTTTATAGCAGTTATCCTAACTTTGTCTGAATTATAAGCAAAAACTCCTCTGATTCTGGTGACCAAAAAATATATTATTAGTCCTATTTTAAATAATAATAGGAAATATGGTTATAGGATTCAAATCTGGGAGATGAAAGTGATAAATATGGAATAATGATGTTTAAAAATTAATCATTATAGACTAATATTTTAAAAAAACACCACAAGAGATATTTAAAGGTTACATGATGCTGTCCTGGTTTGAGTTAAAACAGAACTGTTTTTTTTTCAGTGATTTTACTTTTCAGTTTTGTCTCTTCTAAGACTGTAGTTTTCTGAAGTTAACAACACGTTTTTTCAGACAATGTCTGCTCCTAGAAGTGATAACACTTGATGTTTATAGTTAGTACTGAGCTCACAGCACAATGGTGAGCAAAAAGGCTCTTGCTTATACTTATTCACATAGTAAACAAGGTCCCTGCTGGATTTTGTGTGTGCTGCCTTGGGGCCCCATTAGTGTAAGGGTGCAAAAAGGTTGGACCTGTGGGGAGGAACAGACAGGACAGGTGACCCAAACTGACCAACGAAGTCAAGCTTAGTATAAAGCTGAGGGATCACAGGGGGCAAGCTCTCTTCTTCTATGGCTGGTGTCCTGGGAGGACTCTGTCTGTTCTCCTGTCTCTGATCCCACTTTATGTATTCCTGAATCCAGTTCCTGTCTGCTGCTGAGTCCAGGAGTCCAGCCCGGGATCTTCCCAGTGCTGCCCTGGAGAACCAGTTGTGGCATAAGCGTCATCAGGGGGAGTTCATAACTGGGGAGGGAGAAGCTTGATACTTGTTTTTCATATATTTATATATATTTCATTATTTTGCTTCTTCTTATTATTATATTTTCTTTTTGTTATTGTTTTATTAAAGCTGTTCTAATTTTTTCCAACCCGTAAGTCTCTTTTCCTCTTTCCCTTCCCCTGTCTGGGGGTGAGAGAGGGGTTAATAGAGAGCATCTGTCATCCGTTTAGTGGCTGGCCGAGCCTCAAACCTTGACAGATGCCAAACTGAAGTACCTACACTGATTCTCTGTATCCTCTTTAATCACAATTAATAATTAGTAATCACAATTACTGTTATCTATTTTCCTATTCCAGCTTCATTTTCCCTTATCTTAAAAAGTCTTTTAAAGATGACCCAAAAAAGCTAAACAAATTTTCCTCAAAAGAATTTGAAGTAGGTCTTGTAATTTACTTATAATTCTGCATCATTTAATGTGTCAGATCAATGTTCAAAGGTGAAATAAACTTCTACTAAAACTCATACTCTCCCTAGTTGACAACAGCTCCGTGGAATGACTGTCTGGCTATCACTTTGTAATTTGCAGTGTTGCCCATAACTACAATAGCAATTTCTGTTATCATCAGTCTTCAAGGACAGCCTACATGCATTTTGCAGTCATACACTAGCAGGAGATTGTCAGGTGTTTTAAGAACAAGTTTGGTACGTTTTTTCTCTTACTGTTCAGAGTATATTCCGAGGGTCTTAAAATAAACTTCTTGCTACCACTTTATTGCTTTTTTTTTTTTTTTTTCCTTTCTTTTAATGTAACAACATATAAATGCTGTCACCCACAGTTCCAGCTATACAGGTCTGGAAACAATATTGGTAACTGACTTTCTTTGCTGGGTCTACCCTTGAATGTTAATGAACATTTTGTTAATGAACTTTTACAGGTTCCCACTAAATATTGACTACGTTTTGGAAATTATTTGCTAACTAATGACAACAGAATTTTACAATTAAAAAACTTACAGTTAAGAATGTAATTATCTTTTAATTAAAAAACAAACCAACAAAAAAAATTATAGAATTTTAAGAGTAAATTCTTCTTAGCCTTCTCCATTTAGTTAAGGTTCAACACTGAAGTCTTTTTTTGTTATGAATCTTAAGACGTAAGTGCAACGTGGTCTGCAAATTATGTAAGTATACATGTCCATATCTTTAGAAGTACTTGCACAAGGTTTCATTGCAAAATTCCTCTGAATACAGCAAATGATATTTTCTGTACCTTTCCACCATAGGTCCTACTGAAAAATCTATCTTCTTTACTACTGAATGAAATGGAAGTTTCATCATTTGATTTCCCTGCAAGCTGAAGACTTACTTCAATTTTTTACTTTGTGAGTGTGATCTTCACAGTTTCAGAGTCTCATATTTAAGTAAATACATTTGATTGTTCATTTACTAAAGCTTGATTTAATGCCTACTGAATTATGAGGATAGTTATGTTCTGAATAGATTCAGGAATCTAATAAAAATCACTGTCCATGTTATGCCACAAAAAGCCACAGGTCCATCCTGAAGAATTCACAATATAATTTTAAATAAAATGGAACATGCAGGTGAAACAGAAGCTTTAAAGGAGAGTAGATGGGCAGAATGACAAAATAAATTATAATCAGTATGAATGATTTACTCCACCACTGGGATTTGTACAATTTAATCTTCCTTCTGTAGCTGTTCTTCAGCTAAATTTTCAATGGCCAATTGATTTATTTCATTTATAACAGGAGATGGACATATTAAGAAGTGTCAAATCTAAAGGCAGCAACAATGAAAAGGGGGAATTAAATTAATGGTTGTAAGAAATGCATGACATAATATTTCAAAATCAACCTGATCAATAGAAATAAGAGGTTTGTAGGGCGACATACCATTGTTTATTCTAACATCTAGCTAAATATTGAGCAAATTTGGCAGGAGAGAAAAAGCACAACTGCAACATTACCAGCAGGTCCACAGCAGGTCTGTTTAAAATGAGTATTGTTCATTTGTACCAAATAACCCTGTAACTATTTAGGAGTTGTTAGAAAGTAACTTCAGGTAATGACACAAATGATGAGCGACACAAATGTTTTGAAGTTTCTAGACTTGAGATCAGCTGTCTTGCAGGGTTTTCGATGCAAAGATTTGTCATTTTTCAAGACAGAAAAATAGTGTGTAATATACCCTATCATTACATAATATTTGACATTTTAGCATTTCTTTGTCATTTCAGGGCTTTCTATTGAGATTCAGAGGTATCACTTTCCTTTCTTGTCAGAACTGGAATCAGATAATACTTATATTTTTAAATTCAAGGTAGTCTGTTCTTAGCGTTCATAGAACTTCAGTAATTAACACAGTTGTTACAGTGAGGTACTGACTAATCTGATAATCTAAAAACAGGATTGTGATGTCAAGATTGCAGTCCTTTGACATGCTTACTGCTCCTGGTGAAAACAAGCTGCTGTTCAGTTTGACTGTGCTTTTTCTCTTCTTTTCTTTTCTTTTCTTTTCTTTTCTTTTCTTTTCTTTTCTTTTCTTTTCTTTTCTTTTCTTTTCTTTTCTTTTCTTTTCTTTTCTTTTCTTTTCTTTTCTTTTCTTTTCTTTTCTTTTCTTTTCTTTTCTTTTCTTTTCCTTTCTTTTCCTTTCTTTTCCTTTCTTTTCCTTTCTTTTCTTTTCTTTTCTTTTCTTTTCTTTTCTTTTCTTTTCTTTTCTTTTCTTTTCTTTTCTTTTCTTTTCTTTTCTTTTCTTTTCTTTTCTTTTCTTTTCTTTTCTTTTCTTTTCTTTTCTTTTCTTTTCTTTTCTTTTCTTTTCTTTTCTTTTCTTTTCTTTTCTTTTCTTTTCTATCTTTTCTTTTCTTTTCTTTTCTTTTCCTGTTTGTTTTTTGTTTGGTTTTTTTGGTTATAGAACATCTTCCATAGTCTACCATCTTAACCGCTCCAGGCAGTAGTGTAGTGCTTAATTACAAAGTGTCATAAATTCATATGCCATTTGTAACTTTAATAGTAAATCATCAGTGAGGTTTGTTCTGCCATCACTAAGGCTGTGGAACACTGAAAGCAAAATTTCACAAGTTAATGGCCTGCCCTTTTCTGACAGCACACCAAGATTTCACACTATTAACTAACACTTTGCTTCACTCAACCACTGAACTGTTGACGAGAGCACTTTAGCAAGTCTGGACAGCAGAAAAAAATCAAGTAAATCAAAAGCCAGTTTGGAATGAAGCAGAAAAATAGAGAAAAAAAAGAATCAAAGGAAAAAATTTAACAACCAAAACAAAGCAACTTGATACATTTTGATAACCCTTATCAATAATACATCGATACAATGAATAATACATGCTATAATTTTCAATTTTTGAATAGGTTTTCTTCTCAATACCCTGGAAACAATCATCAAACAATCCTGAATTAGTCCAGCTTGGTTTAGAGATTTGATTCTCTGTAGGTGATGTAGTGGTTTTTTTATTGAACTAATTTTGAAACATGAAGTAATTCCAAAATTTTCCCCATGGAGACAGCTAAATTTCACAAAAAATATTCAGAGTGAAAATATTGGTTTCTATAGGTATTGCAGAAAGAGGTCTTTTAAAGCATAAAAGAGATATTAACATTGTTTATTAATCAATAAAATCAGATGTTTAGATGCAATCATGAAAATATACTTTGTGCAAGTACAGCGGATTACTAACACATAGACTGGAGATTAGAGCTCTTTAGTTTGAGGCAATCCATCTAGAATTTTATGTAGGTGTATCATTATCTGTTAAATACATGCACACATACGTATTTGTTTATTAACCACAACTTACTCATATGCAAAGGCAGGTCATTGAGAAAACTGCGTATGTAATATTCTTGAGAAAATTCTTGGAAGTAAATAAAACCTCATTTTTTCTATCAGTGGAGGTAGCAATATGAAAATTTTGATGAAGCGGAGGACTGTACAATTACAGCTTCAGACTCTGTTATGTATCAAAAGTGTATCATCAGAGGATGTCTGTAAAAGAAATCAAAGTTTCTAATCCACCGTATGAATCTTGTGAATATAAATATTAGGAAATGCACCTACTTCTTAATTAACTGGCCTACATACTCAGATTTTTGGCAGATGTACCCATTCTTGTAGTCCAAATGATTTAACATTTGTTTGTAATCATGGTTCATAATATTTTCTTTGCCATTGCAACATGTAGAATTTCTTGCTGTCTGAAAAGCATGTTAGAATATTGCACCTGGTTTGAGTGAGATGTCCATGTTATACTGAGGAAAAACTTAGCTTCCTAACAAAATAATTTGTGGTCCTGCCTTCTTCTCTAACCATTGTAATTTTCTCTGAATTGAGACCAAGAATTTGCTGCAAAGCACTATATGATGGGTTTGGCACAGCCCATTCATAGCTTGTTTTGAAGAATTTAAAAGTATTTGAGGGAAAGGAAAATAGTAACAGCTTTTTTTTTAATTTTATTTCAGAATTTCATCTTTGCTGAATTTTTACATCTATATAGACGCCTTAGATTCCTTATATAAAATAACAAAGCGGAACAATATAATTTGCAAATTAGTTAAAAAATATGAATGGTATGATGAATATGACAAAAGATTAACCATATAATTTCCTAAGAAAGCCAAAGGGTCACAACTGCCTTTCACAATTGCAAAGCTAATTCAACATTATGAAAAAAAGCTTCAACAACTGCTAATGCTAAAGACCTCATATGCAGTTTAAGTACTTAGTACACTTTTTTTAAAGTCAAGTCACAGCAAGACAGATGCCAGAGAAATAGGAAAATGAAATGGGACGTAGGTGGATAATGAGAGAGAAGAGGCAGAACAGCCCCAAGATTTTAAAAAAAAAAAAAAAAGAAAAAAAGCAGTTTAGCTGTCACTCAATATTTCCTCTGACATATTAAAAAACTTGGAGATGATTACTTTCTAGTAGTTTGCTCTTTGACCCATTTACCTCAATTAAATGTCTGTGGAAAGAATGTACACCATTAAGCTAATATTTAGTTATAGGAAAAATTCTACTTCTTTAGATCCTCTTTGTCTGTTCAGTCACAGGTACAAGATATTTCTGCTTTGCCATCCTCTGTCCACTTTTTTACTTATCAGGCAGAATTCTTCATTTATTTCTAAAAATTTTGATGCAAAATCACTAGGCAAAGAAATTAGAGCATTATCGATGACAGTAAACAATTTAAGACACTGTTACATTTAGCTGTTGAGAAAGCTCGAGATAAACTTGGAGACAATTTTACTGTCAGAAAAACAGACAGCAAAGAAAATCAAGGTTGAAATATAGATAGTAAAGTTAACAAATATATAGACACTCAATGTGAACACATGGGTAACTTTGGAGAGAAAATAACAATATTTATTGAATCAATTTGTTATTGAATGTGGAGAGACCTCAAACTGAACAAAATCCCTTAACTTTTTAAAAAACAGGAAGACCTTGAAAAAGTCATTCTACATGCATAGAGAAATGTGTTAATTCTCTAAATAGTGTTTACATGATTAAATATTTAAAAAGAAAAACAACAGAGAAAATGTTCAAAACACTAAGGGAAGGTTTGCATTATACATATATACTGAAAAATTATTTCCTTATTAGATATACTCTGCATTATCTGAAGGCAATGTTCTTAAATTTATATTCTTTCACATTCAATGCATCAAGTCAGGGGTAGTAGGGAAGACTACCTTTATAACACAGTATGATTTAGAATTAATGTAAGATAGTAACACTTACAGTCTCTGATCTGACTAAAATATGACATTCCCTTGGAAATTCAACTCTGTTTGAATAACAGTGTAGAGATTAGTGAAGTTGCATGATTTTCTACATATGCTATGAGTGACTTTAAGCAATTTTTAAGTAAGTTTGAATATTTTTGCTTCATTATTGATTGATCTTAAATATAATAATAGTGTTTGATGTAATTTCATACATTATTGCATTTTTTTTTCCATGTGAAGCAGTGAGGCTATCTTTACTTCTTGTACTAGGTGCTTCTCCTGTACTCACAATACAATGGTGCTATTTACTTTTTACAGAACAGTCCAACTGTTTCATTACATTCTCTGATTCTCTATAGAGGCTGACCCAAGAGTTGTTCATTCCATGACAGAAAAAAAAATCTAACCTCTCAATGTGTATTTGAAATCTTTTGGCTTCCTTGTATACAATCATGTAAAAACCAGATGAGCTTCTGTGTCCTAATATTTAACAGCAAGAGTCAGAGACGTTTAGTGTACAATTTATTACTTTTTTTTTGTGGACATTTCATTTTGTGATCTACTGATCCAAAATGAAAGTTTAATAAATTCATTACATGTCCAGAAAACCCTTATTTCTCCAGAGGTCAAGTAACCAGTAGGTCATAAGATGAAGTAGTATGGAAGTTATGTTCAATCTTCTAGAACAAATCAAATACGCAAGTAATAATTTTTGAGTTTTTGGAAGCTGACTATGAAACATTTATGCACAACTGAAAAGAACACATTTCTATTATTATGCTGGTTAATGATGTTTGCATTTGCATAATCACCACAGTGCTTCCTTTAATTTTTGCATGTTTCACATTTTTCTTTCCATTTAACAATTTCTCACATTGTTTGTGGGGCAGTGTGGTGAATTAATCCTAGAATATTTGCATTTCTCTCTAAATGCCGTTATGCATTACTAAATAAATGAAGTAAGGAGAGAGTTGGGGGGGGTGTGTGTGTGTGTTTGCCTGTTTTACTAATTATTTGATTATATGCTTCTCTGTTACACTTGTTTTGCCTGTTTGAAGAAATAGCTCCTAGGCCAGAAGCTTTATGAATGCTGTCAGAAACAGGAACTGTGGTTGTTTAGTCTGGAGGAGAGCAGGCTGAGGGGAGACCTCACTGCTTTATTTTTTTCACTGAAAGGGTTGTTAGGCATTGGCACAGACTGCCCAGGGCAGTGGTGGAGTCCCCACCCGTGGAGGTATTTAAGAAACATGTAGATGAGGTGCTAAGGGACATGGTTAAGTGGAGAATTGGCAGTGTTAGGTTAATGGTTGGACTTGATGATCTGAGTGGTCTCTTCCAACCAAGGCTGTTCTGTGATTCTGTGATCTGTAAGGAGACTTCATTGAAATAATATTTCTCTGTACAACACTTTTTTACTTCAATAACTTTGAAAAATCATTCCACTTTTCACAATACTTGGCAAAACTGATAAAAGAAAGCATAGAAAAAGTAGAAAGGAAAAAGCGTTTAAAACACTCATTTGCATACAAACAACTGAATTAATAAGAAAATACCAGTGACATTTAGATAAAAAAACCTCTGGAAACAAAGGCCAGGAGAAAATCTTTGTTTAAATTTAAGAGGCCTTTGGTGAGATATGTGTCTCATATCGTAGATGCAGAATATGTTGAAAGTACTGTTAGAACGTAACAATCAGTAATAGCAGAAATGCTGTATTCTGGAACACAGTCTGCACATCAAAATTAATATAAAAAATATAATCATCCTAATTCTAGAAGGTACCAGGTATGGTTGACAGTTTTTCCCAATAAGAAAAATAAATAACTATGCATATGCTATACATAATATTAGTTTATACAGAATATGTACTTACGACAGTAACAGAGAAAAAAGGTGGTAGCAAAAATAGGAAAATGATCCTAAAAAAAAAAAAAAATCAGAAAAGAAGAAGAGACGGGAGAGAAGAAAAGCCTGAACTGAGGATACTGCTGGCTTAAAAATATTAGTTCTCCTACCTTGAGAAATTTTTTATATTTTTTTTTTAAAAAAAGAGATAACTTTATATCTCAACCTTTTATTTTTCATCAAAATCATGAACATTTTAAATATCTAAGCTGAGAGAAAAGGCATGTTTGTGAGCTGACCTTCCATAGCTTCTTCATTCTTTTAAACTTCTAGAAGTGCAGCCAAACTAGTTCAAATTGCTTGGATTTTAAATTTTGGCTGAAAACACCTGTCTTGTGGAGAGTCAGTAGAGAGTGGTTATTTTTATCTTATGATAAATTGGTTATGTGTCCAAGCCCTTTAGGTCTAGCTTGTAATTCATCTTTCTTTGATAAAATTTACAGTGTATTTTTACATTTAGCAAATACTTAAGTCCAGTATGTGTTTAAGCATATACTTACACACATTATCAAAATTAGTTCCCAGAATACTACATGATGCTAATTGTCTACACATTCCCCCACCCTGAGCCCTAGCCTTAATTATATTTTGATAACTTAAAATCATCATAAATATAAAGCCAGCAAAGGAAATAATAATTTTAGTGGGGGAAAAAAGGGAAAAAATATATCAAGTAGGTGTGAAACAATAAATAATTAAACTCTATTTGCTGATGAGTTGTGAACTGACTCCAGTATGTCTTTCTTTGTTCTGTCTGCCTTTTTAGGGTCATTAACTAGAAGTCATACATTGTTCAAACTTATATAAATATCTAATATAGACAGTTGAGTGTGATTATGTATACTGCATATTAATTGCTGTGTGATTAACAAGCTAAAAGTTATAGTATAAGAATGTACATATTAGGCATGTATGGGTATACAAATTGAACTACAAATCATGCTTTGCATAATCTGTTATTTAAATAGTAACGTTCTTAACATATTGGAACTTGAAAAGTATTGCTAATCAGTCCCACAAAATGCAGGCATAGTTATTGTAGATATTCATGGTTTAGGTGTTTAAAAAAGCCTTAAAACTTTTATAACTTTGTTTTGTATGAGCCAGGAAGTCGAAGTACTGTGTATTGTTCATTTTTATGTCTCAGATCGTAATCAAAAAAGAAATTTAGTCTTGAAATATTCAATTTTATTCAGGGAGGTACATTAAATGTTTGCATACTAATCTCACATTTGAAGATACTTAAGTCTTCCCTTACTGATTTCAGCTTAAGTACACAAATAAAAATGAAAAGCGGAATCCCTTTGATATGGGCTTAAAGTGCTTTCAGCATATACATCGTTGTTTGTGTTACGTGATTTTTACTGCATTGTTCTATTTACTTAAACCTGCATGTTTATAGCACAATGTTCCTGTGCTTACCCTCTATATAGTTAAATATACGTGAAAATATAACTTAGTTTATATTCTTGTTAATGTTTTCCTCCTTAAAAGAAGGCATGTGTTCCTAGGCTATAGTCAATGTGCAGTTTAAAAAGTAAATATGGAACAATGCATAAACACAGATATGGACACTGAATTTGAATTTATGAAGGAGATTATCAAGGTATGAAGCATAATGAGAAAAGACAGAGAAACCAGAACTCTGCATTTCTTTTTGGAAGGTAGAGGGGGAGGAAAGAGGACAACGTACTGAAAATTAACTGTAAACTTCCATTATTTTAAATTCATGTCTCTCACATTCATAGAAAATATGAATTCTCCTCTAATACCACATATGTTTCAACTGACTATAAATTTTATTTAAGTTGGGTAAGGGGTGAAATTCACATCTATAATTATGTTATGAGAACTCTGTGAGCAGAAATGTTCATCCTTATTGATTAGGACACTATTCTAAGCAGAGTGCTCAAATGGACACCTTTAATTTCATGTTTGATTACTTGAGGTAGTTTAAGTTTCCTCCCCAGGAGCAGTTCTGCTTGCTTAACTCTTCTGTGAAAGGTGGGAACCTTGCTGCAATGTGAAAATAAAAAGGTGCAGGTCCATATATGCAAGAATGGGCAGTATAGTTGTGTATTTTTCATTGATTGTACTGTAACATGGAATATTTCCAGAGACCTGAAGTAGGGAATTTTGTAGGTTATGTCTACTTTAGAAAGTACAATAGAAATGAACTTGTAAATCAAAGCAGTTGTCAGTAACTTGACATCCAACATTAGCAAGCTTCATGTGGGGTTACTTCAGATTGTCTTCAGTCTGCTTTCATGGGCTGAATGGTATTAGTGACTGGAGTTCATTATGGGAACTTTTGGTGTGTATCTTCAGATTAGTTTCATTTGAAATGAACCCAGTTGTGCCCTGAGACTGCACACTACAAAGTGAATCAAAGCATGGTATATGGGGATGATTAGTTTTAAAAGCACTGTCCTGAGCCAGACTGAAACTGTAACACAGACATACTCTCAGCCAATCTATAAAACGAAAGGTAATTTCAAAGGATATCAAGATCTCACAATGATGAGAACTTCATTGGATCACTAAATATTAAAACTGAAATAAAGAAAGAAGAAATTTCTCTTGTTGCATGGCCTGTTGTTGAGGCTTTTTGAATACTTTTATGGTCGTTAAGAAGACAATGTAAGAAGATAATGTATTCACTGTACTCTGTGTTAAGTAATTTCCATTTTCAATATGGGTTCTTAACAGAATTTCATCCATTGCTCTGATTTCAAAGGTCATCTTCTAAGTTCATTTTCTCAGGAAAATAATTTCATTCTTCTCTGTTCAGTATTAGATCCATAATGCTTAAAGCCTGGAAGTTTGTAATTAATGTGTTTTGTGTCAGAGCCTTAGTTGTCAACATTTAAAACCTGTTATGTCAATAATTAAGGAATTTTTGGGGGGTCAAAATTCCTTTATAATTTTTAAAAGAAGCTGGCTACCTACTTCCTTATAGAGTATACTTCTGAATGGTTGTAAACATAATATTCACATCTTTATTTCTATGTGGTTGTCATTTGGAGTTCAATATTACAATACAGATTTTTAATTTTTTTTTTTTTTTTTTTACATTAAACATGCCTGCAGCTATTTATTTATTAAGGGGGAAAGAATTTTTACATAGTCATGCTTAATGTCTATGCTTTTAACTTAAAGGATTGGTTCTTTTGATAAATATCTGATATCTTAGTGTAGATTTTATTATTGGTATAACATGGCATTGCATTTCTAGATGTGAACGCAACTGATTTTGTTTTATAATTAGACACCTATATAACTATAAATAAAAATTATGAACTAATTGTAACTTTCCCCAGTATTTCTGTTTATATTCTGTTTATCTCTGTTTAACGTTCTGTAAGGATGACAATTGGACAATTGGCCAGAATTCTTGCAAAGCTTTAAATCTCCCATATAAAAACACTGGGTTTTTTTTTTTTCTTCCTGAAGGCAGGCATGTATTGAGGGACCCAGTGCAAGATAAAAACTAAGCAGCAGTTTCTAGATCTCTGACAAGTCAGTACAATGAGATGAAATCACATCCCAGCCTTCAGAAATTCTCCCCAGCTGTGCATTTGAGAGTTTTCTCAAAGAGGACTCCCAGAAAAGTGTTCGTTATGATATTCCAGTCCTTCTTCAAATAACAGGAAAGAACCTATTGCAGTGTTTTCTGGCTGAGCCTGAGACCCATCATCGTAAAGCTTGAACTAAGACTTTGTGTACATATGTATATATACATATGTACACATACATGTATATATATGTGTAGCTTCCAGTGTTTCATATATTCATTGGATCCATAGGGTAGAGTCAGAATCAGGTTTACATTTTTTTCAGCTCAAAAGAAGCAGTGCAATTTGTAGTAGAGGAATGAGTCCACTTATATAGGTATCTTCAATTCATATATCTCAGAATCAAAAATTAGACTCTGCATCTGCCTTTACAGAATCACAGAATGGTATGGGGTTGGAAGGGACCTCCGAAGATCATCTAGTCCAAACCCCCTGCTAGAGCAAGATCCTAGAGTAGATCACACAGGAACACGTCCAGACAGGTTTTAAATGTCTCCAGAGACGGAGACTTCACAACCTCTCTGGGCAGCCTGTTCCAGTGCTCAGTCACCCTCACAGTAAAAAAGTGTTTTCTTATGTTAAGATTGAACCTCCTGTGTTCCAGTTTGTGCCCATTGTCCCTTGTCCTGTCACCCAACACCACTGAGAAGAGTCTGTCCCTGTCTTCCTGACACCTGCCCTTAAGATATTTATAAGCATTAGTGAGATCTCCCCTCAGCCTCCTCCTCTCCAAGCTGAATAGATCCAGTTCCCCCAGCCTCTCCTCATATGGGAGATGCTCCAATCAATCCCTTTATCATCTTAGTGGCCCTGCGCTGGACTCTTTCCAGTAGGTCCATGCCCCTCTTGAACTGGGGAACCCAGAACTGGACACAGTACTCCAAATGAGGCCTCACCAGGGCAGAGGAGAGGGGGAGGAGAACCTCCCTTGACTTGCTGAACACACTGCTCTTAATGCATCCCAGGATACCATTGGCCTTCTTGGCCACGAGGGCACATTGGTGGCTCATGGTCAGCCTGTTGTCTACCAGGACTCCCAGGTCTTTTTCCCCAGAGCTGCTCTCCAGCAGCTCAGCTCCCAGCCTATACTGATATATGGCGTTGTTCTTCCTCAGATGCAGGACTCTACACTTGCTCTTGTTGATTTTCGTTAAGTTTCTCTCTGCCCAGCTCTCCAGCCTGTCCAGGTCATGCTGGATGGCAGCACAGCCCTCTGTGTGTCAGCCACTCCTCCCAGATTTGTATCATCAGCAGACTTGCTGAGGATACACTCTGTCAAGGTCATTAATGAATATATTGAATAGGACCAGACACAGCAGCGACCCCTGGGGGACACCACTGGTCACAGGCCTCCAACTAGACAATCACAGAATCATAGAATCACTATGGTTCCAAAGGACCTCTACGACCATCAGGTCGAACCTTTATCTCAACATCTCCCTAACCACTGGACCATAGTCTTAAGAGCTACTTCTAGTCTTTTTTTAAATACCTCAAGACCACCTCCCTGGGCAGCCTTTGGTTTCAGAAAACTCTGAAAAATTTTTCTTATCTAAAAAACCCTATATGAAATTATTAGAATAAAATTACTTCCTCCAAAGTAACGTTGTGAATATTTATATGGTTTTTAGAAGCTGGATAAATGCACTGTGGATATTTTATCTTCAAAGCAGAAGGAAACTTGCTCTGGAAGAGAAAAGTCTGGATAAGGTAGGGAGTGGTAATGTTTTCATGATAAATTAGAGATGCAGAGATTTTACAAAACTTTTCAATTAAAAGTGTTACAATATGGAAACTGAAGTTTCCATAAACTAAAAGTCTTAGTTTCCAAACTAAAAGTCTTTACTTTACCGTACCCTCTCTTTCATGACATAAGATAACATGAAAATAGCCTGATAATCATAATGGTCACATGAAAATGTAGAATGAAGAGATCAGGTGCTTATTCTGCGTCAAGGTAGGAAAGAAATTCAGCTAGAATTTCCCACATAAGCTGCCTATTGGTTAGTTTAGGTTGTTTCTTTTTCTTATATTTGGGAGGGACAAGGTTGGGTTGGGTTGGGTTTCATTCTGAAAGTAATTCAAACAATATTCTTATGTTTCTTAAGTTTTTCTCCACAGAAATATTATTTTCTGAGTATCTCTACAACTAATGTAGGTATGGCGTTACTTATATCAGTAATTTTGCTTGATGATTGGGTGATTTGCATTAATAGGCAGTAAGTGTTGAATGAGCACTACATAGTCAGCTTACCAAAACTTGTTCTGAAATGCTGACATGCCTGTAAGAAATGGTGGTTCATTTTATGGTTTAAATGGAAAATGAAGTTTAAAAATCAAAATGCAAAATCTAGCAAAAGGGCTGTTTTTGCTAAACAGTTTGCAAAAGTCAGTGGCAGTTTGAATATGCCCAAATGTCATTTATTACCAGTTCATGTGAATGCCCCTTAGCTCATCAGACTAAAGGACTTTAGTTTTTTATACAAGAGCTCTAGATTTTAAAATATGTATTTTTAAATATTAACTAGTATTACAGGTATTTAAGCCTCTGAAATTTCCACACCATTCATCCTAGTAAGAGGTTATGGATGACTAGCCAAGAGTAGACTTCTGAAAGGAATTATTTTTATATAAAGGTCTAATATAAAAAAAAATAAAAATCCAAGACAGGTACATTAAAATTACACAGAGAAATTCAAGCATCTCTAAACTTGTCAGTTTCCATGGCAGCAAACAATTTGTGTATTACCTAGTATTTCAGGCACTGGATTTTCTTTTTCGTGATTTAGAAGTATTCCGAGACAATTTGAATCTGTTATATTTTTGAAAAATGAACTCTGATCCATCTTCTTTTGCTATATAAGATTCTCAAAAGGTGTTTAATCATTTAAACTTTCTTCTCTGATTCTGGGCCCTACATTCTCGTTGGTTTTATTATTATGAAAAAATGATATTAACACATTCACAGCCTGCAAATTTAGTATGAAATAAGAGTTACATGAATACTTAATGATACAGGAGACAGTGCAAGTATTTGATTTTTCCTTAAATATTTTTATATACTGCATCATTTCATCAGAAAACTATCAGAAAGCGAGACAGTATCTGGAATTGAAGTGGATCCTTCATTTACAAAAGAGTAGGAGAATTTCTACATTGCTACATTCTTAGTAAATGATCCTAATATTGCTCATGGATGATAATAAAAAATCAGGGTGAAGATAGCTGTTCAGAGAGAAAAATAAGAATATATAATAATCATTATTTTGCCCTTTCCACTGAAGAATGATTAATAGTGTAATCAAAAGTGCTTTTTTATTTTTATTTTTCCCCAAAAAAGCTTTCATGAAAATAAAATTTGCAAAATGTTCTAGGAGATCACAGTCTTGCAACATTACCAGGAGATTCCACTAGAATCAGATGGATTTATTAGATATAGTCTGATCCCATTCTGAGATCCTATGTGTATTGAAAATATCTATTAAACTTTATACTGTAAAATTTTTTATTATGCAGTGCGTATTCTTATGAATGGTGTCCAGAGCTGGAGTATTTGGCCCTGAAGTCCAGCAACCAATAGTATTAGTCACAATCAGTGACAGGTATGAGAGCTCTGTTTTGTCATACCATTTCTAAAATGTCATTAATGTTCAGCTGCAAAAAAATAGAACAATTTTTCTTCTTTAGTCTAAAATGCTGAGGAAGTGCTTTGAATGAAGGAATATTTAGAAGCTGTGTGATTCATGTGAAGAATTTATGTGATAGGAGTTTCAGTTGGGGCAGCTCACCCAACCTGACACACAGGTGTATCCCACACCACTGACACCAAGCTCATTATAAAAGGAGGGAGTTTACTGTGGGTGGGGAGTTCCTCTTCCTGAGGCTTTTCTCTCTTGGTCTTATGCTCTTTCTGCTGCTCCTAAAGACTAGGCTGAGCGTAAGCTTGTTGTACATTTTTTTTTTTTTTTTTTTAATGTTTGTATTACTTTTGTTATTTTTAAAAAACTGTTTCTACTTCAGACTCTGGGGCTTCTCTGTTCTTTCCTTGTTTCCCCTTGTTAGCTGAAGAGGAGACATCAGATGACAGAGCAACTGCTACAGCTGAGCCCCAGATACATGTCTACATTTAATCACAGAATCACAGAATGTTCGGGACTGGAAGGCACCTCAAAAGATCATCTAGTCCAATCCTCCTACCAGAGCAGGAATAACCAGATCAGGTCACACAGGAACATGTCCAGGCAGGTTTGGAATGTCTCCAGAGAAGAAGACTCCACAACCTCTCTGGGCAGCCTGTTCCAGTGCTCTGTTACCCTCACTGTGAAGAAGTTCATCCTCACATTTACGTGGAACCTCCTATATTCCATCTTGCACCCATTGCCCCTTGTCCTATCATTGGATGTCACTGAGAAGAGCCTGGCTCCATCCTCATGGCACTCACCCTTTACATATTTATAAACATTAATGAGGTCACCCCTCAGTCTCCTCTTCTCCAAGCTGAAGAGACCCAGCTCCCTCAGCCTTTCCTCATACGGGAGATGTTCCACTCCCTTCATCATCTTTGTGGCTCTGTGCTGGACTCTCTCAAGCAGTTCCCTGTCCTTCTTGAACTGGGGGGCCCAGAACTGGACACAATACTCCAGATGTGGCCTCACCAGGGCAGAGTAGAGGGGCAGGAGAACCTCCCTTGACCTGCTGGCCTCACCCCTTCTAATACACCCCAGGATGCCATTGGCCTTCTTGGCTACAAGGGCACATTGGTGGCTCATGGTCATCCTGATGTCCACCAGGACCCCCAGGTTCCTTTTCTGCTGCTCTCATGTATGTTCTCTGTAATACTGTATGTATTGTATATGCATATATTTTCTTTCTTTTTTTAGTCACAGAGGCTTTTCGGTTTATGAAAGCATGCATCTAATAAATGTGCAGTTGCAAAAGTGAGTAACACTTAAATTGTACTCAATTCAACTGAGTTAAGTGCATCAATATTCAAGCATATGGCTGATTTTGCAGAATTGTTGTCTTAAGATAGATAATGATCATTGTGGTGGAATATCTCACTTATATGGGCATAATATTAGACAACATTACAATTCCTTGTGCACTTGAAAATTTCTGGTCAAAATGAGTATGTTATGTGACTTAATTTTCAAAGATAATAGGTTTCTTCAGTTTCCTTTATGTTTCAGAACGGTAAGTGCTCTGGATTTCTTAGATGAAATGTAGATACTCTGCGTTATTTACACAATGCAGCCAACATCTATAGCATGATATATGTTCTTGTCCTTAGATAGAAGAATTGTAATTATGTCCCATATACATTCCTTATTTGTTCTGCCTAAAATTTAATGATCACGCAATATGTTACTAGGCTGAAAACTTACTGAGGGTTAGCATTTATGAGGTTTTATTTCTATATAATTTTCATCTTGAATTGTCACATTTTCAACACATAGTGGAACTAAGGTTATGTCACACAGGATCTGACATTAAACTTCTTTGTTCTCAAAACGATGAGAAATTCAACAGCTTATGACACTAGCATTGAGTTAGGTAATTAATTTAAAGATCATGCCAAATCTTTTGATTCCTTATTTAATTAACACATTTTATAGATTGTTTTTATTAATTAGAAAAGATCATGTAGAATGCAAGACCCTCTTTAACAGAGGCCATAAAGCATAAACTACAGAGTAGAGATTAGAGGGTATATATCTATATGAATGTTTTACCATCTAGCCAATGATCATTCCCTTTCTCTGCCTCTACTACAAAGTGAATGTGTATTAGAAGACCAAAAAAACTTAGATATCTAAGATAAAATTCTGGAAATTAGATGTCTCTGCTAATTTATGTTATTTGGGCTCTTTCTCTATTGTAGAGCCTAAGAGAAAATTTTTTTTTAGCTTGTATAATAAATCATTATTAAAAATTAATAATCCATGACAAACCAAAAGATCATGAAGTGATCTGTATAGCATTTGGTAAATCAGAAGTATAAGAAATATGAAGGGTCTGGAATCTTGAAGCTCTGTGTCTGCAAGTTTGACACCCATACCATTGCTGACTTTTCAAGGCGGTGATAAGAAATAGAATCATCAACTTTCTGCACTTAAATTAAAGTGAGGTTTACATTAGGCACTGATGTGAAAATCTGCATCTAGTTCTCAATTTCTCTGATGTTTGGAATTTTGGATCCATGGTACAATTAATATTCCACTGATCATCAGAACATATTTATTAGACTTGTAGGAAGCTCATACTTTCATTCAGTATTGGTTGAAAAGGTTTTGTTTACTTTCCATTGGTGAAAGTACAACGGTATGTAAGTCCTCTAGTTTTTCACTAAAAGAGATAATAGTTACTGCTTGATCCTCCAATCCTTGTTCCAACAAAACTGCAGACTTTTGCCTCAAGAAAAGTAGACGGAACAGAATCCATAGTAAAATTGAATGCAAATGTAAAAAGTCTCTTCTGAAGATAATAATGCTCATCTAAGTCAGGATAGTGCAGACAGTTTTTGCACACTAGTTATATAGAAAACTAATGGGAAATTGGGATCTCTTCTGTCTCTGCTGAATTTGGAAACTTAACACAGAAAGGTTATCATTATTTTCAGGAAAAAAAAGGGGATGGAAGCATGAGCAGTGACTTCCATCTTCTGCATTTACTGGCTGAGTCCCAAAATGCAGACTACAAACCTGCTGAAGTCTGAAGGATTTTTGGACCTGTTTTTCCCTGTGACCTATCTAATTACTTGCAACCAGAACAACAAAAAAACCCCAACTATTTTCTTTCTGTGACTAATCACATCTCTTTCTTCTCCCAGTCAGATGAGAGTAGATAAGGAAGAAGCAATAATAAACCCCATTAAATTTATTTAATAATAATCCGATAGGTGACAATTTTACATTATGAGGTAGAGATCTCTTGAGTGAGAGCAAAATTTCACTATAAGTGGAGTAGAACTTCTCAGGTGGAGAAAGCTATTTGAAATGTATTGAAGCATTTCAGGGATTTTTCTTCTCCACCTGCAAATATAATTATAATTTTAAATGACTACTGCTGTAGTAGAGTGAGTTTTTGTGTATAGTTTGTGTATAGTTGCAGACCTTGGTCACTTGTTCATATCTTAGGAATAAGAAATTGATTACTCAGTCAGAATTTATTAATAAGTAAAAGGGTTATACATTATTTCTTATTGGACTCTGTTTCTAGTTGGCAGATACATATATATGGAAGTTCAAAGTCAGCAGTTGTATGGTGCAGCAATCGAGAGGAAAGTATTCAATTTCATCATTTCTTATGTGCACCAAAGACACACTGTTCATCTATAGGAAAATGAGTATGAAGCTGATCAAGATGTATGTGCTATCTGAACACTACTAGCCCATTTTTTAGGATGCATTCTTCAGGATAAACATAGTGTGCTGGCCATCCTATGTGCCATACTTTTAAAGATGAGAGAAAGCAAGCACATAGGAGAGCTGTGATTCCTCCTATGCATAGTCTGTCAGCACACTTTTAATGTTAGAAAAATCTGATGCTTCAGTAAGTTTTTTGCTAAAGTAGAATTGCTAGAATATTCTATTGAAGTAAATTTACAATGATTAGGACATGCTTTATGCAAATAAATTTTAAAATTTTATAGTGTTTTACAGTTCTAAAATGTTGTATTACATTGTTATTTTTTCTCCTGATTTCTGGTTCCTTAAGAGGTTCTGTACTCTTTTGACAAAGTGATCTCTTGTCATTCCTTTCTGAAATCATGATAATAAGAGGCACACCAAAGAGAAGAAACAGATTTCTTATCCATTATATCTTACCAGCATCTCTGTGACACAAAATAGAATATTTTTGCTAAGCAAAATGGTCATACTCTTCAAACAGTATATTTGTAGAAATACTCTACTAAAGGCAGGAAAATTTTGAAAGCATCTAGGTGATGAATCAAGTTTCACAGGAAATAATATACTTTATAAGTTCTAATAGCAAACCGGAAAAAGATTGACTTTATCCCCTATGACTTTTCTCCCAGGATGTTGAAGCCCATGCATTCTCCTTCCAAATCCAGAACGATCAGGAAGTAGAATTACACACATGATTATGGTCAAGTGCGCATCTCAGAAGTAACCCCTTAAAAAATGTTATTTCGGGAAGTTGCAATTCTGCTAAGTCGATGAGATGTGTACAGCGGCATTACATGCTGAGTGTCTGTGCTTGGGACCACCACCAAAGAATCATATGACTGCTCAGCTATGTGGAAACACCCATGCTTAGCTGATTTTGCATGTTGCTGGCAGAAAATCATTCATGTATGATAATCTCATATGTTATTTTGAGGATGCCAGTAAACATTCCGACCATGGTGATTTGAATACCTAGATAATTAGATAGGTGATCAAGATCCTTATAGTCTGTCTTATTTTGCACAGTCAGACATGAAAATTAAAATAAAAGATCAAGTTTGCTCTTGTCCCAGCAGATTAAAGCAAACACCTTTTAGTACAACTAAAACTACATGACAACAGGAAGCTTGAGGGGAAAAGATAATACCAGATCAATGAGAGCCTTTTTCATTCATAGCTACATCTCTTCATCTATCCTAAGTAAAGAGCACTTTTATGATATAGTGATTACAACTGCAAGGTTATGTTATTTGAACTCAGGGGTTTTTTTTACATGCTAAAAATTAGGTAGTTACTTGTTCAACATTGATAACAGTTGAGAAGAGAGTTCACCGACACAAGCACATTGAAAAAGTTTCTATTAGCAGCCTAGTGATTGTTGTGACTATCAGCTTGCACTCTCCTTCACAACAAATTACAGAGGCTAGTCATCAAGCTGGGAACCTGTGTAGGTTAATTTTTTAGAAAATGAAATGGGGAACATCCATCTAAACTGAGGATGTTTGGTGTCTCGTACAAATGATGGTGGCTTTGAGGCTGTCTTCTACAGCTATTCTGGAAAATTGACAGTTATATGTACAAAAAGGACATTCTTTTCCCAAAATGAGGTGAAGTTAACTTCAAATTTTCTGATATTGTTCCTAGACTTATAATTCCCTGAGACATAAATATGAGTTAACAATGTTTTCAAAGAATGCTGAATGCTGAAGCCTGGCCTGGTTGAAAAAGTCCCAAATAATCTATGTGTTCAATTTTATGGAAAGAATAGTAGATTGCCTATTTTATTCTTATAATTACTACCACATTGTGACTTTTCCTGTTTCACTACGGGTTTTTTTGTTTTATGAAAGCATATGTATTCTGCTTCATGAGATATTTGGCTTATAACTTCTGTTGAGGAAGTTGAAGCATAATCATGATACTGCATGTGTACAGCATAATGGAGATGTGCTTACATAATATATTAGCTTATTTTGTGATGGTCCACAAATTGTTAAAATCAGCATCCGAGGAAAATAAACTCCTTGCATGTGTTAGGTAAAAACATAACATTAATCCTGCCACAAAAGTATAACAAACCTAGTTTTTCCTATATTCATTCTTTCTAAAAATAGCACTATAGACCCTTAAGATCACGAAGTCCAACCATTAACTTAACACTACCAAGTCTACCACTGAACCATATCCTTAAGCACCGCATCTACATGTGTCTTAAATACCTCCAGGGATGGTGATTCCACCACTTCCCTCGGCAGCCTGTTCCAATGCCTGATAACCCTTTCAGTGAAGAAATTTTTCCTAATATCCAATCTAAACCTCTTCTGGAGCAACTTGAGGTAATTTCCTCTTGTCCTATCACTTGTTACTTGGGAGAAGAGACCGACATTCACCTCACTACAACCTCCATTCGGGTAGTTGTAGAGGGTGATAAGGTCTCCATTCCGTCTCCTATTCTCTACACTAAACAACCTCAGTTCCCTCAGCTGCTTCTCATAAGACTTGTTCTCTAGACCCTTCACCAGCTGGCTGTTGACCAACATCCCCAGGTTCTACTGCATTACATTGGCTTGTTATGATCTAAGTGCAGAACCTGGCACTTAGCCTTGTTGAGCCTCTTACAGTTGGCCTCAGCCCATTGATCCAGCCTGTCCAGATCCCTCTGTAGATAATTTCTATCTTCAAACATATCAACACTCCTGCCTAACTTGGTGTTGTCTGCAAACTTACTGAAGATGCACTTGATCCCAGCTATATATATATATATACATTTTATTTTTTTATATATATATTTTAAGGGTCTTTGTGTTGATAACCACAAAGTTTTAAGACGTCTGACTTCCAGGTTAAAGTGGTAAGTCTTTAGACTTAACTTTCTAACATTTTGTGCTTAGCTGATCTGCAGCCACTGGCATACTTAAAGTGCTGATATGATTACATTTCCATCAGTAAGATGCTTCTGATGCCAGCATGTCTACCCCTGGTAATGTCATGAATATTGAGACATACAGTCCACTGGATTCTCAAGTTAGATCCACAATTGCCAGTTTCAGATCATAACAAAATTTGAATAAAGGAGAGATGAGACCAAACTATTGATAGTATATTATGTAATCAGTAGCCATATATTTAGTTTACTGATGTGTGCAATCCTTCTCTCATTTGATTTCTTCCCAGTGGGTCTATCTGACTCCACATCTACAAAGACATGCTTAGACTTAGAAGAAATTAAGTCATTTGCCTACTCAACTGGGAGATGTACTTCCTAATTCCAGTTGTTTTCAAGTTGGAAGCTTGCTCTGCTGGTGCTTTGTTCCTTTTTTTTTTTTTTTTAAACAGGAATCTGAGCATACCTGCTCAAGGAAATGACAAAGGCCTATTTCATCCTACCTTTTTTTACAAATCAAAACTATAGGATATAACTATCTTTTATCTCTTGACAAAGGTATTTCATTCCATAAGTAATTGTAATTCATTAACTTTATTGCTTCATTGGATAATTAAGATGGGCTTCACTGCCTAGGAGTTTTAAATGTTAGATATAACAACACTGAATCTATATCTGCTTTCACCACTGAAGTCATTATATTTTTAAAGTAATCAATCAAGATAATGTCTATATGAAATGAAGATAAGCCATCATGATTTTACGGAATCACGGAATACTGAGATTTGAAAGGGACCTCCAGAGATCATCTAGCCCAACTCCCCTGCTTAAAAGCAGGATCCCCTAGAGCACATCACTCAGGACTGCATCCAGGAGAGTCTTGAAAATCTCCAGAAAAGGAGACAGTCTTAGCAGCTTGAAGAAATATACTGATTCAATACCAATTGCTGTAGTGATCTTACTTTTTGTTTTGGTTAATGTATCCTGATTTATAATAATGAAATTTTGTCATCTATTTAACTACTGCCATTCATTTTCCCTTTACTTTAAAGAAAACAGGGAGAAATTTTAGAAGATAAAAAAGAAAAAAAGGTTTTGTCTGCAATGTATGTAAGGTCTTTTTTTCCCATAGCACTACATTGTTTGCAAAAAATTAGTTATATAAAGTATTTGGATGGAGGATTTGCAACTAGT
Source organism: Podargus strigoides (assembly GCA_028020825.1). Taxonomy (NCBI): domain Eukaryota; kingdom Metazoa; phylum Chordata; class Aves; order Caprimulgiformes; family Podargidae; genus Podargus; species Podargus strigoides. The sequence goes on along the minus strand of CM051621.1, from coordinate 21,314,766 downwards.
GTATTATGGTTTTTGTAATATCCTGTACCACTTTCATCATTTTGGTATCACAACTAGTTTCTTCAATTTATTAAACAAGATTAGTAATATGTTCCATATGTAGTTCCTTTACTCCTTCATGTTCTTAGGTACAATGTATTGTACCGGGATCATTTCTAAAACGTACACATTAAACCCCACTACATTTTTAAGAAGGTGAGAATGAAGAAGTACAACTTGCCTACAGAATGGTAGGACAGCATACAAGTAGATTTCATAGTTCCTCATGGAGTTGCTACACATTCTGCAGGCAATCACAAGAAAATCTGTGTTTAGTTGCTTGGGGTTTCTTGTTTATGGTTTGTGGTTTTTGTTGGGTTTTGTTTATTTGTTTGGGGATTGTGTTTGTTTTGTTTTTGTTTTTGTTTTTTTTATTCAGAGAAAGTATAATCTTAATCACTACAAGTTTCTTTGTATAACAGCAATGAACTCAACAGCCAAGGTCATCAGTCAAAACTGCAGAACATCCTTTAGATTTCTCTTATAATACCTTGAAGGTAGTAAGATGTGTGAACATAAGTATCAAAGCTCGAATGTGGTTTATCTCATTATCTTTTCGCTACCCAGACTTCATGAGTAGAGTAGGATCTGTAATTTGTTAGAATATCTTGGGATATAATAAATGACTCTAACAGGAAGTACTTAATAAGTAAGTCAAACTTACTTAATAAGTAAGTAATTTTACTCTTGTTAGCTAAGACTACAGTGAAAGCTATTTTAGAAACTTAAAACAGGAAAAGTGGATGTTGGATAAAAATTTGAGGGGTATATCTGAAAAAAACCAGCACCAAAACCAAACACCCTAAAGCAAATAATAATGATGATTAAAAAAATCCACCCAAAATCCCAAAATATTTTGAGATGCTAAAATCCAAATGGGAATTCTAGAATTCTTCTTAATTTTGAAATCTTAAAAGTCATATTAATTAAATCAACTAATTTCAAGTTAATAATCCTGGACATATTCATTATGAGAAGAAAAATATAACCAGACTGTATGGGCTGGCAGATTGTTTAAATTGTGTTCACTGATACACTGAATGAGATCAATTGTATCTGTAAAACACATAGCTAAGCTAAAATAGGTGAACTTTTTTAAGGTTCACCTGGTCAGTCTGGGATCTTGTAATTCATTCTCACTGGTTTCGGGGGTTACTGTTTGGGTTTTTTTTAACGAATGAAATGGCATTTTCCTGTTTGTGAGCCAAACTCGGGGAAAGAGAAAAATCTTTCTGGTCATTGGCACATACTGTTTTTCTTCCAAAGCTTTATATCATGCTATCCTGGTCTTCAGTGCTTTATGGTATGTTATAAGAAAGACAGAGAACAGGTTGTCTAACAGTGTAACAGTTTGTACCTGGAGAATGAAATATTCCATGAGAGGATATGCATGGGATATCTCTTTGGCCACTTGATGTCAATTGTCCCAGCTGCATCTTTCCTAACTTACTGCGCTCCTCCTGATTGCTTGCTGAAGGAGCAGCATGAGAAACAGAAAAGACCTTGACAGTGTGTAAGCACTGTTCAGCAATAACTAAAACATCAGTGTTACCAGCACTGCTTTGGTCACAGGACCCCTCTCCTCCTTAGCACCATGCAAGTTTCTAAGAGGAAAATTAACTCCATCTCAGCCAGAACCAGTACAACGTTATATCAGATAACACTGTTTTCTCATCAATAATTTGCTGGTAGGTCACACTGACGTGTGATTGTCATTTGAATTGGGGTAATAAATTTAGAGCCACATTTCCAGAGGAGTTCTTTATGAACACCTAAACAGAAGATGATCTCCCATTTATCAACAAATATGGCCCTAAGTGTTAAAGTTGATTATAAGTATTCATTTCTTCCACTGCTTATTTTTGTCCACACTGTCTATGAAATTGAATGGGGAATAAGCTATGATAGTTGTAAGTTACATTTAGAGAAAAATAAGCATATTTTAAGAATACTGTTCTATAAAATTGTCTGCATTTTAATTTTATCCACTTTTTTTAATACTCTTAGTCACAAATGTAACATTTCAACAGCAAAGTTGTTTTTTTGCAGAATCAAAGGAACAGTTTTATTATAGAACAGCTTGATTTTTAAACTAATCCTGTTCTTCTTCATTATCTTGATTACATTGTCTTATACAATGACCCAAGAAATCAGATTCTTTTTTTCTGTGTTCACTGAACAAAGGAAACTTCAGGAATCATCTGCTATGTCTAATAATCCCAGTTAAACAGATAATTAGTTCTAAAACAATTATATTTTTTTATGTGGAGGGATTAGGAGTTTGTAAAATTTTGAGTTTCCCAAACTTCTAGGAATTCACACAGTAGCCTATGAAATTTAGGTATTAATTAGTGAATTTTCAGTTCTGTTTCTTTCTCATCATGAAATGGTGTTTTAGGCACAAAAGTATTGTCTTTCTGTTTCCATGTATTTTTATTATTATTATTATTTTAAATGACAATTATGCATATGGAATTAAAGTTATTTGCTGTTGTATTTCTTTCCCACAGCAATCCATTTACCCTTCTATAAATTTTTCAAATGCTCTCATTTTCTTCACCAACTTCTCCCTTCTTCTTTCCTCTTGTTATAACTTGCCAATGCTGTGTAAAATTGTTTAGATTTCATTAGTGATACCTCTGGGACTGGTAAGAATTACAGTTTTCAGCACAGCTGATGGAGCAGAAGAGGAAGCTGATACAGTAGCAAAAGCATTTTGCAAAATGAAATTAATAAACTTCTCTTAGTACTCGTGGCACTTTGTTCTATAGTCACTGATAGGAGATCCATCTTTGAGGCTCAGGATCACTTCATGGCTCCCAGGCAGGTGGAATCTCCAGATGCAAAAGCAGCAATTTTAGCTTTCAGAGGGAGCAAGAAAGTCTTTTTGTAGATTCCACTTTTTGCATTTTTTTTCTACTCAGTCAAAACCCTTGATTAACAGACTCTGGAGGAACAGGTCTTGTACTCCTAGCTGGACTCATAGGTTCAAAAAGAACAGTGTGGAACTGTTCAACTCCTGTGTGAATCTACAGGGTGAGATTTCTCAATTTGGTTATCACCGGCCACTGTTACCATTCAAATTGGTTTGTGTACCTTCTAAAGCAGTATAACCTCTAACCTTTTGAATATTTTGAAGTAATATTGAAAACCTTTCTAATTTTCATACAAATACCACATTAAATTCTCTCATTCACTACACACTGAAATCAGGGGATGAAAGGTAAGTTGCAACTGAATATACATTTACTCTAACTTCAGTGTTGTTGTGGACTGTGTAGCAGTCTGATTTTATTCCCTGATTTCTGTAGAACTGTGGAAAATATGTTTTTGTAAATTTCATATAAAACTATAAATATTTTTGCACCATTCACTGTAGCCTTGTGGTTTATTAGAACTGCAGGGTTAATTTATCTACAATTCAGTTCTTTCTTACTTTAATAATGTAGTCCAACTGATGGGGATGTATGATCAGAAACTGCTAGTATATGGGGAGAGCTGACTAAGTTGATAAGAATGTAGAAGGCCGGCAAACAGCTCTCAATGTCTAATGATTGCCAACCAAAGAAATCAGCATATATAAATGGTGCAACCACAGCTCAAAGCATAAAGCTGCGGTGTCATGACTGTGGACTAAACAGATGGATGCTGCATACCTTAAGATTGGGAGGAAATGCCGCAAACATTTATATGCATGTAAAATTGACTTTGTAATTACAAAGATCCTACATACTATGTTTCAACTGAAATGTGTAATTTTTGTAAGTTTTGAAAAGTATTTCTACAGGCAGGACTTCTGTCTGTTGAAATGAGTCCTGAAGGCTAAAAGCTGACAGGACTGTATTAACAGGAGCACAGACAGTGGACTTTGAAAAGGCATTATTTCCCTTTACTTGGTAGTCATTAGATTGCATCTGGAATACAACATCCATTTTTTGGCCTTGCAGTCCAAGGAAAACATTGACAGATTACAGTAAATTCAGCAATGGTCAGGGGTTGAAACGCTTACCCTATTAGAAGCTGAGGAAGTTCAGCTTGTTCAGCCTGGAGAAGGGACAGCTTCAGGAGGCTGAGCAGCAGTACCCCAATGCCCAAATGAAAGACAGAGCAGAGAACCAGGCTCTTTACAGGTGTACACAGCAGGGAGAACAGACATTCGTTATAAAATGACAGATTATGGCTGAGTGGGATAAAAAGAGAAAATTCTTCGCTCCAAGAATAATTAAGCATTGGAGCAGATCATCCAGATAGGCTTCAGAGTCTCCAGGGCTGAAGGTTTTCAAAACTCAGACTAATCCAATCATTTCAGTAGTGTTGGTTTTCTGAACAGGATGCTGGGCTAGTGACCAGTGAATGATTCTGTATTTTTTATGGTCTCTTATGTATCTTTGAACAACTGTATTTTATTGTTTTCAGAAAGCAATTAAATGCATATCCAAGAATATTCTGTATAAGAAATTTGTCTAGATATCACAGGTAAAATAATCTACTTTCCTTTAAAATTTAAATATGTGCTTTTTAACGAGCTTTATATCAAGACTTTGGAACGCAATATTTCCGGCTGTGAAATGACCCCTTGAACCATGATGGGATTCAAGTTCACAGGTTACTAGAGGGAAAACATTCAACTGCTGAACTGCCAGCATAAGTGCCTGAAGCCTTTTGACTCTTCATCTTTTGTTTTCCTGTACAGATTCAGATTTTTCCTGACACACTAAAACTGTGAGATCTGAAGTTACCACAATAAGAGGTTTGTTTGTTTCTTGCTGGATGTTCAGTTCCCATTAGTAGAACATCAGTTCTTGTGCACTCAGCAAGTGAAAAATAGACATTTTTTTTTCATGTTCAGTCAATAAGATTATGGATTGACTTGTCTGTTGGAATATTTATGGAGAAAATCCAGCTGCCTACCTATTAATGAGAAACATTTTCATTAGTTGTATTTGCAGCTTCTGATTAATGTCAGACAAATTGAATTACTGTGTGAAAATGGTTTTGATTACAGCAAAATTAGAAATCTAAACAGTATACAACAGTGGATTTTTATTTCATTTCTTAATGTGGAACTTACCTAGATACTACAGCAGACTACTCATTTGATAAGATTTTCCTTTCATCTCCGTGTCTACCAATTATGTTGCTTGCCTGGTTTCCTGCAATGCAGTTTATGCTTAGTAAAAATTGACACAAGTAGAAGGTATATGGAATCACCAGTAAGACAACTAAAAGAAAAAAAAGTTGATTTAACATATCTTTCAGCATCCTGGAAAATTAAAGAGAATTTTAATGTGAAATACTATAGCGCAACACTTGACAAAGCACACACTTCTGGTGGCAGGTGGATTAAGCCTTGATGAATTTGGAAATAGGTAGATAGAGAGATTTGTATCAGAACTGTATAAAAAGTTTCCCATCTATTTATTTCACTATACTTTTCTATGTTGTTTACTGAGAATTTTAGTATGATATCAAATATATTTGTAAAATGTAATTGAAGGGGTTTGTGGTTTGTTGTGGGTTTTTTTTTTTCATAGTATGAGTTGGAAAGAATGCATATGTTACTTGTTACTTACATTTTTTTGGTGGCTTTTATTCAGAGTTTTAAAGGACAACATTTATTACCTGAGCTTGCTTAGCACAAACAAAGCAATATTGCGGGCTTCTAAAAATAGGTTATGAAGATTATGGAGATTAAATGAGTAGTGTTTTCCTCTCCATCTTAAGTAGGACTCCCTCCTGCCTTTTTAATACATATATTTAGAAAGCAAGGCTCAAGGAGTCTTCACACAAGGCTTTGCAGGCTCACTTGGAGGTCTGACATCTTGTCATCTAATTATGAGTGATACATACTAGGCTTATTGGCAATTTCATTTACAAATGAAGGAATGTGACATCTTCCCAGATTCAGTCAAATTTTCATTACTCTTCTGCTGAATGGTAGTACCTGACCCTGGGGGGCTGCCAAAGTAGAAAAGAAAACTAAACTCTAAGAAAAATAAATACTTTGTGGCATCCCATTTTTCTCTATTTACTGTATGTGAAAAGAATATAATTCAAAAAAAGTGAAAGTGGTTTTACAAGGATTAACCATGAAAAATATTCATATATGTTGCTATGTAAATTTAACAGACCTTTTACAATGTGTACAATTGTAAATGGTAAAAAGAATGAGTGAATAGCACAATAGCAAATGCAAAAAACATGACATTTTCTAGGAAATCTAAGTACAAAATTTAAATGTAATTTTAATGAAATTAAATGCAATCCTTTGAATTATGCATTGTTAGGATATGTTAGTTTGCATCTTGAACAGGCCCTGAAACAACATTTCCCAATTAAAGTCCACAGCAATGAGCATAACGTGATGCATTATAAAACTGTAAAATATCTGGAATAGAAAATTACTTTCTTGGATAGCAAGATTAACATCATCATTTGATTAGCAGATGCCCAATACTATTTTGGATGAGATTAGTTTCCCTTTAATTACCCATGTGTTCACAATTTGAGGTACTTCATTACTTGCACATTCTTAACCGCATCTGTCTCTCCCATTACACCTTTTCAATTTCAAAGAAAGTGGTATAAAAATACATTATTATCTTCACATTTTAATTTGTAGTGCAACTATTAATCTTTTCCTGAGCCTTTAACCAGCTGGATGGATATTACGATGTAGGATTTTTCTCCACTAAGCACACTTTTTCTTCTGACTAGCAACTTTTTTTTTTGGGTTTTTTTTGGATGTGGGTCAAAGACAATTTAGATTCCATCACACCTGTCCTGACACAAACATTTATATGTGTATTATCAAGGTGGAGGTGTGGTTTTTATTTAACAGTTTCTGGTGGGTTTAGAACACATCAAGATGAATTAGTTTTTCTTTTTTCAAATCAGAGCTCAGTAAGCAATTCAAATATGATACACAAAAATTAATGTAATCATTTGGAAAATACAAGGCCAAGGCATTGATTAGTTATTATATTCTATTTAAAAAATAATGGGATAGTTAATTTCAGTAATGTCAAAACATTAGGGTTACCATAAAATTGATGAGCAACACAGGTCAAATTCAGATCATTGAATTATCTCTTTATATCACATTCCTCCCAATACACCTTATGAAAATTTAAGTCTTGACTTTTGAATAAGACTTTGCATGAACTTTGTTTCATGGAAAATTTCTTTAATAAGTAGGTAACTTTAAAGCCCTTTTATTCCAATGAAATGGAATGTATTTGTGAAATGCTGCTTTGTCAAAGCAGTTTCACCAAGCAAATTAGGTGTTTCATTCCTACAGAAATTAGATCCTAATGTTTAAACTGTTAGACAGTTTTGATACCCACAGGCAGATCAAACACAGGTTTGGCACTTTTAAAAGAGGTGAATCTTAATGAAATAGAAACTAGCTGACTAAATAACCTTCACTGAGCTGTAGATGTCCAAATCCTGATTACTTAATGTCTTCCATCTGTGGTAATTTTAACCTCAGACTTTGGCCACAACTTCTGGGCATGTACGCAGTCTCCCTAGAGCTGATATGACAAAATAAAAGTAATGGAGCCTTAGTCTGTGGTTGGAGGTAATTCTGCTGCATGTACTTCAGCAACATTGAAAATTAATACTAAGCAATGCTGGATTTTACTAACTGCTGTGGCCAGTAATGTTTCTGTTTATCTTCTAAATATACTGTTTAGAGGATTCCTCTGCTGATGTGATCTAAATAATACGATTTCATCAGTACAAGGGGCAATCTCTGCAAAAATCTCTGGCTTTCTCTTTGAGAGGAGTTCCACATTGTATAGTTACATATTTACTGAGACTGCGATTGTTTGTACAGCCCATATAAGATTTAGAGCCCTTGAAATCTCAGACCCACATTCTTTATCCAGTGAGTATTTAGGAAAGAGAGCACCAGACAGGCAAACAGAAAATAATTTTTTCTAGAATAAATAGCCTGTGAATAAGGCTGAATAGAAACCTGAGCAAAACCTGACCATAAACACTAATCTTACCTCTAGAAATGATCCACCTACAGGGTAATTGGTTTTAATTCTGATGCAGAACAGTAATTTTAAAAAATTTTGAATACATCTATGGGATGGGGGGTGGGGAAACAACAAACACAAAAAAACAAAAAAATGCAAAAACTATTCAGCCAAATCTGATAATTATTATTTTTAACTTGTCTGCTAACTTCAAGTTAAAACCTAAATGTTTAAAAAGTAATAAAAATTTTTGCTTCTTGTGAACAAGAAACAGAAAATGAGATAGATGCGTATCATATTAAGTAGTTTTCTAGATTACAGTAGGCCCAGCCAAAAAGGTTTTTCCATTTGTTCGTTTGCTTCATGTCCTTATCAGAAAATAAGATATAAGATCCAGTTATTCCGGGTTAAAAAAGCTAGAATATGCTGCTTATTTTGCTAATTGTCAAATAGCTCATGCAAAAATCTCTCATATAACTTAACTTCCAGAAAAAAAAATCTACACTTCAGTTAATGGCATGAAATATTCTTCTGTGTTAACTCTGACACTATCTAATCCTACTGGATTTCATTTATACTGTTTCCAGACAATGAAGAGTCTAGAGGGAAATCCAATACCAGAATCAGATCAGTGATTTTTGAGTTAGGGCGATTATTTCATCACAACAGACTAATATACAAGTGGATAAGAACATTGTATTGTTACTAGCAGCTTGGATGAAAACTTTTTTACAGACCATCCTTTCACAGGTGTGATATGCAGGCAATACTGTGTCATGAACTTGGAGACCATGAATCATGGCTGCAAAAGAAGGGGAAATATGTCATAGCAGCCCTTTTAAAAGTAAGTAGTCAAATATTCTTCCCCCTCCACTCTGAAGACATGTTGGTTGTCACAGAAAGAGAATAATAATTTTTTATTCAACGCCTTAGACAAGTCTTCAATGTATTCAGCAGTAGCTTTATTTAGTTCTTATGTTCAAATGTCTAACACAATTTACTGGTGGAGTTTATCTGGAAAATAACCCAAACTTATTCTTTTTCACATTTGATGACTTAAATAACACAATAAAATCAGCTCCATCCCTTGACATTTTCTGAGATAGTCTTTGATCCTTGTTTCAGATATCCTCTGTTCTTTTAACATGCCTATACCTTTCATTTGAGCAAGAAAAAATAATTTGCTCCTTGCTATTAGACTGAATATAATTTGTGAAACTGATCTAATACATCACTTAGTCACGCTTTTCCTGTTGTTTCCTTGTGGATTAACTATGATCTGGTAGATTAATTGTTCTTGATGGAAAGTCAGGACAAACCCATTTTCTGTGCCATTCTTCTATGAAGTTAAGCCTCAGTGATTGTACTTTTATGATGTCACTTTATTCGGTTTTCTGTCTTACTGTATAAAAGTTTCTTGCTGTATAAAAGCATTGAAGACTTTCAAGTATGATGGCCAAATTTGGGTCAATAAAATAAAGCTGTCCACTGTCTAGACAGCTAGAATATAAGAATGTATATCTGAGACGCTCACCAGGGATCACTGAAAGCAGGACTTTTACCTTTAATGATGTAGTATTTTCAGTGTTACGGAGCATACTTAAAACCTGGTTGCCTACCTGAAAAATCTCCAGCATAGTAAGTATAATGCCTGATCATATGTGCTTCCAAGTACACATAGGTAGTTGTTCAGTGATAATACAATAGTACCCTGTGAAAACGCTTGATTTATCAGGAATTCTACCTTCTTAGTGTAACTTCAGGAAACAATGCATATTAACTTAAAGTTCTGTCAGGTCACAGTACTGCAAAAAAGTGAAGTGATAATAAGAAGCAAAATTAAATGAAGGTGGTCTCAGTAGTGGACTCAGTAGTACTTACTAGCGGTAGTGGTATCCCTGTACCTGGCCTAAGACTTGTTATTTAGTGATTCTTATTTACACCATAAGAGCTTCACAAATACCATTTGCAGAAGTGTTCAGGATACTCTAATTTTTGCATGCTGAAGTCACTGTAGTGTAATTCTATTAAAAGTTTTTGCTTTCACTGACTTATTTTTAAAATCTCAAGAGAAAAAAAGGAAGCCATAAGACCTAATGTTAGGATTTAATGTTAGCCAGCTTTCCCTAGCTTTACGTGTTTTCAGACATGCCAATATCATAATTTTCCTTACAAGAATATAAAAGGAGAAAAAAAGAAGGAAAACCCCACAAGGCTAGCTTTCCTAAACTCAGCCTCTCTTAGATAAACTTAAATAATTCCTTTTTAGCTGGACAATTTCTCCCTTGAATGAAGCTACAGTGCTATATGAACTTTACGGTATTGACACAATCAGAATTTAAAAATGTAATAAATTAAATCAATCGACTTTAAAAAAAAAAAAAGTATTAAAGTCTTTCTTTGTGACATTCAGTTGCATGTATTAATTCCATTCAAAAGTTCTTCAATCTTTAGCTGAATAATTAACCTATTTACTTGGAGCTCCTCAGTGAAGCAGAGCATTTGGACCAAAATAGTTTAATGACAACTCTGCAATTTATATGGTTTTAAATAGTAAGATGAGTTTAGGCAAGATGGTATTTTTGTGCTTGGTTAAAAGTAGATAACAGTATGCAAAATGTTGAAACAGATAAAGATTAAGTCTTACATTTAATTAAATCTGAAGGATGGATATTAACAGATCAGAAAAGATGTTTATTTCTCCAAATAAAAATAATCTGATTTCATATACTGTTAATATGTATCAACAGCACTCACATAATTTGGATGAAGAAGATAGAGTTTTCTGCAAAAGCATTTCAGTAGGTAAGCAGTGTTAACTGCAACTTACTAGCATCCATTTCCCGCTGTGCATTCTCATATTCATTTTATGCAACTTCTCTTCTTGCCACTAAGGTGACAAAACAATTAAATTTGTATGCTGTTTAAAAAAATAAAACAAACAAATTTGTCTTAGTATGCACTTTCCAATTCTTGGAATTAAAAGCCAGTATTTATTAGCACTGATGTATTCTTGCAAGTGTCTGATAAACAGGAAAGTTGTCTGCTGGGCACAGTTCCGCTTTATGCAGGACACATTTATACAAATTTCTGTCTTGTCTTTGTTGTTTAGTTAACTTGATTATAATTTTAGTAGCAGAGTTTGTGTTCTTAAAGTTTAACCTGGAAGTGTCTGGGAATTTTTCAACATATTTTTCAATAGAACCCCCTTTTTTTTCCCAAAACCAAAAGTTTAGTATGGTTACATGTGCATTTTAATTAGGTGTTCTAAAATAGCAATAAAAAGAAACTTAAAATATGAAAGTGGGATGAATACTACAGGGAAAAAAATTTTGCGGTTTGAGATTACTTCTGCTTTTCCATCTGTATCAGAAATTAAAGCAAATAAAAGTAAAAACAAGGAAGATAATGAGCACTGTGAACATTTTTTAAATTTGGTATATAGAATATATCAAATTACAAAACATTTCCTAAGATTTTCTGTCACAATTCGTGAAGTTATGTCCAGTTTCAGCTTGAGACATAACTCATTCTTGGTCACATTTATCTCAGAATTTATGCAAGCCATTGATACTTTTCAAATGTATATCACAGACATACTAGCAGAAATTCTATCAGGTTTTGCTGAAAATCTTCCACCTATGTAGCCTGGCTCCTCTACTGATTTTTCTCATGCATGAGAAGAATATTCTAAATATAATTCTCTGCTTGGAATGCCCTCTAATTTTTCAGTTAATACTATAAGCTGACACAGCACAAATGTCTGAAACAGTTACTTTATTTTGATCTTTCTCATCCTGTTACACATCCTATTTTAGCAGGACCAAATGGCTTCAGAAAAAATGTAGATATAGCATCTTTGCAGTATATTTGTACTTCTGTGCTGTCTGCTCATAAAGACAGATGAATTTTGGCATACCACTATGCAAATACACACATGTAACCTCAATACCAGAGCTGCTTGCATATTTGGCCGGCTGACTTTGCTCATGTGTAGTCATGCCTGCAGGCACCTGTGTGTTTTTAGCTTTTATCTTCAAATGACCTAACACTTCAGTGAGATTCTCTCTTATTTTAATGTTCCCTTGGAATCTATATATATTTATAGTAAGTCTATATGTATTACAAAATGCATTGGGAACGGTCTTAACCATCTCTGTCACTGAATAAATTTTTTATGTGTGTTCCTGACGTCGTCTTCAGAAAGTTATTTTGGGATCTGCAAGCTGGTTATAGACAAGCAATCAAGTTGTCAAGCCTAACAAGTTAATTAATTTCATCTCTTTTGCTGTAGCTACCTGTATACCTAGTCTAAGCCTAAGACAAATTCAAATTAGATGACTCAGTGAAAGATAACAGGCTATCTCAAATTTATCATAACATAACATGGCCAATTAGCACACAACAGCTCATGCATGGTAATTTCATGCTCTAGCATATCCTACAGTAATTTGTATGTGCATTCAGATGCAGAAATATTATGATTGCAAAGCATGTGCATTTTTCGATTTTTTAGAATTAAAATATTCAGTTCACCAGTGTTCATTATGATGACTGAGAAGATCAAATTCATTCCCTTGACTCTCTTAAGGTTACAGAATCACAGAACCACAGAATGGCTGAGTTTGAAAGGGACCTCTGGAGGTCATCTTGTCCAATACGCCTGCTCAAGCAGGGCTGCCTGGAGCAGGTTACCCCGCACCATGTCCTAGCATCTTTTGAATGTCTCCAAGGAGGGAGACTCCACAACCTCCTTGTGTGACCTGTGCCAGTGCTCAGTCACCTTTGCAGTAAAAAGTATTTCCTTACATTCAGATGGAACCTTCTGTGTTTTAGTTTGTGCTCATTGCCTCTGGTCCTGTACTGTTACTGCTGAACTGTTAAACACAGGTGCTGTCGATCCATTTGTGACTGAAGAAGGTTAAGTCATGTCCTTTAGGATACAATTAGAAGTGTAGAAGTTGCACCACTTCCTGGCTTTCCTACTAAGCATATACCACGATGTTCTTTCAAGCTATATTTAAAAAGCATATTTAAAATGCCTGGGATCTAGGAAATGATATATATTTGTCTCTTCTATTTCATACAACAAAGACATAAGCTACAGAACTTCAGAGCAGCGAGTAGGAAAAACTTAACTGCATCTTTTTTCTTCTCCTTTCATCTAAACTTCTTCTCCTATTCATTTAAACCTAAGCTCAGCTTTGCCTAAGCGTTGAAAACAAAATGGTACCTGTTTTGGAAAATCTTTTGTGACCTGGAAAACTAAAACCACTCTTTCAGTGACCCACTTTTCCAGTTTCTTTTACATAGGCTTCTACTGTTTTTTGTCCATTAGTACTGCGCTGTTTTCTTCCTTGTCAATGAATAAAGTAACATGGAATCATTAGTATGCATACCAGAATCTATTATCAATTGATGATATGTTAATTTCCTGCACTGCAAAAATGGATGAAGCATTATGATCATGATATGGTTGTTGAAGTCTCTAAAACTAAAATACTTGCATAGTGTAAATAAATTTTGCTATGTAATATTTCACACTTTTATACTGTGGTTTTGGAGGATCTAGATATGCCATAGGTTGATAGGTAGATCTTTATATATTAAGCAGTGTATTTAGAGACAGAAAAAGCAAAAAATAATTACAGCTATTTAATTGCACACTGAATTGACATTTTGAATTCAGGAGACAAGTAGAGTGTCAGAAGGTACCTGAGCAATTTCAGTCTATAGTAGTATTCATGTTATGTTTAAAATATTCAGACCTAGAGTAAATAAATCACCTCTTTTGAAACATAAGTTATTAAAAATTCACTTCAGCCTATGCTAACTTTCTTTATTATCTATAATAATGTTCATAGTTCTTTATATTCTTCTCTATCCTACGTCCACAGAAGTTTATTCATCGAGACTATGCTGGACTCTCTTTTAATCCTTATTTACTAGAAACATATTTTTTCAAATACATATTTCATCAAAAAACTGCTACCTGCCTCTCAAAATTCTCTCTGTCGCTTGTCTTGATCAATCACTTTTGTTATTACTTGAAAATACACCAAAACAGTTTAAGTAAAACCATACTTATTTATTCTATAGTACATGTTCATAGAAAATAAACAGAAATAAAGAACAACAAGGGTCACAATTCTCCATGTGAAGTGGGAACAGAGAAGTAAAAAGGTTGGGAAAAATTAAGGAACCACTATGATTTCTTTGGGGAATAATTACAGGGTCATCTATAGCAGTTTTTCTTAAGGTATTAAGTTAACAGAATTTGATCAATGTAAATGGTTCAATGTATCACTATGAATAAGGTAATTATTACTTTTATCACAAAGTACATAACAAGTCTACAAGCAGATATAATTTTTTCTTTTTTCTTTTTTTTTTTTTTTTTTCCATTTAGAATTTCAGCTTTTTGCATGCAGTACTTACAGATTGAAATGTGAGCTCTGTAAACTCAGTAAGCAGGTGACGTTTTCTGTTAACAGACCAAGCTTTCTGGGAAGTCTTATACTCTCAAGAAGATGGAGCCAGCAATGGCATAAAGGCAAAGTTTATAAAGAAAAACTATGATAGCACTGTAAAGATTTGAGAAAGGAAAAGACATCATTCTACTTCTACATATGCATTCTAAAACAGCATCCTGCTGAGCTGTTACTGTTTCTTGATTATTTTTTGATTATGCTTTTATTATTCAGTGCCAGTAAACAGAAGTACAGACAGTTCTCCTTTATGCTAAGCTCCTGCTTGCTTAGATTTTCATAAGTGTGGAAGTGCCATTAGGATTCCACAATCATTCTAACACTGCTTGCCACATAACTTCTGCTAGCAGACCTGGAATAAAAAGCTAAATGTGCACACTATATTGTACTGCAGGAATTATCTGGATTGCCAAGTATCTGTAATTTGAATTTATCTTACAGTGGGGGAAGGAATTAGATATCCCATTGAAGTACCTTATTCTGAATTCTATTATTCTATATTATAATGGCCCCTGGAAGCAAATCAGAAAGGGAAGAATCTTGAAACTGTCCTTATTTACTCAGAAAGTCCTTATTTACTCACCCCTTAAAGTGTGTGAGCAAATAGGACAAAAGGAATTGAAAGCCAGCTTTCCATACTTGTTTACAGAATTAAGTGTCAGGAAAGTAAAACTAATTAATTGGGTTGAATGTTTATATAGTGAGAATATCATCTAAAGGGGAACGCAGTTTTGGCACTCAGTGTCTTTATTAATGCTAAGGATGTAGTGCATTTTATATCTGTAAATAAAATCGACCAAAACAAAACCCAAATTATAACTAATTTTAAAGTAAAATTAATTTTAATATAAATATTTGTATTATTGCACTTTACATATGAATTTAAAATGGTATCTAATTTCAGCATTATGTCACAGTTCAAACTGATTCTACTATAACTTTTAATTTATAAAAAAACCAATAAAAATTCTTTTAAAAATTATTATAATTTCCAGTTAATGTTTATGCCATCTTTCTCTTTAGGAAAGTAAATAATGATTATTACATTTTGGCTAGCATGAAAACAATGGACACTACACTCTATAGTTTCAAAATATTTTAGTGAGTGAGTGAACTCACTATTTTGTAAAATTTGCCTTGACTGCTCTGGGATTTTACTATCTTTGGTACTGTGTCTATTCCTAGCATAACAGGAATCTCATCACGTTTATCAAAGGGAAATGTGAAGTCCTGCACCTGGGATTTGATAACTTCATGCTTCAGGAGAGGCTGGTGACCAACCAGTTGGAAAGTAGCTTTGCAGAAAAAGTCCTGGCAGTTCTGCCGGACAACGAGCTGAACATGAGCCAGCAATTCTCCCTTGTGGCAAAAAGGAGCCTACAGCTGCATCAGGAAGATGATTGTCCAGCAGGTGGACGGAGGTGATCCTTCTCCTCTAGTCAGCACTGGTAAAATATATTTGGAGTGCTGAGTCCAGTACTGGGCTCCTCAAAACAAAAAACACATGAATGTACTGAAGCAAGTACAGCAAGAGGCCATAGGCTAAAAAGATTATTAGGGGACTGAAGCATCTGTCATGTGAGGAAATTATGAGAGAGCTGGGACTGTTCAGCCTGGAGAAGAGAGCTCAGAAAGATCTTATAAAAATGTATAAATATTTTATGGAAGGGAGTAAGTAAGATGGAACCTTTTCTCAGTGTGATCCAGTGGCAGGGAAAGAAGCAGTGGATAAAATTTTATTATTTTTCTATTTCTATTGAAATACAAAAGCTTCTATTTAAACATTTAAAAAACAAATAAACAAAACCCAACAAAACAAAACCCAAACCCTCACTCAAACAAAACAAATTTTTTTTTTACTGTAGATGTGATCAAATGTGGAAATAGACTGCCCTGAGAGACTGTTGAGTCCCCATCCTTGGAGATACTCAAAACCTGTCTGGACATGGTCCTTAGGAACCTGCTCTATATTTCCCTGCTTTAAGGCAGATGATTGGGCTGGATGATCTCCACAGGTATGGTCCTACTTCAACCATTCTGTGATTCTTTAATGTAGGTGAACACACAGCCCAAGTTTTATATCAACTAATATTGTTGTTGTCAACAATGTTAAGTTGCTATTTTTGTACTGACAAATGTGTTCCGTAACTTGCAATAATTAGCATATATTTTAGCTAGTCTCAGGTCATTGTATGATCAGAGATATGAAGATTTCTACACATTGTGTTGTTATCTCGTACTTTTTCTTTCTGCCTTTGCTTCCTTTTGTTGAAGGC
The DNA here is from genome assembly GCA_028020825.1 of Podargus strigoides. Lineage (NCBI taxonomy): Eukaryota > Metazoa > Chordata > Aves > Caprimulgiformes > Podargidae > Podargus > Podargus strigoides. Next base: position 21,297,975 of record CM051621.1, on the reverse strand, counting down.
AGGTTTTTTTAAGTCCTCAGCTTTATATCCTAGGAACTATTTTATTACATTACAAAATTCTTCTATTTAGAAATGAAACTTAAGTTACTTCATATCAATAGTCATACGGTGCATGTACAAGTAATCTGAGTGTGTAAATCCCGTTGTTCACTTTATTAACAAAAATCTATCAGCTAATAATCTCAATGTCAATGTGTAAAAAGTATCTATTTCCCACTGAACATACAGGTTTCAAAATGTGTTTGGCCTCTGGCATGCCCTTACTTTAGGTGTTCTCCCCACTTTTGTCTGTACAATTACAACTTGGCTACATTCAGTGAGCTATTCACTACAAATAGTTTGTCCTGCACAGTAATTTTATAAACACTTACTGAGAGAAATTAATCTTCTACCAGAGACAATTATGTAGTAAATAGGTTTTGCCACCTATGAACAATGAACATGCTGTGCTACCCATATGGTGGAGTACCTGAAATTTATAAGCTATAGAATCACTATGCATCTTGTTCTTTCTGTTAGAACAGGAGGTAAAATAACACATCAGACTTCATAAGAAGTGTCTGACTGAATGAGCAGTTTGTTAACAGATGCCTTGGAAAGGTATGAACCATGTCCATGATGGGACACTGTTGTTGACAGAACACATATAACAAAACTGATCAAGAAAATATCTTTCCTCACCATACTGTGGTAAACCAGTGAGATCCAAAGATGTAAATTGTATATTGTAAACATACAATCATACATATGTTCAGTCATCAAATGATGACTGAATTTTTGGTAACTTTGGTAACTTTCTTATTTTGCCAAACACCCTCATCCAGTTCTGAATGATTCTGGAGAAAAATGGGCAAAATTAGATTACTAAACAAAACAACTCTCCCATTCAACTACCCATTGAAAGAAAAAAAAACTTCTTGCTAGAGACACAGTTCAAGCTGTAACATAGATACTTTTGTTTGAAATATCTAAAGAGCAGGTGTCAAGAAGATGGCTCTTTTCAGTGGTGCCCAATGACAGACAAGGGACAATGGCTACAAACTGGAACACAGGAAGTTCCACCTGAACATGAGAAAAAAACTTCACTTTGAGGGTGGCAGAGCACTGGCACAGGCTGACCAGAGAGGTGGTGGAGTCTCTTTCTCTGGAGACATTTAAAACCTGCCTGGACACAATCCTGTGTGACCTGCTCTAGGTGCACCTGCTCTGGCAGGGGGGTTGGACTAGATGATCTCCAGAGGTCCCTTCCAACCCCTGTGATTCTGTGATTCCATAAAATAATATTTTGACAAAAAGTGCAAATTTCTGAGATTGCACTGAGAGCTTGTGTTGAAGTTATTACTATCTTCAGCCATCTTTAAGTCTTTTTTGAATCTCAGTGTTTTATGTACCAACTATTTTGCTTTATTCTTAGGATATTTAAATACATATTTGCCACGCTTCTACATTATATTTTCTGAACCGAGCTTGTAACTTCATCCTGGGAAGACTTACTGCTTGACTATTTTTTTTGTTTGTCACCTTGAAGGCAGAATTGGCAACAAATGGTTAATGTTGTGTGAGATTTATATGTTCAACAAGATTAGAGCTTTTTGTTTAAAACTTCTGTGAGTGTTTTTTGTCCTTAGTTCTGGTATATTTCATTTTTATAAGTTTTCGATGTGACTACTTATTTTAAAAGAGGTTGTCTAAAACATCCAGCTTGGTTGGAAGGCTATTATTTTACAATACTGTCTGTAGAAATGTGCTCACTGATAGAGGGTGCTGATAATTCCAATGTGTTGAAAAAATTTACCACTATTTTTTTCCGGCAAATAACATTTCCACTCCTTTAGAACATAAAACCAGTTTGTTTTTAAGCAGAGGGCATTATACAGAATAGAGTATTCCAGGCTACATTCTGTTACTATTTTGCACCTAGTAAGCATATATTGACTTTTTTAGGTCAGTACTAAGCTTATTGATTAGAGGATTTAATATTTACAGTATTTTGCCAGGATCAATATGATAACCTTAAGGGGGAAAAGAAAATGTCTTTGTGTCAACTAAATAAAAGTGTTTTCAGTTTGTGCCAGAAGCCTGCTGATATTTAAATATATCTATGGTGAAAAATTTGGAATATAGTTACACTTAATGGCTCATCATTCACTGTCTTCTGGAACTCCATATTTTTCAAGAAAAAAAAATACTATTTTCGAAAAATCTATGGCACTTGTTAATACTACCTGATGCTTCAAGTCCTTTGTTTTAAAGAGACAACTGATGTGCGAATCCAGACTTTCATTTCAGAGAAATTCTATTTTATTTTTTGTTTTCAAGATAGAAGGTATTCCTTTCACTTTTTTGCTAGCCATTGGCACAAATTAGAATCACCTCATATCGGAGCACTAAAATGTCTAAGGTAGCATATGAATCTCTCCCCACCAAATGGATTTAAAAAAAAAAACAAAACAAACTAAAGAGAAAAATTATCATTACTAAGATGAAAAATACAGTTTTGTTTATTTCAGATGTTTTTAGGGATGCAAAAATCCAAATATTTTTATAAAATTATCTGGCTACTTTGCTTTTCAGTATTTAGCTCTTCACAACTTTATATATTAATGAAGACATTAATCAAGATACAACATCATAATTAGTAAAATAAATGAGAAATCAATTTACATGCTTATTTCTAATGTATTTAAATTATTTAGCTGCAATATTCTCGCCATGGTAAAATAACTGGTTTGTTGATGTACTGGATAGAACATCTTTAGGAAACAAAAAATATTACTTTGTTCAAGTTGAAAATACCAGTTTTTCTATTAAGAACCTCAGAATCTCTTGGGATGAAGATGGGGAAAAAAAGAGCTACAGAGATGTCAAATGGCACACTTATGATGTCCTAAAAGCTTATTTACTCTAAGAGAAAAATGTAAGGGAAGAAGAGAGAAAGTGGCCGTAACAATCCAGAGTACATGTGCTGTTGCTGTGATACGGTGTATTTCTTAAGGAAAAAAGTTTGTCGGTATGTAACATGAACTCTTGCTCTGTGTTACAAGGCAAAAAGAACACTCACAGAAAGAGAAAAAAACATTGTTCTCTTTTAAAACTTCACTTTGTTTTTGGTTTGGTTTTGTTTTTTTTTAATTTTCTTCTCCTCTGGATGCAAATATACTTGTCCTTGTATTTTTAGCTAAATGAAACCAAAAGTAATTGAAAGGTACATTTAATTTCATCACAGCATCTAAGAAAGAGTAAAAACATCATCAGAATTTTTGTCTTAGTCTCTAAGCACCTGAACATACAGACTTAGAACTTTTCTCCTCTTGCCTTGTCACCTTCTTTTTTCTTCTACCTAAGACCTCTGTTCACGTACAGGCTGTTATCTTTACACGCCTTTTCAGCAAACATAGCATGAATAATGAGGAAAGTAAAAAGAGAAGAAGAGCTGCACAATATCAGGTGAAAGGTTTATGTAGTGAAAAGTTCATATATACTGCCTCTAGCCATAGCCAATAGCAGATGTCTACCAAAGGGTAACAGAGTGGGGTAGCCACGCAATACTCTCCTAGAGTACCTTCCGACTCTCCAACTACTTTTTGAGCCAGAGGTATTTTCTTCCCGTGTTTGTCCAACCTGAGTTTTGACCCCATGTAATGTAAATTACTACATGGCAGATTGTGATTAATATTATGCTTATTAAGATGAAGAGATTTATTTTTTTTATTTATTATTCTCAGTGTTGCACAGATGACATTGCACTTGCTGTTCCATGATTGCTATAAAAGGAGTTCCCAAAATAATGCTCTCATACTGCCTTGTTTTAGACAGTTTTCCAGATCTCTTAAACTGTCCTGTTTCTCTTTTAATAGGGAATAAACATTTTCTTGCCTTTCTTTTTATTGAACTCTCCCCCTCAAAAACTGCAGTCTACCTGTCAAATGGAAGTATATTTGGTTTTACATTTGAAATATTTTCCAGGAAATATAAAATAGTTTCAAACAAACGTTAATACTTTGGTAACAGAGAAGACCACCATCTATTATAGGGAAAAACAGCTATACGTTGAATGTTTTTCACCTATTACATATATGTTCTTTTAAGCTAAAACTTAAAAAAAATATATTAAATGCGCAACATAACCACATGTTGAATTACAGTGTCTTTGCGGAGACATTTGTCCAATTACATTAAGACTGACAGCTTCTGTAAATAATAGTCAAGTTCCATAGAAAATTGACCTTAAATTCAGTTGCAAAACTATACTAGTGTTTCATAGATCATTTCCTACGATTACATGGAAGAAGGTATAGAAAAAAATGTATGTATATAATTGATAAATATATAAAAATCTGGCATAGATTAAAGAAACACTTCCTCTTTGTCATAAACAGGTATATTAGTCTCTCTCTGCATGATTTCTAGAAGAAAAAAATAATCTATTTCAATTTTTTTTAATATTATTTAAAAATTTATTCTAAAAAAATACCCTTTATATTTTAAAGGAAGTGGAAATTAAGTAAGGAAGGTGACTCGTGCCTCTGAGCCCAGTTACTCTGATAAATGTCTTCAAGATTCTTTTGGTCAATTGAGTTAGTATAATGCAGTATTCTCTATTAGTGGAATTGTACGTCATACATCATGTTGATGCTTTGTAACCAAAGCAAATCTGAAAAGATGTTTTCACTGAACACCGTAATACAAAAAAAAGAGTATTACAGCTAAGTTGTATTTACGACAGTGCTGCTGCTTTGTGGTGCAATATAATTCAAGTGTACGCTATAAAAATTATCTTTCAAAATATTTGTTACATATTTGGGTTTGTTGCATATGCTTGTTTTCTGAGAGTCTGAAATTTAAAAGCCTACGTGTTCAAATCTAGGCATGACTAATTGAATGAAATCTTCCAAACTCTAAAATTAACATGAATTTGACACAAACAGAAGAGTAGTAAGCATGTTAACACATCTTAAATCTATGCAGGTGGGAGCTGGTTTTGATGGTTTGGTTTTTTCTTTCATTTTTCATTGTATTTAGTTTAAGACAAGATCTGGTGAAAAACAAGACGGGAATATTTATGCACATCATATTCTTGCTGTGTAATGCTGCTTAATGCAGACTACTGTTTCTGATAAAAGTCAAGGGGTACTGAAAGGTACTTAACACACCTTGTGAACAGTCTGAATTTGACAGAATAAATACAATTACTTCTCCACCTGTGGACAGTTTAAGACTACTACCCAGTATGTAGCCATAGGCAGAATTTTGGTTTAGAACTGATTAATGATTGCCTGATGTGAAAGAACTTGTCCAAGCTATCTGCACTAGACCAGTGTTCCCCCTTCACAAATCCCTACAGTCTGAGTTTCCTTATATATTTTAGAGATTTTAAAACATGTAAATAGTGCCTAAAAGGACTGATTAAGATGGAAAAAAAACCCACAAACAAAAAACACCAGGGAAACAGTGGAAGGAGAAAAACAAGCAGCACAGCCACCACAAACTAAGCAGTTGCACAAGGGGCAAAATGAAGGCAAATATGCAAACAAGAGCTGAAAAAATTTCATGAATGAATATCCAGTACATTTTTTTCCATTATATTATATAGAAAGTCACTAAAACTTAAGTGACTACAAGTGTTTATTTTAAAAAATACTAGTTTTTATCTAGAGTTGAGCAAAGAAGTAACAGAAGCATGGTATATGTTTATTTCCCTCCAATCCAGGAGGAAGCTACACCACCTAGACCCTCACAAGTCTATGGGACAGGAAGGAATCCACCAGAGTACTAAGGGAGTTGGCAGAGGAGCTTGCCAAACCACTCTCCATCATTTATCAGCATTCCTGATCAACAGAGAAGGTACCAGATGACTGGTGGCTTGCCAGTGTGATGCCCATCTACAAGAAGGGCCGGAAGGAGGATCCAGGGAACTACAGGCCTGTCAGCCTGACCTAGTTACCAGGAAAGGTTATGGAGCAGATCATCTTGGGTGTGATTACACAGGATGTGCAGGACAACAGGGGATCAGGCCCAGCCAGCATGGGTTCATGAAAAGCAGGTCCTACTTGACGAACCTGATCTCCTTCCGCGACAAGGTGACCTGCCTAGTGGATGAAGGAAAGTCTGTAGATGTTGTTTACCTGGACTTTAGTAAAGCCTTTGACACTGCGTTCCACAGCATTCTGTTGGAGAAGCTGGCGGCTCATGATTTAGACAGGTGGACTCTTCGCTGGGTTAAAAACTGGCTGGATGGCCGAGCCCAGAGAGTTGTGGTGAATGGAGTTAAATCCAGATGGAGACCGGTCACAAGTGGTGTTCCCCAGGGATCAGTTTTGGGGCTGGTCTTGTTTAATGTCTTTATCAATGATCTGGACATGAGGAGTGAGTGCACCCTTAGTAAGTTTGCAGATGATGCCAAGTTGGGTGGGAGCGTCGATCTGCCTGAGGGTAGCGAGGCTCTGCAGAGGGATCTGAACAGGCTGGATCAATGGGCTGAGGCCAATTATATGAAGTTCAATAAGGCCAAGCGCTGGATCCTGCACTTGGGTCACAACAACTCCATGCGACGCTACAGGCTTGGGGAAGAGTGGCTGGAAAGCTGCCTGGCAGAAAGGGACCTGGGGGTGCTGGTCGACGGCCAGCTGAACATGAGCCAGCAGTGAGCACAGGTGACCAAGAAGGCCAACGGCATCCCAGCTTATATCAGAAATGGTGTGACCAGCAAGAGTAAGGAAGTGATTGTCTCCCTGTACTCAGCTCTGCTGAGGCTGCTCCTTGAATACTGTGTTCAGTTTTGGGCCCCTGTCCTGGTTCCCCAGACACAGACCCATGGGCCAGCCATGCAGGCAGGCCGTGAGTAGCCCTGAGACAGCCAGGAGATCCAATCAACGCAATTTCTCATTCTGGGGCTCCTCTCTCTTGGCCTTCTGCTCCCAATTCGGACCCCAAGGACCAGGCTGAGTAGAACTTTGTATGCTTTATGTTGGCATTTGTATTAGTTCTGTTATTTCACTAAATCTGTTTCTACTTCAACCCATGGGGCTTCTCCCCTTTTTCTCCAATTCCACTTCTCAGCTGGGAAAGAGAGGTTGGGTGGTGGAACAACTGCTACAGTTTAGCCCTGGGTACAGGCTAAACGTAGACAGCCCTCTCACTACAAGAAGGACATTGAGGTGCTGGAGTGTGTTTGAAGAAGAGCAACAAAGCTGGTGAAGGGTCTTGAGCACAAATGTTATGAGGAGCATCTGAGGGAACTGGGGTTGTTTAGCCCGGAGAAGAGGAGGCTGAGGGGAGACCTTATTGCTCTCTACAACTACCTGAAAGGAAGTTGTAGCAAGGCAGGGGTTGGTCTCTTCTCCCAGGTAACAGTGATAGGATGAGAAGAAATGGCCTCAAGTTGTGTCAGGAGAGTTTTAGATTGGATATTAGGAAAAATTTCTTTACTGAAAGGGTTGTAAAGCACTGGAACAGTCTGCCTAGGGCAGTGGTGGAGTCCCCATCCTTGAAGGAATTTGAGAGATGTGTAGATGTGGTGCTGAGGGATATGGTTTAGTGGTGACTTGACAATCTTAGAGGTCTTTTGCATCCAAGGCTATCCTATGATTTACTCTATATGTTTAAATTAAAAAACCCCACCTTGTCATGTAAATAATCTTTATTAATGACAGATGTGACAACTATAAAAAAAAATAAAAAACCAAAAAAATTATCTGAATGCAGTACTTTTAATGGAGATGAAAGCTTCATAATGCAATATCCAAAATAACAGCCATATGACTTGATTAAGGGAACAGTTACAGATGCTTCTGTGAATTTTGAATTGCTTCTAGAAGCTATATATTGATGGGTTTATTTAAGATAACTTTTTCAGTTTCTCAGTTGTAAGGACTGACCTTTATGATACTTTGACGGGGAATGTCAGTCACCTCTGGTCTGAACACTGAGGTACTGGAGATAATGAGTTGTTGAGGTTATAGTTGATATTCAGAAAATAACTTAATGCACTGAATAGGAAGGTATTTACAGAAATAAATGAATAAATGGATGGAAGAGAACTAAAATGTGCCATGATTTTTTTACAGAAAAATGAATATATCATAGTCAGTTATGGGCATTCTCTGTTCAAGTAAAACAATAGCCAAACTGCTCCACTTTTTCATGTTTGCTGTAACGAAGACTGGAAAGATGAAGTTTAATGTTTCTCAGATGAGAGAAATTCACAAATTTAAAAAATTCTTCTTGAATGAATCACACAGGACTCATACAATATTTGAAAATCTAGATTAAATATTAGCTTAAAGAAATGATTATTTTTATATCTCATTCTCAGATCATCTCAAGAAAAAAGGAAAGTGTGTCTGTCAGTTCCAAGTGTTTGCTACTGTGTCTATAAAGTCTCTATCAGAAAATCTGACAAAGGCTTGTGACATTCTGTGAACACTGTGTAAGTGGCATCCTGGGGTGTATTATAAGGGGTGTGGTTAGTAGGACGAGAGAGGTTCTCCTGCCCCTCTACTCTGCCCTGGTGAGGTCGCATCTGGAATATTGTGTCCAGTTCTGGGCCCCCCAGTTCAAGAAGGACAGGGAACTGCTTGAGAGAGTCCAGTGTAGAGCCACGAAGATGATTAAGGGAGCAGAACATCTCCCTTATGAGGAAAGGCTGAGGGAGCTGATTCTCTTTAGCTTGGAGAAGAGGAGACTGAGGGGTGACCTTATTAATACCTATAAATATGTAAAGGGTGAGTGTCATAAGGATGGAGCCAGGCTCTTCTCAGTGGCATCCAATGATAGGACTAGGGGCAATGGGTACATAGGAGGTTCCACATAAATGTGAGGAAGAACTTCACAGTGAGGGTGACAGAGCACTGGCACAGGCTGCCCAGAGAGGTTGTGGAGTCTCCTCTGGCGACATTCAAAACCCGCCCGGATGCATCCCTGTGTGACCTGACCTAGGTGTTCCTGCTCTGGCAGGAGGAGTGGACTAGAAGATCTTTTGAGGTCCCTTCCAATCCCTAACATTCTGTGATTCTGTGGTTTATTTTTGTCTTTAGGTCCTGTATATTGCAAGACTACACTCAAAACTATGTCGTATTCATTCTGCAGTCTAACAGACCCTTCGTGCTCTTTGAGATTCTATGAAAAAGGTATTGAGGTGCGTACTTGCATTTTGCCTGCTTGAGCACAATTTGGCTCATTGGCCTAATGGCAAAACACATGAAAACAGAAGAAATACAAAGCACACAGTGCAAGGTGATCATAAAAGCATAGTTCAAAACATAAAACTAAAAGGGACAGACTAGCTCTCTAAAATAGAATTAAACTACTGTTTCTGCTCTAGCTGATTCATTAAAAGCTGAAGAAAAATACTTCCTTTTTCCTCCACTCTTCCTCCCCAAAATACAGAGGTTTTTTTCTCTTACAGTAATGATTCAAAACTAGTTGCTAAGATAGATGACTGTGTGGCCAGATTTCACAGCCAATTAATGACACTGAAAGAGACATGAGTGGGTACCAACAGGACAGTAGTGAAAAGGTAATGTTCAGATAGAATATGATTTTGAAGAGCTTTTCATTTGTTGGCTGCTAAAACTTAAATTATTCAAGTGTTAGGATATGAATGCCATCCTGAACTGCATATACAGAACTACTCCATAAATTCAATTTATTCTATTTTATATTAGACATATTCTTAAAACTGTAATCAACTTACATAAGTAAATACAGAGTTCATTTCAGATATGACTGAGTCAGTTTTCTTCTGTAGTCTCCTGGTAATTGACTATTTGCAGTAGGTGAAAATTAAGCAGTTAAGGGAGTACAGATCAGTTCTTTTAACTGACTGTTCTTTAAAATACTTTCAGTAGTCTTTGACGTTCATTTGGGGCAGGGTCTCTCTGCATTCTCAAATGCATTAGAAGAAAAAGAGAAGACCTCTAAACTACAGTTTCCTCATCTTCTTGCTAGAGATCATATCTGCCTCTGGGAATTCTATTTCCAGGAATAAATTATTTCTTTTTCTTTCTTCCAGCATGAGACCTTAGCTCATGCAGGGATGGTGAAAATGAAAGCTGTTTCTGGCCTAAAAGTTGCTGGTGTCCACCTGTGAAACATACAGAGAGCTTTGTGTGTAATCAGTAGAGTACCAAAACTCAAAATTTCAGCATTCTTTAATGCTTTGAAAATTTTAAGTGAAAAAACTGAAGCACTTCTAATCATAACAGTTGCTGTGTGCCATAATTCCATCGTCTTAATACATTTGGAAATGCTGTAAAATTTCTCTATTTTTTCTTAATCTTTCTATTTTACAGAATAGAAAATTAGAATATTGCAGAAAATACTACAAATAAATCCTGAGATCTTCAGAATACCAGAAGTGTCTTGATCTTTTTCTGATAAATGAAAGTTTACATCTTATTCTTTGTATATATTCTTTTACATATAGTAGATAACAGTCTTGTTTGGAAAAGTTAAAAAATAGTGGCACAGTTTATGTATTAAAAACTTTTATAAAATCTGAAACATTCATGAACAGTAATCCCAGTGGGTTTTTTTGGTGCACATTAGACCTAATCCAAGTCTTATAAAATGATGTTGTTCCTTAAAGAAAATTCATTGATTTCTTCTTCCTCAGTATTCACACATAACCCTCTTAAAATTAAACTTTGTTTTCTTATTTTTCATGGGATTGTTATAATGTCTAATTTCCTATGTCATAGGGAAAATAAATTGAAGAAAACACAGTGAAATATATTGAAGACAGGAAATTCTTCATTGTTGAGTTATATAATAGAAAATAGTGTATTCTTTCTGACTGCAAAACCTTTAGCTGACATTTTTCCAGTGATTCAATACTACACAGTAACTTCAAATGTATCATTTTTCTTTTTCTGGCACAGTCTGTTTAGGCTGGGAATATGTCTGTGTCATATTTGTACTTAGATTGTATGTCTGGAAAAAGTTACTGTAAAATGTATGAGCAAGGACTTGGTTGCAAAGTATTGATGGTAGCTGTCTATCAACTGTTCTATTTTGGAAATGACCAAGGGAGCATTTCAGCTGTATTTTAACCATTGATATCTTAACAAGCAATATCAAAGACAGGTAATCTGTGTCTGTAATGTCTTTAAATTGAAGACTCTTTGTCTTTTCATAATTTAAAATGTTTGCACATGCATGACAAACAATACTTAATGCAGAAGTTGGGCAGATACAACTACACCCTCTAAAAAATATTTACTCATGTTTAAGTGAATTAGGTAATCTTCATCCTAGCATCTGTTATGGTTTTTTCACATTAATATTCTATTAAAAATTTAAATACCTCTTTGAAAATATTAGATTCTAAACAAATATTAAAGAATATGAAGAGAAAATGAACTTCAAATTAAAAAATGTGAATTCAGTTATCAAAACATTTTTCTTGACCTATCAGGGAGCACAAACATGCCTTACAGCCTATTTCTCACACAAGCTACTCAACAAGCTTTGAATTTTGAATTTTAGATTCTTTCAGGAACCCAGTTCGAAAGCAAGTTACAGGCAGTACTTAATAGTGGTAAATATACAATAAATAATTTTAGCAACAAATATAATTGATTAAAACAAATCTCTTTGTATGAGCAGAAGAAGGATGTATTGGGTAGGTAGTATGCATTATTTTCTCAAAGTTTTTATTTATTGACATCTTTATGATCTTAATATCATAAATTATTGCACATTTTTCTAGGTTTAGTTAATGACTTAACACTTAAATAAATAGATAATAAAACTATTCCAGAGCTCTAGACCATTTCAGAAGTTTATTTAGGGCAAGCTGAAGTACTCGTCATTCAAGTTGTCCATTAATAAATACAGTGTGAGTATCTGTAGTGCAGAGTAACTATCCAAAACACTCTAGATGTTGTCTTTGAACCCTGAAAATGTCTACTGCCTGAGACAAAAACAGTCTATTATTTGGATAATAATGTAAAATAAATCATGGGAACATTGTCAATGATAAATTAATACAGGGTGCCTTTATACTGTGCTGGGTCATACAACTATTTGTAAACTGAAATACTGAGGTACAACTAAGTCATCAATAAATACAGAAACTCTAGACTTCCTTATAGCCTCTTTGGTCACATCTGGTTATATCTCCTCCTTGCTTTTGGAAATCTGTGATCCTAAATTTCGTAACCACAATTAAAAAAGTTTGTTTGGTTTTGAACAGTATACTGTTTTCTCTTTTCTATGTTTTTTTTAACTGTTCTTTTTATTTTATTGAATGAGAGTGAGAAATACATGTCACTAGTTGGAAGTCTGTATTGAGGCTAAAGAATAGCTCCTGGTTTCATGCTTTCCTAACAAAATATATATGTTGCAGATAACAAATTTTCTGACTGAAGATGAGAGAAAAAGATCATCAGTAACATTTAAACAAAAGAATTATCCGTGGTCAAGATATCCACCAAAATAAGTGAATTTGTACAAAGCACGCTTACAAGTAATGAGCAAAGTCTCACAAACACCGTAATTTTTACTAATTTAAGTTTTTGCTGCAATTGTTCTATGTATTTATATTCAGATCTTGATGTTAATATAACTACTATATATCACAAGACTTAATTTCATTTTTTAAAAATATTCTGTGGGAGGTCCATAGGTCTCCATGTCATCTGTTTCAGATGTTACCAAATTATAGCAGAGCAGAAAATATATTATGTAGCTAGGCCATGAGTATTTAAAACTAGCTTTCATTGTTATTTTGAAATCTGGTTGTGTCCTTGAAATTCCCTCATCTTCATGCTTTATAAAGAGAAAACACAATTACATCATTTTAGAAAAGAGAAAAATCCTTGATGAATTCTTCAAATTCATAATTATTAGAAGCAACCAAAATTAAGAACTGTAAAAGCTGTAGTGCTTGCTTATTGCCATATCGAAATAATACCACAACAGAAAGTTACAATTATGTTGTACAGCTGAATGAAACAAAACAGAACAAAACAAAGTAACAAAAACATTTAATATATGTATTCATCACTACCCCTTGTGTGTCAATAAGATCAAAAGAAATAATGATCCTCATTCACAAAAACTGGAAAAGCCACAGTGAAAATAGAGAAAAATGATAAGATAAGCACAATAGAATTAAACTGTAAAATAAAGTAATTGGAATAATAAACATAGAACTCCATAATGTTACTCTTAGTCTGACAGCATTCACTGGATATTCTTTTTATTATATAGTTACTGAAATCTATTGGAAATAAGAATAAGCAGAATTATTTTTCTACCAGTAGTTCGTTCTATTGCAGGTTTATACCTAGATGTAAATATCAAACAAAAAGCACATTCCACATTTGTTAGAATTATACTGTAAATGTCAACCCACAAATATAGTCAGGAAAAGACAATTTTCTTTATCATTCCAAAACTTGCAGTTGAATTCCCTGATCCCTGCAACAAAGCAGTAGAACAGAAAACAAACATTGTGAGTCTGGCAAAGGGGTGTTGTTATTTGTAAGGAGACAATAGGGACAAACTATTAGAGCTTCCCTTGTAACACCCTACTTAGTTCCAGCTGTTGCATTGACTCAGTAAAGGTGAAGTTTACATTGGGAATCAGGTTTGTAAATCTGTTGGCTAAAAAACATCATTGAGTATATGAATTATTTTTATTTCTTCTAAGGTCAGCTAAAAGATTTAATGGTATTTTAGATCATATGCTAGGTCATAGAGTAATAGAAAGGTATCTTCAATAATGAAATAATGAACAGTAAATAATAGAAGATACCTTGGACAATGAAAAAATGCCTATATAATTATTTAAAATGCACTATGATCTTAATTGTAGGAAGTTTATTTGCATGAAGATACAGATGCAGGAAATCTGGGTGTGATCTGAAAATGACTAAAGACTGTTACACAAATTGCTGAACCTCTTCTAAAAAGAGTTATGTTGTATTAAATATGCAGGGGTAAATAAATTGATTTTATTATTCGTATACTCTGCAGTTCTTGTGAATTTGTGTTTGAGAGAATAGATTGCTATGTGAATTTGGAAAGGAACTGAAGTGATGCATGACTTATAAATGATGCATGATTTATAAATCTAAAGTAATTATGCTCACACCTACCTAGTGCTTAAGAACATTAGGATTAAGTACACAATATTTATTACGAATGTTACTTTGATTATATTTGGAGTGTCTCTGGTGGTAAGAAAGAACAGTATGGATTTCACAAAAATTCACATAAAAGTTCAAAATAACAAGTGCAATTTTTAGCCTAAAGAAGTGGAGATTAAGAAGGCATATGACAACATTCCTTAAGTATACAGAGGAGTTCTGCGAAAAGGAAAGTAATAATTTGTTCTTTATGTGAGTGGTAAATAAGGCAAAAGCTGATGGGCTTGTATTGTTGAATAGAAGAGTCATGTTAGATAAAAGAAGTTTTATTATGATAAACATCACAAATGAGAGGGATACATTTATTGGAAGAGATTTGGTGTGTTCCTCAACTATAGTCCTTAATAAACATCAGGAACTACATGTATTACTTAAGATACAGTTTGATCTTGATCAAAATCACATTGAAATTAAAGGACAGACTGTTATTCATTTCTACCCTGCCTTGGATAAGACTTTTTGTGAAATATCACATTTCCTTTGGAAAGTTGCATGTATAAAAATTATATATGCTATATTATATCTTCATTGTTAACTGACTTCAGTGTTGTAGAAACTAGTAGGGCATACTGACAGAACACAGAGGTAGTTTAAGGACACTCTAATCAATAATAAAACACTTCTACATACTGTATGCAGCTATGTGAATAACTGGCTCTTTACTAAAGCATTCTTCAGAAGTAATTTTTTTTTCCTAATGAATCAGATGTGTTTTATCTTCATCCAGATACCCCAAAGATGAGAATAAAGCAATATAAATATAACACATATGTATGTCATCCCCCTTGAATATCATAAAGATATGTTTCCAAACCTCAAAAATATTAGCTACCTAGGATTGTATAAGAAGTTCTAATTCAGGTTACTCTGTTCTTAGAAAACTCCAGTAGTTAATTTTAATATTTAATAATTCTTATAATTAGTGCTTGGGGACAGAAGGACTCTATAGAATAATCGGGCTACTGGCAGAAGATAAAGTTGTCTAGAGCATATTTTAACATATGAATAATGCCTTAGTTGAAATACACTGTCACAACAAAAGGACTACAATTAAAAAATGTTATGCTTCTAAAAATGCATACATAAAACATGTCCAAATTAAAGACACTGGAAAGATGTATTTTACCTTAAAGCCTATGACTGATATAGCATATTATGATTTTCAAATTGAAATCTATCCTCTATTCTGCATGTATGTATTACTGAATTATTTAGCTCAATAAAGAAAATAATAATAATCAAAACAATAATAGTGAGAATACCTTGGTTTTGTCTGAGGCTTGAAGTTATAAAACCATTTACTATGTAATGTCATTTTCTTCCTAAAGCCAGGGATTTAAGGACTGAGTTTTTGAGACAGAAAAGACCTACCGCTAACCACTTAGTTCTTGCACACTTCTGTTCACTTCAAACTCTGTTCCTGATGTCCCACAAAAACATTTACATTTGCTTACACACCAAAATTATACACCATCAGATGACATTGAGGACTTCTAAATGAACAGCAGTTTGTCTAGTGCTTTCAAACAATACTGTTTACCCGAGTTTCTAGATTTAAGTGTATTTGACAGCTAAATATGGTCATTTGCTTATTTACTCTTATTCCTCACAAAGTTCAATCACCAGCTCTGCTTCAGGTTAAACAGAACAGACATCAGCAGTTCTTTCTGGTAAGACCTGTATTTTCTTCTGCTGATTTTTTTTTTTTAGTATATTTAATTTGTATATTTTCAACAGGTTAATTTTTTCAATCAAAAAAGTAAAGCTTTTTAAAACTGGTATTTTGTCTGAAGACAAAAAATTTGTACACACAGTTAAGACCACAATGGTCAAAGGCTGAAAGAAGAAAAAAGATGATCAATTTCTACTACTTCTGTTTAAAGTATGTTACTGGAAAGGAAAAAAGTCAAGATTATCGATTCAAAAGACAAAGCAAAAATACAAATACATAGTGTGCTTGCCAATGCTCTCACTGGCACTCACTGGAAGATAATTCTTGCGCTGGTCCTTGATTTTGGAGTTGTTTCTCTACTTTAGTCTATGATGTTTAAATATAAAATATGTACAACCTTTTAATCAAGAGCAGCATCCATACATTCCCTTCTCTGATGTTTGCCCTAATACAGGAATTGTACTTTATGTTGTTTTCAGAGTACTTTTAAATCTGTTTTACAGTGACACAGCTTCTCTGGGAGGGTGGGGGGCTGCCCTTCTTACCAGAGCCTGCACTTCCCTAACTTCTCCCGTAGGATAAACCTGTCAGTGACCTGAGCATATACCTGCAGTCCTGGGGGTTTGGTTGCTTGGTCTCAGGGCCAACTTTGATACTGCAACTGTGCTGTGCTGCAAAGGGCTGGACAGCTGTCAAATAGCTCTGAGAGACACTGAAGTGGCCCAGCCACCTTTTCCCTTCTCTTAGGATGTGCTTTTCAGCTGGGCTCCTGCTTTTGGTCCATCTCTGGATCTACACCAGGGCAGAGCCATCTCCTTTGTTGATCCAGACAGTGAATCTCACCCACAAATTTGACTACTTGGTTTGACCTCAGACCAAGGACTTGCTGATGGCCATGCACTGTGGCTAACCCTGGTTTACACCACCAGGCCTGAGACATTTTCTTACTTGTGGAATTCCTGTCCTGGCTTTGCACTGTAACCTCCCCCATCACTATGGACTTGTCTGGTGATCTGGATTCTTGATGGACCTTAGCTGTCACACCTGAGTCTGACCAGCTGTCCTGGTTCCCCAGGCACAGACCCATGTGCCAGCCATGCAGGCAGGCCATGAGTAGCCCTGAGTCAGCTGAGAGTTCCAATCAGCTCAGCTGACTCACAGGTGTATCCCGTACCACCTCATCATGCTCATTATAAAAGGAGGGAGCTCAGTGAGGGTGGGGTTCCTCCTGTCCCTGAGGCTCCTTGTTGATGGTGCTCTGTTCCTGCCATCAGCATTGAGAACCAGGCTGAGTAGACCCTTTGTGCTTTGTCTTGATTGTTGCTTCTGTTCTGTTTTGTTATTCTATTAAATCTGTCTATACTTCAACTCACGGGCCTTTTCCTTTTTTAGTCCAATTCTCCTTCCCATTTGGGGAGGGAGTCTTGGGTGATGTATTAACTGCTACACTTTAGCCCTGAGTACTGGCTAATCGTAGACACCTGCTTCACTTACTGGGGTGCTCTAGGACATGGTCCACTCCTCCTATTACCTGATAAAATAATTCTCCTGAAAATGATTAAAATATTTTTGAGCAAAAAGTTTGTGTGTTTTGCCAATTACTAGGCTTAGCGCAAAGGACACAGCCAGCAGAAAAACAATCCAGTAACCAGATTCTATTGCACATAAAAAAGTCAGTATATGGGGGATTGCTGGGGGTACAAACAAGCCAAACAGATCACACATAACAGACATCAACCCCAGCGACCCCAGCAACAACAAAGCACAACCAATAATAGGTGGAATAAACAAAGACACAAAGGCTCCCATAGAAAAAATGGGAACAACCAAGTCAATAGGCTGACCATATATGACAGAAGTATCCCCACATTGTCTCCCTACGAAACCCACATTTGCAAATGCCAAACCTGACTGGGGCCCAGTTGCAGGGAGAGTCAGGAGGTCCTTCCCCAACAGGGAAACTCTGCAAAGTGCATCCACCTCACAGACAGACACTCCACCCTTCCTGCAAGTGGTCCCAGCCTTTATGCCCAAAGCAGGACACCTGGCACTCATTTACCCAATGCAGGGCACCTGGGGCTTGTTTACCCAAGGGCTTTCCCTGCAAGGCCAGCCACACCTTGGAGGAAAGCCAAATGGCAAACTCATCCCCTCCTTTTGAAGGACCATGGGGACCACCCATATGTCAACCTTAATTCAGGGCTTGGGGTTCAGACCCCAGCACTTCATAGTGTGAATTGTTGGGTGAGTTGGAGATAGTGTCATTGGACAAGTCACCCGTTTTCTGGGTGTTGTCCAACAATGCTATCACAAGAAAGGAAACCACACCCTTCTAAAGGAAAATGCAGCAGTCACTGCCTGAACAATTATCATTGGCACACTCTTCATACACCTGTTTGAGGATTTTGAGTGGAAGAATGTCAGATTTTTGGATACCTGTTACATCACTAATGATATAATTCAAATTTGTAAAACTGAAACAATTACTGAAGTGTACTTCAGTCCCCTGCTGACACATTAGGGCTACAAATTGTCATAATTCTGAAGCTGACACAGCAGGTAAGCAAGTTTTAGGCTGAGTTACCTAAATGCTATGAAAATTCTACATTAAAAGAAAAAGGTCTTGCTTTCACTATAGTATGGAGTATGATATAGAAATGTCACCTCTGGAAACATAACAGTGCATCTGTGTAATTTTTGGAATATGTCTGTTTTAATCAAGCATGTTGAGAAACTGAGCTGATTAGTCCAGGCACAGTTTCACCCTCCAGTGGCTATCCTGCTTTTGGGACCTGAGCTCACAATCACTTATGGTGTGTCACAGCATGATGTAAAGGTACTGGCTCAGATTTTTGCTAGTTAGAGGGTGTCTCATAAATTATCCTTCAGTTATGCATTATATAAATAATGAAACTTATACAGTTTGACTTGTCAAAGATCAAATCTGGAATAAAAAGGATGTAAGATAAAGTCAGAATATTTTTAACATAGCTGTGGTTCTTGTATCCAGGAAACAAATTTTTAGCTCACACAGTATTGTAGTTCTTAACAAATAGGGTAAAGGAAAACAGAATCTTGTATTCTATTGATTGTATTGTATTCTATTTATTGTATTGTATTCTATGGAAACAGAATATTGTAAATTGTTGACAAGAACATGAAGAAAGAGGAGAGAGCCTGTAAATTTCTCATAACTCCTGAGACTTTATTTGAGCTACCACCTTTCAGTGCACTAAAAATTAGGCAATTTTGTTTTCTCTTGGAAGATTCTTTGATTTGTTCATACTTTTCATTCCACTTCTGCACAAATCCATCAAACATGCTTGACGAATGCATTATTATTTATGGACAAATATGTGAAGGGTCTCTAATGTGAATATTCAGAATTTGCACACACAGTTGCATATAAGCATTAGGTAGATTTGCAAACTGAATAGTTTATATGCCACATATGTATTCAATTCCTGTATGGCAAAATGAATACCCTTTAAAAAATAAATTAAAATATTTTTGTAATCTTTGTTAAGTTTTGCAGCATTTTATCGTTCCAAAACAATCAACACAAATTTTTTTTATATCTGTTTTTGATACACACAGACAGTTATCCCTTTATTGTGGTTGTGGGCACTTTCATACTTGAATGACCTAAGATGCACAGGAAGAGCATAATTTATTACAAAACCATTTTTATCATTTTCTCTGAGACTACACAAATAAAAGGTGTTTCTAAGGTGTCTAAATGAATCAATCATCAGATTATATTTTAAGAGCTGAGTTGGAACAACATTTCACCTTCTCAGATGCAAAGTATCTACACGAAAGGAAAGAAGAAATGTTTTCTTATGTTACAAAGAAGTATGAGGTCAAGGATGATCGTTAAATCTCACGAGGAAAGCAATTGCTGCTGTATATTTTTTGTCTTAATAGACATTTATAACATTACTCATAACCACAAATTAAATTAAAAAAGAATACAATACAAAATATTTGTTTCATTAATTTCTTTGGACTTACTCCACAAAACAAATGGTAGCAGAACTGATCTGGCTTATTGTCTCATTGGTTTTGTTTTCATACAGAAAGGTGAAATAGGAAAATTGCTTCTCATGTGTCACACACATAGAAGGACATTTTGTCAGGTCCATAAGAACGCATAAATTTTGTTGAGTTATTTGAGTATACATATAAAAAAAATATTAAAATCGCTGTAAAAGTTGAAATTTTGTAAGCCTAAATTTTTACCTTCTTGCCAAGAGCATCAAGAATTCATAATAAAGATTTAATAAAAGATTTACTGTGGGAATGTCAGTAGAATGACAGCAGAGACATTTTCCAGATGTCCAGTGAGATTGCCTGTCTTCTGATACATGTTGTGTTTCCTTCTGGCATAATGTTAGCATACATAGACCAGATCTTATACATTGTTTTGTCAAAATAATGTTACTGAGGTCCCAAAAGAAAGATACCTCTTTTAAACAAATTTTTATTTGATTTACAAGTAAAAAAATACATTTTCTAATTGTAACCCTTCTTCTCATTACTCCATGAAGGTTCTCTTGCAGAGCTTATACCTGGGTTTTTTGTATCCAAATTCAAACTTCTTTTGTGCATCCAAAGTAAGACCACGATGATGTTAGCTGTGAAATATGTGCATCCTCATCTGCAGCTCAAGGACAAAAAGTTTGTTTACAAAGCACTTGACATAAATACTTCAACTGTGGAATCACCACATTCTAGCAGTGAAAAATTCTTTCACTTAGGCACCTGAGGTGTGATGTTACCCACAGTATAGAATCATGGAATCATAGAATCATAGAATAATTATGGTTGGAAAGGACCTCCAGGATCATCAAGTCCAACCTTTATACCATCATATTCCTAACCATTAGACCACTAGACCATGACCTCAAGTGCTTTATCAACCCATTTTTTGAACACCTCCAGGGACGGCGACTCCACCACCTCCCTGGGCAGCCTGTTCCAGTGCCTAACCACCCTCTCTGGAAAGAACTTCTTCCTAATATCCAACCTAAACTTCCCCTGACATAACTTGAGGCCATTTCCTCTCGTCCTGTCATTAGCAATTTGGGAGAAGAGACCAACACCAGCCTCACTACAACCTCCTTTTAGGTAGTTGTAAAGGGCAATGAGGTCTCCTCTCAGTCTCCTCTTCTCCAGGCTAAATAACCCCAGTTCCCTCAGCCGGTCTTCATAAGGCCTGTTTTCCAGACCTCTCACCAGCCTCGTTGCCCTTCTCTGGACTCGCTCCAGCACCTCAATGTCCTTCTTATCCTGTGGTGCCCAGAACTGGACACAGTAATCAAGGTGTGGTCTCACGAGTGCCGAATACAGGGGCACGATCACCTCCCTACTCCTGCTGGTCACACCGTTTCTGATACAGTCCAGGATGCCATTGGCCTTCTTGGCCACCTGGGCACACTGCTGGCTCATGTTCAGTCGGCTGTCAACCAACACCCCCAGGTCCTTTTCCACCAGGCAGCTTTCCAGCCACTCTTCCCCAAGCCTGTAGCACTGCATGGGGTTGTTGTGACCAAAGTGCATGACATGGCACTTACCTTTGTTGAACCTCATACAATTGGCCTCAGCTCATTGCTCCAGCCTGTCCAAATCCCACTGCAGAGCCTCCCTACCCTCAGGCAGATCGACACTCCCACTCAATTTCGTGTCATCTGCAAATTTACTGAGGGTGCATTCGATCCCCTCATCCAGGTCATTGATAAAGACATTAAACAAGACTGGCCCCAAGACCGAGCCCTGAGGGACACCGCTTGTGACTGGTCTCCATCTGGATTTAACTCCATTCACCACAACTCTCTGGGCTCTGCCATCCAGCCAGTTTTTAACCCAGTGAAGAGTCCACCTGTCTAGACCATGAGTCACCAGCTTCTGCAGCAAAATGCTGTGGGAAACAGTGTCAAATGTCTTATTGAAGTCCAGGTAGACAACATCCACTGCTTTTCTCTCATCCACTAGGCGGGTCACCTGATCATAGAAGGAGATCAGGTTGGTTAAACAGGACTTGCCCTTCGTGAACTCATGCTGGGACATATTCACTGATGACATAGTGGTTGATCTCCCTTTTTCAATTGATTTTTAAACTAGTTTTCTTCAGGCAAATACAGTGTCTTCATAAGCGCATGGTTTGCTTTGTAGAAATATAATCAGTGAGGACAATCCTCTTGGACTGATTTTAACTGATATGCCTGAAGCATAATATATTTTACAGCTTCACAGTAGTCAAAAGGACAGCACCAAAAAATGGTAATTCATGAACAGCCAAAGTTGCTTACCAAAGGCTAAACAAGGATATATGCAAAAAAAATGCCAGTCACTAAAATAATGCAGCTTTTACAGTTTGTTCTTTGGAGAATGTTTACTATTTCTTCAGACAGATAAGGTAAAGTTGGGTGAAAAATGAAGATTTTGAAATATCTGATGCCAACAAAAAGTAGATTACATTTTATTTATTTATTTAGATACAAATTTAATGTCTTTTGATAACTGTGTTAGTAGAAAAAAACCCAAACATTCTTACTATTTTAAAGGCAAACAAAGAAATCCTTTGAATCTTCAAAATGAAACAGCAAAATGTGAAATTTTAATGAGAATTTCCTCTGCTGAAATGGTGGAGAGCTTAAGTTGTTTGCTACTGTGTTTCACCCTAATTGATGCTGGAATGGACTAGCACTAAAGCCAAGCTCCAGTATTTCAATTCCTGAAATGGGACAAGTTAAATGATCTAGGAAAACAAACATCACTTTATTCAAGAATGTTTTTCTACATCCTTCTGAGGAAATCGGAATAAAGAAGGGGAAGAAAAAAAAAAAAAAAAGTAGTGCCCTTCTTTGGACATGGTTGTCTCTTTGTGAAATAATGGTGAACCTAATGGAGGATTTAAAACATATAAAAGCAAACAAACATTTATATTTTGAAAATGTGAATATTTTTTGGTTTATATCTCTGGAAACTGTTGTAATCACTTCGGCTATCTCTTTAAAAGGTTTAGGTAACTTCCAGCCACTGTGGCTTTCTGGTCTTGTGTTCATCATCAAATGTTTGAATTGCAGTTCAGTTTTAGAAAATTAGATATGGCTTAGAAAAAGAACACTAATTTTTCAGTCACTAACTCAATCAGAGTAATATGCAATGAGTAATGTATTTTTACTTTGAAAATGCTTGGGGATTTACTATCTAGATTAGATTATTACTTTGCTAAAGTCAATTATTATTGTTAATGCATCCAAACATAGTCTTTAAGAAATACAAATTTTAGCTCCAGAAGAAAGAATTAGATAATATATCTTGATCTTCTGTACAGTACAGATGATTTTTTTCCTGGGTCGTACCTAGCTACTTATATTCATCTAAGCCTATCTACTGGAGTGTATCTAATGTGAAAAGTCTAAGATGGACATTGTTTATTATTCTCCTTTGGAATTAATTCCAGCAATTAATTACCTCGCTGTTAAAAATGTGCATATTTCGGCTTTTAATTGGTCTAATTTAGTTGAAAGGCATTGATTCTTCTTGTATTTTTCTATTCCAGATTAAAGCACTTTTAATGCACAGTATTTTTTTCCTTTTAAGATGTTTTAATTCTCTGATGAAATTTATAAACAATAAAAAGGTCATTAAACATTAAAGCTAATTGGCTAACTTTTAATGTATATGAGTAATTAGGAAATGTGTGCAGTCTTTTCCTATGATTGTTAAAGAACATCGAGCTTTTCCCTCAGCTTTGAATGCATTTAGTGTTAGCTTAATATTTTTAATAACCATATCCAATAGAGGTCTTAGATATGGACAAATTGTCATGATGTTTATCCATGTTTTTTAAGGAGAAGTGCTACTTATTTTAATCTTTACTCTTGTCTGCCTATTCTCATTTAGAGGTTCTGAAAAACAATATTTTTTTTGTGTGTGAACCTAACTGTGATGCTATAGCATAGCTTTAAGTTAATCATCTTTAGGAAAGATTGAATTGTTCAGACACTGCTATTTTAAATTGCATATGTAGGGATAACACATACTAACACTTTGCTTTTTTTTGGTGACTGCTTTTTATTTTATGCATCCAAGTGAGGAACTGGCTTCTCTAAATTATTCTTCTTTCATTTTTCCATGAACAATTACTAAAAAAACTTAAGGATTTTTGTACGTGGAGCGTGGGCAACAGAGATAACAAAAGCAAAGAAATGGTAGTGAAAAGAAAAAAAAAAAAAAAAAAGAAGAAACATCTGTGCTTGGCTTTATTCTGGAAGTTTTATAAAAAACTATTTCACAGACTGCAGTCAGAAGCAGTGATTATTGAACAAAGTCTTCCCCAAAGCACTCTCATTTTCCTTTACAGTGACACTTCTATCCAGAGCTGAGCACTTTCATATTTGGAATGTACACTGAACTGTGACAATAGGCATCCTGATATTCAGCTGATGAGAACTATAGAAAATCCTAATGCTGATATGGCTTTCCATGGGGATTATTCAAAGGTATATATATATAAAAAAAAAAAAAAAAACAAACAAAAACCCCCGAAAACAGGAAAAAGAAAGAAAAATAATATTCAGAATGATTTTGTCTATATCTAAAGGCTGTGATTTTAGGGTAACACAAGAACTGAATGGCTGTAGTTCAGCTACCCAGAGGACTACAAGGCAAACAAAATCTAGAAATTATCTCTGCATTTTTAGCCCGTGTTTTCATTACTTCAGCAGACCTACAGAGCACAGAGAGACTCAGTGAATTAGACTTTGTACATGATGCTGTAGATTTGAATCTCTTGTTCAGAATGGGATGTTATTACTTTTCAGTTTTAGATAATTTTAATAAAAGTTGTGTTTGGGGTTTTTTTTTATTCCGTTAGCTTTTGTTGTCTTATTTTACAGTTAAGAATTTTAATTTTTTTTGCTAGTAGGAAACTTCAATGGGTTCATATAATATCATTCTCTGCCTCCCTGGTTTTGGTTGATTTTTTTTTTCCCTAGAACCAAATAATGTAGAATTAAGGTGTATAGATTTTCTTATGTAGATAGTTTAGCTAAGAGTAACTGGCATGAACCTATGGTATAGATAATGTTCTGAAATCTCCTCTGCAGCCTGCTTGACTGATGACTCTTTTGTTCCCCACAACTATGAATCTTCCTCTAAAGCAGCAACCATTTTCTAAGAAACCGTGAAATTTTCAGTTTGAAGTAAGTATAACATTTCTCATGTTGTGAATGATTTCTACACTTCTCAATGAGATCATATAAGACTCACCATGCTATCAGTTGCCCTGGGCATTTCCACTGGCTCATGTTGCAGCAAGGTCATAGACGCCAAGGGCAAAAAGAGGGGCTGAAAGTGTATGCAGAATCAGAATTTTCACTAACCTTTCCAAACAGGAGTTGAGATGTGAAAGTGCTTCGATCTTCACCTTGTGTGACTCTGCTGTGCCTCTTCATGCTGTTGAAAACAGATTTCTGTATTACTAATTTTCAGCAGCCTAAGGCCCTAAGAAACCCCTATATTGTATTTCTTTTGACTCACAGTATTCACTTGGACTTAACCTCTGCCACATAGTGTTAATCTTTCAGTCAATGTAAAAAGAGGATAACAAGTAGTAAAAATATACTTAAGAAAAAGCCAATGTCAAGAACAAAGGAATATCATAAAGTTCTTCCCTGCAATTTATGAAGTGATGTGTCAGAACAGATTATCAGTCCTTATTGGAGAATGAAGGTTTCTACAAAACAAAGGTGGTAGTGGGAGGAAATATATTATATTAGACCAAATGACTTATTATAATGTATTAATGTAGATTAATTATTATGTCATAAGGAGATAAGCAAGAAAAACAGTACATCTACTAAAAAATGTTATTTCATAGACTGAAAGTGAGAATGTTTAAACTCTGGGCATGGAAAGAAGTATTATTTTGCTATTTTTTGTTTGTTCTTAGTAATGGAACTTATTTAGAGAATAATAGGGAAAGGTTTACACCAGATGATGAAGAGGTAGGTTTGGAGACAATGATAAGGACTTTTATAGCCTCTGAGACAATCTAGCACTTGTATTAGTGTCCTTCAAATTTTGTAAAATACAATTGTAAATGCTCAAAAAATATTTATATTATATAGATATTTTAAGGATACTTGTTGTTTATTATTTATTTTCATTAGCTTTCATCACAAAGGCAAGGGGTTTGGTTTAAGCTCCGTGATTTTCTATTTATATGCCAGTCAGACCTGGTCCAGCTGAAGTTGCTGTTTCAAAGTCTTGCAACAGAGACTCCCATTTCCATATAGACAGTGAGTAACTGTCTTGTTTCAGACATTCCTCATATGAGAGTTACCCTATTCAAAGAACCACATACATCAGCTTTGTTTATATTTTTGTTTGCTTGCTTTTAAACAAATTGTCCATAGTGTCTGTGCAACAGGGAGATAAATTATATAACAGCTCCATAAACATGTCAATTTAGTTATCGGTGAGTTGTATAGGAATATTTTCGTAATTACTGCAATATTTATAAATAAATTCACACTGAACAGACTGTATCTAACTGTTATTACTGTATATTTTACATACAGTAATATTACTGTATGTATTACATATTACATACTGTATGTAGTACATACACATCATGTAGTATATGTATTATTACATAGTATCATTGTTTTTTGAATGTTATCTATGTGTAATCATGACCCAGATACTAAACCTTGTTCTTAGATGTTTCTACAATGTTTAATATAACACAGTTTTAGCCTACAGTTCTTAAATGCTGAAACAACACCTATCAGTATCATTTTATGGTGGGATTGAGTAAAGCTAAACCAAAAGTGAACAAAGGACATGAAACATCATGAAATGAACCCTTATGAAACAGTTATCTATTTACCTATTTGCTTTTCAAATACAATTCAAACATTCATTGCAATGATAATTACTAAAAAAAATTAGATGGGGAAAATGGGAATTTTTCATAAAATGTTATGACTTCAGGAATATAAAAACAAAATGCAAATGAAATTTAGAATAAATCATCAAGGATGAGTATATTACAAATGTCAGTCTCTAGAGACCTGAAAAAGACTGAAATATTATGCAATTTTTGGGCAAGACACTTGTTTTAATAACCATAGATAACAATGGAAAGAATCTTGTAGACATTAGTGGGAGTTATGTTAGAGATCTTTACATCAAATACAGAACAGCTCATGAATATATCACCTAGTTTCATTTGTCTTCAAAATAAATATACTTGCAAAGAACCCATAGGATTAATTTTCAAAGCCAAATAGAAAGCTTATTTAGCATCTCTGTCCAAAAAAAATTTGAATGAGAAGACAAACAAAATCTAAAATCATTTTGGAACTGAAGAGTAACATCTGCCATCTTAGTCACACTAATCAGACATGTCTTCTAAGAGACCCTAAATAGCACATACCTGTTAAACTTTCAAAGTAATCCATCTGTCTTGTTACATAAATAATTCTATAAATGTTGCACTCCGAAAAAGAATATTTTATTAATGAAGCCAAAACAAAAATTTTGCAAACCTTTACACTTTACTAAACATTTGTGATAATTGAATCCTTAGAATAATTGCTCTAAATATTTAATGTTCATTCAGTATTAAAATTATTATTACATAAAGATATTTTTTCAATGTTAATAAAAATATTTCAGAAAATTTAACATGGTTTTACAAAACCGTATCACATATACCAAAGTGCTGAAATAAACACAATAGTTTCGGTCAGTGGGATTTTGAGATCTCAGTAACTTACGATAACAATCCAATTCCTCTCCTGCACCCTATTTCAGGCTTTAAAAATCGGACACTATTCAAGTTCTGTTAGTTTCACAGTGAATGTCTGAAAACAATGTGATGGGAATGTAAGTCAGCACCACATCATGCATTAGTTTTTTTTATTGAAGTCACCAGTTTATTGAATAGATTCTGCTGACAATATCATAGGAACCTGTAGCAACCTAGGGGTCCTAGACTTACACAATAAATATTCTGATTGATATGAAGTGTTAATTTTTGAATGCTAAGTGTTGACAATGTCTAACTTCAATGATCTTCTGATGGAAATGAAATCCCTGATAATTATTGTGTTAGTAAATCAATACAGTAAAATATTCATGAATCAATAAATTGAAGAAGTTGGTGCCCAGATTCCTAATACCCCTCTAGGTGTTGGGTTTTTATTGTTGTTTTTTTTTTTGTTTAGTTGTTTGGTTGTTTGGTTGGGTTTTTTGGAAAAAGAAAGCTTTAGGGGGTAAGAGATAGTCTACTTGGTGCCAAATGTCTTTACTACACAGGTCGTTCACAGCTTTCAAAGGAAAATACATCTCAAACTTTTCCTTCCCCAACTCTGGGTTCTTTTATGAAGAACCATACTGTTCTTTTATCTGTCTCAAAGAGGGGGTAACAAATTACTGTCCTCATTGTCCTGTTTTGGCTGGAAACATATCCTGTGCCTCATGCCACTGCCCGGAACACTATCCTGGGCTTTGAAAAGCAAGTCTTGTGATGACATGGTACTCCAGAAAAAATTGAGTCGGACAATGGAACTCATTTCAAAAACAATCTTATAACTAACTGGGCAAAGGAGCATGGTATTGAATGGATATATCATATCCCTTATCATGCACCAGCCTTTGAGAAAATTGAATGACATAATGGACTGCTAAAGACTACCCTGAAAGCAATGGGTGGTGGAACCTTTAAAAATTGGGACAAACATTTGGCACAAGCCACTTGGTTAGTTAACACTTGGGGTTCCGTCAGTCAAGCTGGTCCTGCTCAGTCAGACCTTCTACATACAGTAGACGGGGATAAAGTCTCTGTGGTGCATGAAAGGAATGTGTTGGGAAAAACTTTTTCCTGCTTCGGGCAAAGGCAAACCCATTTATGGGATTGCTTTCTCTCAAGAACCTGGTGGGTGATGCTGGAGAATGGTGAAGTCCAACGTGTACCTCAAGGAAATTTAACTCTGGGTGAGAATATTCTGTCTTGAACTGTATGATGTTAATTGTTGCATAATGCTAACAGTTTTCAATAAGAGTATTTCAGGATAACATTGAATGATGGAACAGGAGTTAGCTTCATCAGGTGGTGGCAGAAACCTCCTTGAGGCTGACAACTCATGGGCTCAAACTATGACGAACTTCGTACCATCTCTCCTGCCCTGAGAGACTGCTACAATGGATGGAACCTGCAATCCTGGACTGAAAGAGCTCAATAAACTTTCCTATAGAAAGATGAATCAAGAACTAGTGATCTATATATGTATGTGTAAAAATTGGAAGGCAAGCTGAGCATGATGTAAATGGTATGGAATAAGGGGTGGAATGTCCTGGTTTGGCTAAAACAGAACCAATTTTCCTTTCAGTGATTTTACTTTCCAGTTAGGCCTTTCTAAGACCGCACTTTCTGAAGTCAGCAGGTTTCTCAGACACTGTCTACTGCTAGAAGTGATAACGTTTGATGATTATAGTTAGTACTGAGCACACAGTACAATGGTGTGCAGAAAGCCTCTTGCTTATACTCAGTCTTACAGAAACCAAGGTCACTGATGAATTCTTTCAGTGCTGCCTTGAGGTCCCCTTAGTGTAAGGGTGCACCTGAGGGGAGGAGTGAACAGAACAAGTGTCCCAAACTGACCAACGAGGTATTCCATCCCACACACGTCAAGCTCAGTATAAAGCTGAGGAATCATGGGGGGCAAGGCCCTTCCCTTCGCCCTTCTTCTCTGGCCTGCCCTTCTTCCTTCCCTTGCTCATTTTCCATGGCTGGCATCCTGGGAGGATTCTGTCTGTTCACCTGCCCCGATCTGTACATTCCTGAATCGAGCTCCTGCCTGCCACTGTGTCCAGGAGCCCAGCCTGGGATCTTCCCAGAGCTGCTCTGCAGCACCAGTGGTGATGTGAGCATTATTGGGGGGAGTGGGTGATTTAGGGGGAGAAGTTTGATAATAGTTTTGTACATATTTATAAATAGTTTGTTTTTTTTCTTCTTGTTATTGTATTTCTTTTTTTATTGCTATGGTTTCATTAATGCTGCTTTAGTTTTATTTCCAACTTGTCTCTCGTCTTTTGTTTCTTTCCCTTCTCCTGTCCAGGAAGGGAGAGAGGTTAACAGAGAGCATCTGCCATCTGTTTAGTGGCTGGCCCAGCCTCAAATCACTACATCCATCTCCTCAGTATTTGTGCCTTATTACCTTTTCTCCTTGTGTTTTTCTGAACAGCTGTCTGGCACCTGATGATCAACCCACCCCCCAGTCATGAGTTTGGACAATGTGCAAAGTGACATAGTGAAGAATGTTAAAATCAGTTCAGTAGCTGCAGCAGCAATGCTGGGAGGACATTTTAAATGAACTGATGACAGTCCCTCTTCAGGTGCTTTCCCTTAAGGAAACGGGTATTTGAACAAGACTGCGTCATTGTTATTGATTCACATTTGGTTTAAGAGACAGTAGGAAATATCTTCATAACGTCTTACAAATCTCTTATGATCAGCCATCCCTTTTAGATGTGCATGGTTACTAGCATTGTTCTCTCTATACATTTTTTTCCCTTTTCTGTGTATTGACAGGAAGCTTTGGCTGATATCTCTTCAGCTCCAAGAAATACTCTTCTCTCATTTCTTGAGATATGGCTGCTCACTGTACAGGCCTTGACTACAATGGGTGTGGCTAGGAAAATGTTAGTCAGTGACTGCAGGTGCATGAGTACAGGAGGCCTTTGGCAAAGGCATTGAGAGGAGGTGAAGTTCCACAGAAGAAAAACTGTAGAGGAGCAAGGGATGTAAGGTACATGTGTAGCTCATTAAGCCATGGGGTCTACAACACAATCCAAGATGGATGCTCTCTCATCCTCCCATAATGACTAAGACAAGAGCTTTTATCCTTTTTAGTTTTATGGAAGTTTTTATCCTTTGTGCTATTCATCCATTATCTTTTTTAGTTCTCTTGAGGCATCACTCATCACTCCTGTTCCTGAGCTTTGGCTGTTCCTTGGCTTTTCACTGAAATATTCTATTCAAAGATTAACCATGATGGGTCTCGAGTACGCCATGGGTGATGTTCCTGACTCACAGGGTTCCCACAGCTGGACTTCATTTCCAGGAGCTACCCTCATTCTGCTGCAAGCAAAGCACTTGCAGTAGCAAGCCTGTATTCTCTGTCTCTGTACTCCTTGAAGAGTTATTCATAGTCATTTTTTTTGTCTTTTGGTGTACTGTCAATATACCTCCCTGCTGTCTTCTGCCTTCTATTACATCCAAGAAAATATATGTAAGAAATAATTTATCTTTAAGTGAAAGTTGAGCATGGGATAAACCGCAGCTGAACAGAAAAGTGTCAGAAATTATTTTCAAGCAGCAAAAGACTGATTTCCTGAGGCCAGTATGACACATGACTTAGATGAGTAGTTTGGCTGTGGACATATGAGGAGGAAGAATTAAGAACTCTTTTGTGATCAAAGCAACATTCAAAATGGATATGTTTCTATTCCAAAGAAATCAGTTTTGATGAATCAACATTTTGTAAAGAGAAAACTGCTAGTTTATTGTTGATCAGCTTAACAGCAAGCCCAGTATATATTTTCTACTACTGTGTCTGGAATAGATCAGTAGTAGGGGGATTCCAAAAATATAAGTGGAATTCTCATAGATATAATACAATGTATAACCAGTTTCTAGAGTTTGATGTTAGAACTGCATTTTTGTCTAACGCTTTAGAGATGATTATTAGCAAAGTGATGCTTAAGTCATTAAGCATATATATGCATTTCCTATTTCTATATAAATTAATAAGTGAAAGTGTTTGCAAAATTATGGTATCAGGATTGATCTTCTCTTGGCTTGCAGGTTAAAAAATAGGTCATGAAATGTTAACACATTACATTTCTTCTGAGAAAACTTCTTCTTTGTTATTATCATTACTTGGATGGTCTACAAGTGTATCCTTAATCATAAATTTTGTAAGATTGATAAATATACTAAGCTGATTACATAAGTTCGATTGCAGTTTATATTTTAAAACAAACATGATCTCTGATCTCCTCTTGGAGTCCTCGCTTAAGTTATGCATCAAGAACAGTTTTTAGTAATTGATATTATTAGATAAAATAAAGCTAAGAGAGACACCAAGTACATCTGATCATAACCCTTGTCATTGCCCTTAATGATTATTTATGAAGTCTGTGCCTTTTCAATAACCGTACATCAATCAGTGTTATGTTGGCCCAGTTATATTCACTTTATTGCATCTTATCTAGTCTATTTAAATAATTACTATAGTAATCAAATCATTCTGATCTCTCTCTCTAGTATTTTTGAGCAGTTAATACAACCCATTGCCTGCAGATTCAAATTACTCATTTTTTTAAACAATCAACACTTAGAACTATATATTTCATACATGTCTTTCGATATAATGTGCCCTATAGAAAAATCAATAAATCAATTGAAAATTTTCCCAATGAGCATATTAACTGTACTTGTGAATATTTGTTGTTTGTCATATAGATTGTTTCTATAATTCAGACTCTTGGATGCTGGCTGAACTGATTCTTGTAGACCTACACCCTGCAATTTCATATATTAATAATTCAATCCTGATGAAGAAATTTGAAACAATTTTCAACTTCTTTGCATATTGCTGTTGGATGCATACTGATAGCAGGTCAGTCATTGACCATTTCTCCTTATGCTGTTTTCTGAGAGGATGAGTAATATGTTGTTTGTACATATATTCCTTCAAATCATGCCCAGTAAAATATATACTCTTCTATGGATCCTACAATTGTGTTTCAGTAAAGTGTAAGCACTAGCCAGTGTGAAGTTCTAGATAATGAACATTTGTCTATCTGTCCCTTTCTCCTTCATTCCCACAAAGTCTAAACTTGCAAGCTATTCTTTCTTGTTACTGCAAAAGTTTTCAGATAGGAAAAGGAATTTAACATGACCATTAACTCCTGTACCTCAATGTCCCCATTCATTGGACAAGGAATATACTTTCTGATTTTTGAAATATGGACATTCTGAAAATACTTCTGCAAGAACATTTTATGATCATCTCTTTTTAGTATTAAGCCCAGTGATGCTTGCAAGTCCTGCTTTCTCTCCTTTTTTCTTTTTCTTGCTTTTTTTTTTTTTTTTGCTTTTTGTTTTGAAATTACATTCTTGTTCCTCAAGTATTACACATGATGCAGGGCAATAAGAGACTGCAAGATCTCATGTACATACCCTCTCACATTTGGTTGTGTAGAGCAAGTAAAACTGCAGTTCACAGCAACAGCATTCTCTGGTGCCAAAAGCATGAAATAACTCATATTTTCTTGTTCTAGGATTCAGTAAGAGCAGAGAAATGGCCTTTCACACTTTTTGATAGGGTGGTGCATTTTTTTTTTTGTAATGAAATATTTTCTGTGGCAACCGTTCATCATTTATTCACTATGTGAAATACATAGTAATGATGACAATGTAAAAGGGCTAATAAATTGCTAGTCCTTCTACAGCCATAAAGTAACATGAAAATAGTGATGGAACATTTATAGTTCTTGACACAATACAACATGTGGAGAATATTACCATCAAAGATTAATTTTATATGGAAGAAGTTACCAAGGGCAAGTACATCATTAAAAAAATTGCATTTTAAGATAGATATTAAGAAAAAAGGAAGGAAATTCATTTGTCCTGAATGAATTGACCATATAACCTTGAATTAAAAAAAAATAAATAAATTGCTATTCATCAGAAGGATTAAAGCAGACACTGACAAATTGATGGAAGTCTGTCAATTAATCACATAAAATTGTTTAATCTGTCATTGAAGTTCTTAGGATTGTTTAATAGAATAAAGTGTTCTAACAATGTAATATTTTAACAGCTTTTACAGATGTAAAGTGTGAGTATTTTGCATATTTATGCTATCTGCTCAGACGGTCTTATAAGTTTCCATCTCTGGGTCACAATACAGGCACCTTTTCCAAGTTGTAAAGAGGCTGCAGAAAGGTTACACGTAATTTAAGAATACAAAGCATTTTTTTTTTCCTGTAAATACATTCAATGGATGGCCAAAACAAATAATCTCCCAGATTAACATTTAATATGCTTGCTATTTGAGATTAGACACTTAATGTGCCTTTGCTGGTAGACAGCCATTAGTCAGAGGAGGAAGGGTGGCCTCTCTTCCTCCTTGGAATAGGCTGATCCTTGGTGTTTCTAAATCATCATCTTTACACATAATTTTTCTTTTTTTCCTTGGGATTTTATACATTTCCATGAGCGCTATTCACAATTATCATACCTCTTCCTGCATTTTTTCCCTTATCTTTTAGGGTTCTTTCCTATGTACTTTCTCACAGCTATTTCTCACAATTTATCAATTTTCTTAAAAATTTGAACCAGGTTTACACACAGCTGGATTGTATCAAAACAAGGCTTTGATCACAGACAGTGGAACCGCTTGGAAGATTTACAGCCTTATTCTATTTCCCTATTTGCATAGATTTAGCATCCTTCATAAACACAAAGTTTGATCTAACTGTGGTCTGTATGGAAGGAAGAAACACATCAGAGGAGAACGATCACACACATTGTTTTAAGGTACCCTTACAATATTTTGTTCCAAGGCTACCTTGCCTAATTAAAAAGCCACTAACACTACTAAAATTATTAATTCAGATCAGTGGATATCTCTTCATTGGCTTTGTTTGGCTTTGTACCTGGTATGGTGTAATCAATTGACATACCATAGTAACTAAAGAAGTGGTATCTTAAAAATGTCATGGAATAGCTTGGTGAATAGAAAATGCTAGATTTTTTCCCCATCATTCAGAGTTTATTTCATCAAGCACAGAGGAAAAATTACTTAGGAAGAGGAAAAGAGTTATAAATTACACCAATAGCTATGTAGTAGGAAAATACAAATTTATGTAAATGTTAAGAAATCTTTTCATGTAGCTTTACTATTCAGAAACTGTAATTTTCTCATTAAAAAAAGACAGGAGGTAAAAAGAAAAGAAAAATTACTTCCAACTCTGCTTCAGTTCAGAAGATTGATTTCACGGCCAGCCTCTGAACACATGCAGAACCTAAATTCCTCACAGAGATAGGAAGTCACCTACAGAGATAAACTGGCAAATAAAGGGCCTGCAATTTTAAGTTAGTAACCATGGTGGGAAAATGTGAAAATGAGTGAAACACAAGTTTTCGGAAGACAGGTGTTATAACCTTTAAAACACTCAGCTCTCCACAGTTTTTCAGATTTGTCTTCATTCACTGTAAACTGTGTTTCCAATTTGGTTCACTGAATGGAATTCTATTTTTAACTTACAGTGCTATCTGTGGTATCCCTCCTCATTGTCACATTCCTGACTAGAATGGATAATGGTAAATAATATTTCCTGATGGCTGTTTACAATAACAGTTTGTTACCAGTTTGGGGTCATAATATTTCTAAATGAACCCAACTATAAGGATAGTGAATTATATTAAAATTACATTTCTAAGAAAAATAAAGGAAAAACTAAACCATGTTTAGTTTAGAATCCATCTGAGCTTTCCCTAGTGTAAAAATAAATGTGGCAACACTGACTTAAGACTTTATAAATCCCATTTCTGGCATAAAGTGTAGCCTGGTTAATCCAGGGAAAGAACTAATAGCAAATCTCAACTTTTGAGAATTGAAACAATGATCAAAGAGTGTATTTCAACAACTGAGGATTACATGGAATACAAACTACCATAGGACATTCTAGCCATATTCTTTCTTTCTAATTCTGTTGTTAGGAAGATATCCTAAGATGCTACAAAAAAAAAAATTGTCAGATAAAATGGCTTCAACACAAACAGATTTCTCTCACAAAAATGAAATAAGACATTTCCATGTTTGTTAGCACAAGGGAGAGAGATGAACCATGGAATACCAGTTAAAGACAACCTGAGCCAGGTTCCCTACTTTTTCTTGCTGATTAGGTTCTGTTAACACTTACTTTATAAAAATCAGTAAGTTTTTGGATCTTATGAAATGTCCTAAAACTGACACTTTTTTGGGTAAACTAGAAAGAAAAAGCCAAATCAAGAAATTTCCTTATGTAGGATTTGTAATTAGGAAAAAATGTAAAAAAATCTGGAAATCTGAATTAAAATAAGAAACTATTATCCAGAATAAAAGTTTCCCACTCATTACAAATGCATTTATTTAATCCAAGGCCTTTTATTCCAGAAAATCAAAGGTTAGGCATGCCTGCTTACATTTACTTGTCTATTATTATTAATGCCGAGCATCCCTGACACTAGAAGATGTTGCATCTCATTTTCAACAAGAGGAAATATAAACAGAAATAAAAATGCTCCATTTAATAATATTGTTGAAATAATAATATTCAGGTTTTTGTTTTTAAGTGAGGATATACTATATGCTTTCCACACTCTCTTTCCTATTTCCCTTTAAAATTGTTTGCTGGGGTTTCCCTAATGAGAGATATCCACTAAACATCTAGACTTAAGGTGGAGATACTTTCAAACTTAGTGAAGGACATTTTTTTGATTATGCTGATAGGACTCTATCATGATTTTAATCTGATTCTCCAGAAATTTTTCTGCTAAAGGAACTTCTATTGCTTCTAAAAACAAACGAAAACAAATTCAGTGCTATGCATTGCCTGCTCAGAAGAATTAGGGATTTAATACATTTCTACATTATACTATACTCTCTCCATGCAAAGCCAGCTGGCAGCTACTGAACACCTGTTCTCTGCATTAGTAGAAAATCAAGAAAATATGTAATAGGAAACGAAGCATCAGAACAGTGTAGATCTCAGAGTGATCCTCTAAATGAATGATCTCCTTACAATTGATCTAAAAACTGGCTATGAAAACGACTGAATTTGTGAGGGGCAAACAGTTACTATTTTCTTCTTTTGTTAAAATATAAACACATTCGTTACCATGGCTTGATTTTTAAGGCTTGATTTGTATTTGGAAATGCCACAGGTTAGCTGTGGAACATATAGGAGCTACACTTTAGCACTTCAATGAAGCTTAATGCTGCTCTGAGGTAGCCAACAGACAGATATCCTCTCTGAACCCCTACCAGTAGCCTTCTGTGAGGTCTCAAAAGAACCAACTCTTGCTACCCTTAACAGCTACCTTTAACAGATGTTACTGCCTGTCTTTTGTCATCCCATTTATGTGAATTAAGCCAAGAAGCAACACACCAGTATTCCTATGTATGTATTAAAAAAAAAATAAAAATATTTTTCACCTTTTAAAGTATTTTGTTCAATGAAATCCTACATTAGTTGAAGGAGTTTAAGACTTAATTGAGAGAGTCTTTTTTAACAAAAGAATGAAGAACTGCTGAATGCAAACCGTAGAGCTGACTGAGCAATCACGGTAGGTGGAAGTTTTAGGAAATTGGCAAGCTTGCTTTCTATAAATATTTGAAGAGTATGAACATCATGAGTGAAATCTTGACTTCGTTTAAATCAGTGGCAAAAAAACCGATTCCAGTAAGACTGCAGCTTCAGGCACAGAAAGAGAGAAGAATTAAATAGTGGAGAAGCAGCACACAAAGAAGACAGTAAGATGAAAGGGAAAAATTGAGGATAACTACCCTGCCTCTTCAAAAACTGCATATTTATATATTAAAACAAACATAAACAAGCATGCATATACACATTAATATACTAGTCAAAATACAGGTCTACAGACTAATAAATCCACAAGGAGATAATGGAAGCTCATCTTGTTTCTGAGAACCAGCAGGTATGTTTTACAGTAGGAGACATCAGGTTATAATATGACACAGAGCTACATAACCTATTTGTTTTTTCACATTATGTTGCTATAAATACCGAGATAGGTTTCTATCATGAAAAGCAGACTTGGTAGATAACAGAAACGTCATTTTCTTCTTTGAGGAATACACTTAAAGGCAAAATTTGGCCAAGACGATACAGCAGTATGTAGAGTAAGACTTCTGGAAAGAAGTGTTGTAACTGGAGTTCCTTTGGAATTCATAAAATAGTACTTTATGTCTGCTGTTTGCTGATGCCTGTGAACAAAACCTTTTACTGAAATGTGTAGTTTCATTTAACAAGATTGTTCCGGTATAGGAAGAACTTCTAAACTACCAAAATAGGAAGGAAACAGACTCTGGTTAATCAATACATTATCCAGTTTGAAATATATTACAAGTCCAATTAAAATTGACATAAATATTTGCTTGCATCCAGAGGAACAACTATTACTTTTACCAAAATCAGCCGCAACCTTATGTATTTATACTCTTGTCATATCTCTTACGTGCAATCTTCTTGGAGTATGCTGAAAAACAAGGAATAATCCTGACCAAGAATGTTTATTTTGATTGATTTGCATTTCAATCTTTCTGCAGACAGGAAAAAATTCTCATCTGTTTCTCTTTGTGAAAGTGTGTCTTCTGAGTGTTATGTATAAAGGAAGAGACTTTAAGAGTATGTACTCAGCATCGTCTGGAGCATAAGACTTACGAGGAGCAGCTGAGGGAACCAGGGCTGTTTATCATGATATACTAAGCCAGTCATTTCACCATATAAGTTTATCAAGTTGGTCAAGCACAACTTCCCCTTGGTGAACTCATGATGACTACTCCTGACCAGGAGTGTTCAGTTCAATGCTCCCCAGTAAAACAGACACATGAACACACTGTACAGCACAGATACGGAGCTAGAGAGCTGAACAAAGGACCACTAAGATAATTAAGGGACTGACATATTTTTCATGTGAGGAGAGACTGAGAATGTTTGGACTGTTTAGCCTGCAGAAGACAAGGTGCAGGGGGATCTTAACAATGTGTATAAATATGAGAAGGAAGGGTGCAAAGAAAACAGGTCTAGGCTTTTATTAGTGATGCCCACTAACAGGAAAAGAGGCAATGGGCACAAACTGAAACAGAGGAGGTTCCATCTGAACATAATCAAACACTTTATTATTTTGAGGGTTTCTGAGCCCTGGAACAACTTGCACAGGGAGGATGAGGAATTTCCATCATTGGAGACATTCAAAGGCTGTCTGAAGATGGTCCTGGGCAATCTGTTCTGGACCAGATGATATCCAGGATTGCCTTCCAACCTCAACCACTCTGTGATTCTGTGGAAGATTTACTCAATTTTTCGCCTGTCTTGTCATCTGTCTTTTCATCTGTCATGGCTTGATATTCTACATCAAAATGTAGGCTGCACATTAAATATAGGTTGTCAAAGATACTAGCAGACCACATTTCTAGTTGTTGAGGAAGAGAGATACCTAAATATTTTCTGGATGAAAAGTCTTCTAAAGTGAAATACCATTCTGTATTCAAGATTTTTGCATTTGTAAATTCACTGTGACTGCAAGTAGTATATAAATGAACTGTGTAGTGGAATAGCCAATAGTAGTTTGTGAGAAATATCACACTGGAAATATAAAGCAACATTTTAATAGGGTGCACACTTCTGGCTATCACACACTTCAATTGCCATTGTCTAAATTAATCATGGTTAGTTGATAAATTGTCTGACAGAACTGTTTTAAAAGTTAAATATCTTTCAACAGTTTGAAGCATACCTTACTTCAGACAATGTAGAGCCTAGCTATTTGTACACAGGCTACTCTTGTCTAGTTCACAGTTTTCAAGGGTTGGGAAGCAAGCATGCAGACTACGCAGCTCATTAGAGCACTATATCTGTATAACAGGGATTTATTTTCCCTGCCTGTCAGCTCAATGCCTTTAATTGTCTGTCAAGTCAGACTTTTGTGAATTGTGGTCTGCAATATAATATTTGAAAGGGATATGAAGTGTCAGAGCTTTGTAGATGCAGTCCACCATTAATAATTAGGCAAAAAATCCTTTTCAATTGCTTAATGTATAGCACTATAAGGTTTACTGAGATTCTGGGGAGTCAAAAATTAGACAAGCCTTCAGTATCTAATAAATTCCCAGTGAACTGCTAATAGTAAACGCAACACGAAAGCCTTCTTTACAGAGGCAGCAAAAAATGAATACAGAAGAAATACCGTCAGCAAAGTGTTCTAAACTTTACAATATGGAAAAAAATGATACAGGAACACAGGTTCACTGTGGTATCTTCTTGGGCAAAGGTAATAATATTCCTAGAATAGTGGATAAATAAGTAGGATACAGCTTAATAGGCATAATATTTCATATGGAACTGTGATTTATTTTCTTGGATCGCAGTAAGTGTTATAATATTTAAATAAAGAATTTTAATATGAATTCAAGAGATGGCACAGCAAACAGCAAGAAATCTTTATACCTGCTTCAGTCTTCCTAAATGATGTCAATAACTACAGCAAAATCTAAGCTCCATTCACTGTTGACAATGAAAGACAGACACATCTAAAGGTGCATCTGCCTATCTTGAGTACCTATTTTTAGAGCAAAATAAATAACCTTTCAGAGGTTCCTTTAAGATCTCCAAACACCTATTAAATCTAGCCCTCTTGTTGCTTATAATGAGCATGAAGAACAGAGCCTAAGAAGCCATCAGTTATTTAAATGTCAATTAAACATGCCCTAGCTCAATTACTTTAATAGTATTGCAGAGCATGAATGAGAAAACTTGATTTGCTGTAGATACATTTTTAAAGTAGAAAAAAACCTTAAGCCGCCAGAGTAACTGCAGTGGATTGTGTATAATATTTAAGGAACAAATTTTTTTGTCATAAATTTCATAAGTAGTTCATAAACCATCCATCTTTACTTTGAAAAAGAATGTGTAATAAAGTGTTTCATATTATAAAAGTGATCACATGGATTCCAAATATTGTGAGATGGTATAGTGTGTCTATACAAAGCAGATTCTTAGAATTCACTGATTTATTATGAATAGGGTGCCAAACTTTTTAAGGGAAAACAGCATACTATTTACAGCTGCTTTCAGCTTCCTACTTTTTTCCTGAGCTATAATACCATAGAAATTTACCATATAAAATCTTGAAGAATTTTCATTCTAATTACAGTTTGGCAATGCTAGAAACCTATGTGAGTATTATAAAATATGAAAATTTTATTTTTCTACTCTGAATATTCAACCATATATTTTTAAAAAATAGTTGTGTCTCATCCACCTATGTATTGTACAGATAAATTAAAAACTGTACACCCAATTTTCACTTCAAGTTTAGCAACAAAAATAAAGATACTTCATGAATACTTTGACAAAAAGAAATTAATATAAAATACTTTTTATAAAGATAATATTAAAGAGATTCACTTCTGAAGTACTGTGTTCATTTCTGGGCTCCTCAGTGCAAGAAAGATACTGACATACTGGAGCCAATCCAGTGTACTGACATAAACATGATAAAGAGACAGAGACTGGAGCATCTTTCTTGTGTGGAGAGGCTGAGAGAGCTGGGACTCTTCATCCTGGAGACAAGCTGTGAAAACTCAGAAGGAATCTTCTCAGTTTGTATAAGTACCTATTCCTGACTCTTCTCAGTAGTACCCAGGACAAGAGGCAATAGGCACAAATTAAAACATGTGAGATTCAATTGGAACACATGAAAACACTTTTAAAAACTTCTTATTGTGAAGGAGATCAAACACCACAGCCTATTCAGGGAGACTGTGGAACCTTCATCTATGGAAATGTTCAAAACACAAATGGATATGATCCTGGGCAACCAGCTCTAGGTAGACTCACTTGAGCAGTGGGGTCAGACCAGGTGATCTCAAGAGGTTTCTTCTATCTTAAACAATTCTGTGATTTATTTATAAATTAGAATCATAGAATTGTTTGGGTTGGAAGGCACCTTAAATACCATCTAGTTGCAACCCCCCTGCTATGGGCAGGGACATCTTTCACTAGACTAGTCTGCTCCAAGCCCCATCCAACCTGGCCTTGAACACTTCCAGGGAGGGGGCAGACACAACGTCTCTGGGCAACCTGTCCCAGTGTCTCACCATCCTCACAGTGAAGAATTTATTCCCAGTATCTAACCTAAATCCACCTTCTTTCAGTTTAAAACCATTACCCTTCATCCTATCACAACAAGCCCTTGTAAAAAGTCCCTCTCCAGCTTTCTTGTAGGTCCCTCTCAGGTATGAAAAGGCTACAATAAGGTTGCCCCCAGAGCCTTCTCTTCTGTAGGCTGGACAACTCCAACTCTCTCAGCCTGTCTTCATAGGAGAGGTGTTGCAGCTCTCTGGTCATCTCTGTGGTCAGAAGTCTGGAACATCTCTTCCATGAAGAGAGGCTGAATATTGGGGTTCAGCCTGGAGAAGAGGAGGATCCAGGAGGACTGTGTTGTGGCCTTTTAATTCTTAAAAGGGGCTTAAAAAAAAGATCGAGACACTTTCTACCAGGCCTGTAGCGATAGTACAATAGATACTGGTTTTGAACTAAAAGAGGATAGATTTTCCCAAGTAACAAGTGATAGGATGAGAGGAAATGGTCTCAAGTTGTGCCAAGGGAGATTTAGATCAGATATTAGGAAAAACTTCTTCACTGAAAAGGTTGTGAAGCACTGGAACAGGCTTCCCAGGGAAGTGGTGGAGTTACCATCCCTGGAGGTATTTAAAAGATTTATAGTTGTGGTA
Organism: Podargus strigoides; assembly: GCA_028020825.1. Classification (NCBI taxonomy): domain Eukaryota; kingdom Metazoa; phylum Chordata; class Aves; order Caprimulgiformes; family Podargidae; genus Podargus; species Podargus strigoides. The sequence goes on along the minus strand of CM051621.1, from coordinate 21,255,532 downwards.
CTTAGGGACACGGACTTGACAGTGTTAGGTTAATGGCTGGATTTGATCATCTTAAAGACCCTTTCCAACCAAAATCATTCTTTGATTCTGTGATTTAGATTAGATATAAGGAAGAAATTCTTCACTGTAAGGGTGGTGAGACACTGGAACAGGTTGCCCAGAGAAGCTGTGGATACTCCATCCCTGGAAGTGTTCAAGGTCAGGTTTGATAGGGCTTTGAGCAATCTGATCTAGTTGAATATGTCCCTTCCCCCTGCAGGGTGGTTTGAGCTGAATGATCCTTAAAGTTTCCTTCCAACCCAAACCATTCTATGATTTTATGGTTTTCTCAAAATAAAATTAGAATAAATATTCTAAAACCTAAGCAGAATTAAAATCATTTCACTCACCTGTAATAAAATAAAATCAAAAAAAAAGCAATATAATGATTTAATTTTATGCTTTTGTAGTTTAAATTTAATTTTGGGTTAATGAGTAGGCAAGCAGGTCATATAAGCTCATACTTTCTACTCCATTTCCCTGCAAACCAACTGAGAATAATTCCAATGAAAATGAATTTGTATTTTGAACAGATTGGCCAGTTAATGTCAGCCACTTTAATTATAAAGTGGGGTTTTGCTTGCAGACAGAATGCAAGGAGTTGACATCTGAAATAGTTAAGATTTCAGTGGGGGATGATGGTATATATGATATCTCAAAATCACTTTGAGATGGTTGAAACAATAGGTTATAAAAATCCCTTGAACCTTGATCCTTCCCAAGTGAAATATATGCTTTCTGTAATATGTAGAGCAAGATTAAAAATTACTTTTTTGAAAGCTCAAACTTCTCAACAGGAGACAGCAGCTTCTCTGTTATTGTCACCCTGTGCTGTGGCCTTATTTTAGAACTTAGGAATTCAAAAGCATTCCCTAAAAATTAACAGTAATACACCCATAATTAAAGCAAGGAAATCTTATAGGAAACACTTTTGCAACAGTGAAGTACACATTCAGAGAAATTTCACTATAAAAAATAGGATATATATCCTGTGATCAGAAGCTCATAGTCTGTCAAATGGATTATGTTCATGGCTATCTTTTCTGAAGGTGAACTATCAAGCACATCTCTGCCAGTGTCCCTTGCACATCAGTTATGGACCATTGCCTTACATTGACCTCTTCTTGATCTAATACTTATTAGCCAAAGGGAGCCAAAGGGATATAAATACAACTAGTAAACAGAGAAGCAAGCAGGCAATTTAAAAGTAGAGAAAGAAAATGAAACTCAAAGATGTAGAATTACACTTTTCATAGTATTATTATACCACCGATAAAATCAACATAGTGACCTGATTTACACATAATAAAGAAATATGTTGAAAACATATTTTATCTTTTTCCAAAATTCAAGTTTCTCAGCATACACAATTCTATATTGGAATGATTCAGTGTCTATCATTTGCTAAGGTTGTTTACGTTGAGTTATAATTTAGGTACACTACATTGATGTAACTATTATCTTGCAGTATTAACATCTAGGCTACATTTATTTTCTCATTGTTGAGACTCATCTAAATAAATGCAGACATGTTTTCTGAGCTGAAATCTATTCACACTCAGTGGAAAAAAATTTAGACTTACGCAGGAAGACACTCAAGCTAAGAGTCCCTTTTCTCCTCCATTAACTTCAAGGGAATTTAGGACTAAGAGCTCTGTGTTAGAAGTCAATGACAGAGATATAAAGTTATGCCTGATGAACTCACAAAGAATTTTACCATCAGCCCTACGATAATCAGAAGTTTATTCTGTATTTAGATATTTTATGTCGGAAGGATTCCTTGTGGTAATGTTTATTCCACATGTGGCATTGAAAACTTGAAGAATAAATTTTACCATAGTTACAGCTGTTGAATAAATATAAAATTGACAAGAAAATTACCAAGAGTCTTCTGTTTTTCTTCTTCTTCTATTTAATAAGACAAAGAACATGGCCAAAATAAAAGCTTTTCAGTCATTGATGTAAGTACATGTGCAGTGTTACTAAGTCGTGATCAATCATTCTTTCTTCCCAGTAATATTATGTTATCTGCAGCAAGAATACAGTTCTGATCCCAGTGAAAACAACAACAACTGCTTAACATAATCAGTATTAAATTTCAATATTTATGTCTTTATCTTTATTTTCAAACAAAAAATCATAGAGAGCTAAATCCCATAGTTTCAATGAGATGCAATTCCTGCAAAATTTGGCCAACTACAAAATCAGATTGGATTTCACTAACATGTCCATACAAGGATCATAATTAACTAATTAATTTAATAGAAGTGACAATTCATATGTATACACTTAACACATTTTATTGCCATGATCATGACTATACTAACAGACTGAAAAATTTGAAATTCAGCTTCTTTATAGATAATGAACATAATTTTCTTATACTTGCTGTTGCTACGATTGTACAGCATTCTGCATTTCAATGTTATTGTGCTCTGCTGTGCTATCAAGTTCATCTGAAAAACACTCAGGGATCGCAATAAAAAAAGCATTGTGTTAAGCACCTGACATCACTAACTTGGCAAGAAAAAACTCATTTGGTCCATGCTGAAACAGTTCTTGCAACAAAAACTGTAATCCCAGTAAGAGTCTATTTTTTGCAAACTGAGAACCTAAACATATTCACAATTCTTACTACAGAAATCTAAAGCAGATTTTTTCATGTCTGTCCTTTTGTTCATAGGGGATCAAAGGTTAGTGGCTTCCAAATTCAGCTGAATTTAGACTTCCTTCTGGACATGTTTGTCAAATATATTAAATAATGTCACATTTCTTAAGCAAAACTCATGGTGTTTTCCTATGACTGTAGCACTATCTTTTACTAGTATTAAGAATGTAGTGCCTAGATATTTCTGTGTATGTTGCTTTCTAAAGAGTGAATTAAAGATAGAATGAGAACTCAAGTTTGCCATGCCAAGCATGAAGCTCTGTTTGCTAAGGGCTATGACATGTAGATTTATACAAAAAAGTTGGAATGGAAATTGGATATGCCTCGAAAGCATCCAGTCCACTGAAAAACATTTTTTCCTTTTTGTCTGTTTCTAAGGAACTCTCCCTTTCTCCTTTTCTCCAGGAAAACTACAAGTTTATGTGTTTCTCTTTCCTACTTTTTTTTTTTTTTTTCACACCCAAATGCTGAAGGGATCCTTCCTGCCTCATATAGTCTTGTACTACTTATGAAAAGGAGTAATGCCTTTCTAACATCATATTCATTATTCAAACTATTAGTTACATAAAGACTTTTTCCCTTCTCCCAGAAGAAGTCAAGCAAAATTTACAGCATAAATCTGTGGTTGTGAAGAATTAGACAGCTCTAGTCTTCATTTACAGTCTCTGCACAGACAAGACAGAGGATATGACTGCTTAATTGTGCATAGCTAATGGATATAATAAAAATCCTATACCAAACTGCATGGTTCTTAGACAATTTAAATAGTTTTTTAAGCTATGTATATACTATTTTAATATATTAAACTATTTCAAAGCCACATTTCTACCACTATCTTCTGCTCTAATTTCTATTCACATAATAATATTTAAGTGTGTGATTGTTAATTTTTTTGCCATATATTCCCAGATATTCCCTGCATATTATCTCTTCTTTTGTTCTCAGATAAATTACTAGTAGTGGAGATTATTTTGCTGACCTGTAGCAACCTGCTACACCACTTAGACATACACAAGTCTATTCGGCCAGATGGGATCCACCCAAAGGTACTAAGGGAACTGGCAGAAGTGTTCACCAAACCACTTTCCATCATTTATCAGCAGTCCTGGCTAACCAAGAAGGTCCCAGTTGACTGGAGATTAGCAAATGTGATGCCCATGTACAAGAAGGGACAGAAGGATGATCCAGGGAACTAGAGGCCTGTCAGTCTGACCTCAGTGCTAGGGAAGGTCATGGAGCAGGTCATCTTGAGTGCCATCATGTGACACATACCGGACGACCAGACGATCAAGCCCAGTCAACATGGGTTTATGAAAGGCAGGTTCTGCTTGACTAACCTGATCTTCTTCTATGACAAGGTGACCCATCTAATGGATGAGGGAAAGGCTGTGGATGTTTTCTACCTTGACTTTATCAAAGCCTTTGATACCATTTCCCACAGCATTGTTCTGTAGGAACTGGCTACTCATGGCTTGGATGCGCATACACTTTGCTGAGTATAAAACTGTCTGGATGGCCAAGCTCAAAGTGTTATGGCCAATGGAGTTAAACCCAGTTGGTGGCCGGTCACAAGTGGTGTTCCCCAGGGTTCAGTGTTGGGGCCAGTTCCCTTAACATCTTTATCAATGACCTGGACAAGGGGATCAAGTGAACCCTCAGTAAGTTTGCAGATGACACCAAGTTGGGTAGGAATGTTGATCTGCTAGAGGGTAGAAAGGTTCTACACAGGGCCAACTGTATGAGATTCAATGAGGTTAAGTTCCAGGTCCTAGACTTCGATCACAACAACCCCATGCAACGCTACAGGCTTGAAAGCTGCCTGGTGGAGAATGATCTAGGGGCACTGGTCAACAGCTGGTTGAATATGAGCCATCAGTGTGTCCAGGTGGCCAAGAAGGCCAACAACATCTTGTCCTGTATCTGCAATAGTGTGGCCAGAAGGACTAGGGAGGTGATTGTCCCCCTGTACTTGGCACTGGTGAGGTCACAACTCAAATACTGTGTTCAGTTTTGGGCCCCTCACTACAAAAATGATACTGAAATACTTGAGTGTGTCCAAAGAAGGGCAACAAAGCTGGTGAAGGGTCTGGAGAACAAGTCTTATGAGGAGCAGCTGAGGAAAACATGGTTGTTTAGCCTGGAGGGGAGACCTTATCAGTCTCTCCAACTACCTAAAATGAGGTTGCAGCGAGGTGGAGGTCAGCCTCTTCTCCCAAATAACAACTTATAGGATGGGAGGAAACACTTCATGTTGCACCAGGGAAGATTCAGATTGAATATTAGAAAACAATTCTTTACTGAAAGGACTTTCTAACAGTGGAACAGGCTGCCCATGGAAGTGGTTGAGTCACCATCCCTAGAGGTATTTAAGAGAAGTGTAGATGTGGTGTCAGGGGACATAATTTAGTGGTGACTTGGCAGTGCTAGGTTAATGGTTGGACTTGATGATCTTAAAAGGCCTTTCCCAGCTAAAACTATTCTATGATTCTATGATGGCCTTGAAATTTGGGCTATATTTTAGTCCAGACTGGTATAACTTTAACTGAAAACAATTTCTGATTAGTAACTAACATAAATTCACTTGAGTTCTTCATCATATTCTTAAAAGAACTTGTAATCAAAGCAAAAGCCCTCATTATTCTTTGTTACAATTCTGGAAGAGAATACTTAGGAAATTCACACCTTTGGTTTCATTAGCCGCAGCAGCAAGTTTGAGCTGTAAGATATTACTAATATTTTTGCGTACTCTTTTTGCCAAAATTGAATTGATTTGGCTTTTGTTGCAGCTGCAAAACTTTCTATAATTTTTCCTTACCAAGCAAAGAAATCTCAGTCCTTGGCTTAAATATCTAAATTGCACTCGAAATAAAAGCTGCAATGTATGTCACAGTTCTGATGCCTTAGAATATGAGCTGTTTTCTTTTATGCACAAAAATTTCCTTCTCATAGAAATCAAAGGAACACAGAAAGGGGAGGCTAAGGCCAGGTAAGTTTCTCCAGGCTTTCTCACAAGAGTGAGCTACTTCCTCTGATATAAGGCAACCTGTGTTAATTTTGTCAACATTTCTCTAGGTGCTGGATTACACAGGAGAATTTTTGTGGAATTTCAGTTACTGCCAGTTGAAAAATGTCAAATATAGCTTAAATAAAACATCTTATTGCTCAATATTTTTTACACACTCTTAATTATGACACTTCAATTTTATATAAAAAATTGCATATTTCCCCTTTTGAGATTTCATAAATCTAATGTTCGACTACTATTACCTGGCTAATGTCTACTTCAATACAAAATTGCAAACTAAACTGTAATGATATTTTAAACAATATAAAACTATCTGCAGCTGCCCTATGAGACACATTCTTATAAGCAGAAAGATAACCCACATGGGATTGCTTAAGATATAAAAAAATCACATTTTATGTGAAAACATTTGTTACTGGAAAACTGTCAGGATTGTGCTGATGCCATTTGGGATAAGCCAATGTGCACTACATTCTTATTTTTCTTTCTGTTTTCTCTCAAGAGTAATTTTCTAGTAAATTACTTGGGAAAAGGCCCTCTAAGAGTTATTTTAAGGATTTTTTTTTTTAAATCTCCTCATTTTTTAGTCATATTACTTTTAAGATTGATGGTTATACCCAAGATAATTCCACTAGTTAGTGGACCATGATATTTGCAACTTCATGAACATGACAAATACAACAAATATATCATTTGCACTATTTATTTTCTTGATTTCACATCACATACTATTAGCTGCTTCTTGTTCTTTTTTTCTCCCTGTGAACCATCTGATGTCCAGTGTGCCAGTGTTGCTTTAGATCCTGCTATAGAAAAATATCCAACTGATAAGAGACTGTAATGAAATGATAATTTATTTCTGAAAAATTTATATCTAATTATAGTGGATAATAACATCTGGTAATTCATGACTATGCTAGCACCACAGATTGAATTTTTTGTCCTGCTCAAAGGGATTAAGCAGTAGTAAGGGATTAAATGAGACTAGTCCTCTCAGTTATGTGTTTCAGTCCAATGTTTTTGCTCTGACATGTTTACATATGATTATTGTAGAGGATAACTTAAAAAATGTCTAATAAAACTATTTTTCTGCACTTATTAAGATCTATATATCCTTCTTTATTGAAATGAACAAATAGAATTTCAGGGTTCCAGACTTAGTGGGCCCATGTCCCAGCCCAACTTTGGCCCATGCCGATTGCCAGGGTGGTGCCCAATAGCCAGGGCTGGGGCTGCCCCTGGTGCCCTCCAACCTGCTCTCCAGATGGGGTGGTGGGACAGGCCCTTGCTGCCAGGCCATGTCCTGCTGACCCCATGGGGACCCCTGGCAGCTCCTGGTACCCAGACCTTGTGGCAGATGCACCTACCCTGATCCTGGAGCCACCTTCTAGATAAATGTTGTGCTTTGTCTGGACAACCTTGCCTGGCGCCAGGTTAACGGTCCCCTGAAGGGAGGGCACCTGGCTAATTAGAACTGCCCACTGATCAGACTCGACATGGCATAAATGGATCCCTGCTGGATAACCAGTTTGAGCTGGTCCTCCTCAGAGCAGCAGGTCTGCAGTCGGGGATGCTCCCCTTGGATAAGGACGCTGCCCAAGGAAACTGCTCAGGGTTGAGAGCCTTCACCATCCCCCCCTTGGTGAGTGAATATTTTCTGGATATCCTTGAGTGAGCCCTCGCCCCTGTGAGTGAGTGATTATATGTTTTGGGTATCTTTGGGTGGGAGATTTACCCCCTTTTGAGTGAATGTGCACCTTTTTGAATCATCTTTCTGATGTAAATTAATCCAATTGTGTAGTAGCATATTCCCGTCTGACATCCCAACTTGTGTTTTACTTTAGGTCTGTTGGACTGTTAAGTAGTTTTGCTCAAAATAAACCTTTATTTTTGAGTAACCGCCCTGTTTGTGTGTGAACGCCTCTGCCTGGCACCCGGGCTCGGGGTTGGCTCGGGTTGCCAGAGTGTTTGAGGGGCTGCTCTGCAGATCGTGTGACAGACCCCAGGGAGCCACTGGCCCCCAGTGTACCCTGACACAGTAGAAAATATTCTCATTCTTTTTCTGAGAGAAATTCTGGAATTAAAATAGTGGGGTTTGACAAGGAATGCTGATTTGCACTCTTTTGTCTTCTCTCTTTCATTCAATATTCCAGTCTATAAGAAATCGGTGTTTTGTTTTTTTTTTAACTGCTAACTGTGTATTCAGCAAAAAGACGGAAGCAAATGAAACTCAGTATCTACTATGACTGGCCAGAAACTCAGTTGTATTAAAAATTAATCTAAATACTATGCATGTGTAGTTAAGCATTTTCTTCAACGATGTGATGCAAAAAGATGTATTTACTGCATGGGTAGGCAGTATTAACAAACAACAAACCCCTTTATTGTTAATGTGCTGACAGGTATGCATCTGCAGCACAGAACAATAGCACAACCACTAAAAAGGAGAGTTGTGAATAATACGTAATATATGAATAAATGTAAGAATAATGTTTAATTGAAGCCAAATATATGTCATTTTTTATATATGTATACTTCAGATATGGCTGTAGCACATGCCTAAGGAATTAAAGAAAGCGTGTGAAGTGCTGGGGTCTGAACCCCCAGCCCTGAATTAAGGTTGACATATGGGTGGTTCCTACAGCCCTTTAAGAGGAGGGGATGAGTTTGCCTTTTGGCTTTCCTCCAGGGTGCAGCCAGCCTTGCAAGGAGAGCCCTCGGGTAAACAAGCCCCAGGTGTCCTGCATTTTGGTAACAAGTGCCAGGTGTCCTGTTTGGGCATAAAAGCTGGGCCCACTTGCAGGAAGGGTTGGAGAGTCTGTCTGTGGAGTGGACGCACTTCACAGAGTTTCCTGTTGGGGAAGGACCTCCTGACCACTCATGCAACCGGATCGCAGTCAGGTCTGGCACGTACAAACGCGGGCTTTGTGGGGAGGCAACATGGGGTTACTTCTGTCATATGTAACTGCCTTGTTCTCCTGGTTGTCTCCCATCTTCTCTGTGGGTTATCTTGTGTCTCTGTTTGTTCCATCTGTTATGAGCGATATTGTGTCATTCCTGGGGTCGCTGGGGTTGATGTCTGCTATTCGTGGTCTATCTGACTTGTTTGTACCCCCAGCGATCCTCTATATACTGACCCTTTTACATGAAATAGAACCTACCTACTGGATTGTTGTTCTGCTGCTGGCTGTGTCCTTTTTACTGGGCCTACTAATTGGCAAAACAGTGTGTTAAATGATTTCTCACTTAAACAAAGAATTATCTTGTACTAACCCTGTATCATTGAAGATAAAATTTATATAAATATACAGTTTTTCCTTTTGGTAACTTCTGTGGAAGGACTGATACTCCAATACCCTTGGAGTCTTCCCTTCTAAGGAAATTATTTTTGCTCTTTATCAACAACAAAGCAGTTCGTGATTGAAACATTTTTCAAGTCATACTAATCCTTTTAGGTGCCTCAGTCTTTCCACATGAAAATTGGGAGACTTGATATTCTTCTTACTAGCATGTATAGGTCTTTGGTTTAAACTATTACTTGAGTAACCACTGTGCAATAATGTCTCAATTTACTCAGTGGTGATATTCTGTGAAATGCCGGTGAATAACTTCAGCACAGTAACTATTTGAACATTTTTAAAATGTAAAACTTAATATATGAAATCTAAGATATATTTTTATTCAACACACCTATGAAATGTATCATGAGAACTGTAGCATCCTGACCACTTCCTTCTTTACCTGAGGAGAAAAAAAATAATTGTGAGAAAGATTACATCACATCAAAATCCTCCTATTTCCTAGCTTCACATAATGCACTTATACAAATCTATGAAACAGTGAGGTAGAAGAAATCAACGGGTAGAAGCTGGATTGTAATATCATAGGATAATTCAGGTTGGAAGGGACCCGAGGAGGTCTTTAGACCACCCTACTGCTCAGTGCAGGGTCAATTCTGATATTGGAACAGATTGTTAAGAGTTTGATCAAGTTGGGTTTCAGAGCCCCCAAGGAAAGAGACTGTAGAACCTCTCTGACTTTTTCCACTTCTCGCCTGTCCATATCGGTAAAAGTATTTATTTCAAGTCTGAACCAATCTTGCTTCACTTTATGCCTGTTTACTCTCATCCTCCCTCCAGGCAGCTCTGGGAAAAGCCTCACCCTGCTTGCTTGGTGACAAACTTCTCTCAGATCTGTCCCTTCTCCCGGCTGAAGAAGCTCAACATCCTCAGCCTCTGTGCAGAACTTGCTTCAGTTTACTAATGTTTTGATGTATTTCCAGCATTATATTCCCCCTGAATTTAAGAATCTTCAAGCATTCCCACCCTGAAAGTATAATCCCTATGAGAAATTTACAGTAACTATATTACTAACCATGTGTCCAAATACAGGCTATATCAATGCAGAGTCAGTATAGAATAGAAACCAGATTGCATCTGACACTGGCAGACAGGAACATCAGAAATTCTAGTTGAAAGATGTGAGACTGATACAGCTCAAACTGTGCAAATTTGCACCAAATCACTCAATAACAAATGAACTAATTAAAAAACAATAGGTTTTTGTTTGATTGGTTTTGTGCTTATGTGGGATTTTTTTTTTATTACTACAGATGGAACTCTTCCCTGTATGTCAGACAGAAAAACAGTTGCAGGAAGAAGTATATTTTAGACAATGGTATGAGAATCAGCACATCCGGATAAGAATTCAGTGTATAACCTGCACTTTTATCAGATCATTTGAATATAGCATGTGGTAATTACACAGGTTTTATGCAGTAGGATTTGCAGCGTCCAGCAAAATGAACCTACTTATGAAAATCAATTATGGAAATAAACTTTACACACTTTTATCAGAGAGTGTATTTGTTATAATACAGAAGAGGGGTGGAAGAATGACATCTTCCGCTGATAGAGTAGTTGTTGCTTAATGAATTGTTGTTCCATGGCCAGTTTACTAGACCAGTTTCTTCCAGTTTGAAGTACTAAGGTATGAAAAAATGTAACAGAGAAATCTACAAAACCTAAATTAAAGTTTTGATTTTATTGTAAGAGAATACAGAAATTCATATCACATTTTTTTCAGAATTTTTGCTTTTATGATATTCGACTTTTCTAGAATGTTTCTAAAGTGTCGTTTGTTATGTTTTATCTTGGAATCTGCCTGAAGTTGTAGTCTCCCAAACATTCTCAAAAATTAAATGTGCAAAAGGATGTAATATATTACAATGCTTTCCTTGTGGATTGTGTCTTATGATGAATGTGGATAAAGCAAACACTCCTGACATCTCTATTTCCTCTCTTTAATTCAAGTATGCATGTTAAAGCTTTAAAAAGGATTTTCCATTGCCAATTTAATTAATGCAGACTACTGTCTAACCTTACTAAACTGTTCTCTTCGCTACAAAAAGAAACCTAAACAAAATTAAACCAAAATCCCAATATCCAAACAAAAAAACTACTGAATAGTCACATGAACATCTTACATGCCTGCTCATGCTTCTTTTTTATGTCTTCTGCCTGTTCTTATTCTGCAGCCACTACTAAGGTTTCTGGTATTTTCATTCTGCCTGACTTAAATCTCATATTATTGATAAGTCCTCTGATCTAATATTAAACTGGCAGAATGATCAAACTACTTTTCATGCTGTTCTCTGTCATGCCACAGAAAAAAAAACAAAAAAAATACATATCTTTAAATTGGAACTAAAGAGACCTTTTTGATACTTTTTGAAGAACACTTTACATAATATTATTAGCCAGTATTTTTTGCTATGAGAAAAAGTATATGTTATACTTAAAGCACTTTGATCTGGTATTCCACCTCCCTCTTACCCTTTCACTCCCAATTCCTTTTCCATTTTCTGAAACTTGCTGCTGATTCTAGCTGGTTTATACTGTTATACTGAACAGGATTAGGTTTTCTTCTGTTGTGTTCCTGCCACTGGACAACTGACAGTTCTAACTAGATATTAGTTTTGGGAAACTGAAGACTCCCTGGTATTTTAAGTATAATTTGTGTTGTCTAACCATGTACATTTTTGATAGCCAGTAAAGGATGGTAATTTAGACTGCTTTTAACTTAACTGATAAGTGTCCCTTTTGGGGACTGAGTGAAATGAATCATGCTTTGGAAGGTTCTATACTCTCCTTAGCTTACAGATGTAGGTTAATCAACTACTTTTGAAACAACAGTTCTTATTGCACTTGTCTTTTCTACCTAAGTACACAATTTTTCCAGTTAAACTCATGTAGTGATTTCTTCTGTTGCTTCATGCCACAAGAAAAGATTCCTGGAAATTATATCAAATACAAAACTCGTCATTCATAATTAACTGCATCTGAATGCATTGCTTAATATTAGGAATGCAGCTGCCTTAGCATGACACTATACAAGCCTATTCTCTTCATTAGAGGAGCTGTATTCAAACCTCCTGTAAAGCACTCTGTTTCCATGTTTCATTACTCTCAGTTTCTGCGCTATTCTGCAATCATAGTACTCCATGTAGTGTCTAATCTACCCTTCCAGTCAGCAAAGATTAGCATCTTGTCCAGAAAACATGTTTTGCTCGGTTTTGTCCTTAGACAAGATTTGTTTTGTTTTATATAGCTTTGATTTGGTTTCCCTTTTCAACATATTGCAATAGTTATGGTTTCTGTATATTCAGAAGTTCTTTCTCACTTCCCCTTTTTCTTCTTATCAAAATAAAAGAGAATGAGATTCTCTTTACCTCCATCATGCACAGGTTTTTTAACTTGTGTGTTTTTTCCTTCCGAGGATCTTACAGCAAAGATCAGAAAACTCAAAAATCACTCTAAATTGCTACATGCAATTGTCGCTTGCTTTAAAAGCTATCTAAAATGGAATCTTACATAATAAGGTTGACAGCTAACATCCAAGCCATCTCTTCCTCTGTTTTAGCACATCTAGTACAATAATGTTGTAGAAGAAATACGTAACAATCCAGTAAGCAATAATGTTAAGAGAATTTTAGATGGATTGAACATTAGTGATAAAACCATTTAGGAGTAGAGAAGCTACAGAGACAAAGAACAGAACCCTGCTTCTACCAAAATAAGCTAAAGATCAAGACACATATAAATTAATGTTACTGTGCATATGTTAATTAAAATGAGGTATTTTGCCAATTAAAAAGATTCATGACCAGGACTGAGGCTGCCAATTTTGGTGAAGATTCACAAAACCAAAATAATTTATCCCTCTCGAGTCTACAGCTTGTCCAACTCTGCAGGACAAACAAGTATTAACTTATTTTTGTCAGAATAAGAAAATCTAAGATGTTAAAGAACAGGGAACAGTGATTTTCTGTATAAATATATTCTTTAATTTACTTACTTACAGAGTATATAAAACTGAAATTTTGAATCAAACAGCTTTCTACCATTCCAGATGAAATGAAACAAAGAAAACTGGTAAGTGAACATTATGGTAAATAGAATTAAAGTCAGCTTGGATTAGAAAAATAGAACAGATTCCCAGTCTCTTCTTATTGAGAGCCATTGCTCTTCCTGTTAATAAATAAAATTCTCTATTCTTCCCTTTATACCTTAAAACACCATTGAGGTGGGTCAAAGAAATTATTTCCTGGCCTGATTCAAACCCAGTAAACAGAGTTCAGCAGATAGTGAAAGATAATTATAAAATCATTTTTTGTACAATAGGCATCTTATTTCTTAATAACGTGCATTTTCCTGTATTAAATCTTTACATATTAGAGACATTTGACCTGTACAAAAGGATTTGTCTCTTTATATCCGGTCCTACTTTCATAAATAAAGGTTCAAAAGTAAAGTGTTTTATTATTCTCCTACATAGACGATAAATATTTTCTAATAAATATCTGAAAAAGTCAAGCTTACTCTTTTTGCATTATGTTCTTTAAAGATGCAATGAAAAGGGAAGCACAACAAAACATAGCTGATATTGAATTAACATAATAAAAATGTTAAAAATAATAAAAAGCTCAGGAATTTCAGAAACAAATGAAAAAATTTAATATAACTCCTGTAATCTGTTGGCCAGTGTGTTAGCAGCACTTTATGAGAATAATATTATTTTCCTGAGCTGCAGGTATGAGACTTGTTGGGTTTGAATTTCCCCTTGTTATAAGGAAAGAAAGGTAAAAAAGAATTTATTTTACCTCCTCAAAATCTACTGGATAATTAGGTGTCCAAACATTAGTTCTGATACCACATAGATTGTTTACCAAACATGCATGTAAACACTTAAAGAATATCCAAGGGAGGTTGAATAAGAACATATTTTTTACTCCAAGAAAAAGAAACAAAACAAAACCAGAAAAAAAAAAACTAACACAAAAAGTAAAACCTACATAATCTTTAAAAAGAGTAAATTGCTTCCATGCAGTGCAGGAAAATAGTCACATTGTTTAATTATTTATCAAAATACAGTACCACCTTTTATACCTTCAGACAGCTGTTTCTTTTAATTAACTACATATAATGTTCTAAATACAATATTTTTGCTATCTACTAATGAACAGAAGAAAGGACATCCTCTTTTACCTTGTGCCTTCACTCTAGGCAAATATACATATATATATATATGTATATCATTCTTATTGTTTAATGGAGCAAATAACCATTAACAGCTCTAAGAAGCTGACATTTGGGGTACTGGCAAGTCTCATTTTTCCATACTGAACTTGTCCCTAGGGCTGTATTATTTACATGTATGCAGAGAGACATTTCTTCGTGTCTTACGTCAGCTAGTGCTCCTTGTAACCATGTACCCCTGTAATGCAAGGCTAGTGCTATTGCTAGTAGCAGGCTATAAGCTTTGTAGTGGATTTGTAATTGTCAGACTTGTTCTTCCTGAATCTGACCTGTCTATAGCTTTGTCTCAGCTTGGTTTGGCTGTGACAGCAATTTCTCTAATTAATCAGGTGATTATGGCTGATTTGTTTTGTTTGTCTTTCTGGAGTACAGCCATAATTTTATATAGTGAGTGGTAACAAGCAGTATGTAGAATGAGATATTTGCAACTCTAACACTACGTAGAGAAATTCACGCCTGAGACGCAGAGACACAGGATGTGACGTAGATTGCAGGCATGGAATGAGAAGGAATGGGTCACAGGCCTGACACTGGAGGCACCATGGCTATAAGCAACAATACTTATGGTCAGTTAAAGAAATGGGGACCTGGAGCTGGGCAGAACTGGATTTAAGGCTTACAAAGAGAAACAAAGAAATAATATTTAACGTATGTAAAAGTCACAATATATAGTAAATTTGGATGTAACCTGGAGCTGTAGGCCAAGGGAGAAAGAGAAATGTATAGAAGTGTTTAGGAAACACGAAAAAATAAGCCCAAGTCAACCCTTGAAGGCTTAAGAATAAACCATCAACTTGAACATTACATTCCTCCTGGTGAAGGACTCCAGATACTGACAATTCATTGTAACACTCTCTCCTCATTGGTGTGAAATCACAGACCTTAGTTCCAGAGGAGCAGGGCAAGGGTGAGCACAACACCAGGAAAAGGTATAGAAACTAAGAACTGTGTATAGAACAATTTTATCTGCATCGTTATTCTTTTTTGTAACAAATAGATCTGGACTAATAATTATTAGACTCTCAGGATTTCAATTACAGTAACAATAAACTCTTTATTTTATTTATATATGAGATGTGCTTCCTCTTTGCCCATAACAAGATTTTGAGCATAGCAACCTTCAGGACCTAACTCATTACATGCAGTCTGTTCTAATTACTACTTCTGACCTAGTAGAAACAAGGTAAGTAGAGCACTGCTAATTAGTGTAATATTAACAATATTAACAAAAAAATCTGGTGGAAGAATTTTTGTTTAAATCTTACAGCTCTCAGATAAAATATATAACTCTCTTTCTATGGAAAAGAGATCCAGTTACAAAATCTACCCGGAGATTCCTTTCACAGCTTCTGCTGTCATGAATAAAACCTATTTGCTAATTTCATGTGCCAAAAAAAGAACAAAAGACTGTATTTGTGTAGTTCAACCATAGTTCTGTAAAGACAGCTGTAACAAGCAGTTCTTCTATGTACAACAAGATATTTGACTCCAAGACAGTGACATATTGCAGAGAAATTCAGACCTGGAGTCACAGCCTTGAGAAGTGGCAAAACAAGCTGCAGCCTGTGGATACCATTCCACAATTTGTTGAAAGCTTCGTGCTCAGTAGTTTTCTGATGTGTTATAACAATCTGCTTTTATAGAGAACTGAAAGGCAATACTGTTCTTGAATTAATGTGAAGAATTACAAGTATCTCAGTATGATCATAGTACAGAAAAATGTATTTAGATTTCTGTGCAATATATTTTAAAATGGACATAATATTAATAAGCATGAAATTAATAAACATGAATTTAATAAAAAAAAGGGTGAGAAAGAAAAATCTCTCTAAGTCTGGTGGAATGCCTCTTTAACTAAAAGGGAAGCTCCTCATCAAAGTTATCTTGAGATCTAAGTTATGAAAATTTCTACAATGGAAAGGGAAATCTGAAAAGTTTTCAACAGTTTTCATCTACTCTCTGAATCAGAAGGGAAAGGCACAGTAATAATCCAGTGGCTTATTAAAACCTGCTGCTCTGCAGTTATGATATCTATATTTCAAATAATAAGGTATAAGAGAAGGTCAGATATTGGATGGCTCAACAGAATAATCAAAATAATAACATCAAAAGTGAAAAACGAAGTAAAAGAAGGCAAATTACATTAGACAGAAGGAACAGAAATAGAAAAATTCTCATTGGCAATATTGAACTTCATCTTTGCTACAACAGACTTTCAAACTTTCCAAAATTCCAGGTAAAACAACAGAGGATCCTGTTAGTCTGACCCTTTTTTTTAAAAAAAAAAAAAATTCCAAAACTAGGTATACTAGTTACACCTTAATATTTATTTAGCAAAAGTGTGTCTCAGACTTTATTTCTATTCTTTCTAGAATGAGAGTTATTTGACCAATAGATGAGAAAATGACCAGAGGAGATTGTCAAAGAACAGTCCTGAGTTCAGAAAAGTCCTTCATTTCATGATCTCCCTACATTTCAAGCACTCTGGAGGTTATGCCAAGAGAAGCTTTCAGGGCATGTTTTTGCTTGCTCTGAAAGTTTCAGTCCTGTGGGCTCACCCTCTCCCAGAATTAGTATCTGATCTAATGGGCTGCTTTTGGGAGTGAAGCAGTAAATGTGTACTAAACTGAATCTATTAATACAATGATGCCCTAAGGTAAAGAATTTTTTTTGTTCACTTGCAAAGGAGGAACACACAAAGAGCTACTCTACAGAAGCTGCTACTGCAATTCTTTTCCTGTTGAGAAGTCTTTAGTTTTTCTGTCCTTCAGCTCCATATCCTTTAAAATGTACAATAGTACTTTCTAGTCCCTCAGGGGTGTATTAAAGATGAGCTTATGAAAAGGCTGTTAGGTATTTTGAGCTTTTATGAGTGTCGGCTATATACATATCTTAGGTGTGTGTGCACATGAAGTTTACAATGCGCATACTAAATAGAGATTTGATAACTGATGCACAAACTGATAAGGAAAATGAATCCACAAAAAAAAAGAATAGCACCTAAACATTATTTTTAGCATAATGAATATGCATTACTCTAATGTATATTATGTCTACACAAGTTCTTGACTTATAGTATAAATCCACAGCTATTCCTGCCAACCACAATCTTTTCTCTTTATACCATCTTTTTCACTGTTACGTAGCATAGCAGTTCATGAGGTTTTGATCTGTGCCTTTGACCAAGACGTAAAGTTGAGTCCCAGCAACCCTTTTCCTTATTGGCATATCTGTTTAGATTGTATGGGAGGAAGAAGGAGGGGTGGCAGCCTCTTCTTCATTTAGTAGCATAGGTATGGAAAGATATTTGCCATGTAATTTCAAAACAGCACTAGAGTACTTAAATTCTTAATAACATGGGGAGTAAAACAGCACAAGCATGAGAAGTTTCCCCAGCTAACGCTTGAAACAGATTTTTTTTTCCATGCAATGAAACATGTTACCAGGCCACTGTTTTGAATAATAAAACATAAATTAGCAAGACACATTAACTTTTCACAATAATGATCATATCCTTATGCTCACTATGCTTTCTCCTTGATAATGACTCACTGCTGAGATGATTGTATTGTACAACGCAATCTCTATTTCCTTTTCTGTGAGTGTATTATTACTTTTCACTTTGGGGTATTTTACATTTCCTCTGCATAACTATATAGAGATTTTAAAACGTGCATGTCTATGTTCCTTAAAAGGCAAATGTTCCTCCACCTTTTGCAGAAAAATATAATTGAATGCTTACACCAAAAAGTACCATATTATTTAAGTGCTATTGATATGCTTAGTGTTTTAAATGTATTTTAAGATGATAACAAACTTTGCATCTTTTCAATAAGGGTAAGTATCAGTATCGTACATGTATGTGCATATACATACATACACAGCATGCTTTTAATCTCAAACACATACACTAAAATATAGAATTATGCATTAAATTTATTCCCAAATCCTGTAATAATTTTTATTCTGTCTACATTTAGCCTGTATCTAGGTCTAGACCATAGCAGCTGCTAAACTATAGCAGCTGCTCTGCCCCCTCCCCAACCAAGAAAGTGAATTGGAGGAAATGGTAGAAGCTCCATGGGCTGAAATAGAAACAGATTCAATGAAAAAACAAAACTAATACAAACACCAACATAAAGTGCACAAGCTTTTATTCAGCCCAGTCCTGGGGAAGAAGCAGAAGAAGCAGAGGACAAGAAAAAAAGACCCAAGAAAAAGAAGCCTGCCACCCTCTGTAAACTCCCTGTTTTTATTATGAGCACAATATAAGTGGTATGGGATACACCCGTGAGTCAGCTTGGGTCAGCTGCCCTGACTCAATCTCCCAGCTGACCTGGGGCTGCTCATGGCCTGCCTGCATGGTTGGCCCATGGTTCTGTTCCCATTAAACCCGGACATGGTTCCACCCCTTATCCCATACCATTTACGTCATGCCTAATTCAGGACTTTTCACATTACTCAACACATTTACACACATGTATGCATTAGTACTAATCACTTTAGTCCATGTGTTATTTTCCATAAAGTTCACTGAATTCATTTAAAGCCACGGATTCCATGTCATGAGAGCCCTTTAGGGTAGGACAAAATGGTGTGATGTGCACCTGGAGCTCTCATCCGGTATATTTAGTTCAGTCCATATTCACAATTTGTGGTGAGGGTGCTAATGCTGAGGAAGTCACTGGCTGCTGAGGTTTTTTCTTCTTTGATCTAGGTGACTCTTATTGTAATAAATAACTAGAGAAGTGATGACAAGCGGTATCATATGATAATTAACATCATACAGTTCAAATTACTTCCTGTTCTCACCCAAAATCAAATCTCCTTGAGGTATGCATCTAACATTTCCATCCTCCTGCATTATCTACCAAGTGCACCCAGGTCCTTGAGAAAAGGTAACCCCATGAATGGGTTTGCCTTGGCTCATGGCAGGAGTAACTCAGACTGTTTTCCTCAACATATTTCTCACATGCACTACAAGGACTATGTCCCTTTCTACTGTATGTAGAAGTTCTGGTTGAGCAAGGCCAGCTCGATTGACAGATCCCCTAGTGTTCACTAACCACGTAGCTTTTGCTAAGTGCTCATCCCAATTTTTAAGTATCCCAGCACCTGTTGCTTTGAGTGTAGTTTTCAGTAGTCCATTGCATTGCTCAACTTTACTGGTGGCCAGTGCATAATAAGGGATGTGATATATCCATTCTATACCATGCTCCTTAGTCCAGATGTCTATGAGGCTATTTCTAAAATTACTGTAGCATAAACTCAGATAGGTAGAATCTCTTGTAGTCATTACTTTGTGGCAGAAGTAATGCCTTTTATCTATCATCAGGAGAATTCAAATTTTGACTGTTTACTTCTGTACCAGAGATTTGAGTGAAATATGTAATATACCAAATTTACATTAATAGCCCTTGTTGCTCTCATGGATTTTATTTCAAACTACTACTAGAAACTTGGGATGACTCTCAGAATATTTAAAACCAAGTCTTTTAAGTTAAACTGAAGAGAGTTTTGTTGTTCATTTGTATGTTCAATCCTGATTCTCTTATTACATTCAGTAGTACTTTATGCCACTGTTATGATCACAGAAGCCAAAGATATTAGGTTTATTTTTGAAAACTAAGATGTAATTTACCTTCTCAGTTTGGCAATGAAAATAGATTTCATTAAAGACCAATGACTGAGCTTTTAGTAATGTTTTCCTGTGGTTGTTTTTGGTGGAATTCTGTCTTCATTATCCTCACTCAAGTCCATAAAATGGAAGGAAGTTTAGATTCCTCTGTCATGGACTTGACATGCTACATTCATGAAAGCTGGGCAACTGGACCATCTTGTTTAGTTTTACACCTTTTACTTCTAACTTCTTTTTTATAACATATTATTTATCATTATTATTCGCATGTTAAACACCAAAGGATGGTGTTAATGGTGAATTGGTAGTGCTAGGTTCATGGTGGGACTTGATGATCTTAGAGGTCTTTTCCAACCAAGGCTATTCTATGACTCTATATATCAGTGTATTGGGTTGTTCTTACCCAGATGAAGGAGTCTGCACTTCCCCTTGTTGAACCTCAGGAGGTTCCTGTTGTCCCATTTCTCCAGCCTGTCAAGGTCCCTCTGGATGGCAGCACAACCCTCTGGCATATCAGCCACTCCTCCCAGTTTGGTGTTGTCTGCAAACTTGCTGGGAGTACTTTCTGCCTTGTCATCCAGGTCATTAATGAAGATGTCAAACTGGATTGGACCCAGTATTGACCCCTAGAGTGCACTGCCAGTTACTGTCCTTCAACTAAACTTTGTGTTGCTGATGACCGTGCTCTGCCCATACAGCCAGTGATGACTATGCATAAAACAAGAAGTTTATAATTAAATACTGTATCAGGATATGTGTGCACAAAGGACTAAATTAGATCACACAGGAAACTTTATTCTCTATCTTGTAATCTTTATATTCTTTCAGCATAGTTAGCTGTTTGGTTTTTTTCCATGTAACATTGTAATATTTTAAATGAAAAAAAGAATATTGCACTGTTTAAAACTAATAACGGTGAACTGAGGTGGACAGAGAGATAAGAATCCACTTACGACATGGAATGACTAAGTACAAGTGCTGTAGGAATGAAAATAGAAAAATTACTCATCAATTGCTATATTGTGCTCTCAAGGAAGCACTCAGAAGACAAAAAAATTTAAAAAGACACTTGCAGAGTAGAAATCACCATGTTTGTTAAAGTCAGAACTAATAAATTGATCTTGGATTCTGTGTCTGTGTTTAAAGAAATGGGACAAATGTTTGAAAGGAATAAGTGTATTTCATCCATGACATCAAAGACAATTGGAATAAGTTGTGGGGTTTGTGACATAAAATTTGTTTCAATTAAAATTTACAGGACTTGGAAGGACATGCTTTGGTGAGGCCACATCTCGAAAACTGTGTCCAGTTTTAGGCCCCTCACTACAAGAGGGACGTTGAGGTGCTGAAGAGTGTACAGAGGTGGGCTACCAAGCTAGTAAAGGGTTTGGAGCATATCTCATATGAGGGAAGGCTGAAGGATCTGGGGCTGTTTAGCCTTGAGAAAAGAAGGCTGAGGGGAGACCTTATTGCTCTCTACAACTACCTGAAGGGAAGTTGCAGTGAGGCAGGAGTTGATCTGTTTTCACAAGTGACTTGGGATAGAACAAGAGGAAAGGGCCTGAAGTTGAACCAGGGAAGGTTCAGGCTGGATATTAGGAAGAATTTCTTTACTGAAAGGGTAGTCAGGCATTGGAAGATCCTGCCCAGGGAGGTGGTGGCATCACCATCCCTGGAAGTGTTTAAGAGGTGGGTAGATGTTGTGCTTAGGGACAGGACATGGTTTAGTGGTGTTGATAGGGCTAGGAATAAAGTTGGACTTTATGATCTCAAAGGTCTCTTCCAGACAAAACTATTCTGTGATTCTGTGATTCTGTGAGATAGAGCTCTTCCTGAAATGTCCACAAGAAAAAGAAAATGCCTCTTTCTCAGAAAGGATAACTTTTTTTATTTTTGTAATTTGGTACTGTATCGTGTCATAACATGAAAAGGTAACCAGTGCCCAGTTTTGTATTTGCTGCTTTGTAACCATACTCATTCGTCTTTTAAGGTTTTACACAAATTTTAAAATTAAGAAAAGAAAACCAAAACAAATTTAAACATTGAGTTTTAGACTGGAGTTGTTAAAATATTATGAAATACAGACTAACTCACAAAATTCTGAAACATTTAGCAATCTTCTGTTTATTTTTTTCCACATGGTTGCAGAGTACAGATTCCTCTAGCCAGATGATTGACTGATTGAGGACTATGCCTTGAAAGACATCTAAACATAAGAGTACTTTATGGCTAGTAGCTCAAGTTTCTAGGGATCATTGAAAACTATGTACTTTCCCATTCACTCTTCAGAAGCATCTAGAATACATTGAAACATTGCCAAACATATTATGTTTAAAAATCTTTGTTTCCTGCAGTTTCATAATTTGTCATTGTATAATGTTTTACCAAAGAGCATACTGATTCATGTAACTTAACACCATCTGTGATAAACAGCAACCTTAAATAAACTTAGGGTCTCAGTGGTTATAAATGACATAGTAATTTTGTGTGATATCAGGTGATAGTAGACATGTTAAACGTTAATGAATTATCAGTAATATCACCTTGATTTCTTTTCAGGGACAGAAGAAAAATCCACAGTGATTTAGGGGTGAAAACTATGAAATTCACTTTTATATGCCTATAGATGAGAAACCACTGCAAAGGGTTTCTGTGTGGCAAGAGACAGTTGCACAGGATAAAAATTTCCTACCCTATGAATGCTTCCAAGATCCATAATCCTGCTGTTCCACATTGAAAAGAACTGAAAACTTTTCTCCTTCATTTTTCATAAGAAACAAACTGTATACAATCCATTACAACCAAGCATTGCCTAGCTTTATCAGTATGATAGCATACTGATGTTAGTAGAGCATACTCTTACTCTACTTGAGTGAGATCAAAACTGGAATCACACTCTTTCATATTTCAAGTGAGAGCTAAGACCAGTGAAATGTCTTCTATTGTATGTGACTGCAAATTAGTGTTTAATAGTAACAAGTTCAGTGTGAGGAATTTAAATCTGATGAATCAGAAACCTTATCCTTACTTTCTCATTTTCAAACTGTGTAGGATTAAGCAGCACAGGACAGGCAGACAGTTATTGATTCTGGAAAGGAATCACATTGCTCCGTAGCTTTGACTGGAAAGTGCTCTATGGGAAGATCATACCCATGAAAGTACTCCAAATTTGCCTGGAAAGTCTGCCAGAAACACTTAGAATGTCAAGTGGAAGAGGTTTCCATCAGACGTAGAAAATAAGACAAAATTGCCCTTCTCCCACCATACACTTTATGCTTGTCTCTGAACACCTCTATGTTTTATTCAGCTGTCTGTGAAATTGTTCACCACTCTTGTTGTCCAAGTAGTTGCATTTTTAAACTCAGTAGCCTTACTGATGACAGATGTGCATTTTATCAAAACTTTGTTAAAAAGTGTAAATTTGTTAAAACACTCAAAAAAGCAAATTGGATAACTGACACCTCTTTTTGAAGCACAGTCAAACTCAGATTTTAAAACTGAGAGGTTCTTTTACTTTAAGAGTTGCCATTATTCAAGCAAACTGCTACATTACTCCTCAACTGTATTTTTCCATTGGAAATGATAAATATTCATCCTAAAATCAAACTAAACTGACCATCCAGAATCATTCTCCATCAGTGAATGAGCCTATTGGCAAAATTTACTACTCAATATAGTGAGTATTATGTTATTTTCCTCCTAGTTTCTTATTAAAAGGTTTTAATGAGTTTCTGTGAGTGAATAATAGACTTCATATCTACCTGTTATATATTCAATATTATGTGATGAATTGATGACCTGTCATCTTCTGCTCTTTGGTAAAGCTGACATTTTAATATAACATCAAGGTGACACAGGTTAGTGTAACTCAACATTCAGCAGCTGTTTCCTTACCAGCTGGTTTTTTTTTCTGGGAGATGTATACAACAGTAACATGTCAATCTATTTAAAATACTTAGAAATCTATTTTAAAATACTTAGAAAACATTATTGTACTCAATATGTTGTCAAGAGTTCTGACTTGTCCAGCGATTAATAAGTTTCTAGGCTAAGGATGCTGCAGTTTACTCACCAGCTAACTAGCTGTGTCTCCTAAACAAATAAAAATGATAGTCTTAGGAGGAATTCTGCAGGAAGAAACTATGTAAAATTTGGCCTAATCACCAAAATTACACTTTGCCATTTGTTTTCTTTTACAGAATTATGATAGTGTTTACCTTTCTTTACCAGTTAAGAGGTTGGAGATCATATGATTTCCTGGCATGGTCTCTGCTGGAAACAGGCTATTTGGCATTTACCCCAGATTTAGGTATGAGATTCATAGTTCATAATTCCTTTTAAATTAAACTGCCTTCACTAAGCAGCAGTTATGTCTAAGTGAATCCCTTGTTATTAATTCTGTAACGCTCCTTATTTTTTGCTATGACACCTTTAGACAGCAGTATTAACTGTATCCCAGATTGGTTAAGGTTCAAATGTATGAGGCTATATGCAAATGTATAGTGAAAAGAAACCCCCATAAGAAAATGCAGACTTGGTAAATGAGACAAGCAAGAGCATGAAAGCAGAGAAAGGCAACAACTCAGAAAAGCAAAAATGAAGGAGAAGTAAAAGAATTCAGGAACTCTGTAGCTCAGGTGTCAGTGAGAGGGTTAACAACCAACTAACACATGGCATAGGGCTATGTTATAGGTCAGATTTTAACATACATGCTGTATACCAGTCAGCTATTACAGTGCATTATATATATGAGAATGTGTGTTAATGACTCTTGAATATTCCAGTTATCCTAGTTATGTGAATAGCAAACAATTCAATAGCATGATCATTTAGCTTTCAGATATAATGAAGTGGTAATAGACCTTCCTAGCTATAAGAACATTTGAGATTCTGTGTCTAATTACAATTTTTTGAGCTGTAGTCATGAAAAACTAATCATTGTGACATTAGTCTTCTGGAAATTATACTGTAGAAGTACAAAAAGCAGGCAATTTAATATTTGCTATGGTTCATCAAATTCAGACTCATGCATAACTTGGTAACATTTATTTGTGCTCCACAGGGGTGTAACTCCAAAAGGGAAAGCCGGACCCAGAACGTACTTCACAAAAAAAATGTCGTTGCCTTGGCAACTAATACAGTACTAAATGTTCCAACAGGTAGACTGTCACACAACATTGAAACACATCATTCTTGTTGCAGAAAATGTATGCAACTGGAACTCCTATACTAAAAGTGAATGTAGTAGATGCTCATTTATATTGCATCCCAAAATGTTCGCCTTTCTCACAGAAAGTTGCCTCCCATTTCTCTGCCCCTGTGCCATTTAATAGATTTTTTCTCAATACATTCTTTATCTAGCATTTTCTTTTCCTCCAGCTATTTTTTCCTGTCTCTTTATTTTCTGTTTCCAAGGTTCTCATACCCTCTATTTCTCACTCTTTTCATCCACGTGTGAAAAACCGACGGTCTGGGAGAAAGATGGAAAAGGATATCTCAGCATTGCCAGATGTCTCAACACTCAGTGATATGTCTCAACATTGTCTGTGCCTGGCACCCCCCTTCCTGCAGCTGGAAAGGGGCTATTGTGGAAAGCTGCCAGGTTCAGCATCCCCCTTCCTGCATCTAAAGGGAGCTAAGCAGGACCATTCACCATTCCTGCATCTAAAGGGAGATAAGCAGGACAATTCACACGAATACTACAAACAGGATGCAACAGTGTGCATGCTCCAGCAACAAGGAGGCCTTCAAGAGGAAAATGAAGGAGGGATGGAGATCGTTCCTGATGACCCTCAAATGACCCCTGGAGTGATACCTGGTGCCTGCACTGGTAGGCCGGACGTATGCAAAGCAGCGTGTGGCAGAAATGCCCACCCAGAGTAAGTGGGTGGAGAAAGAGCCTATATCTAGCAACAACAGCTGACAACTGATTTGAAGATCTTCCCCACCAATTAACAACTGGACTTGCGAGAAGTCGCTGGATCCATGGTGGTAACACCCCCCCACCTCTCTCTGCTCTATCTCTCGTAATACTGCTTATTCTTATATCCCATTCTTTCCTATCGCTCTTTAATTTTCAAGTGCACACAACTTTATAATAAACCATAGAGAGTCTGTGACACTTGACCTCGTTTGTGTCTTAATTTTACCTCTGGGATCAAAACAAATCTCCCTTGGCCTGAACCAGGTCAAGACAACATGCATCTCAGTTTCTCTCTCTTTTCATTTGAGCTGAGGGAGGTGGTGGAGTCGCCGTCCCTGGGGATGTTTAAAAAATGGGTTGATGAGGCACTTGAGGACATGGTCTAATGGTCTAGTGGTTAAGAATATGATGGGATAAAGGTTGGACGTGATGACCCTGGAAGTCCCTTCCAACCATAATTATTCTATGATTATATGATTCTGAAGGAATTCTTAGGAAAAATTTTTCTCTTCCAATTTCAGTTCCCTGCCATTGCCTTGCCAATAATCTTAAATTTAAATTGAAGAGGAATTTTCAGTACCAGCATATGATCTTGGTTCACAGGGGCCAGCTGGACCTAGTTTATTGTGCCCAAAATCCTATCTCACGAGGCTTGCTAACCACTCTGAGCTCAGAACCTGATCTCTGTTGGACACCCTGGCTCAAAGTTGTTATTGGAAAACATATGACAGATGAAAGATAATAGCTTAAGAGAATTCTGTGAATGGAAAAATGGAACAATCTTGCCAGTGGTGAAACTCTTCAGAAATATGAAGGGTGACTGGAGAAGACATATACTTTAGGAGACATATATTCTACATGTACAGTCATGTTTTCTCTCCTCACACCATTTATTTTCCACCTCTTCTTATTTTATACTATATTTTTAAAAATGTTGCAGATTTCATTTTTTTTTACATTCAGCATTTCGATTCATCAAACTTTGATATTTAAGGAAGTATTTTAACATTAAAATTTAGTTTAAATTTTGATCTGTACTTGAGATTTTTGTAAAAAAACAGACACAAAAGCATCCAGACTTCTTAAACTGATTCATTTTAAAATTTTTCTTTGTTTTAGGATTAACAGTTTTTTGAACTACTTAATTCAGAATAGCCCAAGACAAGGGTAAGATCCTCTTTATCTTTTATAATCTCTTGGTTGTAGCTTAAACTTATATTTTCTTAAGTATAGATAAGATTGCATAGCCTTAATTAAAGATCATGGAAACATTTTGTTTAATAGCATGAATACCACATTGTATTTTTTATAAAGCTCAATAAAATTCTGTTAACATTTTCTGTTTGCTTAGTCAAATTCTCTTTCATTAGACAAAACTAGAAGCCAGGGAATTAAAATGCTGTGAAACCCAGAATTTTTATTTTTCTAACTTTACTAATATCAAGTGTCCTGATATTTCACCAATAAATGAATGAATGAATGAATGAATGGAGTTTCGAGACAAAATTTACCATCCCTTCTTGAAAAGCAAATCTGCAGAAGTCTTTTGCATCTTTCCACAGAATAGAAAACACTGGATAGCAGTTTGGAGTGTGAAACAAAAAATAAATAGAATTTATCTCCTTATTCTTTAACTGTTTGTTGGAAAGGCAATTTTCTCTTGGAAAACGTAAAACATTGTTCTTTCACAGATTTTATCCAACACATTTTTCCTAGAATTCATATATACATACAGGTCAAAGGGCTCCTGTATTCTTTGTCAAACTACTTTCATCTTCAAACAAATAAAAGCCTCTAAAGAAGAAGAACAAAAAAAAAAATTAAAATTTGAAGAGGTGGGATTATGAATCAAAAGATTTGCAATAGATATTTATAATTTTAAGGAATCGTTTCCTATAATATGTAAGTAGTTACTAGTAACCTTTGACTAACTGAGGCTTGGGAGCCTGAGATAATTTAAGTTTCTGAGCTTTTCAGAAGGTCTGTGTTTTGGTACATGAGGTCTAGAGAAGAATAAAATAAAATGAAGGTTGCAATGGACAATGTCTTGGAGCCCAGAAGCTCAATAATATTGACTAAATCTTTTAATTGGATTTCTTAATCTAGGAATTTTTGTCATCTGTCTCTGTATTAATCTGTCTTCATCTCCTGTCAGGAAACAGACATCCCAGGAATTTGAATAATGGAACTCTCCTTTTTGCAGAAGTGATGTATATATGGATATCAAAGTTGTTTAGATGCCTAAATAATGTAGTAGGCATCCAAGGCAATTAAAAAAACCCCACCTAAACAGTTAACGTTCATTTAAATCTCCTCTTTGAAATGTTTATGTTATGATGGCTAAGGACTGTAATGCCCTTTATAAAAGGCTATGAGTAAAAACAAATTCCTAATCTAAATTTAAGCTTGAGATCACATATATGTAATGAAGTTAAATCATATAATAAGGTTTAATAGTATCTACTCTATGAACTATTATTGGTCTTAGAAACTATTCTGATCTATAGCTTTTAATCTAATGTGCATTTTTAAAAACAAGAACAAAGAGACGCAGGGAATAAAGAACATGGAACCAGACTTTTCAGTGGTACCCAATAACATGATAAGAGACAATGGACATAAACCAAAATGCAGGGAATTCGATTTAAACAGAAGAAGACACTGTTTTACTGAGAGGTTGGTTGAACACTGGAACAGGTTTCCCAGAGAGGATGTGGAGTCTCTACCTTGGAGATACTCAAAAGCCATCTGGAGATGATCCTGAGCAGCCTGTTCTAGGTAACCTTATTTCAGCAGGGGGGCTAGGCTAGATGATCTCCTGAGGTCCCTTCCAACTGGAGCAACTCAGTGATTTTGTGAATTAGGGAGAAGATGTTAAATTCTACAAAGTTTTGAAAAAATTTAGGGATAAACTCACAAGTAGTTGAAACAGCATACTATAAACTGTATTTTCTATTTGTTTCCTTTAATTTTTATTTTTTTTTATTTTTTAAAAGACATAAATTAAAAAGACAGTTACTAGCAGCACAAGTGGGTATTGCTTTCATGGAAGCCTTAGAATGAAGGCAATTCAGATGGAAGAATTTAAGCGTCAGTTTGTAGCTTTTATGACATTCTTTTTGCTATTATCTTGCTGCATTATGTTCTAATCATGTAACTACACTTCCTTTAGAAGTGTGTCTACTGATCATAGAAGCCATAAAGACAGTTGAATCATGTGCACTGATACTAACTGACAACTGACATGTTGAATGAAGTAATTTCGATTCTGATTAAACTGAGGGTTAGGAAAATCTTTAAAGAATTCAGAAAGGTCAGAAGTCAGCAGCATAATAAGTTAAGGGACTTCAGTTCATGTTATAAATTCTGTTCATTGATACTACTATCCTTTCTAAACTAAAACTGGAAGAAATAGCTAAAATGAGACTTTTTTTTCTGCTCACCTCTGACTAAAGGTAAACTATGGATGTTGTTTTATTTCTTAAATAAAGGATTAATCTTTCACATACAGCAACTGTCATGTGTAGTTGTTATCTTTAGAGATGCATGCTTTTCAGCCCTCATATGTTTATGACAAAATTTAATGCATTGCTGAAGTAAAATGTGTGTAAACTGTCTTGTACATTTACTTTAACACACAGACACTTCAAAAATGGAGTAGAAGGGCTTTAACACCGTTAATAATCACACACAGTAGATCCTATATTACAGATGTTTACTGTTAAATGCTAAAATCTTAAAGTATTCAAATAAAAGCACGCTGTTTTTCAGTAGTGCTTGGCATCACTTCTCCCAGTTATCTTGTGAAATACCTAGGATTCTGTGATGCTAAGAATCCATGAAAATGACACACTGCCTAAGATCCATTTACCTTAAACTCCTGCTCTTCTATGAAATTAGGCTTGCAATTACTTTTAGGTGTCTGTTCCTGATTGTTTTGCTGAATAGCAAATGCACAACTTGAATTTTCACCCACCACACGAAAAAATTAAAGGAACAGTTAGAATCTAGATGGATACTAGTGGTAAATTACATAAAGAAAGCTGCTGAAGGCTTTTTTTTTTTTCATTATTACCGAGTAAGACTAAATTTTTTAATTTGAAGACAAATAGAAATAACTTCTGTGTGTGTGTGTGTGTGTACACATTTAAGGAAGAAAAAAATAACAGAAAAAATCAGAAAGGGTGAAACTTGTTGTTCCACTCTTACGTACTTGAAGTTCACACAACTTCTTATGGAACTCTCAGTGTTCAGCATGTTTGAAAATCCACAAAGCATGAAAAACATGTCACACTACATCCATTTTCTTTGATTCTTTTAAAAACATATACTTTATACATTTTAGCTGTTTTAATTGTGGACAATAAACCCTCAGATTTTCTGCCTAGTGTCTAAAATATTTTCGAAGTTGTAGAGATATGGCTTAAAAATAATAATAATATATGCAGTAAAATATTCCTCTTTGTCAATGTTCTGTTGCACATACAGCTGGTCAGAACCTCTCGAATATTCTCAAAAGTAACACAAGTTTATTAAAGTGGTTCAGGGAATTTAGGAATAAAATACTTTTTGTCTTCAGAATGTGTGTTTGAAACTGGACATATTGTTAATAAAGAAAGAGATTTTTTTTTCCAAATGAAAAAAAGCCCACATGACTGCAATAAAATGTTATGTTTACATTTTTTGTTAATGTGTATGTTCATTCCTATTACCTTTTAGTTGATTTAATTTTATAAAATGCCAAGTTCAAAGGATTTAATTAGAACACCGAGTTCCAGGAGGCTCATTTATATAGTTCTTACTGACTGACAAAATATTTGTGATTTTGATTTTGATTCTTGTTCATGGTACTTATTATAAAAGAGAGCTCATGACACAAAGATGAAGGGAAAAAAAATCTATTCTTTGTGACTGTTAATGTTATACTTATAACTCAACCAATACTCAGTCTCCAAAACTTTTGAAGTGTTTTATATCTACACAGGAAAGTCTCTGAATTGCTTAAAATGTGAGGGCAAGTGTCAGCTTCTACTCACCCAGAAACTTTGGATCACAGCTTCAGTCATGACCCTCCCTCTGTGTGGACAGAAAAGTAGCCAGTACTCAAGTCCGAGAAGAGGCTGAAGATAAAAAAGGCATAATGATTAGTCTAGGAAAGCTACACTTACATGAATCATAGAATCACTGTGGCTGGAAAGGACCTCCAGGATCAAGTCCAACCTTTATCCCATCATCTCCCTAACCACTAGAACATTAGACCATGGCCTCAAGTGCTTCATCCACTCGTTTTTTAAACACCTCCAGGGACGGCGACTCCAACACCTCCCTGGGCAGCCTGTTCCAGTGCCTAACCACCCTCTCAGTAAAGAACTTCTTCTTAATATCCAATCTAAACTTCCCCTGACACAACTTGAGGCCATTTCCTCTCATCCTGTCATTAGTAATTTGGGAGAAGAAACCAACACCAGCCTCACTACAACCTCCTTTTAGGTAGTTGTAGAGGGCAATAAGGTCTCTTCTCAGTCTCCTCTTCTCCAGACTAAACAACCCCAGTTCCCTCAGCCGGTCTCCACAAGGCCTGTTTTCCAGACCTCTCACCAGCCTCGTTGCCCTTCTCTGGACTCGCTCCAGCACCTCAATGTCCTTCTTATCCTGTGGTGCCCAGAACTGGACACAGTACTCAAGGTGTGGTCTCACAAGTGCCGAGTACAGGGGCACGATCACCTCCCTACTCCTGCTGTCACACCGTTTCTGATACAGGCCAGGATGCCATTGGCCTTCTTGGCCACCTGGGCACACTGCTGGCTCATGTTCAGTCGGCTGTCAACCAACACCCCCAGGTCCTTTTCCAGCCACTCTTCCCCAAGTCTGGAGCATTACAGGCGATTGTTGTGGCTGAAGTGCATGACCCGGCACTTACCTTTGTTGAACCTCATACAATTGGCCTCAGCCCATCGCTCCAGCCTGTCCAAATCCCGCTGCAGAGCCTCCCTACCCTCAGGCAGATCGACACTCCCACTTAATTTCGTGTCATCTGCAAATTAACTGAGGGTGCATTCGATCCCCTCATCCAGGTCATTGATAAAGACATTAAAGACTGGCCCCAAGACCGAGCCCTGAGGGACACCGCTTGTGACCGGTCTCCATCTGGATTTAACTCCATTCACCACAACTCTCTGGGCTCGGCCATCCAGCCAGTCTTTAACCCAGTGAAGAGTCCACCTGTCTAGACCATGAGCTGCCAGCTTCTGCAGCAGAATGCTGTGGGAAACAGTGTCAAATGCCTTACTGAAGTCTAGGTAGACAACATCCACTGCTTTTCCCTCATCCACTGGGCAGGTCACCCGATCATAGAAGGAGATCAGGTTGGTTAAACAGGACTTGCCCTTTGTGAACCCATGCTGGGTGGACCTGATCCCCCCGTTGTCCTGCACTTGTCGCATGATCTCCCCCAAGATGAACCATTCCATAATCTTCCCTGGCACTGAGGTCAGGCTGACAGGCCTGTAGTTCCCCGGATCCCCCTTCCTGCCCTTCTTGTAGATGGGTGTCACATTGGCAAGTTTCCAGTCATCTGGGACCTCACCCAATAACCAGGATTGCTGATAGATGATGGAGAGTGGCTCGGCAAGTTTCTCTGCCAGCTCCCTCAGCACTCTCGGGTGGATCTCATCCAGTCCCATAGACGTGTGGGTGTCTAATTGACTCAGCAGGTCCTTGACTACTATTTCCTGGATTACGAGGGGTTTATTCTGATCTCCATCCCAGTCTTCCAGCTTACTGGATAACTGGTCTGACTGTTAAAGACCAAGGCAAAGAAGGCATTAAGTACCTCAGCCTTTTCCTCATCCTTGGTAACAATGTTCCCCGTCACATCCAATAAAGGATGGAGATTTTCCCTGCATCTTTGTTTATTGTTAATATATTTGTAAAAACTCTTCTTTTTATCTCTTGCAGCAGTGGCCAGGCTAAGTTCAAGCTGAACTTTTGCCTCCCTAGTATTCTTTCTACATGACTGAAGTGCTGGGGTCTGAACACCAAGCCCTGAATTAAGTTTGACATATGGGTGGGCCCCATGGTCCTTTAAGAGGAGGGGATGAGTTTGCCCTTTGGCTTTCCTCCATTGCCATGTTTGATGCTATAACAGGGAAAAGTTCAAATGTTATGCCTACACAAATATATCCTCAAGATTTCTGACTAATATGTAGCCACATTGTGTATATGATGTGTCGCTGCTGCTGAGGTGACAATCTCCGTGCACAGTGGTCTGGGATCCCATCCCAGGAGAACAACCACAAGCACGAATGTCGTGGATAGCTGTTCCGATTTAATGCTGCGCCACAAAGGCTTTTATACCAGTACACCCGAACGCCACCCAAATCGCCTGCGTATGACCAACCCCCCTTTCCCAGATGTGTGAGCTACCCCCCCTACTTGCGGCCGTGCTCTATCTATTCCCCTTTGTCTCTGCAGGGACGACTCCCACACATTCTTGTAACTTGCTGCTTCCAACTTTGCAGCATGCTCTCTCCATCTTGTTTGATTCAGATACCTGCAATGATGGGACTGCTCTAAAACCACATATATTAGAGAACATACATAGTGGACTCAGATATAGCACTTGATCTTAACCAAAAGGTGAGAAGCACTATCTAAAGGGAGGCTGTAAAAAAGGCAGTTCTTTTCAGTGGTGTCGAGTGACAAGACTACAGATAAGGGAAACAAACTGAAACACAGGAGTTTCCATCTGAATGTAAGGAAACACTTTTTCACTGCGTGACAGAGCACTGGCACAGGTTGTTGAGTCTATCCTGTGACACATTCAAAAGCCATCTATCTGGACATGGTCCTAGGCAATTAGTTCTAGTTGACCCTGCTTGAGAAGAGGGTTTGACCAGATGACTTGCAGAGGTTCCTGCCAACCTCAACCATGTTGTCAGTCTGTGAGTTTGAATGCACTGAACGTAGAACCCTACTAGACTCTCTTATATGGGTCTTAGAGATCTGTCCAAACTGAGGACCTGAAACATCAGTTCCAGCAGTTCGTGTCTTAAAATGTCACTGTTTCTTCTAGAACTTGTGTCGACTGAGGCCAGCCACTATTCTAGTTCTTACTAGTCATTGTGGGACAATAACAAGAGATGAAACAGTGAGGGGAAAAAAAAAGTACTGAGGTGAAACCAGGTCATATGACAATACAGAGTACAGGGAGGATCACAAAACTCCCTATAGGAGATTTCCCTACAGGAAATTAGGCAAAATACAGACATTTGTTGTGTATACACATTTTTTTCTTATTAAGTCCATACTAACTGCAACACAGATAATCAAAACTTTCTTCCTTTGTTTCACTGAGCATATGTCAATTTAGACTACCCAACCTCTAAAGAGTGGACTTGAATGAAGTTGTGTGTGCATTTGCACTTGAAAAAAATGATTCAGTGTGTATTTCTTCACCCTGTTTGCAAATTACAATGTGAAAATTAAACTGAAAAATTAGTATGAACACTTTAAGCTTGTTGATCTTGCACTTCATAAAAAATGAAGAAAAGAAAAAATGAAAAACAAGAAAACTGGCCTCAGTCATTATAATGTGGAAACTTTTTGATAAAACTGGCAACGAGAGAATCCATGAAGAATTGTTAGAACCATTTTGAAATTGTAAGTTTCACGTACTCATGAATGACAAAATTTAAAAAGCTATGTGATTAAATGGCATGCGTCTAAAGCCATTTAGACAACTTAATATGCCAATATAAGTGTAGAGAATGTAATTTCTAGATAAGTTGCCAAAGAAAGCATTTTTGCTACAAATATTGCAAGTGGTGTTCATAAATGATTTTGTTATGCAATTTACTTGAAGGTTTTCAATATTTATCAGCTTGCTATGTAGCAAATATAGATTCATACTATATCAAAGATACTTTAAAGTCAACAGATATAGACTGTACTTGGTACCTGTCTACAGTTAGCCAGTACTCAGGGCTAAACAATAGCAGGTAGTATATGACCCAGGTCTCCCTCCCTAGATGGGAAGAAGAATTGGGGGAAAAAAGGAAAAGGCCCGTGAGCTGAAGTATAGACAGATTTTATAGAATAACAAAACAGAAAACAACAGTCAACACAAAATATAAACGGTTCTACTCAGCCCAGTTCAAGGCTGACAGCAGGAACAGAGCACCATCAAAAAGGAGCCTCAGGGACAGGAGGAGGAACACCACCTTCACTGAGCTCTCTCCTTTTATAATGAGCATGATTAAGTGGTATGGGATACACCTGTGAGTCAGCTGACCTGACTGGAACTCTCAGCTGACTCGGGGCTACTCATGGCCTGCCTGCATGGCTGGCCCATGGGTCTGTGCCTGGGGAACCAGGACAGTACCACATTTTTCCATTTCAAGCATGTAAAATAGGAAGCTGAAACAACCAAAGCAGTTTTCAGCAGACTGGAACACATTGATTGAGAATACATTAATTTGAAATGTTTGTGATGGCTGTGTCAGACTAACAAATTAATTCAATAAAAATCATATTGGTAATACCTGCATGTGGGAGAGCATGTTGTATAAAGTCAATGGAGACGAAAAGATGTGAATTCTAAACTGCAAATTTTGTGAATGGAAATTACTCTGTCTGAAATGTGCAACCTTTAGATTATAAACATTTTTTTCATCAATGCTTATATTCATTATTTTATTTTAAATTTCTTCAATTTTACATTCTGTTTGACTATAAATTTATTAAAAAACTTCATGTAAATAGAAGTTTTTGAAAAGTAGGCTTTTGCATATTAATTGGTGTGGGCTAATTAATCGGAGCTCAAAGTATTTAACAGAATTAAATTTTTAATTGACTCAAACAACTTGAGATCTTTAGCTTTTTGTTTCTCTGTTTTCTTCCTTCAGTTAACAACGTCATTGTATTCTGACTATAAGGACACTGTTTGTTATTGCAATTTATGAATCTGACATTATTTGTCTTGATAAGTACAACTACCATTTTATTCAGTTTACTCCTCAGTAAATCTCAGTTGCTTATTCCCACTACTATTAGCACATTGTACTTCTGATTTAGCAACAATGTTCTTTGTTTCAATGTCGCATTCTATTTCTGATGTGACCAAACTTAGGAAACAGCCACAACAGACCTGAAGTCCTGAATACAAAATGAAAAAAAACCCAATCAAACAAAAAAGCATTCACTATATCCTCACAACAAGTAAGGCAAAGCCAGTAGATCCAAGAGATGGTCCCATATATGCCAAAGTCTAACTGAATATTGCTACAAGCTGGTAGATGGTCACAGATATGTGTTTTAATGCTTCATATAAAAATTGCTTAATTTTAAGTTATTATGAGGGAAAATTTGGTGAACTATCTCTTTATATTTACCTTTAAAGATAGGAAGGTTGTGTTTTAGATGGTAGAGGTAAAGATATGAATAAGGCAGTATGCACGCATGTAAGGGTTTATAAACAGTCCTAAGTATATTACAAAAAATACAGCTAGATGTCATTACTGGTTAGATTGAGCAGATTATTCCTCACTAGCGCATCCAATTTTGATTGATATAGTTGATTGTTCTTAACTATTTTGTATCGTTAGAGACATATAAGGGGCATAGCCATGGAAGTATAGCTTATCATCAATCATATATTGCTGTATTGCATCAACTGCTTAACAAGACTGTCCTGGTTTGAGAAAGAAAATGTTAACTACAGAAAGTGCAGTCTTAGAAGAGACCTAACTGAAAAGTAAAATGACTGAAAGGAAAATTTGTTCTGTTTTATCTCAAACCAAGACACAAGACGGCAAATTATTGCAGTTAGTTTGGGCTATTGGTAAGACACACACTTGCATGCAGTATGCCCTTGAGTTAAAGAAAAAGGTATTTTCTTCTTGTATTCTAAAGCATAGCTGATAACCTCAAAACTTTCCAAACCACTGCACTGGAAATATCTGGAATTCTTCATGGTACAAGGTGCTTTATAAGTTCTGACTTATATTTGTCAATTAAAACAAATGTAAAAGTTAAGGCTTTTGTTAGCGTACCTGAAGTATGATTTCTTCTGTCATTCTGACAGATTCAAGTGCACCCTACTTCCTTGCTTATTAAAGCATTTACTGAACATTCAGCTTGAAGAAAGCCAGGGTAATGATATACCACACAGATAAAGAATAATGGTTGATTGTGAGGCACATGCCTGTGCTTACTGCTCAGTCAGGCCTACCTCAGGTGCTATAAATTTTTTTTATTTAGTGCAATAACTAAGACAATAAGAGATAAAAACCTCGGTAACGGATAAGAGAAAGAATTATAGAAATTTTAGATTGCTTTGAAAAGCACAGAATTTTTGTCTGCAAACAGCAGCAAAATGCTTGGGATTGACAAATTTTATGATTCTATTATAAGAATGAGAGGCTGAACTGTTGCAATAAAATATTATTTATTATACAAAGTATTTGTTAATATGTACATACTCAAAGAATAGAAGTCTAGTTTGCATTATTTTCACAATAATTTTATGTAGAGCCATTTTATTATACTTAGGATGGCTCTGATTTTGTTGAACTATTGGTTCCTTCTCAATAATAACTGTTTTCAAATACCAGGTTAAACAAATATTAAAACCTTGATTTAGCAGACCAGTGCACAGCAGGAAACTAAGACTTAATGTCCATGATTAGACAGTAGAAACCTGAAGAGAAAGCGGAACCAATAGTAAGATTATAATGTAGTAAATATATAAATATATTTAAATAAATATAATTCATTAAAGTACACTATTTATCGTGTTTGATTTGGAGGGATGGTGAACTGAACTGTAGGAAATGAGACTGATTTTGTCATAGATAGACAATTATTATGTCTTATGAAGTGAAATACGAGGAAAAGAGAGCGATTCAGAAGCACACTGCTTCTAAAAATATAGATATTTCTTCCTAAATTTGACCACTTTTTGGTGAGACTTTGATGCCAGGAAATATCTTATTACTTAAGTCCTCTAATAGGATTGATTGCTTCTATATCAAATGCTATGATTGCTTCTGTGTACTCCACATTTTTCTTCTCCGGAATAGCTCTTTTTGGAAATAATCTATCCAGCACTCTCAGGAGGAGACCTTCCTCTCTATCTTTTTTCCCTTGTATGGCACTGAAACCTGAAATCTCTAATTTCTTCAACTACAACTAGACATTTAAGAATACTGAAGCTAAGAACATTCCAGCCTAGGTAGGACGTGACTTACTACAGGAGCAAGGAGACTTGGAAATCAAATTAGCAATTTTTATACATTATGAGTGTCCACGGCAACAATGACAAAATACTGCTTTTTTCCTAATGTTTACAATGCTATTCCCCAAAAAACCTTTGCCCATTATTGAGAGGGCTTAGAGATAGCTGATAGTTTCTACCATATTTCTCTTTTGTAAAAAATTGTTATTTAATCCTGATTTTTTTCCAGGTTGTAGGGCTGAGAATAAAAATAAGGCGGCAGGAGATAAGGCATATATAAATGACTGTGTTCATCCATGGACTCTAATACTTTAGATAACATCATATTAACACTGAAATCAAGAATTAGAAAACGATCATCTTAAACAACACAAAAGAGTTTACAATTCAGTAGTGCTATTTTGAACAGACAGTAAGGAGTCCTGGGTAAAGCTCCACAGACATGCATGCATGTCCACTGAACATAGTGATGTACTCTGTTAAATGTATGTGAGCCAGATGACAGTTAACTAATATGTCTGGAAGCTGATAAAGCATAATGTCACACATGTAGCCACATAATGAGTATCAGTGTAGTGAAGTGCTTGTGCTAGTTAATATTATTTCTTGGGTAGGTTAATTAGCTTGAGTGTGGAAGTAGGCTTGACAGAGGCATGTGACTGATTCTGGAGTTAGTTCATTTGCTGCCTGCTACTTCCTGTCTTATGCTCCACTGAATGATGTAAGCATATCTTGTACTTCATTTGGTGTGATACAAGCAAAGCATATGGCAGCTATGTTGTAATAATGATCTTTGGAAAAGGACCCCTCCATGGTACCCTCTAGTTATATGTTAGGCATGTCTTTTCTGTGAAGAAACGTTCCTGGCTTTCTGGAGAAATTTCTCTTCATGTTTATTTGGTGTTCTTTGAAGATCTTTATTATAGAGGAGCTTTAATGCCTAGATTTTTTTTTTTCCCCTTCTCTGTAATTCTGGAATAATTTATAAACATTTTTCTTCAATGGATGCTATTTTGACATTTACTCAAACATTTGCTTACAAATCTTGCATATTAAAGTCTGTAGGCGAGGCAGGACTATGCTATCCTACCTAAAAAAAAAATAAATTGAATTATTGTAATAAACCGACGGTCTGGGAAAAAGATGGAAAAGAATATCTCAGCATTGCCAGGATGTCTCAATACTCAGTGATTAAGTATAGAGACCGACGGTTATATGTCAGCATTGTCTGTGTTTGGCACCCCCCCTTCCTGCAGCTGGAGAGAGACTACTGTGGGAAAACTGCCAGGCTCAACATCCCCCTTCCTGCATCTGAAGGGAGATAAGCAGGACAATTCACACGAATACTACAAACAGGATGCACCAGTGTGCATGCTCTGGCAACAAGGAGGCCTTCAAGAGGAAAATGAAGGAGGGATGGAGATAGCTCCTAACCACCCTCAAACGACCCCTGGAGTGATACCTGGTGCCTGCACTGGTAGGCCGGACGTATGCAAAGCAGCGTGTGGCAGAAATGCCCACCCAGAGTAAGTGGGTGGAGAAAGAGACTATATCTAGCAACAACAGCTCACAACTAATTTGAAGATCTTCCCCACTAATCAACAACCCTTGTGAGATGTCGCTGGATCCATGGTGGTAACCGCCCCCCCCTCTGGTCTGTCTCTCGTAATACTGCTTATTCTTATATCCCATTCTTTCCTATCGCTCTTTACTTTTTAAGTACGCACAACTTCAAAATAAACTGTAGAGGGTGTGTGATATTAGACTTTGTTTGTGTCTTAATTTCACCTCTGGGATCAAAATGAATCTCCCTTGTCCTGAATCGGGTTAAGACAATTATATGTTGAGATAGATAGATTCTACTAAGCTGTGAAGGATATGTGATCCATCACAAGTAAATAGTCTAGAAACTACCATTTTAACAAGGTATCAGCATTTAACTAAACTGACATGAGCCTAGAATAAAAAGAAGAGACCAGGATAAACAGCTTGATACAGGTATGAAGCAATGCAGTTTGAAATAAAAAGTGAGGGTTGTTACGTTTGGACAAGTGAATGAATGTGTCCACTGTGTGCATGGTAAGACAGACCCTTAAGCAACTACATCCTGAGCTGAATACACTGGACACATCAAAGTGTGGCACTGTACATCCACCAAATGGAGTCCAAAAGCATCTCAGCAGGTTGTTTTAACTTCACAGAATCATAAAATAAGTTAGCCTTGATGGGATACAGAATAATTTAGTTTGGAGTGGGGAACCCTCACTCAGGGCAGGATCAGTTTCAAAGCTGAAACTAACTTTGAAGTTACATCAAGTTGTTCAGAGCTTTGGATGAATTTTACTTGGAGTGGTGTCAATGTAGGGATGCACCCTCAGTGTCATTGTCTCTGATCTAGAGATATTAGCAGGCTGTCTTGTTCTCTGCCTCTTTCGTAATTATATGCTGTCTTTCCTCCCAGGCTTTATTCACGTGAGAGTGGAGACAGTCCAGCTCCTGTTTCTGTGATCTGGTAAGCAATAGGGAACATTTTGTTTGTTATATGTGTATTTTTTTATTTTTCTTTCTCATGTAACAACTCTTACTAGAAAACTACTTCCTTTACTTTCTATGTCTTCATCCACAAAGTCTTCACTGAGAAGTTCTGGAAACAAGAGGATTTATATCTCTCTTCTGGCCTGAAAGGGTCTTTAAGTTATGGTACTCAAAGCATAATATACTTTTGGAGGAAAGTGACTGTGTTCTTTGATGTGTGTTAAGAAGAGGACATATGTGTGTTAAAAAAACTACCATAACTCTCTGCCTTTTCTACCTATACTGTAGATAGCAAAAAGACAAAACTAAACACCTTGTCCCACACTGGTGAGCCCTATTTCCACGTGTGGAAAGCTGAGGATGGGGGCGAATTGTGAAGGTTGTCTCCACTATATATTAGAACCCATTTTCTGAGCAACGAGGGGAACTTAACTATGCCAGAAAAAAAGGGACAGCATAACTTCTTCTTGCAGAAGGAATTTGAAATTGAAATGTCATGAATCCTTTGTCTGCCTCAAAAAGTAAAAGGGAAAAAAAAAGCACAAAAGCAAAGGAGAAAAAGAAGTCACCCAGCATCACAGTTCCATCAAAGAACCTGGGATATTGACAAGTCACTGTATTGGTCCCATCAGACACAACCCCTTAATATTGGCACCTGGAAGGGTAGTGGAAGGGTGAGCATTATGCCAGTAAAAAGAGTAGAAACCAGGAAATGTGTGCATAATAGTTTTAATTGCATCATTTTGATTCCGACCTCTTCTGTATAGCAGTATTTTCTTTATTTTCCTTTTTCTTTTTTTTTTTTTTTCTGTACTAAAACTGGACTAGAAGCACTTCTTTAACTAAACTAGTAACATTTCAGTTAGAGTAAAAATTATCTTTTGGCTTTACACATGAAGTGTATTTCCCTTTAGCCCATAATAAGATTTTTGGTATAGTAAGCTGAATAAAATGAGACACGTGGCAGGGTAGAGCAGATAGAGAGACTTTTAGAGTGCAGAAATCAGTATGGATCTTTCAGAGACAGGGCACTTATGAAGATAAACTGAAATAAAATAACACCTTCATCATTTTCACTTGTTTTAAATAGATGTATCTCCTTTAAGTGCTAATGCAAAGTACCTTTTGGCTCCCATTTGAATTGTTGGCAAAGAAGGTGGTGTCATGTTTTTCCTCCCTACATGTCAGTCTGGTCCTAGCTAAAAAGAACAGAAGGCCCTTTTGGAAAGGATTCTTACATAAGCATATTGAAACATATATGTTTGCCAAGAATTAGAAGTGGTTAGAGAGAATAAATGAGACAAAGGAAGAACTCAATAATTCATTTATTAGTTGCATTTCACAGTTGTTTGTTGATTACACAGCAATGGAACGTATTTAGAGACAAATATGAATGTGCTGTGGTGTTTGTGATGATGAAATCTGTGGGGGGTATAATCTAGTTATAAATGACAATTGAAAGAAGTAGAAGAGAGAAGGTCAGCCACTTGATTTTTAAGGGATTCTTTATACTTTCTGTGGCATACTTTGACCGTGGCAAAGAAGGATAGATCTCTCTCTTTCCTCTTCAGTCAAGTTTTTTAGTTTGTTTGTCTGGGTTTTTTTGTAGGGCACAGACTGGGTGGGCCTTGTTAGGATTAAAGAGCTTTCTCTGTTAATTGATCCTAGGTTTCTGACCAAAGTAAGAAAAAGTTGATTAATGGCTACTATGGACTGTTCAGTGCATCTGAGTTGTTGGCTCTTTTCCACTCATTTTCTTGATGTTCCCAGAAGTAATGGGTGAGGTAGGGGAAATACCTGACACATATATCTCCTTCTAGTTGAGCTCAATGTTGTATTTCTTCCAGGCAAGAACTCATCCTCCAATTTATAATCTTTAAAGCTTTTCCTATGGTTATTGACATCTTGTACCTGCAGTAGCTAGAGGAGTTCAAAGTCACCTACACAGAGATCAAAGTGGGCAGGAGTGTGATGATATGGTGTATGGGCAGAGTGTCTTTTTGTTGTTGTTGTGTTGGTTTGGATTTCTCCATTCTATGTGGAGGTGGGAAAGTGAAAGTGGCTCTTTGGAGATCAGAAATTTTGTCATTTTACTTTGTTGCCCACACACGAAATGTAATACAATGAAGTAGAAAAGCAGAAGGAACAAAGAAGCAGATAAACAACAGAGGAGTGGGAAGAAGAGGAAAAAACATGTAATAGGGAGTGGGGGAGAGAAATCAGAAGGAGAAAATTATGTGTAGTGAGATATTTTCACAGTTAAAATAGTTTTTAGATAAAGTCGTGGGTGAAGTGGTATTTAAAGTAATGAGAAATTGTGTGGAACAAAATGATGAAAGAATGAGAGAAAAGTTCTGTATATCTGGTAGTTTAGCCAGGGATACTGGGGAAAAAGGAAATGAGAAAGGTAGGAAGTATGACCTTGTATATCAGAGTAGCTGTGCATCCTGAGATACATTCTCCTGCAAGATGAAATCAAATAACTTGCTCTCTCCTTTGCTGACACACTCATGTGCTGATTTTCCTTTCAGTGTGAATGTTTTTCTGAGACCTGAAACTATGCTTCCATGCATGCTCAGAACTCAGGTGCAGCCTAAGTGTTGTGCAGCTCCTAGTTAAGCTCTACTGGAGCTCAGCAAAAGGCAGAAAAGTGTGTCTCCCCTAAAGGACACATTCCACAGATAAAATCAGAGTATACTGAGCATAGGGTTTCAGGATGAGATCTCAAGCAATAGACAGTTCATTTTTAAAACAGAGGCGATGGGTACATCATCACAGAACAAAAAGTGAAAGCTGAATTTAGAGAATCAGTCTGAAGATTCAAGTCCTAACCTTTCTTATCTTGAGAGTGCCTGAGGCTACGTTTACATTATCGAGTAGCGCAGTAGAATTAAATAGATGGTGCTGATGATGTGCATTCAGGAAATCCATGCTTAAGAGTAGTGCTCTGTGATATAGTACTGAGGACTGAAT
The DNA here is from genome assembly GCA_028020825.1 of Podargus strigoides. Lineage (NCBI taxonomy): Eukaryota > Metazoa > Chordata > Aves > Caprimulgiformes > Podargidae > Podargus > Podargus strigoides. The sequence continues at coordinate 21,211,899 of CM051621.1, read as the reverse complement.
GTCAGCTAGCAAGCTGGGGCACGTTAGGTGAGCTCCAAAAGCCTATCTTTAGTTTTATCCATTATCAATTTTTATCTAGAAATAACTCAGTTTGTGCCCTCTGAGACTGTTCCACAATGTGATACAAAGTGCAATAGGTAAAGAAGCTCAGTTTTGCTTCAAAAATGCAAGAGCTGAACTAAAATTCTGATATAGCTGGAACTTTACTCTCCAGGTTAAATGTTTCTATCCATCTCTTGTTCCACCTTTGCATAGGATGGGATTTGTAGTATGAAGTGACTATCTGATCTGTAGTAACCATTTGTAATGATCAGGCTTCCATTCTTAGCACAAATTCTAGAATTTAGGTCCCAAATGCACTTGCAGTTCTGCTTTGAGTACCAACATTCCAGTGAAGAATCAGAGGGACATCAGATTTTAAAGATGTGCTTAACATTCTGAGAATAAGCTATGAGAAACTTCCCATTCAGCCCACCAAATTCTTAATTTTATTTTTATAGTAACTTACCTTCTACAACAAATATTTTAAAGAACCCTAGAAAACCAGCATTGCATTTTCATTTCTTTTTGAGAACAGAAAAATATATTTCTACAGAAAATATATTACATCACCTAACTTGTAGACCCTTAAAGCCTATTGCTGGATCACACCCTCAGCTGAAAAGAAGTCACTCATCTCATGCTTACTAATAAAATGGTGAAAAATAAAAAATCTCCCTCAATTCTGACAGTAAGTGTTTACAGTAGACAACTATGTGACTTCCAGACATGTTTTCAGTATTTTATTGTATGGAACAGCACAATCATACCATTGAGTATGGTCACATATATTGAAATAAACACAAAAACTCTCACCAGTTTCAGTGGGTTTACATTCAGAACTGATGTTACTGAATGCTATTATATCTATATTGGAAAAAAAAAAACCTAGAGATTAAGACTTTGTTCTGGTAAGGGCTTTGTACCAATGAGCTTACAGTCTAAATAGGCAAGACAAAAAGAATAGAAGGTACAGAGAGTTAAGAAAGCTTTGTAAAATAATTTAACAAGTTAATACAAAGCAAGAAATAGGAAATAGATTCTGAGTTATAAAGCCTTTATCCTATTCACTAGAGAAATTACATCAGTGAATGACTTGTTTCAATTAATGGAGGAGGATGAGCAAAGCAGTGTAGTTTACACTATGACTTTCTATAGCTAAGGATGTTCTCTTGAATAGGCTGATTTAATGAAACACTAGTACCAATGAATTTATGAAATCTGTGGCTAGATTAAGACACTCTGGATTAAGACTATACTATAAACTATAAGGAATAGAATGACAATCTAAATATCATGACAGTCATGCTACAATATGTTAATCACATTATTTAGAAAGAAGTTAAAGGGGAAAAAAGATATTTAAAGTAAAGGAGTGAATGTCATACAAATTATGAGTTCAAAGACTGCTAAACAGACACACCCTTCCAACACCAAAATACAGAACATTAGGACTTGCTGCTGAATCACGATATTTGAAAAGCTGTGCTTCAGTTCAGATACTTTGTATAGCTAGTTAATCACATTAATCATTCTCTGACTTTCAAAGTGATTCAGCTGCCAGCCTGTAAAATCACTCTGACCTCAGACATTCAGATACTCCTATGCAAATATTCCTAACCCTAGAGACGTGCAACAAAAATGCAATGTCTTCTCTAATTGCAACAGAAAGGTCAAACTCACATCTGTTTACTTTCACACTTTGCCAGACCCAATAAGCGGAATTAGATCTAGCAGTTTCTCTACTTAAGTGTTTTCCTTGACATCACTGGCAGCCAAGAGGCACTATCTTTGTCTGGTTTTAACTATATTTAGCCAGCATAACCTGCCTTTATGCATTTATATCCTTATTTTCTTAATATTGGACCTAAATTTACTCTGTATCTCTATGCTCATCTCTTGCAGACACGTAAGACTGTAACTCAGTAGGCAGCATGGTTAGCCATAGCAGTTGCAGCATAGTTTTGTAAGACCTGAGAATACAACTGGCATTAAATAATAACAGGATCTAATAACAAGCCAAGGGATGGATGTCACAAATACAGTTCTCTGATTGTCCTGGATATTTTTATCTTGAACACTATCTAAGAAGGAGGGACAGACAGGTAGATGTATAGGAAGTGGGAGAAGGAAAATCTGCCCACTGTTAGTGAAAATCAGGTTCGAGACCATCTAAAGAACCTGAAGGTATACAAGTCCATGGACCTGATGAGATCCATCCACGGGTCCTGAGGGAACTGGCAGGTGAAGTTGCTAGACCACTTTCCATCATATTTGAGAGGTCATGGCAGTCTGGTGAAGTGCCCACTGACTGGAAAAGGGGAAACAACACCCCAGTTTTCAAAAAAGGAAAAAACAAAAGACCCGGGCAACTACAGGCCGGTCAATCTCACCTCTGTGCCTGGCAAGATCATGGAGCAGATCCTCCTGAAGGCTCTGTTATGGCACATGGAAAACATGGAGGTGATTGGTGGCAAGCAGCATGGCTTCACCAAGGGAAAATCCCACCTGACAAATCTGGTGGCCTTCTATGACGATGTAACAGCATCAATAGACAAGGCAAGAGCAAATGATGTTATCTACTGAGACTTGTGCAAGGCCTTTGACACTGTCCTGCATGACATCCTGGTCTTCAAGTTGGAAAGATATGGATTTGATGGATGGACCACCCAGTGGATAAGGAATTGGCTGGAAGATCGCACACAAAAGGTTGTGGTCAATGGCTCCATGTCCAAGTGGAGACTGGTGACAAGTGGTGTCCCTCAGGGATCAGTTCTGGGACCAGTGTTATTTAACATCTTTGTCGGTGACAGGGACAGGCGCACAGAGTGCACCCTCAGCAAGTTTGCCGACGACACCAAGCTGTGTGGTGTGGTCGACACTCTGGAGGGAAGGGATGCCAATCAGAGGGACTTTGACAGGCTTGAGGGGTGGTCCCAGACCAACTTCATGAGGTTTAACAAGGCCAAGTGTAAGGTCCTACACCTAGGTCAAGGCAATCCCAAGCATGGATACAGGCTGGGCAATGAGTGGACTGAGAACAGTCCTGGGGAGAAGGACTTGGGTGTGTTGGTTGATGATAAGATCAATATGAACCAACAGTGTGCACCTGTAGCCCAGAAAGCCAACCGTGTCCTGGGATGCATCAAAAGATGTGTGACCAGCAGGTTGAGGGAGGTGATTCTGCCCCTCTACTCTGCCCTCATGAGACCCCACCCGAAATACTGTGTCCAGCTCTGGAGCCGCCAACACAAGAAGGATAGGTTTTTCTTTGAAACCTAGCTAACTTTTTATTAGCACAATGTAGTGACACTGTCCTGGTTGCACACGAACAGACCCACAGGCCAGCTATGGCAGGCAGGCCTCTTAGTCTGCTGCTCCTTCTGCTGTTCCCCAGGACTAGGCTAAGTATAAGCTTGTATACTTTATGCTGGTATTAGTATTAGTTTTGTTATTTCATTAAATCTGCTTTTATTTCAACCCATGGGCTTCTTCCTTTTATCCCAATTGCCCTTCTCAGTTGGGGAGGGGACATTGGGTGATAAAAGCGACTGCTACAGTTTAGCCCTGAATATGGACTTTCCAAATATACTTCCTAAACTGACAAGAACAAAGCTTTTCAGGAAAAATGATAGTCATATTCATATTCTGCAAAATCCATTGATGTCACTAGAAAGGCTGTTGTGCCACTGGGCATTGGATCAGTCACAGACCTCAATGTGTCTATACTGCAAAGGCTGAAAGAAAGAAAATAAACTACAATGAGTAGATAATGAAAATGCCAAGAATAAGTACAAGTGGCATGTAGATGACCAGGATTCAAGCTGATATTCTAGCTTACTCTGTTTGACTCAATAAACATTTTATTCAAATTGAAACAACGCCAGTAGAAGAGAGTGAGCCAGAAAAAAAGTTACCCTAGAGTGCAGTGGTTACTGCACATAAGTGACTGGAAGATATGAAAATTTGTCAGCCTGAATATATTTCCTTGCATAAAGACAATGAAAACTACCCTTGTAGTTGCAGAATGAATAGGATCTTACAGCATGTAAGGAAGAATATTATGTGAAGTAACATTACTTTTTAAAAAGTCTCTCTGCAAGAATTATGAACAAAAATGAATGCTAAATTGTGCTGGAATCCCCATGCAATTCCAAGCATATCACATAAAAATCAAATAATTCATCATGAATGAAGTTAGTGCTGAACAAGGAGCAACAAAATAATTTTAAATAATAATTAGCCTGACGCTGTAACAAGCTCCTTTAGTGTTTTCTTAAATTGAGTAGTAAGTTTATACTCCATTTGGCAAATGCACATTACAAACTAAGAATATTACAGAATTTCAGAATCCTGATATTAATGTAGCTTGACTTACCCTGCACAAAGCACAGCACATATAGTAATAGGCTGTGCCTCTCCTGTTATTATCTCCTTTTTTTTTGCAACTTTTATGTAAAGGGAAAAGTAAGTTACTTTGCCTACTGCCGTCATCTGTGCAGGTAATGAGGAAGCGTTACATTAAACTAACATAATATAGTCTGAAAATTGAAAGTGGGCATTTCAATGACAGCAGGGCACCTAACTTCAAAGCTCCTGGTTTAAATCAGTTCATTCTTTCATTGACATATGGATTAATCCAATGGGCCTTCTTGCACTGGGTAAATCCTATTTTGTTGTAGAAGGCATTCACTTTCTGTTGAGCACAGCAAAGTAGGCAAAAAAGTCCTTTAAACTAACCTGTTCTTTTTTCTTCCACCCCTCCCCCTAGAAGCTCTTTGCTTTTTGTCCTTGTGTTACAGTTCTCTGTTTCTAAGCATTTAGTTTTACGATTCAGAACTACTGTAAGCAGAAGGCTTTTATTCTTTATAAAAAGCCTATTTTTGGGCCTGCACATCTCTGAGGGACACCATGGTTGTTGTAAAATTTACACATAATAGCTTTGAGGTTTGGAGGCAATAAGAGAACTAGAGAGCTTCAGGTCAGAGCTCAGAGTAAATTCATTAATTCCTTTTTTAACAGAAAGAACATAAAAAATTAATGAATTGGGCCTGCTGAGCTTAGTTTGCTATATATTGAAGTAAAGTTTTTTTTTTTTTGGTCAAGGATTACTTGCAGCTTTATATTTTTAATGTGCAGACAAAGATGCAGAGAGAGGGAGAAAGAAGAATAACACTAAGGGAACAACTTATGTCACACATGTTGTGCTATGTGTTGCAGTTACTGCTGCCTTAGAAAGAGATCATCTTAATACCCTAACACTTCAGTCAGAAAAAATGTAGGTATTATCAGATATACACACAGATATACATATAGCTAAGAGAATGCAGAGGATGTTCACACAGATGTCTATATAAGTTTACAATGGTTTGGCATAAATTAATACTGGAATACAGACATGCAGAAAGCATCCCACATTGATGTTTTAGGGACAGGTTGGTATAGTGTGTTCAGTTTATTACCCGTCCTTTCATCTCACCCTAGGCAATCGCATACACAGATATTAATTAGCACCAGCTGCTGTGGCCAGCACAACAGTGTCTTACGATGAGGTTAGCCAATATACCTGTATTGGGTCTACTGCTGTTTTCAGAATGTAGCACAAAGATACCCAAATGGTTTGACAAGCAATCTAGACACATTCATGAGGTGCTGCATCCAAACCTTATTAACTTCAGGCTGACATTTCACCATATTGATTAACAGGCTTAGGTTAGTGCAAGTTTAGTAATCTTTATGCTTCAGTCACCTGAGGAATGTAGTCATACCCTACGGACAGATGGAAAAATAGGATAAAAATTATCACAAAATAATCACAAAATGAACACCAAATGATTATTTAAGCAATTAATTGGTGCTTCTCAAATGCTGTTACTACATTTTAGACCTAGATTCTTTCATTTCTTTAACAATTATGAATACTTCTAGAGTGAATATAATCAGCACTGTTATGTGCTTAAGGGTACTATGCAGTGGAAAATCTACTGAAATTAAGAGTTGACTTTAGGCCATTTGACTTACAATGAAAGGAAAAACCTTAGCAGCGTAGGTTAAAAATCCTCAAATATCAAAAGACTGTAATATTTCTTAAAAAACATGTATCATAAAAGCGATCTGAACAAAAGACTTCAAAACACACATTAAAACCCCCCATACTTTAAGGGTAATATATAAAACAATATAAAATAAAACACTTTTAAAGTTAGAGGGAGAAATATTTTACTGATGTTATTTTAGATTTTTAGGTTGGATTTTTCTGTGTGATTGTTTTCAAATGCACAAACACTCAAATATAAGCACATCACACACCAGTAAGAAAATCTACAAAACAAGCTGAGGTTGCTGTGAAAACTCAAATGAAAAAAAAAGATACAAAAATGAACTTTTCCACTGAAGTTTAACTTTCAGGAAAAAGACAAAAAGGGAACACTTCCCATTGAAAAAAATATAAATCTGATAAAGTAATTAATATTTTAAAGATATGGCTGGTAAATTATGAGCATTATCATTAACTGTTTAATTAGTGTTTTTTAACAGTGGTGCCATCCTAGTCTTTAGTCTTTTAGACCATATTGTCCCTAGTCTTTTACTGCTAGTAGTAAATGATGTTCCATAATAGGCTTGATTACAGATGGCAAGAAATCCTCCTTGAAAGATGTAGCTGATCTTATGGTAGAAGCTCATGGTCACTCTAGCTATTTGTGAAGACTGAGCTTCAGCCCAAGTCTATAGTTGGTTCAAGCCCATGTAATAGACATATTGCCTGGGAATAAAAAATCCAGAGTGGACCAAGAGAGATACAACACCGTCCTGCTGGCTCAGTAGATGACTGAATCTGGTCTTCCTTAAGAGGAAATGTTACACACTCAGGCACAAGAAAGCAATAAGCAATAAGCTGGCAAATGTAAGGTCACTCATTTACAGCAATAATAGGGATAACGATTGTCTTCTGTGAATGTCTGGATTAGGAGAATGAGGAGATGAAGGTCTGTTTCTGAAAGAAATATGTGCATGAGGGAGAAGAAAAATGGGGATTTAATTTTGTCCCTGCAGAAGTTAACTGATTATATGTATGCACAGTATTCCAGTTGCTTAGGATGATCTGGTTTTGACATTTATACCCAGAGCCCATTTGAGGAATGTATATTTGAGACAAATTCAGTGCCAGGTATAGTATCTCTTGGATTTTAAATATCATCTTAATGTTTGGAGGATACATTAATAACTTTAATTGAATTCAATGAGACTGCAGATGTTCAGAATGTCTGAAAATTAACAAGCATCTTAATACAATAAAACATGGATTTCAGTGCTTTGTGTTACATACCAGTTTCTGAAAACAGCCTTCAGTATATTCATTCAAAATAGATCCTTTTCTGTAGTATTGTGCATTTTTATGTTTCATTTACACACTGCTGCTTCAAAAACGTGCTTATAAACCAATGTGATTTTCTTTATGCTAGACCCAAAGATAGTGCTAAAACACAAACAGGGAATGTACAGACAGGGAATTCAAGAACTGGTACATGAAAGTGAAGAGATGAAAAAAGATGGATTTCTCCTATTTATTTTTTTTTAATATATGCTATAACATTTGCAGTCTTTGTCAGTCAATAATCACAATCAGTTCCAATAAACGATGTTCAAAAACTAGTTCATTTTCCCAACAGAGGAGCAAAAATGTCCTCTTTTTTAAAATGGGTTTTGTTTAAGATTAAAAGAAGGAATATACAGTATATAAAGATCCTAATGAGAAAGCAAAATGAGTTTGGATCACCCATTACATATATGTAGAGAGAAACCAGGAGAACAAGATGAAGTTTTAGCAGAATTTTAGAAGACAGAGAACTATCAAAGCAGAAATTGTGCTGGAATCCTTGAAGAAGAATGAATACAGTGCCTACTGTAATGGGATATCAGGAGCAGCAGTCACCTCCAGTGGCCCAGGACTCTTTGTCCAGGGGTCTCTGACCAGGCTGAGGTATGTGGCTGCTGCTTTCCTGTTCGCAGGTTAAACCATTAGCAAAGCTGAGCACATGTCCCAGACATACACACACAGAAGCACACAGAGAAGACACTGACATGGGCAGTTACACAGGCTGCCACAGACAAGATGCTGACTTCAACAGCACTTCATAGAGGACTTCCATAAAACACAAGCACAGATAGAAGTCCCCTCCTCCCCTTGAGGTGGTAGAAGCAGAAGAAGTGAAGGCGCATGTGCATGACATTCTCTAGATTCAAAGTCACTTGCAGTCCCCTGAGTACTGGCATGACCCCTTTGTCAGTCCAACACCCCTGATCAGATCCTAGGTCTTTCTTGCTTCACAAATCTCCCACTTGCTGTCTGGTCCAGCTTAGTGCTTGCTAGCAAACAAACACACACTCACACACTCATTTCAAAGGCATTCTGCACTCTCAGGTCTCCCTGAATATCAGCTTGGGGCCCTCTTCCTGCATGATACCCTGGCCCAGGCACAGGATCTCCTACTTGCTGGCTGATCCCGTTTGAGGTTTGCTATAGAATACACACGAACAACCCATGCACACCTGGTTTGGAGGAGATACAGACCAGGAATGGTCTGCCTCCAGCAGCCAGTGCTGAGTCCCTCACTCACCTCACTCACACCAGTCCGTCCCAGTATCTGTTTTTTTAGGACACACACCATTCCCACTCCAGTGGTTGGCAGCCATATACCCCAACAGCTAGAACTGGGACCCCCACTCCAGCAACTGACACCACATGCCAAGCTACACCCCTTGTCTGACTTCAGTAGTTTGCCCCAAATCCACTCATTCTAGTCCCCTCACCTAGTCCTTGCAGCACTGATACACACAGAGGACAGAGAGCAAGATTACACAGAGATATAGTTAAAAAAAATAATTAATAAGAAGATAGGACAGACTGTAGTGATCAGGCATAGGCTCAGTCAGATAAGTGTGCTGGCTGACCCTGTTTTACACCTGACTGACCCTTTTTATATCTCCTGTCTATTCTCCCTTTGTTCTGCCCCTGTGCATTCCCCCATCAATTTGCACAGTTCCACTGACCCCCTGCAACATCCTGAATCCTCACCTTTGCATCCTCATCAGCTATGAAGTCCTAGTTTGTGTGTGGTTTTTTGATAGCCCATCAATTAATGTGACTGATAAGGTTTGTTTGTTGTCTTTGTCTCCATTATGTTTTCCTGTCAGGTTTGTGTCTCTATATTTTGTTTCTGCCTTCCCCCTTTTCCTTAGTAATCCATTTAACAAAGTCCATGACCTGATAATCTTACAGAAATAAACTTTAGTACTTTCCACATACACTTACCAATTAATGTGACTGACCAGGTTTGTTTTTCTTTACTGCCTTCCTTATCACTTGTGTAAGCACTGCTCAGCAGTAACTAAAACAACCCTGTGTATATGAACACTGTTTTCAACACAAATCAAAAACGTTAGCCCCATACCAGCTACTATGAAGAAATTTAACTCTGTCCCAGCCAAAATAGTACAGACCTGAATGATAAAGTGTGGGTCCTGTGCTCTGGAGATGTGGATGGAAAAGAAAGATAGAACTACAGGTCAAAAGCAGGGTTTGTCTGGAAGGTTATGAAAATTCAGCACATGCTAGGGGCAGGGCTTTGGGATCTAGGAGAACCCTTTGATTCCTAGATATCTGCATTCCTAAATTTTAACCACCAGACTTAATGGATTCAATGAGTTTCCCATTAGGAGAGGAATAATTTAAAAGCTCTAATACATAGAAATTCCTGTCTTAAATACCTGATGATGCTGTGTCATTTAACTGGTACATAGTATTGCATTAGCATATTATTTTCTTAATTCATTTAATTATTTTGAATTTTATTTTGAATTTTAATTCTACTAACACTTAGAGACTCCCACTCATGGCTGATAATTAGCAGTCATGGAAACTGTCTAAACACAAAATAATAGTCAGAATATGAAACAATTAATTTCCTTACCACATAAGCCAGAAGAAAAATAATAATGAATTTAAAACCTTGATAATTTTCAACTTCTTTCCAAGTCACTTTGCTTTAAAATGTGGTTTCATTTGCTCCTGCATTGCAGTTGGACTTTGTCAGAATGAAACAAGTTTATTCTTCAGCTTAGGAAATGAAGCATGCAAAAAAACCCCAACAATATCTTGCCACTTCCATTATTCCTAAGATGGATTCTTGAAAATGTTATGCTTATTTCAAAATTTGGTCATTCTATTCCTGATCATTCTTGATTCTTACTGTAGTTAGCTACTGACTTTCTCCTATTTCCGCTGCCAGAAAAGGAAAACTCACTGACTTCCAACAAAGAAAAATTAGGCCCAATATCCAGTAATAATATGAAGCGGATGGTAGAAAACAAGTCTCCTTAATTCATGTTAATTGTTTTTGTGTCTTTGGAATGTGCCAAATAATTCTGCTGTGGATTTTCTTTATATTAGTATTTTGCATATGGAAAGTCAAGATTACATTAACAGAAATTTTTACATTATAAAATTTGAGAGACCAGAGACCTACAGAATGGAATTTTCAAAAGGATTGTTCTGTAGTGCTAACTCTGGACTTGTTGAATTTAAAGGAACATCAATATTGATCTCAGTAGGAAAGTACTAAAGACTTTAGAAACTCTTAGGATACCTATGCAATGATAATATAGACACAATAGCACCACCTAGGAAATGTTATTTATAAAACTTAAATTATTTTAAGGCTTTAGCCTATTATCATTTAAAACTTACTGAGGTTTTTGAAACAAAATTATTTTACTTTTCTCTACACAGCTCAGAAAATGAATAATTCTTAATTAATTGTTTGCTATTGAAAAAAATTCAACATAATCTTTTAATAATTTGGAACCTCATTCTGTCAGATTTTGCATAGCTAGAGCATCAAGAAAAACCTATGACAGCTGGAGAAGTCTGGAGAAGAGACAGCTCTGGGAAGACCTTATAGCGGTCTTCCAGTACCTGAAGGGGGCCTACAAAAAAGATGGGGAGGGACTTTTTGCAAGGGCATGCAGTGATAGGACGAGGGATAATGTCTTTAAACTGGAAGAGGGTAGATTTAGACTAGGCATTAGGAAGAAATTCTTTCCTGTGAGGGCGGTGAGGCACAGGAACAGGTTACTCAGGGAAGATGTGGATGCCCCCCCCCGGAAGTGTTGAAGGCCAGATTAGATGGCGCTTTGAGCAGCCTGGTCTAGTGGGAGGTGTCCCTATCCATGGCAGGGGGGTTGGAACTAGGTGATCTTTGGAGTCCCTTCCAACCCAAACCACTCTATGATTCTATGATTCTATGAACTGAGATTTTTAAGTATCTTGCAAAACTGAGTCCCATAACATCAGTCAATTTAATCACAAAAAAGTTTCTCAAACAAATTAAGAGGCTCAAAAAACCCCTCCCCAACAAATTAAGAAATCCTCTCTAGCCATGTTTCCTTGTATTATTTTGCATACGTGCTTCTAACTCAACTAATTTTCAGTAGAGAGAATTGAACAATAACAATTGTTTAATTGCTTATACAGCCTTTAAATCTTATTATTATCGATTAAGCAACATCGTGAATTATTTTTGTTGTGTTTTATTTGCTTAATCTACTCAAAACACATCACTTAATATTCAAATACATACAGCACCAGTAGGTTTTGATAGAAATTCAACTCAATTTGGAAGACACTGCAAGATAAAATGTTCCTGAAAAGCCTAAGTTTGCCAACTGTTCTTGAAGTTGTCATGGAGGAGTAGGTGGCTGTTAATGGCAGATCTCTATTAATATGGAACAAATAATTTTCAGTTAAATGGCATTCTCATTATAAATTTATGCCTTAAACAACTCATAAAGGCAGATGTGAAAGACAGGAAACATCCAATACCACATTGCTCATATAGCTGTCTTTTAGTCTTAAATCTTTCCCTGACTCTATCAATGCATTGTTATTTTTCATGTTTTTTACGTTCTGTGCTTTGAAAATAGTTCATTGAATGAATATGTGTTATTATCAGTATTTTATCATACTAATGTTTAGATGTTCCAGCCGAGACTAAGGCCCTGTTGTACTGTAGGGCCTATTGTTCAGATACCTAAAAGAACTGCTGCACAGCTTGTACAATGTAAACTGAGGACAAAGGGAAAGTAGAAGCTCTTTCATCTCTTGTAAATTAAGAAGAAAAAAGAGTGACTTGCTAAAAGTCCTATATGATAGTTTTTGCAGAAAGGAAAGTAGATCATAACCTGCTGAGGAGAACTGATCAAAATACAAGGTTTCAAAATTTCAGCTGTGAAGTACACATATATGTTGTACTGGGCATGTATATACATTTCAGTATGTGACATTACTTCTATACATACAGTTTTTCTCAGTTTTCCTATATTTTAAATAAAAGATTACATAAAAAATATTTTCTGTCATGCTGTCTACCCATCATGAAACTGACAAAAATATCTATTTCACTGAACATCAATTCAGGATCCATAGTTACAAAATCTTTTCAGGGACATTAATCTTTTAAAGCCATCTCAAGGCTGCCAATTTTTGTTAGTGTACAGCTTCACAACAAGGAGGAGCCATATGCCAGACCCCCAACTAGTCCTGGTTGTCTAGAAATGCTGAATTTTGACTTCTAAAGATTCCTCAGGTTTCCTCAAGAGTTCCTCAGAAGATCTGACTGTCCCAGATTTATGGACCCTGGAGTTCTGGTAAGTCACAACTGACATAAAAGCGAGATTGCTCAAATTATTTTTTTTTCTCCAGCTGCAAGGAAACATTTCCTTTTTTATATAATCTCACTCACTGCATTTTACAATGCAAGATACTATTTGGGAATTATAATAAAAGATTATGAAATTTTTTAACCTTTCCATAGAATATGTTTCTATCATACAATGTAGATTAGCATACAATCAGTTCTTATATTAAATTGCTAAAAATGTTACAGCCCTGGCTTGTTCAAAATATTAATCAATCAATTTGTCAAGAGAGAAATATAACAATGCAAGCAAGGTTAGTAAAATAAATTATGTGCTTTAATTTTCTTCTCTTACCATGTCTCTGCAGACAGATGAGATCTTTTAAGCATTCAAAATTGGCTGGATCAACACTGGTTGAACTCTGAAAGACATACATCTGTGCTAGAGTAGTGTTGCTCTCTCTTCGTATACATTTAGAAGCAGGACATAAACAATTCACACAGTGTTAAGAGAAATGGCGTATTAGCTTGGCCATACTAGAGTAGCTATATAGCTTCTTATCAAAAAATTGCTTAGATCAAGCAGCCTCAAAATATGCACAGAAAATTAAGAATCTGTTTAAACTCTAGCCTGTAATTATGCATTTGTATGTTCTGTTACTCTGCAGGACAATTTATAGCTTCACAAACAAAATTCATTTTCTTCTTCTTATAATACTGCTAGTGAGAATGTTATTTTCTCTTCTCCTGACATGTATTAAAGGTTTACCCAGTTTCAAGATGACAAGGGAAAATAATCCCATGCATTTCTTTCTGCTTGTCTTTCTTGAAGGTCCCAGCCATTAAGGGTAAAAGAATTTAGATGTCCTGTGCTTCACGCTTAGAACAGCAAAGCTGCAGAAATTATCTAGGAAGGACAGTGGGCAGACAAGAATTGCATTTAAACAGAATTTAGGAAAACTGTGCCTCAATCCAAAACATAGATCTTTGAAACTTCCCTCTCCAGGGGACACCTTGATATTCTACATGCCCTTAGGAAGCTGCAATTTCTGTATCAAATTTTCATAGCACCTTAAGCTTCTGTTTTGAATTTGCCTGAAAGTGCTTCAGTCCTGCCCTAGGCTATTCCAGTTGGCATGCAGTGAATGCCCAAACCTGATCAGATTCCAGAAATTTCCCAATAGAGTTTGAATAAAGGAAGATGGTGTGAGGCTGCTCAACCCTCTAGCTATGCCCAATCCACATGATGTGAGAGCAAAAACTGTAGGAATCATTGCTAGTGCAATAATCTCCTTTGCCTAGGAAATACACCGCTTCCTCTTGTGATGCCTCTCATCAGAAGGAACTTCTCACAAACAAAGCAGTAGTGCCCTGAGCTTCCTTATTTCCTCCCTACTCAAAGGACTATTCGTTCTTTTGTTTATGTGAAATGACCCATGTAAAATTGTTACCGCTGTGTGTAAAGGACTTTAATTCCAGAGAGGATGGCATTACAGTGTATGTCTAACTTGGTAAAATGAGAATTTAGGCCCTGCTCATCATGACGGTTTGGGTGTTTTTGTTTATATTTTCTGCAGTGATTAATTTTCTTGTAGGGAAAAAAAAATGGACTGTTTCAAAACTGACACATTTGGTAAACTTCAGTCTCAGGAAGGCTTTTTAAAAGCTCCTTGACAATTAAAGGTGATAAAAATGTTTAAAGTACTTAAACATTAAAAGGTGTGAAATGAAGATTAAAATATTTTCTCCTCTTGAGAATGCATGTTTTAATGATCAAGACATGATTAGATAATACTTCAATGAGTTCACAAAACATTTCAAAAAAGCTCATATTGTAATATAAGAAAGTTTTGTACTCAATAATGTGATGCACATATGACTGTGTTTATGCTTATACTTGTTTTAAACACCTGAGGACATTAAATATAAATTCAGGGTTTCCAGGATAACGTGAAAGGAACCGAGATCGAGCAGTGCTTAGGCAGTTCACAGAAGTGCTGATGCTTCTTTCTTGGCTCCAGAGTGCTCTCATAGTGCTACAACTGAAGGTCTACATTTTTACTTAATATACACATCTTCTGGATTTTAAATATGTATTGTATTTTATGTTCATAAAAATCACAGAAGCAGTTTTCTGCTGTTAAGAAACTTCTGTCTATCCACTCGAGTTTAGCTAATGGCAGGTATCTATATCTATACAGGAAAGTAGATGTTAAATTTAACAACTTCAATAGGACACTCAGTAAAAAAATGTAGTTCCTTCTTTTCCCTTTTATAGCTCCTCCCTTACTGTTAGCAGAGGCCTCTGAAATAATACCACTAAAGAATAATGGGAGCTTCTATAAAAAAAAAGCATAAAGCTATTAAAAAAGCAACAATTCTAAAATAAAGATATTCCTGAGTGTACAAAAGCAGCTGCTTTATTGATGTTTGCAATCAATTACTGTACTATAAGGCATTTGCTCCTCTTGAAAAACCTATTATTTTGAAATATAATGCAAAGTCACAGCAGGTGTCATACTACTGGGCCATGCATACTGCATCTCAGCCAGGTACAGAAAGTCTTAAACAGGCTAGACACTGTGTGTATTCTATATTAAAAAAAAATCAACAATCCTTCTATCACTCCTCTAACCTGTTTTACCACATTTGTTTTTGGGATCACGGCATTCATTACTGAGACTAAATCCTTCATTATGCAGTTTGTGGAAATGTTTAAAGCACTACACTAGCCTAAACAGAAAAAGTGGAATTAACTTTCAATGACTATCTTCTCAGTTTCAAGGAATTTATATATTCACATGTCTAAATGCAAGTACTATGCAGGAAAACCTGAATTTTGCAAGTCTGTACTCTTTTTAATACAAAATAGCAGGTCTCCCAATTTCTCAGAGATTTACTATGAGATGTTAATAAAGGGCTTAATTTTTCTTATAATTTTAATTGTAAGAATAATTTGCTAAATAATTGGGTCATATATTTGTTATTTTGTTGTGAGATAATAGTTTGATGTGGATAAAATTAAACTAATTGGCAAAACTAATTGGTAAATAAATTTTGAAACATTTAAAAATACTATATACATATTCATATCCTCACTAAATAAGAGTCTATGAGATATCTAGTATTTGAATAGATTTCCATATTTGACATTTTAATAATTTCTATTGGGTCTCCTAGTTCCAATGAATTATTTACGCATGGGTGTGCACGTGTGTGTATGTGTATATACCACAGAGGTATATATCATAGAACCAAAGAATCATTTTGGATGAGAAGACCTTTAAGATCATCAAGTCCAACCATTATCTCTCCACAGAAATACTAGTGTGTGTGTGTGTGTATATACCATATCTCTCTCTCTCCCCAGAAATATTTTTAAGTGTTTATTAAAATTTATCTGGGTCATCTAATTGCACAAGTATTGCAAAGTGCATTAAATGATTCCTTCTTAGGGTTAACATCTATGCAAGAAATAAGCTCTGCAACTTTTTTCCATGATATGAAGTGTAGCTCTTCGAACCTTTGAAGGTACCTGGATGTTAGTCCTAAAACTGCAACAATATTAGGAACAGAAATGTTACTATAGGTTATTGTAAAGATTCCAAAACATAACTGTATGGTTTTAATTTCTGACTGGTTCTTGTAAGGTTAAACTGTGATAGCAGAATCTTAGAGGTAAAGAGGTGAAAGATAAAGTTTTTGAAATTCTTAAGATCAAACCTGACAGGCTGTTTTGATTACTTTTTTTTTTTTTTTTTTTTCCCTTTAAATATAGTTGTCTGGAGTACTTAGTAACATACTGGTTTGCACTCTGGATGAACTATAACTTTTTTATTATTATTAAAAAGTGGAGACCAGTGACAAGTGGTGTCCCTCAGGGATCGGTTCTGGGACCGGTGTTATTTAACATCTTTGTCGGTGACAGGGACAGGCGCATAGAGTGCACCCTCAGCAAGTTTGCCGACGACACCAAGCTGTGTGGTGTGGTCGACACTCTGGAGGGAAGGGATGCCAATCAGAGGGACTTTGACAGGCTTGAGGGGTGGTCCCAGACCAACTTCATGAGGTTTAATAAGGCCAGGTGTAAGGTCCTACACCCGGGTCAAGGCAATCCCAAGCACAGATACAGGCTGGGCAATGAGTGGATTGAGAACAGTCCTGGGGAGAAGGACTTGGGTGTGATGGTGGATGATAAGATCAATATGAGCCAGCAGTGTGCACTTGCAGCCCAGAAAGCCAACCGTGTCCTGGGATGCATCAAAAGATGTGTGACCAGCAGGTTGAGGGAGGTGATTCTGCCCCTCTACTCTGCCCTCATGAGACCCCACATGGAATACTGTGTCCAGCTCTGGAGCCCCCAACACAAGAAGGATAGGGAGCTGTTGGAGCGAGACCAGAGGAGGGCTACCAAGATGGTCAGAGGGCTGGAACATCTCTCCTGTGAGGACAGGCTGAGAGAGTTAGACTTGTTCAGCCTGGAAAAGAGAAGGCTCCAGGAAACTTCATAGAGGCCTTCCAGTACCTGAAAGGGGCCTACAAGAAGGCTGGGGAGGGACTTTTTACAAGGGACTGTGGTGATAGGATGAGGGGTAATGGGTGGAAGCTGAGAGAGGGTAAGTTTAGATTAGATATAAGGAAGAAATTATTTACCCTGAGGACGGTGAGGTACTGGAAGAGGTTGCCCAAGGAAGTTGTGGATGCTCCATCCCTGGAACTGTTTAAGGCCAGGCTGGATGGAGCCTTGAGCAACCTGATCTAGTGGGAGATGTCCCTGCCACGGCAGGGGGGTTGGAACTAGGTGATCATTGAGGTCCCTTCCAACCCAAACCATTCTATGATTCTATGATTCTATTATTTTACTTACAAGTACTGTGCTTTTATTTATTTATTTATTTATTTTCTGAAAAACTGATAAAGTATTTGAATACATGTACTATTGCTCTACCATAGCTCCATTAGCAATCTTGATCCCAGGCAGTCTGTGGGAACTGAGCTTTTCTGCATGTAGAAGTCCTTTCGCAAGAAAGCAAAATACATTAAATGTGACATCAGAGACACATATCCCTTTGCTTCTCTTTACCATTAGTAAGAGCTGCTCACCTCTACCTTGATTCTCCTCATTACTTCTATATCTAGATATAATTGGAGTGTATTTAAAAAAGGGTAAAATTGTCTTTCTTGACTGTACAGGAAAGTAGGCATAAATTGCTATTACAGCCTATCTGAGTAGGAATATTTCTATATTATGCTGAAATGAAGTCATCTGGAGAGCAACAAAAGAATTTAGTCCTGTCAACAAATGAAGAAGACATGATCTCTGAAGCAGAAAATTCCAACATAGAAAACTAGGAGTTCAATTGAACGAGAATCAGGAGCCTACAGGGTGCAGTTTCAAATAAGTGAACTCTTTTTTTGTGACTGCTATCTGATCTGTCAAGTAGAGGCTCTTACTGTAAATGGTGTCCAAAGTAGGTAATTTGCTTGTTTTAAATATTAACTTGAAATAATCTTTAACTGAATGCAATAGAGAGTATAAAGGTCTTTCAAATATATGTAAACACAATATTCTTAAAAATGTGAACCATGGTGTGTCATTACAGCCATTTATTTAAGAGATACCTACTAAGTTTCTAATAGCATCTAGCCATTTGGCATGTCTGCAAAAAAGCCCTTTCTTCCTTGTGCCCATACACATCATGTCTGCTTAAACAAATTAGCTGTAAGGATAAGAAATGGTTTTATTGCAAGTTAAAGAAAACTGTTAAGTAAGAAATTTAAGTGCAGTCTTAGAGGAGACTTAACTGAAAAGTAAAATCACTGAAAGGGGAAATTAGTTGTTTTAGTCGAACCAGGACACTTACTTAATAGTTTCCAGAGATTTATAACTATGACATAAAATTTCCCCCCTGGTAAGTCTTACCAAGATCTCAGAGATGAGAATCATGGCTTTGAGTTATGGTAATGTGAAATTTAGTGTGGACAATGCCCCTCAAAACCTCTATTTTGTCTTATCAGGAAACTGTTCAGGATGAAGTCCAGTCTCTTCATCGCTGCCCTCAGCCATCTCTCTGTAAAGACAGCAATAAAGATTTGAGGATTCTGACTTTTTAATGCTGAATTTTCATATCGTTGCCTCAATAACAAAACATCCTTTTATTTTTCTTTCTAATTTTGCAAATATTATTTAAAGAAAGAATATTCATAAACATGATACACTTCACAGTAAAACTTTACTGACTTAAGCTGTTGCAAGAAAGCAATACAGGTGTAGAAACTTGTTGGGTAAAATTTAGTTTTGTTTCTCTGGA
The DNA here is from genome assembly GCA_028020825.1 of Podargus strigoides. Classification (NCBI taxonomy): domain Eukaryota; kingdom Metazoa; phylum Chordata; class Aves; order Caprimulgiformes; family Podargidae; genus Podargus; species Podargus strigoides. Next base: position 21,192,854 of record CM051621.1, on the reverse strand, counting down.
TGTCCACAACAGCAAACAAGAACCACCACCTCATTTCATTCAGATTGAAAGATACTACTCTCAGAAAAAAAGCATTTCTTCACCAAGAATTTTCACAACATTGATCCTAATTTTTATGCCTCGGGCATACCCACTCTAGCTATTTCTGTATTGTTTTCATTGACTTCATGTTTGTAACTGCACTTTGTGTAAGGTTATAAAGTCAGGAATAGTGCATGAACTATTCCTCCTAGAAATAGGCACATGATATTACATTTTAAGTAACTTAAGATATTAAAGCATTGCAGTGAAATTAGAAGCCTGATGCCAATACATTAAAGTGTATTAATCACTATATAATTAATATTAGCTTTCCTTAAGCTCAAATATAAGCATACTTAAATAATGTAGGCAATGAAAGCATGTAAGCATTTTGTAATACTGTGATGGCATGCCAGACACAAGACATAAGCTTTTTATGTAAGCATGTGATCAATGTGACCAAAAGAAAGAAATAAGTTGTGTGTAGCACATAGGAGGCATACAAGTACTGAAAAAAAAAAAAAACCCAAACCCAAACTGCTAGGCAAGGGCAAGACAAACACAAGCAACTGCAAAAAGCCTGTACAACCTGCAAAATACACAGAGGATGACGGGCAAAAAAAAAGATAAGCAGTTCTAGGAGCAGATGAGCTACAAAAAGATGTGCAGAGAGCAAATAACAAAAACATCAAGCATGAATCAGCAAGATGGGATAAAAGGAAGACAAGCTTGCTTCTGGTCCAGCTTCTGACAGGGAGCTTTCAAACCTGATCACTTCAACCTGTGTGAGTAAGGCCATAAAGAATCATAGCTGCCTGCACTAACTATACAATAGTAATACCATGACACTGTATACTCACAGCTGATTTAGGGTATAAATAGTAAAAACAAACAGCTTTCTGTATTAATATTGTGTAAGAACTAACTTTTAGCATGAAATATGCTGTTAGGGAGTGAAGTTAGGGTTTTCTTCTATGGATTTATTTTTTCTTTAAAAACAGTTTATAACTGGTTCAATTTATTCATCTTCTAAGTATTCCCATAACAGCAATTTCTATTTCCCTGGTATATGAACATACATACTCAGTTGCATCATTGTACTCTGAAGTACTTGAACTTGAGTGTGATGCTATTTGATACAGAAAAGTTTGAAAGATTATGTAAAACTTTCAGAATTAGAACTGTCTACATCAGTGCCCACAAATTCCAGTCCTGTTCTTTATTTCCTTTTTCACATTGAATCATATTTTATTAACAGATAAATATTTACAATTAATTTACACAGACTGAAAAAGTATGGCCATGGGATGGCACATATAATGCAATATCATATCTTACAATATCAAATCTATAATTAATATAATATAGCATAAGATAAGATTTCCTTAATATAATGTAGCTTCCTAATAAAGTGAACTGTGAATTTTAAAAATAAGGATACAGAGAATAACTGCTTCACTATAATGAGAGCAAGACACGGTAAAATGTTGAATGTAAATACTCTTTGCTGTTCAGAAGATCAGAGCAGGCACTATGCTGTGGGAGCCCTAGGCCATCCCACCTAAACTAGTATCTTGGTTTTGATGGTGGCAAATAACAGATATTTAGAAAATGACTGAAAGATGAGGTCTATATATAGATACATATGAACACACAAAGAAAATACGTGACAGTGGTGCTTCTGACTTTCAAGGTCCTGAGGGCATCACAAGGCCTGGATGTCCCTGCCTAGCCTCTGCCTTGCCTGTGGGCCCAGTGACACCACAGGAGTGCCTGTGTTCAGTCCTGCCTTTAGACCCGCTCCCTGGATGGACCTCGGTTCTCCACAGTAGCCTTGTTTCCAGTTCTGCTTCCTGCTCCTGACTGCCCAGGTCCCCTGGACAGACCCCAGGCCTGGTTTCTCACTTTTTTTGCCTGGTTCTGTTGAGGGACCCAGTTACCAGAACCTGGCTCTGCCCACCCCAGTCAGACCCTGCAGGGCGAGAGATGGCCTCATCAGCGAGAGATGGCCTGTGCCAGGTCACCCTTCCTTCCATCTGACCTTCCCTTAGGGAGAAAACTTGCCTCTGCTGCCCCCTGAAAATGACTGTATGATTGTCTGAAGACATATCATCGGAGTACCTGAGGGGTGATTTAACTAATGTTTACAAATACCTAAAGGCTGGGTTGAGGGAGGATGGAGCCAGAATCTTTTCAGTGGATCCCAGAGACAAGTCTAGGGGTAACGGGCACAAGCTGGAACATAGGAGGTTCCATTTAAATACGAGGAAGAACTTTCTTTCAGTGAGGGTGACAGAGCACTGGCACAGGCTGCCCAGAGAGGTTGTGGAGTCTCCTTCTCTGGAGATTTTCAAGACTCGCCTGGATGCAGTCCTGAGTGATGTGCTCTAGGGGATCCTGCTTTTAAGCAGGGGAGTTGGACTAGATGATCTCTGGAGGTCCCTTCGGATTCTGAATATTCCGTGATTCCATGATACCTTTGCAGTGCCACCCCTATAAAGAAAACTAGATATAAAAATCACAGTTTTATCTATGGTCAAAATACATGCAGAGTGAAAGGCTGAAGAGTATCTCAAGAGACCTGCTAACTCATCTTTTCACTGGGGCATGGTCACAGTATTTCAGTCATATCCTTGAAAGATTCTAATCAGAAATTTGATAACTTTGACAGAAACTTTGTTTCAGCATCCCACTAGTCTCACAGCTGAAGTTTATGATATTCCCTCCAAATTTTGTTTCTTGTTATTTTACATGCTGAAATCAAATACCTAGAACTTCTACTAAGATTCCTGTAAGAATTCAAGAAATGACACAGAAAATAGAGCAAACCTAGGTCCGCTATGTCAAAATCATCAAATGTAAATCATATTATCTCTCACTGTTACATGGAAAATCAGTACATGGATGCTGTAATAGTCAGACTCTTCTTCCTGGTTGGAAACTATTGCTACTATCTTGGCTGTCACTGATTCTGTGCCATAAATTCATGAAATTGGTCTAGATTGTTAAAAAAGATAAACAGCAAAATATAACTGAGATAATAAACCCTCTTTCAAGAGAGTTTGATAATGTAAGATGTTAACATTCTTTGTTGGGGATGTATCTTTAAGTGTTTCAAAGATGTTTAATTAAAAATTTCCCAGACAATGGCCAAGAAATCACCACTAGCTGTCAGAGAAAGGGAAAGTCAGATCAGGGATCTGAGTGTGGCTGGCTGAGGGTATAATACTGGATAGGTCAAAAAGTCACCTCCAAAATTCACTCCTGTTGTACTCTTTTTCTCTTTATTTGTTTTTGAGAAGTTTGGAGCTAGCTCATATATATATATGCTAATATTTCTCACAGTTATGTCTTTCAGACTGTATGATTGTGATTATGGCAGAAGGAGATGAGTGTTTTCATGTGTGTGCAAGAGACAAGTACTGGACTTGATTCAACTGATAATAATGCTCAGGGTTGCTAAAAGCAGTAAGAATCCTGGTTTTTCAACATTAAGTACATGTATGCAAATATTACCATTCAAAAAATATTCAAGACAATTTATAGCCCTGCACAAACAGGAGCTCACAGAAACAAGATGCTCACAGAACTTTCTCATTTCCAGGTGAACTTAAACATAAGAGAAATATGAGTGGTTGTGTATTGTATGCACAAGTTGATTTGGTTTAGCAAGAAAAACCTTTTTAAAATGAATGGGTTTTGTCTTCTGTCTGACCTGATTTCATATATGTGTAATCCAAACTTTGAGAGAGACAATTTTTATGCCTTATTCATGAAGAAAAAACTATATTCCACAGGGAACAGTGAAATGGACATATTTTTTCCTAACAATCTCATCCTTATAAATTGGGAATAAAGCATGAAATAGAATCACAACCTGAACAGCTTACGTATGTTTGGACACATACAAACGTATACTGAATTTGTGTAATACTGAACTGGTGTTAAAAGTTAAGTACTTACCACTTTTTTTCAGCTGAAGTAATTCAGTAAACTGCAACTGACCACATAACTCAAAATGGAATGGCAATATATCTAGGAGCTTATCTTGTTCATGATATCTGAAAACTATATATAGGACAAAATAGACAAGGATGCATTTCCCATTATGACCTAAATAGCAACAAAAATCCATAAATCCATTAAAAATCAGTTAATGCCACTGATTTTGGTGCTGCTTAGCTTTCACTCATTATTGCAAAGTGCTGTTTCTTTTTCTTCTGAAGTCAGAATCAACAGGATTTGGACAGTGCGTTCTAGTAAAATTTCCTCCTTGCAATTGACTTAACCTCTGGATGATGCAAACAAACAAACAAAAAAAATCAGGCTTTATAACACTAGTTCTTTATTTTCCTCAAATCAGTTAGAAAAGATATCCATTCAGTTTTGGAACCAGTGTCTCCTATCTCTAAGAACTTGGTGATTCTTTTTTTTTAAAAATAAATATTTTATATTTATTAATTTTATTTATCTCTGAGTAAAGATACCCACTCATATTTGTAGCTAAGGGTTATAGTGTTTCAAGTATACACATACTCTGATGGCCCCTTCTTGGCAACATTTTCTTCTTGACTTCGGCACTTTCTAGCCTGAATGTTTTATTTTAATTGTTCCATTTGGAAACCTGTACCTTCTCTGTCCTTGCCCTTATTATAGCTAAAATGTAAATTTGCTCCCTAAATGAGATAAGGATCTTTCATTTTCAAGAGCTTGAATATTATGACTTCAATCCTCTTAAGGCAAGTAAGTTAAAAGAAATCAAAATATGTCATTTTGTTATGCTGAATGGAGTCTTTTGAGCTTATCTGTTGACACAATTAGTAAATTGCTTTAAAAAACAGTAGATAGGTTTGGGCGCATTTCTTTGGTGAATGAAGAAGGAGCTATAAACACTCAGACAAACAATATGCACACAAAAGAGTCTGAGTTGCCAATGCAGTCTAACTCAATTCAAAACCTTACTGGCAACATCATGACCATCACTTACCTTACAAATAAAAATACACTTCACTCAGCTGCAGTTACAATCCTCTCTTGGAGCACAGATAAAAGAGAAAAAATACTTATGGAAGATGTTATGAAGCTTTTAAATCCGGAAAAGGTTATTTTTCTTAAGGTTTTTGTTTTCTTTCAGTTTAGAACATTTCTGTGAAGAAACTTAAACCTATACTCAGCATCATAAAAACCATTTGCTATTAAGACTCTAGAGAAATATAATTTGCTGAAGAACAAGTCTTGCAGAACTCCTTTAGTGTCAAATTTTTGATTGAAAGATCTATCTGACCACATAAAACTGGACATAAAAAAATATCTTTTTTTTTGTTTCAAGTTTGAAAATATACATATACCAGACAGAAAAAGATTCAGAAAAAAAAACACGATGAAGTGGTATTACTCTCTCAGTTTATACTAACTAAACAGCAGCTATACCTTTTGTGAGCAGCACAAAAGAGAAATAAGTTGTATCATTTCAAAATGTAGCATACATCTGTCTGAACATCAGTGTGTTGTACTGAATCTCATAAGCATATGCTACACTTCATTCACTCTTAGTGCACTCCTGCACTACAGTCCACACACAGCACACTTAAAGCAAGTAACTGGTTGAATTGTGGCCAGAGACCTCACAGAATTTACTTCTTACTAGGTACTTGTATGTATAGGTTGCACAGAGACATTATGCTAACATCTATGTATATTTGTGTTAATGCCCATTAGCTTCTAGTGTGTCTAGTTAATTATTCACTCTGATCTGAATAAAGAATAAAACCTGTAGTGTGGTATTCTAGTGTACAGATATTTCACAGAATCACAGAATGGTAGGAGTTGGAAGGGATCTCCGAAGATCATCTAGTCCAAGCCCCCTGCTACAGCAGGATCCTAGAGTAGACCACATAGGAACGTGTCTAGATGGGTTTTAAATGTCTCCAGAGATGGAGACTCCACAACCTCTCTGGGCAACCTGTTCCAGTGCTCAGTCACCCTCACAGTAAACAAGAGTTTTATTGTAAGATTGAACCTCCTGTGTTCCAGCTTGTGCCCATTGCTCTTTGTTCTGTCACCGAACACCACCAAGAAGAGTCTGGCCCCGTCTTCCTGACACCCACCCCTGAGATATTTATAAGCATTAATGAGATCTTCCCCTCAGCCTCTTCTTCTCCAAGCTAAACAGACCCAGTTCCCTCAGCCTCTCCTCATATGGGAGACGCTCCAATTCCATCGTCATCTTAGTGGCCCTGCGCTGGACTCTTTCCAGTAGGTCCATGTCCCTCTTGAACTGGGGAACCCAGAACTGGACACTGTACTCCAAATGAGGCCTCACCAGGGCAGAGGAGACGGGGAGGAGAACCTCCCGTGACCTGTTGGCCACACTGCTCTTAATGCACCCCAGGATACCATTGGCCTTCTTGGCTGCAAGGGCACATTGGTGGCTCATGGTCAGCCTGTTGTCTACCAGGACTCCCAGGTCCTTTCCCCCAGAACTGCTCTCCAGCAGCTCAGCCCCCAGCCTGTACTGATCCATGGGGTTGTTCTTCCCCAGATGCAGGACTCTACACTTGCTGTTACTGACTTTCATTAAGTTTCTCCCTGCCCAGCTCTCCAGCCTGTCCAGGTCATGCTGAATGGCAGCACAGCCCTCTGGTGTGTCAGCCACTCCTCCCAGCTTTGTATCATCAGCAAACTTGCTGAGGATACACTCTGTTCCTTTGTCCAGGTTGTTAATGGAGATATTGAATAGGATCGGACCCAGTAGTGACCCCTGGGGAACACCACTAGTCACAGGCCTCCAACTAGACTCTGCCCCACTGACCACTACTCTCTGGGCTCTGTCCTTCAGTCAGTTCCCAATCCACCTCACTGCCCAATCATCCAATCCACACTTGTTCAGTTTGTTTGTGAGGACGCCATGAGAGACAGTGTCAAAAGCCTTGCTGAAGTCAAGGTAGACCACGCTGACAGCCTTCCCCTCATCAATCCATCTAGTTATGTCCTCATAGAAGGCTGTCAAGCTGGTCAAGCATGTCTTCCCCTTGGTGAACCCATGTTGACTACTCCTGATAACCCTCTTTTCTTTAACATTCTTTGAGATGGCACCAAGAACAAGATCTTCCATTACCTTTCCAGGGATGGAGGTGAGGCTGACTGGCCTGTAGTTAACCAGGTCCTCCTTCTTGCCCTTTTTATAGATTAGAGTGATGCTGGCCTTCCTCCAGTCCTCAGGCATCTCTCCTGTTCTCCAGGACTTTTCAAAGATGATGGAGAGTGGTCTAGCAATGTCTTCTGCCAGCTCCCTCAACACTTGTGGATGCATCCCATCAGGGCCCATGGATTTGTGTATGTCCAGTTCACCTAGCTTTTCCCTAACCCAATCCTCTACAACCAGGGCACAGTCTTTCTCTCTCCTGTCTTCTTCTGTGGTCTCAAAGGTCTGGGACTCTTGAGGGTCTGCCTTAGCAGTAAAGACCAAGGAAAAGTAGGCATTCAGTAATTCCGCCTTCATTCAGCAGAGGGCCTTCATTTCCTCCAGTCTTCCTTTTGGCTCCAATGTATTTGAAGAATCCTTTCTTGTTATCCTTGACCTCCCTTGTTAGGTTTAATTCTAAGGAGGCCTTAGCTTTCCTTATTGTATCTCTACATTCTCTGACCACATTCTTGTATTCCTCCCAAGTGGTCAGCCCCTTTTTCCATTTTCTGTAAATTTTCTTCCACTGGAGTTTATTTTGTAGCTCCCTGCTCAACCATGCAGGTCTCCTGGCTCCCTTACATGATTTCTTACTCTTCGAGATGCTACGATCCGGAGCTTGGAGGAAATGATGCTTGAATATTGACCAGCTCTCTTGGGCCTCCTTACCATCCATTGCCCTGTCCCACAGGATTTCTCCAAGGAGTTTCTTGAAGATGCCAAAGTTAGCCCTTCTGAAGTCCAGGGTTATGATCCCCCTTGTTGATTTGTGCCTGCTGCACGTGATCTTGAACTCCATCTTGTGGTCACTACAGTCAAGGCTGCCCCCTACCTTCACATCCTTGACCAGTCCCTCCTTATTTATCAATACAAGGTCCAGAAGTGCTCCTCTCCTTGTTGGTTCCTCCAACACCTGTATCAGGAAGTTGTTGTCAATGAACTGCAGGAAACTCCTGGAGCAGTGCGTGCCTGGCTGCGTAGGCTTTCCAGCAAATGTCAGGGTGGTTGAAGTCCCCCATGAGAACCAGAGACTGTGATTTTGAGGCCACTTCCAGTTGTCTGTAGAAGACCTCATCAGCTAACTTGTCCTGATCAGGTGGCCTATAGTAGACAGCTGCAATAGTGTCTCCCATGTTAGCCTGCCCCCTAATTTTTACCCACAAAAACTCAACTCATCAGCCACCCGTGGGAAATCTCAATACATTCTAATTACTCCTTCACATAATGAGCAACTCCACCTCCACACTTTGTTAGCCTGTATTTCCTGAAAAGCACATAGCCATCCATGACAGAATTCCAGTCATGTGAGCTATCTACCATGTCTCCATAATAGCAATCAAATCATAGCCCTTCAACCGCACGCAGATCTCTAGTTTCTCTTGTTTATTCCCCATGCTATGTGCATTGGTGTAAAGGCATTTGAGAGAGTTGAGCTCGCAGCTATTACCCTAGAAAGTGTAGAAAGACCAGGCTCATCCTCAAATTGCCTGGTTTCACTCCCCTCCCCGTTCGAACCTAGTTTAAAGCCCTCTCAATGAGCTCTGTCAACTCATGGGCCAAAATCCTGAAAGTTTGCAATGAAAGTGGTGTTCCTGATGTGCATTTCTGCTGTGTGAAGTTCATTCTCACAGTTTTTCTTATCTCATGAGATAGTTCAATTATTCCTGTCCATTTCCTAATTAATCCTAAGATACAATAGACAGTACCTTTCTGGATGATTATATAATGCCTCAGGTAAATTTCTATGGCAGAAAACTGAAGAAAAAGTGACTGCAACTTCTCAAAAACTTGACTAATTACATTAAAAAGTGCTGCCTGGAAAGTCTTATTAAAATATTTATAAAAATAATGAAAAGAGCCTTATGCATTTACTGAGGATTATTGGTTTTGCTTGTGACGTGCCTAACAATCAATTATAAAGTTTCTATTGTTTTCACTGTGGAGGTTTAGAACAATTTCATATTTAGTAACATTTTTTCTTGTTTATGCTTTAGTGTAGGTGTGACAAGCTGCCTGCCTGAAGCAGTCTCTATTATTAGGGACATTTCTCCAGCTCTTCCTAATAAATTCATATGTGGTTAACACTTCATGTGCTGCTTGTGTTACATTAACCATACCAAAAATTACTCTGGAAAGCTTTATATTGAGCAGTAGTATTGGATTTCCAATCAATTTTTTGAGTTTTATTTTTTTTTGATCTAGTTGTTCTCTATCTTTGGGGTACAATGTCTTGAAGAAGACTTCTCCAGGCCTGTATCTGGAAGGAAGGAAATAAATCTTTAGCAAAATAAACCTCTCCTTTGACTGAGATCTACTTATCTCTTCATAATTTATTATTAAAAAACCCCAACATATAACCTCTCAAAAACTGATTCTTCTCTTCCATCTAGAAGAGACTAAAAAAGTGAAAAACAATATTCATAAGTAGTGACAGCCATCTGTGAAAAGCTGCATCTGAGCTAAATTACTAAGCTTGTGAAAGGTTGGTAAGGCTCTTAAACACCGGTGAATATTTTTTTTCTTCCACCTTAATTATGACTGATACATTCATGAAATTGTTTTACTAAACTATTCCTCATGCCTTTGAGAAGGAGAAAGCCCAGAATGACATCAAGGATGTTTTCTTCGCTTTGACTCCTTTTTCAGTCTTCTCTTTTGCAGATATATTTTGCAGATATATTTTATTTACAGCTATGATTTGTGAGAATGCAAATGAAATATTATTAAGGCTGATCTGGAACTGAAATATATACAACCTTTATATATATATTGATTTGCTACAACATGGAAGGGTGGAGGTAACAAATAGAATTGCTCTCCCTCTGACACCTTTCTTTCTGATAACACCAATATACACTTTGATCCTTTCCACGTCTTCATAATAATTTAAACTTGAACAGTATAAAAATAAATATCTACAGAGTGATGTTATAAATCTTTCTGCAGAGTTATGCCACCTTTAGCATTGTCATAATGGGTTCACCTTCTGCACCTTTCATCAGTTTTTAGGAACCCTTTATATCTCTTACCAACTATAAAAGCTGTAACAAAAAAATGTAAAAGCTTCTCAGAAGTTATCACATAATTGCCAAATTTGATTTTTGGTGCAGGAAAATTATTATAGTGAAATTCAAGGCAAAGTCTTATGGATGGGCAAGGTCACATTTATTTACAAAATCTCTAATCAAGTTTCTGTAATTCAGTCACACTCTCACACTCACTCTTTAATAGATTTAATTCATTCACACACTCACAAAAGTAATACAGAACATAATACAGAGGTGCAGAACCGAGAACTTTTACTGTACAGACTAGAATACAAATGTATAGTGCAGATTCAAGGAACACGAGAAGAAACTGAGGCAAAGAAGTGTTTAGTCAGCACCAGACATTCACAGAAGATCACATATGGCTACTGATTTACTGGCAAAAGAAAACTTGGTAATGGGATTTGATGTTAACATATCTGAGAGTTTTTCCTAAGGAGACAAAGATTAGTTGATTAGGCTGTCTGTTTCTCTCCTTTCTTCTAATGATTTTTAGGCCTTCTAACCAAATTCAACTAAGCAAAACAATGAGGAAGACATCACTAACATACTAAATTCCTATACATTCTGTAAAAATGTTGCTGTGTAGATAAGAACACTGTTCATACATTCCATGAGGGGAAGAATATTTTATAAAATTGAAATTTGAAAAAGTTCCAAGCACTGGAACATACAGCCTCAAGTTGAGTCAGGGGAAGTTTAGATTGAATATTAGGAAGAAGTTCTTTACTGAGAGGGTGGTTAGGCACTGGAACAGGCTGCCCAGGGAGGTGGTGGACTCGCTGTCCCTGGAGGTGTTCAAAAAACGAGTGGATGAAGCACTCGAGGCCATGGTCTAATGGTCTAGTGGTTAGGGAGATGATGGGATAATGGCTGGACTTGATGATCCTGGAGGTCCTTTCCAACCATGGTGATTCTATGATTCTATGATTCTGTGATGAGAATATTCTATACTCAAAGAATGAGAAAGAATTCTCATATTTCTGTACATACATAAGGATTCACGTATTTCAAGAAGATGTTGTGGTCCCTTTAACTAAATCTAGTCAGACACAAAAATATAATATTGGATATGCACCAAAGACATGTGGGAATATTCTTTTTATTTTGAGATGTAACATTAATATGTTACTCACAATTTCCATTTTCTTACTACTGTAAGTGCAAGATAGCTAGAAGCTATGCTGGTACCCTGTATTGCAGTTCTGTAGAATGATATTGTGCATCTTGTTCAGTTTTGCCATGTTTTGTTTTCCTCACAACATGTTTTATTTTGTAGTTTACCTATTTGCAACCTAGCCTTGTTTGAATGAGGCAATTTAAAAAGTTCTGAACAAGAGGATATTGAGAACTCTGCCTTAAATATAGATAGATTGGGGGTGGGAAGATAAAATATCTAACGTATTTGTGGAAAAACTCAATGGAGTTTGTTTCACATTCAGTCAGATAAATCTGGATGCTCTTTTCAGGGAATACATAGTTTAAGGAATACGAAAGATGCTAGTATATAAGCACGCATAAAATCTATAAGGTAAGGACAGACTTTAGAAAATACCATTTTATTTTTGTACAAAATGTTATGCAAAAGAAGACTCATCTGCACCTTATCTGTGTAGTGAGCCATTTAAACAAGAAGGCAAAAACTTCATTGATGACTACTTAAAAATCTTAACTTACTACTTAACATAGATTCTTATGACAACATCCGTCTGTTGTGGCAAAATTGGCCTATTTTTCATTCCTAATACTGTAAACAAGATTTGTCCACATACATTTTTAAACTTTTCTTATCTGTAAATTTCCCGAAAGTTTCATTTATTAAATGGCTGGACTGGATTAGTCATTTTAATCTAGTTGTTGAATATGTAATTTGTACAAGATAGGAATAAATATTCCTTTTGTGAGGTGAAAGAAAATTACAATGACTGTAATAGGACAGGTAAAATATGTATAAAAATACATTTTGAAATGCATAACATACCAAATCTTTGGTTTTCAGAAGATAGTTTTCTGACTAAATGAATCTTTTTAGTAAATTATTTTAAACCTAAAACTCTAGTTTAGGTTTGTAGTGAAAACTGCAGTACTCACCAGCTTACCGGAAGGAGTCCAATGAGCTGAATATAAGAGTAATGTAAAAAATAATAATAATATTATTTTAGAAGCATTTGTACTAATAATAATTGAAAAAAACTCCAAACACATGGAAAGACAGTACTATTATTTGGAGTGGCACATGAGTACATGCATATGCAGCCTCCAAAATGTCACACATAGGCATAAGATAATGGCTTTTTTAACAGAACATTGATAACAACCTTATGTTTCAGACTGCATTTTCTTTTCTGCACTCGTTCAGGGACATTTTATTTCTGGAGAAGGTGCAGCATCACTGGCATGTAGCTGGCTACTAAAAGCTCAGCTGTATATTTTCATAGCTTTATTCAGTGCTGCTTATAGCAATGAAAAGCTAACTGGCACTATGTTTGGAAATGGGTAGAATTTTGTGAATAAAAGTAGCCTTTTGTTGAGTTGCTGTCAATTTAAGAGAGCTAGTGCATTCCTACATTATCATCTAAAAGTGCTGGCTCTGTTTCATGATTTTGGCTGCCGCATACCAATATTACTGCAGACATTCTCAGCATCGCAAGAAAGCAAGAGGTTAAGACAATGAACTGCATAGAAATGTTTGTTTGCATCCTTGGAATATCTGGGAATGGAATGATTGATCAAAAGCTTTCTTTCAGATATTGAGATCTTATTCTTTCCCTTTGAATGCTTTCTCCTTTTTTTTTATGTTGTCCAGAAGGTATATACACTTTTCTCTTCTCCTTAGCATACAGGAACTCTTGCTGGTCTTCATTAACATAATGATCCTGATGAAGACTCAAGTCCTAGCCCTTTGTTGTCTTAAGCATTCAGGAAAGGTTTCAAAGATTTCTTTCTTCTTCCCCCTCTCTTTGTAATTGCATGGTAGTGGCCATAGCAATGCTGCAGAGAGCAGATAGATCACTTTCTCTGCTTCTATCTGCTTTTTGGGTATCTAATGTAATCAAGGCAATCCGTTCTCCTATGGGAATTCCAAGATAATACCCTCTTATATCACCATCTAGATTAGTATTCCCTAAAATTTCCCTTGGAACTTTACAGATATAACCTACCTTCTCAATTCTCATATATGTTTGATTGTACTGAAATTCAGGGGTTTTGATTAAATCCATTTAGCCAAGATATTAAGATTATGGTAGCAGCATCCTGTCCTCTTACTTATTTACTTTCTGTCCAGTCTCTGCCATCTGCAAATTTTATTGTCAAAGATATTTAGATCATCAATCTAGATCATTGATAAAAGAGCATTAGTGTCATATCTAATATCAGTTCTTGAACTACCCCATTAGATTATGCTATGCACATCAATATCTTGTCATTAGCAATGACAATTTAAGATGCAATATACATGACCTCAGACATGAAATCGGAATCCTACTCATTGGGAGATAAAGCAGCTGTAAAATGTATATTTTTAAAGAAAGGAGAGGCTACTAATTGTTTTACACTGAGCTATGGTAGGTTACTCTCCATTAATAATTTTTACATGGATATAGACAAAAAACCAAAATCCTTGACTGCTGTTGTAGATTTTATTTACCACTTTCTCTGTGTGAAACCAAAATAACACACTTCTGTCTCCAAATTAGAAACTGTACTGTACTCTGATTTACGAACAGGCAGTTCTAGGATCTGAATCTCCAAACAAATGAGAGTTTCGCAATCTTAAAATACACAGAATCAGAACATGCACAACTCAAGAAAATTCCATCCTTGATGACAAGAATCTGAGTCAGAAAACTAAGAGAAATGCATGTCTGTCTGAAAAAAGTTCAGATTGGAAGAAGGAAGACAGCTGCGGCTAATGTATATGGAGTTTCCTCTCTAGTTCTTTTATTACCTTAATTTAAAATGAGTTTAGTGCTAATAACGTTTCTAAACAAAACAAAGTTTCAGATTACAGGCAAGTGTTTGATTGTCAAGGGAAAAAGGCTGATGACTGCACAGGATCCAGTCCTCTGTTCAAGCACAGAATTAGATTAGTTATAGAACACTAGCTTTTTCTGCTGCAGAGATTGGTAAACAAACATCTTTTTTGGCTTCACCCGCTCACCTTTGTTATATGCATAGGGAGCTTAGTAATTATATCTACTGTGTAAGGGAAACAGCGATATCCTCCATTCTGTGGCTTTTTTTTCAATGTGTGGCTGGCTAGGAAATAAATAAGTTTGCTCAGCAGAACACACAAAAAAGCCTGAGGTTGACTTCAGTGTGTTCAAGAGACTGTAATTTTGACCAAATTTCCATAGGTAACTGTGTTAACTTGTAGAGTCAAGAAGATTCCCAAACCTGATCTTTTTCAAATCAAATTATTATTGTTAATAATTGTAATAATTTTGTCTTGCAGCTAATATGTTTTTGCATAAGGGCATCCCATTTGACCTTTTCCAAATGTCAGCAATAATATTTAATATGAATATGCTTCACAGACACTTTAAACACTCATATAATGTTTAATATTAAAAGATAATAATCTTGGTATTTGTACTCAAAATGTCACTGAATATTGCATGAACAGTGATCACACTGGCTTAATAGCAAGGTGTGTATCCAAACCCTGATATTATCAGTAGCTTAGGAAATCAATAGGAAGATAATTGCTGGAGTTTTGTTTTTTAATTACTTAGCATTTATAGAATACTCTTTCTTTGTAAAGAATTTGGTCATAGGGATCTATCTTGAGGGATCACCTGGAAATATGTAAAAAGGAAAAGAAAAAATTAGTTCCTTCTATTAATGAAGATGTACCTTAATGCTCTTGGATTCTAAAATCTACTAGGAACGAGTACATTGGAGTTCATACCCAGTGAAAGACCTAATTTCAGGAACCTAGTTCTCAAATGAACTATGTATTAAGGCACTCCAAACAAGTAGAAACCTCAAATGGGTGATTCAAAAAAATCAACACTTCAGTTGATAAGAATCTTAAAATGAATCAGTAGGAAATATCACTTACATGCTGTGTGCTTAAAAAAGAGAGTTCTGAAGTCAGATTCTCTGAAAAGTTTCTCCATCCACATTGACTTAAATCCTAGAATTGTCTTGCAATTACTCCAGTTCCTACAGTTACTGTTTTTGCTATAATTCAGTCTTACTTGTTGAGTTTATCTAAACCTTGGATTCTGAATTAAAAGCCTTCTCTTTAAATTTTCAAAGCTGTTACAAGGAAAGAGGAGATCTATCTATAAAGTTTCCATCAGATATAGGACCTTTAAGTCCACATATCCAGAGGAATTCTGTATCTGCTGTCTTAAGTGGAAAGAAAAACCAAAAAACTTACTTCATCATGAGGAAAAAACGTTGGAAGACAGATGAGCCTTGATCCTACAAGTAGCTTAGTTTCTAAGGAGGGTGGATGCAAAACCTGTATTTGCAAGGCTTTGCACTTCAATACTAAGGTTGGGGGAGGGAAAATAATATTTGAATTAAACAAAATAACTAAAACCAAATGAAAAATACTGCTTGAAACAGTATGAAGAATGAAGATTCACTCCATAAGTGCTGCTGCATAATAGTATTATACACTTGTCTGTATTGAGTTCCATTATTCTCCAAAGAATAACTTAATTTCTGTTGAACAGAGCAACTGCCTGGCACATCCTGGAAGTGTCTGTGTATTGTGCACGTGTCATAGAGTGAGCCGGCCAGGTACAAGAAGTCTGAAGGAATTATGACACCTCAGTTGTTATGCACGATAGATCTTCTGGTAAAATACATGCAGAAAATTTTAATTATGCATATGCAATCACAGAATGTGAAGTCCCTGAATATCTGCTGACCCAAGTAGGGAGTTAAATAAAACTAATAGTAACACTATTATATCAATCTTAATACAAAATTTATTGATGGTAATAAATGGAAGCATTACGTTAGATGTTATTTCTAGAGATATATAGTGAATGGTCTTTCTAGTGACTATGAGGCCCATGACTTCATAATCAAATCTGTTTTCAGTTTTATTTCACTAGTCTACTGTGTTTGGAATTTTTATGGGATTTAACTCTGCTGTCTTACAGATTTCTTAAACAAACCCTACAACCTACTTATCCACTATCAAGAAAGTAACTCTTCACCAGAAAGCAAAGCACATACCTCATTATCATTTAATTAAGACAATCACATGTGAAAAACAAATCACCAAACAAATAGAAAACCTCTTACCACGGGCAATAATTACACTACCTGGAAAGCAGAAGAAGACAACTCCTCAGAGCTGCTGAAAAACTCTTCAAACCTCTCATCAAGGGAGGTTCTAGTTTTGTGATACATGTTTCGCTGCACATCTTCATGTTTTTCACTATTATTTATTCTATTCTAAATTCATAGAGACTGGATTATAGTATGACTAGGTAGATATTCACCAATAAAATAGTAATTTATTACACGCTAAGGCCTTTGTATAAAATAATTGGGCTTTTAAATCATCATATGTATGTTTGAATTTAGCCAAATGAGACAAAACTGAACATTTGTTGAATGACCTTGTTATACACCACTTTTGTAGCTAGAAGAAAAAGTGTGGATGCTTTGATATCAATAAACAAAATAAACGTTCTTGTGTTAAGATGTCCAGTTAGTTTCTTACACCTTCTTGAGCTGCTTCCCTGACAACTTCTGCAGTTAAAACAGTTTTTATGCAGGAGGTGCTTATTTTCTCCATCTTTTTTTTTTTTTTTTTTTTTTTCTCACGGACAAAACTTTTTCAAGACAACTTTCCAAACATAGGATGAGAAATCTTATTTCTCCTTCTAACTGGGTATTCACTATTTAGAAAGGTTAACAGATTGTGGTTTATCCTCACAAGAAACTCAGTGCTACTTGTGTTAGTAATTCACTAAAGCCAGAAATTAACAGTTGAATATGCTTTGTGACTTTGTGAGGTTTTATAATTATTATCTTTTTTTTCTAATGAGAGGAGGAGTCAGGAAAAAAAAATTCTCCTCTAAAAGCATTTTGCTTTGCTGTGCAGAAAAATATTGGAGAGTCAGATATACAGAAAAGCATCTAGAATAATTTTGGGCATGAACAGTCATATAAGGAAAGGGAGAGAAGAGTAAGAAAGAAGAAATATTAGTTTATATAAAAATCTTCCCTGTTTATACTAGAAAATTTTGTTTAGCCTTTTCAAAATGCAGAAGAAAAACTATCTCTTCATAGTCCTTTTTGGAATTGTAGACTGAAAGTACAAAGGGCATATATATATATATATATATATATATATATATATATATATAGCCTGTGTGTCTTTGTGGATGTCTAAGTGTGGGTGGGTACATACATGTGGCATTCAGACTTGTGCTACATGGCTGTCATTTGGAATATTGCATAGTGCAATTGCTACTTTTTTGGCTTTTGTTTATTCTGGTTTGTTTTTCCTTTATAAAATGAAACCACACAATTCTTATTTTATAAATGTAAAGCTAAGAACAAGATATATTGGGTCAGTTATCTATGCTATCAAATAAGATTTATTTCAGTAAGTGTGAGACAGGTAATTAACAAAGAAACGCAGACGACTTGATATTCAGCTGCCTCTGCAGAAGTTCTTGAATTTAGCAGCAGAAAACTTAGAAAAATCTTACTTGTTAAATAATGTTTAAATTAATCTAAAAAGTATGAAAAGAGAAAGAAAACACATCAGAATATATTCTGACAGGCACTTCCATTTAAATTGGTTTAAAGTTAATTTGTTTATATAATAAACTCCAAAATGAATAGAGGAGTTTGGTATACTGCATATACAAAAAAAACCCCAAAAAAACCAAAAAACAAACCCACCATACAAATAAACATTAAAAAAATCTTACAGGTTTCTGCAAAATAGTTAGTCTTGAAATTTGCCCTTAATATATTAAGAAAGAGACAAATAAAACCTTGAACTTATTAAGTATGAGAAGCTCTGAACATTGATCAAGACTCCAGAAGCAGTCATCTCCCAAGAGATGCTAATGGGAATGGGAACAGAAACTAGAGAAGCCAACAGAATACCCTTATTTAAGAAAAAGCCTAGGGACACAGCAGGAAATTAAAGACCAAATAGTTTAATTTCAATTTGCCAGAAAGCATTAAGAACTATTTTAAACCACCAGATCGGAAAATGCTTAGAAAAGCACAACTTGATTAAACAAAGGTTGGAAGAGGAAGGTTATGCCTTACTAATTTGTTAGTTCTATGAGACTCTCATTGCCAAAGTAGACAAAAGAATTACTGTGTAGGCATCATTTAATGGCTTCTGAGGAAGCCTTTTAATATCAGAGGTTGTGTAAGGTGCAGAATCATTGAACAGGAGAGAGTCTGGCATATTAATTTAACAGAAAAAGGTTAAAGGACTAAAGGACAGAGAACAAGGCATTATAAACCTGGAATAATATCGTTTGGAGAAAGGGGGGAAAAAAAAAATTTAAAAAATTATAAAATTAAAATGTGATCATATAGAAATAACTACTGGTCTAGTGCCTGGAAATACACTGGGTTCAGGATGAGATAATGCAAAGGCCTTGTACTCTGTATAAAATTCTATAGATAAAGGTTAAAATTTAATAAACTATCTCAAAATATTTATAAACCTTTTTTGTATGACAGGCTTTTCCCTCCAACTTCTAACAATAAAGCAAAACTGTGATGGAAGTACAGTCCATCTTCCTTTATGGTACTCTTAAAAACTTTATCTACAATATGATACCGAAGTGCCAACAGATGTGCTTTAGGTTTTGGTAAGGGTTATAAAAGTCAGTGTAGATCAGGAAAAAATAAATTTCACTGTTCAAAAAGCAAGTTGTATTCTTCTGTCTGTTTCTATCCAGAATGTATTTAAGACTTTGAAGTGGGGAAAAAAAGATCATCTCATCTTAGAAGAAAAGTAAAACTAAAACAAAACAAGAAAAAAACCAAAACCCACTCATGCTAAATGGAAGTGAAAAGACCACTTTCATCTTGCTCTTCATCTGTTTGGAAGACTGATGTGGTTTTTACTTGCTAGAAGCTTCTAGTGAAGTTGACAATAATATCTTATATAGCCTGGAAATTGCTGAGAACCCTTTTTTTATCTTTTTCACTTTGTCTTTAGCCTGATGACAGTTACTTACCATTACAAAAGAGAAATCAAAAGAAAAAAATTCTTCTGGTTTTGTGGCCACTTGAATGTCAAAAGATTTGGGAAATCGAACTAGATCACAGCAATTATAGCCCTAGAATAATATGTTACATAAAAAAAAAAAATCTAAGGAAAACTACAAAGTTTACAATTTGAAATTTATTTTTTAATATTTTGAGACAGGGAAATTAAGCTTATTGTAGCAGAACGATACATGCCTTTAAAAGAAATAAAACAGATTCTTACCTGTCTTTAATAAATACTGTATAACATATTATATTATCTTACAGGTAAGAGGGCTTTAAACTGTAGCTGCCAGGAGAGAGGATCCTCTGTCCATCCCACTGCCACCATTTCGAGGCCATTTCCAGTAATGGATGCCCTGGGCCTCAAGAAGGATCACAAGACAGCAGGAGGGCACCAGAAGGGAGGGAGAATAAAATCCCAGATGGTAAATCAGCTTCAATGGGACCCAACTTAAATGAGGACCCAACTTAAATGGCTCTGTGCAAATGCATGCAGCATGGTGAATAAACAAGAGGAGTTAGAGATGTGTGCACAACCGCAAGGCTATGGTATTATTGGCATCATGGAGACATAGTGGGATGGCTCCTATGACTGGAGCATGGGAATGGATGGACACAAACTCTTTAGGAAGGATAGATAGTGGAGAAGAGGAGGAGGTGTTGCTCTCTACATCAACAACCAGCTGGATTCCATGGAGTTCCACCTGGGGATGGATGAAGAACTGTCTGAGAGCTTATGGGTCAAGATTAAAGGGAAGGCAGGGGCAAGTGATATCTTAGTGGAGGTCTGCTACAGATGAGGCCTTCAATAGACACACAGGAGCGGCTTCATGCTCACAAGCCCTGGTCCTCATGGGCAACTTCAATCACCCCAATATGTGTTGGAACAACAACACAGCAGGACACCAGCAATCCAGGAAGTTCCTGGAATGAGCTGATGATAACTTCCTTCTCCAATTGGTAAAGGAGCCAACAAAAAAAGGTGTTACGCGGGACCTTGTCTATGGGTCCAGATGAGATCCATCCGAGAGTGTTGAGGGAGCTGGCAGAGGAACTTGCCAAGCCGCTCTCCATCATCTCTCAGCAGTCCTGGTTATCGGGTGAGGTCCCGGACGACTGGAAACATGCCAATGTGACACCCATATACAAGAAGGGTAGGAAGGAGGATCTGGGGAACTACAGGCCTGTCAGCCTGACCTCAGTGCCAGGGAAGATTATGGAACGGTTCGTCTTGGGGGAGATCACACAGCAAGTGCAGGACAACAGAGGGATCAGTTCTACCCAGCATGGGTTCATGAAGGACAAGTCCTGTTTAACCAACCTGATTTCCTTCTATGATCAGGTGACCCACCTAGTGGATGAGGGAAAAGCAGTGTTGTCTTCCTGGACTTCAGGAAGGCATTTGACACTGTGTCCCACAGCATTCTGCTACAGAAGCTGGTGACTCATGGTCTAGCCAGGTGGACTCTTCACTGGGTTAAAAACTGGCTGGATGGCTGAGCCCAGAGAGTTGTGGTGAATGGAGTTAAATCCAGATGGAGGCCGGTCACAAGCAGTGTCCCTCAGGGCTCGATCTTGGGGCCAGTCTTGTTTAATGTCTTTATCAATGACCTGGATGAGGGGATTGAATGCAACCCTCAGTACATTTGCAGATGACACAAAATTGAGTGGGAGTGTCGATCTGTCTGAGGGTAGGGAGGCTCTGCAGCGGGATTTGGACAGGCTGGAGTGATGGGCTGAGGCCAATTGTATGAGGTTTAACAAGGGTAAGTGCTGGGTCATGCACTTTGGTCACAACAACCTCATGCAGCGCTACAGGCTTGGGGAAGAGTGGCTGGAAAGCTGCCTGGTGGAAAAGGACCTGGGGGCGTTGGTTGACAGCCAATTGAACACGAGCCAGCAGTGTGCCCAGGTGGCCAAGAAGGTCAGTGGCATCCTGGCCTGTATCAGAAACGGTGTGACCAGCAGGAGTAGGGAGGTGATCGTGCCCCTGTACTCGGCACTCGTGAGGCCGCACATTGAGTACTGTGTCCAGTTCTGGGCACCACAGGATAAGAAGGACATTGAGGTGCTGGAGTGAGTCCAGAGAAGGGCAACGAGGCTGGTGAGCGGTCTGGAAAACAGGCCTTATGGAGATTGGCTGAGGGAACTGGGGTTGTTTAGCCTGGAGAAGAGGAGACTGAGAGGAGACCTCATTGCTCTCTACAACTACCTAGAAGGAGGTTGTAGTGAGGCTGGTGTTGGTCTCTTCTCCCAAATTGCTAATGACAGGATGAGAGGAAATGGCCTCAAGTTACGTCAGGGGAAGTTTAGATTGGATATTAGGAAGAAGTTCTTTAGTGAGAGGGTGGTTAGGCACTGGAACAGGCTGCCCAGGGAGGTGGTGGAGTCACCATCCCTGGAGGTGTTCAAAAAACAGGTTGATGAAGCACTTGAGGCCATGGTCTAATGGTCTAATGGTTAGGAATATGATGGGATAAAGGTTGGACTTGATGACCCTGGAGGTCCCTTCCAGTCATAATGATTCTATGATTTGCAGCCCAGAAAGCCAACCGTATCCTGGGCTGCATTAAAAGATGCATAGACAGCAGGCCGAGGGAGGTACTTCTGTCCCTCTACTCTGCTCTCATGATACCCCTTTGTCCAGTTCTGGGGCCCTCAACATAAGAAAGATACCAAGCTGTTGGAGCGTGTCCAGAGGAGGGCCACGAAGACAATCAGAGGGCTGAAGCACCTCTCCCATGAAGACAGGTTGAGGGAGTTGGGGTTGTTCAGCCTGGAGAAGAAAAGGCTCCTGGGGGGACCTGGTAGAGGACTTCCAGTACCTGAAGGGGCCTACAAGAAAGCTGGGGAGAGACTTTTTGCAAGGGCATGCAGTGATAGGACGAGGGATAAAGTCTTTAAACTGGAAGAGGGTAGATTTAGACTATGCATTACAAAGAAATTCTTTCCCATGAGGGTGGTGAGGCACAGGAACAAGTTGCTCAAGGAAGCTGTGGATATCCCCTCCCTGGAAGTGTTTAAGGCCAGGTTAGATAGGGCTTTAAGCAGCCTGGTCTAGTGGGAGGTGTCCCTGCTCATGGCAGGGAAGTTGGAACTAGATGATCTTTGAGGTCCCTTCCAACCCAAACCATTCCACAGTTCTGATTCTATAGATTAAATGTTATAGAAACCTAGAAAGTAATAGGTTTGTGGTTGGTTTTGTTTTTGTTTTTTCCTGTTTTTTTTTTTTTTTTTTCTCTTTAGCTTTGGCTTTTGGAATAATGCTTAATATTTGTGGAGGTTTGACCTTGGCCCACCCAGCCACTCTTCTACTTCCTCTCCTCAACAGGACAGGAAGAGAAAATAAGACTAAAAAGCTTGTGAGTTGAGATGAAGACAGAGAAAACACTAAGCAATTATTGTCACAGGAAAAATACTCAACTTGAGAAAGGTTAATTTAATTTATTGCCAATTAAAATGGAGTTGGATGGTGAGAAACAAAAAACCAAAACTAAAACACCTGCCCTCCAGACCACCCTTCTTCCCAGGCTCAAATTACTCCTGACTCTTTTACCTTCCCCACTAGCAGCTCATGCAAGATGGTGAATGGGAGTAGCAGTCAGTCCATCTCTGCCACTCCTTCCTCTTTACACTCTTCCCTTGCTCCAGTGTGACTTCTTCCCATGACCTGCAGCCCTTAAGGATAAAAGTGTTTCAGCGTGGGTTTCCCATGGCCTGCAGGCCCTGACAGAAAACCTGTTCCTGCGTGGGGTCCTCTCCAAAGGTTGCAGCATCTTTCAGGGCACATCCACCTGCTCTGGTGTGGGGCCCTCCATGTGCTACAGTGTGGATACCTGTTCTGACTTGGTCTCCTCTCCTTGTTGGTTCCTCCAACACCTGTATCAGGAAGTTGTTGTCAATGCACTGCAGGAACCTCCTGGACCGTGCATGCTTGGCTGCGTAGGCTTTCCAGCAAATGTCAGGGTGGTTGAAGTCCCCCATGAGAACCAGAGCCTGTGATTTTGAGGCCACTTCCAGTTGTCTGTAGAAGACCTCATCAGCTAACTTGTCCTGATCAGGTGGCCTATAGTAGACAGCTGCAATAATGTCTCCCATGTTAGCCTGCCCCTTAATTTTTACCCACAAACTCTCAACTCACTCATCAGCCACCCCTGGAAAAAGCTCAATACATTCTAAATGCTCCTTCACATAATGAACAACTCCACCTCCACACTGTCTTTCCTGAAAAGCACGTAGCCATCCATGACAGCATTCCAGTCATGTGAGCTATCCCACCATGTCTCTGTAATAGCAATCAAATCATAGCCCTTCAACCACACGCAGATCTCTAGTTTCTCTTGTTTATTCCCCATGGTACGTGCATTGGCGTAAAGGCATTTAAGAGAGAGTTGAGCTCGCAGCTCATCCTCAGATTGCCTGGTTTTACTCCCCTCCCCGTTCAAACCTAGTTTATAGCCCTCTCAATGAGCTCTGTCAACTCATGGGCCAGAATCCTTTTCCCCTTTGGAGACAAGTGAGCCCCATCTGTTGCCAACAGGCCTGGTGCCATGTAAACCGCCCCATGATTGAAAAACAAAATTCCAACCAGCCTCTGAGCCACGTGTTGATCACCTGGGTTTTCCAGTTCCTTTCAGTATTCTTTCCTGTTACTAAAGAGATTGATGAAAAAGTTACCTGTGCTCCAGATCCTTTAACCAAACGCCCCAGTACCCTGAAGTCTCTTTTGGTCACCCCTGGACTTCTCTCCATAACTTCATAACTGCCAGCCTGAACAACCAGCAGTGGGCAATAATCTGAGGGCTGTACCAGATCAGGGAGTTTTCTGGCAACATCTTTTACCCGAGCCCCAGGGAGGCAGCAGACTTCCCTGTGGGATGGGTCCAGTCGACATACCGGCCCTCTGTTCCCCTCAGGAGGGAGTTGCCTATGACAATAACCCTGCTTTTTTATTTGGCAAAGGCAGTTGTGATGCCTGGCATTGACCTACTCATCCTCGGCATCTCACTAGATGTAACTTCATCATCATCATGTGCTGCCTGACCCTCGAGTTCCAGCACCCCACACCTATTTTTTAGGGGCACCTGGGAGGGTGAGGAAGGCTGGGAGGGGATGCACCTGCCACTCCACACAGTGACCTGGTTCCATT
This sequence comes from Podargus strigoides, assembly GCA_028020825.1. Classification (NCBI taxonomy): domain Eukaryota; kingdom Metazoa; phylum Chordata; class Aves; order Caprimulgiformes; family Podargidae; genus Podargus; species Podargus strigoides. The sequence continues at coordinate 21,168,226 of CM051621.1, read as the reverse complement.
CGCCCCCATTTCTGAGGTCCCCTCCTTCTGCCTGTGAGGGGGCTCTGGCTGGGTGGCCACGTTCCTTCTGGCAGTGGCTTCAGCCCGAGCGGCAGCCACAGCTGTGACTGCTCTGGGCGGGCTGTGCCCACCGGCTGGCAGGGACTGACCGCCCCTCAGGCTGCCGCCCGCGCCCTCTGCTCGCGCTGCCCACAGGGGAGGCTGCAGCCCCTCAGGCTCGTCCTGGCGAGAGCTGCCAGCTCTCTGTCCTGGCTGTTGTTCACCTCGTTGACTGATAATCAACCAGCCAAGCTGCCAGTTCCTAACTGCCCTAACACTGGTCGCTGCCACCCCTCAGCTCCATGCTCCCCACGCACGCCGCTCAAGCAAACTGCCGCACCCCGCCCCTTTTCACCGCGCTCCCCAGGGGCGCTTAAAAATCTCCCGTGCGGCTCCCGGCCACGCTCTGCCGCGCCTGATTGGCTGCCGCGGACTGCCTGGTCCCGCGGGGTCGCGCTGCGAGTGGGGGGTGCCTGGGCTCAGGAACCCCCTGCACAGCGCGATCGACCCTCACCTCGAGCTGCCCTCAGTGGTTGTCGCCGCTGCTGCTGCTGTCTCGCCGACGAGTTATATTGTCTCTGCATGCTGCAGGATTAGTGTCTATTCAAGGCTAAACATCTCTGTTCTTCACTGCAGTTAAAATAGTATCACTTTGTGATTTATGTACTCCAGATGAAACACTCCTATATTTCAAACATGCTTCAAACTTGTTTTTCTTCTGTTTTCCACCTATCTGGGTAAGGTGAGCACTACTGGAACAAAATATAGTTAACATCCAATTATGGATTGCTTCTGGGATTGCATGAAACAAATTTCAGAGGAAAGCTAGTTCTTTTGGAGATTTTTGCAAGAGCAAAACATTGAGGGTTTTCTAAAATAATACATTGCCATTACCAATACTGGAATGCGAGTTCCCACATCATTGCAAAACTTATTCACAAGACATCCCCCAACTGACCTGGAAAATGACTTTTCAGCTAGCACTCTTTTAAGTAGGACACAAATGTCATAAGAGAAATGGAAGTTATATTCTGGCTAGTAATTCCTTTGCCAGTAAATTATGTGTAGCCAAAGCAGAGGCATGCAACATCATAAATGTCCTAATCAGGATATCATTAATATTAGTTTGCCCTGATCCTGAATGTAAGCATACTGAAACAGTGTAATTAACAACAGCACATAAGCACTCTGTAACACTGTGATTGTATGGCCAGACATAGCTTTACTATTGAATAGTGAGCAATGTGACCACCAAAACGTCGAAGAAAGAGGAGGTGTAATTGCATACAAAAGGCATCAGAGTAAATAAAAATTGCCAAAGACCAAGATAAGCACAAAGAATTGCAAATAGGCAGAACATCCTGTATGAATATGCAAGAAGAATAACTAGCAAGAGAAAAGAAAAAAAGACAAGCAATATTTAGAGCAGACAAGACACCACCTCCCACTCCCCCTTTGGGGATGGAGACCCATAGCACAAAAGCGTCAGGTAAAAACAAGGAAAATTGGAAAAGAAAGAAAAGAATCCCACTTTGGCTTTGATGTCTCTCATCAAACAGCTTTCAAGACTGATCACTCATACCTCAATGACTAAGAAGCACCAAGGGCTATAGTCACTGTGCTAACAATATGGTATCGACTTTGTGGTATTGTATACTGACAGGTAAGTTAGAAAAGTATTCCTAAAAACTAAAAGTCATCAGTTTTCATGTCGCTGTAAGGAAAAAATGGCAGTGTCGGGTCTTTGGTCTCTTTTCCTTCTGTAGTGGAAAAGATTTTGACCCTTCCCCCTCTTCCAGCAGCCAAGATGCAAGACTGCGATTAGAAAAATTTGTAAGAAAGAAGGAGAAAGGGAAAGGTGCAGGGAGGAAAAAAGGCATTCACTGAAAGTATTCCCCATACACTGAGCAAAAAGGAGAGGGGAGTGCAAGTCAAGACATGTGAGTACCAGAGCTCTGGGATGAGCATGCTGAGAGAGACATACCTGCTGTCATTCTTAAATGCCCTGAAACCTTAGAATTTTTCATAGCTTGCCTCTTACTATCTGTACACAGTCCATCTCCTGGAACCAATAGTGCTGTAACCACGTAATACATGTTTGGTTCTTATAAGTATTTTTAATATATAAATATATGTGTGAGTGTTACTTATATATATTGGATTTCTAGAACATTGAGAATGATGGTTAATTTTTTTTATTTTAATATGGTAATGAGAAATTTGAGTTAGCCTTAGTCTTATCAAGTCGAGTCTTCAAAAATGGGCCTTTGTAAATGGAAGACTGCTCATACATCAAGTGGGTAGGAGTGCAACTTATGCAAAGCTTAATGTAGTAAGCACACCTGGGAATTTCTACTAGAAAAATGAAAAATGATGCAATACCCTGTTTAACCATCTCCCTATGTCTCAGCAGAACCAAGCAGTTCACTGCTTGATCAAAATCTTAACTGTTATGCTTTTATTTGCCATTGAGGAGTTATAGGTGTAATGAATCCTACCGTTAGAAAACAAAAGCAGTTTCTCTCTAATTTTGTTGGTAACTGATCCTTTTTGATAATCTGTTCACGACGCTTAAGAGTCGAATTGTTGTATTTTTGTGGATCCTGTCACCTTTTGACATCCCACTACATCCTAAGTGGCGTGTCTATGGTCACATTTCAAATTTGGCAGGACTATAAATATGGCCAGACTTTCCTAAGCTCTTTTCTTTTTCTTTGCCACGTACTTATTACTTGGCTGTTTCCAGCAAAGTGCAGCTACGTAGAGCTCCAATATTAATCTGAGTCCATATGACATATTTTTGAGTTACAAACATACAAGGATATCTGCAGCTTCTCTGAACACTTTGTGAGTTACTTCCTTCTTTTTGATCTGCTCTGCCTTCTACAGGATTATTCATTGTGTTTCATTCTTTACTAGCTGGACTGAAAGTTATTTTCCGATATGAACAAATCTTGATCGCTGATTGTTTGGACTGCTATAGTTCTAAGTGTCTGGGGTAAGTCTGTGGCAGCTGACATCCCAGAAAGGATGTATGTAAGACAGATATTCATTGTAGAGGAAAGGAATGCATATCTGGCTAAAAGGCAACTGTTTGATGGTAAGCTTTTGTGATTCATTAAATGCCAGGAAGATGCAAGAGGGAAAAAAAAGTCCCAAATGTTTCAAAGGGCTATGGAATCCTGAGGGGTTCCTGAAGACATCTAGCTCTGGCAATCTGTATTGTTTGGTATAGATGTTTACATGATAGTAAACATAATAGATATAACTTGGATTAAAGAACGCTTATTTTTTTTTTTTAGCTCTGAATTTATACATATTACATCCTTCAGCCTGTAAGAACATATGGATTGTGTGATTTCCTAAATATCAAAGCATTTTGTTGTCTTATAAATACACTTTCTAATAATTTTACTGAAGCAAATATTCAAATGAGAGAAGATTGCACACATTTCTTTAGGTTGAAAGAGGCCTTTTAATACTTGCATATGCTCAGTACTTTCTGATCCCTGACACTGTCTGACTTGCCAGTTCTGTCTTCCATGGCCTGATGTTATTGGGAGAGTTTTGCACAGATTTTGCAGTGTCAGACCATGTATAAATCATACCCTCTTCAGACCTCCATAGGGATTTTTTCCTAAGAAAAATGCTTAAATGTTATAAAATAAATGTGATATATGAACTTATATACTACCTACATAACAGTTGTATGTTTTTCACTGTCTTATCAGAGACTTGCCTCATTCTTGTGTTGCACTTTTCAGTAGATTTTTCAGATGCTTCTCCATCTTCATTTATATAGAAAACATTATATAACCTGACAAGACTCACACAGTCTTTGTGAAATTTGCTTATGTGATTCCTTCCTCCTATTCTCTCACCACAGTTCTGGTGTCATGAATGTTTGCAAACTACTAGGCTTTTCCACAAGCCGTAAAATGGGAGGTTCCCTGACAAGTGATCAAGTGGTCCAAAGAGCAGCAGAGGTACTGTGAAGTGCTCTTACTCAACAGAGCACTTGAGAGCTACAACCTTAATCACTCAAGTTAGAGTGTATCCTAAGGGTGGCCTAATAAATTGTTCATATAAGAGACATGCAAAAAGGTTTACTCCATTACAGGGGACATCTCATAATCTAGTCCACATGGAAATTTACATAAAATGCATATATGACTTCCATAAAACTGAGAAACTTACAAGTTGCAGTAAGCAAAAAGCATTTCCCATAAGTGTAATGTATGCTTCGTTGAGAGGGGAAGAATGTCATTTCAGCAGTTTTAAAATATGTTTTATGTCATAACTTATGATTTAAACCTATCATCAAATCAGGAATGACTCACCTTACATTTAAGCCTCCACCAGTATTACAATTGATAGAACACAGTAAAAAGATTATAGATCTAAGTGATCATCAAAGTGTAATGATTTTATTTTTTTTTCTAGTCACAGTTGCAGGAAAGCCATCTTCTGCATAGCTTAATGAAAATTTTAAAAGTAAAAATAAATAAATAAGTATCTGGGGAAGTGGAAGACTGGGTGGCAGAAGGCACAAAAGGGGCCAATCAGCAAAATAATAAGCAATGTAAAAAAAAGGAGGGAGGAGGGTTTAAAATATCAGGAGATAAGACGTGTGCCTAATCGGTCCTCAGTCTGTCTTTCATTTTTTTCCCCCCAGTAAGTATGTATTTACTCGTTTTAAAAGTATTAAAATTTTGGAAAAATAACGAAGGATATTGGACTTGATGATCTTAGAGGTCTCTTCCAACCAAGGCTATTCTGTGATTCTGTGAAAAAAACACATAGGTTATATTCTGGAAAAAGCACTGAAGTCACCATATCTATAGTGTTTCACTATTTATTATTCACCACTATAATGGGGAGAAAAGACAGGAATGATAAAAGGCTAGTTTATACTTCATAATTTGTGATATACCAGCATATTTATCACTAATACTCACAGATGGTATGAGATGCTATCTTGTTCAAAGGTTTAGTGACTCAAGAAAATATCAACATGATTACAACGTACAGTGATAGATCTATTAATTCTGATCTATTATAGCACATGAATTCACTAAAGAAGTAAGTCAGATTGACTAATTAAAACTTTATTCTATGTAAAACTTGAAAAATGAAATTGCTGCTCAGCCTTTCATGTTATTTTCTGACAGTCGGCAGACAACTTCAGAGACTAGCTTGAACTGTCAAAATAATTTATATATATTAAATGTCAATGCAACTCAGGAAGAAGATAAAAATTTGCTTTCAATATGACATTTATATGCCAGTGCTTGATTTAGATATGCAGAGGTAGCAAGACATGCTAGCTAAAAGTAGTTATGCAGCATATTTCTAAACACGATGTCCCATTTATGTTCAAAATGATGTGGACTGAATCAATTAGGAGAAACAAGTGAGTTCCAAGAAGCACTTTAAAAAAACTGTGGAGTTGCTTAGTAACCTGATGTTATACTTCATTTCCCAACAGAACTATAAAGCTGTCAGATCGGTAATGGGGAGCTCCCAAAGATAAATGGCTCCTCGTGTTTTGCCAAAAACATAATTCTATTAAATATGTTATATCTAACTGTTGAAAGTCATGCATATGCATATAGTAATACATGCAACAGGACAGTTATCAAATAAATTACTTTTAGTTGCACTTTGTCATAAAAATCTCATACTTTCCCTCCTTAAATGCATGATCCTGTCAAACAGAAGAAGGCACTGAATTCAGAATGCCTAAGGGGAAAATTTTAATCCACCTCTTTCTTAGTGCTATATTTACCTGACGTTAGCTTTGTTCTTCACTGGGAGTAATCTCGCATAATCTACTGTATGCAACCTAGATTTGGGAATTTAGTTTTTTCTGCCTGAAATAACTTTGAGAGCCCTAGAGAAGTCATCATGTAGTCTTCTATCATAGGAGTCTGCTTTCCTAGGGTAGCAAAATAGATGTGTCTTAAATCTCAGTGAAAATTCAAACTATTTTCAAACATATTTAGTGAAAAATGCAAACATACTGAGAGGAAGGATATCAATCTTGCTTCTCAGCAACTGAGTTATCAGTTCCTAAGCCCACATTCTTTTTAGAAATAGAAACAATTTCTCAAATCAAGAGAACTAAATCTGATATTTCATGAAAAATCTAGTCTAAAAATCAGCCACAGGAGTTCTTCCAGAGTCTGAGGTGAATATCATTTAGTTATTCCACAATACTTTCCACAACAGGGAAGAAAAAAAATTTCTAATATAATAGAGTCAGCTCATCAGTTAAGGTGAAATGGACTGTTGAGGTCAGTCTAGCTATGTTGATTATATTTACTCCAGAGTTCAGCCTATTTGATTATTTATTTTTTTTTAAATATAATAATGATGTATTTATAAAGCACAATGGCTAAATGGAACAGAAGGCTTTTGTCCTTTTTAAAAAGCACATATTGAATTCAATCCAAGTAACTTTGACACTATCTTCTGTCCTAAGCAATTTAAGTGCTCCTGAAAATCACAGAATCACAGAATGTTAGGGATTGGAAGGGACCTCAAAAGATCATCTAGTCCAATCGCCCTGCCAGAGCAGGAATATCTAGATCAGGTCACACAGGAACGCATCCAGGTGGGCTCTGAATGTCTCCAGAGAAGGAGACTCCACAGCCTCTCTGGGCAGCCTGTGCCAGTGTTCTGTTACCCTCACTGTGAAGAAGTTCTTCCTCACATTTATGCGGAACCTCCTATGTTCCAGCTTGTACCCATTGCCCATTGTCCTGTCATTGGATGTCACTGAGAAGAGCCTGGCTCCATCCTCATGACACTCACCCTTTATAGACATTAATAAGGTCACCCCTCAGTCTCCTCTTCTCCAAGCTAAAGAGACCCAGCTCCCTCAGCCTTTCCTCATAAGGGAGATGTTCCACTCCCTTAATCATCTTTGTGGCTCTGCGCTGGACTCTCTCAAGCAGTTCCCTGTCCTTCTTGAGCTGGGGGCCCAGAACTGGACACAATACTCCAGATATGGCCTCACCAAGGCAGAATAGAGGGGAAGGAGAACCTCTCTTGACCTACTAACCACCCCCTTTCTAATACACCCCAGGATGCCATTGGCCTTCTTGGCCACAAGGGCACATTGCTGGCTCATGGTCATCCTGCTGTCCACCAGGACCCCTAGGTCCCTTTCCCCTACACTGCTCTCCAGCAGGTCAGCCCCCAACCTGTACTGGTACATGGGGTTGTTCTTCCTCAGATGCAAAACTCTACACTTGCCCTTGTTGAATTTCATTAAGTTTCTCCCCGCCCAACTCTCCAGCCTATCAAGGTCTCGTTGAATGGCAGCACAACCCTCTGGTGTGTCAGCCACTCCTTCTAGTTTGGTGTCATCAACAAATCAATCATTTTCTTCTACTTGAGTTTGCCCAGCAGTTCCCTGTTTAACCATGCAGGTCTCCCGGCACCCTTTCTTGACTTCCTACCTGTTGGGATGCACTGATCTGGAGCTTGGAAGAAGAGGTCCTTGAACACTAACCAACTATCTTGGGCCCCTTTACCTTCCAGTACCCTGTCCCATGAGATTTCCCCTAGCAATTTCTTGAAAAGGCCAAAGTTGGACCTCATGAACTCCAGGGTTGTAGTTCTGCTAGGTATTCTATTCCTGCCATACGAGATCCTCAACTCCACCATCTCATGGTCACTGCAACCAAAATCTCCTTTAAGACCACACTTTGTTGTTCACTTCTCTAAATGGCAGAACTAGGACAAGATAGTTCACAGTGCTGAAAATGAAAACAGCCCTAAAATATATAGTGAAAGATTAAATGAAATTTTTTTTTTTAAATTGTGCATAGGTAGAAATGTCAGATAAAATGGCTGCAGTCAGATCAAGGTGCCAGGTATTTGTGGGTTGTTTAAAATTTGTGTTGGAATTATAATAGAATTAAACAAATATGAGAGGATAGAGCACTAGAAGTTAACATAGGCTACAGTAAAAAAGACCATACGTGATCTTCTTGTCTTTTTACTGACATAGCCTATGATTTTTAACACGTCCTTTAAACCAATAATCTTTGTATTGCTTAAATTTGACCAGCAGAAATAAAAGAATAATTCTTTTCCTACTTCCATTGAACATGGTATTCATGAAAACATTTTCCTATTTTCCAGTGGTGGGAAATGGATGGTGGCAAGTGCATGATTTCTTAGCATAATACCGTGATAATTCATAGGTGCATCAGGAAATTCTTCTTTTGCATTGCCTCTTTGTCAGTTGACTAGTGGCTTCTCCCTTTTCAGCAAAAGTTCTAGAAATTATTAAAAGACTCAATGAAATTTAAACAGAAAATATTGAGATTTTTCAGATTTATAATATTTTTTTTCTAAAATAATTTAATTTTGGTCTGCACTCTTAGTTCCACAGATTAAAATTAGATTAAAGTTTACAGACTTGGATAGGTAATGTCACAAAATATTTTTCTTATCAGTTTATTCGTAGATTGATAGAAAAGCAGCAAACTGTAAATTTCAAAATATATTATTTTGGCTTTTGGTGAATCAAGTAGTTGATCGCTGTATGTTGGCAAAATAGCTAGTTTTAATTCCATTTAATTCCATTGGCAAATTTCCACACTCTTTTTTTTTTTTTTTTTTAATACTTTCACAAGTCTTTCCATCTCTTATTTGGATAAGTTTTCTGAACAAAAATATTTTATTCATCAGGTATAGTAGTTTTTAGACAAACCAAAAGGCATTTTTAAGACTTGTGTAGATTATTTACTACATGATATACTTTTGATTAATAACTTTATTCTTTAATATAAGTTTTAAGAAAAGCGTGAAGTAAATTTCAGATTTTAAAATTAAAATGCCTAATTACCTATAAAATACTTTAACTTGTTCCATCTTTTTTTGGTATATTGACATATGAATTCAGAAGGAGACCTACTCAACTCACAGAACAAATTAAGTTTTTTTCTATAAATAGGACTATGATTCAGTTTACAAAATATTGAAAGTGGCTTATAAAATATGAAAAGAATAAAAGATTTGTAAAGATTGCATTATGATCTTTGTTCCATGCATCGAGTAACACTAATTCTTATGAATCTGGAGATGCTCATTGTAATCAAAGCTCAGATGTGATGCAAGGTTAATCCTTATGTAATGCATTAGTAGATTACATTAACCAGTGTGAAAAGACTGAAGGTGGTCTGATCTTTACGTAAATTTTTTTCAAGGGGAAAAGCGGCACTTGACGCTGTAGATAACTTTTGAAAGTTATCTCCAAAAAGCAATGTGCCCCACTGACATCAAATTAGGAGGCAAAATCACTTTGACAAAGTGAATCCTAATGTGAACAGTGACCAAGAAATCTGTATTTCCTTGTTGAAAATATCTGCTATTCATATATGGATGTTTAGAGCTTTTTTTTTCACTTTGAATTGAAAAACTTCTTGTTCAACTTTTAAACACAGAAAATACTGTAAAGACATTACACTAACGGGAGGAAAATCAGATTATTTCTACTTTGTGCATTTAGAGTAAAAGGATAAAAACTTAGGAACTTTTATCCTGTCATTGTCTACACAGATACGTTATATTGCTTGTGGTTGGAAACAGGACTTCAGCTTCTATCTTACCTCAATAACCAAAATTCTAAATGTGTTTCTTCCCCCTCCTTGACACTGACCTTCCATTTTTGGAGTAAAGGTAACAGAAGGTATATGAAATGAAAGTAATCAGACATGTTCTCATTGAGAAAAATACAAAGTGACCCTGAATTTCATACCATTAACATATGAGACTCCATTTAGATGCTGCCAGAGAGTAACTAAGGTCTTTGTAATATGACAAATGAGATTCTATGTTGTTAATTTGGTGGTGTTTTCACAAAAATATTGTAGATTTCTCTTATTTATGATGACTTATCAGATTTTTCACAAACGAAGAAGAAATATTTATATTTTGCAACTAAGATTTAGTCAAGAAATCATAATAAGTTAGTTTTCCACATTTTGTCCCTCTACTGTAAAGAGTTTTCCAGGTCATTCCATTATTATTAACACACCCGTATGCACACACATGTACATATGTATACTATTAAAATCTGTATATGGGGAGAAATTATTGTTCGTGTTCAGAATCACTGCAGCTCCTCTATTGATTTATTGATATACACTTCTAAAATAATTAATCTTAGAATAGAGCTACAGGCATCACTGAATACTGGGTTTGAATTTTTGATTTCTTTCTTTCTTTTAATATTATCTAATTCTCTGGTATAGAAATGCAGACAGACTTCTGTCTACATTTAGCCCATATCTAGTGCTAAACTGTAGCAGCTGCTCTATCACCTGATGTCCCCTCCCCATCTGAGAAAGGAAATCCAGAAAAAAGGGAGAAGCCCTGTGGGTTGAAAAAGGAACAGATTTAACAAAATAAAGTGTTCAGGTGTGTACTCAGTCCAGTCTCCTGAAGCAGCAGAAGGAGCAAGAAACCAAAAAGAATGAGCTCTAGAAAGAACAACCCTCCTACTCTTAGTAAACTCCCTCCTTTCATAATGAGCTTGATATAAAGTGGTATGGGATACACCTGTGAGTCAGCTTGGGTCAGCTGCCCTGACTGAAACTCCCAGCTGACTCAGGGATACTCATGGCCTGCCTGCATGGCTGGCCATGGGTCTACTCTTGTGAAAACAAGACAACTTTAAAAAAGTCATTTACAGAAAGAAGTCCTAGTTTTGGCTATCCTTTCTGAGGTGGTAAATTCTGTAGTATTTCTGTTTGGATTCTTTCCCCACTTCTAGAGAATATACCAGACTTCTAAATTCTAATTTCTGCATGAGATTTATAACTGAAACTAACTCAGCTGAGTTTGTAATTAGCTTTGTAAGTTTTGACATGCATGGCATGTCAATGGCAGTTTAGAGATTCAGTAATCTGTAATTTCTGTATATTTACAACCTTTCTCCCATAGCATATAGTCCACTGAAGTTGTCCTAGAAGAATAATGACAGCAAATATTAAAAGAAATGCATCAAATAAAACTAAAGCAGTTCCTCTTCCTCAAAAAGGAATTTCTGAAAAAAGAAATTATAGATGAGGAATCTGAGTTTGAAATCAGTATGTATAGGTATTATCTGTGAAATAAAATGAATATTCAAATGTTACAGCATGGAAATAAACAGGAACCATATAACTACCAGATCTAGGTGTGGAAAGAATCAATTATTATAAATTACCTTATTTGCATTCTTAGCTATGAAGCCCCTTAAGTGGCTCTAACTTGAAATTCACATTCGTTTGCATCAGCTATTGTACCAAAAAGGTATGACATTTTTGTGGTTTTGCTGTAAACTGATCAGATACAGTGAAAAAGAAATAGAAAGGTGATGTCACAGACATCAGCAAAATGTTTGATATTGACTTCAAGGAATAAAGAGAATAAGGGTTTGTTCATGCTAATGTCTTGGGATCCAGAATGCAGTAATATTATTGAATTTAGTGATTATCCATACAGCAATTCATCATCTGCATAAGCATTTTCCCTCAGCCACAACAAGAATATTAAGCATTAAGTCCTGATTACCTTTTATGATGAGATGGTTGGTGCTGTGGGTGAGGAAGAACAGTGGATGCTATATAGCTTAACTTTGGGAACGCTTTCCACACGGTCTTCCATAGCGTCCATATAGTCAGCAGGTGAATGATGTCCTGTTTAAGTGGACAAGATGGGTGGAAAATGGGCTAGATTGGATTCTGCACTGGGACAGAGGGGAGTGAGGTGAGAGTGAGAGAGACAGCACAGGTTTCTTCCTGGATCTCATGAAGAAAAGCCCAAGACCAGGCTGGATGAGGATTTGAGCAACCTAGTCTATTGGGAAATGTCCCTGCTCATGTCAAGGGGGTTGGGACTAGATGATCTTTAAGGGTTCTTCCAACCCAAACCATTCTATGATTCTATGGACAACAAATGGATTAATAATAAGACAATCACTTTAATAAAAAGGAATAAGAGGAATATAGATGGCAAGTAAATCTTACATCCATTCATATGCTGGACACTCTGCATTTGTGCAGCACAGGATGGAGCCCAGATGGATTTTTCTCCAGCATACTGTTCGTAGAAGACCCTGTTCGTGGACTGAAGCTCTCCCTTTCAGTCATTCCAACTAATATGTAATTTCCTTACAAGAAAACAGCTCTGCTCCTATGGGATGCTCTCATGAGAGCTTCTTCCTACACTTTTAGATAACGGCAAGGCCACGTGGGTGAGGTAATCACTGGTGCCAAATGTGAGCTGCTGCAAGCTCTTTTGTTACAATGAGATGGCCGAGTTTATCCTGTGGCCTAGGAATATGTGCACCACAACACAGGCCTGAAGGCCATGGTGGATGAACTGCACTGTACAGGCCTGAGCCTGCCCAGGTTAACTGCTGTGTGGTTCACTAACTCCTAAACGTACAATGATCTCCAGGGTCAATGCATTCCACCCCTTGGTCCACATACAGTTGATCTTTCCTAAAGACACATTATAAATTACAGATGATATTAATAACATGCTGACTTCCCAAGCCCTAAGTCTGAGGCCCAGCAGGGCAGTCATGGCCTGTCCAAGTTCACTGACTCCTGGAATCCAGTGTTTCCAGCAGGGCTCCCATGCAGACTGCCAGGCTCAAAGTGGTGTGACCAGTGGTACAAAGCCCAGCTAACAGAGGATTACTGGCGATGCCTGCTGTGGGACAGTAATGGTACCAATACTGTTCAGTACCTTTGTTAACGACCTGGCCAGTGGAACGGAGTGCTCACTCAGCAAGTTCACATGTAACACCAAATTGGAGGGAGTGCTCAATGGTTAGTGGGTTTGTAACAGAACATCTGAGCCGCTGAAAGAGCTGGGTTTGTTTGGCCTTAAGATGAGAAGGCTAAGCGGAAACCCATTTGCTGTCTGCAGCTACCTAACGGGAGGCTATAGGGAAGATTCAGACTCTTGGAAGTGAAAAGTCATAGATTAAGAGGCAATAAGCACAAAACCCGGGAATTTTTAGCAGAAGAAAGAAAAATGATTTTGTTGTGAGAGTGGTCAAATATTGGAAGAGAGGCTCACAAAGGTTGTGGAGGCCCCATCCTTGGAGATATTCAGACCTTAACTGGGGAAGGCAGTGATCATCCTTGTTTAATTGTCCCTGCTCTGAGTAGGGGTTTGGACTAAGTGACCTTCAGAAGTGCTTTCCAACCCAAATTGTTCTGTGATTCCGTGGTCAGGTATCACTGCTGCATTTTTAACTGAATGCAATTAAAAACCTTAAGCACAGGAATTATTCTTAAATTATTTGCTTCAATTTAGAGTCATCTGTGTATTGTTAATTAAATACTTTGTCTTCTGTAAACACAGAGTTCGGTTTTGATAAAACACCATGTTCCTATTTATGAATATTTTTCAATGGGACCCAAGCTAAATTATGCATTTCTGCAGATGCTTTGCACAGCTAACTCAATGTAAGAACTCATTTTGTCTACTAAAGCTGATGGTAGATTTGTATTTGTGAAATATTTGAATTAAGTGAAAGAAATGGTGCTTAAAGTGTGTCAACTGTTTAATCAGTGAGTAATTTACTCTTAATGTGTGAAGTATTTTTTATAGGCTCATTTATGATAATAGATGTTCAAGGCTCAATCAATGTAAGCAATAGATTTATGGTATATTTAGTCATAACATAATCCAACATAAGTACTCTTATTTATTACTATTCACCGTTTAATTCCCCCCCTTTTTTTTTTCTCCATGAAATTTACAGCATGTAACTCAACTCATATAAAGTACTTATCAGAATCTTTCAAACAGCATTTATGCATATCTGTCTCTAGCATATTTTTACATTCAGATGTTGGGCTTCAAAACACAAGACTATTATCTAATTTGCATAATTATATGAATAGAAGGGTGTCCGTCTTTTTCTCATTTCAAAGAAACAATTAGAGGAATCATTAACCAGAAAACTGATCCATTCCTCTAAAACTTCTTTCTTTTTGTCAAAATATTGAGTTCTATTTTTTAGTTTGTATATTTTTTGATCTTCCATCATAAGCTGTTAATATCCCTCCTCTTTCTTCAAATAACATGCCAAAGAATTAGCACTGGAAAATATGATCCCCTGGCTACTAAAAGAGGCAAATAAACTCTAGATGCTTGGATACATCATAAACATTATTCCAATTTTACATACTCCAGAAGTCCTCCATAATTATAATGTGTAGTCCACAAGAGTGTGTTTTATAGATGCAGAAGATAAGTCAAGAGAGAAACAATTGTCGCCTAAAGAAATATATACTTACAGTTAATTATCCCTAATTGTTAATATGCTGTTTTTAACTGGGATTCTTCCCAGTTGGATAAAAAAATGATGTGATTCTCATATGTCATTTACTTGAATTTTCTGAACTAGCAAGGAAAAGATACTGCTACGAGAAGTAAGAGCAATTCCTAGTGTAAGACATTTCATATGATGTCCAAAATATCTGTACTATAATATATAAAGGCTAAAGGCTTCTGCTTCACTAGCGGAGAATGATCAGTTAGCCAAATATTGCCTGGATATAAAAGTATTAGCTGTGATTCTAGACTGGCAAATTACTCATAGTATCTGAAGGGTCTGTAAAAGAATCGACATCCTGACATTCCCCTTTAAGCCCTGAAAAGTCCATCTGACATGCAGGACACATTATGACTACGCTATAAAGATTAAGGAAATATCTGTTGTGAAAGATTAGATGTAATATGTCTATATGCATGTGCAGAATTAAAGGGTTAACATTATGATGAAATTCTGCATTGAAATAATTAAAAAAGAGTAAATGTACAGAACTTCCTAACAGATTTGATCTGAAAGTTAGAAAAAAAATTTGTGATGTTTTCTGTGTGGTACTGAAATGATTATTTAGTGAGACTGTGTAAGTACTGTTTTTTTTCAGATCTACATGATTGGCCAAAAACATGAATGGTGAAAGATCAGAAACAATTTTCCTATCTCCCCCAAAACTACAAACAAGCTTTCTGTTTTCATTCTTAATTAGATTTTGTTTGGTTTTGGCTTTTAAATTGGAGAAATTGAAATATAGTCAACAACCAAGCAGAGGCCAAGGTCCATTATTTTGCTTTATTTAAGCTATAGACATACATTTCATAACAAATTTTCTGTAATTTACTGGAATATCTTTCTGTTTCTTTTGCCCTACTTCATGTTACTGTAATTATTTCCAACAAGGCTTCCACCAGCTAGATCTGCAGCAACATTTCTTTGTCCTTTCTGACCATGTTAGCTTCTAGCTGTGGGTCTCTATTACGTTGAATTTCTCTATGCTTTCTTTAGTTAAAAAGAAGACTCCTGTTTATCTTCCACAGGACCCATAATCTGGCATGGCATTAGATTAAGCATAAATTGGACTGTACCCAACTTCTAAACCATGTGGCAATTGGTCATGTCAGTTTAGTTGTGAGTGCGCCAGTTTGTTCATATTTTAAACTACACAAATAAGATTAGTTTGCTTCTGACTTCCGTAATACACTGTGAAAAAGCCACTCTGGCTGTGTAACTAAATTCAAATTCTTGAAGGTCAGTTTGAACAAAACTTTATTTTTGATTTAAAATACTTTATTCTTTCTTTCTTTAACTCTCTGCTCCAATCTGCTGTTACTTAAATGCATATGAGTTTCAGTAAACTTGAGCAAAAATGGGAGACTCCTAGTGTTCATTAATTTTTATTTTGGAAATGTCTTGAAGAGAATTATGAAACAATGAATAAGTTCTTGAATAAGACAGTTGAGAAGTGTGTTGCTGCAAGCCAGAAAGATATATGTGAATGCCTGTCTAAAATAGGAATATTTTGTTCTACAGATTAGTGGCAAAAAAATCCAGAACCAAGGAAAGCTGAGTTTACTTCATTTTTTGAGTAAAGATATCATACTAAACTATATCCTCCTAGGCTAGTGCCAGCAGATATCCTCTAGCCAGTACTTCCTGCTTCCTCTGGAGCTGTCGTTAATTGTTTGATATATAGACTTAAACTGGTTCTTACTGTCCCATAACCCACTTTCAGGGGGTGGGTAAATGACTAAATGAGTTAGCTGGTGATTCTAATGAAAGAGATACCACAATCTTTCAGAACTCTTACATGAATTCAAGTAGTGTTAGTGTCAAGTTAGTGTATTAAATAGACAACAGAATGCAAAAAGTACTCATTTTATTGGTGTCACCTAAATATTCTTTACATTCAAAAGATATTTTTTGTTAGTGAACAGATTTAGAATAACTGAAATAAAATAATATAAATAAAATGTCTTTATATTTGGATTCCTGGGTACTTACGTCAAATGAAATTGTATACTTGCCTACACCAACGACGAATTACAATGGTCATGTGAGCTACTTTGAAAGTAATTTAAATATCTGTTTAAAAATATCTCTCCTGTTTACCAGATTCTGGGTTCAAAGAAACCTCATCTAGTTAGCAAATGTATCAAACCTAACATCAGTAACTACTGTGGATTAAGAAAAAAAAAAAAGAGTGGGACTATCAGATAGGGAAAAAAAAAGTAAAATCTAATTTGGATACTTATAAATGAGATGATACAATTTGTAGTCACTTTTGAAGACAAGAGTCCCTTTTCTCCGTGTTTTAAGGTGCTGAAGTGTACATTTTTCCCCATTTCCCTTTAACTACGTTGTATGTCAGATTATTTACAGTGCATTCAAGATACTGCTTTTAGGTTACAATGGTATTTGTTTTGATACAAATAAATGCTCAAAAATATTAAAATATTAATTTAGACTTCTGTGAGACAATTCACTTGAAGAAAAAATGAAGTCTGAAATATATTTCAGATTTTCTTACAAAGTATTGCTCTTACTGAAGATGCATTATATTTTTATATACATATAAATATTATATGTGATAGCAGGTAAATTGGTTGTTGTTTTCCACAAAGTGATGAGAAAGAAAAATAAAATTAAATGTTTAACAGGTTTTTTTCCAAAGTCTAACAAAAATATATGATCCTTGTCAACCTCATGTCCATATTCTGACTACCTTTGTTTTCTGTAAATATTGTGTCCAGATAGACTGTGATAGGTGAAAAGCT
The DNA here is from genome assembly GCA_028020825.1 of Podargus strigoides. Classification (NCBI taxonomy): domain Eukaryota; kingdom Metazoa; phylum Chordata; class Aves; order Caprimulgiformes; family Podargidae; genus Podargus; species Podargus strigoides. Next base: position 21,151,063 of record CM051621.1, on the reverse strand, counting down.
TTCCATGGATTTCAGTTGATTTAGTGAGACATGCATGTTTAAAGTGAGGAGAAATTTAAAGTATGGGACACACAAATCTCTTGCTGATACAGTTAAAATAAAAATTTATTTGCCAACATTATTTTAATCAACTGAATAAAATAAACTTTTGATCGTTCAACTATCAGATAAAGAGAGGACATTTCTTGAAAATTAATATTAGGTTATGACTTGTATTGAGGAACTGAGAGTCTGGAAGTCCAGTCCAAAACTTACCCAATGAGTTAATAAAGTTCCTGGTAAAAGTTTACAATCCTGATATGAACAGGATGGAAAAATTGTTTACATCTTTTTTAGACTAACAGTTGACACAATAAGGAAGTTTTCCCCCCTTAAAAAAAAAAAAACCACAAACAAAGCAAAATCAAACTACTTTTAATAGAATTAAATTAAGAATTTCATTGCAATATTTGAATAGTAAAAATAGCTATTTTAAATTTTGAAATCGATTTTCAAGATTAAAAGCACTTAGGAATATTACATTTACTATAATATTTGATCTTACTTTGTAATTTATTCTGATTTTGCAACTAAAACGTCCCATTTCAGTCTGAAGATAAAGGACATAGATTGCAAAATTTGACGAGTAAATTCTGCTGAGCACTATGTACTGTGGTATAAATTATGTCCATTAATCACATAATGTTAAATTTATTTCTGAATTCTATTAAGAATTAACTTTAAAAATTGATGAATTCTTACATGAAGAATGGCTGTGTAGAGATTCATCTTATCTTCCAGATACTTTGATATAATACAAATATGCATGCTGAGAATGCAATTTAATTTAGCTGTAACCCTTAAGTATTGTTTTTGTTGATAACAGACTAACTACTTAAACGTACTCTTAACACTGTATTTAGAAATCAGGTAATTTACTATTTTAGCTTTCAGAATGAGCGCTTGCTAAGCATTCTGTAAAAGCTGCTGTAATGTTTCATTTTATTGCATAGTAATATGCCACAATATCAAACAACTAATAAATATTTGACTGATGCTGATTGCATGGGACAATATGAAAAATTCAATGTATGCTATAAAGTATACAGAAAACAATGACTTTCTAAGTGATTGTTTGCCTATATAGTTTTCTCATTACACATTTTTATTCAAGGGTTTTTTTTTTCCTAAATTCTAGTAAAAAACATAATGTAAAACTGGAACACAGGAGGTTCAATCTTAACATAAGAAAACACTTTTTTACTGTGAGGGTGACTGAGCACTGGCACAGGCTGCCCAGAGAGGTTGTGGTGTCTCCACCTCTGGAGACATTTAAAACCTGTCTGGACATGTTCCTGTGTGGCCTACTCTAGGATCCTGCTCTAGCAGGGGAGCTGGACTACATGATCTTTGGAGGTCCCTTCTAACCCCTACCGCTCTGTGATTCTATGATTCTGTAAGGTAAAAATACATATATCTAACTATACAAATTTCTGTTGAGAAACGTTAGAGATAAAAAGGCACAATAGGAAGAAAACTAAAAAGGAAACCTTTGGATGAGATACTAAGAAATTTTTGACAGTGAGATTAGTCAGAAACCTAATCAATCACCTAAAAGACTTTGCAGAGTTGTAGTGTTTCTATGGTAAAATGTCTCTTGCTCATAACATTAAATAAGTAGATGGTACTGTATAGTGATTTAGATTAGAAAATCTATGAGACTTCTTTCATAAATCTTCCTTTTCTGCAGTTTTGTGTATTTTAGGGGAATTTAAAAGAATCTATAATTTTGGATCAAATTTTCTACCTAGCAAATATAGGTACAGTGACTTTTAGAAGCTTTAGATTATGGAATGTAAAGCATACTACTGTAATTTCTGTGAGAATTTAACACCATAAAACCAGACAGAATTTGTGTGTACTGGATTTACTTTTAACCATTATTTTGAGAATAGCAGTTAGTTGGTCCAGGTTTTTTCTCCCTTTTCTTCCTTCTTTACTTGATACCTGTTCCAACTGCTTTTCTCTTCCCCTTGCACTCCTTGTGTGGGGGTTATGTTGTGTTGTTTGTTTGTTTTTTAAACTGATAATTTATTTTATTCATTTTTTTTAATATTAATGATATTTAAATATTATTTTTGCAACTATTAATATGTGTATAAAATGCGCATATTACTATAAAATTTATTTTTAATTTTTGGACAGAGGAAAAACCAGAAGAATAATTTTGTTTAGTAAGGCCATCATTAAAATAGATTGGAAACCAATCTCCATTCATGAAAAAGTAAATATTATTGCCTTGTCTTTTAAAATGCAGAAACAAAAGCAACATACATATAAATGCCTATATGTATGCATATATGTTTGTATGTGTGCACCTAGATGTGCATCTAGATGTTATTACAGGTGTAACCAGCAATTAAAAAACCAAAATCAACTGACCTAGATTTAGCTGTTATTGCTGATCATGTTTTCCTACAAGATTTGTTATTTTTCTTCAAATTTTAGTTGGATTTCTGTATTATAATATCATATTTTCACATAATGGAGCAAAGAAAAACAATTTCCTATAGGAATTTTATATAGGAAGTTTTTAATAGGGAAAAAAATATTCAAGTATAATAAGAGATAGTTCCTGGAATTTGAAACTGTTAATCCACTAGTTATGTTGTATATCTAACAGAGGATTTTCTTATTTTCCTATATTTGATCTGTGATTTATGTCTAGGCAAGAAATGTTGATTACTGTGCTGGAGGACAAACATGATACTATAATCTTCATTATGAAGTTAGGAGTTAATGACAGCTACCTCCTGTCAGTACCCAGAATCTCTTCTTTGCTAAGGAAAAAACCAGTATCTATGACTCTTTCAAACATGTATGAGATAAGAAGTTATTTGGACGATGTTTCACACTGTTGTTACTTTTGTTAGTATTAACCACTAGCATATTATTTGTAACCTTAACTATTAATTGCGATGTAGAAGTACAATAAGTAAAGAGTAAAGGAGAGTTCAGTCAATAATAAGTCATTTTAATTCTTTTAAATATAAATTATTACTAAACAAGTTTTAAAATCCTACACAGAAATGCATGAAATAAGCAATTTCTTCACTTTTAACATCAAGAAACTCCACCTTTGAAATTCTTTTTGGAGCAAACTTTGTGTCTGTTTTCTTCAGTTGGAAAGGTAAGCTTTGTAAATTGAGAGGAGTTTTTTTCATCTGCATTGTAAAAATAATCAGAGAAAAAAAAGTGATAGGCTTGATTTTTTCTCCATATAATGACAATCCATTCAGAGGAAGATAGATAGGAATTGTAAAATTCAGTATTCTTGTTTGCTTTTTATTTCTGCTATTGTGTTTTTTGGAGGAGTGGGACACATTGCAAAATGCAAAATTTATTTTTACTTAGGGTTGCAGTTGAAGTATCAACAGAGAGGCAAATGGGAACTTCTTTTCATCTACATGTTTGGACTTTGTTTATAACTTGCACTGAAGTTCTGATATGTATATTTTTTTTTTAAATCTGGAGCAAATGACCAGATGTGCAGTTGACACTCGAAAAATATTAAAAAATATAAACTATCGGTGACTACTGCTAATTACAGTTAGAATATTTAGGAGGAAAATTAAAATAGAAAAGATTAATTGTATATGCTCTTAGGGGGTTGTGTTAGCTGTATAACATAGAGGGAAATATAATGAGTATTCACTGTCAACATTGTAAGTCGTGATGGAAATTTTAATAAATTAAGATATTTATTCAGTCCATGCCAGACCGAGAGAAGAGATTTCCAGAAGGTAGGCCAGATGGTTAAGTGGGTTTTACTGTAGATCTATGCTGACCCATCCCCAGTCCTCCAAAAGTTGCCATCATGTCTGTGAGACACTGTGAAATCAATAGTAATGTCAGCTGAGGTTTGGTGTGCTGAAGGATTGTCAGAGTTTGAGAACACAATTTTTTTGTACCTAGTTCTCAGGATTCTTTACACACTGTGAGGAGTTGCCTCAGCTCTCTGGGAAATATAGTGAATGACAATTAGAAACTGACCATTTCATAAAGTCTTTTTAAAATAATGCACTTCTGCATCTTTTAGTGCAAACTACTCTCTATCTAGCAGATTTTCTCAACACCCGGGGTCACTTGTTTTGATTCTCTTTTTAGAAGGGGAAACTTTTATTTTGATGGCCTTCAGCTGTCTTGTAAGCCAAATGTTGTGTCTTTTTAAAAAATGTTTATAAACTTTGAACAATAATTTCAGGTAAGAGCTAAGCAAAATCAAATTTCCCAGACATAAAGGAACACTGTAACATGCTAGTAGTAGGCTACATAGCGGTAGGCTAACCATAACTCCTTGATAACCATAACTCTCTTGAAAGCTTTTCTTTATGAGTGTAACTTTCCTCAGTATAGAACTGTCCTCTTATAAAAAGTTATTGCCACAATGTCTTTCTGATAGTACCCTTAAATATTGCTTTAAAGAGCAAGACATCTGTAATCCCACTCTGAACAATTTTAAATTGAACACTTTTTTGGTATCTCTTTTGTTGATGCTATTTTATCGTAATTCTCTTTACTTTTTCTAATCTTGTTTACAACACATTGACCTCTATTCTCAATAGTATTAAGCAGAAAAAGACTGAGACAACAGGAAAGCTAACTAGTCACTTTACTTATGCAGCCAGTTCCCAATAGAAAGGTTTGTTTAAAAGGAGACTGACTAGGATTACTCAATTTCCTGCTTCATGGAGGATCATATCATCTTAGTCATTTCCCTTGGCTCTGTGTGTAAGGAGCTTAATGAAGAAGGAAATTAATTCTCAGTGGCAACCACTTGTAGCTACTAACTTATTTACTCACGCTGTCAGTCCTCCTTGGCCCCCATCTGACTGTGAGAGCATTTGTCGCTCATCTAATTCCAATTTTCTCAGTGCTCGAAAGATGATACTTGGGTTTCTGTTATATGAACAGTGTTGAGTATAAAGAGGCTACAAATATTTATGTAATCTTTTAGATGATAGATGATTGTTATTTCATTTCAGTCCCTCTGGCCAACAAGTCTAGGCACTTTCCAGACTGTCTATCCTCTTTTCGATGTGACTACTGGACTCCCAGCTATTGCTGATACCTGGATGTTAGCAGAACTTGAACAGCTAAATAAGATATTGCAATCCAAAGAGAAGTTCTCAATTAGGAGATGCTCTAAAGTTAAGAAGAACTTGACTGTCTGATTTTAAATTTGTGTATTTGTGTCTAGTACTCTTCTGTACAGTCTAGCATCTTGCTCACTCCTAGGCCCAATCACAATCTGTAAAGAAGGTGTTCCACCAATAAAACCTAGAAGAAGTCCTGATTTGTAGATATCACTTAATACATGCTGACATGATCACACTCCCTAAGAGATATAATTTTATCATTTAAAAAAAAAAAGTTAAATATTTTTTGTTTGTTTGTTTGTTTGTTTGTTTTCCTGATTGGGAGAGAATAGTTAATCTGTATTAGGTTTGTGTTGCAAGGTTTTAGTAGTGGGGGTGCTATAGTGGTGGCTTCTGTGAGAAGATGCCAAAAGCTTCCCCCCATGTCCAATAGAGCCAATGCCAGCTGGCTCCAGGGTGGACCTGCCACTGGCCAAGGCTGAGCCAATTAGTGAAGGTGGTAGCACCTCTGTGATAATATTTTTCAGAAGAGGAAAACTGTGCTGTGCAACAGCAACTGGGAGAGAGGAGTGAGAATACGTGAAAGAAACAACTCTGCAGACACCATGGTCAGTGAAGAAGGAGGGGAAGGAGGTGCTCTGGGTGCCAGAGCAGAGTCCCCTGCAGCCCATGGTGAATACCATGGTGAGGCAGGCTGTCCCCCTCCAGCCCATGGAAGTTAACGATGGAGCAGATATATCGACCTGCAGCCCCTAGAGGATCCCACACTGGAGCAGGTAGATGGCTGAAGGAGGCTGTGACCCTGTGGAGAGCTTGCACCGGAGCAGGCTCCTGGCAGGATCTGTGACCCTGTGGAGAGAATCCCACACTGGAGTAGGTTTGCTGGCAGGACTTTGATCCCATGGGGGACCCATGCTGGAGCAGTCTGTTCCTGAAGAACTGTACCCCATGGAAGGCACCCATGCTGGAACAGTTCATGAAGAACTGCAGCCCATGGGAAGGACTCACACTGGAGAAGTTTGTGGAGGACTGTCTCCCATGGGCAAGACTCCATGATACAGCACGGGAAGAGAGCAAGGAGAAAGGAGCAGCAGAAATGTGTGATGAACTGAACCCCATTTCTGGTCCCCCTGCACCACTGGGGAGGAGAAGGTAGAGAAATTGGGTGTGAAGTTGAGCCTGGGAAGAAGGGAGAGTTGAGGGGAAGCTGTTACAAGATTTAGTTTTATTTCTCATTACCATACTCTGATTTGATTGGTAACAAATTAATTTTCCTAAGTCAAGTCTGTTTTGCCCTTGATGATAATTGGTGAGTGATGTCTCCCTGCCCTTATCTTGACCCATGAGCCTTTTGATATATTTTCTCTCCCCTGTCCAGCTGAGGAGAAGGAGTGATAGAGCAGCTTGATGGGCACCTGGCGTCCATCCAGGGTCAGCCCACCACATAATCACACAGCCCTAAAATGCTAGACATTAAACATTAGCTGTATCCAGAGAATTAAGTCTCTAAGTGCTTTGAAGCAGAACCCAAAATGTACATATGGCTAGTTAATAAGGTAACTGAGAACATGTTGCATGCAATAAGAATTTGCATGCCTTTCTCAGAGTAGCAGAATCATTAGGACATAGTCTGAAGACAGATGCCTGCAATCATTACTGGCCATCATATCTCCCAATTATAGACAATTTAGGTTCCTTTTCATGAATTAAGAGATGAAAATTCACTTCCCTTTTTTGCCTTAGGGCTTTTATCTTATTCCATACTTAAGTTTCTAAACTACAAGAGGGGTCTTTTGGATGAAAGCCTTTCTCACCTCTATGCTCAAAATGTTGCTTGGACTATTTCTACATTTTATAACCAACTCTGATAACAATTACTAAACTCAGGACTTTTATCCATTAACAAGCACTGTAACCCACTAATACATTCCCCTTCGGGTGTGAATACTCAAATAGATCACTGATTTATAGAAGGTAGTCTGTAGACTAGGTAGCTAGACCAGTGTTTTGGGAGCTAAATTATGAGTTGGATACTTTCAGACACAGAGAAAACAAACCTGTGTCTTCTAGCGATGTGTACTGAAGTTTTGGATAAAACAAAGACAAAAAATTTTTCTATCATTACATGTTTATTTTTTTCTTTTTTCTTAATGGAGAAGGACTTTCATGCTGAATAAGCAGGGTTTTCTTGGCTATGGAATTTGGAATGAATGATGGCATTTGTTGATAGTACTTTACTAAGTAAGCACATAAAGAAGAGTGAAAAAATCCACACTCTCTCTACTTTTCTAAAGAACATACACAATACTTTCCTTCTAAAAGCAGATGATTTCGGCTTAAGTATAGACAAGTTACTGCAGCTGTGCATTTTCTAGAGCAAAGTGTTTTAAGAATTGGTTAAGATTTAAGATTAAGATTATCCTGGTTATCTTCCTCAGAGTATTAGGCAAAAGGAGTTCCTTGCATTCATTGCTGAATCACTGAATTAATCTTTAGACATTCCTTTAGAGACAGAAGATGACTTCTATTCAGTGGTTGAAACATTCACCTGGGTTCTAATTTGCTTATTCTTGATGATTTGATTCATGAGGAGGTGAGCTGATTAGCCTAAATCATCTCATTTTGCAAGAAAATTCTAATCATGTTAAAGAACATGCATATTTCTTGTGGAAAAGGTGCTCTCTACAGCATCTGTAATCTTCCTCTGAAAGATAGTCAACAGTGTTAGGAAACATCCAAAACATCTTTTACGAAGACTGAAACCGTGATTTTTGTAAATGTACACAAACATAAACTCATGCTTCTATACGTATTTCAGACTCTCAAGGTCAATTCAGGGCTTGCCTATTTTTTCTAAGTGTTTTGATGGGCAAATATTCCATCATCTAAGATTTGCATTGTAACCTTGTAAAGATAATTGTGAAGAAGAACCTATGATTGTCAGTTTGCTTATATAGGGAATGTTAAAAATCTCAAAAGCCTGCATTAAAATCGTGTTGCATTTTGGTTTAGTTTATTCTCGTGCTTACTAACAATCACTGTGATAATACAGTTCTCCCTGGCTGTTATGACAGAGTTAAAAGAAACAGTGATCCATCTTACTATTTCCAGAAGCTTCATTGAAAATACCAACAGAAGTATTTTGTACAAACCATTAAAAAAAATAGAAGACTGAACATGCTTACCATCAGTATCAATGTCACTATGCATTTCAGAATCAACACCCACATGTTTATATACATTATTAAGAAAGAATAGACATGACATATCTGCATTTTCAAATAAAGAAAAAAACAAAACCAGAAATATATGCAGAAACTGCCACAGCTCAAAAGAGAGTAAAACAGATTTTATTTTTCTTTAAAATTTTCTTTTTATTTAATTTATTCTTTTACAAAGCTTGCAGAAGACTTTTGAGCACACTACTCTTAAAACAATTCTTCTGTCATCCATTTCCTCTTTAGCTTTGGAACTCTGTAAATACCTGTAAATAGCTGATAGAAGTCAGAACAGGAGAAAATCCATGTATAGCAAAGTAACAGTCCTGCCAATGAAATTGTTTCATCTGTGATTAGGATATCCTAGTAGGTTCATAAGCAATCACTAAGACTATGAACTATTGTTAATAGGCTGAGAGCTGCTTGGCAGAAGCAGGATGTGCACTGGTAAGTGAAAGACTGCATGGTGTTAAACTAGTCATACTGCATGAAGTGACAGTTATGCACATGTATATATGACTTAAATTTTGCTGTTTGTTTAAAAATACGTATTTTTGGGGGGACAGGAAAATCTTTAGCAAACTTCTACCCAGTGTTACAAAACTGATTTTTTTTCTTTTTTAAAATAAAATATCCTCTTGTATTGAACATTGTCTGAGTTTGTTGATAGAGAGTTAGTACTAGAAGAATGATAATGTGGAACTTATAAATCCACGTTAAAACTTTTCAAAATTATTCCTTCTAATTCAGATTAGAATTAGTTATTTTACTCAAGGAAATGAAGAGAGAGGGAAAATCCCAAGACAGAAAGGTTTGTTTCTGCACAGTAGAGATGGTGCCTGAACAGACCAAGCCTACAGTGGATGTGCAGGCACTTCATTGGACCTAATAAAAGGGATTTTCTAGGCATAAATTCTATAGCTGATCTCAAATGGACACATCAGGTCTGACAGATCTCACATACAGAGGAAGGGAAGGTACATGTACACAAAGTACAGCTGATCTGAATATAAATATAAAACTGACCCTTTGCTTAGATTCTGTTCCAGGTACTAGTCAGTTCAAGCCAGCCTATTCACAGTTTTAGCAGATTGCTGGGAACCCAGAAAGACTTTTAGCAGCTAAATCATCTTCACTATTTGGAAAACAATTGTAGCTATAAAAGGAGCATATATCTACAAACATATAGTAGTACTCAGGTCAGGGTTAAACATGACAGTTTTGACACTTAATCTGTTTGCTTCTGTATATTTATCATTTAAAATTAGAAGAGGAAAAAATGAAATGCTTTTTTTACAGTTGCCGTGATAATCTCCCAATTTGCTAATGTACGTAACAAATAAAATGTTGTTCTAATAATAGACCTAATCTGCTGTTTTAAACTACTAATTCCAAGTCTAAAGGAATGTGAATGGACAGGGGTTTTTTTCCTTTTTCTATCTACTTTTGAGATTCTGTAATTAGCTTTTTAACAGGAACAATTTTCTTTGCACACGGTTTTTAACAGTGAATGGATGGTGCCAAAGTTCTGTGGAGAAAAATAGAGAATGTGAAGTGATTGAGAAAAACAGATTGTAAAGTACATTCTTCCACACTGTGAAATCCTAATGATGATAGATTGCTGTCATCATTAGAGACTGAGCTCTTTTATTTGCCAATATGATTACACAGTTCTGACAAATAAACTGGAAATATTTCAGCAGAATATTTGAGGCATCAATATACTTCACAACAAAAATATCTGTGTGAATATTAGAATATGTAAAGCATCTCAGGCTGCATAGCTCCACATACATTTTCAGCTGTGCTGATCTGCCAATTTTCTTTAGCTCCACGAGAAGCTGTTAAAACCTACCTCCAGCAAACTTCACTCTTTCCCACTGTTACTCCTTTTACCAAGAACCATGCATCCTAGTCTTGCTCAACATCAGCTCTTACTTTTCTATTTTCTCACCACCCACTGACTTTCTTACTTTCAGACATCTCTCTGCTAACTTTTCTACTGTATATGTATGGCTAATTCATATGGAGAAGTGAGTTATTTTTAACCCATTGTCTACACATTTACGCCCTGCTTGCTTGTGGATTTATGATGGTTTAAAAGGGAAATAAAGGAACACATGAGGACCACTGCATGTGTTTCTTAAGGTTTTTAAACCTTACTGATCTTTTCATTTTTCTTCCTTCTAATTTCTTCCTCCCTTCACACCATCTGTTTCAAATATTTAATTAATTTTTCACAAATTTTAATTAGTTAGTATTTTTTTTAAGTGTTGCTACCAAGCATTGCTTCTATTAGCTCAGTCATACTGGTTCTGACATGACAGAAATATTTTTTCTTATTCTTCATTATGAAGAAATGCTGTAACTACTTCACTGCTATGACTGTTTCCTATCCAGAGCTTCCTAGATATGATTTCACACAGCTTAGAACAGATCATGAAATATATTTTATTATTTCCAAAGTGTTCCCAATGTTCTACATTTTCTTAGCAGGAAAAACAGATGTTTAGTTTGCACTTTCTTTGGCACTGTTGTAATAAGAATGGAATTTTCATGGAGTAGTGGAAACTTTATAAGAATTTTTTATTTTTAAATGTTTTTCAACTCTATACACATGAATGCACAAAAAGAATATCAGAAGTAGTGTTATCAAATATCAAACCAAAACTGAATTACACATGATTTTGGCCACCACACTGAATATCTATTTGAAGTCTATACTGTATATATAGACAGAAATCTACTGGATCATTTATGAAATTTAGAAAAATAAAATATAATCAACATAGCAATATTGATGAAATAAATTGCTTTAAATGAAAAAAAAAGAGGAGGCCCCTCTGCAAGAAAACAATATTAAACTAATCAGTGAGTATGAGTTTTACATTCTTTCTAAAACGGTGAAAACTATCTTGTTGTGCGAGATTTCTATTCTGAATAACAATTTATTTGATGCTACACTTTTCAAGCTACTTTTCAAAATTATTTGTTCCTTGGGTTGACTGACATATCAATCAGTCTTCTCCAATCAGCCCTGGCCCAGCCACTATTTGGCAAAAAAATGAAAAATCTGTTGTTAACCAGAATATGTAATAAGTGCATTCATTCTCTGGTGAATCATCTTGTGTTATGCCTACTATTTGTTCGTATTTATGGTAGAAGTAATTTTGATATCACATACTATATAGTACAAAATAATACAGCAAGATGGAGCTAGGAAGATTTGGAAACTAGCACAAAAATTATAGATTTAAAAATGACTAAAAACCAGTATAACAGTGTAGACTGAGTGCAAAGATCAAATGTAAATATGTTTTAAAATCAGATATTAAAGGAATATTTGGTATATGTATAGAAAGAAAATTCAACCTTTATTCACAATGAAATTTGAGATTAAAATAAATTGGTGAACTTTCCGTAGAAAAAGGAAGTTGGATCAGAATATTTCACATTTGCTATGACAGTGAATACTCGGAAGTCAAAGGGGAATATAAAAGCTGTCCAGAAGACTGTAATTAGGAATATTTACATTATCAATGAGATAGCTGTAAATATTGATGTCAAAAGAAATGTTTGGCTATGAATATGTAATGATTATTGACAAAATGATTACCTGGAATTTGAGATTTGCAAGATCTACATTGTTTATATATTACGAAAATAGAAACATTTTTACCTGTTACTTATTTTGAGGACAGAAGAGAGACAGACGTGAAACAAAACCAGACCTTTATCACACTTTGACAAGCTTTGTACTTGAAGAGGAGGCCCTGAGCATTTTAATTGCATTGCAATTCTAGCCCCCAGATAAATAAGAACTATGACAGCTATTCTTATATATGAGGCAAAGAGTTGTTCTAAACTCACTGTACAACCATGATAATACCTAGGTTCCACCAGCACTTTGGCAAAGGTCCATTGCATAGTTAAGATGCAAATAAAAGAAAAATCTCTTAATGTTAGAAAACAATGAGGTGCAGGCTATGATGTATTGTAATTCTGAAGAGTGATAGAGTCTGTAATACACATGAAATCGGGTAATGTATTCAAGGTTTTTATTTAAAGCTGCTAATATATAATAAGGATTTTCAAAGGAGCGTATTGTTTTAATCTTAATTTTTGAGTGAGAATCACTCTGTGATCTGTGGGAAGAAATTATATAGAAAAGGCATTTAAACAAATGAAATGTGAATGTTATCATCATTGAACAAATGAATTGTGTTACATAGAATTAAAGAACTAGGATAACTGAGGAGTCACTGTCATCACATAAGCAATAACCAGCTGGAAGCAACATAGTCTGAAATGTGCTCCCTCAGCAGTAACTTTTTTAATGTTTGTGCTGTTACGAGCTACTTTGAAAAATCTGGGAAAACTCAAGCAAGAAGATGAGCAAGGAGGAAAGCCAGCACTGCATAAGAAAAATAAAGGAAAAAAAAAAAAAAAAAAGGTACAAGTTTAGTAATTATTAATTAACTAGTAATCGTTAATGGATTTTTTTCTCTTTCATGAGGAATGCAGATGTTTTGTAGATGTAATATATTTTACTTCGATGTGATAGAAGACACCTACAATAAATGATCTATTTCTTAACTCTAGTTTGTGGAGTCATTTCTCATCTCTAAAGATTCATTGTGAAATCATCTACCAAGATGATATGTTTTTTCCAACATTTTCCATTTAAAAATATTTTCCAAAATGTATTAGGTTCCAAACATAATTATTAAATCTAAAAACAAACAAACAAACAAACCCCACATTTATAAAAAAAATTCCTGGAAAAGAAATTAAACCTTGAAGAACATCTGCACTTTTAAAAAATATTTCTGAGGTGTATGAGGTCTTTACTTCCAATAAGGGACTGCTGACACAAGAAAAATGCAAGAAAGAAATCAGTACCTTGAAAAAAAATTATTATTTACTCATTTTAAATGAAAAAAAAAGAGGAAAACAAGATAAAATAAGCCAATGTTTTGGTCATTTGAATGACAAAAAATTCAAGACTAAATCATTGCAGGAATGAAGGTTAGGAAAGGGACAGAGACAGCAAGACTAGCAAGAATTTCTACCCATGCTATCTCAATCATGAGAATATAACAAAGATTCCACTTTAATGGCAATTAAACATGAACTCACTCAATAATAAACACTAATATTCTGATAGCCTTGTTCACAAGGCTCAGAGAGTGATCTCTGTAGTTAATGCAAAACCTCAAGGAGGAAAGCAATACTCCACATAAATAAATTGGTCAGAATATGATAATGAATAGTATGGATGACTCCTGTGCAAATAATATTTCTTTTTGGCAAACAGACACATGTTCACTGATGAAAATTTAAGGAATGGGAGTGTTCAGAAAACACAGAAAGCAATTAGGACTTTCTTTATTTCTATTGGTTTGCAGTATACACTCGTAATCCAGGAAATAGTAGTAAAGCACCTGCTAAGTCAATTAGACACCCATAAGTCTATGGGACTGGATGAGATCCACCCGAGAGCACTGAGGGAGCTGGCGGAGGAACTTGCCAAGCCGCTCTCCATCATCTATCAGCAGTCCTGGTTATCGGGTGAGGTCCCGGACGACTGGAAAATTGCCAATGTGATGCCCATATACAAGAAGGGCAGGAAGGAGGATCCGGGGAACTACAGACCTGTCAGCCTGACCTCGATGCCAGGGAAGATTATGGAATGGTTCACCTTGGGGGAGATCACGCGGCAAGTGCAGGACAACAGTGGGATCAGGTCCACCCAGCATGGGTTCACGAAGGGCAAGTCCTGTTTAACCAACCTGATCTCCTTCTATGATCAGGTGACCCACCTAGTGGATGAGGGAAAAGCAGTGGATGTTGTCTACCTGGACTTCAGTAAGGCATTTGACACTGTGTCCCACAGCATTCTGCTACAGAAGCTGGTGACTCATGGTCTAGCCAGGTGGACTCTTCACTGGGTTAAAAACTGGCTGGATGGCCGAGCCCAGAGAGTTGTGGTGAATGGAGTTAAATCCAGATGGAGACCGGTCACAAGCATTGTCCCTCAGGGCTCGGTCTTGGAACCAGTCTTGTTTAATGTCTTTATTGATGACCTGGATGAGGGGATTGAATGCACCCTCAGTAAATTTGCAGATGACACAAAATTGAGTGGGAGTGTCGATCTGCCTGAGGGTAGGGAGGCTCTGCAGTGGGATTTGGACAGGCTGGAGCAATGGGCTGAGGCCAATTGTATGAGGTTTAACAAGGGTAAGTGCTGGGTCATGCACTTCAGTCACAACAACCCCATGCAGCACTACAGGCTTGGGGAAGAGTGGCTGGAAAGCTGCCTGGCGGAAAAGGACCTGGGGGTGTTGGTTGACAGCCGGCTGAACACGAGCCAGCAGTGTGCCCAGGTGGCCAAGAAGGCCAATGGCATCCTGGCCTGTATCAGAAACGATGTGACCAGCAGGAGTAGGGAGGTGATCGTGTCCCTGTATTCGGCACTCGTGAGACCGCACCTTGAGTACTGTGTCCAGTTCTGGGCACCACAGTATAAGAAGGACATTGAGGTGCTGGAGCGAGTCCAGAGAAGGGCAACAAGGCTGGTGAGAGGTCTGGAAAACAGGCCTTATGGAGACCAGCTGAGGGAACTGGGGTTGTTTAGCCTGGAGGAGACTGAGAGGAGACCTCATTGCTCTCTACAACTACCTAGAAGGAGGTTGTAGTGAGGCTGGTGTTGGTCTCTTCTCCCAAATTACTAATGATAGGATGAGAGGAAATGGCCTCAAGTTACATCAGGGGAAGTTTAGATTGGATATTAGGAAGAAGTTCTTTACTGAGAGGGTGGTTAGGCACTGGAACAGGCTGCCCAGGGAGGTGGTGGAGTCGTCGTCCCTGGAGGTGTTCAAAAAACAAGTGGATGAAGCACTTGAGGCTATGGTCTAGTGGCTTAATGGTTAGGAATACGATGGGATAAAGGTTGGACATGATGACCCTGGAGGTCCTTTCCAACCATGATTATTCTATGCTTTTATGATTCTATGATTCTATGATTCTATGATTCTATGGTGACTTTAGTCTTGCTATAAACTTACAAAAAGCTACATGAAATTTTGTTTTCACTCTATTTCTGAATTATAAAACTATTCCATTAATTTACTTATAATTTTATTAGTTTGCTTGGGGTTTTTTTTTAATTTGAATAGGGTTGTAGAAAACTTGGTTATATTTTATATTTGTTAAAATATGCTTATTGCTTAGAGTTTGTCAATAATTGCAATTAGTCCTGTCTTCATGGCTTGTGTTGATCAAGAACTGTGTAATTTTTCTTCCTTTTCTCATTTAACACCATTTTTTTGCTTAACAGTCATTGTCCCGGTTTGAAAGACAGGTGTCTGCTAAGGAAGGCAGGAACCCCCCTTGGAACAGAGAAATACAACCCCCTTCCCTCCGAATTGTTATAGAACTGAAATTAAGGGGCTTTCAGGCAAAGATATGAGGAAAATGGGAATAACAGTTTTTACTAATGTATACAACAAAACTATAATACAGAGAAACTGGTTACAGGCCTGACAGAGTCAGGGATACAACCTGGCCCCCTGCCGGGCAGGGTGCTGGTACCAGTCCGATCCAGTGGCAGCTGCAGTTCTCTCCGAAATGGTCCGGTTAAAGCGGTGGTCCGTAGGAAAAGAAAACAAAGTCTGAGCAATCCGATTTCGGTGGCAGCTGCAGTTCTCTTTTAGATGATCCCGTTGAAGCGGTGATCTTGTAGAAAAGCAAACTGGTCCTCCTCCGAAAATCCGGCCGCGGTGCAGTCCCTGTCCTCTGGGATCCCAGCGGGTAAGGCCCCGAGCGCTGCTCCAAACCCCAAAGTTATCTCCGGCGGGAATGCTTGGCTCCACCCCTCCCCCTCTGGCCGGGGCATCTCACAAAGAGATGGTGAGTCCTGGGGCAAGGCACTGATGGGCGCATTAACAGAAGAATAGTCCCGAGGGGCGAGGCAAGGAACACCGGCGCCAGGCCTCAACGGCTCATGGTAATAGAATACATTGCAACCCAGGACATTATCCACCCCTTATTCTATTACCATTTGCATCATCCCAAATCAATACCTTTCTTAAACTCTGCACACACACACACATACATATATATACATACATATACAATGAAACTCTACACTCAGTTCCCACTTAAAATAAGGTCCCCTTGTGGTACACACCGGGTTTCCCCATCTTTCTGCATTACCCACCAAGTACAACCTGGTCCCTGAGCAAAGACAACCCCACGGATGGGTTTGTCTTTGCCCAAGGCAGAATTAACCCAAACAGTTTTCCCAAGCATACCTCTCATGTGCACTACTGGAACCCTATCCCCGTCTGTTGTTTGTAAGGATTCAGACTGAGCGGGGCCTGCTCGGTTCGTGGAGCCTCGGGTGTTAACTAACCAGGTGGCTTTTGCTAAATGCATCTCCCAGTTTTTGAAAGTTCCTCCACCCAGTGCCTTCAAGGTGGTTTTAAGCAGTCCGTTGCACCGTTCAACTTTCCCAGCTGCTGGTGCATGGTAAGGGATGTGGTACACCCACTCAATGCCATGCTCCCTAGCCCAGGTGTTGACAAGGCTGTTCTTGAAATGAGTCCCGTTGTCGGACTCAATTCTCTCAGGGGTGCCATGCCTCCAAAGGATTTGCTTTTCAAGGCCCAGGATGGTGTTCCGGGCAGTAGCGTGAGGCACAGGGTAGGTCTCCAGCCATCCAGTGGTGGCTTCCACCATTGTGAGCACGTAGCGCTGCTTCTGTGCCGATCACTTCTGAGGCAGCTCGAACTCCTTCATAGGCGGCCAAGATTTCTTTCTCTGTCGCAGTGTAGTTGGCTTCGGACCCTTTGTAGCTTCGGCTCCAGAATCCCAGTGGTCGGCCCCGAGTCTCATCAGGCACCTTCTGCCAAAGGCTCCAGGACAGACCCTTGTTCCCGGCTGCAGAGTAGAGCACGTTTCTCACCTCTGGTCCTGTCCTGACTGGGCCGAGGGCTACCGCATGAGCGATTTCCTGCTTGATCTGAGTGAAGGCTTGTTGTTGTTCAGGGCCCCAGTGGAAATCGTTCTTCTTGCGGGTAACCAGGTAGAGAGGGCTCACGATCTGGCTGTACTCGGGAATGTGCATTCTCCAAAAGCCTATGACACCTAGGAATTCTTGTGTTTCCTTCTTGGTGGTCGGTGGAGACATCGCAGTGATCTTATTGATGACCTCGGTGGGAATCTGGCGCCGTCCGTCTTGCCACTTTACCCCCAGGAACTGGATCTCTCGAGCAGGTCCCTTGACTTTGCGTTTCTTGATGGCGAAACCGGCCTCCAGGAGAATTTGGATGATTTTCTCTCCTTTCTCAAATACTTCCACTGCCGTGTTCCCCCATACAATGATATCATCGATGAACTGCAAATGTTCTGGAGCCTCACCCTTTTCCAGTGCAGTCTGGATCAGCCCATGGCAGATGGTGGAACTGTGCTTCCACCCCTGGGGCAGTCGGTTCCAGGTGTACTGCACGCCCCTCCAGGTGAAGGCAAACTGAGGCCTGCACTCTGGTGACAGAGGAATGGAGAAGAATGCATTAGCAATGTCAATAATGGCATACCACTTTGCTGCTTTGGACTCCAGCTCGTACTGGAGCTCCAGCATGTCCGGCACAGCAGCACTCAATGGTGGAGTCACTTCATTCAAAGCACGATAGTCCACAGTCAATCTCCATTCTCCGTCAGGCTTGCGCACAGGCCAAATGGGGCTGTTGAAGGGTGAGTGGGTCTTGCTGATCACCCCTTGGGCCTCCAGCTCACGGATCATCTTGTGGATGGGGATCACGGCATCCCGATTCGTCCGATACTGCCGGCGGTGCACCGTCGAAGTGGCAATTGGCACCCGTTGCTCTTCCACCTTCAGGAGCCCAACTGCAAAAGGATTTTCTGATAGTCCAGGCAAGGTGTTCAACTGCCTAATGCCTTCTGCTTCCACAGCAGCTATCCCAAAAGCCCACTTAAACCCTTTTGGGTGTTTGTAATAGCCATTCCGGAGAAAGTCTATTCCCAGGATACATGGGGCCTCCGGGCCAGTCACAATAGGATGCTTCTGCCACTCCTTCCCAGTCAGGCTCACCTCAGCTTCCAGCAGGGTCAACTGCTGCGACCCCCCTGTCACCCCAGCAATAGACACAGATTCTGCCCCCACATGTCCCGATGGCATTAGGGTACATTGTGCTCCAGTGTCAACCAATGCTTCATATCTCTGTGGCTCTGATGTGCCAGGCCATCGGATCCACACTGTCCAAAAGACCCGATTCTCCCGTGCCTCTTCCTGGCTAGAGGCAGGGCCCCTCTAGGCCTGGTTATCATCCATTCCCTGGGCATACCTGCTAGATGTTTCTTCAAGGGGATCTGACATATCATCCTCCCTTCTGTAATACCTGGCAGCTCGGTCACGGGAGGCTGAGGCTACTTTCGCTTTAGTGGAACCCCCTCGGCTAGTGTTTTCCCTTTTGAGCTCACGAACCCGTGCTGCCAGGACAGAAGTGGGTTTCCCATCCCACCTTCTCATGTCTTCCCCACAGTCACACAAGAAGAACCACAGCTCAGATCGTGGGGTGTACCCTCTCTCTCTAGCTGGGGGACGTCGGGCTCTGACTCTGGGGTTCATGACCTGCACTGGTGCCACACGAGAGCTGCTCCTCCTCACCTCCTCCATCACCTCCTCCCTAATCTCTTCTTTGAGGTCCCTAGCCACAGCAGCGACATGAGCTTTCATTGGGCCATTGACTAAACTCTCATAATATCTGAACCTGTTGGCAACAGAACCCACTGTCTCTTGGTTGTCATCAGCATTAATTGTTGCAATGAATGTGGCATACTGCTGTGGCCCCAGCTTTGCCAGGTTCCACAGCATCTGCCCTGTACACTTGACCTTGTCGGGGTCATTATCATGCTGTCCGTCCCTCCCAAAGAGTACCTCTAACACTGCCACTTCCCTCAGCTGTTGGATCGCTTCCTCAAGGGTCTTCCATTGCATTCTATGATGGTACTCCTGCATTCTCTCTCTGTGGACAAACCTTTCCCTCACACTCATTAAAAGCCGCTCCCAGAGAGAAAGGGGCCCCGGCTCCCTTACAAATACCTGGTCCACCCCTGAGTCTTGGGCCAAGGATCCCAAATACCTGGCTTCGCCACTATCCAGTTGTACGCCTTTACCCATAAGGTCCCAAACCCGAAGTAACCAAGTTGTAAAAGGCTCACGCCCCCGTCGCGCAATGTCTTTTCGCATATTACGGAGACTGTCGAATGACAGGGATTCGGTGATAATTTCAGGCTCTGACTCCCCTGCAGATTGTGAGGGCTCTGGCTCATCCCCATCATTAACTGGGCGTACTGATTTGGCCTTGCACTTTCTCCTCTGCACAGGGGCGACTGCCGCTGGCTGTGGCTGTCCTTGTGGTTCAGCTGGACCCTGCACAGTTGTAACATCTGTGGGTCCCACTGCTGCACCATCAGACTTTCCCTCTTTAGGACAAGGTTTCCCACTAGTTTGGGAGGTGTATTCCGTCAGCTTCTGGCCCATCTCGCGTATTTCCTTTATCAGCACCCCCACCCAATTAGGCTGGTCCATTTGTGAGGTGGGCTGTTGGGCAATGCCAGGTCGTGGGACAGGGTCAGGCTGCGGGGCAGGATCTCTGGCCTCTGGGGCCGTGTCAGGTTCTGGGGCAGCATTCCTAGTCTCTGGGGTGGGTGCCCAAGTAGTTATCCAAGCCAGTCTCACTTTATCTCTGAAGGCCAAGCAGCCCATTAGCAGTAGGCCTATTAGCAGCAACACATGGATAATATCTAGGGGAAAACTAAACCCTTCGAAAGCTGATGGAGCAGACCCAAAGAACTGGTTGAATGGTTGGGAGAAAACTTCCCCTGGTGTTATTTCCTCACAGAAGGTACCATTTTTAATGTAATCCCCGAAACATACGCTGAGCGTGTGATAGCCCTTTATCCATGTGCCCACATTCCACAGGAAATCGAAAAACCATGAACTCCTCACCTTATCAACCCACAGTGCAAGCTGGATAACAACCACAGTAGCCTTAGTCAGAGGACCCATGTTTAGACAAGGGGCTGCAAAGGGGAAAAGCATAGCCACGACCACGTGCCACCCGAAGCAAGGTAAACTAGACCACATGGTGCTGCCTAACAAAGATCCCACGTTCAGTGCACAAAACATCAGGTTAGCCAGGAACTGTTATTCCTTTTTCACCCTTTTTCCTCAATGCCCTCAGGCCCCACGTTGGGCGCCAAAATCTGTCCCGGTTTGAAAGACAGGTGTCTGCTAAGGAAGGCAGGAACCCCCCTTGGAACAGAGAAATACAACCCCCTTCCCTCCGAATTGTTATAGAACTGAAATTAAGGGGCTTTCAGGCAAAGATATGAGGAAAATGGGAATAACAGTTTTTACTAATGTATACAACAAAACTATAATACAGAGAAACTGGTTACAGGCCCGATAGAGTCAGGGATACAACCTGGCCCCCTGCCGGGCAGGGTGCTGGTACCAGTCCGATCCAGTGGCAGCTGCAGCTCTCTCCGAAATGGTCCGGTTAAAGCGGTGGTCCGTAGGAAAAGAAAACAAAGTCTGAGCAATCCGATTTCGGTGGCAGCTGCAGTTCTCTTTTAGATGATCCCGTTGAAGCGGTGATCTTGTAGAAAAGCAAACTGGTCCTCCTCCGAAAATCCGGCCGCGGTGCAGTCCCTGTCCTCTGGGATCCCAGCGGGTAAGGCCCCGAGCGCTGCTCCAAACCCCAAAGTTATCTCCGGCGGGAATGCTTGGCTCCACCCCTCCCCCTCTGGCCGGGGCATCTCACAAAGAGATGGTGAGTCCTGGGGCAAGGCACTGATGGGCGCATTAACAGAAGAATAGTCCCGAGGGGCGAGGCAAGGAACACCGGCGCCAGGCCTCAACGGCTCATGGTAATAGAATACATTGCAACCCAGGACAGTCATCTACTTAAATGATTTTTAAATTCATATTTCAGTGTGTGTTACTGAGGCCACTGGAAGTAGTTTTATCGCATCTGAATTTAGATGAGGAAAACTTAAATGGTCTAACTTCAGCTGTTTTCTGCATCTCTCATAGGGAGAAATAGACATTTCTCAAACACAAGTTAGCCTGCTTACATTTTTTTCCTTGGGTTGGATGGAAAGATTACATTTAGGTTTAATGACATAGACCTTAGATTCGTGCTTTAGATAGATGAAATGAATCCAAACTTAAATGATTTCAAAAATAAAAAATGTGGCTGTGAAATTGATTTGATTATAATTAAAGTGTTCACACACATTTTAATTATATACTGAATATTAAACCCAATGAAAACAGTATTTGACTTCAATTTTCTGTAATATGTAACTTAAAAACAAGTTAAGATACACTTTTGTAGACCAGAACAACAAACAATCTCTGGATCTATTTGGACATGTATTTTTTGCATGGGGCTTTTTTGTGGATTTTTACTTAGTGGATTTTTTTTTTTTCCATTAACTGATGTAATATTTTAAAGTTAAAGGAAAATACTATTGTCTAAAGAAACTGTCAAGGGAAAAACTTTAAAAAGACAGATGATATTTAATGAACAATTCTAAGTTTGTCAATATTTGTATTAAAGGTTAAATAATTTTTCTTTCTGGTGTGCATATACAAATGCTTGAGAAAAGGTAGTTGAACACTTTTGAAGTCTCTTCACTTTTGTCTTCCTGTCCTTTCTTTTGTAAATAACTGTAGTGCCCTATGCTGATTTTCTTAGTTGATCTAATTTATGTTAAATGACGCAGAAAACTGCAGATCATAGTTTGCTTTTTTTACTTAGCTCTCAGAGGTTTGCAATGTTTGCAGGATGAGAGTTGCGCAGACAGGAGAATGGAGTATCAGGAAATGTGATGCATCTACAAAAAATATTTTTATTGAATTTTTAAAATTTATCCTCTTATTAGTATGTAAGTATGTTCTAAACCTTTGCAGAAAGTTATTAGAAAATTCTTGGACCATCAGGAACTTAATTCAGCATCTGCAATGGCTTCAGTACCCTTTGGAGCCAAGAATAAGTGAATAAAGGTGTTCTATGGTAGAGTTTTTACGGTGCGCAACTAGATATGGAACTGTGATTACTGTACAAAGTTCTTAAAGGTTTAAGTTCTGGAAAGAAGTTCTGTTTTTCACTGAGTTATGTAAGGCAAGGAGATTCTAAGATGGAAATTTTGAAATAAATAAAGTATATTTGTATTTTCTGTAGGAACAATTTTTGAAAAAGACAAGAAATCCCAATTTTTAGATAGTTGTATGCTTTTATTTCCTGCAGCGATTACTTGTTTTAAATGGAAATGCATATAATTAGCTGATAGGTAAACGAAAAACAAATTTTTTAATGTTCAGAGATAACACTCCCTAATTGATGGAGAAAGAAGTTCAAAAGATACTATACATCCAAGTTTAATTTTCATTACAATTATTTTTATTAATCTTTAGAAAGCAACTTTTTTGCTAGTCTATAAGATGTAAGATTTGAAATTTCTTATTCTTTTATTTTAAATATTAACTTTCTTTCTATTTGAGGTTCTTTAAGTAGTTTCTTCACCATCTAAACTGCATAATCTGAAAAATTTAGGTTTATATATAACTATATGCTTTAAAACAATCCTTCTGATTCTGACTTCCTAAATCTGCATTGCCAATGTGCATTATCATACATATTTCAGTAAAATTATATTAAGATCATTTCTAAAGTAAGCAAAATAAAGTCTTGATTGTCTGTTTATGTTTTTATAAAACTAAATCTGGATTGATAGAAATCTTGGTCAGTGTCCTCCCAAACTCTGTTTATTTTTTGAGGGTTTTGACTTCATTAAAGTTTAAAATTATTGTTCAATTCATCATTAGTTAAAGCAGGATAGTGAAAATTATTAGGATGCTTAATGTGTAAATTAATATTTGTAATAGACAAAATAAAGTCTTATTTTCATTGTTATCAAAGCTCATGCTTGGTTGGAAAATCCAGATGTTGGTGGATGCTCATTTATATGAGAACAGTTAGAAATACGATTGTCCCCATCACAAAGGAGGGTTGCAACACCTACTCTTTACTCAGTTTCATGTGAATCTAAATAAGGACTATGTACTGCTCAGTCACAAGATACAGAATTATATAGACACTCTAATGAAGATTATAAAACAAACAATAGAGATTATAGACACAGTAATGAACTAAAAAACAAGTAAGTCAGCAGCAGTCTGTTGTTAAAACACAACTGAAGTTTCACCTGGTATTAAATTTTGGTTTTCCACATCATTCCTGTTAACAAATATTTATGTAAAGAATATATTTGCATGTTATTGACAGTAAATATCTAAGAATTTGTGCAGTATTGATCATTTACTTAAAAGGTACAAATTCTGTGATTTACTTAAAGGTGCAACAGAAATGTTAAAGATAGTATTAGGTAAGTGTTAAATAATTTTATACATGAACTATTGTGTGTTGCAGTGAACAAATATTATTGATATATAATAAAAGTCCTCTTCCTAATAAAAAGAATGTCTTTAAAATATATTTGTATATTGCTAATCAGTTCATATAATATGATTATAGTAAATCTGTAATTACTTATGTTCAATAGATTGTACCAGAAAATAATTTTTGTAAGAATAATACTTCAGTGACAATAGGCCTCACATGTAATAAAATTAATAAATTGTGAGATTAAATATTAATTTATAATTTAAATAAATGTGAAGGAATCTTGAAAAAAAAGTTGGAAAAATAAATTTGAACAAATATTCCTCAGGGCATTATTGCATCTGCATAAGCTTATACAATAAAATGATAGAATAAAAATTTGTGTGCTTTTTTGTAGGAGGATTTCCTTAGGTCACAGATCTTTATTTTTATTTTTCTGCAAGTACTCAGAAAACCAGAGACAAGATAATGTAGACTGAAAAAAAAGATACACCCATTTGACATGGAAGTGTACAATGATTAAGTACAGTTCTGAGACAGCCTTTCTTCAAAACAGTAAGAGTAATTGAGGGTATTAGCCATATTTTAAAGACATATCTCCTTTTGTGAAACTTGTATTTCTCAGACAGTTTTTAAAAAGTACAATTACGGCATGTAGATCTATCTATTCATACATCTATCCAAACATTACTAATTGTTTTATTTAGTTTTGTAATTATGCAATTGAAAAAATCAATGAATAAATGTAAACCAGATTAAACCTATTCAAATAAATAGGAGTGGCAATGAGCATTTCACTCTTTTATTACTATTAGTTACTATTGAAACAGCAGACAAAATATAATTTCATTGCTAAATCACAGTTTAGGTCTGTGTAGTTAACAATGGTCTCTCACTTTGAATGTAGTAAAAAGTTTGTGATGGACATAAAACTACTGTTTTTCCTCTCTTTTCACTGTATTGGATGATTATATTCTATTGGGAATAATAATAAATAAAACACATGGAGCTGGTTCTGGGGGCCAAATACAAAAAGCAGTTGAGTGGCTGTGATTTTTACCGTGTTATTCAAACCACTCCAACTCAGGATTATATTCTACTCTCTTATCCCTATAGTACTTGCAGTATCAAACAATCATAAACCACAGTCAGGCATCACAAAGTTTAAAACAACTCACAACTCAGATCTTACATTTTCTTATTGCTCCTGAAATGGTTGTGACTTTGATTGGGCTTCCTTTGGAACTATGAGGTTTAGACACTCAACAGCACAGTCAACAGGAGCAACAAAAGCACAAACTCGTGAGGAAATATAAGACAAGAAGGTATGAGATGTAATATAGGCAGCAAGCACTGTGAGAGTTGGTTGCTCAGCGTTAAACTTTAGAATGACCAATGGCTGATGCAACCAATAACTGCAGTTCTCATCTGTGGTCTGCAGAGACCTGGCAAGTTTTCTCATGCTTGTTTCTGCTTCTTTTTCTCCCTAGGAAGAGAAAACCTGCACAGACAACTGAAGAATAATAAGAGGAATCTGGCCAAAGATCCCAGATCTCTGAAGTAAAGAAAACTAAGGCTTCAGGAGAGCAGTTTTCATTTTAAAGCTAGGCACTGTTAGATTTTATAATATATTTACTTCAGTTTGTTTCTATAATAATGACTCCCACCAGATTCTGGTATGGTAGTTAATTATATACAGCAGAAAGGACAGTTTAATTTATCTGTCATTGCAAGTACTAATGAAAATGTTTCTATGTCATGCATAGCAGTATATAATGTAATCTAACTAAAATCCCCAGTTATGCCAGTGGCGTGAGCTCATTCCTAATCTGCAGGATTGCCAATTGGTCTTCTGCCAAAATAAATCATTCACAGATGATATCAAAAATGGTAAGATGATGAGAAAACATCATCTCTGAGGAACAACAAGGTTTATTTAGATGAGAAAAGACTGAGAGGAACATGATAGCTTTTCAATATACCCAACATCTTCATCAAGATAACAGTGAAAACTAGCTCTTCCCATCTGCTGTATTTGTTTAATTGAAGTAGTTTCAAGTTGAGAGACATTACTTCTTTGTTTTCAGAAGTCTTAATCCAGTGAATTTTGCGACATTAATGAGCAATCAAAACAGTTTGTTAATTGGAGGCCTAACAAGATTTTAACTCTTTCACTGTGCCTATCTCTGTTACTTAATACAAGAAATGGTGTGAAAAGACCATGAGACAGTGAACACGATAAACAGTTAATCACCAAAATATACTACACAGATTTAATTCTTCTCAGAGTTACTAGAATGACCATCAAACATAAGAATTGCAGACAATTTGGAAATAAATAAATAGTCCAGGTTCCTCTGAGACAGAAACAGTAGAATCACAGAATCACAGAATGTTAGGGATTGGAAGGGACCTCAAAAGATCATCTAGTCCAATCCCCCTGCCAGAGCAGGAACACCTAGGTCAGGTCACACAGGAACATGTCCAGGCGGGCTTTGAATGTCTCCAGAGAAGGAGACTCCACAACCTCTCTGGGCAGCCTGTGCCAGTGCTCTGTCACCTTCACTGTGAAGAAGTTCTTCCTCACATTTATGCGGAACCTCCTATGCTCCAGCTTGCACCCATTGCCCCTTGTCCTATCATTGGATGTCACTGAGAAGAGCCTGGCTCCATCCTCATGACACTCACCCTTTACATATTTATAAACATTAATGAGGTCACCCCTCAGTCTCCTCTTCTCCAAGCTAAAGAGACCCAGCTCCCTCAGCCTTTCCTCATACGGGAGATGTTCCACTCCCTTAGTCATCTTTGTGGCTACTGCTTTTTCTACATTGTGAAAACTACTATATTTGGAGAACTGCCAATGTATTTGTTAGCTTAGGTATATATCTGTACTTGCAGTAAATATATATATATATACACATGCCTTACACATATCAAGATAACTTAGTATTAATAATTAATAATACCAGCCATTTTGTATTTGTGATGAAATAATGTAAAAAAAAAATAATTAAATGGATTGTAGTAGAGAACTTGTGTTCATCTCAGGATGTTCACCATTCACCTTTTAAGCTCTGTCTCTCAGCTAAAGTTAGATAAGTGCAATTTTATTCCTGATAGACTGACTACTAAATAGTATCCTTAGAAGTAAAATATTAATTTAGACACAGACATCTTTTCTTCATTTATTTTTTCCAATAATCTTAAAATGGTGTCCTGGTTCCCCAGGCACAGTCTCCATGGGCCAGCCACCCAGGCAGGCCATGAGTAGCCCCAAGTCAGCTGAGAGTTCCAATCAGCTCAGCTGACTCACAGGTATATCCCATACCACCTCATCATGCTCATTATTAAAGGAGGGAGCTCAGTGAGGGTGGGGTTCTGTGTCCTCTTCCTGAGGCTCCTTGTTGACGGTGCTCTGTTCCTGCCATCAGCATTGAGAACCAGGCTGAGCAGACCCTTTGTGTTTTGTATTATTTTTTGTTTCTGTTTTGTCATTCTAATAAATCTGTGTATTCTTTAGCTTATGGGCCTTTTCCTTTTTTTTTCCCCAATTTTCCTTCCCATCTGGGGAGCAAGTCTTGGGTGATATACTAACTGCTATGGTTTAGCCCTGAGTACTGGCTAACCATAGACAATTCTGTATTAGCATATCTTGACCACTTTATTTTTCCTTATTTTGGTTCTCTGATTCTTTCCTATTTTATTGGGTGGTTACAATTTCAGGTAAAGTCTTTATATCTTAAAATTGTAACTGAAATGTATTACTTTGAGATTTAAGCCTCGCTGGACTCTCTTGTTTCCCAGTGGACATCCAGGGAGGGGAGCTGAGGAGCTCATATAATGAAGGGTTTTATTACTGTGCTGTTTTCACATTACAGTTGCAGTTGGAACTTCTAGTAAAAATAAATTTCATAGTAACTGTGCAATTACATCTAAATCCAGTTCTGCCTGATTCAAAGATTGCACTCCTGGACCTCAGGTATGATCCTGCATCTATGCTCTTGTACAATTTGTGCTTGAGAGTTCAGTATACACATTCTTCTTGTTATTACTATAAACTTTTATTTAACTGAAACAATTTTATGCAATAGTTGCTTGTCTGCTAGGCATTTGCTATCACAGCTCTCACAACCTTAAGTCAGGTCAGACCAATAAAAAGTCAGTGGACTTTTGTGGCTATTGGCAAAAATCATATTTCCTATGATGCCAGGATAGGAAATTAGATTGGACAAAGTTTTCATACTGCATTCCTTATTAATCCCAGGCTAATGTATTTTTCAGAGATACTTATTATCTGCATAAATTGTGTAAAGATAAAGATATTTGATGAAATTTGGGTTTGAGAATTTCAAGTAACAAAAAGACTGAAAAATGGAAGAATACAATCAGGAAATTATATATTTTTAAAAAAATCATTAAATCATGGAATGGGTTAGGTTGGGTTGGAAGCAACCTCAAAGATCATCTAGTTTCACCCCCCCTGCCATAGGCAGGGACACCTCCCACTAGACCAGATTGTTCAATGCCCCATCCAACCTGGCCTTGAACACTGTCAGGGAGGGGGCACCCACAACTTCCCAGGGAAACCTGTGCCAGTGTCTCACCACTCTTGCAGGAAAGAATTTCTCCCTAATAGCTAATCTAAATCTACCCTCTGTCAGTTTTAAGCCATTACCCCTCATCCTATCACTACAAGCACTTGTAAAAAGTACCTCTCCAGCTTTCTTGTAGGGCCCTTCAGGTACTGTGTCCAGGTCTGGGCCCCCCAGTTCAAGAAGGACAGGGAACTACTTGAGAGAGTCCAGTGCAGAGCCACAAAGATGATGAAGGGAGTGGAACATCTCCCGTATGAGGAAAGGCTGAGGGAGCTGGGTCTCTTTAGCTTGGAGAAGAGGAGACTGAGGGGTGGCCTTATTAATGTCTATAAATATGTAAAGGGTGAGTGTCATGAGGATGGAGCCAGGCTCTTCTCAGTGACATCCAATGACAGGACAAGGGGCAATGGGTGCAAGCTGGAACATAGGAGTTTCCACATAAATGTGAGGAAGAATTTCTTCACAGTGAGGGTAACAGAACACTGGCACAGGCTGCCCAGAGAGGTTGTGGAGTCTCCTTCTCTGGAGACATTCAAAACCCGCCTGGACATGTTCCTGTGTGACCTGATCTAGGTATTCCTGCTCTGGCAGGGGGATTGGAGTAGATGATCTTTTGAGGTCCCTTCCAATCCCTAACATTCTGTGATTCTGTGATACTGGAAGGTCACTATAAGGTCTCCCCAGAACCTTCTCTTCTCCAGGCTGAACAACCCCAACTCTCTCAGCCTGTCTTCATAGCAGAAGTGCTCCAGCCCTCTGATTGTCTTTGTGGCCCTCCTCTGGACCTGCTCCAACAGCTTGATGTCCTTCTTGCATTGGGGGCCCCAGAACTGGACACAGTCTTCCAGGTGGGGTCTCATGAGGGCAGAGTAGAGCAACTATACTAAAATAATCTAATCAAATCTGAAATGAATGATTAAGCCTCTGCATCAAATTGATGTTACATTGTTTCTAGGAAGCAGGAATGGTCATAGTTTGAATTATCTAAAATAACCATGTCTTTATTTTTATGTTATATTTGCCTTCCAAGAGTCTTAATACATTTCTTTGTTTATTTCTCTTACTTTTTCTATTACTAGTAATGAAAAGCAAAGTCTTATAAGTTTGTTACTCTCAAAGTTTATGTTTAGTTTTTCAAAGAGAAAATTTTGAAGAAAAAGAACAGAGATCAGAGAAGGGCAGTGTTCTGGAAAATGTCAGTTTGAAATGAACAATATGTGCAGTTTGTACGTAAGGCGAAAAGTGGAGAAGGAAGAAGCTGACATTGTCTATATTCAGTTAACCTCTATCTTAGCACTTCAGGTATATCTGTAGAGAATGTGTGTAAACATAATACTGTAAGCATATAATCTGAAAGTGGGTTTATTTCACTGAAGAAGTTAATTTTTAGTCAAGAGCAGAGTTTGTGAGTTTGCGCTGTTGAGAAAATGTAATTTGCATGTATTTTGACAGTCAATTTTTCTGTGTGAAACTCAGTCAATAGCTACTTTAAAGTCACTGATTTCTATGATGTCATTTACGAAGATGTGTATGGTGATTCTCCTTTCATATCAGTTAGTTCGGAACTAGCACAAGCTGTGGTTTCATCAGCTATCATTAAATGATAAAAATAATAGAATTCAGCGTCTGAGGGCACATGACATATACCTTGTTTGGGGTAGTGGTGGCTTTAAGAACATAAACAAAATGCAACACTTTTATAGAAGGATCAACTTTAATAACCTCTCTTCCTTACCTCTTGACAAAGTAAACAGAATTTTGTTTATTGGTTGCATGCTCAGTGTCTGAGATAGCTAATATATTAAGAAGAGAAATGAGAGAAGAATTATTACGTTTCAAAGCCACTTCATCAAATACAGAAGCAATGACTTTACCAGTGACGGAATATCACAGAAACAAAAATGGAGAAAAAATATTAAAATAAATAAGAAAAATTGCACATTTCTGTCAGACAAGTATATTGTACTTACAAATACCCTCTAACACTTCTTTCCCCTAGCCTTCACCACTCTCTGGGTGCCTTTCTCCTGCACGCCTTCATTCATAGACTCCCTTTCCATGCCCTAATTTCTTCCTAGTAAGGGTATTCTGTATGTCCATTCCATATTCTCTTTCTTTTTCATGGAAGCAATGTGTTAGAGAGAAAAGGATAGAAGAGGGTAACAATCACAAAACAAAAATCCTAAAATCATACTGTTATGTCACAACAGAGCTTCATAACAGCATGATAATGTTATTGCACTGCAAATAATACAATAATGTCAAGGCTATGTTAAGCTATCAAGCCCAAAGAATAATAAAACCCATTCTGAACCTGTTTACTGAAGTAAGTGTATAGCTTAATTCATGAAGTAACATAAATTAGATACTTTTCTCCTAATTTGAATATGGGAATAAGATGCAATGCTATTCTGATCCATACCCACTTTTCAGTGAAGATAATGGGAGATTTTTTTGACCTGATTCCAGTAAGCAGTAAATAAGATTTAGTATATGACAGAATAGAGAAAAAAATATATACTCTAATATTATTTAATGTTATTATTTAATTAGAGTATTTTAGTTCTAATGAATTTTTCTAGTTTAGTAGGGAGGAATATTTCTAAAACCTTCAGAACATTTCAGAAAACAATTATATTTGTTTATTTTATTAATTTTGTTTGTCTATTTTTCTGCATTACAGGAGTGGATAGTACAGACACAAAATTGGCATACATATACAATTTTCTACATTTTGTCCTTTTTAAATAGCAGTAGAATCACATATTATGTGGCAGCAGTGTCAGATCATAGACTCTTTGGTTCTAAGGAACCTCACCTGTATTAGAGATTGCCCAGCAAAGTGAGATCATTTTATGTTCATAACAATATCAGTTTGCATTTTAATAATACTATTTTTATTTTATTTTCCAGCTGTTGACCATTGTTCTAAGTCATCTCTCTTCTAAAATAGTCATACCATACATTAGAGGGGCAGTGGATCAAAACTGCCAGTTTAGGACATGTGATCCTTCCATAAAATGATGAAAACCACAGTAAATGTTGTGCTAGAACTAAACTTGAACTGATGGCATGAATAATAAAATATTCATGGCTTACACTTTTGTCCAAAATCTTTAATATGCTGCTTATTAAAATAAACGTTTTCTAGAGAATTACTCTAAGAATGTAATGATAAACATTGGTGACACATTTAGGAATGCACAATTAGATTAACATAGAAAAGTTAGAAAATAAAATTTCTAAGAGTATTTTTCTGAAGTGTTTCTAGTTTCTTATGCGGAAGTAGATAGGCATAACTTCAGAATTTTGTTGAGTGATTTAGAAGATGATTTGAAGAAAATATTTTAAAATTTGAGGATTTGAGGATTTATAGTGGTTTTGCTTTAACCAACAGCTAAAGGATTGTCTGGATCTCAAAGCAAAGTTGTACTAGTCTGCTGGCACCAAAAATGCACAATATTTGAGGAGGTGTTTTTTTAAACAAGGAGTTGAAGGAAGCACTGGAAAGCACCTATGTCAGTATAAGACACTGGCAAACTATACCAGAAGATCAAAAATAATCCAGAAACAGATTTTCGGGGGGGTGGGGGGGCGGTGAGGGGTGGCAGGGAAAGTGGGAAAGTAGCTGAAATAGAGGGAATGGATGAGGTAATAAGAAACAGAAAAAAGAAATCTAAATGAAGAGGTCAAATACACCATTAGCTCAATATACACCTGGACAAATGCAAAACACTCTCTGTAAATATCCATCATTTAAGTAAAAAAAAATCAAAATAAAAGGATTTTAATAGAAGGGATAGGTCATTCTTGAGTAACATTTGATTGATGCAAGCTAAAAAACCCCAATAGATTACTCCTGAATTAAGGTTTGATGAATAAAGAACATAGTAAAATGTAAAGGTGGAGGAGTAGGATTGCATATAAGCTTGTATAGAATCTGAAAAATTTCTGAGTGAAAAAGACTATGCATATTAATCCAATACATTTGCAAACAAATTCAATACTCTTATGGTTTGGTTAAGGAAAGGATACTGAGGGCAAACTTTGTCATGTAGAGCAGAAGTGACTAAATTTAATAAGACATTAATAATTAGTAACCAAAAAGCTTAGACATATAGTAATGTAGAATCTCTTTTATGCTTAATGGGTGAAAAATTTATGATGGGTATAAATGCTTACTCCTTTGTGTGTACATCAGTCATTGAGTACTTGGAGTTAGGAAGACACTTCTATGAACAAATTATTATTTTTTTTTAAAGGTATCTAATAATGTCAGATATCAGAAACAAAAAAGAAGGTTAGGCAAAACCGATTTGACATATTATGGTACATTGTGCAAGCTTTTCATAGATGATATTGACAAAATTAAAAGCACTTTTTAATAAATTCATTGCAAAAATAAAAAAAAATGCCCTAGAGCAACCCAGTCTAGTGGGAAGTGTCCATGCCCATGGCAGGAGGGTTGGAACAAGATGATCTTTGAGGTCCCCTCCAACCCAGACCATTCTATGATTCTATGACTCTATGATTCTATGATTAGCCTTCCTAAAAAAAAGTACATATTTTTTTGCCCTTGAGTGCTGTAACATAGTAGTGACATTTTTGCTAAATAGTTTTGGTATCACATTCATTTTTTTAACAATAAGACCAGTTCTATGTAAGGATCATGATAATTAGTTTCTAGAATGTCTCTGATATGAGTCAACTATAGGTACAGAGAATTCTACACCACTAACTCTTTTCCAGGTCTCTGCTGTTATACCTGAATAGAAGAAGAAACCCCTAGAATATACATGGCATCTAAGCAATTGATTTCTTCTCCTCAGGAAACTGATCTGCAACACTCAACTGCTATTAAGGAGAAAGGCATGGTTGACTAAGGAAAAAATATTTCTTTGAAAGTGTCTTCACTGGATTCCCCTCAACCCCTTTCATCTCTCTTTTGTTAGTATTGTATCTGGGACCTCAGAGTGGTTTAATCCAACTGGCTTGACCTCACTACTGGTTTTTAAAAATTATGATCTTTATAGTTAATCTACAGTAAGACTTATCCAACTTACATAACCTTTAGAATTTTTATTTTTTAAAAAATGTACAAGCCTCAGCCAAATATTTTGATCAAATATTTTGTCCAGGGTGTATCATAGGTTTGTTACAATGTCAGACTTATGTTAAATTAAAAAAATAATCAGAAATGCATAATATGACTGAGATTTTGTAACATTAGTAATAATGAGGTTCTGTTGAGACAGCTATAACTTTTTTTTTTTTCCTATCAATAAATTTCCAAAGTGTAAGTTCTACTTAAATGAAAACTATAGCAAACTTTCCTGGTTAATGAGATTCCATGTTAATCTCCCATGCTGCAAATCAATTATTTAAAGCCTTTCACAGCTAATGGATCATATAGTACTTTCTGATTAATGCCAACAAACTAGTTTTAATGCAGCGATGCAATCAACAGTCTTAACCACTCTGTTTTAATAATACTTTTCTGTGGTTAGAGCAGAAATAACACAAAATATTTTTAAATAAAATATTTTTACATGGAAAAAATTCAAAACTCAAACTGCAGCAGAGAATACATAGTTGTGCTTACTAGTAACAGACAAAGAGCCATTATATATCGATTGCTATCTCCTATTAAATTGTCAAATATCAATGCTTAGCATTTTTCACGAGAGCCTTTTCCATTGAAGTATGTATTATATCAACTGTTCCTCACTAGATGCTGGTGTAGTAAAGTTACTAGTAATACTAAGTGCTCTGTATATTTTAATAATACAAATTAATGTAAGTTTGTATGTTTCTTAACTCATCTGTAGTGCTTTGCGGTGGATATTGTGCAATGGCAATGAATGAGATTTTCTCAACGAACATATGCAAAAATTACATATTACTGAGGAAGGAAGCTTGGGACAATAGAGAAAAAAACATGGTAAATGACTAGTCTCCAAGCAGCAAAAAAATGTGATAAAATCTGATGTGCATTGGAAGGAAAAAAGTGGTTGGCTACTGTACTGGTTTTGGCTGGGACAGAGTTAAATTCATTCATAGTAGCTTGTATAGGACTATGTTTTGGATTTGAAACTAAGAGTGTTGATAACACACCAGTTTAGCTCTTGCTGAACCGTGTTTACAGTGTCATGGCCTTCTCTTCTTCTCACAATGACCCTCCAGTGAGTTGCCTGGGGGTACAAGAAGTTAAAAGGGGACACAGGCAGGACAGCTGACCCCAACTGACCAAAGGGATATTCCACAGCATGTGAAGTCATGCTCAGCAATAAAATCTGGGGGAAGAATGAGGAATGGGGGGGACATTTAGAGTTATGATGCTTGTCTTCCTAAGTAACTGTCATGCATGACGGAGTCCAGATTTCCTGGAGATCGCTGAACATCTGCCTGCTGATGGGAATTAGTGAGTGAATTCCTTATTTTGCTGTGCTTGTGTGTGCAGCTTTTGCTTTACCTGTTAAACTGTCTGTATATCAACTAATGAGTTTTCTCACTTTTACCGTCCCAATTCTCTTCTCCATCCCACTGGGTGGGGGAGTGAGTGAGCAGCTGTGTAGTGCTGAGCTGCCTACCAGGGCTTAAACCACAACAGTCCTTTCAGGCCCAACATGGGACACCAAAAATGTTGGAGTATCCATTTTTTAATTCTTGTAGCGTCTCCACGTTTAGCCTGTACCTGGGGCTGAACTGTAGCAGTTGTTCTACCACCCAATGCCCCCTCCCCAGCTGAGAAGGGGAATCAGGGAAAAAAAGGAGAAGCCCTGTGGGCTGAAGTAGAAATAGATTTAATGAAATAACAAAGCTAACACAAACATAAAGTGTACAAAGTTCTGCTCAGCCTGCTTCTTAGGATCAGGAGCAGAAAGCCAAGAGAGAAGAACACCAAGGAGAAAAGGAACTGCACCCTTAGTGAACTCCCTCCTTTTATAATGAGCATGATGAGGTATGGGATACACCTGTAAGTCAGCTGCCTTGATTGGATCTCTCTGCTGACTTGGGGCTACTCATGACCTGCTTGCATGGCTGGCCCATGATTCTGTTCCTGGGAAAGCAGGACATAACTGTAAACCAGAAATCACTTCATTGAGGTAAGAATTAAGATCAGTTCTGCTTTCTCTGGGGAATTGCCCAAAAGAAACTGGAGCAGTAATTTTCCTGAATAGACTCCTTTTGACCACTGAGTGCAGGCCACTTGGTGAAGTGTCCAGTAAACCTAGAATCAACTGCCCCAGAGATGCAAACACAGCCCTACCATTTGTCATGGACTGATACAGACTGCACTGGAACAGGGTGAAGCTCCTGAACACCTGCAATATATTGATGACATCATTGTGTGGGGCAACACAGCAGAGGTAATGTTTGAGAAAGGCAAAAGAATAATTCAGATTTTCTTGAAAGCTGGTTTTGACATAGAGCAATTTAAAGTCAAAGGACTTGTACATGTGATCCAGTTTTTAGAAATAAAATGGCAAGATGGGTGTTGTCATATCATAATGGATGGGATCAGTAAAACAATAGCTATGTCTCCACCAACTAACAAAAAAGAAACACAACCTTTCTTAGGTGTTGCAGGTTTTTGGCTACCCTGTCTCAAACCCTGTGTTTGATTTACAGAGCACTTGTTTTAAGTTACAAAAGTATGAGAAATGTACAGTTCAGTGAAAAATTAGTCTGTACTATGAAAAAGCTGACCAGAAACTAATGCATATACAGGTTTAGGTATAATTGTTTTTAGAGAATTAGAAACAATTTAAGATGGTGAATTTCATAAAAGAACCTTTACCATGAACTGGACAATCATAGGGGTATATTTAGAAAAGTTCACAAAATCTAATTGAGTGCCTAACAGTTTTGATTTAAGTGGCCTTCTTTATTTCAATTTTGAGTGTTGTCTGTTTTTTTCAGGGAGTGAGTACTGCAAAGTAACAATATAATAAACTAAAGCAAGTCATGTGGAAAAGAATCTTCATGTACCCTTTCAAACCACTGGAATATGATATTGCACATAATATTCTAAGAAAATAAATTAAGTCATTGGAAAAAAAAGAAAAAAAAACCCACAACCAAACCACCAAACCCTGAATAAAAGGAGCTCAGGATACAAATAAAGTCTACAGATTTATGTAGCATCGAACACTTGGAGTTACCAGCTGCTGAATTTTGTCCTTTGCTTGATTTGGGAGAAAGAAAAATCAAATCATAGTATTAGACATTAAAGAGAGTGTTTGTGATGAACAGTGAAAAGAAACAAAATATGAAGACAGCAAATAATAATTACAGGACATTTTTGCTTTTATACAAAGTATTTTTGTATTTTCACACAGATTTCAGGGCATTATTATTTTCTAATACAAAACATTTTTGTATTTCAAAACAAACACATACACATATGTACAGAAATAGAATAACTTTTAGTGATAAAGATTTCAAATGTGATTAAAGGGTCTTGTGCTTAACTTAAAAAAAAAAAATAAGATATTTTTGTTGAATTTAGTGCAACTTCATTCAGAGAAAGGCTTAGGAAGAAAATACAGCAATTGAAAACTCCACTTAAAATATGTGTTGATGAATTTCCTTAGAAAGAATACTGCTCCCAGATCCTTAATCTCAGTGTTAGATGTGTACTAATTCCTTATTTCCTGAGGCTGCTTAGGAGTAAGGCAACAAAATTGTCATTTAAGATCTTTATCCTGTCCTTTTGACAAATTTGTAGTTGTGCTGTGTGTGCATGTGCATGGGTGTCACTTGTAGTATTTGAGTCTTATTGTTTTTTTTTTTATTCCTTAGGAAAGCAAGCCAAATAAAACCAGTAGTGATTCTGTTCAGCTTTTGCAGAATGGTTAATTCTTAGATGAATGCCAGAGAAAATCTGTGTACACTTTCCCACCACAGGACAACGGAATTAATCTCTCATGTCACTTCCAAAGGACATTCAGGCTGAGGGTACTTCTGTCTTTGTAGCCAGCAACTGTAGACTTGTGGGATGAGAAGGCAGTGGGTAAGCAAGGTGGAGGAGCATCAGTCTGGTGTCTAGTACTGTTCTCATACAGAAGTGAACAGCTCAGCTGCAATCTCTGCACCAAAGGATTATTTTGTTTCTCAACAAATTGTTCTTGAGGTAAAAAAGAGAAACAGCACAGAAAAATGCTGGAAAGACAGACTACAAGAGGTCAATGCCCTAGCTATGTCACTTACTCTTGAGAAAAAAAAGCGGCACAACAGCTCCTAAATAGCCCAAAGACTGCAACACAAAAAAATCAGCAAATAAATTAATATGAACAACATTAAGCATTTTCATTAGAAATATGGAAACAATAAAAGCAATTTTTTCAATTTTACTTTTCCCCCCACTTTATTTTACAAGTAGTTTTATAGTTTTCTATCTGAATTATAAAAGCCTTTGAACAGTAACTATACCTAATTACATGTTTTGAAAGATATCTCTCTCTCTTTTTCATGCACTCACAGAAAAACATTATCAAAATAATAGCAGTAACTAGTTTTATGGATGCTATTCACACAGGGGCTTATAATGAACTGAGACATTAAATATGCTAAAACCTATGTGTTAATGTAGAAAGGAACTCTTTCCATCTTTAAATCACTTATTCTACAATTGACCTTATGAATAAATCTACTATTACAGAATCATCATTAAAGTGTAAGAATGATGGTCACTATATTTATTTTTTTTCCTAAAAGCACTTAGGGTAGCCCAGCAAGATAGCAAATAATTTAAACTTAAGTAGTGTGTAAAATGCAATCATCTTGATTCATTCTGTGAGCATACAGAAGACAAGGTGTTTTCTGCTCTGCAGTGATCTGTAGTGATATGTAAAATAGTACCACAGATGCATCTTTTTTTGATATATGTTAACTTTTAAAGGACCCTGTGAAGTGCTGGGGTCTGAACCCCAAGCCCTGAATTAAGGTTGACATATGGGTGGTTCCCACAGCCCTCCAAAAGGAGGGGATGAGTTTACCTTTTGGCTTTCCTCCAAGGTGCAGCCGGCCTTGCAGGGAGAGCCCTTGGGTAAACAAGCCCCAGGTGCCCTGCATTGGGTAAATGAGTGCCAGGTGTCCTGCTTTGGGGATAAAAGCTGGGCCCACTTGCAGGAAGGGTTGGAGAGTCTGTCTGTGGAGTGGACGCACTTCACAGAGTTTTCCTGTTGGGGAAGGACCTCCTGACTCCTCATGCAACCGGATTGCAGTCAGGTCTGGCACATACAAACACAGGCTTTGTGGGGAGGCAACATGGGTTACTTTTATCATATGTAATCACCTTATTGTCTTGGTTGTCTCCCTTTTTCTCCGTGGGTTACCTTGTGTCTCGGTTTGTTCCATCTATTGTGGGTCATGCTGTGTCGTTTCTGGGGTTGTTGTCTATTATTTATGATCTGTCCTACTTGTTTGTACCCCCAGCGATCCTTCATATACTGACCCCTTTACGTGAAATAGAATTCACTTACTGGATTGTTTTTCTGCTGCTGGCTGTGTCTTTTGTACTGGGCCTACTAATTGGCAAAACACCCTGCCTTTTTTGCCTTTACATTTTTTTTTTTTTTTTATGGCTGCAAAGAGCCTAGCTTTTTGAAACAAGTGTAGGAGGTTTGACATTTAAAAGTTTCTACTGACCAGGCAGTAATTTTGGTAACTTGGTAAAAGGTTTTAAACTACTAGACTGAAGAACTAAGAAGAACCTACCAAAGAAGTTGCTAAAATATGAGTTAAAATGGAATGAACATAGGGAGATAAACTCTTTAATAGCTACTTTCCCCTAGGATTTAATATTGACTTGCCATATGATATAAAAAATGTGATAGGTCTGCTCTTATAAGGAACAACTCCTAAGAGGTGGCTTCACTGGGACTGTCAAGATTCTGTGTTTTGATGAATATAAATGGGACAGCTCCTAAACACCACGTGAATCTACACTATAATTCACAGATGTTTGTTTTACTTGCTCTATTTCTTTTATTAAATTTACATGTCTGGTGGTAGATATAGATAATGAAAGAAGTCAACAAATGATAAGATGTATTTTGACTACTTTGTATGCATGTTAAATGGTTTCTGTACAATTCAAATATTTTTGCTGTTATTTTGCTCTACACTCACTTGTTATGAGACTTCAGATGGAGTCTGAAGACTCTTTCTCCTATTTTTATGGAACCATGTGTGTGTCTGAGCCATGAAGGAGTGTTGTAGACAGTATAATTGTTTACACACTCTCATGATGCTTTTTAGTAATTAAGTATTGCATGCATACTAACAGATATGCTTATAAAAATTCTCATTACCTCTAGAAGGTATTGTTATCCTCCTTTTTAGAGGTATGGAAGGGAAGCCAATTAGCCTATTTTTTCCTCTAAATAGTGTTGAAATGTCAAGTGGTATTTATTCTTGATTGTCCTGAAATATAAATATTGCCTAGCAGCTTTTAAGAAAATTGGATTTTGGCAAAAGTTGCCCAGCAATTAAGTATGACAGACTTAGCTTCACTGCTGAGGTCTGAGTTCTGACTTTGTTTCATCCTAACACAGAGTAGATATTTGCAAGGGAAGTACAGTATGTCCTAATTGATTTGTGGTGCTTTGAGTGATTTAGGAACCCTTTGTTCACTTGAAAATTGGTCATATTCTGAAGAACTGGTGATTCCATTTTGATTTTATTCTGTGAAAAATAACATTTCTCAAGTTCAAATTAATAGAAGCAGTTGCAATGTGATAAAGCTTAGTGTATCATACAGCTAAAAGGGCAGTCAGGCAACATCAGATCACAGAGGTAAAGCACATTAGGGTATATGCAGAGGTGATTGAGTGACTGGAACACTTTGGAGTAATAGAGATGTCTTGGGTTTTGTAGCTATTAAATGGGTCCATAAATAAAGCCTCTGAAAAAAATATTTGCTCTTAATAAAATCTAATGTTGATAGCACTGGGTTAGTAGTTAGGGTTTGTGTTATGTTGCTAGTTCTATCCCTGTGTCACTTGCCCTGCAAGCAAGAGAGTTACTGAACTATAAAATGTATGGATATAGATTCCTTCTGGTCATTATAGAGCCCCAAGTATAGCGACTGTGAATTCATGTGCACCTTAGCAAACAAAATAAAACAACCAACAGCAGTAAATGCTGGGAACACTATTTATATATATATAGTTTTTTTTTCTATAGAATTATGTCAGATTTCATGATTGAATTTTTCTTTTAAAATGCACTTTCTCAAAAGGATGCTATGAAAAGTTCAGAATTGTTTTGATACCTCTGCATAATTTTTGTTTTTTGAACTGATCTGAAAAAGGTACGTTGAACTCTGCATGTTGTATTAGCATAGCAGATTCAGACATCTTGCATGCTCACATAGAAATGACAAAACTGGTTTTACCAGTTCATTCTAAGATTAGATTGTACAATTAAAAATACCTACCATCTATATCTACAAGAGAATTTAGAGGAAACCAAGTAGGATGAGAGGCTTTGCTTTTATAATCAGTGCATAAATCAAGATCCACTGCATCACATTTAGTGGAATTACATGTTTTTACATTAATATGAAGTTTTGTCTCTGAAAATTAGTTGGATGGAACTATTCAAGTCAGAGTATATATGACCATGAGTAAGTTAAGAATAGAAACTAAAATTCATTATGTTAGTTTATCAGCAGCCTGTTCACCTTCCTCAATGCTGTGCCATGCCAGGTATGCCAATTGTAAGTAGCAGTATTTCCATGTTTGTGTAATACTCTTTGTCCAACACACCCTGCTTTCACACTTGTATGCTGGCTTGCTTATCCTGAGATTGGGAGGATATATCTCTGAAGCCTTGCTTTGTGCCATGAAGGCTTAACCAAAAATGCCCTTCTTGTATTATACGTGCTAGCAGTGTTGACCACAGGAGAGTTTGTTTTGGTAAAGGATTTTCATATTCCTCTGTAAAGCAGACTATTCTCTAAATCAAGACTTCCAAATATGGATGACTAGATGTATACCGGAAAGATACCTTCTCACTGATAGCTTAATTAATTTCAACTGAGTTACTCCCAGAGATAAATTTGACTCATTAAACCAAAATCAATTCTCAATAAAATTATTTGTAGCCCTCCTGCTTGTCTAACAAGCCTTGAATATCTAAACTAATATTAGATCAGATGCATGAATTGATAGGCTTGAAAATGTGTCAGCCAAAACATGAAGAGCATTTTACGTTTCCAACCAGTTGGCTGTTTGCAACAGCTCTAGCTGAGCAGCATCTTTCTCGATTACAAGAACAACAAC
Organism: Podargus strigoides; assembly: GCA_028020825.1. Classification (NCBI taxonomy): domain Eukaryota; kingdom Metazoa; phylum Chordata; class Aves; order Caprimulgiformes; family Podargidae; genus Podargus; species Podargus strigoides. Next base: position 21,109,320 of record CM051621.1, on the reverse strand, counting down.
TAAATACAATCATAGAATCATTTAAATTGGAAAAGACCTTTAGGAACATCGAGTCCAATCGTAGATTTAAGGATGAGTATATCATTAATATTACGGACTTTGTGAAAAGAAGAAAATGCAATAAAGCAAGTTGGTGCCTGATTACTTTCCCTCAATAGTTTTTAGGGTGGCACAAATTTAAATGTGCATTTTTTTGTGATCCAAAATTAATTTTATTTGGGTTGTAATAGAGGTGAAAAGCATCTAATGGACTTTAACAAAGATGTGGTTGTTAACTGAAGCACAAATCATAGATGCCTTAAGCACTGAGATTACATATTATTATTATTACATTATCTCTTTATTAAATAACTGCACAGAGCAGTAGAAAAGCTGGAAATCATATCCATGAGACCGTTCAAACAAATCTGCAAGTAATTTGTTTCAATAATCTGGATGAGGAGCTGGGTAGAGAGCATTGCTGTAAAATTCACATGCACTCTAAATTTGTGCTGCCACTTTGATACATGATCTTCCCAGTCAGCTTAAAACACTTTTCTGGAGTATCATAAGTACCACTTTATATATTTATTAGCATATACATAAGCAGACATATACTGATGCCTTCACTATGAGCAGGATCATATCATTTATTGGCTAAAAGCACCTAAGCTTTTGGGATCGCAATGTCTACTCTGCCACTGACTGCAAGAAGATTTTGCTAGGAGATATTTGGTTGATCGGAACCTGAAATTCAAAGTAAACCCAGCCCATTTTCATCAAAATCCATCTATGAAATGAAAATTTTCCTGTTCATTTTAACACTTTAACCATTCACTTTTAGTCCTTTAGCTAACTTATTAACAGTCTTACTACTTGCTGCCACTCTTAGTGAGTGAATATTAGGGAGCATGATGGATATTTATTTGACAGTCATATTTTATTCATGACACATAACAATATAAGTGGCTAATGAACAAGAAATATTCATTCTTTTACTGCATCCGTGCATTTAGGTGTTTTATGAAGCTGCTTGGAATCAGGACATTCCCAAAAGAAAAATGCTAGTTAGTCTTTTGCTGCTGATACACATTACTTAATTCCAAATGAACACTCATACTTTTCTGCTCATTACTAGTTATGATACTAAGAATTTACTGAGAAGTTATAATCTGATAGTCTGCTTCTGTGAGGCCCATGGTAAAAAAAAAAGTTTTTGTTTCATTAAAAAAAAAAAAAAAAAGATAATTCATGTGCTTTCATAAAAGTTTGTCCTCTACTCACACAAATAAAAATTTAAAGTGGATTTTAATGTGTATACATACAGGATATAACCAAAAGCTTTTCTGAGATCCTCACTTGCTGACCTTGGCAATAACAAATAACACCTCAGTTACAGAGGGAAATGCAGGGGGAAGTATGTCCTTAAGCAGTTTCAAACTAGAGTTTGCCTGAATGAGATGAAAAGAGACAAAGAAATTCAACTCAATATTCTGGGAGGTTCCCTTCCAGTTACATTCTCCTGTATTCCTATATCTGAAGAAGAAGTAGGGTTTTCCAATGCTTTTTTTTTTTAAAAAAAAAAAACAACCCAATATTTAGTCCTTTAAAGCTAGAGATTTGAGTGGAGTTTAAAAACATTTACTGTGTTTGTGTAGACTGGAATACAAAATTCTCAAAATATGTGTTTTATTTTTCTTGCTTGTTTGTGAGGTTTCTCAGGATCAGATTTATTAGAAAATTGGTAAGATGAAGAGACACAGACTGTCTTTCTGAGTAATATGACCACTTCTGACCACACTCTCTATTAGAATATCTCAGAAGTGTAGACGGCAAACAATGCAAAACGTGCACTATCAGCAAGATATGGCAGTCTAAGGCAAGACTGAGTGATTCCTCTGGGATGTCAGTGAACAGGGGCTTTCATTTACATTGCATATTCCATAGCTGCTATGATTTCATAAGTACTGCCAGCTGGCTGTCTTTGCAAACAGTTGTTTGCTATGGCTCAGATTTAAGACAGTTGCAAATAAGAAGATCAAATTATTTAAGTGGTTTGTAGTTCTTGTTTTACTTTGCTTAACTATGTTAGCCTTTAGAAAAAAATGCTTTTGTATAAATTAACATAACTACTTCTCTCTTTTTCACTGTGTTACTTAAATGAAACTTGCTACAGAACCTCTAAATCAGGTGATGTAGAATCTTCATTGTGTAATTAAGGATGAATTAAGCTCAGAAAGCTTTGAGTTTTTGATAGTCTTCCCAAAGTTAAGATGCTTAGCATGAGTTTCTATGAAGCTATCTGACTGACGTGATGTTTTTGCGAATAACATTTAGCTTCTATCCTCTTTCAGGTACTTCATATACATGGAGTCATTACTCCTTAATAATGAAAGCATTCTCTAAAGTGTGCAATTATGAACTGGCATGTGAGGGGATATTCAAAGATCCAGAACAATTCAGAAAGGAATTAATGAAGTTAGCATTTCTCCTATTCCCTACTTAACATTTGATCTTCCCTTTTCTCCATCCCAATAATGGAAATAGTACTTGCCCTTTTACACAAGGTGAACTTTATTCTTTGCACTGAGATGACATGCCTCTTTTTCTCTTTACTTCATCTTCCAGAAACTGTAAAGATAAGACCATAAGTGGCTGTGTAAGTTTTGTGGCATATAGAGGCTTGTATCATCACTTAATTTATCCAACCACTTTCATCCTTACAGATCAGACATATTACTATGTATATGACCTTGAAGCTGTTAATATTAATTTCAAGTGTAGTAAGACAGGACCCAGTATTTGCAGTTTCATCTCATCTAAACTCCCTTTGACAGAAGAAAATAACTGAGGTACTCAACAGTCTTTGTAATATACTATACCTACAATTCATCGTTCCTCAAAACAGACCTCTCTAACTTAATCACTTGAGGGTTTTTTCTTGCTTTCTCTTTTCTTTTTTTTTTTCCTTAAAAAAAAGTTTATTTCAGCTTCTCATGGGTTTACATACATTATACATTTAAAAAAGAGTAGTGTCTTCTTGTCCATAGTGTCAAAATGTCTAGTTGTAATAACATTCATTCACTTTAAATGTATCTGATTTATAGATATAAGCACTGTAGCATGAAAGCTACATTTATTAGGTACATTGGGCATCATGGGTATTTCTTGCCTAATAATAGTTCATCAGCTTGTACTATAGCATGCTGACATTTGAAATTCTTTCCTCAGTCAGCAGGAGATTCAGTGTTTTAGATTTCCATTTGCCAGACAGTTACAGAGTAGCAGTGTGAACATATATTTTCTCTCATTTTTGTTTCTAGCAGAAATACTTTTATGAGGACTATTCATCCATGATTAAAGGAAAAACTAAGGAAGTGGACTTTCTCAAAGCTGAAGGAGTGTGATTGTGAAAGTGATTTTTTATTTTTCTCTTCCTCTTGCAAAATTAAGTGGTTTGCTTTATGACCATGGTTTTAAAGGACAAAAAAGACACTAAAAAAGCTTAAAAGTCAGATATTATGGACAACATTTGTGTGTATGTTATGTCTTTCTTTTAATATACTTGGTAGAAGGAAGGAAATTTACACGTAAGAAATTTATGTATAATCTTTAACTATACCTAGTTAAAGCTTGTATCTGATAGCATCTTGTACATAAAGTTTAAAAAACACCTTCAATTCCACTAAACATTGTCTTGCATATTATGAAGTTCTGGGATGAAAAGGAACGCTTTCCTACTTCTTATACAATTTGTCTAGCATTCTAAATCACAACCTTCCAGCAATGTTACAATATTTTGTTTGCCATGTATATACAAATATTATTTTTGACATGTTATGCTGTGAAGAATCTTAATACCTTTAACTTATTGTCTTAATACTTGCATATGGTAAAGTAGTCCACAGTTGCTGCAGAGTATTTAACAAAATGCTTCATTTGGTATGGTTTTGACATAATCTATTGTTTCTATGTTACAATAGTTTTCTCTATTCCTTTATTTTAAGTAAGAATGGAACAAGCATCAGTTCTCTTTTAAGCTCTCATTTATTTCTTTTTCTTGCTAAGTTCTTACATTTGTAAATCTTGATGCAAGTAGGTCTTTCATTGTGGAGTGGATTGGCATAAGTAAAACATCAGTGAATCACGATTTAAATAATGTTAACGTTTTGCATTGTAATTCGGGTATTTCCCAAAGAAATGCTGAAACAAGTTGTTCCCAACTTTATGCTTTGTACTTGGGGTTTTTTCACAATTATGTAATTTAATATGCGTTTATGCAGATATTTCTGATTTTCTATTTTGTTTGCAGTAAGGAATTAAGATCTCAGTTATACCTAAATGATACTTCACTTTTTTACTCATTATTTTTGACACTTTCATTAAAAAGGAAATTGGAATTTGACTATGAATTAGCAAAACAACAGTTTGATAAATAAAATGGGTCAGACATATTAGGAGAAGATGTATCTGAACTTGTTTTTCAGTGAAAACTATTTGGTTTATAATAAAGGAAGCACATGTAGATTAGCAAAGTTATTAAAATATGTATAATTTTCCTGGCCTTTTGGATCTCTTCTTGTGACACTTGCTTTCTATTCATATATTGGAAAAAGCTTTCCTGGTATTCAATGGCTCTCTGTGACCACTGCCTACTACTAACTAAACAAATTTAGACAAAAGAAATGTTTTCTCTGTAAAGACAAATGCTTGTTTAGAAATTCAAGGCCTTTTTGCTTATTTTATTACAACTGTGAATGAGTCCTCTGAAATGATACGAGTCTTTAAAAGAAATCTGAATAAACAAATTAACAGATACATGGAACCACAAAATGTAACTAAGAGACAAAGAGTTTAATATCTCATAGGTAGAACGTGAATTAACAGAATCGCATGCAGTTTAAAAATACCAGCATACCTAGCAACCAACCTAAAGATACATTGTAACTTGATAGGAAATAGTAAGTCTCTGATGCTAACAGGTCAAAGAAGGGTAATCTATTTTCCTTACTAGGAATACAAAACGGTGCAAGAGACAGAATGAAGTTTTCTAGAAAACTTCTTAAGGTAGAGGTCTTCTTTTTTTCCAAGCATTTGCACCAATTTATCACCATTTTATTCTTTCCTATGGGATCTTCTGTTTTTTAACCCCAGAATAAACAAAGTTAGGAAAAAAAATCCTATTGATTAGCTATAGAAAAATTGTAACCAGTGAAAACTTAAACTTTATAGCAACGTGATGTGAACAGGTCTGGTGTAGATCCTGAAAGATGATTTAGAGTTATGAGAATGACTCTGAAGATTTTTGGTTTTGAAGAAAATCAAATATGTAATTTAAGTTTATAATTTCCCTCCTGATATTCACAGTTTATTGCAGTATGTCCATCTACTTACTGCATGTTTTGTCCCTTAGTTCATATTCCTTCAACTTAGGGACAGTAAAAAGTGAGTGGAGTTGCAGAAGTGGGGTGAAAGATCAAGACAAGAGGGTCATGTATGCCAATGTGGCTCTCAGATTTTAATTGTGTAATAGCTAAACTATGTCTATGCAACAGCTAAAATAAAATATTAAAGTATTCTGTACTTATTTTTCTTACTTCACCCTCATTAAGTTTTTTTAATATAATATTATCTGGCCTTGTCTTTATCAAAGATGTTTTGAACCTACAAATTATACTTTTCCTTTAGAAAATTATGTGCTTTCCTCTTCCTTTCAGAACAGTGGCATAGCCAACCAGAGGTGAACACCACTCTATTTAAGACAGAGGTGAGTGGGAGAAGGTCTTTGTGTTTTAAACAGTTTTGTATGATGCAGGATTCAGCATCTAAGCAGTATAGATCTAAATAGACAGTCTATAAAAACTCACTCTTTATATTTTTCAACATATAAAAATAATTGATGCATTTTATTTATACTCATGTTCCTTGTAGAAACCTGAACTAGCTGCTTTCCAAAGATTCACTAAAAATTTCCTTGACATATTTCAAATAATGCACATTTGGAAACCAACATTTAGTAATACATTATTCATTAACAGCAAAGTATATCTTCCTCATCCATATATTCTGCTAAAGATTAACACCTGTTTTGTAAGACATTACTTTGTTTGTCTATCAATACCATAGGTTTATTGCATGTGAAAAACTCAGCAGTCAGACACTGTCTGGAATTTAAGTAATACCAGGAAATCCTTAAAAGCTGCACCTAATCTTTCATACATATTTAAATACTGAAATATGGTTATGTCTGGGGCTTTAACTTGCATTCACTTCAGTAGATTACATTGTGTCTGGCCATATAAAAGCCCCAAATCTGTGTTAATGTAAAATAATTAATTTTAATTTCAATTAGTAGCTGTAATTCAATTAATTAGTAGTAGCAAACAAAATAAAATTATTCCAATTTGGGAATAGATACATATAAAATATAATTGTTATTGACTTCTTACTTTTTTTTTTTTTTCCTCAACAGACCAATTTTTTCCTTCAACAATTTTTATAGAAACCCCCTTGAGAGACATTAGATGTTTCAGTAGGATATTAGCTGACAGCCAACCTGAAAAGTAGAAGACATGTTTCCCAATCAGCAGAAAGCCCCATGATTTATTGCTTTTGATTAGTTTGAGATTCTCATTTGTCTTCAAGGACCTGGAAAGCCAGTCAAAGACTTCTCGGAAGTGATAGACTTTTAAAAACTTCAATAGCTGCTAATCAAGAACTTACCAATTGATCACTAAACCATAGGTTCTTGAGATCATATGAATTATTTTAACTGCTTTGCAGCTGAAATACTTTGGATTACTACAGTAAAATTGTATTTTTAAAAATGTTAAGGAGTTTATATGCAGTGAGCTCATTGTGAAAGTACAAAATGTTACCTGTTCTTCAAATCACTAGAATCCTTCTAAATGTGAGGAAGAAGGCAGTGGGACAGTAACAAGTGGTAAATTCTGTGATAGTAAATGCTTATCTATCCCACATCAAAGTTTGACTGCAAGATTTGGAATTGATTTTTTTTTTCTGAAGTAAAGAAAAAAAAAAGTTTGTTTCAGATACGCAAATCAAAGAAACTGAGTAAAAAATGATCTTGCAGTTGGGTTATAGGAAGACCTGAACATATTTCTAATTCTGCATTTCTATTTGTAGGAATAAGGAATATTTATTCATTTTACTTAATGATTTTTAATTAAAATACCCATATAGTCAGATACATTAACGTCATTATATCCTTTATTAAACAGGACACAGTGAGCTAAAAATGACATTCCAACTTTTAACTTGTGGCTGAAAAGACAAAGAAGTTTTGGCCAGTCTCCTACCAAAGAAAAGGTCTTCATCTCTATTGCTATCCTGCTCCCTACTCCCCCTCCTTCCTTCCTCTTGCCCTAGTTCTGACAGTACATTTTCTTTCTCTTCTTTATACCATTACTAGGTAACTCATTGACTCAGAAGAATGCTATTCATTCTGAGGGAAAAGGAGGAGAAAGGTATTAGTTTAAACTAGTTCATGAAAGAGATCTGTTGTGCTCTGGTTTTAGTACAACATAAATGGCAGTTGTAAGGAAGCAGGAAAAGTAGAGGGATACAATGAAAAAAAAAGACTGCTTTATTCAGTGATAGTATGACATTAGATCAATATAGCCTACCATGTAACCAGTTTTTGTGAGTATACTTCAGTGAAATCACCACTTTCAGTTTGAAATACCCACCACATGCATATATAATATGGTGTGTTTCCACAGTATTGCATGCAGCATACAATAGAAGACCAAGACAAAACCTTAGCCGGTGCAAAAATGGCATAATTACATTGAATTCAATCTATGTTGTCATAGTTCTGATGGAGTGTAATATGATTAATCAGCTTGTTAAATAAATTGTCCTAATGGACAGCGGACAAGAAGTTTCAAATATAGCAGATTATCATATGTTTATTTTACAACAGATGGCCACATTAGTGGATAGAAGTTTATTAAGTGATGTTTATTCTGCAGAATAACCCAGAGCAGGGGAGTGAGCTAGATCATGGGATCCTTCTACAGGGGAAAACTGTGAATAGACTCACCATTTAGCAGATTTCAAAGGACCAGAGTAAGAGATCAGTTCAAAGGTACAAATCTTTAAGACGACTGGTTTCATTACACAGAATCACACAGAATGTTAGGGATTGGAAGGGACCTCAAAAGATCATCTAGTCCAATCCCCCTGCCAGACTTCAGTTTCTCATATACTACTAAGAAAATTATCATGTTATCATTTAATGTATCATTTCATGTCTTTGATTTCTCTCCAAAGTTCATCAGTTGCACATATGATAAACATGAGGGAAGAGCCTCATGCATGAGAAATGTCAAATTTGAAGTCTCAGAAAGAAAACGTAAAATTTTAGGTAGTTTGTATTTTTATGGCTGTATGTGGACTTTATTCATCTTTGAGTATGAATCAGTAATACCTGTAATCTGTGAAAGTATATGAAGAAAATAAATGGAAATTAGTAAACTATGGCTAAAAGCAATGCATTCTTTTCCTCCATGGAAAAGGAGACTATTTTGTAACAAACTATTCAGAATGCTATTACATGGTCTCCTACAGATGTCAAATCTCCATAAGTGAGAAAAGATTCTGAGAAAGCATATAGCTTGTCACCAGTTGAAAAAGCAGGGCATATAAACTGAGGCTTTGGAGAAGTATATTACTGGAGACTAGATGCAACCAGAATTACATAACTATTATAAACATAAAAGCTATTTCCTTCTTCCTGTGGTGGTACATTTTACAAAGTGTTTTCATTATTGTACTGCATTTCTATATGACATTTGCTTCTAGAATGCTTTCTACTGTTCTGCTGTTGTTTTGCTCTCCCTGTTTCTTTTTTTTTTCCCCTTAAATAGCAAGAATTACAATACTGACATAATTCTGAGAAGAATGAATCATGTCTTTCTTTCAAATTATGGTAAAAGCTATTAGTGGAAGTAAAAGTCTCCTTTGCTAATATACAGACTTTTGCAGGACAGATTCATATTAAATGTTCATAGTTTGGTTGCACTGTATGATGATACAACTAAACAGCTTCTTCCATAAGAAATAAACTCCATAAGGATTAAAGCACACCTAGTTGATACATTTCCTGTTGATATTTTATGGAAATCATAATATCACACCCAAGCACTAAGATTTTAAACAGGGTGTATTCTTCAGTTTATTCCAGAATAGATTATACATTTGAGATAATACATATGTAATATGAATAGTTAAGGCAGTAGGTTCATGGTTTCAAACAGGACTGTACCAATGTAACACTCCTAATGGATCAAGCCTTTGAATAGACTAATCTGAGTAGTGTTTAAACATTCATCTGGTTTATGCAGTACCTAGATCTCCATCTGCTCCATCAGTGCAATTCTAGGCATGAGCACTACAAGGAATTTCAAGTGCTCAGGGAATTCCCTGGCCAAAACAAGCTGTATTGGATGGCTGCAGAAAGGACACTTTGAATCACAGATGTGTATTTAAGTACCCAAAGATTGTAAAATATGTCCTAACAAAGAACTTACATTATGCTTCCTAAGAGGCTGACACAGACGTTGCCAGTAGTAAATGGCTGATACTTGGAAAGTTTAAATACTGTGGCTAAAGTAGAGACCTTTTGCATCTGTAAAAGTAGAACTACTTTAAGCAGACTTTAACGCTAGTTTGTTTTGAATTTAAACATTAAGCAAACAAATGTATAATAATTGTATAAGCAATTTTGTACCCAGTGGTCCAGTAAAAATAGAATTTCTATTTCCATGTGGCAGAACAGAGGACTCATGCTAGCTGTACCTTTTGTGCAAGGCCCTAGTTGTGGCCTATTAGGCTTGTCATCAACTGGTTATGAGAACTTACTGTGTGAACCAGAACTTGGTATGTGCTATCTCTTCTTATGATGTACAATTTTATCAGGGGATATCAACAAAGGCCTTGAAAATATGAGCACAGGCTGAAAGCATAGGCCCCAGAGCAATATACAATTCCTGATCACTGAGAAAACAGCCTTTTGCTTTTAGAAAAGGAGCAGCAGCTGTGGAAAGTTAAAAAAAAAAAAAAAAAAGAGCAGAGCAGGAGAAGGTGCATGCCATGGCCCGGGGAAAATAATCCTGCCTCAGTGTTGCAGAGTGCATCGCCTAGAGGCAAGGGAGGCCAAGGGTTAGCAATTCTCTGGAAACTCAACTGTCTTAAAAAAAGGAAAAGATACCTAATTTGAGGAACTGGGAGGAAAAATCCACGTCAACTAGAGCATTTCCATCTTTTCTTATCCAAAAGCTCTGACTGCTGACTATCTCATTAGCTAAGATTTATAAAGGGCTGTAGCCAGCAGCTATGCATACTGTTGCATACTCACAGTTTGTATATGATGTGATTATTATCATGGAATCACAGAATTGTCAGAGTTGAAAGGGATGTCTAGAGATCATCTAGTTCAACTCCCCTGCTTAAAAGCAGGATCCCCTAGAGCACATCACTCAGGACTGCATCCAGGCGAGTCTTGAAAATCTCCAGAGAAGGAGACTCCACAACCTCTCTGGGCAGCCTGTGCCAGTGCTGTCACCCTCACTGAAAAGAAGTTTTTCCTCGTATTTAAATGGAACCTTCTGTGTTCCAGCTTGTGCCCATTACCCTTCGTCCTGTCACCAGGAACCACTGAAAAGAGTCCGGCTCCATCCTCCCTCAGCCCACCCTCTAGGTATTTGTAAACATTAATTAAATCACCCCTCAGATGACTCTTCGGAATAAGTAGTGATAATGACAAATAACATGTAAGAGCTATAAGCATGTAGTGTGTCATTGATGAATGCCAGTCTAGATAAGTTTTATTTTAAAGATTAAAACCGATTTATCAGTCTTCTAAACACTCCCATCCTAACAATATCTAATTTCCTAACTGATACATATAATCAGTTGTAACACTCAACGCATGAGGTTCACGGGTCAGAAAGGCCCATCAAAGCCAGCAGAATCTTCATACAAATGAAAAGAATACATTTTGTAGCTCTGCCTTGAAAGTACTGAAGAACAGTGGCTACAGTGTCAGTTGGAGAAGTTATCATCTCCATTATGTTCCAGGCTTTCACATTTTGGACATCACTGGACTGGTCCTTATCTGTATCATTAGTGACCTCCGCTTTAGCTGCACAAAATTATTATTTCTTTTTATGTGTTTCATTGCCTTTCCTGAAGTACTTTTCGCAAAAGATGCTATTGACTTTAATCAATCAGGTATTGCAATTCACAGACATTATTTCTCAATATTTCTTTCTTAATATCTTAGTGCATGGGTGTAATATCACATACTAACTTTGACTACCCTTCACTAAATTTGTATTCCTAAATACAGTGAATCTCATCACACCTATCTTTATATGTGTCGCTACTACAAGAACCTGGTTTTACTGTGGTGATTAATGAAAACAATGTCAAAAGTACTAACCATTATCTGTGTCCAAACCCTGTATGTATTACTGTCTGTATTACCTGTACTATCCGCACATTGCTTTTTTCTCTAGCAATCATTCCATTACGTGTTAAAATATTATTGATATTTATTTAATTTCTTTTTTTTTTTTTCTAACACACTATATGGAAGGCCTCAACTGAATCTATCATGCAGAATGAAATGCAAAGCAAATAACAGATACACAGACATTTCTTTATATAGCGCTATCTAGGACGAAGACAAAAAAAAATGTTTTACTGCTTGAATTTGCCACCAATTCATATTTAACATGAAGAAAAATGTTTATGCTATCTTTTCAACTTGTATTACTATCTTTGCTTTATAATGCACTGAAAGAAAGTTCAGTCCAGCTAAATAAGCATATATTAAAAGGAAATAAACCTTTTAAAAAAGCAAGCCTCCTCTGCATCAAATGTAAGATGCAATAAAGGCTTCTTTTCAAGTACTTCCTTTGTTAAAAAGGATACATTATCCATGTGCCAAAGCTGAATTTATTTACACAGTTCCTGAGTCTTTTTAAATAAATGTCTTTTAAAAGATCACTTGGCAAAAATAAATAAATGAAACACCAGGGAAAGAGGACTTTGCCAGTTTATAATGTACTGAAAAACTGTATTAGTTACTGTATGTTAATTAAGACGGCTTTTTAGAAATATGACAAACAATAATTATTTCCTCCCTTTACTTCAGAAATACTAAAACATAATATTCAGAAAGCTTTTATCTGTATGTCTGTTTTTCTTGTTTAATAAAGTTAGTTGCCATTATTAGTAGCGACTTCATTTAGCCTAATTTTTTAATGTGAAATATAAGCAGTTAAACTGTATTTCTTTTCAATGTAAGAATCACCTTGATAAAGTTACCTAAGTGTCCTGGTTCCCCAGGAACAGACCCATAGTCCAGCCATGCAGGCAGGCCATGAGTAGCCCCGAGTCAGCTGAGAGATCCAATCAAGGCAGCTGACTCACAGGTGTATCCCATACCACCTCATCATGCTCATTATAAAAGAAGGGAATTCACTGAGAGTGGCATTCCTCTTCCTGGGGCTCCTCTGTCCTGGCCTTCCGCTCTTGCTGCTGACACCAAGATCCAGGCTGAGTAGGACTTTGTATAGTCTATGTCAGTTGTTGTATTAGTTTTGTTATTTCATTAAATCTGTTTCTACTTCAACTCGCAGGGCTTCTCTCTTTTTTTCCCCGATTCTCCCTCTCAACTAGTGAGGGAGCATTGACAGGTAGAATAACTGCTCCAATTTAGCCCTGGGTACTGGCTAAATGTAGACACTAAGTTACTCTGGAAATACATTCTACATGAATCTCAAATTTAGTACTATATGCTATTATATAACACACTATATAATATACCTTTCACTAGTGAGGGAGGTCATGAGTCAGATTTACATGCTGTATGTTAGACTCTTAGTGAATACACTGAGTATGGGCAGGTTCCTTGCTGGACATACAGAATAGAGAGAGATACATCAAGGTGGTGGTGGTAAGGGTAGAATTCTTGATCTGTATAGTTTTTCAGCATAGGATTATTAATTATTTTATAAAAACAGTTCTGATACATTTCTGGGATAAGAATGAAGGCTAGACAGAGGTTCTGGTGAATTGATGCTGTTGAATAGAATCAGAAAAAAAAGGCTTCTTTAACCCTATGTACCAGTATAAATTAGGGACTGATCCGTTAGCAGTGTAGGGGAAAGGGACCTGGGGGTCCTGGTGGACAGCAGGATGGCCGTGAGCCAGCAATGTGCCCTTGTGGACAAGAAGGCCAATGGCATCCTGGGGTGTATTAGAAAGGGTGTGGTTAGCAGGTTGAGAGAGGTTCTCCTCCCCCTCTCCTCTGCCCTGGTGAGGCCTCATCTGGAATATTGTGTCCGGTTCTGGGCCCCCCAGTTCAAGAAGGACAGGGAACTGCTTGAGAGAGTCCAGCGCAGAGCCACAAAGATGATTAAGGGAGTGGAACATCTCCCTTATGAGGAAAGGCTGAGGGAGCTGGGTCTCTTTAGCTTGGAGAAGAGGAGACTGAGGGGTGACCTCATTAATGTTTCTAAATATGTAAAGGGTGAGTGTCATGAAGATGGAGCCAGGCTCTTCTCAGTGACATCCAATGACAGGACAAGGGGCAATGGTTACAAGCTGGAACATAGGAGGTTCCACATAAATGTGAGGAAGAATTTCTTCACAGTGAGGGTAACAGAGCAATGGAACAGGCTGCCCAGAGAGGTTGTGGAGTCTCCTTCTCTGGAGACATTCAAAGCCCACCTGGATGCGTTCCTGTGTGACCTGATCTAGGTATTCCTGCTCTGGCAGGGGGATTGGAGTAGATGATCTTTTGAGGTCCCTTCCAATCCCTAACATTCTGCGATTCTGTGTAAGCTCTGAGTAGACATTTCTGGGTCTCTGCATAATACAGACCCATCTTATGCTGAGGGAAAGTACAGTTTGTTTTGTTCATTTCAGTCTTAGTAATATGTTGCTATATTTTCTCTTTATTTGGTACATTAATACTAACAACGCAAAGAAATTTCTATGGGTGATAAAATCCAAGTATTTGGAAGTCAGCAAGCCAAAAACAATAGAATTGACATTTCTTTGGGCTGTTTGATTTGTCTTTTTGAGTGAGCAATTTCATCAGAACAAGGAATTAGTAAGGATAATCTGTATTACTAACATGTGATCATTCACATAAATTAAGATCAAGTTATCTTTTGCTGATTTAAGAGAAGATCTTCCCACAAAGAAAACTTTCTTAGGTCAGAGGTAACATAGTTATATAGACAACTACTAATGCATATGAGGAAGACAAAATTTGTGATTGAAGGGATATGGAAGACATGATGATCATTAGAGGTGATTCAGGTTGCTGTCACGTGTTCCACATCTTTTCAGAGGGGAGAAGTTTCACTGTGTTGTATTACACTTCTCCGTTCTTCAATATCTCTAGCCCCAAGCCAAGTGGGCTGATAAATATTATGGTCCTGAGATAAATATGACTGAAAGGACTGTAGAAGCTAGGATAGATCAAAAAAAGAATGAATACATGTGATATGTTTGTTTAATAGAGTACCTAACTTACTCAGTTTTACAACAGTCCTTCCAAAGCACCAGAATAGTAGAGATGAAGAAGGCAGATTACTACTTGCAGGACCTTTGAAAGAAAACAGAACAGTAAGTGAAATGGTTTTAAAAAATGCTTTTCTAGGATGTTATCTGTGCACTGATCAAGTGAAAAAGCAACTCTACACTCTGTTACTTACCTTGGCAACCTTACCACTCCTGTCTTGATTGTGTCAAATATCATTGTATTTAGCCACAGTAGCCATCATGGTAACACCTGTACTGAGCAAAGAAAATGTAATCTGTAGTCAATTATTTCCAAGTATTCATCATTATATACCTGTAACGTTACTCTACAGGTCCAGCAATCAGCAGCAGGTAATAGATTGGTTTCTCAGGGGAACTTTGACAAACCTGTATATCAAATTTTTAGTCACTGTTAAACCAGTGCGAAGTGTCTTTCCATAATATTTATTGGATTGTACAATTCATAAAATCAAGGCATGAGAACCAGGTCTATTGTTTGTGTATGCTGCATTATGCTGCTGCTGTTAATGAAGTTTTGAACTTCTGACGCTATTATATTTCAATATTTAATGATGATTGTAAAATACCTTGAAAACTACTAGGAACAAATTGTCATAACCATTTGGTGTAAATATTTCTGATGAACTACTCTTTCTCTCAGAAATTCAGTTTCATCTCAATTGAAATAATTAATGAGCATTCCATCTGTAAAAAGAAAACATAAACACAAACACTGATGTAAAGATTAGAAAGAGAACAGAATGAATTAAAAATGTAACAGACCATCCTATTTAAACTCATTTATTTTGTTTGCTTCGATAAAATTTAATTTCAAATCACTTTTACATAGGCTTTTCCAGCCATGTTGCCTATATTTTCTTTCCTTATGTGAGTTTGATTGTAAGACTGCTTTGGCTAGTTTGATTGTGAGATAACTGCTGTACCATGAGTAGTAACTCTTTGTATGTCTTACCCAAGTCAGAAGGGTTGAAACTAGGTATGACTGCACAGCTGTGAACCAGTATTATTAACAAAATGGAACAAAAGAATGATGGAAGAAAATGGAGTCACTCTATCTTCTTCTAGCTCTGCTGAATCTACTCTTTAAATTATGTAAAGTCTGAAGCTGGAGACATTAATCTAGACCTCAGCAGCTATCTGTATTTCTTTTGTATTATTTGTATACACTCAACATTGCAGGACTGCGTTCAGTGCTTCCCCACTGTAAATAATCTAGCTTTCTCTGTCTTCCCCCTGTATGAAGAAGAGTCCAGCTGTGTGTATGTTCTCTGGAATCATTTGCCCATGATTCTCTAAGACAAGAACTGCAACATCCTCATCTCTGAGGCAAATATATAACATAAAAAAGCTAAATATGTACTAAATGTATTAGTGTACTAAAGCAGACAAAGTACTTATTGGTATAAATAAAGGGAAAGGGACCAATGGATCCTCAGTGACTTTTTCCTCACCTATTTTCCTCCCATACCATAGTTAAAAATGGGAGGTGGCACAGAGTTACATTATATGACTCAATTATTCCATACCCTTTTAACACTGGGATGTGTCCACATTCCAGTCTCTTAGGCATTTAATACTGTGATATTCCAAGCATCTCAGAAACACATCATAATAAGACAGACAGTGCAGATATTAAGACATAAAGAGATGATGGATATGTACACACACAAAAAAAAGAAAGGTTCATCCAGATTAATGTCTTAATAAACACAAAGAACAGAAAAGCTTGCTGAGCAATGATAAGATTGTATTTGGGCAGTGATATTTGAGCAAACACAGTTCTCTCTCTCTCTTTTTTTTTTTTTTTTTTTTTTTTTTTCCCTGAAAGTATAATTCAAGTTGTTTGGTTGTGCTTGTGATAGTATGGATTATGCTGAACCCTTGCCAATATGTTCATAATAACTGGCTGCTATGATTCAGAACTGACCTAAGTTATTCCTGTAACTGTCTGTCCTCAGGTGTCACCCATTTCAATATCTCTCCTTCAGCCAACCTACTTTTGTCACACAACATATGGAAACTTCCTTTATTTAAGACCTCTGTCCCCAGTATGGTTGAAACTGATTGACAAAAACAATGAGAGTATTTCATAGAAACACAGGGTCAAACCGTTGTCTCATTTTCCTAGGAAATGTAATTAAAAATACTCTTTTATGGTCCCACCTCTGTCAGTAATTTAAAAAAAAAAAAAAAAAAAAAAAAAGGAAAAAAAAAAAAGAAGGTTATTCATCTTCTTTGTCCAGAAGAAAATTTTAAGATTGTTCCAAATACAATTTCAACCCCATTACAATGTTACAAATGTGGGAATGGCAGGATGATGGGGAAAAACTCCATAGACCTATGAAGTTAGGATCAGAAAACACCTAATGTTACAGAATCACTCTGTTATGCTCTGAGGTGGTGCACCATTATATATGCACCAACAGTGCCACATGTTCTTTGAGACCATGACACCAAAAATATCTGTTATCTGTATGACAACCTCTGCCCTTAGTGCATGTGACCACCTGTTTCAAAGTCATGTGACTGAACCTGGCTTCCTTCATAAATACTGGAATATTTCTTCCACTCCTTGCATTGCCTTTCTTTTATCTTCTTCACTCTTCCCAGCCTTACTTTTTGCTCCTTCCACTCCCCTCTCATCCAGTGACAAAATACAGCTTTATTGATTGACAGTTTTCCTTATACATTCTTTACCCTTTTTCATGTTTAGTGGCTAGCATGCTAAAAGTCCTAGTACCTTTATTTTTAGATCAATGGTTAAAAAACAAAAACAATTGAACAATTTACTTTTAATAATGGAAAATTCTGTCTCTCTTTTGAGATTATTCTGATTATTTTCTAAATCAAAACATTCTCATAGTTTGGATCAAAAAAGAGTAATGAAATTTCATTTTCCAGTGCAAAGGAAGTGTTTTTTCCCAAACATTTCAAATTTCAACAGAAGCTTAAAGTCTTCCTTTTTCTCAGTTACATGATGAACAGCTATTTGGAAGCACAGACAACATCCCGAACAGTATGACTTTTCCTAAAATATTTTATGCGCATTTCTATGGAGTAGATCTTGCTATAAATCCACTGTTTCAGTGTAACATGGAAATGTACAGATTTTGCATTTATTATTTACAGAATACTATGAGCTCCATAGTCATTTAATATTCATATTTTATATAGTTCTTCCGTTTCCAGTTTTGTTTATATCCAAATAATAATTACCTACTGCTTTCTCATTCCAATATTGTATTTTTTAAGTGTAGGAGACTAAAAAATTATATTTATTTGCATGTTATGTGTTATAAGGTAATTTATACTACATTATATTTTCAAATTAACCAACATAATACATGTCTTGGATACCTTGGTTGCGAAGAATGGCAAGTTGATATTGCCTTGTGTTTTACAGGTCATATACCACTGATTTTAAAATAGAAGAATTAAAAAACAACTATGAAACTGTCACTCTGATTTCTCTTTGCATTATCAGGTTCATTATCTTTAAGACTAGATTTGGTCTGCTAGTTTCTCACACATATTATAATTATTAAAGCTCCTGCCAAAATCTTCAGTTACAGACTTTCAATACTTTTTGCCTTTGGCTAAGAGAGCATGACAGTCAAACAAACCCAACTGGAGAAGGTATTCAGCTAGTCTGTGATGTGAGAACTGTTCCAGCAACCACAGTAAAAACAGTCACTAATAGAACTATTCATACAGAATCTCATATTTTCCCTGAAATTTCTACTGTTGCTATTTTAAGGGAAATTCACATGTTCAAACCTAGAAATAAGAGCATTTTCTTGAACAAAAAGTGACCTAAACATTAAAATAATTATAAGTAAAAAATTGTCTAATCATCAAATGAACTGGTATATTTTGATTCACATTTTGTGATAGTTATAGAACACTTAAAATGCAACATTTCAATATAGTTTCTTTATACCTTTATATAAAGCAGTATTTGAAACTTCACAGACAAAAGGTGAATCTTTGGTTAGAACTACAGAATAAATTTGGTTAACAAACAATTTTTGATGGACACACAAAAAAATTTGCAATCATCAATTAATTAGATTCCATACTAAACTGATACCCAAAATCCCAAATGCAAGGAAAGTGACGACTAATATTGTATGTACAGATACTCACTGTATTTTTGGTAGCAGTTTACCAGAAACACTGTTATCGGTATTGTAAAGCTGCAGCGTATATAATTAGAATCTCAGCCAATTCTTAGTGATACTATGTGCAATGTCCACGATTCCTAGGTCGGTGCTCATGGGGCAGAAAGAAATATCTCTAAGTACAATATGCTCAGATGGAGGTCATAATTGCTTTGGAATCCTTGTCCCACTTCATTTCACCAACAATCTTTCACTAAACTTCATACAATCTGAAGGATATTAGAAGCATGCGGAATTTATTATTTCTCTGACATAAAAAAATAACCATTTATCAGTCTAACATTCTGGTTTCATCTGTGATTCATTAAAGTTAAATGAGGAAACTAATTTCTGTACTTAAGTTCTGCCTCAATTTTGATGAAATTTTGGAACAGGTAGGATTGTGAAGGAGACTCAGAGCTAAGTGAATATCAGCTGGTTCCATGTTCTGCATGCTCACTGTGTGCTCAGTGGTAAAGGTATAGTCTCATTAGCATGTGGCTTCCAACTGTCAAAGAAATAAAGTGGCACAATTAGAAGAAATGAGTGCCTGATTATTCCTTTAAAACATTGTAGGACTTGGGAGGAATATAAGTCTGTTGTCAGAGGATGCAGGGAGGCAACTAGGAAAGCCAATTTAATTCCTCCTTGGAATTAAACCTTGCAAGAAAGGTCAAGGACAACAGAAAGGGCTTCTTCAAATACATTGCAGATAACACTAGAGGCAATGTAGGCCCACTGGTGAATGAGGCTGGTGCCCTGGTGACAGAGGATAAAAAAGAAGGCAGAGTTACTGAATGCCTACTTTGCCTCTCTCTCTACTGCTGGAGGCTGTCCTGAGGAACCCAGGACCTCTGAGGCTCCAGAGGAACTCAGGATGGAGGAGGAGTTTGTCCTGGTTGATGAGGACTGGGTTAGGGATCAGCTACGCAACCTGAACATCCATAAATCCATGGGTCCTGATGGGATGCACCTGCGGGTACTGAGGGAGCTGGTGGATGTCATTGCTAGGCCACTCTCCATCATCTTTGTTAACCTGTGGGGAATGGGAGAGGTGCCTGAGGACTGGAGGAAGGAAAACGTCACTCATGTCTTCAAAAAGGGCAAGAAGGAAGACCCAGGTAACTATAGACTGGTCAGCCTCACCTCCATCCCTGGAAAGGTGATGGAACAACTTATCCTGGGTCCTGTCTCTAGGCATATCAAGGATAAGAGGGTCATTAGGGGCAGTCAACATGGCTTCACCAAGGGTAAGTCATGTTTGACCAACCTGATAGCCTTCTATGAGGACATAACCTGGTGGATAGATGATGGTAAAGCAGTGGATGTGGTCTATCTTGATTTCAGTAAAGCATTTCACACAGTCTCCCACAGCATCCTGACAGCTAAACTGAGGAAGTGTGGTCTGGATGATCGGATAGTGGGGTGGATTGTGAACTGGCTGAAGGAAAGAAGCCAGAGAGTTGTGGTCAATGGGACAGAGTCTAGTTGGAGGCCTGTATCTAGTGGAGTCCCTCAGGGGACGGTACTGGGACCAATACTATTCAATATATTCATCAATGATTTGGATGAGGGAATAGAGTGCTCTGTCAGCAAGTGTGCTGATGACACAAAACTGGGAGGAGTGGCTGACACACCAGAAGGCTGTGCAGCCATTCAGAGAGACCTAGACAGGCTGGAGAGTTGGGTGGGGAGAAATTTAATGAAATTCAACAAAAACAAGTGTAGAGTCGTGCATCTGGGTAAGAACAACTCCATGTGCCAGTATAAGTTGGGGGCTGACCTGTTGGAGAGCAGTGTAGAGGAAAGGGACCTGGGTGTCCTGGTGGACAGCAAGATGACCATGAGCCAGCAATGTACCCTTGTGGCCAAGAAGGCCAATGGCATCCTGGGGTGTATTAGAAGGGGTGTGGTTAGTAGCAGTGATTCTGTGTGATTATGTGATTTCCTGCTCTGAAGTCACTAGGAAATACTTACCAATTAGGAAAAATGAAAAATCCTGACTTTTTGCAGCCTGCACGTGCTGTAGCTCTTACGAGATAAAATTCACCCAAACCAGCTGAATACGTTCTCCTTACTTACTGTGCAGCATCTGTGGAGCAGCATTGTACAGATTTGAATACTAGATGCACAACCTGCCTTGAAGATTCACATAGTCTTCCAGAGCATCTGTATAATGCAGAACATGATTAAGTCCTATTTTACATTATTTTCTTCATTTGATGAATTGTATTTCGAGATTCCTTATCCTTTTCCCTGAGTACATTCCATTTCATCTTATGGTGAGACATCTGCGCTTATTTCCATTAGGTCTGCAGTAATTAATTAATCTGCAGACAATTTAATATTTTTGTGTTCAATAGATCCGATGTCCACTAAAGTTTGGACTCTAATTGTATATATCAGCATTTTATTTTCTGTTGCGTAATGTTAATGTACACCAAAATGTGGCAGAAGTCCAAATAAGCAGTATTTGCTTGTGAAGACTAAAAACAATTGTGTTTCAGGGTATCTTTGCTTGGTTTTTCCCCCTCACCCTGACTCTGTCAAATACAGTAGTCTTTTTGATCCCCTTGCTAATTTGAGGAATGTTATCTATGAAAACTGGGTTTTATGAAATGGTGTTTCATAAACACTGGTGGACTTTTCAGTGGGATTCCAAAAAAGTATAAGCAATTTTGGTTTTAAATATTTTCTAACACTTTCAATAGGAGCAATGGTGGTCTCCCTTTATCTTAGCCAAATTTAAAACAGCAATTAAAAATGGTTTTGTATTTAACTGTTCTTTTTTTTTTTTTTTTTTTTTTAATATGAATTTTACCTGTGTCATCTCAAGGTCAGTTGTGCAGCCCTAAAAAAGAGACTTCTCTAGCATCCATGTAGCCAACAGCACAAGAAAAAATAAAAAGGAAGAAAACTGCCTTATGCTTAAACTCTGAGCAGCCTTCAAGTGAAGTTTCAACTGCTTTTCCTATATGACTTGTGTTTGGCCTTAGATTTAAGGACAAGGTAAAAGAAAATTAAAATCCAAAAGACAAAGTAAGTATTTTGGTGACCTAATACATATATTAGGCATGGAAATTGGCACTAGATGCCCATGTTAATCAGCCACTTTGGATGTCCTAAGACCACACAAATGGCCTCCAGGTGGAACATCACATGATTCCTGTGTTATAGTGCTTGTAGATGCCTTGGATAAAAGGACATCTTAAATGTCACTAGACACTTCAGATTAATCACTATTCTCATTTCTAAGCTCAGCTAGCTTCTAGAAGATACTTTTTGACCAAAAATCTTGAGAAATCTAATCAAATCACTTCTACCCAGTATGTTGGTATTCATTCAGATCTATTGTTCTGTACAAAAATACAACCACCACTCTGGTTATTGTTTACAATACAGAAAAGATGGCACCTTTCATCCATGGTATGCAAGAAAAAGTTAAATTCATTCCTTTGCATTCAACCCTCTTACCAGAACTATTTATATACTTTCCTGATTATCAAGAAGTAAAACACAGGACTCTCTCCTCCTGTTTAAGTATCTTTATTATGAGATAGCTGTTTTTTCCCCTCATAAACCTATACAAACATACACACAGATACCCCTTTCTCTGAGAACTACCTTACATGAAATCTGTTCTTACATATTGCTAACAGATTCTGTGTCTGTGTTTAAAAATAAAAGACTGTTCCTTTTCAGTTTTTGAGTGAAATGAAGCAGTTGCTTGCCTTCAAGGAAGGTTTCCCAAGTCTAGCTTCTAAGTAGACTGAGGAAGCTTCTTTGAGGGCTAACCAATGATCTAGAGCACAGATCACCTTATTTCCATGTTTCTGCCTATAAAACTTGGAACAAAAAAGCTTTTTCAAATTAATCCCGGTTAGTCTATCTTGCCTGTTTACTTTTTAAGCTCTTTGAATACAGTCTGCTTCCTGCTGTTTATGCAGAAGGTGCAAAATACAGCAAACTTGTACTTATTTTGGACTGCTAGGCACTTCACTGATATAAATGCAAACAATAACATTGGAACTAAGAATCCCAAGGTGGTGTTATGTAATTCAATGCTTTAAAATCAAGTAGTTTTCTGAACAGAATCCTATTCTATAATTGTGTAACTTGCCTTTACCTAATTTTAAGTTTCATACAAGAACCCTTTGTAGAAAATAAGAAACCTTCGAATGTACAAGGCAAGAATTAACAGCTTCCCAAAGGAAAAAAACCCAAACAAATGAACTCACAGATAAAGAAAGAAATAAACCAATAAATCTCATAACCATTAAAAATATACATTATCCATTGCATAGGTAAGGACTTTGAGTTAGCTCAATAAAGAAATTTTATCAATAAAGCAACTCAGCCAAAGAAGCATCTGGCTGATTAGGCACCCACTCCTACAGTAAGAGAAATCCTGTCCTCAGTGCAGTCTACAGGAACCCAAAAGAACCACTCTTTCAACACTTGCACTTTCAAGCATTAATCAACTTTATTTCTTCAGACAAGTTGTCTCCTTCTAAGAAAGTTTCAGAGATCTGGAATCTTTTACCTTAATAATTCAGAGGCCTGAACTCTTAATCTGAGAACCTTGACTCACCTCAGCTCAGCAGATGATCCAAAGAAGCAAAGGAAGAAAACTGAGAATTGTATACAGTGATGGACTAGACTTCTGAGGGGTTTATGCATTAGAATTGGATAGCTATGAAGACCACTTTCAAAAATGAAGGCACTTAAAGTTAGACAATGGGCACAAATTAAAAATGTTTTGTTTGCAGACACCCTCCTCACCATGTCCCTCAAAAAACTCTGGAACTAATGATACTGGGCTCAGGACCCTATTTATTTTAACCTGTGATGATTTTAGTATTTGAAACTAGTTATAGTGAAGGCACAGCAAAATTATGGCAAATGTTATCATACAAGTACAAATATCATACATGTTATCATACAAATACTATCTGGTGGACAGCAGGATGACCATGAGCCAGCAATGTGCCCTTGTGGTCAAGAAGGCCAATGGCATCCTGGGGTGTATTAGAAGGGGTGTGGTTAGTAGGTCAAGAGAGGTTCTCCTCCCCCTCTATTCTGCCTTGGTGAGGCCTCATCTGGAATATTGTGTCCAGTTCTGGGCCCCCCAGTTCAAGAAGGACAGGGAACTGCTTGAGAGAGTCCAGCACAGAGCCACAAAGATGATTAAGGGAGTGGAACATCTCCCTTATGAGGAAAGGCTGAGGGAGCTGGGTCTCTTTAGCTTGGAGAAGAGGAGACTGAGGGGTGACCTCATTAATGTTTATAAATATGTAAAGGGTGAGTGTCATGAGGATGGAGCCAGGCTCTTCTCAGTGACATCCAATGACAGGACAAGGGGCAATGGGTACAAGCCAGAACATAGGAGGTTCCACATAAATGTGAGGAAGAACTTCTTCAGAGTGAGGGTGATAGAACACTGGAAGAGGCTGCCCAGAGAGGTTGTGGAGTCTCCTTCTCTGGAGACGTTCAAAGCCCGCCTGGACATGTTCCTGTGTGACCTGACCTAGGTGTTCCTGCTCTGGCAGGGGGATTGGAGTAGATGATCTTTTGAGGTCCCTTCCTGTCCCTAACATTCTGCGATTCTATGATTCTGTGATTCATAAAAACATCTTTTCCCAGTTAATCTGTTGCTGTAACTCCCATTAATACTAATAATAATCACAAGCTAATAATATTCCTAAATAATTTTAACTAGATTTCTTTTTTAAGGTCAAAAGGTTATAACTTTGAATATTACTTTAGGACATGATTAATAAAATGGCTGAATTGCTCAAAACTCTGGTATTTACAATGGTTATTGCAATAGTTAGCTAGAGTTAGCTTAAAATTTGTCATTAGAAATACTATCCTGTATTGTTTAACACTTGATGTAGATTTCTGCTTTAAATGCCTGGACTTTGTGACATCACAAAACCTACAATATTTTTCTATTAAATGTCTTAAAAGCATTAATGAAACAGCTTTCAGTGTTCCTGTGAAACTGAGATGATAAGAACCCATTCTAAACATCAATGTAAGCAAAGTAATCTCTTCAGGACCACTAAAAAGATGAATGGGAACATTATGAATAAAAATCAGAAAAAGTTTTGTGTAGATGACTTACACGAGGGAAAATCAGGAACATCTTTCTCAGATGTTAGAATAACATGGAGACATCACAATGTGTACACAGCCCCCAAAAGTAACACTTGCAAAAATGAGAAAAGCAGTAATAAGTACAATTTCACAATTCAGTAATTCAAAAAAACCAATAAAGCAATTACACTAATAATAAAAATTCCTGTTTTGACCATTAGTAGAAGTTCAGCCTTCTATTCAGCCTGGAGAAGAGACGGCTCTAGGGAGACCTTATATTATAGACCTCTAGACCTTCTAGTACCTGAAGGGGCCTACAAGAAAGCTGGAGAGGTTCTTTTTACAAGGGCATGGAGTGATAGAATGAGGGGTAATGGTTTTAATCTGGAAGAGGATAGATTTAGACTAGATATTAGGAAGAAATTCTTTCCTGTGAGAGTGGTGAGACACTGGAACAGATTGTCCAGGGAAGTTGTAAATGCCCCCTCCGTGGCAGTGTTCAAGGCTTTAAGCAACCTGGTCTAGTGGGAGGTGTACCTGGCCATGTCAGGGGAGTTGGAACTAGATGATCTTTAAGATCCCTTCCAACCCAAATAATTCCATGATTGATTCTATGATTCTAAGTAAAATAGCATAAAATTAAAGAGTCCTGTTCTTCCTAACCTTACCAACAACAATTCTAACTCATTATTAATATTAATTATGCTATGTAGAATGAATGAATTTAGTTCTTATGTTGCTTATCTGAACAGGTATGTAAACAACAGCCTACACTTCATAACAGTGGCTGCATATAACCATGGTGCCTTAGATTCCTATAAGCTTTTCTAGCTGGTTAGTTAACCTTACTGCACATTATTTTAGTCCATTAGCCCCCTCAGATAAGATTCTTAACAAGGAAATAGTGATCACTAAAAATAATTGCAAGATCTTGTCTTCCAGACAAAGGTTTCAATAGCCTCAAGAAGAGTTTAGTCATAGAACTAAAGGATCAGTCTTTCTACACAGCTCCTTGGAAGACACATGAAGCCAGTGGAGAAGTTTCTATTTCTTAGCTGTAGATGAAGTTTAGGGCTTCTCCATTGTCTCTTCCAGATGTACTCCTTTACACGTGTTGAAGAGGTTTCTTACTGTCATCTACTGGTTGTAAAATTTGTTGGTTTTGTGGCAACTCTCACATGGTACAAACTGACAGGACAGTTAACATCATGGATATGAGTCAGGAATATCTTACAATAATAATTAAATGTAATGAGAAGCTGTTTTGCTAATTACTAGGCCAAGCACAAAGGACACAGCCAGCAAAAACCAGTAACCAGATTCTACTGCACACAAAAAAGTCAGTATATGGGTGATCGCTGGGGGTACAAACAAGTCAAACAGATTACACATAATAGACATGAACCCCAGTCCTTTTGAAGGACTATGGGAACCACCCATATGTCAACCTTAATTCAGGGCTCCAGGTTCAGACCCCAGCACTTCAGATGCTTTAATGTAAAATTAGGTATTTTAACACCCTTTGATTTTTTTTCTCTTTACCTCTTTCAAATTATTGTGTTATTCTTCTATTATTTCGTGTAACTGAGTCCAGATAAACAAGATGGGTAGTTTTTAACGTTTCTGATAAGAAACATGTTCCTTAACTCAATAGCTTCTTTACACCCAGCAAAATCTGTCCAAACGTAATTCACAAATACTTCTGTTCAGGAATAAATTGTCCTTAATCAGAAAACAAATTAAATGAAAGGGAGAATATTGAAAGATATTTTGTATTTCACTGAAACATGGAATCACGGAATTGTCAGAGTTGGAAGGGACCTCCAGAGATCATCTAGTCCAACTCCTCTGCTTAAAAGCAAGATCCCCTAGAGCACATCACTCAGGACTGAATCCAGGCGAGTCTGGAAAATCTCCAGAGAAGGAGACTCCACACCCTCTCTGGGCAGCCTGTGCCAGTGCTCTGTCACCCTCACCAAAAAGAAGTTTTTTCTCATATTTAAATGGAACCTCCTATGTTCCAGCTTGTGCCCATTACCCCTCGTCCTGTCACTGGGATCCACTGAAAAGAGTTTGACTCCATCCTCCCTCAGCCCACCCTTTAGGTATTTGTAAACATTAATTAAATCACCCCTCAGCTGACACTTTGGAATAAGTAGTGATAATGACAAACAATATATAAGAGGTATAAGCATGTAGTGTCTCAGCCTTCTCTTCACCAGGTTAAAGAGTTCCAGCTCTCACAGCCTTTTCTCATAGGGGAGATGATCCAATCTCCCAGTCATCCTCGGCCTCCACTGGACTCTCTCCAGTAAGTTCCTGTCTCTCTTCAACTGGGGAGCCCAGAACTGGACGCAGTATTCCAGTTGCGGCCTCACCAGGGCAGAGCAGAGGGGGAGAATGTCCTCCCTCGACCTACTGGCCACACACTGCCCTATGCAGCCCAGGGTGGCATTGGCCTTCTTGGCAGCAAGGGCACATTGCCAGCTCATGGATAATTTATTGTCTCCCAGGATTCCCAGAGCCTTCTCCTCAGAACTGCTTTCCAGGAGGTCCCCCCCTAACCTATACTGGTGCCTGGCATTCTTCTTCCCCAGGTGCAGCACCCCACACTTGCCCTTATTGAACCTCATGAGGTGTTTCTCTGCCCAGCTCTCCAGTCTGTCCAGGTCCCACTGGATGGCAGCACAGCCCTCTGGAGTGTCAGCCACCCCTCCCAACAATAATCAGTGAACTTGCTGAGGATACACTCTGTCCCCTTGTCCAGGTCATTGATGAATATGTTGAACAATACCGGACCGAGTATTGACCCCTGGGGGACACCACTGGTTACAGGCCTCCAACTTGACTCTGCTCCATTAATCACAAACCTTTGACGGAAAAAAACCTAAACCCCTTTTCTTTCAAGATCTTTCAGTCTTTCTTTATGAACCATGTATTTGAAAAATCAGCCTTTGAGGAAATGAATTTGGTTTCCCTACAACACCCTCTTGCATATGCATATGACTAAGAATTTTTGCATATGCTGTTTCCAAGAACATTTTTCAAACTATGTTACTATATTTTAACCAATAGAGACTGAGAATGACCTGGAAATGTCAAACATATTTTTAAGCCTGGAATGAGTGAGTATCAGCTTTCAAGCTGATCAGAAGTCAAGGATAGTAGAAGAAGTCAGTTTTGCCTGTTTCTCAGTTCTCCACTTTCCAGACTGGTTAGCCTAAACTGTAAAACAATGTGCTTTAAAGTCTTGCTGTCTCATATGTGGAACCATCAAAAAGCAGATGAGTCAAAGTTCAGACAAAATAGCTATTACAAAGCATAATAGGAAATATAATATTTAAGGTCAAATAAGAACATCAGAAATCAAACCAGACTGGGAATAGTGTTCAGAAACAGAACTGCAATGGTGCTCTGCTCAACAGACTTGTAGACATATGATGGACTAAAATGCATATATGGGAAGCTACTGCCTCCAAGCTGACATGCAGCAACTTGATGGTATTTCTAAATGCTGTGAGACAGTACATCTTTGATAATTTTGAATTAAAAAACCTCTGTCAAAAAGCATTTTCAGTGAGAAGAGTGGCTGACAAACAGGTTGAACTTTTAAAAGCATTCATGTTTTAATTAGAATTTATTTGTTGACCACCATCTGATGATTTAATGAAAAAACTGTGCTTCACACTCCATGTAATTACATTCCAAACCAGGGTATAATCCCATCAATTATCTGCTTTCAATTGTTAACTGCATTCAGGATTTTCGTTAAGAAAAAATCGGGGTTTTTTGTCTAATATTCCTGAAATGAATAAATAAATAAATACATAAATGAAATATTTTTTAAAAACAAAGCAAAACCAAAAAGATTTTATTCAACAACTTTTTGAAAAGTGACTTACCTTGAAGCAGAAATCAAGTAAAGAATATGTCAGCCCCAGAGATTAATTCCTGGGGTAGTTATCAGAAAGTAAAACGTTATATTACCTGTTTTTCAGTATTACAGAATCACAGAATCACAGAATCACAGAATGTTAGGGATTGGAAGGGACCTCAAAAGATCATCTAGTCCAATCCCCCTGCCAGAGCAGGAACACCTAGGTCAGGTCACACAGGAACGCATCCAGGCGGGCTTTGAACATCACCAGAGAAGGAGACTCCACAACCTCTCTGGGCAGCCTCTTCCAGTGTTCTATCACCCTCACTCTGAAGAAGTTCTTCCTCACATTTATGTGGAACCTCCTATGTTCCAGCTTGCATCCGTTGCCCCTTGTCCTGTCATTGGATGTCACTGAGAAGAGCCTGGCTCCATCCTCATGACACTCACCCTTGACATATTTAGAAACATTAATAAGGTCACTCCTCAGTCTCCTCTTCTCCAAGCTAAAGAGACCCAGCTCCCTCAGCCTTTCCTCATAAGGGAGATGTTCCACTCCCTTCATCATCTTTGTGGCTCTGTGCTGGACTCTCTCAAGCAGTTCCCTGTCCTTCTTGAACTGGGGGGCCCAGAACTGGACACAATACTCCAAATGTGGCCTCACCAAGGCAGAATAGAGGGGAAGGAGAACCTCTCTTGACCTGCTAACCACCCCCTTTCTAATACGCCCCAGGATGCCATTGGCCTTCTTGGCCACAAGGGCACATTGCTGGCTCAAAAGTATTAAGAATATCTCTTAAAACTGTTGCAAGTACATTAATGATATGTAAAAAGATTTAGTTTCCTTAGTTTAAAAGAAGTTTTCCTCCCATTAGGATTATAAATTTAGAAGTTAAATTATATGATAAAGTTTTATAGTTCTATAATTCTGGACATGCATGCTCTATAGAGAATTTGTTATTTCATTCCCTGATCAAAATATTTTATTATTGATGCCAGAAAGGGAAAGTCTAATAATGAAAGAGGGTTGAAGTAAAATGAACATCATAATTTTAATTTACTTCGTTCATGTGGGAGGTGTTCAAATAGTAGGATGGAGAGATCTGCATAACTATCTTAGTTTATCAAAATATATGGTATGTGCAGAACTAGTACAATGATACAGATTTCAAGAGATAAAAACAATGCTTTATTTTCACCAGACCATTTTTGTTTTAAAAAGAACCTGTTATAGCAGGTTTTGTGCATTTATTAAATTAAGATGTTTTATGTAAATGTGTTAGAATTTTAGATACTCTTGAAGAAGAGAGAATCTGCACAACAAATTCAACAAAGATATTATTATAGTTATTCCTTCTATTGTTCTGATCTTTTGTTAATTTAGAAAATCTAATGCTTACACATGTATATAAATATCTCTCAGATGCAAATCACACTAGTATCTTATTTTCCTTGATCACTAGAAGATGGGCCATTTCATGCCTCACCAATTTATGACAGCACTAGACACAAATGGTGAATTAATACATTGGTAAAAAAAAATGGCTGGAATATTACATTATGCAAAGACTCCTCTTTCTTCTTAATCAGTTTCACACTTCCTGGCATTTTTAAAGATTAATTGGTTAGGCCTAACTATTGTAGAGCTTGACTTTCATCTCATTCCACAGTGTAACATTTATGAGTATGAGGACAAAATAAGTGATTGTACCTATTTCTGAATAGGAACAGAGGACCTATTCTAATCCAGCAGGACTAATGATCAAATTTGAAAATAATCCCATCAAAATAATAAAATATTTCTTTACATTTCAGAGTCTTTATTTTCATCCAAATAGGAAGAAGAAAAGAGTTCTGCTTCTATTCTCCAGGATATAAATATTCTTCAGATTGCCTGTAAATGATCCATATGATCTGTGCCATCAAAGGCTGGTTAAACCCACAGCATTCTTAATGCATCATTCATATGCAGATTTTACATGCTTTAGGCATACACAATTCCTTTAGCATGTTGCACTGCAGCATCAGTCAGCTTCAGTTAGAAGTTTTACTGAGTTCATTAACTATTTAGTTTCTTGAGTAATCAAAATTTCTTATCACAGATGACTCTAGGTACTACACATCTCAATCATACCTTGCAAAGAAATGTCTGAATTTCATCTTGACACCACAACAGGTCATTTCTTTTCTGAATTCTCTTGCAATATCTTCTGCTTGCTGTTACCTTAGAGATTTTTTTAATTAGAAAAGAATGTAGAGTGGCAGTCATTCAAATAAAACCCAAGGATGTTAAAAAAGTACTTCTTGCAGTGTTAGGTATGTGATTTAACAGCATGTGTAAGGACCACTTAAACAAATGTAAATTGAAAGAAAGCTTGGCAAATTATGCAGAATTATGTATTTTCTAGGAAAAATGTAGTCCGTCCTAAAGCAACCACTGATAAGTTCAATCTGCTTTGCTAGTAATTCTGAGTGTACATTTCTGGCATACTTTGTACAAAACGAATAAAACTAGATCTTGAACTAGTACTGAAAAGAATTCATTAAATTACAGTGATATTTACAGATCCTTACTAAAAATGTGTTATGACCTGTACAAATGCGGGTGACCCAAACTGATCAACATAGTATTCCATCCCATACACATGAAACTGAGTATAAAGCTGAGGGATCATGGGGGAAAAGCTATTTTCTTCTATGGCTGATGTCCTGGGAGGACTCTGTTTGTTTCTTCTCTCTCTGACCCTGATTTGTACATTCTTGAATCCAGTTCCCGTCTGCCACTGTGTCCAGGTACCCAGCCCGGGATCTTCCCAGAGCTGCTCTGCAGCACCAGTGGTGATGTGTGTCATCTGGGGGAGCGTGTGATTGGGGAGGAAGCTCAATACTGGTTTTGTATATATTTGTATATATTTCATTATTTTTATTTTTGTTATTATTATCATTATATTTTCTTTTTATTGTTATTTTTTCATTAAAGCTGTTTTTTATTATTTTTTCAACCTCTAAATCTTTCTCCCTTTTCTTCTTTTCCATCCCCCGTCCAAGAAGGGCGAGGGGTCAATAGAGACCATCTGTCATCCATTTAGTGGCCAGCCCAGCCCCAAACCTTGCCAGTAGGGAAATCTCTTTCCATATCTCTCCATGCAATATCAGCACTGATCAACTTGATTTAAAGTGTTATACATGCTTACTCAACACCAACACCAACAGCTATGTGTATAAATAACATTTGTGTTTGCTGCTTTCACAGTCATAACTGCAAAATAGCATGAAGAAATAAGCATTAGAAATATGCAGTGGATGTTTTATCATGTACAGAAACCTAGCCAGCAGCAAATATTGCTATGAAGTTATTCTAGCAATCTTGTGACCAGCTGGTACAGTTTGGGAGGTATTTGCCACAAACACTCTTTTCTTATAATGTATTCCATCCGATCCAAAACATATAGTGCACACAGTTTCAATTTCTAACCTGGACTACAGTACTCCCTAGATATCCATAGGATCAGAACCAACCCCACAGAGATTAAATGTCCAGCATGGATGGCTGAGAGACCCTTCGGAATGTCTACTGAAACTTGAGCCTGGCCAAGATTTTCTTTCTTACCACTTCAGAGAGGTATTAACCAATAGTAATATCTACAAGCTAAATCTAGCAACTGTACTCTCATAGACTTAGCAAGGCAAATCATTCTAGCAGTCAGGCCCACCTCTAACTTGGGAAGTGGTGCTTGTAGCTGCTTTGCTTGTTTCATCATCAAACCAGCTGTTGTTCTCTGCTGTTTCAATGTATACCAGAAGCACCATAGCTTAACCAAACAGTGAGGAGTGGGTTCACACAGGAAAGTTTCAGTTTTAGTCAGGAGTTTCTGGCACCACTAAACTTTGCCTCCAAGGTGAGACTGGTGCTTACATGAGTGCCCACTCTACAAGCCCTCTACTTTAAGCTTGTGACAGGCACTAGAATAGGGTTGTTGGCAACAACTGTCTCAAATGTGCTGATAGTGAAATAGCTTCCTTTAAACTACATGTACATCAAGGCAGAAGACATCTTACTTCTTGCAAAATAAAAAATCAGACTCATATGAGAAACTAGCTGCTAATATTTTGTTCCTTTCAGTGTCTGAAACCTCCCAGGCTTGACTCTTACACAGTAGTCACAAAGTCCATAAATTCAACCTGTGTCAATTATGCAATAGTTTCCCTGCTCCCAGTCTCATGGAGTATTATGTTGCCTAATGTAGAGAAGAAATAATTTTCATGTAATCTTGCACATTTTAACTTAACACCTCTCTGGTGTAGAGATATGAATCTGTGTCATCTCTTATTTAAAGCTACGAGTAAACTCTGCCATCTGTCCTAAATGAAGGAAGATAGCGGTCTGTCTCCCAATCCCTTTAATTTCTTTAAATGCTGGTAAAGAAAACAAATTAAAAAAATATTTTGAAATATTTCTAATATTTCCTACAGTGAGTACAGGAATGCCTAGGTGAAGTTGTATTTACCTAAGATAAGAAGATCATCATTACTGTGATTTTATGCTAACTAGTTCCTTAACACTGAGAGGCCAATAAACACAAGCTTTTAATATATGTGTACAGTTCAGAAGATGCTGGGCTTCTAAATAGTGGGAGGATCAAATACAACTTACCAAAATAATTGCATATTACATCTTTTGGTGATAGTTCACCAGGCCCTCTGTAGCCTGAGGCATACTCCTACAAAGTGTTTGACCGATACAATGAGAACTTTTGAACAATGGGAGCACCACATTTTAGCAAAATACTGAGCTCAGTTATCGGAAAAACACTTCTTTCCAGAAAGAGTTGGCTCAATGGATGCACAACAGATGAGACTACAGAGGGAAAATGTGTTCAGCTGTCTTTGTGCTCTGGCCTTTTGTCTAAACAACTGAAACAAGTGTGAAATCTTTGGTTAAAATACCTTATGACTGGATCAATTAGGATCCAGTTTAATCAGAGAATACATCAAATTTTTTTGATAGCATTGCAGCAACAAAAGTATATAAATTCTAGTAGATTCCCCAGAGCTAAAGGTTTCCTATCTTCCTGAATGATACTCCTTAAGGATGACAGGATTTGGGGTTTTTTTTATTACATATACATATTTCAGGTCATCTTTGCTGAAATCCAAAGTGTTATTAGTTTCTGATATTTTAGAAAACAACTTTCATTCTTTCACTCAGTCTTCCCACACACTTTCTAATTTCTCTTGCATTAGTTTGGTACATGCAGCAGATCCATTTCTGTCATTATCAAAAGTTTTATCTACCAAGAAAAATTAGGAATGTGTTAGCTCTTTTTAATAGTGTCCCATCATTATTTGTATTCAGCTGAACATGTAATTTAAATCATCAGAAAAAATGATACTTGAATTCAGTTCCACAGGTGGAATGACTCCTTGACTTACTTGCTTTTCCCTAATAACTGCATTTCAGGTGAAGAAAAATCATCTCTCTTTCTTATAGGTGCAGTTTCATGATTAATTTTAAATCAGTCCTTTTAAGGAGATGGCCCAGATTTTTGCATATCCTCTTCTGTGTATAAACTAACAATTATTGAGTCATGTGGTAATCATGGAGTTCAATGATTCTTCTAAAAATTAATTGGGGGAAAAGGAGAATCTTCCAGTGACATTATTATACTGAACTCATCCCCTATGCATCCTCAGGATCACTAATGCTAGTATGGAGACAGAATTAGTTTCCTGGGTTAGAAGGGAACAGAACATTAGTATTACACTTTTTGGTATCAAGGAATCATGTTCTGAAAGTTTCCTCTTAGTCACTTCTTATTTCTGCTGCAGTTCATGGTTTCTGATTTTCCATTCTGTGATTCTTTGCTGTTTCATACTTGACTCTCTTGGCTTTAAAAAGTAAGCAAGCAAGCAACCTTCCCTCCTAGTCTACTGAGCTTTTGACCTTTTAGGTACAACATGAACTGAAGATGTCTAAATTCCAAAGTAATAGCTTCTGGTGCCCATGAAAATTCAGATAAACTTGTTATCATAAAATAGCTTTTAATAAACTACTTTTGCCTGTAGAATCTCTCTTGTGTGGAAGAGCTTTCAAAAAAGGCTTTATAACAGCACCTATACTATCATCTTTTGGTTGTTATTATAGAAAAACTGCTGGAGAAAATAATGTGGAACTGGGTGCATATTGGACTTCATTTACACAGTATTGATATTTGCCAGAAGGTGAATGCTGCTGTCTGCATAATGAACATTTTTAACATTAGATTGTATTTTTAAGAAGCTATAGACAATATTAGAGAGTATAAAGTATATTACTCTACCTTTGTGTTTCTATATGCAATACCTTGCACAAGAACAGAATAGATAGTTTGATTTTTAGATTATTGTTGTCATTTATGTAACAGTCATATTGGTTTGCTTTACAGCTGTACAAGTTTACTATTGATCTTCAATTTTATAATTAAACAAAAAAAATCTATAAAAGAACATTTAAAATATCACCCTCATACAGCTTCTGCTCCAATGCATTACTGCTGCTAGAACTATCACTTCTATGAGAATTTGCATTGCAGTATTTGCATTGCAAGGAGGATATGGTTAGCATGGAAATCTTCATTGCAGTGTGAATGTATCTGTGTAACCATAGTACAATCCTTGCTTCAAAATATTCCCTTTAATCCATATCAGTTATGTGCTTTTTCTACATTTGAGACCAGTGTGGTATTTTGTTTGACAAATCTGTTTATTTTGTACTCTTTTTAGATATGAGAGAATTACTTGCATTAACAAAAATGTCTACTGTTTCACCTAAGTGTATGCATTATATACGTGTGTAAATATCTTTATTTGAAAGTGTATTCAGGACTTTCCTGAAGTTTATCCAAATCATATACAAATTATGCTTCCATTTTAATGAATTTGGATCTATTATACATAATTTAGGTTTCTTTATTCACAGGTTCAGAGAAACAAAGAAATCATATGAGGTTAAAAGATTAAATATACCTTGTTCAAAACTCCTTTTCCTTCTTTACATTAAGACATATGGCTTATTCATTTTTTAATGTGAGTTCCTTGCTTACTCTTTTAGAAAATATGAACTGTTCCATGCAGATGCTTGTCTTTTCAGAATTTTATAACAAACTGGGATATCTTGCATCATAATAAATTTGTGGAAAATCAACCTTTTTAATAGAGAAATATTTCTTTTTACACTAATCTGATCATCAATGAAGCAGAGGACATAACCACTGAAATGAAGGAAGAAAAAGAAAACCTAATATGATTTGATGTTCCATCCTACAGTAAGATCAGAGTTTATTCTGTCTCATATTAGCAAGCATGTCATCTTGCTACAATATACCAGATCTTATTAAGGACCTTACTATCATACTGAAGAAGTATACAAATCCATGGAACAAAAATTCGACAATTAAAGAATAACTTTTATTTGATCAGAAATAATTCTTTGTTTGTAAGAACAGAATTTCGACACACTTAAATTAGCATGACCAATCTTTTTTCATCAGCAGTCCTTACTTTTTGATAACAAGGCTGGTAAACAGTTAAACTGCAAACTATCAGCTCTGAAAAATGGAAGAGCTTATTTAACTATTGGCATCAGATTTTTCATGAAGGTGAGCCTCACATGCTTCTCTTTGATCTTTTAGTTTCCATTTAATTACTTAAGGAAAGATTCTTTTATTGTTTCCAGAAAGTGGAGATTAATGCAAAAGGCACCTTTTTTTTTTTTTTTTTTTTTTCCCTTTTAAATGCACTATTGTAAATAAATAAGTAATTACAGGGGAAGGACCTGATTCAGGTCCTTCAAATCAGTCAGATACTTTTTTGTTATTCTTGGTGTTTTGACTAGGGAAATACATACAGGAGTGTAAATTCACATTAAATAATACTAAAACAATAAAATATATACAGTTGTTGAATAATAAAGAATACATATGTGAGGATATAAGCAAGCTATCTTTAAATAAACTATTAAGGTGACAAAAGAATCAATGAAGTTGTCTAAGAAAGCTTTACACAGCTACCATATTATGCTTGTGCTTTAACAATAATTTTTAACACATTTAAAGTGTATCACACTATTTTAATTTTCCGAGATGCAGAATTCTGAAATGTATTAGCAGCTACAAAAAATATTTTTTGACTTGCTTCTTTTTCATTGACGTATCAACTTAATTATTCCTCAGCCACAGCCAAAGAATGATTTATTTACAATGTCAATTTTTTTCTTAAAATACATTTCATTTTCCATATATGTTATTTTCTGCTTTGCCGATGTAATACTTCCTTAATGTTTCAAAATAAATATGGAGCAATTTGTTTGTGGTCATGGTTTAACTCTGGCTGGCAACTAAATACCATGCAGCCACTCTCTTACTCCGCCACCCTTAGTGAGAAAGGTATCTCATACTGCTATGCATAACTCTTCTTCTTTTTGCTCATCTCCTTAAGATACTTGTGGCTACTAAATGGGTTAAATTTCATTCAGAGCAGGACATCTGTTTGTGTGACTTAAATGCTATTGGAGACTATCTACATGGCAGGAACTTTATGTAAGCTCCCTGATCATATAAAACAGTAACTTTCTTTCCAGTCACTCAGAGTTGAACCAGGTTTCTGCAGCCTCTGCCATTTACATTAAGAAAGAGATTCTGCCATCACTGCCTATTGTTTCTTTATTTCTATCCATAAAAGACCTTAGAAACAGGTCTTTGTATTTTTTACCCTAATATGGATGTTCTTCAACTTTTTTTTGCATTCATGTCCTTTCCACCCAGTATTTCCTGGAGACTATAAAACAAACTTTCTTTGTACAATGAAAGAAAAACAACTCAGAGACTTGCTGATACTAATCCTTATGAGCACTAAGAACTTAACATCTGCTGTCAGTCTGGAAGCTTGTCCTGGCTAAAACAGAACCAATTTTCCTTTCAGTGATTTTACTTTTCAGTTCAGTCTCTAAGACTGCATTTTCTGAAGTCAACAACATGTTTTTCAGACATTGTCTGCTCCTAGGAGCGATAACGCTCGATGTTTACAGTTAGTACTGAGCTCTCAGTACAATGGTATGCAGAAAGACTCTTGCTCATACTTAATCTTACAGAGACCAAGGTCATTGCTGAATTCTTTCAGTGCTGCCTTGAGGCCTCCCTTAGTGTAAGGGTGCAAAAGGGTTGCACCTGCGGAAAGGAGAGGACAGGACAGGCGACCCAAAGTGACCAACGTATTCCATCCCATACACATCAAGCTCAGTATAAAATAAAGATGAGGGATCATGGAGGGGCAAGGCCCTATTCTCTTGCCCCTTGCCCTTCTTCCTGCCCTTGCTTGTCTTCTGTGGCTCGCATCTTGGGAGGATTCTGTCCATTCATCTGTCTGAGATCTGCACGTTCCTGCATCCAGCTCCTGTCTGCCGCTGTGTCCAGGAGCCCAGCCTGGGATCTTCCCAGATCTGCTCTGCAGCACCAGTGGTGACATGAGCATTATCGGGGGGAGTGTGTGATTTGGGGGGAGAAGCTCGATATTGGTTTTGTACGTATTTGTAAATATTTCATTATTTTTGTTCTCGTTAATATATTTCTTTTTTTTAATTATTTTTATAGTTTCATTAAAGCTGCTTAAGTTTTATTTCCAACTTCTAAGTCTCTCTCCCATTTTCTTCTTTCCCTTCCCCCTGTCTGGGAAGGGACAGGGGTTAATAGGGCACATCTGCCATCCGTTTAGTGGCCAGCCCAGCCTCAAACCATGACAAAGCTGTTTTACCATTTATGTTGGGTTATCAATTTATGATAGGTAGCAAATCTTCATTTTTTTTAATATATGTGTTTTTTCTTGGTGTAGTTAGGATTAAAGGTTCATTAGAATAATAACTGTAGTCCACATACTGAGAAACCTCATTATCTGCTTTAATACACTTTAGTAGCAAATAGTAAAAATGTGTTTTCATACATGATCGTTCATGATGTCAGACACTAGCAACAGTCATTTTCCATACTATGCAGTGTCATTCGTCCCTGGGAAAACAGAATGCAATGCCTGTCTCTTGGTTCTTCATCATTGTACTTAGTTGACAAAATCAGTAGCATAAGAAAAAGCAATTCACATTCATGTACAGGTTTTTAAATCAATATTTTAACCATGAGTACCAGAATTTCCTTTCTCACAATAAAGATGTTTTATAGTCTCCAGACTAAATTCAGAGCTGACTTGCCTTGTAGTAAGGCAAAGAGGTCAAAAAGCAAAACCACTTCGTCTTTCAATGTGAGTTTTATCCCAAAATGAAGTTATTCTGTTCTTTATGAAGAAATATCAACTGATTTCGTATGCAAAAACAGTCCCTAGTGCATAGAGACTATGGAGTGATATGAACCTTCAAAGGTTTCGCTAAGATAAATGGGCCAACACATTTTCTATCTGCAGAACAAAAGCTCATTTAGGGTTGTTGTCATTGATTCATATCTAATGCAGCAACAAGCGAAGACCTTCAGAAGAAAGCCCTATCATTATCACTGAAGTGTCATAGGGATGGCTTCAGTTTACTCCTCTGATAGCACCATGCAGATAAATCATACCTTTTAGCTCACATGTTCCAAAACCACTTTAAGCAGCATATTTAAAAGTTCTTCTGACCTGCATGTATTTCATCTAATCCTAAGTGAAAGGACCAATATATAGCACTTGATCCACAGCTTAATTTCAAGTAGTGTGTTTCAAATTACATACCAAACAAAATTTGTCTTGGAGTCAGCCACAACTAGAAAATGAGATTTATTTTTTCATTTGTCTATCTATGAAGTTAATTTGCAGATCTGTGTATCCTAGTTCTATCATAGAAAGGTATTTCCTCCTCGTTACTGCACCTAGTATATAACTATTTTGCATGTAGTATCAGGTTAATTCTGACCTAGAAATCATTATGCACTAAGACAATCTCTCTTATTATTAGAGGTACAGGGGCACTCTCTTAGCTGCAGCTAACCTTGAAAAAAAATCCAGTCAAAGAAATGCTGACATTTTAACTTTACTGTAAGCAAAAATAATTATATTAATTTTGGCATTGATTAGGAAAAATTGAGTGTTTTCTCCTTCAAGTACAGTATTTGCTTTCTTAAAACATAAGTCTCAAGCACTAACCTTAAAAACATATGGCATCAGCTTTCTTCTTGGTTTTGAGTCTGAACTTCAGTTTTTAGATGAAGCACTTGAGACTATGGTCTAGTGGTTAGGGAGATATTGGTATAAAGGTTGGACTTGATGATCTTAGAGGTCCTTTCCAACCATAGTGATTCTATGATTCTATGATTTGGGTGCAAACTGTATAGTTTTCTTTAACATGTTGTGTAGGTATTTTACACTTTGCTTGTCCAGTTCACTCTTCCTCAAAACTTTTTGAAATAAATATAGTTGTTCCTCCTCACCCAACCTCACTGCATATAAATTTGTGAAATTCTGATTGACTTACATTTTACCTTTCCCTGTAATAATATCCACAAAATGGTTGTCTTATTCATATACCTGCAGTATTCTCTCTGAGGATAAATGTACTGTTACTTCTCCAAGTATTTGCTACAAATACTACAGTTAAATTACAGAAACAACACCTAAACATCAATTTATTACAAGCTACCAATTATGGTTTTCCCAATTATAAATAAAATAAAATAACATAAAATAAAATAATTTTAAAAAAAAATAATAGTCTAAACAACACCTGGTTTATAGTTGTCTGACTAAAGAAATTGTAAAGGTAATGGATTAGACTCAGTTGATTCTGATGGGGATAGCTAAATGACTCCCACTCCCCATGTCTGCAGAGTTAGTGGAAAAGGACAGGTTCTTCATGGGGAATGATTCAAAGCAGACGTCTTAGCTCCCTTTGTATGTATGTCATTCCCATCAGAAGTTGAGGCTCTTCATTCCTGAACCCATTGAAAAAGCACTTTCTGGCTCAAATGTCTGCATTAAAATTGAACTTTAGTCATGTGCAGCAGGGTGGTCCTGAATATTTCTGATGAATGCAAACATCTGATATAAAGCAATGGCTTCTACATAAGATTAGTGTTTGTGTTTCACCTGTTTGCTGTGTTAAAAAACTACTGACAGAGTTGAAACTGTCTGTAGTTATCCAGATAATGGCAGAACAGTAATTATCCATATACATAATTAGTAAAAGGATGTAGGGAGAAATTTTGAAATACACTGACCATCAGCTGATGATCAGCTTTTTTTTAGAGATAAGTATTTATAGAATCATAGGATAGCCAAGGTTGGAAAGGACCCTGAAAAATCACCTGGTCCAACCTTTTAAGGGAAGGAGAGCCTAGATGCTATTACCTAACACCCTGGCCAACTGCATCTCTAAAACCTCCAGCAATGGGGACTCTACCGTGTTCCTGGAGAAGCTGTTCCAATGAATGACTGTTCTTACTGTAAAAAATTCCTTTCTTATGTCAAGATGAAATCTCTCCCAGTGCAACTTGTATCCATTGTTCCTTGTATTCTCCCATGTGGCTCCTTGTGAAGAGAGAGCCTCTGTCCTCTTTGTAGCCACCCTTTAAATACTCGAATAGTGTGATGAGGTTTCCCCTGACCCTTCTCCAAGGAGAAAAAACCTAGCTCCTTCAGGCTTTCACCACAGGGCAAGTTCTCCAGTCCTTTGATCATCTCTATGGCCCTTCTTTAGAACATCTCCAGTCTGTCTGTGTCTTTCTTGAATTTGGATGGGGCAGGCAGGGTAGTGGAAATATTGAAAAACAGGAGGAGAAAGACATGCAGAAATTCCTCTGCAGCCCATGGAAGCAGCCATGGTGGAGTAGGCATTTTCCTGCAGTCTGGGGGGAGAACCATTCTGGAGCAGCTGCATATTTACTGAAGGAACTGTGCCCCATGGAGTGCCTGTGCTGGAGCAGATTTTTCCTGAAGGACTGCACCCGTGGAAAGGACCCACACTAGAGCAGAGGAAAAGTGTGAGTATGAAGGAGCAGCAGAGAGCAAACATTATGTACTGAGTGCAACCTCCCATTCCCCTACACCATTCAGAAGGGAAAGGTAGAGGTGTTGGGAATGAAAGAGACAAATTGGTCTTGGGAAGCAGAAAGGGGTGTGGAGGAAAGGTGTTGTTTTAATATTTGTCTTTGTCTCTCACTATGCAAATCTATTTCAATTGTAAAAAACTGAATTACTTTTCCTGAAGCCAAGTTTGTTTTGCCAGTGATGATAATTGGTAAGTGATCCCCCTGTTTTTTCTCAACCCACAAGCTTTTTAACCTTATTTTCTCCCCCAGCCTGCTAAGGAACGGGAGTGAAAAAGCATCTGGGAGGACATCTAGCAGCAAAAGTGATCACCAAAGTGATTTCCTGAATCAGGTTTGAGTTAGAGTGTAAATGGATCTGTAGGTATTCCTGGACACAACTCTATAGCACAATTAAAGGAAGGTGAACTGGCTCAAAAGATGGATAGTTTGCATAGATCCTTACATTCACTATTTACAACCAGATAAATTTGAATTTCTTCACTGTTAGCTTCACAATCAGATAACTGACCTGTACTTTTTTTTTTTTTTTTTTTTCTGCACACACAATTTAATTTACTGAACTCTTTGTTCTTGAACTAGGTTAGATTTCTCTGTTTAAAAAAAAAATAAAAAATGTGCTATGTAGAGGAATATGATGATACTTAAGTCAGTACAGACTGTGCTAACTCCTGCACCAGGTGCAGCACAGTTCATCAGTGCTGGCATGGCATTGTACTAACTATATTACTTTGGGGAACAAACACGTGCAAAGTGCTCTATTCCAGCATATGAACACGCTAATTCCATTTTATGGCTGCATAAGGGCTTCCATTCTTCTCTCTGCCGTGTAGCTTAGAGAAATTAACTTTTACTAACATAATGGAACACCCATCTTCTAAATCTCTTTATCTTTAGCTTTCATTATAATGCAGACAATCAAGAACTGTTGCTTTCCCTGCTCCATTCTGGATTTGACTCTTGTTCCCTGTGTTATTTTAGAGTGATTTTATTTCTAGTGACTGTATTTTGCAATTAGTACAATAACAAAAGCTTTTAATGTATCTTTTCAATTTACCCTCTCTGTGTTTAGTTATTTTCAATAAATTCAATCAAGTGCTCAGGAAATAGTTTCCCTTAAGAAAAGGGGGGAGGAGGGATGTGAAGGGAAGCTATTTAATAACTGCGTAAGTATGAGAAACGTCACATTCTCCAGTGTTCTAAATGCTTCAGACAATTTTTCCAAAATCAGCAAATATTTAATCTTTAGTTGTAATGAGAGATTTTAAGCCATGCAAGTTTTATTTCATTTTAGATTTGTTCTGTAATTTTAAAGAAATAAATAAGATGTAACATCTAGGATTCTAACTTGGCCCTAATGTTACCAAATACTAAACAGCTAGAAATGCTACAAAACGGTTCAGTGCTTTGAGAATAGACAGTATGGCAATTTAGTTCCATAGCAACAGCCACCATTAAAGCTCTTCAAAATCTTTCATTAAAGATATAAAGGAAGGAAGAAAAAGGAAAGTTGAAAGGAAATAAGAGAGAAGCAGAGGGAGAGAGGGAGAATGAGGAAGGAAGCAGGGAGGGAAGGAGAGAAGGAAGAATGGAAGGAAGGATGGAAGGAAGGAAGGAAGGCAAGCTTTTGATAAAGATTTCCTGTCCTTCTGGCTGTACAAAATTTACAGTGGAGTGAGTGAAGGCAAGTTGAACTAGAAAACAAACATAAATAACTAACTCCTTGTTATACTTACTTGTACAAAGAGTGATACCAGTCGGATATTTTCATTGTTTTTTTAGGGAGAAGTCTGACCAGGTTCCTCTGGAAGACAACACATAAGAAAACTCTAAATAGAAATACACAAAATGAAAAAACATGGAAACAGCATAATCTTCTTCCAGTGGTGCTAGTTCTTGCTTACACCTTTACTCATGGGAACATGAGCAATACACATTGTCTTAGCAGGCACTCCAAGACACTGCATGCATGCAATAATGTCAAGCTGTTGAATACTTTTTCCCCCTTGCATTTCTGGATATAGAATGACAACAGGATGCATGGTGGATTAACCTTGGCTGGCTACCAATTTGCCCACCCAGCTGCTATCTCACTCATTTTCCTCAACAGAACGGGGGAAAAAATAAGATAGAAAAACTTGTGGGTCAAGCTAAAGACAGGGTTATTCCTTGCCAATTACTATCATGGCTAAACCAGAATCAACTTTGGGAAGATTAATTTAATTTATTGCCAATTATAAATAGAATAGGCTGGTGAGAAACAAAGACAAAATCTGAAACATATTCCCCCCTCCTCACCTTCTTCCCAGGCTCACTTTCACTCCAGGCTC
This sequence comes from Podargus strigoides, assembly GCA_028020825.1. Taxonomy (NCBI): domain Eukaryota; kingdom Metazoa; phylum Chordata; class Aves; order Caprimulgiformes; family Podargidae; genus Podargus; species Podargus strigoides. The sequence goes on along the minus strand of CM051621.1, from coordinate 21,065,213 downwards.
TTCTGCCTCCTTCCTCCCAAATGGTGCAGGGGGATGGGGAAATGGGGTTGCAGCCAGTTCATAAAAATTAATCTCTGCCACTCCTTCCTCCTCACACTCTTCCCCTGCTGTGACATGGTGTCTTGACCCGGTTCTGGCCAAGGGAGATTCGTTTTGATCCCAGAGGTGAAATTAAGACACAAACGAGGTCAAATGTCACAGACTCTCTATGGTTTATTATAAAGTTGTGTGCACTTGAAAATTAAAGAGCGATAGGAAAGAAGTGGATATAACAATAAGCAGTATTACGAGAGATAGAGCTCTGTGTGTGTGTGTGTGTGTGTGTTACCACCACGGATCCAGTGACGTCTCGCAAATCCAGTTGTTAATTGGTGGGGAAGATCTTCAAATTAGTTGTGAGCTGTTGGCTGTTGTTGCTAGATATAGTCTCATTCTCCACCCACTGACTCTGGGTAGGCATTTCTACCACACTTTGCATACGTCTGGCCTACCAGTGCAGGCACCAGGTATCACTCCAGGTGTCATTCGAGGATCATTAGGAGCGATCTCCATCCCTCCTTCATTTTCCTCTTGGAGACCTCCTTGTTGCTGGAGTGTGTGCACTGATGTGTCCTGTTTACCGTATCTGTGTGATTTGTCCTGCTCCCTTCAGATGCAGAAATGGGGAATTGTGCTGCTTATCTCCCTTCAGATGCATGAATGAGGATGCTGAGAAAAAATGCATCCTGTTTGTGGTATCCCTCTTTTATATGCAGGAAGGGGGATGCTGAGCCTGACGGTCCCCCACAATAGTACAGCATTGGGTGGGTGAAGCGTAACACAGACAATGTTGAGAAATAACCACCAGTCTCTAGACTTATCACTGGGTGTCAATATATACTGTCACTGCTGAGATAATCACTCCAAGCTTCTATTCCCCTAACACCTATATCTTAAGTCTCTCAGGTGTCCCGGGGGGAAACTTTCAGTGGTCTCTGGTGGTTCCTTGTGGTTGTTGGAGAGATGTTTCTGGGTGTCCTTACCATTAACTCTGGGCTTCCTCTTCCATATATGGTCTTGTCTTAGCTCATCTTTCCAGTTGTTAATGCTCACAAGTTTCTTATGTTGGTCCTTGTATGTTTATCTGAATCCTTCAGGAGGTTCCAGCCACAGCTGGGCCTTGGTCGTATTTCTGCCGAAACCTCCCTGCTGAGGCAGGTTTAAATCAATCACACAAAGCAACCGTAAATATAAGACCAGAGTCTGGTTTTCATGCTTCTGCAAAGTTAAAAAAAATTGCATGTTTCAAGAAATTCAGTCTCTCACACATGGGTTGTCTCCCACAGTCCTTCATGAACTTCTCCAAAGTGTATCCTTCCTACTGACTGCAGTTCTTCAAGAACTGCTCCAGTATGGGTTCTTTCCACAGTCCATCAAGAACAGACTGCTTCAACAGGGGTCCTCCACAGGCTCCAGCTCCTGTGAGGAGCATGCGGGCTCTCCATGGGCTTCAGGGCACATCCACCTGCTCCTGTGTGGGATCCTCCAGAGTGTGGATATCTGCTCCAGTGTAGTCCTCCATGGCCTGCAGGGGCAAAACTTGCTTTGCCACGGTCTTGTTCATTGGCTGGGAGGGGAATATCTGCACAAGCACCTGGAGTACCTATTCACTCTCCTTCTTCTCTGACCATAGTGTTATCTCTGCTGATTCTCACTCTTTCTGTTCCATCTGCCTCTGTTTGTCTAGCATTTTTTCCCCTTTCTTAAACATGTTTTCACAAAGGTGCCACCAGCTTGGCTGACAGCCTCAGCTGTGTCCTGCAGCAGGTTTGTTGGAGCAGGGCGGTCCCTTGCTTCTCCTCACAGAGGCCACCCTGCAGCATATCCACCCTACCCCCCAAAACTTGCCACTTAAATCCAATTCAGTACAATAAGAAAGACTCTTGGATGGCTAAGGCTGATACTTTTAAAATAAACATAAAGCAGAGAGAGACAGAAAAGTTGCAAAGAGGAAAACAGCATGGAAAAGAAAGCAAAACACCAGGAAACATAGATTTGCTTTTCAGCTGCTTTTGAAAACTTCACAAAGGTAGCAGTTAGAAATGAAATTCAAAATTTAATTGAAAAATAGCAACAAGTTATGTTGAAACATATTGCAGAAGAAAAAGCAAAGGGTTCTTTTTTTGCTACTTTAGGATTAAGACTACCGTACACGCTAGGCACACTGTTTCTGGCCACATAAATGCTGCTTACAAGAGCTGGGTCTTGCTTCTATGGCAAGCAGCCTCACAGATAGGACAAAGTGAAGGTGAAAAACCTCAGATCTCAGGAAGCCATTTAACAAAATGACAATTATCACAGTTTAATTTAGGTTCTTAGCATATTTTATTTTTTTATTCCCTAAATACTATATCTGGAAACTCTAATATACCTATTTAGGCAGAGATGGGAAAGGCAGCTATGTTAACAGAGCTTCTGCTGCTTTGTGTATTCGTTCTTTTCTTCTAAAGGCTGAAAAATACTTTTATTCTGCAGCTGAATTAGGCCTGCTTTCAAAATTATTCCTTTTTAGTTCCTTGTTCTTCATTAGCAGAAGCTATTTTAGATACAAAATGATGAGCAGCAATGGGGGAAGTTTGTTCCTTCCCCACAACTGACACAAATGTGGGATGGAGAGACTAGAAATGACTATGCTTTCACATTGTTTTAACTTTATGAACATCTACAACTGAATACTTTAGAAGAATTTTAGATCCTATGTTAAATGGAATGAGAACAGAGAGTAAGAGAAGACAAGTAGTTTGTCATAAGTGCAGTTGGGAGGGCAGTCTCCCATTCTCTATCTTCAGCCTCAGTGCGGAGAGATGATAGGATTGCTGCAGGATGGGTAAAGGCAAATTATTTGTCAGCTTAGCTTTCTTCAGGGAATGTTTATGAAGACAAGTTTGGCTCACACTGGGTCAATTATGCTTGCAAATATATAATTACAAAAATTTAATGAAGTTGCAGTCTAATTAAAATATGTTAAGATTTGATCATCCTTCTCTCTGCTGTGTTCAAAATGATAGGTATATGATAATAAAAATCTTCCTTTTACTTTTTTAGGAAATATAATTCATATTTTAACTTGGTGTCTGGATAGAAAAAATACTGTATTTTCTAAGGAGAGATTTTATTTCTCTGCATTATTTCTATGCTGTCTTGCTGTGCTTATATCAAGTTTGCACCACATCATCAACAATCCAACTGTAGTTATATGCTACTTAGGATTTTCAGCACATGTGTTAACTTTAAGCCTAACATTCTCTCTTGCATGTGCAGTCAATGACCTATTACAGTCAGTGACATTTTATAAGTGTACAGTTGATGTTAAAAAAACCAACAATCTAACGACCAAAACCCCAAGATCTTATTGTCAGTATTGTAGATAAACACAGATAAGTACTAAAAAAAGATATTGAAACTCACTTTACTCCACTTTGATCTGGGATATCCTTAGAGTTCTGGTATCTCAGCAACAAAATTATGATAAATCACTTGGACCCAAATTCTGAGATCTATTTTAAGAGTCTGTTAAGTAACTCAAGACATATAATATTTAACTGAAAACAGAACTGGAAGATGTCAGAATAAAACATTTAAACTGGATACTGTGACATGATCCTCTGAATTACAAGTAAGAAGAATGGTACAGTGTTACATTGCTTCTACAGATTAAGAATATATGGGTATGTTCTAAAATTACCTTATTCAGTGGTCACATTCCAACATGTTCAGTGTGTGAGAAAAGTCTTACAGAAGTAACAGAAGGCACACATGTAATTAAGATTGCTTAAAAAAAAAATAAATATCAAAGGCAATGTGTGAATTTTACATATGTAATTTTTAGGCTTAATAATAACTACACATGCTTTCTGGGGAAGATGTATTTCGTATTTCTGCATACCTGATGGTACCAAATTATTTATCTTTGTAACAGTAAGATTGGCAGACAGAAAAATAAATTTTGCTTTTAATAAGTGAGCCATAAAAATAATTCTAAGTATTTAATTCTTATAAATGCATATATGTTTTAAAAATAAGTAAAAATTTTCTTAGTACAACATTTGCTGAAAAATAAGAATCCATGAGTAAATTTTGAATTGGTTGGTTATAGGCTCCTTGGAAAAAGAAACATCTGATATGTACAGACTGTGCATTTCTAGTCTTGCATTTTAATGAAAATGCAAATTACATTAGTATAGGTCATGGGTGTTTACTGTGCTTGTTTCCAGAATTCTTTATACCTAAGTTTAATTTCTAACTTTTTTTTTCCCCCCAGACCATTTTGATGATATATTTTGGTATCTAGACCTTTCTTTTCATAATAAGATTGCACCAGAAATCTTCTTTAGATTTGGTTTATAATTTTCCATTTTAATAAATAAAACATTGTCCACAGGATACAAAGAGAGTGGTTCTTGTGCATCTTGTAGATTTAAAGAGATATAAGATAGTCAGAACAGATTTTTTATTTAAGTAAAAGAAATGAACTAACTTTTACTTAAGAAATAAGAAAGGAACAGAATCTCAGGACCTTAACTGTTAATAGAGATTTATGTACAATGTGAGAGTTGGTCTTTTTTTAATACAAGTCTGCAGACTACAATGGCAGATAATACCATGTTTAGAAGCTTTGCCTCTGATTTGCTTTTAGAAAAATGTTTGGCAATTCCATTGTAGACAATAAAATAGTTGTTGGCACATTTTAATTACTATATAAAGGCACAGTCATTTCATGGAACTTCAGGGGGTAAAGAAGCCATCAATTACTGTGCTCAGCTTGAGTTTATTTAAACAAATGATTTTCTATTTCTGGATACATAAACTATACACTTCCAGTTCTTTGTGATATTTACTTCCAGGAGCTTTTCATTTGGGTTATAAAATATCCCAAACTAACCATATATATTAAAAATCAATGTTACAAAGGACAAGGTGATTATAGGCACCCTACAAGTGCTTTGGAAGCAAACATACATTTGTAGAAATCTCTGTGCCACTATTCATTGAACGGAGCAATATGTTTAACACTGAAGCCCTGAGGCTTTTTAAGCCTTTAGTAGCAGAACACAAAACCAATTTTGGCTCATGCATCTCAAAGCTCCCCCTACTGATTCAGTTCAGTTTTAATAAGGAATCCTAATAAATGAATATATAAGCTAACTATGGAAATTACACAAATAGAATATACACACACCAGGAAGTAAATATGACATGGCCTTAACCAAACTGACTGTTTGCAACACTTCATATTCTTTCCAAATTCAGGATACTCAGACATTAAACATTAAGGTAGGTGCAAATGTTACACAGAACTGTATCTCTTACTTATATAAAAAATACAATTTGCCAGTTATGACAGTATAAGGGGCAAAAAGTTACTTGGTAGTAAGCAGTGCACTGACTGATATTTTCTGAGCTACTTTAGGATCTCACTTTCTAGTTCAGATTAATATTAATGAGCTAAAATGAATAGAGACTGTACTACTAATACGTATATATGTAATTATATTCAGTGCCTGTGAAGGCTAAATTATTTCATTTTGGGGGGGTCAAAAATGTTTTTTCTGGATATTGCAATACTCACCTTACATTGATGACTATGTGTTTCTTTGAAAGAAAGAACATTATCGTGTTTTCCAGAATGTTGTTTTGATCTTAAGAGATGTAATATTCTACACTTGACAAATAATCTATTTGTGAATATCAAACAAATAGGCACTGGAGAATTCAAGATTTGCAGAGTTTTACTTTTAACTATTTTGGATAAGTATTAATATAATAATCTAAATATAAAAATGCACATAAAAACTCAGTGCTAATAGACTGAATCATGAAAAGTCTTAATATGAATTGAAGGAACTTAGAGTAGACTTATACCAAAGTAAAGGTGTGTAATGATCACTAGGAATAAGCTTGAAATGAATTAAATAATCAGCATAACAACCAATGTTTGACTGAATTATTTCTCTAGCTTTCTACTCAGCTCCTAGTCCACCTGCTAAACAGCCATCATATTTTAATTTAAGGCAGATACATTAGATGATTCTTCATAGTAGGTCCAGTTTTCTGTTGAGTCAGGAAGGTTTGTGCTTGACTTTTCTCTTTAAATGTTCAGGTAACAGAATGATGGACATGGCAGTATGAATGCCAGTATACACTGAGTGCCTGTCTGGGACCAAGGGTATTACAACATGGGACTATGGTCTGTACACACGAAAACCCCTTCATTATGAGTGTTTAACCTTTGCTTGTACTCATTAAGCTTCTTCTTCATTTATACTAATTTTCTGTTCTGTGCAATTTTTTTCCTGACTAATTCTTGCTTCTTTTTCTGGCATGGCTCCTATTTCTGTTAATAGTATTTTCCTTTTTTGAGTCGTTCACTTCCTCTGTCCTTTACATGTATTTCTCAGACATGATTACCGCATTCATACAGCAATACTGTTCAACAGTAAGTGGTTATCTCACCTCTCAGGCAATGCTGGCTATAAGTTGCTACTATGGAAAAAAACCCCAACAAAACAAAACAGAACCCCACAAAAAATACCTGTTGACTTTAATAGGCACAAATGAAATAAAATTTTATTTAAAAATATTGCAAATAGATTATAGTAATTAATCAACCACAATCTGGAGGTGGAGACTGGCTATCTTTTATGTAATGAGTAGAATTTTAGTACTTGTTTTGAAATATTTTTACCTCAGTGGTCTCAGAACTTTTAATTGAAGAACTACACTATATCCAAATAACATGTTGTCTCAGTGTATATCAAAAGAAGCATTTAAATTTTGTCCTGACTTCATAAAAGAAAGGGAGAAATTTCCTCTTATACACAAATACATCATTCATTCTAAAGCTACGCGAAAGAAAAATAAACCATCCAAGTTCATGTGTGGGGCAGACACCACTATGATATACTCATTAAATAACTATGCAAATTTGTTATTTGATAACTTTTGAGTGCTCTCAGATGTCTTTGCTGGTATTTCTGAATTTACTTACAGTTTCTGGAATACTTCTTAATATACTTCTCAGAATATCCTGTGGTAGTGCTGGCGAGAAGTGCTATGTAAAAGTCCCCACTTTCATAGCATATGAGCTGAGTCCTGTAGATGATGGAATTGCTCAGAATCCCAAAAGAAGGTGGTGGCATTGACAGAATCCTACAGATTGTGCATCCATGTGCCAAGTTTTATTTCAGGGACGTAGACATGTAACAAGTGGGTGGTGGGAAAGAAAGGTGACAGTTAGTAAGAGAAACCTGACTTCTCTCATGGGTCCCTGACCTCTGCTGGCTCTCTTCAGCTAATTTGCTGGTACCTCCCTTTCTGGTTTCAGTCCTACTGTATTTGCTTCTTTTTTTTTCTCTTTATGACCCTATCCTCTCATTATGTATTTTTTCTTTAAAAAAACCCCACCTCATCTGATTTAGTTTAATTTCTTAATTTTCTGTCCTTATTTTCAAATAGAATTTGAAACTACTTGGGAATACATCTTCATCCTGGAAAAATTTTGAACAGACAATCAGTCATTTCCAATCATGCAGACATTTTAACTGTTCATTTCTGTGCACAGGTCGTTCAGATCTTTTTTATTCTTCAAATTATCTCAAAAATTATCACAGCTTTTAAGACTAGATTTACCAAAATGTTAAAACAAGCAAGAAAAAGTCCCAAGAACCCTAACAGTTCAGACAGACCTCACACTCTTGGGAGATGAGTCTGCCTTGTCAAAATGATCCAGTCAACAAGACTTGATGACTAAACTTCTGACTCCTCTAAAACAAGTCACAACTGGTAGAGGACTGTTAGTAAATGTTAGGCTGGGTCCTTGGATGGAAATTCTAGATTATATTTTTGTCTAGTCATTCTTCATTAAGGAAAGATTATAACCTAATTAATAAAATGTTTGTAAGGCAAGTGTTTTGATTCCTGTCTACATATAAACTGCTTTGTGCCATATGAAGTACCCATAAAAGAAAGGTAGTAAATGATCAGTCACAGCAAGCACATTGTGGACATTAAGTCATGTAAATCTCAAATGACTGAGGCTTCTGTGTGATCCAAATGTATTTTACTCAGCTTTTTTCTAAATATGTTAACAAATGTACAAATTAATATAAAAGGGAAGATTCAGTAAAGGAGGTGCATCACACTGACAGATGCATGATGACAATGTGCTTTCACAGTATCTTCAGCCAAGCCTATCAGAGTTCCCTTGCTCCTGCTTGGACGCTCTTATTTGTTCCATTTGCAAGGAATAACTGTCCTTCTCTTGTGCCAGCACTTCCTCACAAGTGTAGTAGGTTAGTGTAGAGATAGCTGAGTTGCCGGAAAACAGGCCTATAGAATAAAGTGGTTAGTTTTCAGCCAGAACAGCTAAACAAAACATCTCACCAAATGATTGTATGAATGTCACAGCTAGCACTAATCACTGAACTATGCAGCCGAGGGGTGGAAAGGCTAGTATTGCTCCATACCCAGGCTAGACTGGCTGTAGCTCATGTGTAATTGTGCCTGAGGCAGTAAAGACAGAGTTTGTTATTTCCCATTTGGAGTCAAATTACCATAAGCTGGCCAGTCAAGTCCAAGAACTGATATCTAGTATAAAAAAAGGAGACATTTCCATCTCCACAGGTATTAAGACATGTATACTTCAATGAAAAAGAGTGGCCAGTCTGTATCTTCTAGTAAAAAAGAAAAAAATCAAGTTCAGAAGGATTTAAACTACCTATGCCCTCTGAAGTACTTCAAAAGCAAATCAGTTATAAAACCTAGATGCTAAAATACAAGAGTTCTCACTTAGGATGTAACCTCAGAAACGAGGAATGCAGAAAGACAGAAACTCTGCCATGATAGTGTCAAATATACAAAGGTGGTCTGACGGACAGAATTGAACAACTTTTGTCAGTTCTGCCTTAATGCTACTTTACTTTTTTTTTTTTCTTCAACTGCATCTTTTATCAAAACAAAAAAACCCCCAAAGAACACAGCTGTTCGCATTGGGTGTTGTGAATGAACACTTTTACTTTTACTAGACTGTAAGCTGTCTTGAGCTCAGAATGACTTTGTAAATGCCAACAAGGTTTTCCTGACTGAAGAGTCTGACAAATGCACACAGTGAGAGACTAGGTACCTCAGCAACTTTCAGCTGTCAAAAAAGGGAATAAAGTGTTTCCCAAATAGAAAATGTCTGGATCAAGGGGAGAGCTGCAGTCACAGAAGTCAGAGAATGAAGAACTCTGTTACAGTAGTCAGAAATGGCCAGAATGAATTTCTGGCATGTAACAAGAGAAAGAGAAATGTATTTAAACTCAGGAGCTACTTTAAGATCCTTTTAACCCTTGGCTAATTTATTGCATAGCTTTACTTAAAATGTCAAAGTCACTATAGCAGTGACTGTATTGCATAACTGTCCACATAAATGTGTAGATTTACTTTATGCAATATATATCTGGCTCTTGATGGATGGCAGAATATATGTATTAGCTTATGGTTTTTACAGATTTGTTTGTATAACAATGACAAATCAAACCTGATTTATCAACTTTTTGGAACTGCGTAACAGCCATTTTAAAAAATAATGTATCTTCTTTTTATGAAGTGTACAATTTGTTAATACGTACCTCTTTTTAAAGTTAGAAATGGAATAATTTCTTACAGTCAATCTTAAATTATAGTTTTAATATGTTTCTGTGCACTGAAAATAGTGCACCATTTTAGCCCATGTAAAAATTCTTTTGTTATAAAATACTAAATCTACTGAGAAAAAAACGCCGCTGTTCCTTTAAATGAGAGCTAATTAATGAGATTGTGTCAGTCCTTGGTATAGCTTAAAAAATAGGAGAGAAGGTCAGGGTTGATAATATAAAAATGTAAACTAATTCTTCCACCTGGGCAATATTTTTTTATCTCTTCACTCTGTTTATTCTGGAAATAAAAACAAACCAACCCATAACATGCATTAACCACAGAATTATGTGGGGAAATTAATTTATTTCGGTATATATTTCAAAATTTTCCCATTTTATTTAGCTAAACATATTCTAAGAGCACACATAAATAAAGGGATTTTGTTATCTTACACCATTAGTGAATGGTTAAACACAGGATGTATTAAGTCACTTTAATGATCCATAGTATCCTTACATACCCCTAAGGAAATTTTTGAGATCTGAAATGTCAGCAGAAGGTTACATCAGAGGAAGGGAAGATATCTACTTCTATCTCCATGAGGAATTAGTAATTAAGAACATATTACTTCACAGAATCACAGAATCACAGAATGTTAGGGATTGGAAGGGACCTTAAAAGATCATCTAGTCCAATCCCCCTGCCAGAGCAGGAATACCTAGATCAGGTCACACAGGAACATGTCCAGGTGGGTTTTGAATGTCTCCAGAGAAGGAGGCATTCAGTAGTGTCTTCCTAGCACTCCCAATCAAAAAAATTAAATAGAGGGAAACCACTAACAGCCAACTGCGAAGACTTCCCTTTTGATATGGAAGCAAGAAGTCAGCTAGGCTTTACAGATAGCTTCTACTAAGGATGGTGGATTTAATCAGTTAGTTTTAATAGTATTGAAATCCCCATCCAAACTCCATGAGTCTAGCCCTGCAGAAGTCCCATCTTGTCAATATCCTTTAGAAGCAGTGATTTGCCATTTTTGGGAAAAAACAAAACCAAACCCCCAAAAAACAGCACAAAAAAGTCAAAAAAAAAGACCACTCCCCAGAAAAAAAAACACAAAACCAAAACCAAACAAACACACACAACAGTGAAAAGCAGTTGTTTAGGATGCAAATTAGTAAACTAATGAAACATTAACATGCAATCTCTTTGAGTGTAACAACATCAAAAATATTGAATTGGAATTTGTGCACTGCTGTCAGTGTTATTAAGTAGTAGGGAAATAGTGGACAGTTTTTCCAAGGAGCAGATGCACATCTTGTTTGTGGCAAAACTCTCCCTACTTTGAAGAGTTGAAACAGAAATGCACTAGGGAAGGCAACTTGTAACTGAATGAGAGAAATATGAGGAAAAGCTTGGAGGTAGGGTAAGCAGGTGTGAAAATAATAGCACTTACAGAAGAGAGTCAGAATTGTCTGCCCATCTAAGTATCGCATGTTCAAGTGAGATGTCAATACTTGTCACAGACAGCTTCTTTTTATTATCCTATGGGTAAACTCAATGCAATCCACACAAACAATTGCTATTGTACATCTCCATCACCATGCATTACTAAGGGGCAAACTACTCCCAGGTGATCTTAAGCAACTTTCAAGTTGAAGAGAATACTGCCTGCTTATCCCAGTGTAAAATTTTGCTCTTGCACATTTTAAACACACTTAAAAATAGTTTTAATTAAGGTAGGAGGGGTAGCGACGAAGGTAATCTGTACATTTATACTCTTGTTCTGGATTTCAGAGCTAGTTGTAATGTACTGCTTGAAGCAAACATTACAGGTTGTTTTTCTGCTGAGAGAAGTCAAATTAAATGACCTTATTTTCATCTGCTATTCTTTTCAGCTTTAGAAGTTACTTCTTTCTGAAGAGACAACCAGTCATACCTGCATAAAAGTCATAAATTTATCTAATAAAACACCAGTCATTTGCTTAAAGGTGGAATATGCAGACTACAGTCACTTATAGCTTGGGGTTTTTATTAAATAAATTTATGAACACTTTAAAAAGTGAAAGGCTTAGAAAAGTTAGCACAAGAACTGGACCCTAAGTGAAAAGGGTTTCCAATAGCCAAAAACAAGGGTAAAGGGGAGAATATTTTAACCTGTGTATTTTTTCCCCAGCTTCTAGGACTACTCTTTCTTAGACTGACTCTAACTTATATCAAGTGTTTGTGGTTAATAAAAGATCATTAAATGAAATTACTAGGCTGGTGAAATCCAGGGCTAGCAGATAGAAAAGCTAATAGGAAATGCTAGAGCAAGACTATTACCTCAAGTTTTCTCCAGTAATTGAAGCCATATTTACATGTGAGCACATGTGAGCAAGTATATCATATCAATACAGGAGCTGATAAAACCATCTTTTTAAAAATATACACATAATCAGAATTAATGCAAAACACTAGCAAGCATTAAAAGCTCTTCTTCCTTCAGAAGAACTGTTGTTTTATATCTAATTCAAAATTAATAAACGGCAGGAAAACAGAAGAGTGTCAGTGACAAAATTACTCCTGTCCTCATCAATTCTAGAGAATAAAATTTTTATCCACCCCAATAACTGATTAGTAAGGCAACAAAGGGACAATGTGTGGAAAGGTGACATGCTAAAGATCATGGAAATTAGCAGTACTATCAGGCACAGAAACCATGCATGTTGGCCCAATAATCCATTTCTAACTGCCTGTTGTTGCCTGAATAGCTGAGCTTGTTCTGCTTTCCTTTGGTTTGGTGTTTGGTGAATAGCTGTTCCCAAATCTTTTTGGTAATAGTTCCTTAAAGTGTAAGAATACAGATGTACCTCATGTAGCAAAGCATGAAATATATGTTAAGGTAGTTTAATGTTCCATACATATTTCTTTGGTTGAGAGCTCAGATTCATGTGAAAAGTAATGCTCAAAGTGACAGTAAATCTTCTATGTAGAGCTGAACCCTCGCATGACAGGCATACATGCAAATAATAATGAGTAACTAAGTGAAAAATTACACAGAAAACTTCTATGATAATGGCTTGCTAAATATAAGAAACTGAAGCACTTTAGTATCTTTGAAATGTAAAGCTGAAAAAAAGAAAAACAAAACTCAACAAACAACTTGAAAATCTGAGAAAGATGGAAATAAGCAAGAGAGTTCATTACTTCTGTCTTACTGTTTTGGTGCTGATAGATACTCATGGGTTTTTGGTTGGGTTGAACTGGTTGTGGCAATCTAGACTACAGGACACCTTTATCTGCTTTACCTTTTCTTTTTGTGATGGTAACTAACTCCCTTCTTTGCAATCTTGGCAGCACGATCAAGGATTTACAGACTTCACTGACATGCGTGACCACCTCCGGATCATGCCTGCTCATCAGAGCCACAGATGACGGGATGGATTTGCAGTTTGTAAGACTATCAGTCCAGTATGTGTTAGAGTAATTCAACGAAAGGTAGCAGAAAGAAACACAAGAAGTGGTGAACTACAGCACAAGGGGGGATTAAGTATGTTAAGTAAAATAATATATATATATATATATAAAAAATAATAATAAACTCGACAAAAGAATAATAAAAACCCAATCTGATCATACCACAAGCTTCTAGACAATGGGCTTGCTGGTACTCAAAACCAGAGGATAAATCGATGAGCCATAAAAACCTGAAGAAAATATAATTTTGAAATATGATCACTGAGACAAAATCCTCATTCTGAGATTTAAGTGCCTTTTGTCAATTAGGAATCCCACAGAGTAAATCCCCTTAAAAAAAAAAAAAAAAAGAAAAAAAAGAAAAAAAAAAGGCAATTTGCATCATGGCGAATTAAAGAATCATCATATGGAGTACTGTACTCCATTTTGTCTCATCAACTGCTGCTATGACATCTATTTAAGACACCACTTTGTTACCAGTATCCTTATACATAAAAATAGCTGGCTTCTCTATACTAAGGTATTCAACACAAGGTAGGAGATCTTTAATAAAAGTGCCATTGATGGTAAGAACCTGAGATAACTTTTCACGTTAAAAATCAGATTTAAAATTGTTAGAGTTTTGGTTTTGGCTTGGATTTGTAATTAAGAATGAATATTAAATACAGAAAACAATATATATTTGATTTTTGCCTGAAGTTTAGAGAAAAAAATAGTTTCCTTCAATTACATTTTTAAAATAAAAGAAAACAAATAGACTGTATTTTGCACTGAAGAAACTCAAAATAAATGGAACTTTTTCAACTGTGTAAGTCTGAGGTATTTAAGAAAGTAAGAAGACTAGAAGCTACATGTTTTCTTGTGTCAGAAGCACTATATACCTAGGAAAAATCTGTACTGAGTCAGCCACTTTCACATGCCAATGACTTGAATTCAAAGAAAAATAGACGATTATTTTCCCTGCCCCCCCCCCCCGCCCCGTGGGGACAACTGGAGTCGAGTGAGAAGCAGTGAATGTGTCTAGAGAAACCTGAAAGTACTGCAACTCACTGTCTTAAAATTGTACAGTATAAAGTTAGAGAGGAAGGACTGATTAAACAGAGGGTTTGTCTTTATGCTTTGGTTTCGTATCATTTTATTATAGAATAGAGCAACATCCTTTCCATCTCCACCCCATCACGCACTTCCGCTTTGAATACCTCATCAAATTCAATGGATAATTTTTCTGTGTGTAATTCTTAGATTTTAGACTCCTCTAAGAAAATTTTGTGCCTGGATTATTTCAAAAAGAAGACAGGAAATATTTCTATAACTGGCTAGCATTTAAAAACCAGAACAAACAACTCTGCAAAACAAAAGAGACTGACAGATGGAACACTATATTTAGAAGTTATTTGTCAGCCTTCACAACTTTTATAAGAGGCACTTGAAATGACTATTAAGATATTGTGACTGTGAAAGTTAAGATCTCTTATCACAAGATATCTTTTTTTAAACAATTGACACTGCATGACCATCTTCTGCATAGTGTTTTATTTCTAAGAAATTAATGATGGGTGTGTCAAATACTGCAAGTTAAGTTAATATAAAATTGACAATAAAATGTTTCAGCACTTAAAGAAATTTTGCTTATAATTTGTTTGATACTATATAAGAAATTAACAAGAATAACAGAAAAAATGCTGGTGACTATCTATGATGCCAGAAAAATCCACACATTTAGCTGAGGTACTACCTTTTTGCATTGTAGAATAAAAAACTGCTTGGAGTGAGTGAGTGCTTGAGGACTACATTTCATGTGACTCAACTGTTAGTGTCATAAAAAGCAAGTAACACATAAAATGGAGCTAATTCCTAAAAAAAACCCCAATAAAACAGACAAAATTATTGTGCTCAAGTTGTTGCTTGTTTGTTTGTTTAATTTATTAGTGGTTTAGAGTTCACAATGAGTGGGAAAGACTGAAGTAGCTTGCCAGAGTTTGTATTGCAGTGTTTTCAATATCAGAAATGCCCAGTCACTGTTCCTCTGATATTTCTATGATGTGTTTCTCTAAGTCCATGTAATTGGACCCATTCTACTCTTATAGCAAGTAAGGATCAGTGAATTTTGATTTTTGGTGGTGGAATGGTAAATAATCTGTAAGATATACTTATCTTTTTTGCTATGTTCCATATTTTCACCAGACGTTTTGTAAAACACCTACTAGATAGACAAAAATATTTAGCATATTCATATGTAAATATCCGGTTTTTGGTCTGTAAACATTCTTTTCCTAAAGAATTGATCTGGTGAAAAGCTTCAGAAAATTAAAACATGATTAGGGTTAAAAAAAGGTACATACTTTTGATAGAAGATACCTTTATCCAGTTATGCCTCTCAACTAGTAGTGGCTCCTATTTTTCCTTAAATTAGTAGAAGTCCATTTACTAGCACAGAAGCAGAAATCCAGCAAAGATATTACTGGCTTTCATATAACCATCTACCCAGACAAAAGTATATTTACTCCCTGAATTAAATATATCAACTGTTCCAGTAAAGCTTTGATAACTTTTATGATAAATATGGCAGTATCTCAGTTTACGTAGGCAGTTTGTATGTTCTGAATTTTCACTCTTATTAAGAGTTGAAAGAGGTAGAAAAAATGAATGTTGATGTAATTGTTTTCTTTCTCAAGCATGGTTGAAACTTGAAAATACATAAATAGAGCACATATATTGCTCCCATGTGAATGGCACATAGTTGGAATAACCTTCCTCCTCTTTTTTAGTGTTAGGGAAGCCATCAAAGATTTGAAGTGATTTGTAAGAGCTGGTCGCAGCTCTTTCCTGCAGTAGCAATATACAAAACTTGAAAACGTCTATGATGATGCTTTCAGGGGCCTGAGTGCGTATGGGCTCATGGATGTCTGGTTGCTGGGGAAGACATCCCAGTGGGGGCTTCCCTCTCTTTTATTCTGGAGCAGACTTAGGCCAGTGCTGTCAGGTGTAGTCTCAGCCTGAGCTGACTGCAGCTGTGCCCAGGCGTGGCAGAACCCAGACCCCTATCCTGACCCCCCACCCAGCCTCATCGCCTTCACATCCCCATGGCCCTGCTGGGCCATCTTGATGCTGTGTCTCATCCCAGTTCCCCTCATCAGGTCTTATCCAGAACCCCACCTGCGGGCTGATATCCTGGCCTGACCTTGACCTGTCCCTGTCCCCAGGGCAATGTCCTGGGGGAGTCCCCATGCTCATACCCTTCCTGTCCCCAGGGAGCCATGGGCCCCAACTGCACTCTGCTGCATTGCATTAGATAAGAACTGCTCATGGATTTCTGACGGTCAAGAAAATGTCCTCATGCACATGAATCATCCTTGAGAATAATAGTTCATAGACGTAGATAAATTTAGCTCTCAGCTAAACTTAGCTCTGCTTTTTTGAATAGGATAAGAGAAATTGGGCTCCTTTTTTTTTTTTTCCCAAGCTTTGCTCATCAAGAAGTGGGTAAAATTTCAAACTAAAGGGGGAAATTCTGCAGGAAAGAAAAAAAAAAAGTTAGCAGATTGATGAGGAGAAACAGAAAGCAACTTGTGAGGTCAGAGAGTACTCACTGGTCATTTCATTTAAAACATCGAGTGTGTGGCAATAGATAATACAAATGATGTACTAAAGAAAGCAGAGTGAATTTTAATATGCCTTAGTGGCTCTTCTTTCAGCTACAAAGATTTTTGGCAAATTCTTTTTAGGTTTTGGGAAATATTTACTGTTTAAGCCTTTCTATTTTAGCTCTATCATGTGTTTTGCATTGGTCACATGCTGGATAGATTTCATGCTGCTTTTCATCACCTTCTTCCATCCCATTTAAGCAATCCTTACTTTACACTTCTATCTAGAAAGGCAGAGCTGGATGTGCATTAAAATGCTGTTCTTCACTTTCTTTTTTTTTTTTTTCCTTTTTCTACATTATTCAGTACTCTTTTAAGAGGATTAGTAAATCCCTGGCTACTTAGAATTTCTCAGATGTCACTATGCCTTATACCATTTCTCCTCAGTGCAGCCATTTGACAAAGTGAAAAGAGCACAAATTTTTCTGAAAAAATAATCGAGCATTTCTGATCATGTCTAGGACAAGAGATATTTCCATGATGTATATTTAAAATCAGATCTTGAGTTAACTGAATGGGAGTAAGCTGATTTACAGGAATTTAAGGGCTGACTCATAAAGTTGCTTTTTCACAAGCTCTGTGAATCTATATTTAAATCTTAATTTCCAAAACCTGGTAAGTGGTATATATTTAGTGGAGTTGTTTGCTTTTAATAGAAACCCTCACTCTTTCAAAAAAATCCAATCTGACCCTAAATGCTTGGAAGAGTAAATCTTTTGATGGTTATCACTTTTATTTACTTTTAAATCATGGATAGAAGATTATTTGAATTTTTTAAAAAATTATATGTCTTTAACTTAACAGAAAGCAGTTAGCAAGAAATTCCTCAAATCTGTGAAAAAGATTAATTTCAGAATATGCATCACTAATGCAGAAATAGTAATCGTATATGTGCTGTGGTTTGGAACGGGTTCTAAAAATGAATGTGCAGAAAAGACTGTACAGAAAACTAAAGGTACATGGAAGAGGTACTTGACTGTTCACATGTAATTTTTTATGTTCCTGGATGTAATAGTATACTTTCTGTTGATATGAATTGTCTCAAAATAATGCTGATGAATACACAACTTATTGGTATCTGATATTGCTTACATTTAAAATATTTAAAAAGTTCCTTTATCAGGAGAACATTTATATTTATAAACAATGTGTTTACTAGTACTAGAGTAATATAAGGATTCAACTATATGCAGTATGTGTTTAAAATCAATTTCCATTTATTTAAAATATTTACTTTAGGAAAGAATCTGACCTGCTTTTATACTACCTGTGGACAGTCAGCCTAAAAATTATACCATATAAAAGTGTTTTAGTGTGCTTGAAAACTGCAGGTTTCCTCATGAAATTGGGAGAAGAGTCACCTATTCCTTAAAATAAGGGCCAATAAAGAGAACATTTTTGTTTCTTCAGATTTCCAGAACATCCTTTAGCAACTGAGCAGTGATTAAAAAGCATCTTAACAATGACACCTATCTGAAGGCTGACTCTCATATGTAAGGTACAATTAAGTGGAAAGAAAGACTTAAATTCACATGTGTGAGTGAGAACAGGTGCCTTCTCATAGAGGTTATATAGACAATGATTTAGTAAAGTCACTTTTAATTTAGCTTGGTCACTGATATAGGTGAATGAAAACAACTTGAAACAAATCTTGAAACAAACCAGACGCTGAGAGTATCAATATCCTGTACTTTTTGCTGGTTTTCCATTTTTCCTAAAAAGGACTAATCACTGTGAGAAAATCCATTTGTAGAAATATGGTTCTCAATCAGCCTGTTCAATTAATTAAAACTCAGGATATAATGGTTCCTCAATTAATTTTTTTTTCTAAGCTTAGTAGTGATGGTTATTCATTTTTTACCTTTATTGATTTTGAAATTTAAAAAATGAGATATTTCAAAATATTTCTATTCTCAGACTAGAATTTCTCATATTCTCAAAAATATACCAGAAAAGATGAAAGACTTCCAAAAATATATTAAACATTTCCATTTGATGCTTATAATGCTCTTGATGAGCTGACTGATAGTTCAGAGCACAGAGTATATTCATATTATACAGTAGGTACGATTATTCTCACAGGTGGTGTATCGATGCTGATTTGTGCATAGCAGTAAAAAAAAAGAAAGGGAAGAGAGATAAAAAGTAAGAGTAAACAACAAAACCAACTAAAAGACATAGTGATAAAATCTGATCTTGAAGGAGGACAGTAAGAGTGATGCAGTGGACAGATAGTGCAAATTGGTAGGACATACTTGTGGTTATCCCATGATGCTGTAAATCAGATGATTTAGATTCTCCACTGACACATTACAGAGATGTGAGCATGAAAAAGACGTGGCTTGATGTCTTTAGACTGGATTTATCCTGCTTAGCTCTCCTTTATTTGTAGTGTTCTGATGGGTTTTGTTGCCATAGCAATACACTAATTTTTAGTAATATTGATTTATATCTTCATCTACTTATGAAGTTTTCAACCAATATTAAATCTACTTCCCTTAACAAGAAAACAAAAGCACAAACGGGTTAAAGTGCCTGTATAAAAACTGCCACTCTTAAGGGCTTAAGACACAAACACTAGAAATGGAAATAACAATTTATGTCACTACAGTGCACTAAAAAAAGAGGGTTCATATAGAATCAGCACTTGATTATATGTTTACGAGTAATTGAATTTGGAGAAATAACCATGCCACAGTGTAGATGGCTAAATTCAATTCACCTAAGTTGAATCCAGGGGACTTAGTAACCCATTTATAGCATTGTATTGAAGCACATATAATTTCTTTAGAATCAACTCAAGTCCAGAAAAGATTTAGCCAAAATCAAACAGGCCCAAAGCTTACAATCTCTACCATGTCAAACTGGCTTTATGCAGCATTAGCCTGGGTACTTTCAAGCTCTGCTTCCCGGTATGTAGACTGTATATTTGTATTTACATTGCCTAGATGTTTCCACTACACAGAGTATTCCAACATCTCTGTAAATAACGGTTTAGATGAATAAAAAGTTGGTATGTCTTATTAATTTATTAATTTAGTGGATTGCAGCAAAACCTCTTGTGAGAGGTTCACAAGTGAAAGGACATAATTAATATTATTGCTGTTATTAATTTTCACTATTGCTATTATATTTGTTTACCAACTGTCAGTTTACCATTGTCACATGAGAGACAAAACATGGAGATACTTGCTAGAAAAATCAACTGTCTGTAATAGAGATTGGCATGATGGGCACATTGAAAGCACCATTGACAAGTGAAAAGACATAGAACAAGCCATGAAGCCAGTGGAATAAAATGTAATCATGTTGTATTTGGTGTAAGAGAACAAGAAAAGTGGGAAAAGATGACATGGTGAATGCATAGAACAAGAGAAAGTATCTTCTGGATGAAAATGTCCTAGGAGTTTATATTTACCAAGGCAAAAGTACAGAATGATCTGCTGAGGTGTGAGACAGTGGGAATCTGAGCAAGAGCTATGTTTGTACACATAAATGGTTGTAAAGAGATATGTTTCATTTTTCTCTGAAGTTACCCTTGCATGCCTGTATGAATGTAGAATAAAAATACAAACCTTTACTATATGATATATCATTATAATCTTGTTGTGTTACATTCAACACAAACCTAGTCCTCAGTTTGTAAATAGTAATTTTCATCTCAGTGTAATGTTTCATAATATGCTTTATAATGTTTTATTGCTTAGACTAAATGTGTTTAAGTAATGTCTAAATGCTGACGTTATCCAAATGACATCCAAAATAGCTAAAGAATACACTTTGTTGAGATTAGGAAGAAAGTTAATTTTGTTTGCAAACTGTGTACCCATGGATATCTAGACTTTTTTAGCACTCGTCTAGTCTGAGAGAGGAGTCTTGAGAGTTATCGAATATTTTCAATACAGAGTTATGAAGAATGAATCTACTCAGATTAAAAGTGTCATAGATCACATACAGGTTAGAAGGAAAAATAATTAGTATAGGACAAATCTGTTGCCATCAGAAATTGCAAAATCACGTGGGCTTTTTTATTTTTTAGAAAATGTTACTTGAAAAAAATCGATTTCTATACTATTAGATCTGAAATACCATCTCTTTTGAGTCAGAAGCATTGTTACAAGATACTTTATGTCAGTAAAGTAAACTTGAACAGTTTGGTTTGGATCTTATCTATAATGGATAGATATAAAAAAGAGCATGAACTGAAATTTTCCCAGGCTAAAAAAACTTTTCAATTAGCCTGCAACTTTTTAAGTACTAGGGTGTTGTTTTGCCAATTACTAGGCCCAGTACAAAGGACACAGCCAGCAGCAGAACAACAATCCCGTGAGTAAGTTCTATTTCACGTAAAGGACTCAGAATATAGGGGATTGCCGGGGATACAAACAAGTCAGATAGATCACAAATAACAGACATCAACCCCAGCGACCCCAGGAATGATATAGTATGACTCATAATAGATGGAACAAGCAGAGATACAAGACAACCCATGGAGAAAATGGGAGACAACCAAGACAATAAGGTGGTTACATATGACAGAAGTAACCCCATGTTGCCTCCCGACAAAGCCCGCATTTGTACATGCCAGACCTGACTGCAATCCGGTTGCATGAGTGGTCAGGGGGTCCTTCCCCAACAGGGAAACTCTGCAAAGTGCATCCACCTCACAGACAGACTCTCCAACCCTTCCTGCAAGTGGTCCCAGCTTTTATCCCCAAACAGGACATCTGGCACTCGTCAAAATGCAGGGCACCTGGGGCTTGTTTACCCGAGGGCTTTCCTTACAAGACCGGCTGCATCTTGGAGGAAAGCCAAAAGGCAAACTCATCCCCTCCTTTTGAAGGGCTGTGGGAACCACCCATATGTCAACCTTAATTCAGGGTTTGGGGTTCAGACCCCAGCACTTCAGGTGTTGAAGAAAACAGAGGCATTGTTTCTCCTTTGCTTTCTCCTGTCTGCAAGTCTATGCTTACAATATTTTTAATTCATTTTTTCCCCCAGAACACTGAATAGATTTAACACAACTCAAGATATATTTTTTCCAGATTATCACTATCTGATGGAAGAGACTGTTCATACAAAAGATGCTGTATATCTAGTGGCAAACTCTTCTTGGGAACAAGCTACTCTGTCTTGAACAGATAAGTTTTTGTTTAATTGAAATTATATGTACATACACCTGTTAAAAGCACATGAGCCAAAAAATAGGGATTTGCATGACATGAAACAGGAACTTCTGTTGTGAATATAGACTGATGAGCAGATACAAAAGTTGGTATGCAATCAAATGCAACCAAAATAACCAAGATCTTCTTGTCTATGATAACCAACCAAGTGAGCTGCCAGAAACTGGCAGGTAAGCTGACAGAAAACTAATTTTTATTCAAAAATGCTATTTAATACCTTCTGAAAAATGCATTATGGATATCTTAAGCCACTATACATATCCTGTCATGCATAAAGTCACATTAGGAAAAAAGTGGAACGTGTATCTGTTCAAGAAATTGAATTTATAGTATGAATAGGAACATAATGTTCTTACGTACAGTTCATTGAGTATTTCTGGGCTATTAGTTTAAAAAAAATTGCAAAAATTTGTACTTCACCTTTAAGGAATAAGAACTCTAGTGATTCCATGTTTATACATAGTATTTAGGGGTATGGTACAGTCTTCAACTATAGTCGAAGATTGTCAGTGTTAGGTTAATGATGGAGTCGATGATCTTAAAGGTCTTTTCCAAACTAGGTGATACTGTGGTTGTACTTATGCTGAAAAATATAGAACACTATTCATAATATGTAGCTCCTATTTTCATGCCTCTTTGTATTTATGTCTGAGTGTATATTTATATATATGTCTTTTCTTATCAGTATAATTCAAAGACTATTTGTAAAATATTTATATCATTATCCTCATTTTAAGAAAGAATAAATGAAGAATAAATAAAGCATAGAAGGCTGAATCAACTTTTTAACAAAACTATCAGAACAGGAAATATTACTGAATAAAAATAATTTATTCTAACATGGCTATTCTTTAGTTTTTAAGTATATGGCTTGGTATTATTTTCTTTTTTACAGAAATATATTTTGCATGAAATAGAATGTATCTCTGAGAAGTATCATAAAAATAAACCAAATCTAGGGTGATGGTAAATAGTATAGGTCTATTTCATGTTTAGGACACAGATATGTTGATCAACACTAGCTTAGAATCTGCCAAAATATTTATGAGACAAAAAGTGTTCTGAGGAGAATACAACATAGAAAAAGAAGAGGCCGAAACATGATACATGAGACTTGGCTTTTATGAAAAAAATGTTGGCTTCTGTGCTTTACATATAGAAAAAAAAATACAAATGACATTGCTGGGTTTATATAAAGTTTTAAACTTCTGTCTTTTCTTTCTATGTAAAATGGTTAGGGATTCGATATCAGGTGTAGCATCATGAGAAAAAGCTATAAAGTTATGATGATGAGTCACTGCCAGATACAGAATTGCCTAAATTTTTTAAATCTTACAATAGGAGAAACTTACTTAACTGATCTATATTTATTAAATATTCTACAAAATCTTGTTTGGTAAGTGAGACAGACAATATTAATCCAGTAAGATTTGTAAGATGCCAGAGAACCAAAACACCTTAAAAACAAATTGGAACTCCTTTTATTCCCTTTGAAATTTGATCAGAGAGACTGGGTATATTGTAAAACTCTGCATTTTCTTAAAACTCTCACATATGAGATGTGAGACAATGATGACCTAAGGATAAACTTAAACTTTGTAGGAATAGTTGATGAAGCACTGCCATCTTTTGGTTGTACAAATATGGAATATGGAGGAAGGATATAATTGTCACAGAAATAAGGATACAGGCTGATATCATAAAATGATTGTTTTTTTCTAACATTTATCTACTTTGCTTTTCTAGATACGTGGCTGCAATTGTCCATTAATACACTTTTTCATTACATCCTAGTTTGATCATCCTACCAGTGAAACTATTAGAACAAAATGGCTGTAAAACTGATGAAAGTGTTGTTGACTTTGATACAAAATCACCAGCCTATGTTAATCAAATTTTCTGTAATTTTTGAACTTGCTCTTGTCTTTGTTTTTATACAGAACTGATTAGCAAAGAAAGTTTTTTCCTAGATAAATTTTGAAATGATGAAATCTAATAAATACTAATGTAGATTACAATTCTTGTGTATGAATCATCTAAGAACTAGATTGTGAATCTAAAATTAGATGTATTTTCTATTAATAACAACACAAATTGTTCTCCATTCCTTAAGTCGATAGATTCTGTTTTATTCAAGATGTGTAGTATCTTATTTTCAGTATCAGTTTGTTGCCTCTTTTAAAAATCAATATTGATGTCATAACCTTATAATAAGAAAATTTTTAGAAGAATAAATATAATTTTCATGTGAAGATTAATATTTTACAAAAATTAATTAATTTTATGTCACACTAAAGCATTGCTAAATTAACAATTAAAGGCTAAAACAATCAACTAGCCTAACCTTGAATGTAAATGGATCAAAAATTCTGCTTGTAAGAAATTATATCTTTAAGCAATACTTTCAAGCTTGATTTGAAGAGAGAGAGATGGGAATTCTGCCATATGCCTAAGACTTCTGATGTGACATTATTCCTGTTAACTCTAATGTGGGCAAAAGTGTGAAGTGTAAAATATGCTTGCATTGCTAAGGACTGACTATCAGCACACTTGTTTGAAAATTCAGTCAGCAGGCAACATTTGGAAGGTCAGAGGCCTGTGATATGGAAATCAAATAATTTTCTGATACTGAATGAAAGATGAGAGGCTTTGAAGGATTTTTAAAATTAAGACAAGAAACTTCTGCACATCTGCTGCCAGAGATAGTGATAAAGGGGCCAATATCAACATTTGGCAGGTTGGAACAATTGTTGCTTCATTTCCAATACACTGACAGAGAAAGTTGCAGGTGAGACTAATTACAATAGTATCATAAAATCTACATTCTGAGCAGACTAGGCATTTCTTGGTACATCTCGTTCTCCCATCCTGCTGTCAGGCATCCATTTGGGTACATCATGCTGGGCCATAACTCTGTCCTTTCATCTAGTCTAGGTTATATCCTTCATTCTTGCTCTGTATGGTTTGTTCACACTGACACTATCTGGATTCCTGCACTAGACATTGCATGTGCTTTGGGCCAGGGACCCAGCCACATTCATACTACTGCTGGATACATGCAGACCTTGCAGAGAAGAAGTGTTCAGGAGTAACTCCCTGTGTGGAGGCATTTGCCACAATACTTAGAACCTGATACCAAGAGAGAGAGATTTCTTCTGCAAATCAAATTGAAACAAGTCATGTCTCCCCACCGGCAAGACTAGTAGTATGTGTAAATCTATGAACTAAGAAAGCAATCTTTTCAGAATTCTAGTTTGATATAAACAGGAAATGATTATGAAGGGCACAGACTTTATAAAGTAAACTAGGTGATAGACTCTTTTCCATTTTTCCTTCAGATGACATGAGAGAATATGAGATGCTATGAATGTGTTTTCATTGCACAGATAGGTTGGAAGGTTCAGATACTAAAAACGTCATGTAAAAACAATCTGAAAGATCAAGACTTTGCCTTCATTTGGAGGCTGCAATGGAGGCTGAACAGTATCAAATAATCTGAATAAGTGAATGACAGACTAGAGTTACATTTCAGTTTCGCAGTCTTATTCTGTCAGAGGAAAGAAATTATAGTCTATATGCACATGAGAACATTTTCCTAAAAAATATTGCAGATTGTAACACTGAAATCCATCATTTGTTTTTTAGATTGCTCCATGTTTTTGCCTTTGTCTTTTCTTCTTTTTTATTCTTTTTTTTTTCCTTTTCTTTTTCTTAAGGAATACAGATTATTTACCAGAGAATCAAGTTGTTATAAATGCTTGTGAGGATTTACTGTGCAAAAATGTTCAGCTGAGAGCTCTAAGGGATATGAATGCATGGGGAAATTACAAATGAGCAATTTAATGAGAAAAAAATTAAAAGTGGGAACACCTGTGCACTTCCAGTACTTTGCAGGCTGATTTATTTTCCTCTCAATATGCACACATAATTCTCACTAACGTAATTGGAGTAACACCCATATATTTACTGAAAAAATAGCCATGAGTGTTTCTGTCTCTTCCCTAGGTACCATCACCATTTCAGTCAGTTTCTGTAGGACAGGGACATAATGAGACTGCTAATAAATCATCTCTTTTTTATGTATATCTGAATTTATAACTGGGCAGTCACTTAGAAATGCACATTTAGGGCTTGATTTCCAATGGGGAATTGGCCCAAGCTTCCACATACATCCACCTGCATGAACATTTCCAAATGCTAACATCCTCACATTAGTATTAAAATTGATGGTTTGCATGTATCAGGACATCACTGTTTTATCATGCAAGAAGTTTATAAGAGGAAAGAAAAATGTTTAACTATACTTTTTTTTTTTTTTTGTTAAAGGTTTTAGAAGACAAAACTGAGAAAAAAGAGATTAAATACACTTCTTAAACCTCTAGCTCCCAGAACCTGAGAAACCTTATTTGATGACTTTGTATGTTCTTTCCCTTAGCACTTTCTGTTGCCCACGTCAGACACAGGATACTGTGCCAGATAAATCTTTAGTTTGACTCAGCATGATCATCTTTTATGTATGTATAGAAAGGTAAATGTAGTTACACTTGAAGGGACAGCAGAGAGCCAAGATCTTAAAAACCTGCTGCCTAAGTCTTATGAGTTGGATTTATTTAACTCTAGTGCTCTGGTGTTCTTCAGTAAGAACACATTTTTTAATAAAACTGCTTCAGGTTTCCAATTATATGGATGAGCTACTTCTCAGTACGGGATGACCAGTATACTCTCTTATAAAGGCATTGAAATTCTTATATGAAAGCAAAAACCTTATGAAACTGAATACTGAAACTGTGATGGGGATGTTAAGGTTGCACAAGTAGTAAGCATGCAAATGTCAGTCATTTCTTCACAACCATAAGGAAGCAATTTTCTTCCCCTATTTTTCTCTCATGCATTTTTACATTTGCAGAGCATCTTTGAGAAAATTTAACTTAACTGTTGTGTACCTGATTTTCCTCTTTCATAGCCTCATCCTAGGCATATTAAAGTCAAATAAAAGGTTTTCATTGGTCCCAAATAGCTTTCAGCCTGATCCTGGCCCCAGGAAGGCAGCAGACTTCCCTGTGGAGTGTATCCGGCCGGCATATGGGTGCCTCCGTTCCACTCAGAAAGGAGTCTCCAACTACAATTACCCTTCTTTTCTTCTTGTTGGAGCTGGTTCTAATGTGTGTGGGAGACCGATTTACCTTGGGTGACTCCTCTGATGGACCTTCATCTCCATTTTCATTTGTTTGTCCCTCAGTTTTGAGAGCACCTTATCTGTTCTGTAAGGGTAGCTGGGAAGAGGAGGGTAGACGGGAGGGGATTCGCCTGCCTCGCTGAGCAGGGACCTGTTTCCATTCCCCCCCTCGTCTCGTAGGTCCTCTTCCTGTACCTGATGGCAAGGGAGGAGGGAATCCTCTCTTCCTAGCATAGCCTCCACCTGCTGCCCTGTCCTCAAGGATGGTAGGGCCTGACTCCACCAGTCTGTCTCCCTCTCACACTCCCTTATCGTTCTCAGCCTTTCCACCTCCTCCTTCAGCTCCATCCCCAGGCTGAGCAGATCATTCACCTGCTCACACCGGACACAGGTGTTATATCTGTCACAGTCAGCTAGCAGTGTCAGGCTTCGGCACTGTCTGCAGCCAGAGACCTGGACACCTGCATGCTTCTGCGGGACCTCTGTCTGGGTCACCACCGTCTTCCTCACAGGAGCTTTTGACCGGGTCACAGCCATCGCTGGTCCTGCTCAGTTCTTAACACCTCAGCTCCTTGCTCCCTCTTCTAGGTCGCAGCTCCTTGGCGCCTTCCCCGTGTGCCCTGCTCATGCCAACTGCCCCATGCAAACTGCCATGCCATGCCTTACAGATGTGCCATGCCCCTGTTTGCCCACTCCTGTTCGCCGTGCTCCCCAGGGGCGTTTAAAAATCTCCCACACAGCTCGTGACCATGCCTCTACTGCACCTGATTGGCTCTCGCTGACTTCCTGGAGCTGCTGGGGCTCGGGCTGCGATTGGGGGGGGTCCCTGGCTCAGGAATCCTCTGCACAACATGATCGACCCTCACCGCCTTGGCCTTACCTCAGTCTTGTCGCTGCTGCCACTGCTGCTGCCGCTGCTGCCACCACTGCTGCCTCACCGACTGATCTTTGGACAGGATGCTCAGGATGGAGACTAAAAAATACGGTTTCCAAGTTTTCAGTTATCCAGATGTCTGAGATGTTGTTCTATTGTAGTCAGCCGTAAGAATTATTTTTCCAGGTCTCTAAAGCTGAGAAAAGAGGACTTAGAGTTCATGGAGTCATACGGAATAGTGCTGAGAAAGAAGATCCTCTTTGTACCTGGTATCTTATGTGAAGTGGCACTTCAAGATCATTTTGCAAATTTCTCTGAGGTTACAAATTACAAGCAGTTTCTACAGGTTCTGTAGGAGTTTTCTGCAATGACAAATAGAAAGCATCCAAACACTTCATTATGTTTGAAATACCTGACCCAATTCAGGAGCAGTTTGTGTTGTTGAGAATAGTATATAGTAACTCTGGGGTTTGTTTTGTTTAGGTTTTTTTCTCAGTAAAACAAAACATCTCATCAGCACTTAGGCATTCTTCCTTTACTGGAAATGTGACAGGTTTGGGAAGTAAGAACTGGATAAAATGGTATTAATTGTGTTGTCTACATCTAATACTTGCATTTTTGGAAAAACAGTTTTGCTGGTTCTTCACAATATTTCTATGAGAAGAATATACTGTGTAATTACTGGCGTTGATTACATATTCACATCTTTGAACACCTTAAGGGAAAACATGTTGAAAGAAAAGCATTCTGAATTTGAAGTGGATATGTAGTCAAAAGTGAAAATAGAAGTGAAGCTGACATTTGCTAGTAGGTAGCTTTCAGAAAAATCCTACTTATCCTTGTATGAAACAGATGGGTTATTTGTCTCTCTCTGAAGTAAGAGAATGCATCTGCTTTATTCATCCCATCTTTTAGGCTTATAAAACATGCCTGTGTGATAGAGAAGCTGTGTAATAGAAGGTGGAATGGTTCAGAAATACAGAGTAAGAAATACACAGTCAAATTGAAATAGCCCTTTTGATTTCAGCAAAGATTTATACATTAAAAGTTGATGGGTGTCTTAACCTTTCACACATTGCTCTGGTTACCCCTGTCATGTACCTTCTGTAATCATTCAACTGCCATTACACAGCCAACTCACTTGTGCTTCTTGGGAATAAAGTAAAGTTTCCAAACTATTTTCAGCTGATTTAAATATCTGTTTTCAAAAAGCCAGGATATGACCCTCTTCACTGAATAAAGTATTCATGTTCAAAATGAATGACAGACAACTTTTACAACTCCCTGTGGGATTTACTGCTTTGCTGTTAGAAATGTGATTCTTTACAATGAGGTATCAGGGATGTCTTGTGTATAACTATTCCAGGGTAATATTCATGTTGTGGAGGGCTCAGACCTTACTTCATGAAATGGACAAAACCATTAAACAAGGTGTTTGAAGTGGTCTTCTGTTTTCCAGGGATTTCAAATGAAGATTGACATTCTTTCTGGAAGCTGTGCTTTACTGGAACACAAATTACTGAAATCAGTTTGGTGATAACTGACTAAATTTAAAAACCTGTAACATAAAGGACAGAATAAATGATATAGTGACCAGAGGATTTCTGACTTCTGTGAACCTTTGAATCTGCGTAAGTACAAAAATTTTGGACTGTCAAAAAAACACTTGTCAAATAATTTTTATGGTAAGTTTTGATGTTATTGATATATATGTATCTATAAATATATTTATTAAAGTAATTGAAGCATTATCTCATTTTAGAACTGGGAATTCTATTGTGAAATTGTTGCAACTAAAGCTGGGATCTTCTTTCTCAAACAAGATACAACAATCCTCACAATGTGGACTGTGGGCAAGAAAAAAAGTTTTGCAGTTTATAGTCATCTTTGGAGTTACCTAGTCCTAGGAAGACACATAGTATTTTGGAACCT
The DNA here is from genome assembly GCA_028020825.1 of Podargus strigoides. Classification (NCBI taxonomy): domain Eukaryota; kingdom Metazoa; phylum Chordata; class Aves; order Caprimulgiformes; family Podargidae; genus Podargus; species Podargus strigoides. Next base: position 21,035,288 of record CM051621.1, on the reverse strand, counting down.
TTTGGTATCTTTTGGAACAGACTTTAGGAAAAGAGGAAATGACCTCAAGCTGCACCAGGGGAGGTTTATACTGGATATTAGGAAAAACTTCTTCACTGAAAGGTTTATCAAGCATTGGAACAGGCTTCCCAGGGCAGCGATTGAGTCAAAATCCCTAGAGGTATTTAAAAGTCATGTAGATGTGGGGCTGAGGGACATGGTTTAGTGGGGGACTGGGCAGTGCTAGGTTAATGGTAGGACTTGATGATCTACTCCAACCAAAACGATTCTATGATTCTATGATTCTGTTCTTCAGCTCATGAGAGTTTGTTTATAGAGACAAAATTATGGTATTTGATAGTCTTTGTAAACAGCTACACATAATTTCATTAAAGTTGCATTATACAACAGCTACAAGGTTGTTGTGACACAACAGATTTATTAAACACTCAGCTCCTGATTAAAAGAAACTTTAATATTTTAACTATTACACAAATGCACCAAAAGCAATCACAAGCAAAACAAATCAGAATACAGAATTGTTTGACTTTCTTGTTTTCCTGTACTTTTTGTTCATTTTGGAAAATTGAACTACATCTATTAAAACCAGTGGCTAATTTGAATCCACAGTAATTACAAGTGAATTATTAATTACTTTATAAATAAGCTGCTTTTACAAGGATGATATTGAATGATTTTGAAAAATATGCTATACAACTCCTTACTACTGCAACACACATTTAAATACAGCTTAAGTTAACATACTTGTGATAAGTGGAAACTCAGAGGGCAGAAACTGGGAAACGTATGAAGTAATAATCCTAAAATATCCAGAACACTTTGAAAGGTAGTTGTTATTATAAAGGGAGGCTGAAATCTCTGGAACTGTAAACTCATAAACACATATGGCAATGGAACAAGAAATGTTATCTGACAGGTACGGAAAAATTTAATGACAATACAACAGAAGAAAACAAACCTGTTACAAATTATGGTGTAATGAAATTTAAAAATCATCTGAATTATCCTTCTTCTCTTGTAGACTTCTTTTATGGTATGTTACTAACATCAGATACTCTTTCTTTTAAAACCTTAAAAATGACTTCATTCAGTGAATGCTGTAGCCTTTACTTAAACTTTTTAAAGAATGACATTATAGAAATAATAAAACTAGAGGCAAGTATTTCTCAAGACATTAAGAGGTATTGAAATAAGGTATGCACTACTACCTTTGAAGTCAGGGTTTTTTTATATGTATATACATATATATATATACACAAAATTCTGCAAATTGAAGTCTAGGGAAAGACATGACAACTGGGAACACAATCTAAGAGAAAGCTGCACTGAAATGTTCTGATTTTTTTTTTCTTTGAAAAATATCAATCACTCAAAATAAAACTTTTTCATGAATATGCATGGCTTTCATTTCGAGTCTCCTCAGATCCTGAGGGCTGATTAATTGAAGTCTGTAGGTCTTCCTGCAACCATGTAGGAATATCACTGAGTTGTAAGAACATTTTCTTCCTCTTTGGCTTATTGAATGCATAATTATTTAAGTAGCTGGGAAAATGAAAATTTGCAAGGATCACTTTCTACTTGAATGTTAGGACACTGACATGAAATATGGATAATTGTGCTTCCTTCAAAGAATTGCCTTTGAATCAAACAAATCAGCAGTATTTAATCTAGATTACTAAAATAGTAACTATTGAGCTATTGGTTGCATGGGGATTCCATTTTTTTATTGGAGAAACTTTGATAGTGAGAAATCATACTCTCTGATGAGATGTACAGCTCTGCTATAGAAAAAACCTGCAGAAGGTATTGAATTGGCATGATAAAGGTGCCAGTGGCCAAGAATTTTTCATAGAAGTGTATTTCAGTCTCAGAGGCTAACGTTGTTACCATCAAAGCCAGCTGTGTGAAGAGCATCAGAAAGGCACCTGAACAGAAAGGCAGAAGACAGCCCATTAAGTGCCAGTGATGTACCTTTGGCAAAAAGCCAAATCTTTTTCTGAGAACAGAACACTGACTGAAAACATGCTTCAAGTTCTGAACGAGAAAACTGCCTCTCATTGTTTACCTCTTCTATGCTCAAGAAAAGCCTTCTTATATTCTTTGTAAATGGACAGGACTGCAACCAAAAATTTTAGATGCATATGACTAAACTCTGTACTGAAAGGAGCAATTCAGGAAGATCATTAGTATTGACAGGAATACTTGTCTCAGGCAGGAAAGACAAAGATAATATAGTTGGAAAGAAAGCATAGTAAAATAACAAGCAGGAAGTAATAAAATACCATGGACTGTTTGTTCTACTCTCTAATACATCAACTGCCAGTATCGTATTTTTAGAAGACTAACCTGAGGTAATGTACATTTCTCATTATTTAATTATTTTCATCATTTTCACCTCTGCAATGTTCTTTTCTCTTTTATAGTTATGTTTCCAATGTTTAATGATCCGCCTCTTCCTCTCTACTGCACTTCCTTCTTTCTTCCTCCTTAGCTTGTGCACTTCTTTTCCTCTTCCACTTCCACTGTAGCTTTGAATTAAAGAAAGTTTTGTCAATCAGCAAAATGGCAATATCAGATAAAATGTGAAAAAGGGAACCAAGAGATAAGTAGAAAATAATTACAAATCCATGCTTAAGCGTAGTGCATGGAGTGAAACTAAAGATCCCAGAAAGAGAAATGAATCAGAAAATATCATTTCCAATTATGTCTTGACCTCAATTAGGGTGTATTTCCTTGTATGAAATCATGTTTCATTTTGGGGGCTGTAGTTTCTTTGAGAAACAACTCCTACTACAATCACTTTGAAGATATACTGATCAATTACATAAAAAGCAATATTTTCTGCAACAGCTGAAAGAATTTTCTCATGGATGGAATAGCATAAATTGTATATTTTTTTATATTTAATAAAATACTACTATTTTATTATTTAACAACATTTACTGTAATAATTTGTTATATTTATTAGATAGCATTATTTATTATAACAATATTATTTGGTATATTATTTTATTTTATGAGAAAAATAAATCTTGAAAAACAAACATTTGAATAAATCTGAACAAAATTTATGCAAATTTATATAAAATTATTAAACACTATTTTAAATATTGTCACTTCTGAAAGCTCTTTTTACCTTATTCTCCTTATTGTCCTTCTAATATATGCTGAGTCAATTAGACACCCACAAGTCTATGGGGCCAGATGAGATCCACCTGAGAGTGCTGAGGGAGCTGGCAGAGGAACTTGCCAAGCCACTCTCCATCATCTATCAGCAGTCCTGGTTATCGGGTGAGGTCCCGGACAACTGGAAACTTGCCAATGTGACGCCCATCTACAAGAAGGGCAGGAAGGAGGATCTGGGGAACTACAGGCCTGTCAGCCTGACCTCGGTGCTGGGGAAGATTATGGAATGGTTCATCTTGCGGGAGATCACGCGGCAAGTGCAGGACAGCAGTGGGATCAGGTCCACCCAGCATGGGTTCATGAAGGGCAAGTCCTGTTTAACCAACCTGATCTCCTTCTATGATCAGGTGACCCACCTAGTGGATGAGGGAAAAGCAGTGGATGTTGTCCCCCTGGACTTCAGTAAGGCATTTGACACTGTGTCCCACAGCATTCTGCTGCAGAAGCTGGCGGCTCATGGTCAAGACAGGTGGACTCTTTGCTGGGTTAAAAACTGGCTGGATGGCAGAGCCCAGAGAGTTGTGGTGAATGGAATCCACATGGAGACTGGTCACAAGCGGTGTCCCTCAGGGCTCGGTCTTGAGGCCAGTCTTGTTTAATGTCTTTATCAATGACCTGGATGAGGCGATTGAATGCACCCTCGGTAAATTTGCAGATGACATGAAATTAAGTGGGAGTGTCGATGTGCCTGAGGGTAGGGAGGCTCTGCAGCGGGATTTGGACAGGCTGGAGCGATGGGCTGAGGCCAATTGTATGAGGTTTAACAAGGGTAAGTGCTGGGTCATGCACTTTGGCCACAACAACCCCATGCAGCACTACAGGCTTGGGGAAGAGTGGCTGGAAAGCTGCCTGGAGGAAAAGGACCTGGAGGTGTTGGTTGACAGCCGACTGAACATAAGCCAACAATGTGCCCAGGCGGCCAAGAAGGCCAATGGCATCCTGGCCTGTATCAGAAACGGTGTGACCAGCAGGAGCAGGGAGGTGATCGTGCCCCTGTACTCGGCACTCGTGAGACCGCACCTTGAGTACTGTGTCCAGTTCTGGGCACCGCAGTATAAGAAGGACATTGAGGTGCTGAAGCGAGTCCAGAGAAGGGCAACGAGGCTGGTGAGAGGTCTGGAAAACAGGCCTTATGGAGACCGGCTGAGGGAACTGGGGTTGTTTAGTCTGGAGAAGAGGAGACTGAGAGGAAACCTCATTGCTCTCTACAACTACCTAAAAGGAGGTTGTAGGAGGCTGGTGTTGGTCTCTTCTCCCAAATTGCTAATGACAGGATGAGAGGAAATGGCCCCAAGTTGCGTCAGGGGAAGTTTAGGTTGGATATTAGGAAGAAGTTCTTTACTGAGAGGGTGGTTAGACATTGGAACAGGCTGCCCAGGGAGGTGGTGGAGTTGCCGTCCCTAGGGGTGTTCAAAAAAAATGTTGATGAGTCACCTGAGGCCATGGTCTAGTGATCTAATTGTTAGGGAGATGATGGGATAAAGGTTGAACTTGATGATCCTGGAGGTCTCTTCCAACCATAATTATTCTATGATTCTATGATTCTATAATAATTGTTTGAAATAACAAGAAAGTATCAAATTCAAATGTATTTTATTGCAGTGTTGTGGGTTTTTTTTCATAAGCCATACAGATACAATTTTTTTCTCAAGAGAATGAAGGCAACAGCTAGAGTATGACTAGCTGACTGAATGTGACCTTTTATACATGTTGTTTGGAGTGCAACTGGTATAATTTAGACCTCAAATCATCTAAAATACCTGACAGCATGATGAATACGGTATACATGCCTAAACACATTTAAGATAGTTCAAATCTACATGAAATAAAATGCATTTACAAACAGCAGCTAGTCCACTATCATACATGAAAATGTTTTTTCCAGAACTGTAGTTTTAACCAAAAGGCCAGGCTTAGAGAAAGCTGTATTTCTTTCCTAAGAAAAGAAAATACAATAAAAAAGGTGAGAAAAAAAAATCAATCTGAAATGGAAGGGAGGTTCTCATTAGCATCAGAAAGAGCAGCATCAAACAATAGAATTGGGGAGCCTGTGATTGTGAGGAAACAGCCAAACTGCAATTGAACACAACCATTAAAATGACACAGTCTTTAAGTCATGAAAGGAGAGGCTATTATGATAACACATGGTACATAGAGTAAAATTTGTTCTGTATTTGTACATATAACAGAATACAAAATTGTCAGCACACCTTGCACAGTCTTTTCTGTATAATTAATATTTTTCATTCAAGCTTGGCCGTCAGGTGCTATGCTTTGGTTTGCCACCTTAAGAAAGGCAATGGAGGGTGAATGTGGAAATGTGAAAATGTGGAAAAAAAATGCAAAACTCAAAAAATCCACAAAACTCAAACTCAAATTCCAACAACAATCAAAGGGAAAATTGAGAGGGTTCTAGTTTCTGTACTTACATAATGATACATAAACTACTTTAAAAGTAGTGTATGATCTCTTCAACATGTTTTTAAAGCATTCTTTGTCATTACCTGAGAGGCCACTTTTAGGGAGACTTATTTTAAGGGATTTTTAAGCCCAGCAGCTGCCAAGGGATTCAAGGCTGCCACAGATTCATGCCCTCCAGGTCCAGCCTGCTGTGTGGCTGAGCCTGTAGCACAATACATGCTTTGGCAGGGGAAAAGCACCAACACCTTCATCAAAAGCAGCCCAGCCCCCATGAGCAGGGAGCTGGCCCTGGCTGTGATGGCCATCATTGTACCCCTGCAGGTTGCTTGGCAGCCTCTTCCAATGGCTGCCAGCAGGACAGAGATGCCCTTAGCCATGCTGACATTGAGCTGGCACCCAACCTTGTTAGCCAAACTGCACCAAGGGGTGGGCTCAGGACCACTTATGAGATGTTTTCCCAGCAGCAGACAGTGCCACAGACTGGGAAACTTCTCATGGGCATAATTTGTCTTCACAACATTGAACTGACAAGCTGTTGCTACAGCAACAAAGAGAATTTCCTAAATGGTGATGAAATACAAGAAAACAAACAGAAAAAATCTAAGCAGTGGAATTTTTTTGTACCAAATTTTGTATTTCTGTGCTGGGAGAATCCCTAAGTGACTTATTAGCAGCTTCAGAAGTACAACAGCAGAAAAACTTACCAGTCTTACCATAGGAAACAATGCCATTTTTGCATGTAGAGGTTATGAGGAGCTGAGCAGAAGTAGAAGATTTAAGAAAGCAAGGGACACATGGTGTCTTCAAGTAAAATTTCAGCACATCTGAGCAGAATTAACTGATTTTTCTAATGCTGTTCATGACAGGTCCAGGGAACTTGTCATGACAGGAGAATGAAGGCTGAATTCAAATTAAAAACCTACTATATATGGCTGCCATAAATGCACAGAAGCTCAGAATGCATGCCAGAGATTTTACTGATATTGCCCATATGATGGCTGAATCTACTATGTTTTTCTTCACTGGTATTTCATAGACAAGTATTTCTTTGTGAAAGAAAGTTAGTGAACTAAAAGGATAGGAAAAGTTTGTAGACTAGAGGAAGAACTGCTAAATTTACTTACTTTCCAAAACTAAAATATATACTTAAGTGAAAAAAAAAATCTTCCAGAGAAATGTTATCAGAAGTCACAAGGACTATGAAATTTGAAACTTGTAACTTGCTGGCAGCAAAATTAGATGCATAAATAGCCAACAACAATAAATTGTTGACCCTTTATCCACATTGGGTAACTGTGAGTAACTGGGAAATAGTTTTATTTTCACTTGGAAGAAACTCTTGAGAATTCTTTCTGTCAGGGCCCTGGATGCATGCATGGCCCCAGCCAGCCTCCCCTGACCCTCCTCAAAGATGCACATGCTCCCATACACACACCTCTGCCCCTGATAAGCTCAGATCTGAGCACTGGGTCCCTGTCTGAGCCTTGCTGTAGGCGTCCCTGAGCTCAGCTCTTACTGTTCCTGACGTGCTGACTGTACTCCCCAGACTGACCTCACTCATCATCTCAAATTTGTCTGTTGATGGCTGCACTGCTGGTAGGATCCACTGCTACAGCTGCCCTGCTCTGTTCTGCTCATCTGCAGGATGGCATCCTGGCCAGGAGAGCACTGCCCTGCCTGACCTGGGGTCAACCCTTCCACCCTCGCACTCCTTCCTGGCTTTTATAACTATCCCTATATGAGTCCAGTCCCTTAATGCTTAATATTATTTCCTACACTGGCTGTGGCTGGTGACAACACTTCTGAACAAAGCTATTTTTTTCCTGAAAGGAAAAAAGTCTCCATTAATTGGCAAAAACAAGTAATAACAAAACACTCTCTTACAGCTGTGCAATAGCTTTACACTCATACATGAGAAAACATTACCTTGGTTTCCAATTTTGCTCTTAGGAAGAATGTGACATATCTAGCTAAAACAGAAGCGCCTCCCACACAGATGCAGTCTCTGTTACTATAGAGAGTATCAATTTCTTGAGAAATGATACTGTGTTTCAAACGTGTTAAAATGGAGATAATATCCCAGAAAAGGGTTTAATGCTGCAGATGGTAATAGTTACTCCGAATTTGAAAAAACTAATCTGGAACTCAGTTATACTTCTGGTCTGCATAGCATCCTGTGACAGAGCTCCACAATTCATGAGCATGTGAAGTACCTGCTTTTTTTATGTTTTGAAGCTGCTGTGTACTATTTCACTGAGTACACATTAATTGAAGTACTGCGGGAAATTATGAATGTTCAGAATCTATCCACTTACACCAGATTACTCATGTTTTTATGCACCACTGTAATAACCTTCACCTACTACATTGTCAAGAGTTCTACTGTTTTAGTCTCCTTTGCATGGAAACCTTACCATATCTCTCATCACACTTCCTGTCTTTCTCCAGAACCTCTTTTTTTAAAAAAAAATTACTCTATCATCTTTGAGATATAATGCACCTAATATGAATGATGTGAGTATATGTGGATCTTACAGTGATATAGTGATGTTCTCTTTTTTGATCTAAGTTTCTTTCGTAATAATTCCAAACTTTCAATAGTGCAATAGCTTTGTTGTAGAAGTGATGAATTAGGGATGTGATGCAAGCTCTGCAGGGAGATGTGTTTGCTAGTTTCATCAAAATATTGTTTAAATTTAACCAATATACTATAAAACTGGAAAATCTTAAGATTTGACAAAAATCTCAATGTTTTTCTTGGTTTTGGATAGTAAATATTCAACTTATAATAACAGTAGTAATAGCATAACTTCCCTGATTTAATGGAAAAGTTGCATCAACACAGCAATATGGGAGAGAATAGAAAAGTTCATGTCAAAAAAGTTGACAAATGGATTAAAAAACATACAGTGAAGCTGAATTTTTATTTCTTATTCAGAAAGGTGTGGTACTCATTTTGCTGAAATAAACGTGTTATATTACTTTGGTATGTTTCAGTGAATTTAAGTATCACCATGACAGGTGCTAGGATTATCATAACTGCGTGTTAACATTTGTCACATCTTTGCAGCATTAAGGTAATTCAGTAATACTTTGTAGGTGCAAAAAGAATTTCTTTAGTCATTCCTAAGGATAAATAGAATAAATATAATAAACATACCTGCTGAATACATTTATTGATTTTCTACAGCAACAATAATACTAGAGACATTATTGCAACAATGGGTTGATGCAAAAATGTCTTTTAAAATCAATGATAGCTTCAGTAAGTCAAATCTCTTTTTTCTTCAGTAGCTATGGACTAGAACCTAGTTTCTGCAAAGCAAATCAGGTTAAAATAGACTTCGAAAAAAACCATGCTTACAGTATGTGCTGCTTATAATAGACCAAGAAATAGCTGATATTAATCCTAGCAAAGCAAAAAGGCACATTGCAAAGACAACAAATAACCACCGGTTTACTTAGATGTACACGTGAATTGTTTGGAGAAAGTTAACAGATAAAATGCCAATTACCAAAGCATTTGTGGGAACTATGGATTATTCGTATTGTGGTTTTAAGACAATATAAGAGAGAGGTGTTATATGTGAATTTCAGTGTCTTTATTTAATAATGTCTTCTGATAAATTCTAATTTGTTCTCACTCCCTTCCACTCTCTTAGGACAGTGGTGCTGGAAAAAGCCTTGTGTTTTACATTTGATCCCTTCTAAGTTTTCATGGATACTTTAGTTAGTAGTAAACCCCATACAAACTTTGATGAAAGATTATTATTATTCTGGAACTTGGATGCCAAATTCCTCTTTTATGAAGGCATTGACAAACACTTGTAAGTTTTCTGGAATAAAACTTGGTCTGTACTGGAGTTACTTTTATCTCTTGACACCTTTCCACTAAGTCACCTGATAAGAAGGAGACAATGCAGCTTAAGCTGTCTAAAAGGTAGTAATTTCTCTAGCAATGCTCATACCTCTTTCTTATGTCACTTATCAGAGGAAAATAAACATAATAATTTATAATCAGTATCATACCACATTAGATTTGTTATTTCAGCAGTGACAGGTTCTGTTCTTTTCTGTTTGTATATGTTTACACTTAAAATACCTAATTAAAATAGAGCACAGTCATTTTGTCTTCCTGATATCCCTTAATATGTATTAAGGGATATTTTTATTTGCATACATCTTATGGACAGCTGTTAATTCAGAGGTTAATTGAGTTATATTGATTAATACTACTTTTAAAATACGATCTAATTAGTTAACAGTAGTCAATTCAAGAAAATGAATATATTTCAAAATATGTTTAGTCTTATGCTGTTAGAAATTATAGCATAGGATATTTTATTTACAATCAGCAAAATACTGCAAAATATCATAGCTGATTTTACTGGTTCTGCTTAACAAAGTTATTGTGTATATAATAATTCAATTTCATTTGTGCATCTTACTAGATGTTTGAACACAGTGGTAACACTCACTTTCCTGTCAAAGCATTGAAAATCATCACAATAAATATTTCCAGCTTATTGTCTATATTTGCAAACTATCTGCAATATTTCTGTCTTTCATAATCCTCATAAACAATAATGTGCAATAATTATTCTTCTGTTAAAACATCACCTTTTTTTGATGCAATATTTGTGTGTGCAGTGTTCAGAAGACAAAAAAAATGCAGAGAAATTTCATTACAGAAGCAACCCCTGAAAAGAGAAGACGATGAAACTAACTATACTTGTTTGTTCAGAACAATGTTAAAACGTAGAAGCTTTTGTTTGAAATGTAATATAGCAGTAAAATTGTTCTTGGGCATATTTCTCCTAGAAATTGCTAGTTAGTACTCTCAGTCTGAGTAATTCAAAGAACTATTGAATTTGTGCAATGTTTTGCTAACCTCAAAGAAAATAACAATATTTCATAATTTGAGAAAGATTAAGCAGAGAAGTAATTTTAACTTCATATTCTAATTACACATCATTATTTTCGCTATATATGTTAGATTTGCTCAAATTCCTGATGCACTTTTCTAAGTGTGTTAAGTCCTGTAGGTCTCAGTATATTAGGTAATCCTAATTATTATAGTGGAGTGATTTGTAATGAATGAACAGATAACAACTTCATCCCTTTTTCCTGAAATCAACTTATGACTGTCATCTTATTTGCAACTTAGGTGCCACAAGTAATGTGCTTTGCTCTGTAGTTCTCTCAACTTTGCTGCTCACAAGATGATACTCTTATAGTATAAGCTGTATTAATGTGTAATTCAAGAAAGCGTGTGGTTGGCATGAGTTCTTATCCTGGATTTCTAGTGTCTTCTTTCCAATACTCAGACTCTTAGTGACAGATCGATACCTACTTGTTTTGAGTTACAAAGTCATCAGGTTATAGTCTTTAGTTGGTATTTCAAAAGTCATATATTCTAGGATTGCAGTTATAACTTTAAAGAGAAACTGATGCTTTTTTTTTCCCCCACTCCAAGAGAGATAACAAAAATTAGGCTTAGAGAAGCCCTTGGAAGCACAAGCAAAAACCTAAAACATATTTCTGATACAAATAGAAAATAAAAAAACAATTGAAAACTATCCTTTCTGGAGTTCAGGTAGTTTTTCATCTGGGCCAAATCAATATCTTTGTACTGTAAGGCACCATGTAGATTATTTAAGTGTTCTTTGGAAACACTGGGAAAACATCAAGATATTTAACATTTACAACATAAGATATTTTATTCCACAGTAAAAAAAACATGAATTACTAAGTAATAGAACTCAAGTACAAAAATTTTAAGATCAGAAGGTACTGTCAAATTGCTGCAAAAAAAAAACCTTCATGAATTCAAGTCACTGTTCTTTCATGGCATTTTGTACCAGGAATACATTCAACCAATGTCTCTCCTCATTTTCAAAATAATACTGATTATTTTCAAGTGTATATACAAATAAAAAAAAGTTACTTGATTCTGTTTAGGAAAGCTAGGGCTGCATATTTCATCTGTCATGTCGAACATTCTTGGCTGTTGCAAAGCATGTTTATATGCTGTAATTTAGCAAAACAGGGCACGTCATTCTTTACATAAGATAAAAAAACAATGACAATTTACATGTTTGTAAAAGTTACATCTATCTGGACTTCTGTAAGGTGTTTGGCATGGTCCCTCACAACATCCTTCTCTCTAAATTGGAGAGATATTGATTTGATGAATGGACTGTTCAGTAGAGGAAGAATTGGTTGGAGGATCACATCAAGAGGATAGTGGTCTGTGGCTCAATGTCCAGATGGAGATCAGTGACAAACAGTGTCCCTCAAGGGTCCATTTTGGGACCAGTACTGCTTAATATCTTCATCAGTGACATAGACAGTGGAATCGAGTGCACCCTCAGCAAGTTTACAGACAACACCAAGCTGAATGGTGTGGTTGACACATTCAAGGGACAGGATGCCATCCAGAGGGACCTGAACAAGCTTGAGAAGTGGGCCTGTGTGAATCTCATGAGGTTCAACAAGGCTATGTGCAAGGTTCTGCACCTGCATTGGCAAACCCTGGTATCAACACAGGCTAGGGGATGAAGGGATTGAGAGCAGCACTGCCATAGAAGGACTATTGGTGGATAAAAAGCTGGACATGAGCTAGTAATGTGCGCTTGCAGCCCAAAAAGACAACCGTATCCTGGGCTGCATCAAAAGAAGGGCATCCAGCAGGTTGAGGAAGGTGATTCTTCCCCTCTACTTTGCTCTTGCGAGATTGCACCTGGAGTACTGCATCCAGCCCTGGAGATTTCAGCACAGGAAAGACATGGACCTGTTGGAGTGGGTCTAGAAGAAGGCCACAAAAATGATCAGAGGGATGCAACACCTCTCCTATGAAGAAGAGCTGAGACAGTTGGGGTTGTTCAGATTAGATCAGAGACGGCTCCAGGGAGATGTTATTGCAGCCTTATTGCAGCCTTTCAGTACTTAGAGGGGGCTTATAAGAAAGATAGGGACAGACTTCTGAGTAAGACCTGTTGCAATAGGACAAGTGGTAATGGTTTTAAACTAAGAGTAGATTCAGACTAGATATAAAGAAAACATTTTTTATAATGTGGGTGGTGAAACACTGGAACAGGTTGCCCAGAGAGATGGTAGATATCCCATCCCAGGAAACTTTCAAGGTCAGGTTGCAAGGGTTGCTCTGATCAACCTCAGGTTGCTCTGATCAACCTCATCTAGTCGAAGATGTCCCCGTTCATTGCAGGTGGAATGAGCTAGGTGATCTATGGAGATTCCTCCCATCCTAAACTATTCTATGATAGATAAGGCTGCTATGAGCACTAGGTCAGTCCTCTCAATGAAAGACATTCCATCAGAAGAACATCTATCTGTAGAAGAATGTGGGAGAGGAGGGTTATAATAATATTCCACAAAATAAAGTTAGGAACAGAGAAAGTCAATAAGAGTCAATTTGATCTTCTAATACAAGAACTGAGTATAGCTGGTTTTATTAAATTACTTTGGAGGCTAAACAAATGCCTTTAGTGAAAGCAGAATTTTGATCCAAAGTCATTTGATGATTCAGACTGACTGGATTAGGCTGCGACACAGTGCAGTTTTGGTGTTGTGGGTTTTTTTATTGTTTTTTCTTTTGAATATACAGCCTATTTGGGAGTCAAGGATAAGGGATAAATATTTTCAGTTATTGTCTATCCTACTTACTTAATTAAAAGTTGCTTAGTGTTCTTGCAAAGTCCTGAAAAATCTCTTTCATTCTTTTATGTCTGAATCTGTTTCAGTTTTACCTGGCCTGATTTATCCATTGAATTCCTTTTCCTATGTTGAATGGTTTAGTTGTTGTTTTCTTTATCTAGTTGTTTGTTGTCTTTCACTAGTTGTGATTTATGAGAGACACTGTTTCAGTTTTATATTTCAGCATGTTTGTCCTTTTTATTGATTCTGCATTTTTGATGTTTGTAATTTCAAAAACACTTAATAAAATCTTAACACAAAGTCTAAACTATAAAAAGCAGTAATTCATTTCAGTCGAGAGAGGGAAAGACATGCAAACCACAGTTTTTCTAAGCACAGAAAAGTAAAAGAAATTGAATGGAAAATATTAATGATGATAGAAGGGAGAGAAATAGCCCCAGAAAAGGATGATGCAACCTGAGGATGGTGTGGTCCAAACAGTAAAGATATCTGAAAACATGTTATACATAAAAGCTTTATTGAGGCAGTAGGAAAGATGAGCAATAATGTGCCCATTTGGCAACCCACCCAATCCCTGATAGCAAACACAGGGTCATAAGCAACATCATGAATCCAGCAGACTGACAGGGACACCTAGTGTCTGGGTCATCTGGCCACAACACCCAATTCTGCAATTTTGCAAATGACTTTTGAATGTGGGTAAGAGTCACACTGCACTTGGCTCTACCAGTTGGTGTGACTTGAGAGAATTATACCATATGTGAATAATGTGGGAGTCATCCTGCTCATACTGCTGATGTCCACTGGGGACAGGGTGTTGACAGTCTGTCTGCACTCCCAACAGTGGTCAGACTCATGTCAACACAGTACACAGAGATATAATATAGTCGAGGAGTGCCAGTGCTAGGTTAATGTCTGGACTCGATGATCTTCAAGGTATTTTCCAATCTAGATGATGCTGTGACTCTGTGAAAGGGCAAAATGTCAGGAGAGAGGATCTCAGATGACACAGTGGGTGTTAGTATACAGATAATTATGACCTTTTCTATTCTTAGATCTAAATGGTTCTTTAGTTGGTAAATTCAAAGAAGGTTGGAAATATAAATTTTTTTCGTTTTAAATGGTAATTTGAACTGTTCATAAGAAAGAAGTTATTCTGCAAATAAGTTATATTTTCCCTTTCCATAAATCAATAGAAACAAACTTTAATTATCCCAAATTTGTACATGCTAAGGAATGTTTCAGTATCTGTTTCCTAAAAAATTTAAAAAATTCTGAAGTACTGGCACACTCTTCTATATATTAATTTTCTGCAAATTGTTGCTTCTTTTTTAAAAAATGAAACTTTCATAACCAAGAAAAGGAGAATGGAATAAACAATGCCAACAGCAGCTTCCAGGGGACAGTGCAAAAATTCTTAATATGAATCTTATTTCAAGAAGATATTAAAATGAACACACAAAAGAAAAGACTTTTCAGTCTACAAGTATCCTTGTGTAGAAAAAAAGGTAGGTCATATTGTTATATATTTCCATTGAAAAATGGTAACGTATCTGTTTACTCAAGCATCTTATGAGAAATGACAAAACAGTTCTGCAGAGATTATCTAAGAGATGATTCACCATGGTTCATAATGACCATGAACAAAAGAATAGTGGCACAAGAGTCCAGACAAAGCTAATGAAATGTAAACATTATATTTGAGGTGGATTTTGAAAAAAATAGAAATGTATATTGAATTGCTAGAAAAATTCATACATTGATTAATGTTCGAAGACATAAACCCCTCTATTTTTTTTGTGGTCTTCCCAGAGTCTCATTCTCCACTTTTGAGAACTTTGAGGGATATAAAGCAGTGAGACCATCAGAGGCTGATACATATGTGTCTGGGGATGCAAAAGGCAATATGGAAAAAGGATCTTGGCATTTCTTGATAAAATTGATGACATCGTTCCTATATATGGCACTCTGAAGTCTGTGAATTCTTTATCCACGTGAAGATGTCACTGCAATGTCTGAGTCTTTTCAGTCAAAATGTGAGAGCTTCACCACAGAACTTCTTCAGTTTTGTTTTTTTTTTTTAAGGAACAATTCTTCAGTGTCCGGAGGTAAAGAAGTAGCCTTTACTGATAATTAGAGAACACTGGGCACTCAGCAGTATACATCCCTATCCCGTCATACTAACAGCAGAAACATGCCACTATATCACGACTGTTGATATAGACCTTTATTCAATCAGTCTGTGAAAGCCTGGAAATAAGCAGTGGAAATGGGCCAAAAGATGTTCTAAACCAATAGTATCTGGATCAAAACTCTCTGAGACAGATCTCTTTGATTTATTTCTGCAGTACCTAGGCCAGTGGGTCTGCATCTATGTATTATGGTAGTAAGAGTCACCTTGCCATGGTCCCTTATGATTTTCAAAATTTGTTTTGTTTTACATGCTTTTGTTTTCAAACTGAATGTTATGAATATGAGTAATATTTTTTTCTTCAAGCTCAGTCCCTAAACTCATATTTTTGACTCATCTTAACATTCCTAGTCCATTCCAAATGGAATAATAACACTGTTTTCTATTCATAATACAAATTTGTCAAAAATTCAAATGTCAATACTGATATCTTACTCAAGTTTTCCTTAGAAAGTGAAAATTCTGAAAAGCATGTGAGATAAGCACATGCTTCTTATGATTCTGTGTTTTGTAGAAGGTTTGTGAATATCTTATGTTTTAAAAAGAGAAAACATTCTGCTAGGTAATCAGCATCAAGTATCAGCTGTTTCCCTGAGCAATACTGAAGAAAGGTGATTTCCTTGGGGAAAAGCCACATGTCATCAGCTCAACATTAGGGATGACATTTTCATATAGTATATTTGGTGTCAAACATAAGTCACATTAGTGCCAACAACTGTGAGATCTCTTTGGGAAACACTGCAGATCAAAATATTATCATTCATTGTTTTTACACATCACACAGTTATTCTCAGAAAGTCAAAGTGGAATAAAGAAGTCAAGAAAGATTCAAAAAAACCTGTAATTGTGCATCGTCTGCATGAAAATTTTATCTGAGACCAAAACCTGTCATAATGACTACTAATGAGATGATGTACTGAGAGAGAATAAAAAAGAGGCTGAGTTGAGACTCTAGTAATAATTATAAAGGGATTCAAATAGGACCTGTTTTAAAAATGCAGGGAATGATCTATGAATTACGTATCATTCAAGACAAGTAAGATCAGCAAAGGTGAGTCCCAAATGATAGCTCAGACTATCTAACAAGATCTGATAATTAATAATGACAACTGTGGCAGAAGTTTCTACTGTTAATAAACAAATCTTATCAAAGGCTTAGTTAAGAGGTTGTTTGCAGAGCATTTTCTCTGCCTTCCTGAGTCGAGACTGTTACAACAGACAGTATTGATCATAAGATAAATACAGGAGATGCATTGAAATTTTCAGTAAAAATAAATGACTTAGCAGGTCAGTCACTATAAACCAGGAAAAAGTAGAATTTTATTTAATTTTTCAATAGTTTTATGTAACTGAAAGTTCTTTATTGCATTCTCACTAGAATACGAGGTCAGCAAATAAATTTCTTAGACCTGCTTTCTGAAAAAGCACAAAAATTAAAAATAAAATAAAACAATAAAAAATCCTACCATATCTTATGGCTTGATTCTTGTTAAAGATTTTTAGTTTATTTGAATCATAGTTTTAGTATTCACAATTATTATAATTCTTCCCTCATTATTATTCTCCATTTCACCTCTTTCACTGCCAACAAATTTTGCAACCTGCATATCCGTCAACCTTTACCTGCATTGGTATCTTGTGAAACTTAAATTAAATAAACTTTATTGGCTTTTCAACTACTGAAGCAGTATTTAAAGATAGCTTTTTTGGACCAAGATGTCAAAAAATTCTTCTTTCTGTACTTGTATTTCAGACGTTATACTGTTTTGCATTAAGAAATTCTGAAGCATGTGGATATACTTTCAGAGATGCTAGAAAGGGAAATAACCATGCTAATCTGTACTTTGCCATAGGCATGAGAGAAGCGACAGCTGATCCTCATGATAAGAACATGCATGGAATAAGTAGTTTCAGTGTACTTTAAAATAAACTGCAGATGGCAGATGAACTCTGCACTGAGTGGGTGAAATATTCTTGGCTCTTTCAAATAAGGACTCTGAGGAGTTTGTTTCACCAATTTTTGGACCAAGTTTTTGTTGCAGTAATGACTTTTTGCCAGAAACCTCAGACACATTCAAGACTACTTATCTACTTGCTATTATCTTTCCTCAACTTACAGAAGCTGGTGCTGTTTTCCTGGCTGGATGGGTTATTTCTTCTGGTGGTGAAACTGTGATGACATTTCACTACCTGTTCTAATATGGTTCTTGCACTTGTTTGAGTATTTGTTCTCGCACAAAATTGGTTGTGCATTACTGGCTAGTGCTTCAAACAGGATTAGTCACCCATGGCCATTGATTATCTTAATTTGCATTTTGACAGTGTTACACCTGACTCAGTGAGATCTCTAGAACCCGTTCATTACTGACAGTGGAGTTTTTCACTTCTGAGTCCATTGAGTCCATATAGCAGTTATTAGCTGTTTTTTACAACCTCAATTGCAATTGATTATGTATGAACACTTTATGGTTGTTCCATTTCCAGTTGGCTTGGACTGGATTTTGCTTGTTAGTAAATGACAAAAATAGGTAGAGTCACTTATTTTTGATTTGTTTGATGATGTAAATTCTGGTCCTACAGATGAAATTTTGTTTTCTTTGGATTCAGATAAAAGTTTCTACAGTTATTCGTAAAGATTGTTTTACATATGTATTAAGTATGGAAGACATTTGACTGGCATACTCTGCATTAGCATCCTTCAACCTTATCAAATGCCTGTAAAATTAACACTGGCTCTGCTTAACAGCGCTTTGAGAGGTATATCCTGACAGCTGTTGAATATCTTCAGCTCCCAACTCTACTGAAGCTGAAGGGACTTAACGACCACTCAGCACAGGATTATCTCTGCAACGATTAAAGTAAAAAGAGAAAAATAAATCCTAGAAGGCACTGAAAAATTTTGGCAGAAGATGTGGTGAGCTACTATTGATTTTTACCAACTTAAAAATGTGTCATAACCTTGCTAAATATTACTTGAATATGTGTCATTTCCATTTTTGTATTACTGAATAATAGTATAGCAATGCATACATATCATATTAAAAAGTAAATTTGATAATATTTAATTCACTTAAATTCTACCTTGCAGTTAAATAGGCTCCTGAACTAACTTTTTCAAAAATTGACATAGACAAAATGGAACATGTCCAAAGGACTTCCTAATTGATCAAGTGTAATGGTCAAGAAAATAAATTTATTTACAGTACTCACACTTCTTTAGAGCCACAGTGACAGTAGACTGAACTACAGTCCTTTTATAGAGTTAGGAATTAACTTTTCATTTAGAATCAATAATGTGTTGTATCAGGTCACTGCTTAGTAATCCCTAGAATGCTTTGTGACAGAGTCATTCTGAGTGCAAGAGAGCTTCATAGGCTTTATCTGGTGATAATGAATTGACTAAAAAGTGAAGAACTGATGAGGTATTGTGAACTATAGCTTCTAACAAATTCTGTCTAGTAGATATTCCTTTTACTCTCTCAGAGGCCTTCACACCTCTATGGTTTCCATATGATGCTTATGGTTATGCCTTTTGCTGCTTTAAAAACTGTGATGTTTTTACTAGAATAAAGAAGAATAAACAGAATAAATAAAGAATAAAGAGAATAAATAAAACTAGTTTAAAATATCTATAATTGTTGCTGACTGCCCATTAGGCCATCACAAGTCATTTTAATAACTCTTCTTAGTGATAAGATTTATCTTCTGTAATTAAACTGTGTTTATAAATTACATTCATAATTTTAATGAGGTTATGTTCTTACATTCATTCGGAGATTTTCCTCATGCTACTGTGCAACAACCTGAAAAAATGCTAGAATAATTTATTCTTCTAATATCTGAATATACAATAGTTTAATTATTTTATCTATGATATCTGAAAAAAATGTTTTAGAAAATTAAACGTTAAAAATAGTAGTATTAAAGACTGTAAGTGTGGCAGTGTTTTAGATAGTATCTATTCAATTTCTTAGTAATATGAAAAATAAACTTTATGAGGTCTCAATATATTACCTGGTTCATCCTCTGAGTCTAAAATAAGATCAAATATGCTTAAGCAATTCTTGTCAGATATTTATATAAAATAAATGTAGATAAATGTATTGATGGAATATATCTTTAGGCAACTTCAGTTAATGTTCATTTGTGCTTACAGAGAGAAGTTGATCTTAAACGTCAACCTAAACTTTTCTTGCAATTTTTAGTCACCCTATTCCTATTCATGTATTTAACCTAACCTAAAAGTTTTGGTTTATCTTCTTTGTGAGTGTTGATCTCTTCTGCCAAGTAACAAGTGACAGAACAAGAGGAAATGGCTTTAAGTCGTGCCAGGGGAAGTTTAGGTTGAATATTAGGAAAAAACTCTTCACCAAAAGGGTTGTCAAGCACTGGAATAGGCTGCCCAGTGTAGTGTTGGAGTCACCATCCCTTGAGGTATTTAAGAAACATGTAGATGAGGTGCTAAGGGACATGGTTTAGTGGTGGACTTGGCAGTATTAGGTTAATGGTTGGACTGGATGATCTCTAAGGTCTTTTCCAACCAAAAGAATTTTATGATTCTATATTTCTGTGATTCTCCAGTGCCCTTCATTTTCCTTAACTTCACTTGTTTACATGTACGTGTCTACATCTACTCAGGCTTAGACCAGTTGTCTCAGATCCTACTGTCATCAATGAAAATGCAATTAATACAACAACACAAGCACTAAATAATTACAGGTACGTATTTTGTTTTCAATCTTTTAGATATTTTCTGCAACATGTCAAGATCTTTTACTTCATCTCCCTTAAATCCAGTTTGATATTGTCTGCTGATCTAGAAGAATTACTCACAATATGACAGTTTAAGTCCTTGATTAAAATATTGACTAATATCTGGATGAGAATAATAGCAAACTAGGTATTTTGGTCTTGGTCTTAAGCTACTGTATTTGTGTCATTTTCTTTTTCCTTTGTTTTTTTTTTTGTTTTTTTTTTTCTTTTTAAATATTCCTTGCCATCCATATCCCATCCTAAACTTAACTTCTCTTATTTTATTTCACAAATACAGATCTGTCATTCTCACCAGCATGAACTACTTGATGCTGTCTCTTCCACACCTTGAATTTTGTGAGCTGAAAACCTTGCAGTTTTACAATGTTGGTTTCTTACTTCATATTTTTAGGTTCTGTTAAGATAGTACTTATACTTCCGATAATGCCTCTTAGATCTGCCAACTTCACTGGACTCCTCACTTTTAATATTCTGTTTCCAATCTTACCAATTCTGAGCTTATCAGAAACTACTTTTTGAAATATTTTGTTGGGTTTTGGTTTTTTTTTCTGTTGACCTCTCTTCCTTGGTAACAATGCCATCTACTTTTTCTTGCCTTCTGTCAAAGTCCAATACTCTCAGAATTTGTCCTTTTAGATATTCCATGCATGAAGGATGTAGCATTTAGTATCAAATTTACTTAATAAAGATAGTTGATGTTACACAGGATTTCTGATTTAGCGGAGTGATACAAAATATACTACATAATGTAATGTAAACGTAATGTATACTTAGGAGAATATAGAAACTGAATTACATAGTTCAATCACAATAACAGTGTGATTCCTATTACCTGTCTCTACTGGGATGTAATACATGGATTGAAACCCATTTCCCTCTTTAAAATTTTTCTTTCAGTTCACTTTTCACACTCTGTTGAGCTGAGCCGTGTATTCACTCCCTGCCATACTGGTCTGACTAACTTAGGGAGGTGTTCACACTTTTTAAATGCACTCAGCTGTTGATAGCTATTTATTTAAAAGGAAGTTCATCATCTCATTCTCTTTGTGTTGAGATACAGTCAGTTTCTTTGCACTGGGTGTAGCTAGTCACAGCCTGCATTGTTCCCTAAGCTTCAGACAAATCTCTCTTGCCCATCTCCTCTGAGTCTTTTTCTATTGTAGGGGTTCATTGGTAAGTAATACCCTTTTCTCTCTTTCTTAAATGTAAAATAACCATCATCATTAATGCCATAAGCAAATGTTTAAAAAACTTATTTTCTACTCTATAACTATTGGTTCAAACAGAACCAATAGGTTTGTTGGTTTTTCCAAACAAACACGTGGGAAAAGTCCTGTGGTCTAGATGATTCAGCCAGCTTCTCACAAAATTCTCATTCACCTGATCTTCACAGTATAGTGATATACAGTGTCTCCAAGAGCAATGTCCTTCTTCAATTAATCTGTATTTAAAACCCAAAGACCTTTGTTGCCATGATTTCGGAACTATTTGGCATAACAGAGGTTCTGTTTGATTATTTTTGTAGTCCAGATCTTCAGTTACTAAATTGAATTGTAGTAATTTGGTTCAAATATCTTCTTGAAAGGGTGTTTAGTGGTGGGCTTATTTGATGGGAAATTCACTAAGAAAGTTTCAAATAAATACATCCTGTATGTGTCCATGTGCATGATCTTTTTTTTATTTGTAACACACTCTTTATTTTGAATTTTCATTTGATGCTAAGTCATTCTACAAAACCCAGTATGTGTCTGAGTTTTAACATACAGAAAGTAATTGCAATGTTTTAATAAAATTATTAAATGATTAGTTGCAATATTAAGAGTTATCATTCCTCCTGGTTGCAACACTTGACTGTAAAACTGTCAGTAAATTGTAAACAGGAGCTATTAACCATTAAGAAATCTTTCATATTTCTGCAGACAAAGCAAAGTAATGGTTTGATGATAATATTTAAGTTTCCAGCTTTATACTTGTTCTGTTCTATAGCATTAAAACTGGTCAGTTGTTTGGTTAAAATGTATCATTCTGTGTCAAACATATTTTGTTTGACTTTGGATTCTGAATCACTGCCAGTTCCACTCAGTCTAGGTAGTCAACAAGACACTTGTATGAACTTTGTTTCTATTGAGCTCTCTGTAAAGAGGACCGATCTACAATGTTGTACACGGCATTTGGTAGTTTTGTTAAATTAACAACTTTAAGTATAGGGTAATTAAGAACATTTTAGCTTCATTATTTTTTTTAAGCCTACATATGACAAATAGTATTAAAGTATTATTATTGTTACTGATGTTATTATTATTGTATTTCATCTTTATTTCACTTTATGAAAGATGTCACAAAAGAGTAAAAAAATATTTTTTTCGAAAAAAATGTAATTTGTATTTTCTATGTGTAACATTGTTACAAGAGCTTAATTTAATATTTTTCAGACAGATAAAGTCTTTCCACAATTCCCTCCAAAGAAGTGAAAAGTAAAAATGAAAGAAATAAACAACTGTGTTACCAAAAAGAGTAATAATATAATTATTTGTTGGGTGTGAAAATGAGTGTAACCAGATCTTTTTATTTCCCACAAGTTTAAATGTCCTGTGCATTCACTTTTTCATTTTTTTAATATTTATCCCTGACTTACAATTATGTAACCTGTGGAAATCCAAATTTAATATTTTGTTAGTAATTGAAAAGAAATAAGATATAGCTGAAGCATTAAGAAATCATACTAAGTCTACTAATGAAAACAAATTTGATCAAGTAAAATAGACTAAATTTTAATCTATGCTTATTTTAAACATTCAAATATATGTATATTTGTAAAAAGATTCTATAGCTAATCCATTTATAATTGCATATTGAATCATCAGAAGATATTTATAAGAAAGTGACAACTGCTGCATAAATCTATGAGTATTTCGGCTGCAGGAGAAACAGATAAATTATGATAATAAAAACTTATTTGAATGTACACCATAGAGCAAGTAATTAAGAACTTATTATCTTCTTCTTCAACCATTTATTATCAAAGAACATATTCTTAATTTTATTTTTCCCAGAAAATTTTTCCCAGAGGAATCTGAGAAGGCTTTTATATTTTTCAGACACAATTCCTGTAATCCTTGAAAGAAATAGCATCCATTCAGTAGATTTCAAAGGTTGTTGTTTTATGTCACTGATTTGAGTCCTATGGGGTCTCATCAACCTGATGTGGTGGAAGCTTTCCCTGTTCATTGCAAGGGGGTTGGACTAGATGGCATTTTAAGGTCCCTTCCAACAAAAGCAATTTTACAATGACTTTATGTTTCATTTTGTATAATTACAATGGGTAATTTCAGTATTGCTATAACACTGATTTGCTGCAGTGATTGCATAAACTTTGCATAGAATTTGTTCATGGGAAGTACAAAGATGAGGATCTAGTCATTAAACCAAAAGTAGAAAGGAAGGATCTTAGAGGGAATAATTCTGAATCTGTAGCACTGCATCCAATTAGTCAGCTAAATGGTCTTACCTTGAAGAAAAAAGTAAAAAGGATCTACATGCTAGCACTTGTGTGGGGTCAACATGGGCCTCATAGTCTAGAGAATATAAAATATATGAGCTTTTCTTTCTGTGAGCTTGGAAAAAATATTACTTCTTATGCCTCTGTTCCTGTACGATGTCAACAGTATTCATGCATGCATTTCAAAGAGTTTCTGATTAAGTAGCTAAACTTTTCAAATGCTTTGCCAGTGAAAAATAATGTTAAGGGGAACAGACAAAATATTTTTTTGTTTTAAAAATAAAAAAACCCTAGATAAAAAATGTAGCTGATTCTGCTCAGTCTTTATTATTCCCTAATAGAGATCAAGACATGAATACTACCAGGTATTAACAGTACTTCGTGCTTGTGAAGGGTAGTAGAATCAGTAAACTACCACAGGTTGTCCAGTATTGATGATTATATTTATTAATGTATTTGCATACAGAGGTATATATGTCCTAGCTTTTGGGTTGACAGACAGTTTTCCATTTGCATGATAGAATACATGATAGAATAGAAATGATAACCAGAATTTATTTTTTCAGAAAGAGGCAAGCTTACTGGAACTGTAATGGTAGACATCTGCAAGTCATTTAAATCTATTTGCTTATCCAATTGAACTCAATTTTCTTTTTAGTGATATATATAATGAATGGAACTGCAGCACCCGCCCTGTGCTTGATTTTTGAAAGGTACACCGTATGTTTCAGGGGACATTAAATTACATTTGAATATTATCATATTATATAATGTGTATATTCAAAAATGTTGGGCACCATATTTTAACGTGACTAATAATTTTTAACAATTATTGGGGAAGAGAGACAAAACTTAGGAAAACAACACACCTACAGTTTGAAACAGAATCGAAGTGTCAAAAAAAGCCAGTAACATACAAATTTCCCAGTTTGCATAACAGGAAACAAAAGTACGGTATGATTTTGCTCACATGGGGGCGGGGGTGTGTGGTGTGTGTTTTACCATAACAACACCGAATTATTGCATTCGTCCTACTAATAATAGTTTATTTGTCAAAATTTCCTTGTTTCAGTGAAAATTAGCTGCTACTGCAGATAGGTGGAGGAGAAAGAGAAAGAGTAAAGTAGCAAACTGAGTTATCAGCCCAGCTGAGTGTGGAACTCAGCTTTGAGGAGTACTAGAGCCCTGAAGTCTATCACTATTTATCTCCCAGAGGAGCTGTGCAAAGGTCAGATAAGTAATCCACCATATAAAAATGTGGCAGCTATACAAAAATGTTAACTGCAACTGTAGTTTCAGGAGACTCCTTTCAAGTAAAAATAAATCAATAAAAATAACAAAAGCAATTAAATTTGTGATTATTAAAAAAAAAAAAGGTATAGGGCTTTTCAATACCCCCAAAATATTAATCTGTTTAAATTGTGAACAATTAATTGAAATATGTGGAGTTCATTAATTGTCCTAACAGAATCACTACGAAGGAACTATGGACAAATCTAAAGCAAGAAAAATAAGCTGGGTTAAAATCTGCATTACTGGAGAACACTACGTTGAATAGTGTAGTATGACCTCTGGTGGGAGAGGTGTATCTTGTTCTGTAAAAGGCATACTCGTCAGAAGGCACATGTGTTATTTCACCTGATGTGAGCTTTGAGGAAGGAGTATGGAAAGATGACAGCATAATGGCTGAGTTCTTGGCCCACATTTTTTCTTTGGTCTCTCGCTTTGTTAAAGATAAAGGTTTTAAATTTTACAAGGTCAACAAATAGACCCAAGTGTAGAAGAAAATTTTTCTTTGTTATGAAATATATCTGTAAAAATTTGAAAGTTTCATGTTAGATGTGTAAGATCTTTGGTTGTCAATATGTTATGAACTTTGTTAAACTTATAGACTATTTCATTAAAAATTTGATTTCTACTTTATTTTAAAACTCAGCACATGACTATTCTTCACCATACTGTATGTGACAACCATTTATGAAGTAATAAATTTCATGTAACTCTGGGGTAAAAAAAAATATTTATAACCTGCTGCTTTATTAAGTTGTTAAATTTGTAAGCACTCAGACTACATTCAGTCTCCATGTTCAAAATATTTGTAGAAAGCTTTGCATGCACACATACAATATTATAGAATTTATATTTTGACTTTAAAAAATCAGGGTTTTTTTATTCAGAATTTCTGCTAAAACAGTAACATCACAATGATAGTACATGAGTGTCTTGCAGAAGGAAATGTCTTTCAAAAATATTTTAATAAATTTTGTATGAGCATGAGTATTTATTAGCTGTGTTGTTTTCATAAAGTAGTGGTTTGTTTCCTGTTCATATTGAAGTAGTAAGAAAAAGGCAGGTGTCATTATGTATACTTGAATATATCTATAATTAGATATTGCAAATGACCTAGAAAAATAGAAATTTTTATTTGATAGAACTATATGATTTTATATAATAATTCCTTATGATTAATAAAAATTTCTTTATAATAAACTAAATATATCCTAGCTTGGGATAAAAATGACTGTGCCGAGTTTATTCATAGAACTATTTTGACAATTTCTTGTGTGATCTATTTTATGACATTGATGTAGAGTATAGGTGTTCTAATCTAGGATTCAAACAAGAGAATTATATCATACCTATCTTCTGCAGTCTACTAAAATACTTGAATTCTTGAAATTAACACTATAGTGGAGAATCTAATGTTCAAGCAATATGATGGTGTATGGTACAATGGTGGACTGTATATACATGAGTGTTAGTACTGTTGGGGCATCATACTTTAAGTTTTCCATGTCATTGATGTCTTTTTGTTATTAACTTAAAAAAAATAAAGCAAAAAACTAACTTCATTCATAAGGCAATAAAATATAAGCATTCACTTACCTGTTTATTTACTTATTGCTACTTTTGCAGAAAGAGAACAGCAACATTTGACCTGACCAACATTTGAATAATAGGCCCTTGATACCTGAATAACAGGTACTTGCCTTGAATAATGGTTGGCAGACTGTAAAGCTGAGTTAGACCTTGATCTTTTATGTATTTAAGACAGTCCTTAGTTTCATTTGTGCTGTCTACAAGACACTATAAAATTTTATTACTCTTCACCCAGCTTTGTGAACAGTAAATTTTCTTCTGCCCTATGCATTCTTTATGTGCATTAGGTCTGTCTTCATGGGAAGTAATTCTTGCACCAATTTTTTGATGTAGCTGACATACGTAGTGCTACATTGAAGAATAGCCCAAATTTCAATAGTGAGACTCTTCATTTCCATGAGAAGCATAGAGTCAAGATACATTATGTTTGAACAATGATATATCACAATATCATCCCCTCCCATGGTAGGAAGTTTGGACTAAATGATCTTTAAAGGTCCCTTCCAACCCAAACCTATCTGTGATTCTATTATAAATAATACAGCCAGTTAGAAAATGCAAATGATTTTTTCCTGGGGATGGAGAAGGAGGAAAACCAGCAAAACTTTGGGATGCCGATTCCTAATTCAGAAGCTTGTCAGGGTAGTTAGTGATACTGCCAACAAAATACCTGCTCTGGTTAGTAGGGACTTCCTGTTCTTCAATAACCAAATGACTTTCAGGTCATATATCATATCTCTAACAATAAATCCACTTTCATGGTTAATTGCTTGAATAAATGCATAGTTAATGCCTCATAATGGTAATCTATGTAGAAGTAATATTGTAACAACTTGGACAAGTTGCCTTGTGAGGCAGTCTGTAATTAATATATACTATACATGTTGTTTGGTTTTGTTGATTTTAACAGCATTAAACAAACTATGTTTTTCTTTATATGTAAATGAATGCAGCTGTGTGAGAATTAAAATTTACACAAAAGAATAACGTGGAAAGGCTAGGACTGGTTCTTCACAGAAATCTTTGATTATTGGAAATGCCAAATACTTTGTCCAAGGTTTAGTTATGTGAAGACAGAGCTGACATCTAAAGAAACAGAAAAAGTCCTATGTATGTAATAAGTAATCTCATCTAAAATAGAGGTAGTTCTAGTTGTCAATTTTTTTCCAGAAATATAGATAAAACAGTTCATGTGGTTTTACGGAAGTTACTACTTATATAAACTCATGTGACTTTTATCAAAAAGAATAAATCTGCAATGCCATGTACCAATACTTCTTACAAGCAAATTGAATCTTAGCACAAACTGGATCACTAAACTTCAACCTTAACATAATTTTATTTCTATGTAGAAGTCTTGGTAAGAAAATATTGAATAGTGAATATGGCTGTCATATTAAAATACAATATGAATTAGAGAGTGTACTTAACCTCCCATCTTGATGTCTGAGTTCTTTTAAAAATGTACAACAGAAAACAAATGGCTGATTTAACATTTATACAGAAGGAAAGCCTGTGAATAGAAACTCTTATTAAGTATACAGAAGTAATAAGAATACGGTCGGAAAGTTAGCTCTGGATTAAAAATTCAGTGACTTTAATGTGTTAAAAGTGTGGAACTAAATATTAATAAAAGTCAACAGATTATGAACATTTGAAACAATACAAGTAAGGGTCTGCCTCTTAGCATTACAACAGAGGTTGCAGTTCACTTATGTGTTATACAGTGTAAATCTGTTCTTATATTTTATTCACAATAAAGTACTTGTGATTATAGATTTATACAAGTGTTCCTTGGATCATTGGAATAGTGTACTCAGTTTTGTTGTGTCTATCTCTGTATAATTAGCATCTATACTCTGTAGGAAAAAAAAAAAAAGCCACCAATATGATTGAAGAACAAAATAAATCCTAGGCATATGTGTTGGAAATCAGATGCTGGAACTCAGTGGAAAAATATGACAACCTGAAATGTTAAGAAGCAGCTGGAAACAATTCAGGTGTTGACTGATGAAGACCTATTCATTTATCATTCCCCTGGCAACAGATGTGGATTTGCTTGAATTGGTTGTGAATGATTTTGTATATGTTCCCTGTTCTTTCTTTCTTTTACTCACATACACAGACATGTAACACACACAGAATTACGGAAATGACTAAGCTTTGTAAGGCAAGTGAATTTTATCAGCAAATTTGAGGAAAGTCTCAAAAATTACGTGGAATAGAGATTATTCATACCATTATGGAAAAGTAGGAGAAGGGCTCTCATAAGGGATTTCCTGTGAAAGCAAAAAAAGGGACACAAAGTTGCTACAAAGCCCAGTGCTCTCTGTAAGCAGAAACAGTTTTGCATTTTTGCCTTTAGAGTCATCTAGAAGATCAGGTTTTGTTTGGTGCTTTTAATTTGAAGGTGAATTGTCATAATTCTTGTAATGAGACATACTGTCAAAACTAAAGGAGAGAAAGTAGATCCATAACTGCTCCAAGAATATTTTTTATTCTATAGGAATTTCTATCAGTTCCAAAATTCTTTTACTTTGGTTTCTATTCATTTTCAAAACTAATTCTACTTGGGTAAAATTAAAGAGTTGAATATCATGTAAGATGTATACAAGGGCAGGATTGACTACTAGTCCAAGAAAAAACAAAGAACTTTAGCCTATAAGAATTGTGTTTGGCAGATATTCAGGAGACAAAGCTCTTTCAGTCACAAGCTTACCTTAGCACTGTTAGCAGGAAAATGGTCAATGATGCTAGCGTTACGCAGATACAGCAGGTTGATCTGTCTCATTATTATTCTTTCCTTATAATTATACACAAAGAAGTATTCAATCACATAAATTTTCAGAACACTCTTAAATTATAAAAATGAGTTTTGTGTTATATATATTTTTTAATTGGACTAAATTATACATATTAAAATAAAACTTGTTTATTACCTGAATTCTTATTTATAAATTTTAAAGCCTAATGACTTACATTTCATTTGTTGTTTCAAAGGAAAAATAAAGTTTTTCACAGTCTTACAGTGAACCACATTTTATAGTTTCAAAGGTTAGAAGGTGTAAATTGATTAACTACAGACATTGTTTTTGTATCTCCCTGGTAATAAGACTGTGCAGAAATCAGGATAAACATTAATTATTCATGGAACAATTAGTTTTATTAGCACTTTTATAGAATCCCATATGGTTTCAGACATCACCAGTTCACTAATGCAAATTATTTGAAAGAAGATATTGTGAAAGATTGAAGAGCCTTGTATCAATAAATGTCATGAAGAAGAAAAAACATTTTTTTATACACCAAAAAAAGAAGAATGTATACAAAGGCTCTTGTATTAAAATCCTGATTCTAACATTTATTTTTTCTGTGGTGCAGAATAAATTGCATGAGACAATTGTTTTGCCTCAGCAAAAGAACTGAGCTGAAAAGATTTTTTTTCTTTTCTCCTTTTGTGATTACATTGCTCATTTATTTTATCACAATGTTACAGAATACTTATGCACTGGTTAGTTACGTGGTTTTAGAATGCATGTATTCAGGTTCCAGAAAAGATAGTATTAATTATGTTCTGATTAGTGAGCTTTATAGGTGTTAAAGGCCTCTGCTGTGGCTTTCCATTCTTCTCTTATTCCTCCTCCCAGCTTTTAGAGACAAAAAAAAAAAAAAGGAAGAGAGGAAATAGCCATTAGAAGTAGAGAGAAAACAAAGTTCCAGCTGTAATAGGTCAGAGAGTTTTAAAGTGAAGGACTTTCAAATGATTTTGAGCAAGGAAGATGGGAGATTATGCTATCAATGGGAAAGGTTAACAACTAGAAACTGGGAGTATAATAGGATGACTCTAAGTGAGATAAAGTGCTAGAACAAGCACACTCTGGCTGTAGTTCGATAAGAGACAGTAACAAGTTTATTGGCTCAAGAGTGCCAGGGATGCCAGATCAAAACTGTAAGCAACCAGATGATTCAGATCAATGATCTAAAACTTCTGTGTTAGTTTAGAGTTTGTTAGAGGATTGACCAGTTATATTAGTGTTTGTAAAATTTGTATTGTAGCCATCCCATGCAATGCCCCTCATGGTTTTTTTGCTGGTCCCTACTCATTGCTCTGTTAAACTGCTGTATGTATTAGGAATCTTGCAGAACATCTTTTATTTAAGGAGTTATTGATCTTGGGCAAGCCATGTCCACTCCATTGGACCTTGTACTTAGAGCTTGAAAAGCCCATATGTTAGTGTGATGAACCACAGTATAATTCCATGTATGCAATAACACTATAAGGGAATGTGCTGGAATATCCTGTATACCTGGACACAGTTCCTAGATATGTGTAGATGGATATGCTGTTTAACATTAGGAAAAAGATAGCATTTCTACCCATCAAGAATTGGCACTTAGTCAATTGGTGTTTGTTACACCAGATATAAGAAGCCACTTGATAGGATGAACCTCTCCATGGATAGGATCAGCGCAGCGTGCTGTGACTGTCCATGAGAGGCCCATCCAGTGTGGCACGACAGCAAGATTCCCAGCAGCTGAAAACATTTATTTGCTGTGCATATTTCTCTCCCTCTTCCTACATTATTATTAAAGCAATTTTATATATCTATATATCTACCATGTTTTGATTAGATTGTTAAGGTTAGGCTAACAGTAAACTTTTGGCTCCATATGTATGCTATATTTCCTTTGACCGTAATAAAATTTTTAGTGTGGTACAGTAGAAACGTTCATTTTCTGTTGTGACATAATGAGACACCTCATCAGAGATCTCCAGAAATGACATTTTTTCTAGGCTGAAGTTGTGTGGTTCTGCAACATTTTCAAGACGAACCTCTGCTACTCATTTCTGTTCCTCTCATGAACCAAGTCACTCTGTGGAACATGCGCTCCGTCAATGCATCCAGCAATGTATCAAGTAATATTAGCAAATTCCATCAAAATTACCAAACTCAGAAATGTTATCTCCAAGCCTAAGGCAGACTGTTGATGTATAAATTTTTATAATTTTATTTTTCATGAATTTTAAAGCAAGCAATATAGCTTATTCCTAGCCCTCTTATGATAAACCCAATATATATATTAAATAATTAATTATTATGAAATATTATTAATAAACCCAAAATTTATAATATTCTGGACACATAGTGTCATTGCTATGTAAATAGAAGGCTACCAACAAGCAGTGGCAGGCCAGATACAGCTGCTTCCTGTAACAACTGTTGACTTTGAAAGCAGAACGCAGAAGCAGCAGGGATCTTCAACGCAAATTCCAATTTTCCAGGAATTACAACTGGCTAACCACAGAAAAAGCAAGCAGCTAGATAAAAGCATACTGGAATACAGTGTGTCATCTCCAAGGCCCTTGCCTACATAAAGTGTTTGATATATGACCATGCTAAGCCAGCAGTGATTCTGGTAAGTTGAGCATATAACTGTACCTTGAATGACTTTCATGAATCAGCATGTATAGACAGGATCTCCAAGAAGAAATGTTGTCATAGCAGTTTCACCAGATGATCTAGACAGAGATAAAGCTTAGCAACTTGTCAAATTTATGACCTTACTTTGTATTCTGTAGGGTAAAGAGATAAAAGGACCGAGGAATTAGGAAAATAACATAACTTTAGGAGAAGAGTGAAGTCTCAAGGTAAAAGAAGTGGCTCTCAGTAGAAGGAAAAGAACTATCAGGATGTAAGAACTGATTTGCATTGAAAGAAAGAAGAGACTGAACAGAAGGGCTTCAGGGCTTTTAATTAGTGGATGTGGTGGAGATAAGTAGGAACCATACACAAAAGCAGATGATAGATGTCTCAGAGAGAAGAAAGATATCTCAAGTTAGAGAAAGGAGTTCTATATCCAACATAGATAACTTCAGGAGAAAACTTGAGCTCCAAGCAGACAACAGGTGATTAACTGTTGATGAGTGGGGAGAAGTTAGACAGAATGGCATCTGTCACAGAAAAAAAGGCATTGGGACAGACATTTGTTGAAAAAGAGAACATGAATGAATGAGACAGTGCAAATACAAATGACCTGAGAAGAAACAAAGAAAATATCTGGCAAACAGAAAACAGAATGTGAAAAGATGGAACATATCTTAAAGGTCATTCATGTTCTGAAGGGACTTAATTTTGATGAAAATCTGAGCATATTAAGGGGAAGAACAAGCTAATGAGAGAGAGGAGGAAGAAGTTAAGGAGAGAGTATTTTTACATATATAAAAAGATTATTAGAGATAATTAAAGGCTGAGACACTTGGAACAAAGCTGTGAATAAGAGTTCCAGGTTCCAATCTTGTAAAGATAGAACTTAAACTGAAAATATTTTCCTCAGGATACTTCATTTTATGGGAATGGAGAGTGTTATTTAATCACAGGATCAACATTTTACTGAACTGTTATTCCTTGCTATTATGCATGCAGGTAGCATTCAAAATAGTCCTCAAAAGCTTTGCTCCTATTTCAGATATAAATGTACATATTGATTTATACTTAATGAAATACTAAATATGGAAAATACTATAGGAGGAGTAAATTATTCAGTGTAAATTTGACAAACTTGTATAAAATAAATAATGCATTTTAATTTATGGAAAAGCAGTTGAACTTAATTTATTCAATAAATTAATGAATAATCCTTTATGAATTTTAATATTTTTCATATTGATATCACCTGGAAAAAGAACCTAACATTTTTAAAAAATAAAGTAATGGTAGCAGCTACTTTTGATCTTAGTAAGCAACAGTAGCTTAACAGTTATCTTTAATGAAAAGAATGAGATCAGAATTATTCCTAAAAGAGATATTTTACAAGAAACAGCCTTTAAGATATCCTGACATCATTGCAAAATACCCAAGGTCATGCATCGAAATGGTTACCTTTTTTTCTTTTTTGTGCTAGAGTGGGTGGTGGCAAGAAGTGCCCAGATGGGGTCAGTAGAACGCTCAGTTAGGTATGAGGTGTGTTTATGTGCATGGACTGAATAAACGGTCATGCTATGGCACTGGTCAGACCTCCACAAAGAATGAAAAAACTGTGCTAACAAAGCCACTAGAGATCTTCATCTTTTCCCCCAGTTTTTCTCAGTCGCTTGGCTTTTGTGATAAAAGAGAGGTGTAAACATTTTGA
Source organism: Podargus strigoides (assembly GCA_028020825.1). NCBI lineage: Eukaryota > Metazoa > Chordata > Aves > Caprimulgiformes > Podargidae > Podargus > Podargus strigoides. The sequence continues at coordinate 21,001,530 of CM051621.1, read as the reverse complement.
ATTCCTCTACACAGACCAAAGGAGAACTAAATATGATCCGAAAGATCTGTTATGACAATGTCTTATTCTGAACTAAAAGCCTGTTTTAGCATGCTAGAACACTACCTTTGGGAGAGGAACTAAACTGTGGAAAGCCTAAACAGAGTCATAGTTGCACCAATCTATCTGTCCTACAAGCCAAAACAAATCTTATTTTTGAATTTATTTAAGACCTTGTTTGCTTATTTAATGCTGGAGGTAAAACAAGCAACAGAAACTTCTTTTTTTTTTTTTTTTTTTTTTTTTGACAAGAGTCAGTTAAAAATTAGGAATTAAAAAGGGGGTAATATTAATTAAACGGAGCTGATAGTTTGTGAAACAAGAGTTAGTATTCTACATAGGTTTATGATAAAAGTAGGCAAATGAATGGGAGAGAAATCCATTAATAGTTACTTAAAATATAGGAAATACTTCTATTTCAGGTAGATCCTGCACTGAATAATTGGTCAACAGCACATCATTAAGTGGAAGTGTCATACAAACTTACACAGTTCTTATTCTGCTGTGGATATCCACTTATGAACATTGCTGCAGTCTCAATAGGCCTTTAGCTTTACCTTCTAGAGTCACTCCGTGATCTTATGCTACACATGAGTAAGCTTATGCTTGCAAATGAGTAAGAATTTATTGCAATATATAAGGCATTGGTAGGCCTATAAATTTGGCACTATAATACCAAAAGTTTAGATGTGTAATCTTTAGAGTAGAATCTGAGACTGGTAGTACAGTATAGGAAGGGTTACATGCTTCAGTCCAAAATCATAGTCACCTATGTATAGAACACTCTTTAATATCTCTCAATTCAAGCACTGTAACTAAGCCTACATACCTAAATCAGGACTGCCTCACTAATTCTCTATTCTCAGTTGGTTTTCAAACTATGATGAAGTTTCAGTGCCTATACATTGTATGGTGCTCTAAGTAGAAGATATGAAAGCCAGAAGTGTCTCAAATTGATGTTTCCATGACTAGCAGCATTCTCTATAGCACTCAAACAGTCAACAGCAGTATGTCAATTTTAAACATGCACGGCACAGAATATAGATGCTTACAGGTCTCTGAGCTTAGAAAAAAGTCTGAAGCTAAGATTTTAAATGCTTCCACAACTTGGCTCTTTTCAAGTGCAATTTTGTTTCTACTTCAAATTTGTAACTGTGAGTCTGAAGTCCAACCACAAAGTGTCCTGAGTGCATAGATGAGTCAGTTGAAAAAATTTGGAATTTTCATGCTAACTAATGAAATTTTGTTGACATCAAAGAATTGTGAAATTACTGTTTAAACTTGATGTGAGTAAGTATGTTCAGATGAGTACCATTTTTTAACTGGGAATGTTTGATCCACCAACTTTTTTCTAGTTGGCTTAGAAAATTGGTGTTTTATTCAGCTGAAATGGCTCTCAGGCAGAGATGTCTTTTCTCCAGCCAGTCATACACTCGGGTAATGTGATATGACAATACAGTTTTATCTCATTTAATAATTAAGGAATTGCTGTTTTGTTACATGATCATGTCCTATTCAGCTAACAATATTTGTTACATTTAACAGTAATTTTATACAACATAGTAAAGATTCTAAACATACTGTGTCAAGTAGCTTTCCTACATGCTTGGCATTAAACAGACGCTAAAGTGTTTTGCTGGTTCTTGGTATGAATGACTATGCAAGGTGCAGTCAAAGAAGAACCATTTGTTACTGATATGAAAGCTCTTAAAGTTTTCCCTGAGACATACTCTATGTGCAACATGATTTGAGTTTGAAAAATTACCAAACCGCAAACCAAGATATACTACTTTTCTAACATGCAATACAAGCCTTTTTTAACTCTCAATATGCTACCATGTTACTAAAAGAAGCTCCTTGATGGTACTTGTCCTGATATTTGTCTTGATTTGCACTGTCTGCTGGGTCTCTGGCACTAAATCTGGGTTAGGCTTAAAACCCCTAGACATTTAATCCAACCTCTCTTATGTCAGTGCACATTTCCCTGGCTTCTGTTGAAAGATACTTTTGGTCAGACTTCTTTTTCAATATAACTTCCACTTAAAATCATTTGCATCTCCCTATGTCATTGGCATGTACTAAAACAATTGACTTAGCCTTAGCATATTTGTAAGCACAGAAGAGCATTTTTTACCTCCTGTATCACAGAGCAATATCAGCAATCCAATCTTTTCCAAATCATTATATCATTTGTAAATCCTGATATTCTGTTGTTTAGTTTCGATCTGCTCCTCTCTTAGGATTCTAAGATGTCCTTAATTTCCCCAAACAAAATTGTGGCATAAGTAATATGCATTCTGATTTTTTTTTTCCTGACTACCCTGAAAATAAAAATTTATCACATTGTGGCAGAGCAAAGAATCTGGTAATGCACCGACATTGAAACAGAAAATGACATCTGGTCAAACATTCTCACAGAGAAGGTTAAAAGGAGTCTGGTGAAGGTATAAAGCTTTAAAATATTATGATGAAAGGAAACAGACTAGCTCATTTGAAGTCTTCACGCTTAAAGAAATCTTATTCAGGATTCATTTCTTTTGAATAAAGGTTATTATTGAGGCAAAGTGATTAATATGAATGTTAGTAAAATGAAAAATTATTCAAAACAACAACTTTTCTTACATGAAACAAAACATTTTATTCCAAAACAGGTAAACTCTATTAAGCATGTGTCCTGGTTCCCCAGGCACAGACTCATGGGCCAGCCGTGCAGGCAGGCCATGAGTAACCCCAAGTCAGCTGAGAGTTCCAGTCAGCTCAACTGACTCACAGGTGTATCCCATACCACCTAGTCATGCTCATTATAAAAGGAGGCAGCTCAGCAAGGGTGGAGTTCCTCCTCTTCTCCCTGAGGCTCCTTGTTGATAGTGTTCTGTTCCTGCAGTCAGCATTGAACTGGGCTGAGTAGAACCCTTTATGTTTTGTGTTGATTGTTGTTTCCTGTTTTGTCATTCTATTAAATCTGTCTGTGCTTCAGCTCACTGTCTGTTTCCTTTTTTTCCCCCAATTCTTCTTCCCATCTGGGAAGGGAGTCTTGGGTGATATACTAACTGCTACGATTCAGCCCTGAGTACTGGCTAACTGTAGACAACATGCGAACTTTCATAACGCAAACAATTCAAACAATCATGAATTGTTACATAAGAGTTTACACTTGGTCATATTTTATTAATTAGACTTTACAAACCATCTGTGCAATGTTCTTTGCTAACATAACATAAATAAAAATAAACATCATTACTTATATATTGGTTCATAGTGTACCAAGTCATTTTGAGTACATTTGTAATACAGAAGAGGAGCATTAAGGTACTATAGAGGAACAGGGACACTGCAGCTATCAGGATCAAATGTTCAGGTTATAATTTTGTTCTGGATGGATGGATAAGCACTGTTAAAAATAAAGCCCCAAAACTCCTTATGAATCTTGACTTCAATTCCATCTCCCCATCTTCCCATTTGTTTCTGTTATTTTTTTCTATAATGACTAAATCTTATGTCATTCAGTTTCATGTACTGTAGCTGCATGTCCCTCATGCTTTTTAGATTGTCTTATCAATAAATATAAAAGAAAAAATATATCTGTAGATTCAGAAAAGAAAGCCTTATTTTAAGTCTGCATCTGAGAAGCCAAAAGAATCTTTGATACAATCTTCAGGGTTTTCCTAATTTATATACCACAGAAATGCTTCAATGTAGACTCTTCTACAGTTAAAACTACTATTTAAGATTCATTTCTCATAAATCTTTGTGATGTACAGCTGCTGTTGGTTTTTCCATATATATTTTCTCTTTCAAAATTTTAGGACCAGGAACTGTGACCTTTGGCACTTTACTATTTAAAACCAGATTTTATACAATGCTATGGAAAAAATATGAGATTCTATGACAGATATTCTGAAAAGAACAATAAAGACTACTGGAATTAAACTTGAAGTATATAACTGATGAAGATAGGCTAAATATTGGTAAAAACAGCACAAATTATCTGCACAGACAGAATACATTAATTGTAGTAACTTTTCTGCCTCGGGCTGTAATGAAATATCTCACTCTTTTTGCCTACATTTCAAGTTCATTACTTATGAACAGTTTGGGTGATGATAACAGCTATTAAATCAAAGCTGTGTTAGTGGAATCTCCACATGGTCTGGCAAGTGAGGTTTCAGCTTCAGTGGTTGCATCAGCACTTGAGCCATTGTAGCTCTTGCCTTATGCCTTTCTCAGCATCTCTGCATGATCCCTGCCACAGTGCAACTCACAGCTGTTCCAGACAGCATCCAGTCCCACGTTTTCAATATTTCCTTCCAGTGTTAACTGTTCCACATTTCAACCAGCACTGCAGTTCTATCAGTTTCAGAAAATATCTGTCTGGGTAATGTTTTAGCCACAGTCCAAACCCGTATAGCTCAATTTTACACAAATATTGTTCCACTACTGTAGGGCACTGTGATTCAAAATCTGAACATGCTATCTTACATTAAGGACAGAAATGTTAATGGTACAGAACTGGCTAAGTGGTTGTATAGACTGATGAAGTGCTGGGGTCTGAAACCCGAGCCCTGAATTAAGGTTGGCATATGGGTGGTTCCCACAGTCCTTCAAAAGGAGGGGATGAGTTTGCCTTTTGGCTTTCCTCCAAGGTGCAGCCAACCTTGTAAGGAAAGCCCTTGGGTAAACAAGCCCCAGGTGCCCTGCATTGGGTAAATGAGTGCCAGGTGTCCTGTTTGGGGATAAAAGCTGGGACCACTTGCAGGAAGGGTGGAGTGTCTGTCTGTGAGGTGGATGCACTTTGCAGAGTTTCCCTGTTGGGGAAGGACCTCCTGACTCTCCCTGCAACTGGGCCCCAGTCAGGTTTGGCATTTGCAAACATGGGCTTTGTGGGGGAACAATATGTGGTTACTTCTATCGTATATGATCAGCCTATTGACTTGGTTGTCTCCCATCTCTTCTATGGGAGCCTTTGTTTCTTTGTTTATTCCACCTATTATTGGTTGTGCTGTGTCATTCCTGGGGTTGCTGGAGTTGTTGTCTATTATGTGTGATCTGTTTGACTTGTTTGTACCCCCAGCGATCACCCATATACCTAATTTTTATGTGCAATAGAATCTGGTTACTGGTTTGTTTTTCTCCTGGCTGCATCCTTTGTGCTGGGCCTAGTAATTGGCAAAACAACTGACTAGAGGTTCTGAAAGTTTTTCAGCCATATAGAAGAGCAGTAAATGTCAGCTACACAATATATATTTATTTTTGTGCTTGGAGCCAGATACCTCCCTCATTCCAGACACTCTGTTTTCACATCCCTGACTTGAAGTCAGCTTTTGCTGTTCTCTGTGTGGTTTTGTCCTCAGATCTAGTAATCTGAGACAGAGTGCTGAGAAAGAGCTGGATTTTTTTCTCTTGATACTATTCCTGCCTTTTCAGAAATCACCGCTGGCTCAACATTTTCAAATGCTTGGAATTACACGTGTAAAACTGATTCAGTTTCATAGCTAAATTGAAGTGGGGAAAATATATCGGTCAACTTATTTTACCTTCTTTTTTTATGCAAAACAAACAAATTTCTGCTTTTTTTTTTTCTTTCTTTTTTTCTTTTTTAGTTACTTGAGGGGAAATAAAAAAGAAATAAAGAAACTATGGAGAAAAAGGCTATGGAAGTTTTGCTATTACCCAGTAAGAAACGTGTAGAGGCATGATAGCGGCAAGGCAGTGACAGAGGAAAGTTATGTTAGAATCACCTTTGCTTTGTTTTGACTATCTGAATATTTAAGTATTCCATAAAAGCGGGATGAACTGTAATAATGGCAGATTGAACTGATTTTATTTTAATAGGGAAAGAAGGTGCTGTGGAAGTTCAGGCTTCAGTTTATGTTCAAAATTTTGTTATGGACAAAGCAAGAGACTCATGAAGACAAGAATTTATTATAATTGACATCTTAATGATCTAATTGCAGAATTACCAACAGTCAAGATTTAGTTGATATAGAAAAAAAATTGTTATGCACACACTTTATAATATCTACCCCTTTACCTGATGTTATGCTTACCCTTCTGCAGCCTCTCTGGGGTCAGGTAAAAATATGCAGTTCAAGACAAACCCAGATAGAGCAAGTCCGACAAGTCTTCACCTTGAGGTCTTGCAAACTCAAGAACATCTATGGCCTATTATGAGCAATGACAGTACTCACAAATATGTAGCATACAATACATACAAAATAAACACAATTTAGTTGGATTTAGGACTATCTCACATTGGACAAAACTGAAGATTTCAAACATGCATGTGGAGGACTATCTCTTCAGCTGAAGCAGAACATTTTCACAGCTGTGGGTCTTCTAATGAAGTACAGAATGGCAATCCTCTCCCCTTGCCTTTTTAAAATAATAATCAGTTTGCAAAAAAAAAAATAAAATAAAAATAGGAACTCTTAATACTAATAGTACCTAAATAGTATTATGTATCGCTGGGGATGATAAACTTTTTTGTCTTCTGATTTAATAACAGCTCTTGCCAAATCTCCAATAATATTAACCGTGGGGTTTTTTTTTAATTAAAGAACTCAAGCATGGTCTTAAAAAGTGTCTCTCAGAGTGTGACTCTTTTTAATTAATACGTCAAATTAAAATATGAAATTCAACAGAAGAACACAAACATATTGTTGCCAAGCAACTAATGACAGTCCATTATGTCTTTTGTATATTTTAGACAACAAAGCCATGTTTTGAACTCCTTAAAAAAAAAAAAAAAAAAAAAAGTATTTATATTTGTAGATACCTTATAAAAAAACCAACATTTCTTGCTCTGCAATTTTTCTGTGGTTACCTACATTTGCATATTATCTCAGTTTCAGGTGGGAAACAGCCCTGAATAAGACCTTGAAAATCAATCTCAGTGTTGTCCTCTGCTCAGGATCACTGTAATCACTGGATTTTTGTTTTGTTTCATCAGCTTTGGAAAAACCCTGTTGCTTGCCAAAACAGTCGGATGTACATTTGAAGAGGAGGTGTGGGAAAGCTAAAGCTGAAAGAAAAAAAACTCCACAAACCACACAGCAATATTTTCTTAATTTCTCAAAAAACCACAAAATTAGAATTCTCTGAGCACTACCAAAGAGATTCCTTATATTAGAGTCCAGTCTTACTTTTGACTCTAGGCACAAGGCTGATTGATTATTCCTCATTCTTAATCTGCCATGCATACTATTGCATCATTGCTGATTGTTTTTCCTATTCATTTCCAAGTGAAAATGCATCTTTTATTTGTCGACCTTTGAAACAGTAATACAAGAAATAAAAGAAAAAAAACAGTTTTTTGCATCTCCTTCAGAAACATTGGACCTGATTTCAATGCTGAACAAATATTTGAAGCTGCTTTTGTAAACTACTGCATACATTTCCATCAGAGCAACTACTGAATTCCAACCTACTGATTAAAAAATGTAGATCACAGAAGAAAAGTGTAAGTAATGTTTCCAGCTCATGCTTGAATAAAATATTTGTAGGAATCATCATCAAATGTAAAACAGCCCTTAAAAAGAAATTTACAAAAAGAGCTTCAATTAACATATTAATAAAATAAAAGCAGTTTTGAGAGTTTTACCAGAGCATTGATGTCTGTTGAAGATTTCCTGAAAAAGAGAAATTAAATGTCTGGATATTTCTTTTTATTGTTTTAATTTGTTTAACTTCAGTATCATGGTTGCTCTGGAAAGTCTGATATCATATATTCCTTAAAGGGGACTTCACTGAGAAAAACACAATAATGTTGCCAAACTAAAAAAAAGTTTTACTGAATAAAAAATATTAATTGTGACCCCACTGAACATTGAAAATACAATCTAGGGACATTATTTTTGTCCCAGTAAGAGCTTCTGAGGTTTAATTTCTAATAGCATATTATAATGTATTTTTTTATTTTTATTATACCCCATAGTTGTTTATTTTTGATATTGATTAATGTGATTATATTGTCTCAAACATACAAAAAAGAAGCAGAATTTTTTTTTGTTTTTGCAAACTGTAAATTTAATCATTCACAATCAAAGTCAAGACAATGTCCCTGAATCTTTGTTTTAAGATGTCATACTGCATATTTGCTATAAGTTGCAGACAGTGGTCAAAGAAAAAAGAGCAATAGCCCTGACAGAGTTCATAGAAAAATACAATAAAGAAATATTTTTTAATATTTTAGTGATGGGACCTCACCTTTTTTTTATTTATTTATTTTTGACATCTGAATTATAGAAATTAAAAAAACCCAAAAAACAAAAAACAAACAAACAAAAACAAACAAACAAAAAAAAACAAATAAAAAGAAAAGCTTATTCTTCTTCTGGAGTTTCTGTTGTCGTATTATAGCTGAAAACCAAAAAAAAAAAAAAAAAAAAAAAAAAATGGTGATACTTCATTACCATTTAATAATCTAAGGTGAAATAAGATATTTAAGTCTGTTGAATTGGTAGTGAATACCTTTTCACTGTTTTTGGAAATGGACAGTCCTAGTTTGTAATTAACTAAGAATGGTGTTTAACTCAGTAATTTTATTTTCTATGAAGAGGCTTACGTATTATCACCCTAAATAAGAAAAGAGCTTTATGTCATTACGGGAAGGTAAAAACTCAGATTATACGGGCAGTATGAAAATTCAGTACTGTCTAACCAAGACAAAGACGAGGTCATGCTGACCTATAATTAAATATTCATACATTTTATTTTTCTTTAACCCCTGATAATTCACTCTTCTACTTAGTCACATTTTTTTAGAGAAAAGAACTCAGTCTTGGATTTTCAGTTTTAATACATCTCAACTAATTAGATTGAATACAATGTAAATTCTATTTACAAATCTAAAAATTATTTTCTACAACCTGAGGAACTTTCTGTGATGCTTCTCTCTGTTATGATATTGAGAAATAATGGTTGCTTAAAAGGAACAGTACCTGAAGGGGGCCTATAAGAAAGCTGGAGAGAGACTTTTCACAAGGGCATGTGGGGCAATGGTTTTAAACTGAAAGAGGGTAGATTTAGATTAGATATTAAGAAGAAATTATCTACTGTGAGGATGGTGAGATGCTGGAACAGGTTGCCCAGAGAAGGTGTGGCTGCCTCCTCCCTGGCTGTGTTCGAGGCCAGGTTGGATGGGGTTTTGAGCAGCCTGGTCTAATGAGAGGTGTCCTTGCCCATGACAGGGGGGTTGGAACTAGATGATCTTTGAGGTCCTTTCGAACCCAAACCATTCCATGATTCTATGATTAAAGAGAAAAAATTAATCAAAAATTGCAAGCACTTATAAAATAGGGAATGGCTACACTGATATTATAAATGTAAATTGACATTTATGGAAGAAAGGTAGGTGATAAGGCTGGCCAAAGACAGATGTGAAAAAGTGATGCCCAGGTGGCTTTAGAGACAAAAATGCATTCATTTTTACTCACACTCTGGGAGAAAAAGAAATCATATCAGTGATATAAATCTGCTACAAAATCTGAAAGACAAAATTATCCATCATTTTGCAGAACATTAAAAAAAGGAACGCTAAATGTTTCTGAATAAGCATGGAGCATGCCAAACTTGTAAATCGAAGTCCTTTATTTCAAAATTAATTGGGGAGCATTTCAGACACTAAAATAAGGCATTATTCATTTTTATATTATTTTAAATCCTGAAAGTTATTTATAAAACATCCTTGCGGATGAGGTGAGGTCTCTATAGGGAGGTATAACCCAGGACTGCAGCTGGGAGGAACAAATATGGAAGCTGCCAAAATGGAGAGTGCTTGGATAATCTGGATATTTTGCATAGACTCCTATCCAATGTTCATATGCCAGTAGTCTCATATTTTTAATTCCTTTTTCTATAATGTCTCCACTTTTCTTCCTCTCCCCTGTCCCCTGCCATACCATCCTTTTGTCTTTGCTGTTAGATTGCCATGTAAGTAGACACAGTAACATAATGTTTTCTACCAAACACATTACTCAGTCTGCCTAGACACTGGCACCCTTCCTCATACTCTGTTTGACTTGTACGTTGACTACCTTTTGGAAGCAGGACCACGTTCTGTTTTAAATACCTTCTTTTTTTCTTAATTGTGCCTACCAAGATGGGATACCTTCTGGTTTGTTTTGTCACTGTGTAATAATATGAATGATAAAGTTATCAGCTTAATAAGTGAAGTTTATGTCAATTTGAATTTCCATGTTTTAAAAAGATTTAGGCTAAATCCTCATAACTGTTCCTTTTGACCTTAAAGCTAATGAAAGCTTCCCTTTCTTTGCTCAGTCTGCATTTCCTTGCAGCACTATGCCGAAGTTTCATCCTCCTTTTGTAAAGGAAATAATTATGGATGAAAGAATTATCTGAAGTAATTTAGGACACAGCCCATATGATGCTGGGATGAAAGAGCATGCCAACGGGACAGCAGATGCAGAATTTTCTTATCTTCTCTTATTGAAATAAAACAGCTCCAAAAAAAGATTTTCTGATAATTACTTGACAACCTTGACAAACTCCAGGCATAGCTCTGACACATGGACTTCTTGGTTAAGGTAAGTATCCAGATGGGGACTGTGGACTTTCAGGTAGGGAACAATGATGAAGTCAGCGTTGTGTCTGGCAGTGATATAGGAGTAGCAGTAGCACTATCTGATAAAGATTTGTGTTGTGATTCAAAAGGAATCTGATGAACGGATGCTCATGATAAGGATCTAAATCTGGACCAGATGATGGTAGAGGACTGAGGAGTGATATATTCTGTGGTGGTGTAATATAATGGATTTTTCATGTTCCTGCGTAGTGTGGGAAACAGTGGTGAGAGGCAAAAGAGAGTCAGACAAAACACTGTTTTGTCCTCTATTCGTTGACATAAAGAAAAGTTAAGGTGTCTATGCCACTATGCTTTAATTCAAATAACAGAAATTTATGTTTTAAGCCTTCTAAAGAAAAAGGTCAGGGGTCATTTCACAAAGCAGTGTAGCAAAGTGAATGCACGTGTTTGATTAAGGGGGAAATGAGACTGCGGTGGAAAGCAGGAATAAATATAAAACTTTTTCTGACAACTGGGATAAAATAAGTTCCAAAGTTTTTATCATAAAAATTTTTACAATAAAACATTATTTTCCACAGCTATTTCAGAATTAGAATTAAATATACTGCTTATACTTTGCCATTCAATGTAAAATTAAAGATAGCGAGGAAGAAATATTCCTAGAAGTAATTGAATAACACCTGGAATCCCAGACCTCTAACAGTGAGTTCTGTCAGTTTTATTTTACTGGTTTGGAAAGTGAGATGATTTACATATTTAGTATCCAATAAGGCTTTATTGTGTGGTTAGAGAAAACAAAATCAGTCCACAGTGTAAACCTGCAGACATCACAACCTGCCAGCTGTTCAGATTGGGTTTTGTTGGTTTAACACATTACTAAACTGTCACAGGTCCTAAATTCTTTTGACCAAGGAGCTATTTGGCATTAAAGATGTGCCAGGAAAGGGACAGATAACCAAATAAACTGATTTTGCATAATCAAAGAATTTTATTATAGAATTAATATTTGCAAAATATACAATAGTATCATGGGAAACATGGAAGCAGAATTATCGTAATTATTATAATGTAACTTAAACCTGTTTAGAATCTTTGAATCGCATTGTTATATTTTTAAGACATATTTTTCTTACCTATGAATACATATGCAGATTTTACACAGTTTCATTTACTGAAACATGTACTGAGGTCTAACACTTAAAAGATCTGATAATGTTTTTGTCATAAACTATGAGCTGAATTCTGCAATAACTTAGGTTAACATGAATCAAAATATATACATCTGCAAAAGCTGTGATTTTCTAAGCTGTTGGTATAGCCAAGAGGAATTATATAGTGGTTACTTGCACAGTGGGGTTAATACCCACAAAGAATAATATTTCTCCTTGGAAGAAACATTTTTCTCTTATATTAGCAGTGACAAAATAAAACAATATAAAAATTCTCTATTGCTTTAGTAAACCTGGAAGGGGAGGACGAAGAGGGAAAGCTCTATAAATTGAGATGAATTTTAAGGCTTTAAAGCTTCCCTTATGCAATTTTACTCATAAACATACTCTTAAGAGAATACAATGCATTTACAAAGAAAGCTGGAATACATCCAAGATTTACACAAGATCATCAAGGAAGTGGTAAAATTGAAATAATACTCAGAGCAGTAACAAAGTGAAAATGATTTCAGGACTTTTGAGTGGGTGTGTCTTCTGCATACACAAACAATTTCTTCTGCAAAGTCTGTGGAACATGAATTTTGCATTTCCTGGTCCAGTGAGCAATTAAATTTCTTCTCTTTCTTTATAAATAACTGGGAATTGAATTGAAAATTTTATGTCAATAAATGGGAATGATATAAAGAAAGGCTGACATGCTAGAATTATGAAGCTTCTTCTGTTCATTTGTAGGTGTATTTTCTAGATATAAACAGATAATAAATTCTAAAAAGGAGGTGGCAAGATATTAGTGACAGGTGAAGATTTTTTCTGACAGAATATTTATTATTTTAGAATTTAACCAAAAAATCCTACTAACCAATGCTTTCCACAGAATACAGATTCACCTCCAAAATTAAATGGGTTTTATACTGTTTTTCAGTTAGATTTTAAATAAAATGCATGTTTTGCTTTGATTCTATATTTCCTTTATTTTGTAAGCTAAAACTTTAGAAAATATTTATTTACTTATTAATTTTCTGACTCTTTTTCTCTCAGCTTCATTCTTTTTCTTTTCTTCAATGATTTCTTCCCTTAACTGAAAAAAAATACTTCCCTTAACTAAAACAAAAAAATATTCCAGAATGTGATTATATAAAAAGTCGAATTTTTTGTAAACTCTTGATGTTCTGACTGACATTTTGAAATCTATATATGACTATATCAAACTACAATTTGAGAATAAATGGCCTTTGCCTACCATTAATACCTCCAAGGTGAATAAAAATGCACAGAGTTGCTGAATAATAAGCATTAACTAAAAGTTGTCCTTTATGAAACACAAACATTCAGCTAACAAGCAGCTTTTTAAAAGAAGTGTTTAGCTATAGAGCAAAGTAACAGAGCTTTGAGACCAGCTGTTGGGACTGATGAAGGAGGCTAGAAGCTGTAGAAGGCAAGAGAGCATCCTTTAGTAGCTAGATGACAATGTTTAAGCTGTGTCCCACAGGAGACACGAGAACATACAGATTTAAAAGACAAATGATATTTAGATTGAAGGCTTTTATATGCAGGGTAACTGCATTTCTCAAATGAGTAGTATCTTCACATAGTGTTTGATTGTACACTGTTTTATCTCTTTGGCCTATGTACATTCTGCATTCTTACAGGTTAAACACAAACTAGAAAGTTTAGAGCTTCAGACTAAGGAAAGGTACTGTGGTCCACTGAAAGAAATCTGTGGAATTAGGAGTAGAACCTAGAGATGGATATCTTCCTCTCACAGGAGCAGTGGCTTAACAGATGGCTTGCATATGAGAATATTTTTAGAATCCTTAGAGAATATAATTTGGTTTTGATTGAGGAGGCAGGATAGAGGAGAACACCCAAAAACCAACAACAAAGCACCATGTAGGCACCAAGCCTAACTTGGCTTTATAAAAGGGAATTTATCTATACATGCATTAGATATCTCATTAGAAGATGTTATTCTGCAGAGGGATAACTGTTTTCATTCTTGTCTTTGGTTAGAGTTTTCACATTCCATTCTGTGTAATCTCCTTAATATTTTTCACATTGTCACAGTGGTGCAACATGTTACGAAATACAGTCTTCTTGTAACTGGCTTCACATACCTTTGAATTGCTATGGCTAGCCTATGGTTCTGTACCTCTGAAACCGGGACAAGTATAAAATTGATATTATTTTTAGAATTACTAATTGTCCCTTTTACTTGCAAAGCCAAACATTGTTTTAAAAATTTTTATCACTTTTGGATAAACAGTAGCAGGAGATTCCTTAGGTCCTTGAGAGGTGTACCTCTAGGGACTCCCTGGAAGAATCACGGAATCACAGAATGGTAGAGGTCAGAAAGGACCTCCGAAGATCATCTAGTCCAACCCCCCTGCTTGAGCAGGATCCTAGAGTAGACCACACAGGAACACGTCCAGATGGGTTTTAAATGTCTCCAGAGGTAGAGACTCCAAAACCTCTCTGGGCAGCCTGTTCTAGTGCTCAGTCACCCTCAAAGTAAAGAAGTGTTTTCTTATGTTAAGATTGAACCTCCTGTATTCCAGTTTGTGCCCATTGCCCCTTGTCCTGTCAGAAGAAGGGAGTGTCTGCATCAGAGTAGGCTTACCCCAGGGCTCAGAGGTCTATCAAAACTTTTTCATACTAGGTGACAACATGTATAAATGCTGACTGACAACCCCTTGCACAATGTTTATTTCCAGCTGCATGTGAGATCCCATGTCCTTTATGAGGAGGCTGATATATCAATGTTTTTGTCTGTTCATTGCCCATCTCAGAATCACCTGGGTTGAAAAAGACCTTGAAGATCATCACATCCAACCATCAACCTAACACTGACAGTCCTCAGCTACACTATATCCCTAAGCACTATGTCAACATGACAGTGTTGGCATCTCATGGCAGTGCTGAACAGTTAACTGATTTTGGTTATTACAGCTAGCAAATCACTAGTGCCTAGAAACATCTGATATAATTCTCAAGATCTGGAGGGACTCCCCAAGTGAAGTTATTCAACTGGTCATCTAGCAAAAAGGTAGATATATTGTCTACTAGACCTCAAGGACAAGGCTGAATAGGAATCTTTCATGGATCTGCTTTTCATATGTAAACAAAAAACGTCATTTCAGGACCCTCTGCAACTTTATGAGAATTCTCTTGCATCTTTCCTTGCATCTACTCATAGTAGATCCATGAGTAAATACATTTTAACTGGTCTGACAAGTTGAATGCTGGTTAAATTTCATTTGTGAAGGTGTTTTCCCACAAGATGTGTTTTCCTCCTGATACTGAGACAAATTACATGGGCTATGTTCTACACCTGTTCTCAGCCTAGGGAAATTCTTTCAGATCTTGATCCTGAAGGTTTTTTTCATCATCTGTTTAAACTAAAAAAGCTGATCTGCCAGTCTGGTTAAGATCTCCATGACAGCTGTATTTGTGCTTTTTTCACTCATCAGGAGCGACCATATCTCCTCCAGTAATATGTTTAGCGTTCATGAGTTTAGTATCTGTTGGGGTACCAGTCTCTCACAATAATTCCTTAGAAACTCCCCATGTGGCCTGCAGTTGGTGCCACAAGTATGTTAAGTGTACTATGACAGCACCCTTTTAACTTTTGAGAAATCTCGTTCTTTCAATGAAAAAAACATGTGAAGGTGTTAATGACTGACATGATTTCTTCCTTTACTATTGAAATCAACACGGATTTCCTTCTCTATAATTTATAAAAGATACAGTAACATGGTGAGGACTCTATATTACTTTGTTCACAAAAACTTCATAACCTCCAGAAATGAAATTATCTGAAGCCCCAAACCAGTAGAACACAGAAAACAGTTTCAGGTTTTTCTGTTCTCACGAAGGCTAACTACTACAGAAGAGAGAAAATTAAATGAAACTGAGGATGAGAGTTGTAAACCATAGAAGAACTTTCCTTTTCATCCATCTAAAATCCCTCTTTGGATGGATAGTGCTAATTAGACAGTGGGATACAGCAAGGAAAGAACACTTCAAGCTTCCATATGTGAAAAGGAGAATGTCTGAAGGAGTAGGAACTACCACACCCCTTGTTTTCAAATAGTGTATTGCTTTCTGATGGTTGGTGGGAGGACTTAGGAACCTAATTCTAGGGAAGGAGTTCTGTTGAAGAATGTTTGTCTCTTAGTTTGAGAGAAGCAAGTAAAACACTAATTACACTTATCTTCTTACTTCCTTTGGTTATATTAGGTGGCACTTACTCAAACCTGGCTTCTGTGATCTCTAGAAGCTTCTTAAATACCCATCTTAGAGCTGTGAATTCTAAGTGGTGGTAAAAAGCTCCAGGACTCTTATCAGCCACAAGGACTATTTTGAGATAAAAATAAAGTTTGACTGCTTAAAATTATGTTTTTATGAACATGAGATGTACAGAAATACAAAATTTTACTGAAATTTCTCTAGCTCATTGATGCCTCATCTTCTAATATCAAAGTTTTTCTGTTAAAGGTTTTCTTGGTTAATTGCACAAAAATTTCATTTTTAAACACACCACATTTCCAATTATTATAAGACATATATTGCTGTAGTATACTATAACATGAAAGATTCAGTGAGTTCTTTGTGATTTAGATAAGCAAAGAACACTATTTCAAATATGATATTTTTTTTTTGCAAAGAATTAGGGGAAACTGTGGGTGAAGATTTCCTGTTTAAACAGAACTAATATGCACATTTCCCCTAGGCCAGGTCAAATCTGGGACTAACAATTAATATACTTTTTCCAGTAATGTTTTAAACTTCATTCTCTTGAAGCCACTTCCCTGTCCTACCACAAAACACTGCAGCATAAGAATGACAAATCAAGCAAATATTCCAAGCAGGTATCTAAGAGGTTGAAATGTAGACTCCCTGCAGCTCTAGGCTTCATAACATTGGCTAAAGTAAAGTTGATTGCAAATCCAAGGTAAAGTAAAAGTTTCTGCTTATAACAGTTTGCATAATGTGCAATTTTGCAACAGAACAAGCATTTCTACCTGTAAAACTGGTGAACGTTTTAAAGAGAAACAAACATAAAGCATATAAGATGTGGTTTTATATTCAGTTTTGAAGACTCTGGATTTTTCCTTTTCCTAAAGTATATTTTTCTTGTCTATACACAAACCCATAACACTTACCTCTCTTTTCCACATCTTTGGTTAATTGCAGCTTGTCAACTTTATTAGCATTTTTTACTTTGTCCTATTGACACATGGTATAAAGGGGTAGAACACATAACTAACAATTTGATTTACATATCCTAAAGACTTTAAATGTTCATTTTGTGCTACATATAAAGAGAGTGGGAAGTCTCTACCTGATGTAGTTATTTTTGTTGAAAACTTTATATTGACGTGGCATTTCAGCACTTCCATGCTTAAAGCATAAGCTTACAATCCCCTAAATTTAATAAACTGCAGGTCAGTTTCTTACAATAAGCTGAAGTGAGTCATTGTTCCTTTCCTTAATAATGTCTTGCAAGGATGGCATTTAAATTGTACCATTTTTTTCTTCAGTAAACTTTGGATTTATTGCTCAGAAAATATACTAATGAATGATCCTTTACCATGGTTGTTTCATAAACCATAGATTCATGCTCTCCCTCACGTAGAAATCAGTACTGTGTATAAAATCCCTTAATATATTCTTTTTGAATTATTGGTTTGTTACACCAGCTGTTTAATCCAGATAACTTGCTTTGATATTTGAAATAAACATAAATTTCATCATTTCCAGGAAATCAGTGATAGTTTAATAAATTAATACTTTTTATTAGTAGAAAAAAAGGAATTCATAAGGAAAATACAAAATCAATCAATAATGGCTTTATTCTGAATTTCATAACAAACCATCCTCAACCACAAGGTTACAGCTTTAAAATGATTTCACAATTTATGAAAAAAAACTCCAGTCTTCATTTGAGTAAACACAATTGAAGATTACATCTGAACAAAGGGGGGAAACAGTGAAATAGGAAGAAAAATTTTATCCAAAGTGATAATTAAGTCTATTACATATTGGTGAGAAACTAAAACTGTATTATCTTTTTGTGTGGCATACTGTATGGTGCCTTTCAGGTGTGGGTAGAGACTAGATTGGAACTGTAAGGTGGGCAACTCCTCTGTGATGAAGGTTGTATGTAACTTCCCTCTATGGTTGCTTCATTTAGTACTGCTGAGGTTCTCATAGCTCAGCTGTGACACATGAACACTTACTGATGAATATTTAAAAATTATTCTAAGCTTCAGAGGGGAAATGTTTTGAATTATTTCTCACATATTTTCTCAAAGAAGGAATGATGTGCTTCCTCCAGCTACCTAGGAGAGCCATCAGTTAGGAAGGTTAAATTGCTCTTTTATCTGTTTTTAGAGGTATTGGACATTCAAACAGTGAAATATATTCAGCTCACTTTGCCAGTGATTTTCCCCTCTCCATAACCAAATATTTATATGGTCACAATGATTACCAGGTTTGGTTATTTTAATTATTTGTATTCAAAAGTAAAACCATGTAATCTGATGCCAGATATTGAATGAACATTCTAGGAACTGCTTCAATCATATAAATCACTGCTACTTACTATATTGTCATCCAATTGCTCTTAGAAAAACTCCATGTTAATTTCTAGCTAAAATAGTGCTGAGTTTAACAGCCCAAAATACATTCAGGATTTGCCTTTAACTGTTTTAAGATATAGTTTTGTATTTTTGCTGTCCCCTGACAGAAGTTAAAAATGTGGACTATGAATGGAGGATTATTTTATGAAGGGAAGTCAGCCAAAATTTGTTAGTATATTTCATATCATACTCTTTCTTTAAGGTAATTAACCTGGAAGAAATGCCTCTATTTAGTTTCACAGTTCATTTTGGAAGAGATATATTGAACCAAAGGTATTCTGTGATTTTTAGCATTTAGAAGATGGCCCAACTGGAGATCTCAATCCATAAAGTAGAACAGAGTCATGAAATGTTTAAGCATTGGTAATATTTTTGTAGCCATATTTAATTTATATTTTAGGTTTTCCCAGGAAACTGTAAAACAGGGTTGAACTTTATGATTTTTTGCTTTACTAGTTTCCTGGTTTCCCAGGAACAGGACCATGGGCCAGCCATGCAGACAGGCCATGAGTAGCCCTGAGTCAGCTGGGAGATCCAATCAAGGCAGCTGACTCACAGGTGTATCCCATACCACCTCATCATGTTCATTATAAAAGGAGGGAGTTCACTAAAGGTAGAGTTTCCCTTCCTGGGGCTTTTTTCTGTTGGCCTTCTACTGCTGATCTCAAGGGCAAAGGCTGAGTAGAACCTTGTACACTTTATGTTGGTGATTGTATTAGTTCTGTTATTTCATTAGATCTATTTTTACTTCAACCCACAGGGCTTCTCCCTTTTTTCCCTGATTCCATTTTTCAGCTGGGGAGGGAGCACTGGAAGGTAGAACAACTGCTACAGTTTAGCCTTGGGTACAGGCTAAATGTAGACACTAGTGATACTGTTAAGTAATACCAAAAGGCCTAAATTGGGGGGAACATGTCCAAGGCATTTACATTTTACTTGCAGGCATTAAGATCAAATTCTCATTAAAATTGTGATGTCAATAATTTAATGGGAACTGGATGAGGTTCAATATGAATTAACATGAAATATTGAAGTAGTGTATAATGTATGTAAATACATAGGTACAAAATGTCAGTAAGTTCTATCAACTTTATATGCTTTGCTGTTGTTTTGTTTTAGTTGCTGCTTGGAAATTGAGTGTTCATTCTGAATTAAGCATTGTTTATCAATTCCTTCCTTTTTTTGATCGTCTTTTTCCTACTGCTACATGAAAACATAGGAAACCAGGAAGCATAATCTTTGAGAGGAGACATTAACCGTGTGTTCTGACTTCTTTAAGTGCCGTGTTTAACAGAAGTAACTGACACCTGAGTAAATCAGAATAGAAATAATTACAGACATCAATTTTTAATACATTTTAAAATATGTGAGTCATCCTCTGTATGACTTAATATTCGTAGTTTGCTGATTCAGTAATGTAGAAACACCTAAAGTAAAATTTTAATAAGCTGCTGTCATATTTGCAATTCAGTGCAGGTCTGTAAGTCAGATCAAAGGTCAAAACTCAGTTCAGATTTTGTATTCTCCCTTACTTTTTCTGGCTCCTTTTTAAAGCTTTGCATATTTTTGCCTGGACTGTTTTTACTCTTAAGAATTATAAAATGCATATGAGCAGAAGCTGTTTACAGCAATATACGTAGATGATAAAGTTGTTTATTCCTGCTCTTTTATAATACAATTAAGCATAGCTACGTTGCTATTCCCTTATTCTCTCCTATTTCCATTCTGAAACAGCTAATGCTGATGCACTTCCTAAAGTCTAGAACCAGAAAATGTGAAAGAGCCGCAGAACAATTGATGTTATGTTTGGAATATGATGCAAATACCATTACCATTTCTTTATACTCAATTTTTTTTAAAAAAAGTTTAATTTTTTGACAATTAATTTATAGACAATGGGTGACTACTTGTGTCCATTTAAAGCAAGTATTTACTCCCAAGACACAGATATTCTATACAAGTCAAAATTAAAATGTCATAACTTTTTCCTCTGAATATGCAACAAATTTTTTTTGAGTTCTCACTTGGTGATTGGTGTAAATTTTAGTAATAATAACAAAAAAGCTCACTGAGCATCAAGAATATATCTGGCAATGCCTGTGACTGCTGCGAGTTACATGATAAAAATTTTGCATATGATGATGCTGTGTATTTTGTATCATAACGCCTTCAATAACACACTGTATAGTTTTAAACTGATCCGAAAAGTGACTCCTATATAATTGTTTTGACCTTTTACAGCCAAACTGTAACAAATCCCATTACTTGGGAATTGTCATGTGTTACTTCTAATAGTTTTAAACTTTTATGCTGCTATATATGAAAATTTTAAAATCTAACTTAAGTTTTTAGGTTAACTTAGTGACTTGTTAAATTGGAGGGTGATCATTGCTGTCTCCCTGAAATCCTATTCTTAAATTCATTTTGGTATTATGAGTATGGATGGCACAGCCATCCTTCAGTACCACTTACTGAAGCAGAGTTTTTGCACTTGAAGAGAAGCCATATCTGCCGGTTTTAGCCAACCACAGAAGCTATGAAGTTTGATAACATATAAATTAAGGTCATGTTTTTGTATTAGCTTTACCTGGGAGTCAAAACAGTGAACTGATTAATGTGATTATACCTATCTGAAATCAGTTTAGTACCTGAGAAATGAACCTGAACAGAGTATATTTTTGGCTTTTAATAGTGAAGACAATGAATACTGTGAAAGAAGCTGATCTTAGTTTTATCTTTTCCTTTGTCACTAACCTAGGAAAATGCATTTGGTGAGGTAAAGCTGAGACAAGATTCCATTTCTTTAGTGAAAGTAAGGATCAACTAGGACTATTTCAAAAGAGAGGAGGAAACAGAATTTTGACTTACAAAATTATTAGAATCAGTAAAACAAACTATATTGCAAAGTTCCCAGCTAGAGCAATGACTTATTTCTTTTTTCCGATTTGATGTCAGCTCTTACCAGTTCTCAACATAATCAACTGTGGTTTTAGTATTTGGTGTGTTCATCCAGATTATTCTGTTGTTTCTGTTTGGAGCTTTAGATAAATGTTTTTACTATAATCTCTGAGATGTAAAGATTGTGTGGTGTTTCAGATGTCAGTAGAGGCTAAGTGCCATTCTTGAAAAGATATGCTTTTGAACTGGTAAGGAGAGCATAATCAGTGCTGAGAATAAGTAGTTTTTATGTCAAGGTTGTCAAACCTATTTTTCTGCCAGCTCTTGGCTAGAATTCTGCTTAACACCAGATGGCATTGTTTTTTATATGTTCTTGAGTAGAGCAGATCATTAATTCCCCCTGGATTTGCTCAGACACCTTATATGATGAATTTTCCTGCCCACATGCCTGTGCACTCTGTAGAAATCTGTTATTTCTTCCTCTTTATTGTACAAAACCCCTGATTCATTCTTTAAAAAAAAATAAATACTCTATATAAGCCATGCAACATAACTGCATGATCTTTATTTTTTGAACGGAATGTTTTATTTTTCAACATACAATTATTTGCAGGCACAGTTGGCACTATTTAGACACCTAAAAGTGCACCTAATTACCTTGATTGTCCATACAAATCTGACAGAAAAGAGGCTTACTGATATAAAATTTCCTTTTGTTTTTATGAATAGACAGATATCTTGCAGTGTGAAAGAGCAGGTACACACTGGGTGGTTGATTTGAAGTCTCTTCATCTCAGGCCATCTGAGACCGATTCTCCAATGCTTCACACATTGTGCATTTGCACATCTGCAATTGCACATTGCAATTCTCTAGTACAATCTGATACCAGATTGTACTAGAGAATTCCCAGGCTTAAGATCCATGAAGAGGTTGGTTTTGTTTTTTTTTAGAAATGTTAAAAATCAGTAACAATGTTTCCTTTGCCAAGAAAGCACACAGTTCAAATTAGTAAGAGGGCCCAGTGAGGTTACCAAGGTAGGCACTGAATTACTTGTCACTGTTGGAGGAGTTTTAATGATCAAAAGCTGTTTTTTCTCTTTGCAAATTTTTAATGGAAACGTAGTAATGGAAATTACTCTGTCCCTTCTCTTGTGAGGGTGGGGGAACCAACCAAAGAAACTGTTTCATTGTATCTATGGTATTTAATGGTATAAAGATACCTTGATCTTCAGTCCAGTTCTATTAACAGTGTTATGTTTTAAAACACTTAAGGAAACCAGGTATTTCAGAGACAAAATTAGGAGTAGATAACACTGAATTTATGTAGACACTGCTAACTGGCTTTTGAATGACAGTTTAAATACCTGATGATTTCTGTTTGGAATTTGAAAAACTATACCAAGGATGTTACTCAACAGTCTTAAGAGCACACTGATTTATAAGCAGCAATTTAAAGTTTTTATTAAGTGAGATTTAGCAGAGAAAGAATCTGAGTATCTTGTGAAAGATACAAAAGGTCCTGAGGAAATTTTTTTCTTGAATTAAAACTAAAATTTAATAGTACCTGAGGGAGTTTGTCTATCCCAAGTGGCAGATTCAGTGAACAGCCTGGGATACCTCTAAGAGTGTGCTCTGCTCTGATAGTACTATTATCCTCTCAGTAAACAGAATATACTCTTTTTTTTTTTTTTTTTTCAGAATTGGAGAAAAGCTTCTCCGTTCATTTTTTCTCCTTTAGATTCTTCTGTTAAACATGCAGTCAAATTCTTCAACGTTTCAGAAAAGGTTTTTCTGAGGTATTTTTTAGGAATAAAGCTGTGATAGCTTTCCCTGGGTTTCTTCCTGTAAATCACTAATATTTCTGATCATTTTAAAATACATTTAAAACATTAGATATGTTGTTATGTCTCTGGTAAGGTCAGTTTACATTGGAAAGCAAAATGTTAGAACTTCTTCATTCTGAAATGTGTGATGCAGAGAAGGGAAAAATCAGTCTGCTCTGAAGCGTGGGAGGAAGCTGGTACCAGTTCTGGAGTGTTGCCATATTGAGTTCCACTGTGATGGTTCCAGTTTAGGAGACAGATAAGTTCCTCACAGTTTTTCAACATCTCAGCATCTGCATTGATTAGCTCACACTAAATTGGCAGCATGGATGACTTTATTTGTGGTTCTACAGGCTAGTTTTAGTTAGGTCATATCATTAAAATCACTGAATAACTCCAGGGTTCTTTTCAATATAGTTTTATAACTGAGAATACTTATCATGATATTTGAAACTAAAGTATATCTTGACAGGCAACTGTAAGGAAAATACCTGTGGGTATTTTCCTACTATCTAGCAAGGTTTACTATTTCAGTACTCCTTTGTTTTCATCCTGTCCCATTTGTGCTTGATACACCAGAGAATCCTGTTTGCACTGACTATTCTTCCTGGAGGGATATTTTTTGTTTAATAAATTCCTTATGGATGACATTAGGACTTAGAAAAAGAATACTGTTTTTGTTTACTACTAAGCAAGGACGTGATTTACAATCAAATACCTTTTGATTTCTGACTATGTAGAAATGTCTTGCATTTGAATCCTATTAAAAGCAAACAAAAATCTGAAGCCCCTAAAGGACTTCAGAAAGGGGTTTTATTGAGAAAAAAAACATTTACTAAAGCTGAAGCAGAATAATCACATGTGTAAACTTAAATTCTAAATGAAAAATCGTATTCTAATATTTTTTGTGCGCATCAATTTCAATCTCTCTAATACTACTAGCAGCTGAAATAGACCACTGTCATCCCAGTATCTCCAGTTATGAGCCTTTTTTCACTCAGAATCTCTCACACAAATTAGTCATTTTAGCATTTCGAAAGCTACTAGCCTTATTCATTCTTTCATAAGATTGTAGGTTAGAAGATGTTGCTGTGTCTTTATCAGACAAAAACATAATAAGCTAAAAAGAGTAGATAGTTTTACAATGATATATTTCTTTTAGTCTCAGTTAAGTTGAAAGTCTTTTGAAATATGAAAACAAATAGAGATTTGGAAAATACTCTCACAAGTTTAGAATGTATGTAGCTGAAAGGAGGACAGTAGAAATGACAGGTTTGTTGCTAAAAAGCCATCCCTCTTTCTCCTCTGGGAGAGTGAAAGACCCAAAATATGTGGTTTGTTAATGACTCCTGCAGAATGCTTATTATGTCCTTTGGGGCATATGAAGCTGATGTTTTGCGTTTCCTTGTCACTTTGTATCTGCACCATTACTAGCTTATCTTTAGCATACATTCTTATATTCACCTTTTAAGATTGCTGGTCCAGAACAACAGTCTATGACTATGCTACCAAACTCTGCAGTAAAATGCAAAGTTAACATAATGCCCACTATGTTCTTTTGAAAGAACTTTTCTTGAAGTAGTTATATTAATTTATCTAACAGAATCAGCTGTTGAATATGTGAATGTTAATGCTGTTGTAGGAATAAAAGAATGTGCAGAAGGAAGGAAAAATTTTCTGATGAAAGAATAAGGAAAGGAAGCACTGAGACCAAGAGGCCATTAAGACTTGATATCAGAAATGTTTTTAAACAATTGCAGTTTCCTTGTCTTGGAATACTTCAGTCCTTATTAATATATTTCATATTCTCCTGCTAAGTCATTCCCTTTTTTCATAGACATAAAATACATTTGACTTTTATACACTCTGATGCGGAAAAATATTCTTTCTTGTGCCAGGAGGTCAGTATTTATGCTCTTAACATTGGTTAATCTTAGCTAACAGTCTAATAGTAAAACTTAGTCAGATAAAACATTAGATTTACTCCGTTGTAATGAAATGACGAATTTCTTTAAAAGTATAATTATTTTTATCTTTAATGTTTTATGTGAAATATGTTAAGAAATAGATTTAATAAGCCATTCATTCTGAATGGAACTTTTATACCCTTAATGCTATTGATAAATGATACAGACCATCAAAGAGATTTGGTAATGCATCAGTTTAATGTATTCTTATAATGGAAACTCTTATTCACTAGCATTATTTTTTTAGCATGTCTTGTTCCTTCAATAGCTGTCATTTAAACATGAAAGGTTCCTGCAGTGCATTGCCTTAGGATATGATTTTCTAGTTTTATAAATAAATGATATCCAGTCTAAAGTGGTGAAGTACTGGGCAGATGGAGGAAAATTCTTATAGAATACTGTCAAATTAAGATGGAATTAGATAAAATCTTTATTGGTACAAGATTAATTGTAAATACAATATAACTGTTCATGATTTGAAAATGACATTTGAAATCGACAACTTTGGGTATAAAAACTGTTTATTTTATCCAGTTAAATGTTTCTCTGTAGTCTTCCTTGTCTATCTTTCAGCTGCCTTCTGTGCCTTCCTAATCACTATTACAAAGTTAAGCTATGTTAGACATACTTTAGTCACTGCGGCATTTGTGACATTAGACACTAACTTTTCTCACATCATTCAGTGTTTAGAATAAGGATTCTTATTTTTGGTTGTCTTCATTCAGGTTTCTTAATAAGATGGGTGCCTGGTACCTCAGCACTTCTTACATCCAGGAAACTGACATTAAATTCAAAGTGTATGTACTCCTTTGTAAAAGTTCCCAGGAATTTCACTACCACCGTAAGAAAAAAAGAATTTTGAAGTAACTACAAAGTTGAACTGGGACTGAGAGGACTCAGACTTTTTCTATATTAGTGTTTAAGTTTGGATCAGAAATATGTTTTTAAAGCAATCCTCCTAATTGTCTCTACTTATTGTGCTTTAATGGTGAGAACAAAACAGTCTGAGTGCATGAACTAGATTCATCTTAAATGAAACTAAACTGGAAAATGTGTTCCCAGAGCATACCTAATGCAGTCCAGCCACAACTGAGCATTCAGACTATGGAACCTCATCAGAGACAGCCTAAAAATTTAAGAAAAACAAAACATGCCCCCTGTAGAACCCCAAGAAAAACCTGAAGTATCATCCAACTATGATTCTCAACAGCACCTCTCTTGCTTTATTGATCGGCTCATTTGGATTTCCATAATTTGCTAAAGCGGATGCAGGGTAGTGTTCCTTTTATTTATATAATATTCAGAATCATAGAATCACAGGATTATTTTGGTTGGAAAAGACCTTTAAGATCATTGAGTCCAATCATAAACACAACACTGCCAAGTCTACCACCAAACCATGTCCCTAAGCACCACTTGGCCATTTTCACTTGTCCTGTCACTTGTTATTTGGGATAAGAGACTGACCTCCACTTTGCTACAGTCTCCTTTGAGGTAGCTGTAGAGAGCAATCAAGTCTCCCCTCAGCCTCCTCTTCTCCAGACTAAATAACCCCAGTTCCCTCAGCTGTTCCTCATAAGACTTGTGCTCCAGACCCTTCACCAGCTTTATTGCCCTTCTCTGGACATGTTCCAGCAGCTCAGTGTCCTTTTTGTAGTGAGGGGCCCCAAACTGAACACAGTGTTTGAGGTGCAGCCTCACCAGAGCTGAGTACAGGAGGACAATCACCTCCCTGGTCCTTCTGGCCACACCATTTCTGATGCAAGCCAGGATTCTATTGGCCTGCTTGGCCACCTGGGCACACTGCTGGCTCATATTCAGCCAGTTGTCAACCAACATCCCTAGGTCCTTTTCCACCAGGCAGCTTTCCAGCCACTCTTTCCCAATCCTGTAGCATTGCATGGGGTTGTTGTGACTGAAGTGCAGGATACTGAAGTGCACAATACTCCAGATGTGGCCTCACCAGGGCAGAGTAGAGGGGCAGGAGAACCTGTCTTTCTGTGCATAGGGACAATTGCACCATTAAGATTTCCTTCTTGAAGAGTGTTTAGCCCTCCTGGACTCCTTTGCCCTTCAGGACTGGCTTCCAAAGGACTCACTCAACCACTTAATTGAGAGCACTTCAATTATTGCTATTTCTGCTTTAATCTTGTTCTCTTTACCTAGAAAACAATAAACTCATTCTAATTATTTTTATATTTCACTTGTACTTCCCCAAATGCATAAACAACAAAATATAAATGTCATGCTTTTTACCCACTACTACAATATAATAAACCCATTTAGAGTCCTCTCAAAAGCCAGTGATTTTACCATTTATGACAGTAATTTTGTTAGTCATTGACTGCTAATTTAATCTTAGTATTTCAGTGTAAGTTGGTAGACCACAGACAACTGAGGAACAATTTCTGGATCTAAATTATTTTTAGAGCTATTATTGAGCTGTCCAGCACTTCAAGTAATATTTATATGATCAACCATGAAGCAATTTCCATTTCTTATTCCCAGGTATTTTTTTAATGACAGACTTCAAGGGTTATTTATGTAGACTGGAAGAACTGGTAGAAGCGGACAATATTTTTCCCGACAAAGTATGTGCATTTACACACTAATAATTCTACAAAGACTCTTGCAACAAGAATTCAGAAAGTCAGTACAGTGGACTTCACATGTCACTAAGAAATTCAATCATCCTTTAGGAAAACCTTCTTGAAACTCAATTTTTTTTCCATCTCCAGCGTATTTTTCACAAATGTTAAGTCATCTTGGAATGTCTAGTAATAGTAGTAATAACTACTGTCAATTGAACATTAAAAAACCACAACAATATTTATTTAAGGAAGACTGAATTTATGCATATTTAGAAAGGGAATTAATACATAAGTGATACATAGTTACACACTTCAAACTCATTTGAAGACAATTTACCTAAAGAAAAATCAAGGAGGAAAAAAGGCTTCAGTCTCTATTATTATTTGTAGGTAACATTATGTAATGCCTGATAAATAGTCCCATAAGTTTGAAAAGAGTATTTCAGCTCTAAAAAAAAAAAAAAAGACTATGCAAAACTAAACAAAATCAAAGAAAAAAAAAAAAATACAAAATCAAAGGGAAAAAAACAAAAACAAAAACAAAACCCCAGAGGGAAAAAAAACTGCAACAGTTCAAGAAAAAAATCAGCACGGTTTATTTTGGCGAGGAATAGGACTCTATTTTTTCTAGGTGATAAATAAATCATGCTATTTGTTCAATGGTAGAACTAGTGACCAGCTGACTTCACTTAAACTTTGGATACAAGAGATCACTGAAAGTACTACCTGAGATAACACAAAACAGCTTAAGGCATTTAAAGGTAAGATTTTTAAAGACATGCTTGGGACAAAGGTGAAAAAGAAAGTTGGAAAGTTAGTGTCTTGACTGCCATTTCTTCAATATGGGATGAAACGCGTTTCTAGGCCGCTTATAGAGTGATAAAGGATAAAACTGAATTTGCACACAGAATTCAGCATGACTTTATATACTCTTATGCCTGGATACTCTTGCAATGGCATTCTACCATGTGAATGAACTACAGCTTAATATTAAAACTGCAAGGTTTGACCTATGCTTTTAGCTTGCCTTTTTCAGTGGTGTGCAGTAGTTGTGGCTTGAGAAAATGTTACTGGTTGTTTTGTTTTTTTTTAATGTGTCCACTGGAATGCAATATAATGAAGGTTCAATGCATTTTGGTATTGAAGTCAGTTGACTATTACTGTCTCTTAACTTTAGAAAGGGCGTCAGGTACTCTCCAGTACCTTGCCCAGTGCTTCTAAGTATCTTTCATTTTAAAGTTCAGTCTTTTTTTTCAGAAATGAGTCACTTTCTCCTTTAAAAATTGATATTAGTGCCACATTTTTACCTGGAGTTGTTGTTTCAGTTCTGACACAGACTTTAATTAACTTAATGAAATTCAACAAGGGCAAGTGTAGAGCTTTGCATCTGGGGAAGAACAACCCCATGTGCCAGTACAGGTTGGGGACTGACCTGCTGGAGAGCAGTGTAGGGGAAAGGGACCTGGCGGTCCTGGTGGACAGCAGGATGGCCATGAGCCAGCAATGTGCCCTTGTGGCCAAGAAGGCCAATGGCATCCTGGGACGCATTAGAAAGGGGGTGATTAGTAGGTCAAGAGAGGTTCTCCTTCCCCTCTTCTCTGTCTTGGTGAGGCCACATCTGGAGTATTGTGTCCAGTTCTGGGCCCCCCAGTTCAAGAAGGACAGGGAACTGCTTGAGAGAGTCCAGCGCAGAGCCACAAAGATGATTAAGGGAGTGGAACATCTCCCTTATGCGGAAAGGCTGAGGGAGCTGGGTCTCTTTAGCTTGGAGGAGAGGAGTCTGAGGAGTGGCCTTATTAATGTTTCTAAATATGTAAAGGGTGAGTGTCATGAGGATGGAGCCAGGCTCTTCTCAGTGACATCCAATGATAGGACAAGGGGCAACGGATGCAAGCTGGAATGTAGGAGGTTCCACATAAATGTGAGGAAGAACTTCTTCACAGTGAGGGTAACAGAACACTGGCACAGGCTGCCCAGAGAGGTTGTGGAGTCTCCTTCTCTGGAGACATTCAAAACCCACCTGGACATGTTCCTGTGTGACGTGACCTAAGTGTTCCTGCTCTGGCAGGGGGATTGGACTAGATGATCTTTTGAAGTCCCTTCCAGTCCCTAACATTCTGTGATTCTGTGATTTAACTTGTTCTTCCTCTTAACCTTGATTTTCAGATTTTAAGTCTTGAACAATTTGAAATTTCTTTGAAACCTCTGAGTTGCACACTATAAAGTACTAGATGGGTTCATCAGTTGATTTTAGCTAAAATTAGAATGCTTAAAATGTACAAGTAAGCAATTAACTATTAACACAAATATTCCAGTGCCACTCACAATATGAATTTTTTTTAAATCTTATTGTCTCTGTAAGTGAAGTGAGTTTCACAGGATATCAAGCTTCATCATTCTTTCCACGACGTTATCTATCCTGTTTTATAATACGTTTTTAGGACAATGCTACTGACCAATAAGAATATTTGAAATGATTGTATAGTAATATATAACTGTAATTATGGTAACTTTTGTTTACATTCTATTTCTCAAAAAAAATACATCTCAGCATGTGTGTTGGATTAATTACTAAATAATTACACTCCAACCAGCAGATACTTTCATATCTGTCAGGTGTTAAAAAAGAACTGTGTATTTATGGACTATAGTATATGCAGGAATTTTTAAGCCTTTTATAGTATATTTGTTGTGGTTATCCTAGGTTTTCTTTCAGACTACAAATACGCTTCGTATCCTTTTTTCATGGGAACATGTTATAATTTAATAAAAAATGTCATGCAAAATGAAAAGCACAAGCATAATGTACTATGGCACGGAGTCATAACTGTTGAATCAAAGTTGGTTTTGAGCAGTCTTCAAATATCTTCTGGTTCAAAAGCAAATTTAATTTCCTAACTTCAGTTGCTTTATTTCTAGAGCTGTTCATAAAGTGCTTGAAAAATTTTACTTTTTTTTATAACAGAAAAACGTATATTGTTCACTTTAGAGACAAAAGAACTCTGAAGCTTCATTGATGTCTCTTCCCCAAAAAATTCCACTCCAGGCAAAGAAAAATTACAGAAAATAGTGACTTCAATATTTCAGAAGTTGCAGCAAATGAAAATAGATAATTTTGATCCATAAGTGTTATGTAGCCTTAACTGTAGTGATCACTGCCACGTCTATACATTTGACTTTCAGAATAGTAAAATGCAAAAAATTATGAAATGGAATTTCCATCACGTTTCAAATAGTGCACATAAAATGTATTACTGACTTTTAAAAAGTACTTTTTCATGTAGAGTATTTCTACTTTTTTATAATACTTGAATGTAGGCGTCTCATTTGAGCTCTTGTCTGACAGAAACAGTCAAAATAGAAGAGGGAGCAGAAATAGCTGGAGGGTAGCCAATAGGGAGAAGGAAAGAAAGTACGCAATTTTATAAAATGTCATGTAAAGATAGAGATGGCTAGACAGAAGGAGATAATACAGGCATAAAAGTATGCATTACTAAGTAATATTCCTACTTTACTGTATTCCTTCTTTTTCCCTCATTTATTTTTCTTTGTCACCCTTCACTCAGCTTCTGCATCTATTGATGTGTTCTCTGCTAATATGTCACATTCATACTTTTACTTTATCCTTTTGTCTCTTCTTACTTCTTTATTTTCTCCTGAACTCATCAACTATTTCATCATTTTAGCTGAGGTTTCAACAGAAATTCTTTTCACTCTTGAGTTTACCTCAGAATCCACTGAGGTAATCTACCACTATTCCACCTTTGCTATCAAACCTTGTTGGTTCATGACTGGCAAAAGGACTGTATTCCATTTACTTTCTGGAATTCTAGATGTTAGATGCTGGAAAAAGTAAATTAAATATCTTTGAACCCCACTTTTTTACTTAGGCTTCTTATGTCTGTGTTTTCTTAGATATATGATGCTTTCTTGGTGAAAAATACAATACTTACATAGACAATAATCTGAACACCAGAAATTAAGCATTTACCTCATAGAGGATTCTGTGGACACATTCGGGTCCTGGTGGACACCAAGTTGAACATGAGCCAACAATACGCCCTTGCATCGAAAAGGCTAATGTTTTCCTGGGTTGCATTAGGAGGACTGTTGCTAGTAGGTCAAGGCAGTTGTTCCTTTCCCTCTGTTCAGTACTGGTGAGACACATTTGGAGTGCTGTGTCTAGTTCTGAGCTCTCCATTACAAGAGAGACATAGAGGTACTGTAGAGAGTACAGCAAAGGGACATGAAGATGATGAAGGGACTGGAGCATCTCTTATATAAGGAAAGGCTGAGAGAGCTCGGACTGTCCAGTTTGATGAAGAGAAGGCTCAGGGAGATCTTATATATATGAATACCTCAATGAAGGGTGCCAGGCTCTTTTCAGTGATGCTCATTGACAGGGCAAGAGGCAATGGGCACAAACTGAAACACAGGAGGTTCCCTCTGAAGATAAGAAAACCCTTTTCCTTTGTGAAGAGGACTGAGCACAGGCACAGGTTGCCAGGGAGATTGTGTAAACCACTTCTTTGGAGATATTCAAAAGCTGTCTAGACACAGCCCTTGGGCAGCCAGCTGTAGGTGGCCCTGCTTGAACAAGAGGGGTTGGACCACATGACCTCCAGAAGTCCTTTCCACCCTCAACCATTTTGTGAATCTGTGATATAACAGAGGGTGAAGAAAAATCCAACATTTTTGATTGCAAATCATATGCAGTCAGTGTAGTGCCTCATTACAAATATAGATTTTCCTGTTATTTCCTTTATGTACGTGATATCTAGATGTGATTATTGCAAGCAATTATACTAGAAACTAAGTCACCATTTCAAGGTAAGCGAAGAGGCTAGATGCATGAGGATGAAGGCTAGTGATGCAAAGAAGGCAATATTATGTAGCATTAAGCACAGCTCTACATTTGCTTAGAAGCACAGGCTGTTATAGGTATAGCATTGAAAGTGCAAACATTTGCTGTTCTCCTGACTACCATATGCGTATGTAATCTATTTCAAGGTCTCTGTTTTAATATTCATTGTGTATATTAATGGGATGGGCTCCTGCTTTTTGAGAATTTTTTTCTACCATGACCCATAGGTCATGGTTTTCATACTCATGAAACAATAGAGGTCACAAAAATCACAATTTTTTTTTACAAGTGAGGCAGCAGCTTTCCTCTGAAATGCATGTAGAACCAACTGCTTCATTCACAGGTAGGAGCATGAGGGTCTGAGCTATCTAAAATACTGGGACATTCAAGGAGTAACTTGCTGAGAAATTCTTTGAGAGACTGAACATCTTGTAAAAAAAAAAAGTTCTCATGGACCTTTAGATACTAATGAATTTGTTAGTCTTGTCAGAAAATTTTCATCAAGTTTTAATTCCTATAGGGATTGGGATTATGTTATTGGTATATATAGGGGTTTTTATAGCTTAGATGGAACCCAAGACATAACCTTGGACCCAAGAGAGACCAAGTAATTAAATTCAAAATAAAAAAATACTTCAGAAAATATATTTCATATTTTTTGAATAAAGAAAAATAATTGAAAATATTAATTAGTACTCTATTAATGGATAAAACCCCCATATCATCTATATAAATGTAACATAAGGAAAAGTATCTTAATAACAAGAATTTTAAATTGCTGGAGAAACACTGTAAAAATATAAAGATGCTAATAAAAAAATAATTGC
Organism: Podargus strigoides; assembly: GCA_028020825.1. Classification (NCBI taxonomy): domain Eukaryota; kingdom Metazoa; phylum Chordata; class Aves; order Caprimulgiformes; family Podargidae; genus Podargus; species Podargus strigoides. The sequence goes on along the minus strand of CM051621.1, from coordinate 20,968,167 downwards.
ACAGCTTATTAAGGTTTCTTTTTTGCAGACTTCAGATCATAAGAGCAAGGGTCTCATTGCAGCCTCAGTGGTAAACATGAACATCCACATTAATAAGTTTATTAACCCTTCTAAAACTATTAACACTGTTAACAAGTTTATTATTAATCACTAATACAAACTATGCTATTCAAATATGACACATATTTGGACGTAACTTGTTACGAAGTAGATTGTTCTAGGCTTTGGTCTATTTTTGTGATCTAGCTACACTACTGAAAATCATAATCAGCTGATGTTTCCGGTTTTGTTTTAAGTTAGTAATCTGAATCTGTCTGACCTTCTTTTATAACCAGCTCTTACTCTGAGGGTGAAAATTTTTCTCCTTCTATAGTTTTTCACCTGAGACAAGCTGGGACAATGGACAATTTCTCTTGATTTTCTTCCCTTCACGTTATTCCTTGTGACTTATCAAACATTTTAAGTCTGCTGAAAGGCCTTCAAGAGTATTTTGTTTGTTTAGTATTATTGCATCTCCTCTAGCATTCTTTGTAACTATTCCTTATTTTTTCTTTAGGGTATGATTAGTCTTCTGTGGTGGGCTGACCTTAGCTGACTGCCAGGTGCCCACCAAGCTGGTCTGTCACTTCCCGTCCTCAACAGAAAAGGAGGAGAAAATACAATGAAAAGCTCATGGGTTGAAATAAGGACAGGGGGATCACTTAATAATTACCATCATCGGCAAAATAGACTCGACTTAAGGAAATTAGTTTAATTTATTGTCAATTAATAACAGAGTAACACAGTGAGAAATAAAAACAAAACTAAAAACACTTTCCCTCCTCCTTCATTCCAGGCTCAACTTCACTCCTGATTCTTCTACCTGCTCCCCTTGAGTGCTGCAAGGGGATTGGGAATGGGAGCTGTAATCAGGTCATAACAATTCATCCTTGCCATTCCTTCCTCCTCACACTCTTCCATTGCTCTAGTGTGGGGTCCCACCGATGGGTCACAGTCCTTTATGAACTTCATCATAGGTCCTTCCAACAGACTGGAGTTCTTCCCTAACTGCTCCTTTCCATAGAGTGCAATCCTTCAGGAATGGACTACTCCAGCATGTGTACCTCATGGGGCCACAGTTCCTGCCAGGAGCTTGCTCCAGAGCAGGGTCTCCATGGGTTCACATCTACCTTCAGAGCACATCCACTTGCTCCAGTGTGGGATCCTCTATGGGCTGTAAGGAGACAACCTGCTTCACCTTGACTTCAGGGGAATCTCTGCTCCAGCACCTGGGACCCCTCCTCCCCCTCCTTCTTCACTGTGCAGCAGTTTTTTCCCCTTCTTAAGTGTGTTATCACAGAGGCATTACCAGCATTACTAATTGGCTCAACCTTGGCCAACAGGTGGTCCATCTTGGAGTCAGCTGAAACCGGTTCTGTCTGACATGGGGACAGCTCTTGGCGTCTTTTAACAGAAGCCACGCCTTCAGCCCCCGTTACTGAAACACATATACCTAGTGCATCTTCTTACTCAGGACAGCATCTAGAATAACGTTTTGATCTATAATAAGATCTCATAGATATTGTTAGAAGATTTCAGCAGCAATATTTGTAAATATAATATGGCTATCATTTATTATTTCCAGTGGAAGCAGGCTTGATAAAACATGTTTGTTATCTTTGTGATATGCTATTATTTTACAAGAAAGTTCTGCAAAATTGAATGTGAGAGGTGAATGAATGCAAGATTTATATTGGATAGATGAACTATATATGTTAGATTCATAATGTAGAGTTTCTTGCTGAATGTAGCTGCTGTTTGCTTGTGGTGCTTACTTCTCTCAATTTGTGACTACACATGGAGTTGAGGTACGCTGGTTAACATGGTGATAAGAACATTCTCAACTGTAGCTTAAATGGTTCTGTGAGGATAAATAGTACCTGGAATATGTCCAAATTTAGGGTAATAGCTGGTAATTTTCTTACTAATAATTGAAGGTATGTGAACTATAAAAGGGAAAAATGTTTGCAAACATATCTTTGAATTTTATAATGAATTTTGCTCTCTATGCACACCCTATTACTTGCCATATGTGAAAAATATGAGTAGAATAGAAAGCCGTTTCTTTTGCCCCTTTTATTCCCAAAAAAGATTCTCAAGTTCAGTATCCTTTATATGCAAGAGAAATAGATCTTTTTTTTTTTTCTGGCTTTGTGTAGAACACAGTGAAAAGCTATAATGGGAGAAAGAACAAACAGAAAACACAAATCCCTCTTTTACTTGGATCCTGTGACAACAACATCTGCAGCTGAGTTTTTCCAACTGGATTTTCAGACTGAGTTTTCAAACTTGCTTATACTTATGTGTATAAGATATAGTGCAACCTGTCTATGATTTTACCTGCAGTCTCTAATAGAGATGTTAACAAAAATGAAAATAAGAAATTATTTAATTTTTTATGATAAATCAATCTGGATTCTATGACATTAGTAGCCTGTGAATGTTTAAAAAAATAGTTTCCATAATCTGAGGTATTATTTTGGTTTGAGTTTTTCTGTGTTATGTTAACATATTTTTTTCTTTCTTTCTTCCTCTCCCTCACCCTTTCCCTCTCCCTTCTCTCTCCTCTCCTTTTGTCTTCTTTTCTCTTCTTTTCAAAAATACATATATTTTATTTTAAAGAGCAAAAATGTCACTTGTAAGAAATTCACACTGGGGTAATAAATTAGTGAACACATTTAATCTAGTGATTTTTTTTAAAGTGTATTTTAAGTGCATTTTAACAATTATTTTGTGCTTAACTATTTTTACAGTACTCTGATATTCATCGATGACTGTCTCTTTTAAAACTTATTGTCTTAACACTAGGTTTCTGACCCTACATGAATTTTCTATTTGTATTTTGAGAGTCAGTTATGTGATGTGATGAAAGGCTAGGAAACTGTCTGCAGCTTATAGCCTTTAGAATTTTAATAACCTGGTCTTTTGACAGTCCTTATTAAGAAGTGAAGAAAACTGACAGGAAAAGATGGTAATACTTTATAAGAGTGGTAAGTTGATAGTTTTATAATTTCTTATGAATGACTTGTTTATAATATACCCTTGTTCATGTTTCAAACAGAGTGTAGGTAGACAAGTAATTTTTTGGACTCCAGGACAAATAGTAAAGGTGTGAATACCAAGCCACAACTGAATATAATTTGAAACTAGCTTTACCATTCAGCTTATTGTTCTTTGTGCTTTATTGGCATTTAGCAAGAACAGACTGTCAAAATATTGTATGTGATGTCATAACTCAGACTCTTGGTGTGCTAAGGTTTTGAAATGGTGAATGTGTTGCTCTCAAAAAAAAATGTTAAATGCATGAGAGATCATTCCATTGCTTGTTCATAAGAGTAGGAATTTCTGTAATAGCCAAGCAATTTTTTGAAATATTAGACATGTAAGGGGAAAAGAGAAGCAGACTTCTACAAATTAGAAAGTCAGACAACTATTTGATGTGGTACCATTAGTGTAGTTCCATTGGGCAATTCTTAATTTCTGACATTAAGCATCTGAAGCACCTAAGTTGCTCCTATAAGCACTTTCTCAATCATATATGTAAAAATCATTTGCATAACCTTAAAACTCAGCTTAAAGGCAGAACAGTGGAAACAAGTAGTTGTCTGGATTTATGGATTTACAGTTTCAGTGTGGGCTTTTTGTTATTGTTTGGATTAAAATAAACATATTTTATATTTCTTAGTCATCTGAAATTCATAATATTTTTTGCCTGAATATGCGTTCAGTGTTACCTCATAATTTTGAAACATTTCTGTTCTCTGAATTCTCCTTCTAGTTATTCAATTACTGGGTACAGACCTTTGAATTATATTTGAGAATATCCGAGGATTAATTTCTATGATATCAGCTGTATATTTGTTTTCTAAACTGAAATTATCCTTTATTCAGTATTAAAACTGCCACATAAATGTGACTGAATTCTAACATGCTTGATAGTTAAAATTCAGAAGACCAGAGGGACCACTTTCCAGTTGCTTCAGGAGAACACTATGATTGATTATCAGTAAAAGAAAAACTCACACAGTTCAAAAATATGTAAGAATGATTTTTCTTTAAGAACATGCAAAAATTTAAGTATTTAATTCAATGGAATTATTTGACAAAAGCTTGCTTGTGGTATGCATTTGATTTTCAAGCCACTGTTACATTCACTGTGTTTTGTGCCATTGTCATACTTCCATGCTTCTGGCAGTTATATGTAGTTATAGTAGCTATATTTCTAAAGTGACAGTAAGGTTTCCTTTTACAAAAGCTCTTCTCACTCTCTTTCCTTCTTTTTGAAGACTTTTCCTTAACTAAAAGTGGCAAGACTCTCTGAAGGTGTTTGTTTCTTCTTTGGATGTTAAATAAGCCAGTGAAATAACTAAATAAGACACGTGTACACAAATGAAAGTTGGTGCAGATGAAGTGACTCACTCAGTAGTTATTGCCAGTGAAGTGTTTACACTTATTATTGTAAAAAGATAAAAATAGTGCAACAATTTTGTGACTTTCCAACTTAAGAACTGCCAGCATAATATGTGGATATTTTATTTCATTAAAAATGAAAAAATACAGAAACACACAGGTATTACTACTGTTCATTATAGTTTTCAAAGGAGTTTTTTCCTCTCTTTCTAGAACTGGTTTAATTTTTTGCTCAGAAACAACTGACACAGTTTTGCTAAGTCTTTTGAAATAAATTTAAATTATAAATTTCAGCCAAGATCAAAAGAAGGCAGATAAAAGGATGATTCAGGAAAAAAAAAATGAATTGACAAAATATGTGACAATTTAAAACAAACAAACAAGAAAATACACAATAACAATTCAGCAATGTCAGAATAACTTTGCTGTGTATATGTGGTGTGTCTGTGAGTGAGAGAGAAGGGGAGGGAGAATCACTGAATCACAGAATGTTAGGGATTGGAAGGGAACTCAAAAGATCATCTAGTCCAATCCCCCTGCCAGAGCAGGAACACCTAGGTCAGGTCATACTGGAACATGTCCAGGCGGGTTTTGAATGTCTCCAGAGAAGGAGACTCCACAACCTCTCTGGGCAGCCTGTTCCAGTGTTCTGTTACCCTCACTGTGAAGAAATTCTTCCTCACATTTATGCGAAACCTCCTATGCTCCAGCTTGCACCCATTGCCCCTTGTCCTGTCATTGGATGTCACTGAGAAGAGCCTGGCCCCATCCTCATGACACTCACCCTTTACATATTTATAAGCATTAATAAGGTCACCCCTCAGTCTCCTCTTCTCCAAGCTAAAGAGACCCAGCTCCCTCAACCTTTCCTCATAAGGGAGATGTTCCACTCCCTTCATCATCTTTGTGGCTCTGCGCTGGACTCTCTCAAGTAGTTCCCTGTCCTTCTTGAACTGGGGGGCCCAGAACTGGATGCAATATTCCAGATGTGGCCTCACCAAGCCAGAATAGAGGGGAAGGAGAACCTCTCTTGATCTACTAACCACCCCCTTTCTAATGCGCCCCAGGATGCCATTGGCCTTCTTGGCCACAAGGGCACATTGCTGGCTCATGGTCATCCTCCTGTCCACCAGGACCCCCAGGTCCCTTTCCCCTACACTGCTCTCCAGCAGGTCAGCCCCCAACCTGTACTGGTACATGGGGTTGTTCTTACCCAGATGCAAAACTCTACATTTGCCCTTGTTGAATTTCATTAAGTTTTTCCCTGCCCAACTCTCCAGCCTATCGAGGTCTCGTTGAATGGCAGCACAACCCTCTGGTGTGTCAGCCACTCCTCCTAGTTTGGTGTCATCAGCAAACTTGCTGAGGATACATTCTGTACCCTCATCCAGGTCGTTGATGAAGATATTGAACAACACCGGTCCCAGTACCGACCCCTGAGGGACTCCACTAGTCACAGGCCTCTAACTAGACTCCGTCCCACTGACCACAACTCTCTGGCTTCTTTCCGTCAGCCACTTCACAATCCACCTCACTACCTGATCACCAAACCCATATGTTATCAGCTTATCTATGAGGATGCAGTGTCAAATGCTTTACTGAAGTCAAGATAAACCACATCTACCGCTCTACCATCATCTATCCACCTAGTTATTTCCTCATAGAAGGCAATAAGGTTGGTCAAACATGACTTACCCTTGGTAAAACCATGTTGACTGCTCTAAATGACCCCCTCATCCTTGATATGCCTAGAGATGGTGCCAAGAACAAGCTGTTCCATCACCTTTCCAGGGATGGAGGTGAGGCTGACCGGTCTATAGTTACCCAGGTCCTCCTTCTTGCCCTTCTTGGGCAAGAGTGACATTGGAGTGACATTTGCTCTCCTCCAGCCCTCAGACACCTCTCCTGTTGTCCATGACTTACCAAAGATGATGGAGAGTGGCCTAGCAATGACCTCTGTCAGCTCCCTCAGCACCCTTGGGTGCATTCCATCTGGTCCCATCGATTTATGGATATCCAGATTGCTCAACTGATCCCTAACCCAATCCTCATCTACCGAGGCAAACTCCTCCTTTATCCTGACTTCTTTTGGGGCTACGGGGATCAGGGGCTCCTGGGGAAAGCCTGCAGGAGTAAAGACAGAGGCAAAGAAGGCATTCAGCACCTCTGCCTTCTTTATATCCTCTGTCTCTAGGGCACCCCCCTCATTCATCCGTGGGCCTATATTGCCTCTAGTGTTAGTTTTATTAGCTATGTATTTGAAAAAGCCCTTTCTATTATCCTTGACCTGGCTTGCAAGGTTAAGTTCCAAGGAGGCCTTAGCTTTCCTAATTGCCTCTCTACATCCTCTGACAACTGTCCTATATTCCTCCCAAGTGACCAGCCCCTCTTTCCATGATCCATAAATTCTTTTTTTCCACCTGAGTTTGCCCAGCAGTTCCTTGTTTAAGCATGCTGGTCTCCTAGCTCCCTTACTTGATTTCATACCCATTGGGACGCTCTGATCCTGAGCTTGCAAGAAGTGGTCCTTGAATGTTGACCAACTATCTTGAGCCCCTTTACCATCTAGCACCCTGTCCCATGGGACTTCCCTTAACAATTGACTGAGGAGGCTAAAGTTGGCCCTGCGGAAGTCCAGGGTTCTGGTCTTGCTTGGTACTCTATTCCTCCCACACAGGATCCTAAACTCCACCATCTCATGATCACTGCAGCCAAGGTTGCCATCGACCATCACTGCTTCAACAAGACCCTCCTTGTTGGTGAGTACAAGATCCAGCAGCGCTCCTCTCCTAGTCGGCTTATCCACCATTTGCATTAAGTAGTTATCATCAATGCACTGGAGGAACCTCCTAGACTGTGAATGGCTGGCTGTGGAAGTCTTCCAGCAGATATCGGGGTAGTTAAAATCCCCCATGAGGACCAAGGCCTGTAGTTGCGAGGCTGCTTTCAGCTGCCTGTAGAAAGCCTCATCAACTCCCTCGTCCTGATCAGGAGGTCTGTAATAGACCCCCACAACTGTATCGCCCATGCCTGCCTGCCCCTTAATTCTTACCCACAGACTTTCAACTTGCCCCTCATCAGTCCCTGGAGAAAACTCAATACATTCAAGTTGCTCCCTCACATAAAGAGCAACTCCACCACCTCGCTTCACTGACCGATCTTTCCTAAAAATGACATAGCCATCCATGACCACATTCCAGTCGTGTGAGCTGTCCCACCATGTCTCTGTAATTGCCACCAGGTCATAACCTTTAGACCGCACACAGACCTCTAACTCCTCCTGTTTATTCCCCATACTGCGTGCATTGGTGTACAGGCATTTCAGATAGCAAGCAGAGCGCACTGGTGGGACCCCTGGGAGGCAGGAGGCCTTGTGGTCAGGGAAGAGAAGAGACAGGATTGAAGTGGAAAAGGGGAATATTAAAGTTTCCTAACTATTTTGGCCATAATTCCTTAGAGCTTCAGGAGACAGATCTGTGGTGACAAGATGTTAAGATGATGAGCATAGATATTTCTTTAGAAAAGGATTCTAGGACAGTAGCTGCATTTTTGTTTGGTGTTATGCACTTTCTACCAATGAAGGATTATAACTGATCTTTAGTGTAAGGAAGAAAGCCAGTGAAAACCTTAACCTCATCTGTCTCCATATCCTTTGAGAAGATTTCTACCAGAAATACCAGCATGTGTCAAATTTCACATGGTAATTATGAATTGCAATTCAGGAGGCTGAGTCAGCAAAAGGGGTTCTTTGTGCAGTTTTCATACTTACTATTTTGTGAAAGGCAAAATACACTCTGATGTAACTACATTAATAAAGACAGGTCATTTTTCTGAAGTGAATGCCCTTTTCCCTTGACAGATGCAAATGCTGGTTTCATCCCTGGATATTACACTGAAAATCCTGCTATGGGAAAAACCAAGAAGCTCTTATGTAAAGCCAAGAAATTGTTAGCACAATTGAAATGGTAGAGAGTCTAATCAAGGTGTTATTAGTACAGATTCAATTATTACAGAAAAAGAATTAAAACCAAGAAATTAAGAATATCACTATTACACAAAAAATCTCATTAATGAAGCAGTTAAAATTGTTGTGCTCACACATCCAGTTTCTTCTACTTCTTTTGTCACTGTTATGCTGCCCAGTGGGATCTTAAAGTCGATGGTTTCTATCTGCTGGGGTGGAGTAGGTCAATCCATCAAAATCCTGCTTATTCTCTAAAGCGAGCTTGGTATTGATAGTTTCTTCCTTCTTCCATAAAATGGTTGGCATATTTTTTGGATTCTTGCTAAATTACTTTTGAATCTTTCTTTTTCTTCATTGGTTCACCATCTATGGAGCATTTTATATATGTTTAATTCTTTTTCTTAGTTCTTGGTGGTACCACTAAAACCACTTTTGTCTTGTTAAAGATCTGCATTTCTTTAACTGACCATGAGCAAGTTGTTTATGGAACTTCAGTGCTAGGCCTGTGACCTGTCCTTTATGACGAGCCTGTGATCCTCTGTGCCACATCCCGTGTCTCCACTTCTCCGGACCTCTGCTGTCATACCAGGTCTGTATATTCTAGCTATGCATCATCATGTTAGTTGTAAATATGTCACTCTGCACAGAATAACAAGTTATTACTGCTATCTATATAAAAACTGCAGTGGGATGGTACAGAATAAAATAAAATAAAAAAAAAATAATGAGGCATAGCCTATCATGATTATAGTTATAAAATTATTTAGAAAAACTACTGTTATAGTCAAACTAAGTAAAAGCAAATTGCTGGCAGTTCAAGACAATGTCAGACAATGCAATCCTGTCAAGTCTTCATCTGAGGTCTTGAAAACTCATTGTAATTCCTGTGGCCTCTTATAAGTAATGGTAATACTATAGTTTAGAAGGTGTTCTTGTTTGTTGCAAGTTTTACAGTATTCTTGTTTGTGTTTTTGTAAGTGAAGATGATTATAAATACAAGTTGTTTTTTTACCATGAGAAACAGTCTGTTTCTTGAATAAAACTCCTTTTTCTCTGTTTCAGAGCAGGTCATAACGTAAATCTCCTTTCTTGTCTGTCCATCTGTATTGTTGATAAAAGATGCAGTTGCACTTTAAACAGTTTCTTCAGTCTTGGTTTGTTGTATAGACTGCACTTAAATGAATGGATGCACTATGTTTAAAAGGGGTTCATTCAGTGACTTTTAAGTTTTGAGAAAATACCATTTCATTGTATCTGAGAAAATAATTACCGTCATCTTTTTTGTTATGTACAAGTCAGTGCTTTGCAGATCAAGAGACTGGAATACTAACCTTTTCTCTTAAGTTCTCTAAAATAGTTCAAAAGAGTTGCAAAGTTGAGAATTATGTTTAGACATTTTTGTACTGTATTTAATAATATATGGTAGTAACGTGCTTCTGTATGCATAGACTGCAGAAAGCATGAACTTTCCAGAGAGCTAGTAATACTTTATGTTAGTTTTACAGTCATAAACAACATATTTCTTCAAGATCTGATATATCCATTCTTTCAGTTAGAAACATAAGAACTTTGTGTGCACACAGCAGGTATAAGGTTATTACAAACAAGCATCTATTGCTGCGTATTCAATTTCCTTTTACACACCTAACTGTACAAATCCAAGAAAACCCAGTATATGAACTCCTACACTTCCAAAATAAATTCTGCTAAGAAGGGGAAAATACAATTAGACATATTCCTCCGATTTCACTAAAATCTACTACTTCGTTTTTTCTCCTTCAGGCATATTTAAGAGGTTATTAAATCTGAGATGTGTATTTTCAGAAAGACCATAATCATTTGGATTAATTTGGCTACCAAATAAGCCACTGTATATTAATAAGCCAGAAGTATATTAGACTGAGTAATATTAGTCTAAATTTACTTGGGGAATGGAAATAGTATTCTGCCCTTTTCTGTTGCTGATGTTTCAGCAAAGAACTGAGAAAAGGTAAATGCGGGAAAATTTGAATTGCAGTTGGCGATCTCACAATATACCATATACATAGAAGAGAGTATTCAGCAGTAACCTGTAAAGTTAAGAGCAAACTGAGAGTCATTAAAAAAAAAATTCTACTTAAAAAGTTCTACATAAAAAAAATTTTCTACCTTCAAGAGGTTTTGAAACAGGCAAGTACTGCCTCTGTTGCCATTCCTGGGCCCAATTAGGCTGACAGAAGTTTCTAACTTTAATCAAATCAAAACTTTAGATACCTTAGTTTCATTATGGATCAAATGTAACATTTTATAAGTGACAAAAACGGTTGTACCTCCAGTTGATACTGATCTCAAAAAAAGGATTCCTATCTAAGGGTGGAAGTTCACCCTTAAAGTCATAGCCAAATATGCCTAAATTTGATTTTTTTCAGATTTCATATTTTGTTCTAACCTCCTTTAAAACCCACTTTTGAAATATGAGTGCTATTTTTTTAAAAAAAATCAAGGTTTCATTTGCTAAAGTTTTGATTTTGAAATATCTATTTAAAAAAAAAAAAAAGAAATGAACATTTCCAGCTGTAAAATATTGTAATTTTTCATTCATCTGGAAGTTCCCTCAGGAGTCAGTTTAGTCCTAGGTGAAGAGGCAGTGAACTCCTAAGGAAAATATACTTCAACAACAGATATTTAGTTTACAAGGTATTTTATAATTGAGGAAAAGTTGTATGTGGTCTCTTAAAAAGGGGACAAAGGCAATATGTATATGTTTAATCAATTTAAGTATAATTCTACAAACTTGCATAGGAATTAGCTGAAGTTATTTTAATTTAGAAACCTCACAGAACTCAGTCATGAATTTTGCAAATTAAAGCTGCTGGGTTTTGCTTCTTGACTACAATAAAACCGGTACCTTTGTATCTCGCACAGCTCTAGCAGCAGCCTCTTCACGACCATGACTTTTGGCCATTAGTCTGCAGTACAAACATAGTGACTGTTAAGAGGGGAAAGACGTGTTAATAAAAAATAATCGCGCTCTAGCACCACTCGAGAGTTCCGCCCAAGTCATTTAATATAGCCACATGCCTCATTACCAAATATTTTGGTTTATATGCCTTTAGCAAACCTTAACTAGAAGAATTGTCATTTACTGAAAAGAATAAAATTCAACATAAAGCTTCCATTTTGTCCAGACCTACTTATTTAAGTATAATTAGGTGAAGTTATGGTCTTTTTTTTGTTGTTGTTGTTCTTGGGACACATCTGGCAACTTAAGAACTTCATAAGGAGAAAACAAGTTGGCTCGTTTGCTGTACAATTTTGTCTACCTCATACTTTTTGCACAAATAAAAAGTATTGACACTAAATGTAATTCCATTAACCAAATGTATGAATGACTCTGGTAGTTAATGAAATTTAAACCAAGTAGTATGACAGAGCTGGACAATTAGTAAATTAATCTTTGAAGTCTCATTCAGGGGAAAGTCATGCTGTTCTTTTCTGCATTCACCATCGCTTCTGTAAAGTTAGACTGCAACAGGTTAAAAACAGTGAACTCTATTTTTTCCTGTGTAATAATGCTTAATTGTATATACGTTAGTTTGATTAAATTTTCAAAGCCTACTTCAAGCCAGTGCTTCCTATTGCTTCTGTGGCATACTTATCATTAGCATAGTATCACAGATGGCCATTAAACCAAGATTTAACAATGAAATCTAACTATTTAAGTGACAGATCCAAGTCCAGAAAAGTAAGCAGATATCTAAGAGAGACACAGGCAGAATTTATATTTCTGTTCTCTAAATGGAAACCTTGAAAAAGGTTTCTCACGAACAAGGAGGGTCTGGTTGAAGCGCTGAAGGTTGAGGGTAGCCTTGGTTGCAGTGACCATGAGATGGTGGAGTTGAGGATCTCATGTGACAGGAATAGAATACCTAGCAGAATTACAACCCTGGAGTTCAGGAGGGCCAACTTTGGCCTTTCCAAGCAATTGCTAGGGGAAATCTCATGGGACAGGGTACTTGAAGGTAAAGGGGCCCAAGATAGTTGGTTAGTGTTCAAGGACCTCTTCTTCTGAGCTCAAGATCAGTGCATCCCAACAAGTAGGAAGTCAAGAAAGTGTGCCGGGAGACCTGCATAGTTAAACAGGGAACTGCTGGGCAAACTCAAGTAGAAGAAGAGAATGTACAGATCATGGAAGGAGGGGCTGGCCACTTGGGAGGAATAGAAGTCTGTTGTCAGAGGATGCAGGGAGGCAACTAGGAAGGCCAAGGCCTCCTTGGAATTAAACTTTGCAAGAAAGGTCAAGGACAACAGAAAGGGCTTCTTCAAATACATTGCAGATAAAACGAACACTAGAGGCAATGTAGGCCCACTGGTGAATGAGGTGGGTGCCCTGGTGGCAGAGGATAAAAAGAAGGCAGAGTTACTGAAGGCCTACTTTGCCTCTCTCTATACTGCTGGAGGCTGTCCTGAGGAGCCCAGGACCTCTGAGGCTCCAGAGGAACTCAGGATAGGGGAGGAGGTGGTCCTGGTTGATGAGGACTGGGTTAGGGATCAGTTACGCAACCTGAACATCCATAAATCCATGAGTCCTGATGGGATGCACCCGCGGGTGCTGAGGGAGCTGGCAGATGTCATTGCTAGGCCACTCTCCATCATCTTTGTTAAGTCATGGGGAACGGGAGAGGTGCCTGAGGACTTCTGGTGGACACATTCGGGTCCTGGTGGACACCAAGTGCTGACAATGTGCCTTTGTGCTGACAATGTGCCTTTGTGGCCAGGAAGGCCAATGGCATCCTGGGGTGTATTAGAAGGGATGTGATTAGTAGGTCGAGAGAGGTTCTCCTCCCCCTCTACTCTGCCCTGGTGAGGCCTCATCTGGAATATTGTGTCCAGTTCTGGGCCCCCCAGTTCAAGAAGGACAGGGAACTGCTTGAGAGAGTCCAGCGCAGAGCCACAAAGATGATGAAGGGAGTGGAACATCTCCCTTATGAGGAAAGGCTGAGGGAGCTGGGTCTCTTTAGCTTGGAGAAGAGGAGACTGAGGGGTGGCCTCATTAAATGTCTATAATGTCTATAAATATGTCAAGGGTTAGTGTCATGAGGATGGAGCCAGGCTCTTCTCAGTGACATCCAATGATAGGACAAGGGGCAATGGGTGCAAGCTGGAACATAGGAGATTCCACATAAATGTGAGGAAGAATTTCTTCACAGTGAGGGTGACAGAACACTGGAACAGGCTGCCCAGAGAGGTTGTGGAGTCTCCTTCTCTGGGGACATTCAAAACCCGCCTGGATGTATTCCTGTGTGACCTGACCTAGGTGTTCCTGCTCTGGCAGGGGGATTGGACTAGATGATCTTTTGAGGTCCCTTCCAATCCCTAACATTCTGTGTTTCTGTAATACTGTTCAGCTATGTGAATTTCCTTATATTCCATCTTACGTTCAAAGCTCCCTTGACAAATAATTGAATCATTGAACAGTTTGGATTGGAAGGGACTTTTAGAAGTCATCTAGTCCATCACACACACACCCTGTAATGAGCAGGGACATCTTCAACTAGATCAGGTTGCCCAGAGCCCCGTGCAACCTGACCTTGAAAGTTTCCAGGGGTGGGGCATGTACCACCTCTTTGGGCAACCTGTTCCAGTGTTTCACCACCCTCATTGTAAAAAGTCTTTCTTATATTTAGCCAAAATCCTGCCCTCTTTTATTTTAAAACCATTACTCCTTGTCCAAGGTCCTATGTAGAAGTCTGTCTCCACCTTTCTCAAAAGTCCCCTTTAACTACTGAAAGGCCATAAGATCTCCCAGGAGCCTTCTCTGCTGGGCTGAACAACTGCAACTGACTCAGCCTTTCCTCGTAGGAGAGGTGTTCCATCCCTCTGATCATTCTTGTGGCCTTCTTCTGGACCAGCTCCAACAGGTCCTTGTCGTTTTTGTACCTTTCTAACAAATCCAGTTGTGCTGTTCTGTGCAATGTGGCTATCATTCCAGTTTGAAGAGTAGTACGTTGACTCAGGTTAAGCTGATCAGAGCACATGGTCCTGAGAGAAGTGTTTCTCCACCAGAGCTTCCTCCAAGACTTGATCTCACAGGTCTTCTAGTTAACACACCTGACTTTTGCCAGCCATTTAAGGCTTTTTCCAAAAACACAGTATTTGCTTCCTTCTAAAACAATAGCCAAGAGAGGAGTTGCCCTCCTTTTATATAATTCCAGCAATAGTATTTTCCTTTTACTCAGTTTCAGTTCCTTCCTATTTCTAAGGGAATTCAAATCCACAGCTTCTATCTCCCTGGAGGTTATTTCAAACTCAATGTTATAGACAGTTCTGAAGCAGAGAGATATTCTCTATCCCTGTTAAAATTGTGCTGTGGGGAATAAAAATAATTTGAGAATTGTTGGAAAAAAGAGAGAACACAGGCAGTGGCCAGATAAGGCGATTTTTGTGACACCTTATCTAGGTCATAGCCCCAGACCTTTTTATTCAAAAATGTTTAATACAAATACAGGAACATTATTTGAAGAACTGTAATTGGAAAATTCCCTCTAGGTTTAGTGTCTCAACCAGCACACTGCGTTCTTGTTCTGGCTTCATCTTGCTCTCTTTTCCTCTCCTTGTTTAGTCAGTCATGATTGTTTTCTATGCAGTAATGTAGCTTCAATAGTGGTGAGAAAAAAATTCTGATGGACTAGTTGAGAAAAGTGTGATAATTAAGGACAGAAATAGCTAGACTGGTAAGAAAAGTATATTAGAAATGCCACAGGCTGAGGATAACATTAGACTTCTCTTTCTATCTTCTTGCATGTGTATTCTAATGCCTGGAAAATCATTTGTTGGAGACTGAAACATCACTTTTACACAGAAATTTTAAAAGAGAAAAGCTAACATTCTCTACCTTTAGAAATGTTAACCCATGGTTATTGCTGGAAAAATTTCCCACTCCTTCCAGGGTTGTTGGGAGATTTTAGGACTGATTCTGTCTCAAAACCAAATCTGCTTCTAATCATCCTTCTAGATAGCTCAAAACTACTAGAGATTAGTAAGTTACATCCTGTGCAGGTTGCTTAAGACTTTCTTCCGAAGCACTCGTTTTACTTGCACTCTCACCCAAAGATGATAGCCCTTCATCTGACTGACCTTCATTGACACCTGGAGTTTGTCTACATGGAAAAGAGTAGGCAGAACTGAGCTTAAGGATTCAGCCTTGAAAGCCGCACAATCATGTGTATAGTGCTTTGTTCATTGTAATATAACAAGGCTTTTCTATTGCACTGCACTGATGAATTTGTACTTTTCCTAGTACTCTTTTATGTGATTTGAACACTACATTCAGAAGCCCTGTGTTCCCCACCACTTAATATTTCTTAAATCATATGCGTACTTTCACCTTCCTCCTTTGCTCTTGTGAATGGCCTTGCCAGAATTGCAGAAGCAAGCAGGGCTATTTAGAACTGTCAAATAATTCTTGGTCCCCAATGTTTTTCTTAGATCATTGAACTAGAATAATATTCTGGTTATTTTTTTCATAATCAAAAGTTAAATGAAGAAGTTAATAAAATCTATTCAAAATGTGAATTTAATTTGTAACGTAAAACATCTTGAAGGAAGATGTTGCATGCAGATCTTATCAATTATCTTATTACTATAAAAAGATCCTACAATTAACAGAAAACTATATACTCTACAAGCTCTGCATAAAGCTTTGTTTCCATGAGGAAATATAACACCCTTAACATGCCAATGAGACTATAACATCAGAATTGAAATTCACAAACTTTGAGTAAAGAAAAATAATAATAAATATGGGAGAACACAGCCAGCATGTGAAAGCTTTAAGCTCAAACCATACTGAAAACAGATTGTGTTTACCTACCTGATTTTCTTCAGTCTCAGCCTTATTTCAGTATCACAAATGCCATTTCACACAGTCTAAATACAAAATTTTCAGGAGCCATCAATCCATTTGAACTTTCAGTTTGTCATTTCTATGGAAATATACACATCGTGTGTGATTATGTATAATGTATCCCAATAAACAGGGTCTTTGGCCATTATTATAAAAGGCCATATACTTAAATAGACATTGTGGGATCTAAGGACTTCTTTGGGATTGCCTTGGCCTGAACTGGTTTTAATTTAGTTAAACAGTTGACTGGTGGCCAGACTGCTGCTTCATTTGTTTAAGCTGAAATATTGTGAATGTCACCTATGGTAAAGATACAACCCACCAATGTAGTCACTGAACAACAAACAGAATTTCTTTATACTGTTGAGGCTACTGTGAAATTTCCAAACTGTAGCTGAGAACCAATGCAAAGGAGACAGACTGTGATCTGAGAAGATATAAAAATAATCACAAATCCTAGTCCTGGAGAGGTACAAAGCCCCACCATGAACATCATGCTTTGCTGCAGACCTGACTGATGGCTCCTGTAGACAGCTTTCTCCCCAGTTCATGTGAAGACTGGCACCACTGACCTTTGGACTCAAAACCACTCTGGTAAGACAGCAAAATATCAGGAAAACTTGCTAGATACTAGAAAAATTTCTCTCATGACAGCTCTAAAGGTGCTATTAATGCAGCTCCACTGTATCAGTTTGGGTGCTGAGTGGAAGCATTACTGTATCTGGACTAGAGATAATTGTGAGATGTTCTGTTTAGACTCTTAAGGTTTTAATTAAGCTGAAAATTTCAATTTCCATGTGTATATGGTGTGTCCTCTTTTGTCCACAATAGCATTTTGTGTATGTATATGCATGTTTATTAATATGCATGAGTATACACCAATGTGATATTTATCCATCTCATCTTTTTTAGGCATTTGCTGAAATCTATTGGTTTACCTTTAAATATGATGTTAGGAACTCAAGCTCATCCCTGTTGTTCTGCCTCTACCATACCCCTCATCCATCATAATTTTTAATGCGTTTCATTCACTTTCACAAATCCTTCTGTTGCAGGTATTCATAAATCTGTTTGCTCACTGGATATATTCTTACCCCCTAAGCTTATTAACTCGTAGTCCCTACTTCCTAAACTTACGAGCTGACAGATTTTCCTTCCCTCCTACAAATCCATTTGCTTCAGCAATCCATATGTTTTTTTCTCCTGTGCTGCAGTAGAAATTCCCTGTTTCAGACAGGTAATCTGCTAAATGTCTCTCAGGGAGCTACAAAGAAGGAAAGCAGACCAGTTTACTTCCACAGTTGTGGATAGCAAGAATGGGGGATAATAATGAAGCAGATCTTCTATTACTGGAGACTTATGTTGCTTGATTAGCTGCGCTTAGAACATAATAGAAAAATCTGCAAAAGTATTTCAAAACTATCCAGCCCTATCAATGGCAACTGAGGACACTTCCTCTTGCTAATGCAAAAGCTGCCCACAGTGTTTTAGAAAGGTTATACATGTTAGGGAAGGAGTGGGGAGTGATCTTAATCTGTGTTCTTTGGAAATAAACTGATTGAAAGCATGGCTCAAGCAACACCTCAGAGAACAGTTTCAAGATTTCTGAAGTGAGATTTTTCTAATGGCATTTTTCATTTTAAAGGTGGGAGTTTTGCAGTGTTTTTTAAAGAATCAGAGGAAAATAAGAATGTGAGTTGCCCAAGCATGAGAAAAAAAAAACAGAACAGTGATGGTATCATGAGATTATGAATTTGGATTAATGGGATACTATATGCCCATGATTATTCCAATAAATATTGGTTTGGGACATAAAGGATTGCTATACATTGCAATATAAGGAATGTTTGTGACCTTATTGGACACTTGAAAGGATATTTGAATAAGGGGAGAAGCATAAGAAACTACAAAGCTGAAACTGAATAAGTTGTCTACTCTCCCCACCAAAGCAGGGAAGGATGTTCATCAGAACATTCTTTAATCACATTTACTGTAACTGAGAGACCTTTTTGCAGACATTTTTAATATAAAAAGCAATGATATTATAGGAGGGAAAAGAGACAGGGATTTGTATTGCAGAATGCCATGAAACAAGTTATTTCAGTTTCTTCCTTGTTTCAGTATGTAGGCCTATTAGATGCTAAAAATGGTAAGACTACCCTTTAAAAAATCATTCATTATATGGTATCAAGTCTTGGAAGGGAGTCTAGGAAGAAAGTAGCGTACATTTCAATTTAAATGAGGTCCTGTATTGTGATACTTATAAGAAAACCCACAGACAAATCCAGTTTTAATGAGCCCTTATACTATATAAGGAGGGAAAAGCAGACAGACACATTTTTGAAATGAACTATTAAATGGTGCACCTAACCAATGACAGCAAGCAAAGAAAAGATGGATTCATAGTCTAAAATGAGCTCTGCAAGAGGTGAAAGCATAAGGCATAGGGAAAAAAGGGTCATCTTGCTAACTTTTTTGTTGTTTTTTTTCTACCAGAAGTTCAAATGTGGACTATGGATGCATGTCATTGCTGAGGATGATAAATAATAGTAAAGATCATAGAGTTGTGCTTTATACCTATTATTATCTATTTGTTTTACAAAGAAAGCCAGATCTAATCAATCATTTGGCCTTAACAGAGCTGAGACTTATACTGCATGATGACAGGTAGCAAGCAAAAAGAAAAGTGGGTGGAAGGAAAGGAAGGCAAGGTAAGTGTAAAGTAATTCTGACTGGAATGTAGTTGTACAGACAATATAACTTTCATTTAATTAAAGGAATTTAAGATTTCAAAATTTATTTTAAGTCTGATTTATAGCAAGATTCTAAATGACCATCACCTTCCTTATCCGTCTAGAACACCTTTGATTCTTTTTACTTTTCAGTTTAATATAACAACTGTATTACAGTGAACGCATGGATCATTATTTCAAAGTGAGATGTTTAACTTTTTACACAGAATCACACAGAATGTTAGGGATTGGAAGGGACCTCAAAAGATCATCTAGTCCAATGCCCCTGCCAGAGCAGGAACACCTAGGTCAGGTTACACAGGAACATGTCCAGGTGGGTTTTGAATGTCTCCAGAGAAGGACACTCCACAACCTCTCTGGGCAGCCTGTTCCAGTGTTCTGTTACCCTCACTCTGAATAAATTCTTCCTCACATTTATGTGGAACCTCCTATGTTCCAGCTTGCACCCACTGCCCCTTGTTCCTATCATTGGATATCACTGGGAAGAGCCTGGCTCCATCCTCATGACACTCACCCTTTACATATTTATAGACATTAATGGGGTCACCCCTCAGTCTCCTCTTCTCCAAGTTAAAGAGACCCAGCTCCCTCAGCCTTTCCTCATAAGGGAGAACATTAGATGCATTTTACTGTCATTAGGTTTGTTTTCTTCCAAACTTAAGTAAAGACAAATTTGTACAGTTCTGGGAGGCACTTTGATTTTACAAGATCTTCATTTTCCAGAGGAAATTGGGTCTGACAGCATTTTCTTATTCACTTCTGTGAGAAAGTATATTCTAGAAGCATTCTTTCGAAATGTTCAGAGAAATAATTTGACACTTCACCTTACCAATGGAACAATAATGAGCCTGATTTATAAAAGCTCACCTTCTTATAGATGAATAAAAGAAAAAATGGTAATTGGTTAAGCTTTTTCACAGGAGGGTACCAAATTGCGAACAGTCAGCAGTGAAAAAAATATAAAGGATTTTCGAAGATAAAATGAAACAACAATAACAAGGTCAGATATAACCCAGAGTTAAATTAAAGAGGAAAACAACTCCCTAGGCTTGTATTAAAAGCAGAAAGGGCTGTCTCTCTGCATAGGTAGTAGCAGTATTATACAGTTACAGGTTAAAAGTATGAAGTGTTCTAATCACAGGCATATCAGTTTCTGACCTTGAAATCAAGTAGCTGAATGAGGCAAACAAATAAAAGGCAGGTTAGATGAAAAAGATGATGAAGAAAGGGAGCAAAATTTGAATAACTTAGCATAGCTAGAAAGTCTGGTTTTAGCATGTAGCAGTCATAACTTGCCCAGACTGAAATTTTCTGTCTATCCTGTAGCCAAACTCCTTATCTAAAGTATTGTTTGATTCCTCATTTTATCCTTCAGAAGAGGTAAAATATTTCTTTCCACACATAGCAGTGAATTTTGGAACTTGATTCTACCACAGGTGGTTGAGACCAAGGTTGTCAGCAGGTTCTGAAAGACTGTCAGTCCATTGACTGACAGTACAATGACTAAGTATAGGAAATAACTTTGTAAGAGGTCTGGTTCAACACCTGGAGAACTACATGGAGAACGAGCTGCAGAAAATGTCTAGGTTTAGTTGCTCTTCCCAAATAACAGCTCTTGCCAATGTTTGAAATAGTATATAGTATCCAACTGTCTGCAAAAGGGAGTGAGCCTGACATAGACCATTGATCAAACCCAATTAGGGGAGTTGATGTTCCATATTCCTAAGCACTGGTAAAACTGGGAAAGCATGTGTAAGAAAGTATCACAAGTATTCACAATGGTACCTCATAGAGGTTTCTCAATACTTGGAATTTAAATTCAAAGCACAATTAAGGAAAGCATGCTGAGAATAAAACTAAAACCTCTTTTCACAATAATAATTCAAACAGTATTGAAAATCAGGTGTAAACCACAAACATTTGAAGAGAGATGCAAAACTAACATATTTCCCCAGCAATTTTACCAAGATTTCCCTTTGATACCATTCTTGTGCAAAACTAAGGCAAATGTTTGGGTTTGAAAGTCTACTGTGTACAAGGCATTTTTCTGTGCTCAAACTCTGGTTTCAGACCTTCTCGTCTCTTACATGGGACTTAAAGTACATACATGGCAGCAGAAATTCTCTTTCTGTCCCAGTCACTCCCCTGGGAAAATACTGTCTGTGTAAATGAAATAGAGCTTTCCTTCTCAGCACATGTATGTATATATATATATATATATATAACACAAAATATGTGCATATTTGCTTAAATACTGTTGTGATGCAGCTACTGGATTTTTATTACTCATACTCACTGTATCTCCTCTTTCGTGACATTTGCAGAAGTGACCATTATCTGAGGCACTCTGTAGTTAAAGTAAGTGCTTTCCTCTGTATCTACAACCCATGAACTAGACTGCCTGGTTCACTCTGGTGAAAATCCTGTGACACAACTCATTTGTGTACAATGTCAGTATTTGAATCCTGGTCTGAGGCCAGCTAAGGACAACACGGTCTTCTGACTTGCTCTAGTGTGAACTGGATCACATTTTTGATTTGTTGACAACTTCAGCTATTTTTAAGGTAAATTTAAAAAATGATACATGTTTTTTCTAAAAGTTCAAAGAGTTATAGCTGCAGCATGAGGCAAGGATTGAAGTTTAGAGTCTTACTTATGATTTCTTCACTTCTCATTTGTGCTATTTAAATGTAATATTATTTATAAAATTAATAGCTTTGCTCACTCAGCTTTTTAACTGCACTCAGCTTTTTAACTCCCCTCACCGTACACATCTTTTTTTTAAACAGATGCCAGGGTATAAAGTCAGGCATTAAAGAACTAACACTAGTCTGGCCTATTCCACCTTTGCACTGTAGTAAATGACTTGATTTCATTGCACAGATATGTATTTCTGATTGAGCAAAATAACATTTTTCCTGAGTAAGACAGCACACAGAAAAGTAAATCACCCAATAAAATAGATACAACTATATATCCATACATAGTACACATTGATCATGAGATATACTCATGATATGCATTTATTTTTAGATTGTATGTATTTCTATATTACTGATATAGAATGTCTTTAGATAGAGGATATGACTTCTGTTTTTCAGCCACTGAAATGTCATGTGTGCATGAAAATTCCTCTAAAAGAAGTTCATTGGCACTCTTCCCAATGAACATATTGCAGTGGTCTATTCCATGATCTTCACTTTTAAGAATTACTGGTGATGAATGAGAACAATGATGAATATTTTTTTCCCACGTTTTTCAAGAAGGTTGAGTGACTGAAATCTCATCTAAATTACTATAAATCTGTTGATTTTAGGTGGCTTTTATACTTCTTACATGTAGCATTTGAGACAGAGCATTTACAATATTTACTCTTGAAACACTCTTGTAAGATAGAGAAGTGCTACTAATTAATCTCATTTTAAAAATTACAAAAGTGAGACATAAAAGTGAGATTGTTGTGTAAAACATTAAAGTTATGTAAATGGTCTTGAAAATCTATATTGAAGTTACTCAGTCATGGATGTAGTGAAAGACTAGCAGAAGAAGAAATTAGTTTCAAAGTTTGAAAGCCAGGACTAACACCCTGACTGCTGAAGTACCTTTCCAAATAAAGATATTATATATACAGAAATAATACTTTAAAGACTCACAGCCTCTTTTGAACACCTCTCACAAGCAGTTTCAGTAAGCAGTATCAGGGAACTTAAAGTCTGCAAAAAGGTGTCATGCAGTTAAATGTATAAATAAATTCACTGAGCCGAATGAATACACATGCTTTATACATGCTTCACATGTGGAAAGGTCAATCATGTACAGCATATTTTAGATAACTCAACCATCTAAATATTCACCTTGTTTTGTTAATCATAGATCTATGATTACTTTAATACAAACATTTGTAGTCGGTCAGTCACATAAGACGTGATCCAGAATATCTTTCATGGCCTTACTTTGCTCCCACCAAGTTTTTGATTTTGGGAAGAACAAGATTAAGCTGTTTAGGAAAATAATAATAATAAAAAGTTTCTGATTATGTCATATTTTAATGGGGAAAGAATATCCCTTTGGATAGTATTTAAGATTGTATCATTTATCTTGTATTTCAAAGGACTGGCCTTCTGTTTATAATTCAGTAAGCAGAAAGCCATTCCTTACAGTTTTCTATATAATCCAATTGACATGTACTTGTTAAAATGTTAAGTGTGAAGTATTTAGGCCAGATTTAAATGCAGTAATAAGTAAGGGGATTTGCATAATATTGGGCACTGATGCCAGCTTTGAAATGCTGGCATCATTTTTCACAATTGAAAGCGTGGTACCTTTTGCAAAGAATCATTTATTAAGATCAAACCACTGTTTCAATAAAGCATTAGAATTTCCTGTATAGAATAGCCCTTGGGCAGCATTCTGAAGTAATAGTGAATTGCTATTTTAATCCACAATGGAACATTTTAATAAGCGTGATAAATGACTTGCAAAGGGCTTCAGGTTTCAACGTCAGTAGAATTAGAATCAGGCGAAGACTGGGTCTGGGTGATAGATGTAGAGGATTTTTGTGGTAAACAGTTTGCAATGTCAGGACAATACCAGCTTATTGAACTTTCAGAGGCTAAAATCCTGTCCATTTGTCACCTTGTTGCCAGCAGACATAGATGCACGTAGAGTAATAGACTTGCATTCTTTATCAGCTGATACATTTCTCTAACTCCTGCACCACTCCAAAAAGATCAGAAAAGGAAACATTTAACAAATAAGAGTAAAATAAAATCAAAATGTTGAATAAAACCAGAAATGCTTTACAATAAAAAATACAAATAGTGTTGAATTTTTTTATTCCTGGAAATATTTTTATCATGTAAGCACAAAGCAAAAATTTCCTGGTACAGCTAAGACTCTCACTAAGCCACTCTGCTTTTTACAATAGTTTCAAACTTCTATGAAATGAGTATGTTTTGTTTGTTTGTTTTCAAGCAAAAAGAAGGAATTAGATGGTCATAATATTTGCTGGCTTTTGGGTTAAAAACAGTTTTAATATTTCCTGTTGAAGGAGAATCAGAAAGAAATTTTCTAGTTTTGTGAAGCTTTCCATCTCATGTCATACAGATATTGGAGGTAATTATATTAGGATTTCAAACAAAGTAAATGGCAAGAGAATGAAAAACAAGAATCTACTTACCTATGAATAGAACAGTGGTGTGATTGAATTTTACAACACTAGACAACACATTGAGGGTAGATCCATCTCACCTAACTTTCACTATCTAAAACTTTATTGATGAGTGTAAATTAGTTGTTCAGGCTCCCTCTGTCATTATGGGAAAGAGCAAGGATGGCAGTTCATCTTACATGTTTGACACTTCCTCTAAAAGTACCCTTTTCTCTCCCTGCATTGCACAGGAGGTGTGTCTTAATCTTGGTGGCTAAATTTACAGGGTAGAGATTGGCAAGATGAATCTGATTAGGAGAAAATTTTCTGTCACTGTTGTATGCCTTTATTAGGATATTATCTTCCCATAATAGCAAGCTAATAGGAGAATAAACTAGTATAATTGTTTCTCACCACAATGACAAAACTAATATTCTTTTAAATGACTGTTAAAATGCTCACTGATTCCAGTGGTGGTCATTCACTTGTACAAGCCAGTTTTGTTAAACTAATCTCTTGTTAAACTAGTTTTGAAATATTTAGAATCAAATCCTGCAATATTGCATATTATTGGCCTGTTTCTTTGTTGCGTTACATAATGTGTGATAAAGTGTGCAGAGGATGCCAAAGGCAACAAGAAGAGCTTCTGCTGTTAAATTACTAGTAAAAGGCTAAACAAATAATGTCTATTTTTATTTTTTCAGGTATAAGCTTATTTGTAAAATTAATAAAATATGGTCAGTGAGGTAGTTTATGACACAAATATAAAAGTCAACATCATTAACTGGGACCATCTTAATGAAAGCATAAGGGTAAAATACTGCAATTACATTTCATTTGAACTGTACAAATATGTTTCTCATTAATCCTTAGAAGAGATGCATATTAAGCCTATTGTCTTTCTGTATATTGTTCCTTTATTGTAATTCTTCCTTCACGCTTTTGGTTTTCTTCCTTCATGATTTTTATCTTATTTTCCTGCTCTTTTTTTTTAATATTCTTCACCTTAGTCATAGTGCAGGTGTTTACGCTTTGTCTTGCATTGCCTGATTTAACTCCAGTAGTCAAAATTTGCGGGTTCTCAACCTCTCCGGATATTGTCTTCTCTCCTGCACAAGAGAGCTGAGAGGTTTTCAAGTTTTCAAGGTACTTGTTTGAGTTGCAGTTAGAACAGGAAGGACAGGGAAATTGACAAATAAGAGCTATGTTTGTCAATATAGTGTAACCAATGTTTAAGTTAATAAGCTGTGATTGACAATTTCCTCATTTTTGTTACACTTAAAATATTTTTTAACTCTACCCTAGCTAGCCAGCTTCCTAGCTTTTAGTATCTGATCCAATATTCATTCTGGAAGGAGTAGTTCTGAGACAAATTCAAGGGTTAAAAAAATCCCACCACTTAATAAAACAATAATTCCCAAACTTTTCGTCTTTTTTAGTTTCATTTTTTCTTTCCATCCTCTGCAAAATCAGAGGATTTGAATATGTATTCCTAAAATATATTCTGATACATAGAAATAAAAATGCCACCTATATTTTAAATCTTCCTAGATTGTCTCAAACCAAAGCTCTCTGTGTGAACTAAATGTTTTAGAAAATATTGTGCTAGAAATCAGCAAACCATATAAAATTGTTTCCATCCTCCATAGTGTAATAATATTATGTAGTGTGAATAAATTTGAACAGCGTAAGGAGAAATTTAATATATGTACTGGTTTAAATGAAAGCAAAAGCCTTGCATCACATGTATCCCACAGTGGTTATAACAAAATGACAAATATGTATACTGTTTTACGAACTAAACCCACTCCCAGAATCTGTATTTAGTATCTGGATTATTGGGAAAATACATGTCAGTATTTGTGCATAGATAGACTATCAGAACATGTAAGAGTAGAGCAGGCATTTTTGCTCTTGATACTGGATTTAAAAAATTAGGACCTAGTCTTGTACCACTGAAGTCTCTGTTAGTTTTGTTAAACTTTCTAGTGAATTTTGGACCTCTGTCTCTCTACTTATCTATCTACCTATCTACATATCTATGTATTTTAATACTGCACAGGATTGCTACTGCACTGTAGCTCCAATATCAGCCTTGGAGAAAACAGAACAGTGCACAACATACCATAGAAGCTTCCTTAGTTTTATTAATTTCTAATTGTGAGGGGAAGAGAACAGGTGGTTTATACAGGTGTTAACTACTGCATGAAGTTTGTTTCTGGTAATATATTTGTGTTTTGTTTAGTCTAATTTTAGATGTCTGAAACAAATAAGATCTAAGATTTCCTTACAGATACTCATAGATCATTTTGAAGTATTTCCAAATATTCAGACTAATTATTCCTCCATTTTTTGTTTCTTTTGTAAAACATTTTAAAACAGAAAATTACAGAAGAGAAAAGTAAAATTATTCAGAAGTCACACACTTTCATTATTGTTTCATATGATGCCTGTTTCTCAGATCCAGCCTTGATTCTTCCTGAAGTAAGCCAGATTTAGTTAATCAGAGTTATGTCATGAAAATATCATTATGATAAATAAAACTGTACAAACTCTGGAAATTCTACTATACAAAAAATGATCCTATACCTCTATTTAAATAATCTAACTACTTTTTTTTTTTTTTTATTTTATTGTAAAGGAGAAACAGAATAAATACATGTAGAGGGAAGCTATTATTATTAATGGATAAAAATATATGTCCTCCTTGCATTACAGCCTCAAGATCAAGCACAGTAGTAAATGAGAATTTCTAAACCTGGAAATATTAAATAGAAATTTCAAAATATATGAACCATGTAGTAAGAATGTAGTTACATTATCTACTTCAGGGATTTCTCAAATCTGGCTGTGCAGAAATAGAGGCTCGAGGATATGCCACACAGGGATAATGTAGTGCTTAGCAGTACATCAGAACAGTTCTTCCCATCTGTGTGGACATCAGAAGATGTTCAACACCTGCTTTTGCCTCCATCTTGTGTTTGCTGTGTACCCTTTCATAACTAGTATAGCATGGCCTGAAGTCTTTAAATGGAAAGCATAAAAGTAAATCTGAAAGCACGCATATAGGACATCAAGGAAAGTATTTTTGTTGCAGTATCCTCATCTTGACTGAGAGTCACAATGGCACATTTCAATACATGATATTGACTATGTTGAAGCTATTCCACTGTGACTTACACAGATTTCCCTGTATAGAATATACATAATTATGTACTTACGTGTATTTTGTTAGTCCCAAGGATATCATTAGGACTTCTGTATCTGAACTCTTAGCTCAGATGAAATGCCTTGAAATTTGTTTTCTTCTTAGACCTAATTTCTGCTGAGCAAAATGCTTCTTGGTTTTATTTTTGTTATTTTTAATGCCTACTAACACGGCAATTTCAGCTAAACATGTTTCACCTAGGTCTGCTTATCTGGACCTCAAGTCCTGACATGCCTTTATTACTTGACTGAAGAGATCTGATCCTCAGATTTTAAAGCTGTTTTTCTGATATTTAAAGGTCTTCATGTAAGTGATTTGTTTCAAGGTACAAAATTTTGTTGGCAGTCCTCTGCCCTTGGCAAACAAACAGATTGGTGATAAAACATTTAAATTCTCAGTGGGATTTGTAATATTCCCTTATATTTTCTACTATTTACCTAAAATTTGTACTAAATAGGATTTTCTTGCATAAGAAATGATAAAAAGTATCCTCTAAGTGCGGCAAGAGATTGTTGCAGCCTCTGGAAAATATACTTTAAAAAATAACTATAATTTAGATTAATATAATAGTTTATATTAATAAATTCAAAGCCTACAACAATCAGAAGCTTTTTTAACTTTTGACCATGTCACTGAGAATTGTAATATTGCTGTCAAATGATTTATTTTAGACTTGTCAAAAACCTTTATTTTTTGGGGGTGTTTTATTAAATTGAGTGTGTTTTAAGTATGGTGCTTGAATATTCCTTCTATGATAAAATAAATAGTTCCTGATATAGTCTAGATAGATGTTTATTCAAGGGGAAAAGAATAAAATAACATTACAGTTTTGGTTTCCTACAACCACAGACAGGTTATTGGTTAGAAATTATTATTAATAACTTAAGGGAATTAGAGAGTGCACAAAAATATAGGAAGAAAGCAATGGATTTCACACCTGCAGTGCATCCATGATTTATTCAGTGCAATTCTGCTTTGGAATGGTATAATAAAAATAAAACTTACTTGTGCTGTTTAGGTGCTTTGTTGGATTTATTTTTCTGTATGTAGAAAATGAGTTTCTTATTACTCCCTTGGCATGTGAGATGAATTTTTATTAATTTATATTATACTTCAGATGTGTAATGGTCAGAATGGAGAGGAACAAAAAAAGATAGAAAACTTAAAATGGACGATATTCATGACTCCTTGAGTTTTTAATGTTGTCTCAATTATGCTGTTTGTTTCTGGTGTTTCTTGGATCAAAGAACTTGTCAGCCTGAGCATTTATTATGAGAGATCACTGTGCCTTCCTGAATTTTTAGGGTACTGTTAAGCAACAAACTGAAAAAACTTAAAACTCAAACGAGTTCTGATTGATACAGTGGTACTCATTGTTCATATTCTGTGTGAGCTTCTCTGTCTTGCAGTGTATCTAAAAGATAAAACTTTCCACCTTCACTTGGACACCTGGAGCTTAAGTCATTATAGAATCACAGAACAGCCTTGGTTGGAAAAGACCTCTAAGATCACCAAGTCCAACCATTAACGTAGGTCTGCCAATTCACCACTAAACCATGTCTCTAGCACCTCATCTACTCATCTCTTAAATACCTCCAGGGATGAGGACTCCATCACTGCCCTGGGCATGATTCTTCCACTCCCTGGCCAGATTTATGGAATCAAAGATGTATTCATCAGTCCCTTTTTGTTTCTTTTTTCTTTCTACTGTTCTCACAAGATGACAAAGCAATACAGCAAAAGATCTATAAAGGTCAAATTTTATCAACTTAGATGTGGAATTCAAAAGAAATAATTCTGGAATCATAGAACTATAGAACAGTTTGGGTTAGAAGGAACTTTTATAGATCATCTAGTTGCAACCCCTCTGTCAGGGGCAGGTGTGTCTTTCACTAGATAAGGTTGCTCAAAGTTCCATCCAACCTGACCTTGAACACTTCCAATGATGGGGCATCCACAACTTCTCTGGGCAACCTGTTCCAGTGTCTTACCACTGTCATAAGGAATTTCTTATATGCAATCTAAATCTATTGTCTTTTAGTTTAAAACCACAGGTCTTAGTAAAAAGTCTCTCTCCATCTTTCTTATAAGCAATAAGAACTTTCTCTTCTCCAGGCTGAACAATCATTATTTTCTCAGCTTTCCTAATAAGAGAGGTGTTCTATCACTCTAATATTTTTTGTGGTCCTCCTCTGGACCAGCTCTAGCAGGACCATGCCTTTCTTGTAATAAGGACCCCAGAGCTAAACACAGTACTCCAGGTGGGGTCTTACCAGAGTGGAGCAGTGGGACAGAATCACCTCCCTCGGCCTGCTTGCTGCATTTCTTTTGATGCAGCCCGGGATATGGTTGGCTTTCTGCAAGCATATGTTGCCGGTTCATATCTAAATATTTTATCTAGTTTAAAGTGACCATAAAATCTGAAATGATCATATGAGCTTATAGCTGATACAGTTTCTTGCATTATTTATCTTCATAGTTCTTAGTAAATCAATCAATTTTGTATCGATGTTTCTTGGTAAAATAGCTGGAAGGAAGTTTTGTGAAATCTAACTTGGTTTGATTTAATATTAAAATAAAATGTTCAAGTTCAATCATCAAACTTATATTTTCAAAATATATAAATTTAGGTTTTGGGAGAGATCTTTCTGTGTAATCTTCAAGCTATTTTAAAATTATACAGTTAATAAGCAATAAGGTTAAAAGTACTGTCTCCTAATAAAATAGAGTAAAATGAATGATGTGGTAAGGAAAAGAATGAAAATGCTCTTTAAAAATTCAGAGTCTGTTGTATTCTTAGTTGCATTAATATGAACATAAAATAATTCCAATGACACTAATAATTCTTTGAAAAAACCCAACCTTCTTTATGAATATGAATATGAAGTTTTCTTTTATACATCTTTCCTCCCCACTGCAAAACACATTGCTCTTTACAGAAATTCAGTTTGTGACAAAATGGATCTGAAAATCTTTGGTATTAGTTGCCAACAGTCTTAACTCACAACATATTTATACACTCCTTGGCTTTCTCCTTGGTGACATGACTCCCTAGAGTGTTGTCTTACTACTTCCTGCTACGTACTCCCCCTTTCTCCCAAAAGATAAATTGTGAAACTAAAGAAAGTCAGGTTGACTACAGAAGCATTAGGTCTTTGGGGATTCCTCCCTGAAGTAATGTGTTTCCTTAAGATTCATCGAGCAGTGTCTGGTTCCTACCTCCATCCTGCTCCCTCCACCACTCTGAAGAACTAATGCTGCAACGACAAAGAAGGACAGCATCAGAGTAGTGAAAGAAATACATAGCATTCCAAGCAAAGTAGGAACCTGAACTAGTTCCTAACATTATTTGGGATTTCAAGGAATCAGTTTCTTCACATCTGAATACCAGGTTCAGACAAATGTTATGAAATTAGAGAACTGTACTATCCCAACAGCACACATTTTTAAAGGTGTTTTAGTTAGATTCTTTTCTTCCCCTCTTGCAGACAGTATTCAGCTCTGTAAGTACCCATTATTGAAATGAGACTATTCAAACACTTTTAATGAATACTAGTGACAGAATCTTGACCTTTGAGAGGACTTGAATGAAAGTATTATTTTTATCATTAAGATCCGGATGTTCATTTTCTTGCCTGTAATTATCAATGGGAGTGTGCCCTGTGTAAGGCTTTGTTCCTACAGACACAAAACTTCTGTATTTTTTGTAATATCTATGTCTGTCTATACAGAGATACATATACACCATTAGGGAACAAGAAACATTTCAGATAAAAATGGCAGATCACTTGTTATCTCTGTCAGCTCTCACGTCTTTTTAAAAATAAATTTTATCTTTTTTTACTTTATGTATATTATTTATTATTATTATCACAGGCATAGACACCTGAAAATAGACAATATAAATAAAATGGGAAGATTTGCATCAATTAATAATTAGATTCCCTACATTTCCATGTACTGTGTCACTTGAAATTATGAAAAAGAGGAATCCCATCTCTTGCCAATGTAAATCTGGAGTCAAGAATCAGCATTTCTCATTTTCAGCAACTGATTATCTGTCCACTCAAAAAAAATGTAATAGAATAAATAAAAAAGATGTAACATGCATGCATGCAACTGCCACAATGTTGAGGCCTTTAAATAGCTTTCACTCTCTGAAGGGGATGCGAGTTCGCTAGATACCTGAAGGATTATACTATATAGGATTTTATTATACTATAGGACAGGGAACTGCTTGAGAGAGTCCAGCACAGAGCCACAAAGATGATTCAGGGAGTGGAACATCTCCCTTACGAGGAAAGACAGGGAGCTGGGTCTCTTTAGCTTGGAGAAGAGGAGACTGAGAGGTGGCCTTATTAATGTCTATAAATATGTAAAGGGTAAGTGTCATGAGGATGGAGCCAGGCTCTTCTCAGTGACATCCAATGATAGGACAAGGGGCAATGGGTGCAAGCTGGAACATAGGAGGTTCCACATAAATGTGAGGAAGAATTTCTTCACAGTGAGGGTAACAGAACACTGGAACAGGCTGCCCAGAGAGGTTGTGGAGTCTCCTTCTCTGGAGACATTCAAAACCCGCCTGGACATGTTCCTGTGTGACCTGACCTAGGTGTTCCTGCTCTGGCAGGGGGATTGGACTAGATGATCTTTTGAGTTCCCTTCCAATCCCTAACATTCTGTAATTCTGTGATACAGATTATCATACTTTGTAATTTTACTGAAGACGGGATTATGCTATTTGTTTATATTTCAAATTCAAACTCTAAAATAAAAATTCAGTATCCCTCTATTTGGATATAAAAGTACAAAAGGACACTGTTCATTAAAAAAGAAAACACAGTCAATTGCCCTTTAATCCATAGGAAAGAAATTCTAGAGTAGAGCATACAGCAACTGTTAATTCAGCATGTTCTTGCTGCTGATATGATTCTAACCCAGGAGAATATTAAACGAATTTATGAAGTAGAGGAAAGGATGAGTATGTTAAAAGGGCTGAGGCAGAGACCAAGAGAGACCAATGATGTAATTATTCTTCTTCTAGGCTGTACAGTACTAATGTGATAAGGGCCTGCATAGTTCAACAGTAAGGATGAAGAGGCTAACAATAATTCTCGATTTAAAGTAGGTTTTCTTTGTGCTGGTAAAATACTCTGCATCTCATTGATTAGAATGCCAAAAAAGTTCTACATTTTGTCATGCTATTTGCAAAAGAAAATGCTAAAGGAGAGGTATTCAAATACTATTTAATGAGAAGTGAGAAAGCTAAAGAACAGAGAAAGAAATAATTGAGCAAATGTTAAGTTTAACTCCTCTAAGACATTACTAACAACAATAAGGTACTGAATATTTATAGAAGCAGTAGATTAGTAAAGATCCCTAAAAATCCCTTCATTGTTCCTCACCAGCAAAATTCACATTTTGAACCTGCCTTGCTCTCTAATTATATTTGACTTTGCATTTTTCATGTAAGAGGTAATGTTGCTAGATTGACCATTCACTTACTGTGCCTTTTACAATCTGTTATGATCTGTAAAACTGAAGCATCTTTTTGAGTTGATCTAGAATTCATAGTGCTGGCTGATCAGTGAAACTTATGTGGCATGAACAATGTTTTTCCTGATTTGTTTCAATGAAACTGAGTGCAGAGTTAAATCCATAGCCCTTGCTACAGAGTTAGCTTGGGCATATGTCATATAAGACTTTTACAGCCATTTTAAAACAGTTAAGGAATCATAATTAGTCTTCTTTTGCATGAAAGTCTATCCTACACCATACGGAGATGTTGCAGTTTAACCCCAGCCAGCAACTAAGCGACAACTAAGAGTTTTCACATAGCCTGAAACTGAACACCACACAGCCACTTGTTCACTCCCCCCTAGTGGGATGGAGGAGAGAATGAGAAGGGTAAAAGTGAGAAAACTTGTGGGTTGAGGTAAAGACAATTTAATAGGTAAAGCAAAAGCCACCCAAGCAAGCAAAGCAAAACAAAGAATTCATTCATTATTTCCCATCAGCAAGCAGGTGTTCAGCCATCTCCAGGACGGCAGGGCTCCATCACATGCCATAGTCATTTCGGAAGACAAATGCCATCACACTGAACACCCCTCCCGTCCCCTTCCTTCTTTTTGCCCCAGCTTTTATTGCTGAGCATGAAGTCACATGGTATGGGATATCCCTTTGGTCAGTTGGGGTCAGCTGTCCCTGCTGTGTCCGCTCCCAGCTCCATGTGCACCTCCAGCTTTCTCACTGGTAGGGTGTTGTGAGAAGCAGAAAAGGCCTTGATTCTGTGTAAGCACTGCTCAGCAATAACTATTTTCATCAAAAATCCAAAACAAAGCCCCATACCAGCTACTATGAAGAAAATTAACTCTATCCCAGCCAAAGCCAGCACAGGAGCTATACTCTATTTTCTGTAATACTAATATACAGAACTTCATCACTTTGTTATCCTTTCTTACAAAAAAATTTGGAGACATTTTCATTATTTTAAGAAAAGTTAAATGAACAGATTGTGTGTTTTTTCTAAAAGTGATGTTACAATGACTTGATTTATTGATGCATCAGTCTTCAAATTCCACACCAGTTAAATATTTCATACACTGTTGTCACCAGTCTTCTGTTAAAATAAATCAGGACCAGTTCACCTTAAATTGAGAAGAGAGTCTTACAAGAGGATCAAGACTGAGGGCTATGATCTTCTGCTTTTTGCTCCTGGGTTCACTGATAACAGTCTTGTTTATCTCTGCATAATGACTTCTGGTTTCTTATGTTCACTATGTTTTATGGGAAATGATTTTGTGCACTTGGAAAACATGATATTTAATAATGTGTAATACTGAAATTTAGTACTGTAATTTTGTATAAGAATGCAAGAGGCGTCTTAACATTTCATGTGTTTGTAGCTTGCTGTAAAGTAGATTTACAGTTTTAATTGACTGCAGATTATCACCTTCTGATATCTCTTTGGCAGTCTAGAACTGAGTTTGGTCTTGCTCCAGTTTTAATATTTATTTACACTTATTTCTTCAAAGCTGGGAATTGTATGTTTTGATCCAGTGCTTTGGGAAATTTCCCCCACAAAATAGGAAACAGAGTCCAAGTTGTAAGTAAATGTTTGCCTATAATTATACCAGACTACCCACACCAACAACAATATCAAGAAAAAAAGGGAAGTAAATGGGGGGGAAGGAGGGCTTCAATGTGCCCAGAACATTAATAAATCCCAGCTTCTGTAGATCAAACCTATCCAAATATATTCTTCACTGGCCTTTCTGAAATGAAGCCTATGAAAAACTGTCACGATCAATGACAATTCATTTATTTGCAACTTCAGTAAACACAAACTGGAAGATGATGAAGACTACACAGCTTGTCATTCACAAAGTTAAGATAAAGACACATTGGACACCATGGAAATATGCATACAATGCTTTATGTGCTGTGCTTGTACATATCTACACAGAATAATTCCATTTTCAGCATTATCAGCCGTTGTTGCAACCACTCTTTCACAGACAGTGAAAACACTTGCCTGGGTTGTTGCTTTTTTCCTCATAATTATCATCAGCCAATCAGATGAGCTAAGCTGTCTTGAGTTGCCCCTGAAAAATGTCTGAATTATCTTGTTCCTTCAGAATCAATTATGACCCAGCTGTTATGGCATCATGCTGAAAATCTCTGTTATGACTCTACAGAATCCTTTGATTAAAGGAGTGGAGGTCCTGTTCCTTTTCTCTAAAGTGAAGCAGAAGGGGATAGCTACTCAGTTACTCATATAGGAAAAATACCACAGAAGATGGTTAACCACACACCTTTTGGACCAGTGTCCTCTAGTACCAGTTTTCCACTGTAGTAATTAATGCCTGGGTTTCACTCAAGAACAAACTGAATATTTTCCTCACCTGTAAAATGAATAAGGAAAAAGTCCATGCCAAATCAATCCTTATTTCACATTGTCCTCCAGAAAGCATGTCTTGAAGCTTCCTTAACCTTAAATGCTGTGTCTAATGCCCACACATTTCACTTTAGTCAGTACAAAAAGCCCCAAAGTTAAATCAGGTGGACTAGGGACTGACGAGTGGAGGAAACCATGGATCTAGTAAATACCTATCTAAAATGTGTGCTTTGCTGATAAGCTTTGCAGATTTCTAGGAAGCAGCAGGTGAGGTGGCAGAGGCAGACTTCAAACAAAACAACAAGGTGTACTCCTTCTAAGCAAAACAAAAAAAAGTTACAAGCATATGTTTGGGAGACACGAGACAGTCCATAGCCACAGTTAGTCATAGCTGTGTGTTCTAGATCAAGTGGTGCAAAACCTTTGAGAGGACCTTCTCCCTGTGAGATCAGGGCCGACATTGTGTATTCTTTAGCTACACAGGCAAATACTTACAAACATGAATCATCAGACACTGGAAAGTTACCAGAAAAAAATCCAAAAGCATCTAACATCAGAGCACACCTCCATCATGGTGCAGGAACATAGCTTATGAGGTTGGGAGAGATCTGGGAAAGAAAAAGAGATAATATTTAAACATGCAACACATGTTGACTAATGCAGCAAGCAGTTTCTGCTCGTCAAGAGGTGAGCACCATTAGGACATACTGAAATGAAGGAATCATGCTTGTATTAACAGACTCCTTACTTGTCCATGTTCCCTACAAAGAAAGGGGTGTATGGGCTGTTTTAAAAGGAGAATCCTGTGCTTTTTGCATTGCTCAGCTGTTGAGAATTTTCTTGATTTTTAGCAGGTCACAGTGGTTGAGAAGCAACTAAAAGATCAGAGTAAAGTAGTCTCTAATGGCCTTGTTTGGTAGTCTTTATTGCTCCATACATCTAGGAAAGTCACACTAGGCTGTCAGGTAACTGAACCAAACGTTTCCAACCCAAGGATCTAAAGATGACTAACAACTCACTCATGTGGACACATCTGTGTGTTTGTCAGACATCACGTTTTAACATGTTGAAGGAAAGACAATTTCCCTTTATTATTGGCTCTGGCAGAGAAAAAAAAAAAATTATAAGTACCATAAGAATTTCTCTGTCATGCTCCCAAACCCAAAAGAGTGCTGCTATCAGCATCAAAAATAGCTACTAACACTAAAATACTAAAATACAGCATCACAGATTACTCAGAAAAGCATAAGTGAAATAGAAAAGAGACTGCTTCCAAGTGGAAGATGAAGTAATCAATGTTGGTGTCAAATTTTGATAAGTAATCATGCTCTACCAGAAATGACACATTAATTATGACTTTGATAATTTTTCAGGTAATCTGGTAATCAGTCTATTTTCTAGTTATGTACATTTCCTTCTCAAGTGAAAGATCAGCAGTATACTGACAACTTGTTTAAAGTCTGATAGGTGACTTATTTTGTTATTAGGAAACAAAAAAAAAAAAAAAAAAAGAAAATTGAAAGGACGTGCACCTTAGCTTTCGTAGTACTCTTCCATAGCCATGCCTGGAATCATTTAGACAAAATGCGGACGGTTATTAGATAACCACATGTACTTATTGACTGTTCCGTCGATATTAATGAAACATTACAGTTAATCACAGAATCACAGAATGTTAGGAATTGGAAGGGACCTCAAAAGATCATCTAGTCCAATCCTCCTGCCAGAGCAGGAACACTTAGGTCACGTCACACAGGAACATGTCCAGGTGGGTTTTGAATGTCTCCAGAGAAGGAGACTCCACAACCTCTCTGGGCAGCCTGTGCCAGTGTTCTGTTACCCTCACTGTGAAGAAGTTCTTTCTCACATTTATGCGGAACCTCCTATGTTCCAGCTTACACCCATTGCCCCTTGTCCTGTCATTGGATGTCACTGAGAAGAGCCTGGCTCCGTCCTCATGACACTCACCCTTTACATATTTAGAAACATTAATGAGGTCACCCCTCAGTCTCCTCTTCTCCAAGCTAAAGAGACCCAGCTCCCTCAGCCTTTCCTCATAAGGGAGATGTTCCACTCCCTTAATCATCTTTGTGGCTCTACGCTGGACTCTCTCAAGCAGTTCCCTGTCCTTCTTGAACGGAGGGGCCCAGAACTGGACACAATACTCCAGATGCGGCCTCACCAGGGCAGAGAAGAGGGGCAGGAGAACCTCTCTCTACCTACTAGCCACACCACTTCTAATACACCCCAGGATGCCATTGGCCTTCCTGGCCACAAAGGCACATTGCTGGCTCATGGCTATCCTGCTGTCCACCAGGACCCCCAGGTCCCTTTCCCCTGTGCTGCTCTCCAACAGGTCAGTCCCCATGGCACATGGGGTTGTTCTTTCCCAGATGCACGACTCTTCATTTGCCCCTGTTATATTTCATTAAATTTCTCCCTGCCCAACTCTCCAGCCTACCAAGGTCTCGTTGAATGACAGGACAGCCTTCTGGTGTGTCAGCCACTCCTCCCAGTTTTGTGTCATCAGCACACTTGCTGAGAGAGCACTCTATTCCCTCATCCAAATCATTGATGAATATATTGAATAGTACTAGTCCCAGTACCTACCCCTGAGGGACTCCACTAGATACAAGCCTCCAGCTAGACTCTGTCCCATTGACCACAACTCTCTGGCTTCTTTCTTTCAGCCAGTTCACAATCCACCTCACTATCCGATCATCCAGACCACGCTTCCTCAGTTTAGCTGTGAGGATGCAGTGGGAAACTGTGTCAAATGCTTTACTGAAATCAAGATAGACCACATCCACTGCTTTACCATCATCTATCCAGCGGGTTATGCCCTCATAAAACACTATCAGGTTGGTCAGGCATGACTTCCCCTTGGTGAAGCCATATTGACTGCCCCTGATGACCCTCTTATCCTTGATATGCTGTAAGAGATGGCCCAAAGACCCTTCATCTGTCTCACAATCATCTATAGAGAGCGAGACCCTGAATCAAGGCCTGGCCGAGGTGGGATATTTGCAATTGTTGCTTGCAGGCCTGCAGGCGCCCCCACTGAGGACTGATATGCATTTCTTGGAGGTCGTGGTGTGCTGTTCTTGCTGACCTGGCCGGGAAGGTGGCATAGAAGCGATAAGGGAAAATCCGTCCAAGGTCATGAAATGCGCTTAAGCGATAAGGGAAAAAAACGTCCGAGGTTGTGAAATGCACTTAAACGATAAAGGCCTGTATCCCCATGTCAATAGGCCTTGCAACAAAATAACAACAAATTTCCTCAGTTTCTGGCCATTTGCCCCCTCGCTCTCGAAAAGGTGTATAAAAAGAACTCTCTAAGAATACCCCGATGGGATCCCCCCAAGGAAGAAGACGGACCACGAAGACTCCGCCGGCCGTTGGTAGCTATACCCTCTTTCCCTCTTTCTCTCTCTCTCTTTCTCTCTCTCTCCGTCTCTATCGCATTTACACTGCGTTGGTACGCAATAAAGTGCCTTGTGCTGATTAAAATTAATACTTTTCCCCAATTGTGTTTCTTTTGCACTCCGAGATCCGGTTAACGAATCATCATGACTCCCACTTGTCTTAGCGGATCGTGACATATGCCTAGAGACAGAACCCAGGATAAGTTGTTCCATCACCTTTCCAGGGATGGAGGTGAGGCTGACTGGTCCATAGCTACCCAGGCCTTCCTTCTTGCCCTTTTTGAAGACCGGAGTGACATTTGCTTTCCTCCAGTCCTCAGGCACCTCTCCCATTCCCCACAACTTAACAAAGATGATGGCGAGTGGCCTAGCAATGACAGCCACTAGCTCCCTCAGCTCCTGCGGGTGCATCCCATCAGGACCCATGGATTTATGGTTGTTCAGGTTGCTTAACTGATCCCTAACCCAGTCCTCATCAACCAGGACCAACTCCTCCCCTATCCTGACTTCCTCTGGAGCCTCAGAGGTCCTGGGCTCCTCAGGACAGCCTCCAGCAGTATAGAGAGAGGCAAAGTAGGCCTTCAGTAACTCTGCCTTCTTTTTATCCTCTGCCACCAGGGCACCCACCTCATTCACCAGTGGGCCTACATTGCCTCTAGTGTTCGTTTTATCTGCAATGTATTTGAAGAAGCCCTTTCTGTTGTTTATACAATCAGATGTGCTCTTGTGACAACTGTACATTTGATTTATGCTGTCCGACTTTAAAAAGTGTTGTGAAACTATGCAGTGAACCCTAATAGAGAAGGTGAGGGGGAAGGAAATGCTTTTACTCTTAATGCAGCTACATTTTTCTTTTTAAAGGTCAACCAATGACAGCATAAACTTTTTCAATTTCAATACTGAGAAGCAGCAATAAATTCCTTTCACCATACATCATGGATAAAGTATGCCACTGGATGAGTTTTAATTCCAGAAGTCATAATAAGTGACCTTCTTTTTAAAATCACCACTGTTTGTCTTAACAGAGAGATATATGACAGTTTCTTAAATTTCCACAATACTGATACTTCTTGTCAAACTGTCAATCAAAAGGAATTTATATTAAAATACTTCATTCTTCAAAACTCTTCTAATATGGAAGTTCAAATATTGTTCTTAGTGAAAGGGAGATCTATGAAGTCTAGTCCATGCTACGTACTGTAAGATCAATTTTTAATCAAGATAGGTAGACATTTGAAGAAAAGAACCAGACCAACATATGTTGTTTGCACATTTGGCCAAATCCTAGAGTGATTACAAACCTATAGGAGTTTGACTGATTAAAGGTTGAGTGGAAACTGAGTAAGAACTTAAGGATATCATTCATATAGACATGTTTTATCATTGTTCTGGTAGATCTTAAAGTACAACTGCTAAAATTGCTTTATACATTGGCACATGTGCTTCCAGAGCTTAGAGTGAGCTTCATCCTGGTGTAAAGGATAATGAAATTCCAGAAGAGAAAGGAGGCTGGCAAAGAGACAAGGCAAAGACTTTACAGGTACAGTGTCGCTATGGAGACTGCTTTAAATCTAAAGCTACTTTAATGCTTTGGGAACAACTAAATTCACAGCAGTCCCTGTCCTAAGGGGTAGATTTTCTGTCTTTACATAACACAGACTAGTTACTCAGGTAAAGTAATACAGATTTTTAATTACTGAAGCTAGTTGGAGTTTCAATTTATTTATACCTGTCATTAAAATTAAATTTAAAATACATTAATTTATTAATTTCACTCTTCTTCTGATTAATGAAAACAGTAATAACATAATTAGCATAAATGCCAAACCAAACAGTACTTTTGCTAAAGCTGGTGTTGAATTTTGATGTTTTGGATGTTAGTTTATTCTTGGTTCTGAAAC
Source organism: Podargus strigoides (assembly GCA_028020825.1). Classification (NCBI taxonomy): domain Eukaryota; kingdom Metazoa; phylum Chordata; class Aves; order Caprimulgiformes; family Podargidae; genus Podargus; species Podargus strigoides. Next base: position 20,927,536 of record CM051621.1, on the reverse strand, counting down.
TCTAGTGTTTAAACAGACAACAATGGTGAAATGAAGATATTGGAATATATCTTATATTGGAATATAGCAAAGAGAAGCTTGTATGTTGTACAGTGATTAACACTGTTATCTGAGAAACCTGAAGGACACGTCTTACTGATTAAACCAAATGAAAAAAACCCACCTTTACTATGGTGGGACAATAATAATACTACAAGACAGTTTTGTGGGGCAATGTTCTAGCTAATTACATTGCCAGTTATAGTTAGAAGAATTAACAAGGCAGTTAAAAGTTTGTGGCTGGTGCTGTCTGTTTTACACAATGTCAGTCAGGAAATTGCCTTGTCAATTACAATTAGGGTGTAACACAATGCTTTAAGGTCAGAAATGCTTTAGCACAGTGGAGTAAGGTAGACACATGGTTATAATGTTAACAAATTACTTAATGCTTAGATAAAGGTTATTTAAATGTTTAGCTGTAAGTGAATTGGATTGATTTGGTGACCAACAATGTGTCATGATTAAGTGACATTAGGTATGTTGTTACGTACGTTAGTGAAAAGAGATACAGAAAGAATGAGAGATTGCTCCTATCTTCCAATTTCAACTAACTGAAAATAGCTGATGTCCCAACAGAAGATCCCATGCAGCACAGATGGTGGCATAGATACCTGATATTGTGACATACTTTGCGTGAAAGAAAATGGCAACTGAAGCACTGCTGTAATCTTTCTACTTACATAAAAGCATCATTTAGATTACGTACAGCTTTCTTCTCTCCTCTGTCACATTCACTTACACACGTAATGTGCACACATAAATACAGGGAGTAAATGGCAACTACCTGACCCTTGCTGATGGCAGATTAACTCGTTCTCAGTTTTGTGGCTTTGTATGTAAGATGGCCACCATTTTTTGTTCTATTTTAGGAGAAACAATAATCAAAAAAAGAGCTTATATTTGAAGTCATGATGTATTTGCTATATGTAGCAAATGCATATCAGAAATGCATACCTTAGACAGCCCTCACTGTCCTTGGCAATTTTGTCCTATGCTCTCAGTTCTCTAAATAGATGCACTCATTTGTCAAACAGCTTTACATTATCAATATTACCCTGAGATGGCCACCATTTTTTGTTCTATTTTAGGAGAAACAATAATCAAAAAAAGAGCTTATATTTGAAGTCATGATGTATTTGCTATATGTAGCAAATGCATATCAGAAATGCATACCTTAGACAGCCCTCACTGTCCTTGGCAATTTTGTCCTATGCTCTCAGTTCTCTAAATAGATGCACTCATTTGTCAAACAGCTTTACATTATCAATATTACCCTGAGAAAATCTGTAGTTTGCACATGTGTATGGGAGGTTCATAAAACATGTGAATGTCTTTCATATCTTATCCAGAAGGTAAGTGACCTCCCCTCCATTTGTAGGTCCTGATAACATTGTAATAATGTTATTGCTTATGCCCTCTCCTGATCTTTCTGACCCCTTAGGCTCCTGCTCCTCATACTTCTCTGCTCATACAGTTCAATTTCTGATTTATAGCTGCCTTTTTTTTTTTTTTTCCTTTGCATGAGGTTATGCAGGGAATGAAGTTTAGAGTTTCAGCTTCCCATGAAGGAACATAACTGTTTCTTGCATTTATCCCAAATAACCTTCAGCAAGGTAACACATAGCCTCTAGTAATACCTTAGTTGAAAAAAAGTGAACAGCGTAAATGCATTTTGTCTTGTACTTGTGTGCAGAGTTGGGAGCTTCTTAATTGATCATAAGGTAGAGGGGGAAAAAAATGTCCTCCTTGCTTTTGGAACAGTTGTTTGAATTTCCTGTGCTTTAATCTAACAGGACTGAAATGACTAAAGATGGGATTTGTGAGGGAAAAAAAGAATGAAAAAAACCACATAATAATTTGTTAATAGAAAAGAGGAACCTCTCTGCCCAGTCACCTCTTCAACTTTTTTCTATAACTAGCCCAAAAGACCATCAGAACTAGAGCTTGATGACAGGTGCATTTATTAATGCAGTATATGTATGTTTCTTAATGCCTTTTTTTTTTCCCCACCAGCAATAGGAAGCTTATATGATGCAGCTAGTTAATATCCAGTTTTACTCAGGCACATCTGAAAGTAGAAAACCTTTGCCCTGAGATCACAGAATTTCTACTTATAAAAGAACAAAGTAAAAGGCCAAGGCTTGCAAGTGACTGTAATACAGCAAAACCAGGAATATGTGGGTGTTTCTACTAGACACTTTGAGTACTGTGGTTCTTTTGTTCACTTAAGGATAGTAAAGCTTATTATTGTCCTCAAGTTCAGTCAAAATGTTTCAAAGATGATAATTCCATGGGAGTGAGGCAAAAAGACCTTGTCTGAACACCTATTTATTATGCAGAGAACAGAACTGTGGTGTCATGACTGCTTTATCTGATCAGCTGTATCTTCTAATGAAAATTTGAAGATAAACCCCAAAAATAGCTTAGGAATAGGCAACTGTGGATCCTTACTTCTACATGTCTGGTTCTTAAAGTACTGCATTAATTTTCTATACCCAATTCACAAAGAGATTTAGGCACTGCTGAATTAGGTTCAAAAGAGCCAATATCTAAACCACCTTCAAACAATGCAGTGACTGTGGCATTGCCCAAAGGCAACAAACAGGGACAAGAATAATGAAGTAAAATGAATTGAAATCTAAAGTTAAATCACTTCAAGAACTGTTTTGGTGAAGGGCTATTTTTTTTTTTTTTTTTTCCCCCCTAGTGCTGGAACTGATTCTGAATTTGAAATCTTTGCTCAGCCTGAGATGGAATTGAACCACATATATATTTCCAGCTACTGTTTCAGAAGAGAAGTATAAATTAAAATTTGTAAAGTTGTGTATTTAATAATGTCAGCCTTAAAAACTCTTTCTGGGCATAAATGGACATTTCGGGATTCTTCTTGACTCTCTTGGTACATTAGTTTTCCATCCCTCATAAGATAAAAAAATAAACTCTGCTTCTTTGCCTTTTATTCCGTACTCTTTCAGCTTGTTTGGATTAAGAAAGTAAGAAATTTAGGGACATATAGAGCAACTGTGTGAAAGTGCAAGAAATTATATGATGGGATAGCAAGGAATTCCTTAACAGGGCCAGAGGTGAATCTTTTCATCAGATTTCAAAAAGATTTAAGGTTTTGCTTAACTAATTGCAGAGAAACCTGTATTTTATATATAAAATAAATTGAAAACACATTTTTCCTTGTTTCTGTATTATGGAGGATATGTAACAATTTCTCTAATCTCGCTGTGTATCACTCAAGGAGCACTTTTTATGTCAGGAAATTAATTTACCTTGTCAGAGACAAAAAAAAAACAAACCAGATAATGGTACAGATTACTGAGTCTCCAGAGTAAAACAAAATTATAAAAATCTTAGTCTTTCTCTAGCATTTATTTTAAATGATTCAGTCTATCTACTAATTCTCATAATTCACATCGATAACTAAAATTACACTAAAATAAGAGAAAAATAAAATGCAAAACCAGAATTCCCTTCTACTTTCATAACTGGGGTTTAAGTGAAGAAATAACCATAGTTATTCAGCAGAGAGGCTGAGCAACCTCATTCAGCATGAGGCTGACTAGTTTACTTTGAAGAAGGGAGGCTATTTTCCTTGTTTTATAATCCTTCTATACATTTTTTCCTGACTTAAAAAAAAAAAATGTTTCTCAAAATCATTTCAGTATCAAATTAAAAAGGAAACATATCTTCATTACCATTGGTGTTAATTGTGCCATTAGATAAAACATATTTTACTTGTTTCACTTTTTTTCCTTTTCTTTTTCCTTGAAATATTCAGAAGTGTAAGACAGAAGAATATCCATATTGAATATCCATATCCAGCATCTACATTCCCAGATCTCTACCTATTCCTAAACTACTGTTCCTTTAAGTGTCGTGAGATTGTTATCCCTAGTTAAAAGAATGATGATTATTCTTTAATTGTAAGATTCGCAAGTATTATAAAACATTGACAATATAATGAAAAATCTAAGAATATAACTGTAAAGCACATAAAATTATAACTAAAGAAACTGATTAAAGTACTATGTAGGATGAATAAAAACAATGACTACATAAGATTAACTCAAAGAAATAAGAATATAAGGCTTTTGACAAGCTCCTTAAGAATATGCAGTGAAATAGAATTCTCGGCAATTATATTTTATTAGTCTTTTTGTATATATGAAAATATCGATTTGCCTTTTTAATTTAGTGGTATTGAGTGACATGGATGAAATTCAAAAAATAAATTAACATTCTAAATATTACATTATATTATGTAGCAGAGAAAATTAATAAAGCTATTTTTTTATATTCTGCTACTAAAAGATTTAAATCTCTTTAAGCAATTATACACATTTAAATTCTAGCCCTGCAACTAGTTGCATGTGTATAGCTTTATACACTGTGTGTTCCAACCACAGTCTTCTGACGTCAATAAAAGAAAAAGATTTGAAGTTATAAATCCACACTGTGCACAGGTGACAATAATTTATTTCACCATAAGCACATAAGAGATAAAAATGAAAAATAAGCTTTCAGGTACAGTTAGGTATTAAATTTTAAATTTTAGTTCTTCATTGTTGTACATGAGAAAGTGATGGAGTCATTATAACTATGATCTTCATATTACTTCACAAGATAGAAAGCAATTAATGTTGTTGCTACTTCGCATGTTTGTATAACTCAGAGTTTCAGCCTACTATGTGCTCTTTACTTGGATTTCTAAATAATTTTCCTCAAATGTCTCAGGAACTTGAAAAACTTCACTATTACTGAAATATTTTCTCAAAAAGCATCTAACCTAAAAGCAACTCTCTACCAAGTATTTTTGTTTTGATCTCTCTTCTACCAGAAGACAAGCTACAAGAATGAGGTTGCAAGCATATATATTACATAATCATTATTCTGTAGAGTACTGAAATAAAAACAAGTATACGGTGTGATGAGAAAAAGATGAGATTATATAGTACAAGAGCAAAAAATTATGTAGAATTCACATATTTTTACCTGTACCTCAGTAGTCTGTAGAAGGTATAAGACGCTCCGAATATAATATCAATCTTTATTCTTTCCTATTTTCATTTTAATTCTTTCATTATAAAGATGGAGGTTTCTAGATAACTCAAACTTCATACTAGATCAATAGTACAAATAATGGTGCCATATGGCCCGAGCTTTGTGCACACTTAATTGCTTGAATTTAGAATAAGACCTTCAGCAGCAAGTATGCAGATGTACTCATCTCTTTTCCATATTTCTGTCCTTATTTCTTTTAAAAAGATTGCAATTTCCATTACCAAAGACAACACCAAGGCCAAGCTGAGAGCATTAGTCATAGTTGCCTGTCTGACAGCTAAACTAGTATAAACAGAAAACATCAGTTTTCTACTTATAGTCTTTCCATATTCTCCTGAAAGATGTAAAAAATAACATTATGTCAAAGCATCTTTCTGAAAGAAACAGTTCACAGAGTAAGCACTGTAAAGAAGATACTATTTTTTTTGCATGCAAAAGATATTAACTCAAATTACTTATTTAATGGAAACAATTATTCCAGCTTCAAATATCTAAAATATAGGCGTTTAACCATTATTTTTTCTGCTTCATGCTGAAAAAATTTCAGCTCCAGAAATGTACACCAATCAGACAACTGCAGTCTTATTAGTGCTCACTTCTTTATATGTATGGTCCAGGCTATACTGTTTTATCTCCATAGTCAATGTATTTCAGTAGGCTCGGTGATTTCAGTACACATACACTCATATAAACACTACCAGTTCATATAGTCAAATATATTTCACAGTCAAATTCAGTGGCACAAATCCCTTCTTCATTTTTCCTTGTTTTCAAGTCTGAATAGCAAATTTAATAGCAAAGGTATAGTGTGCCACTACTCTAAACCATATCCTATTTTGCTGATTCCCTATAAGCTACAGAGCACTGTCCAAAGTCTTCCTGTGAATTTACCATAAAGAGGAATTATTTTATAGTAAAATAAATTTACCTCTAGACAAAGTGTTATTTAATAAGAAGGCAGTAACCATGGATATTTAGTAGTAAAAACATTATGTTAAATTGTCACTGTATTATTTCTGTTTAATTTTTTTAAATGAAAATTACCGGGATTTTTTTGTTTGTTTATTTCCTTGTTCTCCTACAGAGAATAACAGTAGGTGGAATTCCAACTGTTATAATTGAAAATTGAAAATACTGAAGAAATAAGCCAAATGTTTCAGGCCATTATTGCAGGTACATCACTTGTGAACTTACTGCATTGGATTTATAGTATGTACACAGATTAACTCTACATTATGTGTCTAGTAGATTATTTTATATTTGAACGTGAAACTCAATTACATTCAATACACTTAGTCTCCTTGAGTTGTTAGGGGAAGAGTTCCTATTAAATATTAGAATTAGACTTAAAAGTCTAGAGATTCATTTGTATTACCTTGCTTATTTCCAAACAAGGAAACATTTAGGTGAATGCTCAATGAGAAATCTCTACGATGAGGCTTAAAATTGGTGTGCTGGAAGATAAAGACCTTAATTTAAGAAATCATTACAACCATAGCGTATATGGTGTATGCCATATAATATTTAAGTTAATGTTGGTTTGGAAAATAAAATAAAGGAGTGAGAGATGAGACCTAGAAGTGCCTTGATTTTGGGCATACTGTCTTGGGCTTGAGTTAGGAACTGTAGTTCACAGGAGTTTACTTAGGAGTGTAAGGTTTAAATAAGAATGGATAGTGGCAGATACATAGGAAAGTAAAGTTTCTGACAAGAATGTTTTTTCTAAATGCAAAATGAATTCTCATGCCACTTTCTGCAAAACTGTCTTTCTTTGGAGGTTTTTGTTTTGGGGTTCTGTGGTGACAGAAATTGCTATTAAGGACTTTTAAACAAGTCAAGGTGAACCAATAGAATTAAAACTGCAAGAAAAAATATGAGCATAAATAAAAAGTTATATAGTGCTACTGAAATTAAGTTACAACTCTGTCAGTTTTTAGCCTATTGAACCTAGATATAAAAAGGTTCAGCATAGATAGGCCATATATAGGTGTATACAAATAAGTTATTACTATCACAGCTTTGCATTTACTGTATTGCCTATGCTTAGCCCAGATCCAGGACTAAACTATAGCAGTTGCACTATCACCCGATAACACCTCGACAGCTGAGAAGGGGAATCAAGTAAAAAGGGAGAAACCCCATGGACTGAAATAAAACCGGATTTAATGAAACAACAAAACTAATACAAATACCAACATACAATGTTCAAGAAGCTTATACTTAGCCTAGTCCTCAGGAGCAGCAGAAGGAGCACAAGACCAAGAGGGAGGAGACCCAAGAACTCCCCACCTTTACTAAACTCTCTCCTTTTACAGTGAGCTTGATGTCAGTGGTATGGGATACACCTGTGAGTCAGCTTGGGTCAGCTGCCCTGACTGAAACTCCCAGCTGACTCAGGGCTACTCATGGCCTGCCTGTCGTGGTTGGCCTATGGCTCTGTTCCTCTGAAACCAGGACAAGCATCAATATGACAACAGTAACAGCAACGTACCTTAAAAATACATTGGGAGAAACCAAACAGAAACTGCTGAAAATTCAAGTTTCCCAAAACTCCTCATTCTCAGTGAAATTTCACACTAATTTTCTGCACAGATTGGGAGAAAGGTAGGAACGCAGATTTCATATGAAGTTTTTCTTATAATTTTATGACACTCTTTTCAGAAGCCAAAAGAGTGTTTTTGAGAATGTGACCATATTTAAATTTATTTGAAATGTATATGTTATGCTTAGAATCAAACAAACTTACACTTAATTTAGAGGTATGAAATCATGCAGATAAAATTAAGGAGAAGTTTTTTCACCAAATACATGGGTTATTTGATTTCATTGAAGTTTGAATAAGATCTCACCATACCTCTGATCAGTATTTGTAGCTAAGTGTTTGCCATAAGAGGTGGCTATATATCACACAAGGAGCAATACTACTGGAACTAATAGAATCAATCGACAGAAGCTCCATCCAGGAGATATTAGCTTGGAGACATTTTGTGAAACTGATTACTCCTCGGAAAGTGTATGGACCCCAATAGAATCAGTAGGGTAAAGATAGATAGAGCTGAATCTCATCAAAATAATAATGATGAATTAGCCTATTCCATTGGAAGATTGAAGCCGATGATAGATGGATGATAGGAATCAGCTTTGTGAGCAGGCAATCTTTCATGGAAAGCAGATTTCTAAGACTTATAGACTGTAACTTTTATGTAATTTCAGGCCTAATGTCTCTCATACATTCACTGAACCAAGAAAGGCTTAAGTGAATAAACCTAAAAAAGAAAATAGTCTGTGTACGGTCAAAATTACTTTTTAAAAGATCATTAATATATCATTGCCTAGAAAATTCACTGAAAAAATAATATTTGCACAATAAACTCACAATAAACTCACAATAAAGTATGTGCTATTCCTTATTGGTGAGCAAAATTTAACCCTCTTGGCTAAATCCTATCTTGCACAAGAATATTTATGAATAGATATTTGCATGAGAGAAAGCTTTCATCTCTTTTTTTGACAACACGATATACTGGCAACTTTATTTAAATACTTTACTGGATATTATCCCAAAGGGTTGTTATTAAAACTCTTTGCAAGATACCATGAAATTAAAAAAACTGCCTCACACATTGCATGAAAGCATATCTGATTCTAACCATACATGGAATCTGTTTGCTATTAACATTTTACATACAGTATTATTGAGACAGTTTCACCTTTTAAAAATAACTTCTATACTTACATGCTGATATTTTTCATAAAGTAGTTAAAATCACTAAAAAAACCTTTCTTATTCAATTACAGATTATTTAAGTGTAATGAGATTTCTGGGGTTTATGGCAATATCTGTTCAAATATATCTAAAATTACAAAAATAAGATAAGCCTATGCAGTGCATTTAAAGAGTGACGAATTGAATTCAATTGTATATCAATACATTACTGATATACTTAAGTATTTGCCCTATTATAATTACTGTCAACTATTAATACATGACTATAACAACTCTACTTGAATGCATAATGTAGAGACACTTAAAAAGTACTGTTTTCCAGAACTCTGTGATATGAACTAGGACTCAGCTTCTGGGAATGTCTGCACAATACCATACACTCAGCTAAACAATCTCTCAACAAGCTGATTTGTGTTTCAGAAGTACTTTAGCCATAATGATGCATGGTATGGTATAGGGCTACACTATAAGTTCAATGTAGTAAAAAAGATTATGAATATCTTGATTCAAAATGTATTATGAAGGTGATGTATGTAAGGAAGACTTTTTGCAAGCTGAACACAAGAATTTGAGAGGGTCAAAGATATCAACTTGCTTTGGCTGTGTATAGGCACTGCAGTCCTGGTAATATGATCAGAGTACACACTGGTAACATGATCAGAGTACTGCCTTTTGGTAAGATTCCCACACTTCCTTTTCTTGAAATTGAGGTCATAGAAAACATAGGTTCTGTTACCTGAGAATAACTATTTCAGTTTTTTACCCTAGTGTAAAATACAGCTATCTTATTTACCTATTTGCCAAAATTGAAGAAATGTGAGGAAAGTCATACTACTTCTTGGAAAAATGTAAGCATTTCAAGAGAGAGATTCTTCTCCTGTGAATTCATGTTGTACTGGTTGCTGTCTGCTGTACATTATACATGCATGGTGTGTGTGCCATCTCTGATTTTCTCTACCAAAGAGGAGACATTATTCCATGAATAGCCATTGTACCATAATGTTAAATACATACTAGAGAATATCATGAATTAAGTCTGTATTTCCAGAACCAGAAGTTCAGCCTGGAAAGGGTAACATATCCTTTTTTATTTTTTTTTTCTCCCCCTTCTATTTTTTTGGGTTAATGAAATACATTCCTTCTATTGAATTCCAAAGAGTGTAGTTCAGTTTAATCTCATATTCTTGGCCACAAAAGCTCTATTTAACACAACAAAACTAAAATAACAGTCTTCACATAAGCAATTGAACTACTTAAATATATCTTCTATAATTCCAAAGTCTCCCTTTTCATAAAAGTTTGATTATGGGAACACTCTGACTATGCTGACTACTAGGCTTTGAAATAATAACCTTAATTATTTTTTATACTCTGTTAAGGTAGGGAAAAAAAGTTAATACATTGTTCTGTTCACCCTATAATGGATAGAGTTATCTGATTTAATCATCTGAAAAACACAGATGATTAACTGATTCAAAAAATCTCTATAACTAGAAGCTGCAAACTTCCAGCCACCATTTTAATTTTAGTATATACATCACATCCCTAAAGTGTGACTTTGCAGTTCTTTGTGAATTTCTGTTAGGATGTACTGATAGAATGTAGACTTACTTACACCGAATGACCAAAATAATCAAGAAATAGATCAAGAAAAATATTTATCTTTAAAATAGTTTCATAATCTGTTTTCTGCTGTGTAGAGTCTAGAAGAAAAAGACACATAGTATGTTCATTGCCTGGAGGATGAGCATTCGCATGTGACCTTCCTGGCTGAGGGATAATAGAAGATCTCCAGAATTAAAGAGCATCTTTCAGACAAAAAACATTGGATAATATTCAAGGTTTAAAATGTGTTAACATTTCTTTTGCTTTATCTTTTCTCTTTACAAATGGCTTGAATTACAAGTGGCACAGTGTTACTGATACAAAGCTATTTTCTCAGTGCAAAAAAAGGGGAAAAGAATCTCTAAAAGAATTGAGATGTAATTAAGATAAAGCATGTTCTTCCAAGCTCACTTTTCCCCTACAGCTATTGACTACGGTTGGTGTTTCCATGTTGTGCAGTGGATAAGGATAGTATCACTTATTACAGAATTAATGTCAAAGAAATCTATCCATGGCATTTACTCTGCCATAACCAACACAAAAATGGTGTCTTGCATAAACTCCTATCAGATCATTCATTTTAATAGTGTCCTGCTATGTGAAAAAAGAAGTTTTCCAGGAGTCATATCTATTAAACAGCTCAGTTAAAGCTGGATTCTTGTAAATTCTGTTGTTTCAAGATGTACTTTTTACTTCTATTGTAATTCATTTGATGGATTTGACATGCAACTATTTTGTAAATTTCACTGTCCCTTTTATTTGTTTTTCTCCTTGTTTATTAGGACTATTTGACATATAGGAGGAGTAAAATTCTAATATAGAATAAATTCTGATTTCAAGATCAGAGGGAATTATATCAGCAAATATTCATAGTAATTTTTAATAACATTTGCATGAAGATAAACAGCTTTTTGCATTGCTTTTTTTGGTAAATATACTCATTTTTCTTTATATGTAAGTAACATATATATATATACTTTCATTCATATGTCTTGATTTAAAGGAGTATATGTTACTTTAAATAAAGCTCAGAATAGGGGTTCCTAATCTGTCGTTTATGTTAGCTATTTATTTCAAAACCCATTAAATCATTTGACAAGAAATTCCCTTGGGATTGGGAATAGCATGTTTTTATTTTTTATACAGTACCTAAGACTAAAGACCTCAGAGTGATTTACATAATTGCCTAAATGCAGCCTAGGGTCTCTGACCAACTTGGCTTAAAGATACATACAGTTTGGAGGTTACATGTGAGTAGAGTGAGGTAAGTCACCTTGTCTGCATATTCCTTTTTTCCCTTTCAGATTCATCCAGCAAGTATAATCAGGAATTGTTGGCCAGGACAACTAAACTAGCACTGGAGGTCTTATAGATGGTAGATCTCACAAGGAAAATGGAAATTACTAGGCATGAGAAGGCAGGATAGGAATTATGATTTTCTAAATTATCCTACTCCTGGAACAGTGAATCTTTTATAGCAGTATTTTTTAGGTCAGTGTGAAAACCAAAATCACAGCCTAGCCAAAAATGCAGAATATATCAGGCTATCAGATATAAGCAAAAATGGAAATATTCTAAGAAATCAAATGTTATATAGGAAGTGATATTACATTGAGGGAAAAAAAAAAAAGTTAAATCTAAAAGAAAATAATACATAAATAATTTTATTTCCTTGAACTGACTAATTCTAACGGCATACCATACCATCATCATACCCATTCTCTCAATGTTCACACTTGCCTGATAAATTTTTTTTCATACATCAACTAAAAATTCTGAGAATCATAGAATCATAAAGAATCAAGTAGAATTGAAGAGCTGGTACTCATCTTTGTTCAGGCCATTCTGATTTCAGTTAATAATTTAGTAATTGGAAAGAAACCCCAAACAATCAGGTAAATATACCCTGTAAATGGTCTAATAATCATCAGTACTTAAGCTAAAATAAACAAATCAATATCATGGAAAGAAAGAGCCTTTCAGGTGAATCACTATGAAATCAATAAGCTCTTATATTTTTCCATTTCGTATGGTTGAGAGAAAAGACTGAAATTAAATTAGTATTATTTTATTATTATTTTATAAAAGTAATAATTCTCTGCCTTTTGGAACCTACAATAATAATCAGACTTTGTTAAGTATAATATATAGCTTTGTTCTTTGAAACGAGTTCAATTCTTGCCATAATGGTCACTATTGCAAGCACCCACATAGGCAGAAGGATAAACAGGCACTCACATCCAACACCTTTTTGAGAGAGACTGGGAGTGGTGTGTCTAAATGGAAATTATATATTCCCAAAGGCATATGAAAAACATTTAACATTGTCCAGTGAAGACACAGAAATAATATGATTAAATGTTTTAATATGACAGAATGTTGAAACTTTTCTTGGCGTGCTGTTCACAGTCTTTTCACGACACCTGTGTGAATTATCAGAAGCTTACAGAAAGTCTTCACTTTCATCTTTTTCAAGGTTACAGTGCAGCAACAGACTCTTTTAATATAACTTTCCTTATGTGAGCTAGACGGAAAATCAGGCATGAGATGCTGGTTCTGTAGACTAATTTCCACCTATGACCTAGGGCTTCCATTCACAATTCAAGTGTTACCACTTCTAGAAAGTACTAAAGTTTGGATAGGAAATATTCCTACACCAGTGTCATAGTCACGAAATTAAAGTCTAGGTTGAACACCCTCAACAATGGGTCATAGAATAACCTGTGACTGGCAAAAACCTCATCTGCATCTTCACTGTAACTTAGTTTTATCCTGGCCTAAACCAGGATAAAACTGCTTGCCTGTTTGATTGGTTGCCTGGTTGCCTGGTGGCCCGGTTGCTTGCTTACCTTGTTGTTTGTTTGTCTGGTTGGTTGGTTGCTTGGATGCCTGGTGTTTTGATTGCCTGTCTTCTTGATTGACTGGTTACCTGTTTGCTTGGTTTCTTGCTGGTCAGATCAGAAGACTGATTCCTCAATAGCTGAAATCAAGAATATATGTCAAACTCAAGTAAAATTTATGGTGAATCCTAATAAAAATTAACTTGACAAAAAGTTTGTGTTTGTTTATTTTATTTGCCAGTAAGAATAGATTTTCCAGGTTCACTTTATTGATAAAACTTTTTTTGCAGCCTTAGCATCTTCCCACATACCACTATTTGCTGGAACCAATACTGCATGAGATAATTCATTAGGGACAGATGATGCAAATTCTCTAGCTCAGCATATCCCCAGTGAAGATGTTGCACTATTAGATGTATACAATTCTTTTGTTCTTCTTTCTCAGCAGTTATCCTTACTGATACAGACGGTGTTTCATCTCAGCATGAAATAACATTAGATAACATTGCATTCTGAGGAAGCTGAAAAACCAAGGACTCCACAAATGAGTATGAATTAGAAATGCTCTTTCAGTAGAGGCCCTGGAGTTATAAATGAGAAACAGATGAACGTACCTAGTAAGGGATTCACATAAAATCCTTCTCCTGCTGTAAATTTCTTATTCTTTAGAATACTCTGCTTCTGAAAGGCATTTTTTTGACAAGTGATAAAGCAGATTTTCCATATATTATCTGGGATTTCCTGATCAGGTCATACATATATATATATTTATTTTTTTTCAGTAAGAATGCCTGGCAAGAGGACATTTTAGTACTATTGATATTCTGACAGTGGACATGATTTTCTTTGCAGTGTAAGTTTCTCCCATAGAAATACACACAATGAAAAAGTAAATAATGTGATTAAGGCTTAAAGCAAAACAGACCTAAGGGACAGGATTAATCTCGCCTAACTTTAAATATCTAGTGAAGTAACATCTCAGCTAGCTAATCGGGAACCTTTTATAATAAAGAAAATTCTTTAGGATATGATTCATTTAACCTATTTTGGATACATAGAGTACAGTATGCTAAGCTGCGTCACAGCCATTGCCATGCTGCTCTATTATCTTTAAAAGCAACTTGCATAACCAGATTGTGCCAAATTATATGCCAGGTCAGATGAATTTAACCTATACATTCTATTAATACCTGCTGCAAAATTGTAAACTATTTCCTTAAAGCAAAATTTTTCCAGACAGATGTAGTTTCTGACTTTGTTTCATTCAGTCTATGGCCACAGATGTTATGTGGAATATATTTTTCCAGTTATGTGAAAATATTAGGTTTATTAATAATGCACCAGGAGGGACTATAAATACACTATACATACACACATTTTATATCTGTGACTAAGCACTGATTAACAGATACTGGTGTCACTTTGTCACTACAAAGTTAGACATTATTTTTCACTTTTTTCATTGGATAACACTGTTCTGTATAGATATATTGGTGTGGGTTGATGAAAAATTCAACATGAGACAGCAATGTGTGCTTGCAGCCCGGAAAGCCACTTGTATCCTGCACTGCATCAAAAGAATCGTGGCCAGCAGGTTGAGGGAGGTGTTTCTCCACCTCTGCTCTGCTCTTGTGAGACCCCACCTGGACTACCATGTTCAGCTCTGGGGCCCCCAACACAAGAAAGACATTGAGCTGTTGGAGCAGGTCCAGAGGAGGGCCACAAAGATGATCAGAGGGCTGGAGCGCATCTCCTATGAAGACAACCTGAGAGAGTTGGGGTTATTCAACCTGGAGAAGGCTCCAGGGAGACATTGTAGCAGCCTTCCAGTACCTGAAGGGGCTTACAAGAAAGCTGGAGAGGGACTTTTTACAAGGGCTTGCAAGGGATAGGACAAGGGGTAACAGTTTTAAAGTGAAACAGAGAAGATTTAGATTAGATATTAGGAAGAAATTCTTGACTGTGAGGGTGATGAGACACTGGAACGGGTTGCCCAGAGAAGCTGTGGATGCCCCCTGCCTGGAATTGTTCAAGGCCAGGTCAGATGGGGCTTTCAGCAACCTAGTCTAGAAGGAGGTGTCTGCCAATGGCAGGGGGGTTGGAACTAGACCACCTTTGAGGTCCCTTCCAACCCAAACTATTCTATGATTCTGTGATTCCATGATTCCATGACTCTATGACATGCGGCCAGTCCAAGTTTTCAAAAAATGTTATTTTCTATCTTGGCTTTAATTCAAATAAGAACAGAAAATTATCTGATTAATTTTATGAAAAAAATTATAAGGTTTTTCTGTGGTTCTATATAGTTGTTCATAATGAGTATCATTGTAATATTGAAGTTTATTAAAGTAGAAAAATAAATATCCTTTAACCACTAGGAATTTGTTAAAAATACTAACAAATACTTCATGCATAACAGGAATTAGAAAATCTTATCAAAGTTTTGGACCCCACTGCAGAGTACACTAATGAAACTTTCTTGACACACAACCCATTTGTAAGTAATTTGGGTCTTAACTTCAAATAAAATCTCTCAAGATCTTTCTAACTGTGCTTTACTTAACTAAACTCCATTGTAGTTCATAGGAAGAAAACCAGTTGCAATTTTTTAACTTGTAATTTTTGTCCTATCTAAGTTTATATATATTTGTGGAGACACATACTTACCAGACTACATGCCTTTCTCATTTGAATGTTGTTAAAATTATTTCATACAAATCTAAATCTAACTTACAATTTTATATACTTATCTTATGTGGTTACTTGTGAAAATCAGTTTTAAAATGTACTATGTTATTTCCATCGGGGAACTTAAACTCCTCTTCTGTAATATTAGCTCTCCAGTGGAATTACCTCAAACACTCAAACCTTCTGAGCAGATTTACCTAGCCACTCTATTAACATCACAAATATTTTTAAAAAATTTACTTCAAGAAAAACTTCTTTTTTTTTTGAATAATATAGAATATTCCTAGGAAAACAAAAAGCTGGATGCAACAGGAAATAGTTCTGCAGCAATCATAAATAAGCATCATGCCCTAAATGGTATAGAATCATAGAATACCTTGAGCTGCAAGGGACCCTTAAGGATCATCAAATCCAACTCCCTGCTCTTCATAGGACTACCTAAAACTAAACCATATGACTAAAAGCGCTGTCCAAGTCAAAGACTGTTGAACTCTCACAGTCTTGGTGCTGTGACCACTTCCCTGAGGAGCCGTTTCCAGTGACCAACCACCCTCTCAATGAGGAACTGTTTTCTAATGCACAATCTGAACATCCTCTAATGCAGCTTCATTCCATTTCCTCATGCCCCATCGCTTCTGCTTCCCTCCTTAAGGAAGCTGTAGATTTTGATGCAGTACCTTAATATAATTTGTGTGCACAGCATTTGTTCCTTCTTAAACTCCCTAGATAGTAAATTTAAAAAATGACACTTTTCATGCACTTTCATACATATAGAAATAGTCAAAGATATCTAATAGCAGATTTGTCTTTTTCTTCTTGTGAAAAACAAATGTGAGTCATGGTAATGACAGTTACTCAGTTTTACAGAACTGGATACAAATTAGTTACCTTATAACTTGAACTATATATACACACACATTAATAGATATTGTATTGTACAAAAAACATTTCTTGAATTAAATTATTAAAATATCACAAAAGAAAAAAATGCATTAAATCCTTCTGTCTCACTTATACACTGCTTATAACTTTTAAAATTAGTCCTAAGGGTCTGATCTATTCTTAATTTGCATGCATCTAATATGCATGTAGACGCACATACACACATTCAAATAGGATGTATATTTGTATACACAGACTTTATTACATATATTAAAAGGCAATATGAATTCTTCAGAGTTATTCAGACTTATCTTGGAAATCACATTGTCTACTATCCTGTGAATATCTATGAAAACTTTCTCCCACGAAATTTCTTCATTTTTCCTATATAAGCAGTCTCCATCCCTTCTAATAATCATGTAGTGAAACACAACAGCTGAAACCCTTACTGAAGTGAAATTCTTACCCTAGTGAATTTTGGCACTGACTCCAGCAGAGTAAAGTTTCTGTTACACTGTATTTTGCTAATGCAGTTAATGGAATATATGCCTACTGAGTACAGTGCTCTATTTAGCAACAGTTCATCCTTACCTTTGCTACTGGATGCTGAGTAGGTTGCAGCAAAAACAGGGAACAAGGCATTTTGATTTTGCAATAGATCTATGTGATGAAGCAGGGAGCTGCAATCAGATTCATAACTACTTTGCAACTGGCAAATCCTTTCCATTAGGGCTCACAAGCATGATTTCAGAGACTGCTGAAGCCCTAAATTGCTACTGAATGACCTGAATATTCTTACTTTTTTCTCCCAGAACAAACAAGGCTGTGATTCTTTTGTACAAAGTTGATATGATCCTACAATTTCAGTCACATTTTGAAAAGAGGTGCATCTGATGATGCTTTGCAGTTTCAGAATATCTTTTGCTAAGTGTCACATATTTTTACAGTCATCATGGTAATACAAGTTTCAGATTACATTTAGCCTTTTATAATTGGAATCTTTGAATATTTAACAAACTTTTTATAATGCTAAGTATAATATATTATATTATGTAAATTAAATTATTAAAATATCAGACTCAAACTGCAGAATCATTAAAACAGCACAGAAGAAACTGCATGAAATCATTCCTTTGCCTCAATATATGCTCTTAACTCGGCAAATCTGTTTTAAGAATTTGATGAATTCCTCATGTATATGACTTTCTGTTGCTTAAATACTTCTGTGTGTTTCATAATAGTTTGATATTTTTCCTAGAGGATAATCCATTGTCCCAAAGTATGCTTTTAGCAATCAATATTAAGAATATGACAAAACTTTGAAGAGTGTAACATAGAATAATTACCTTTGCAAGACACTTAATAATAATGCTATATAGAAATGAGATGACTCATTGAGCTTAACACACATCCTTCAAATCATGATAAGGTCTTTTTTTTCAGCAGAAGCTTGCAAGAATGCTGGTATCTCTAACTCAATGACTCTAAGCTTAGGCAAAGCACGCTACAAAAGCAAATAAAGTTGCTGTAGCTAGTAGGCTTTGTGAGGCCTTTTCTGCTGGCTTCTTCACGCAAAAGCTATCACCTCAGCACTGTTTCTATGGGACGTTTGACTTCTAACCCTGTTTTATGGTTTATAATATAAAACAGGAAAGCTATGTAGATTAGAGATTCTTAAACAATGAGAGTTTCTCCTGCATCCTGACAAAAATCTGTCTGAATTTACTGTAGATTATACTTGCCTTGGAATAGCATTAAGTTTGAAACACTGCTTTTTCCTGTAGATCTGCTGTGACTTTTCATATACACAAAACATTACTGGTATAGTATCAAAATCTAGAATGTTACTTTTCACAGTTTGTCTGGAGTTTATATATTCCCACATAAACTTTAACATACAGCCATTCTTTTTTTACATATTTGTCTATATATTACTTCAGTGGCATAAAAAGAAACAGAAACTTCCTCTTATTTCTGGTTTCTAGAAAGATCCTCAGCATGTCTAGTATTGGAATATAAATTAATGTAGCTTTCTAGCTGTCTACATTCTGTCATTACAACTGCAAGCTCGGGAAGTTCTTTTTGTTTTTAAGTTCTTCTGCTTACTGAAGCACACAGATTCCAGAATTGGAGAGGTAATTTCTGATTTCACAATTTCCTCATAAATTTGGGCATTTTATCGTGATGAGATTTGTTAGGATATCACAAGGTTTTTCAGATCCTGGATTAGGATTTACTCTGGAGACCACTGTGGTTAGTGTTAATTCTTAACTAACCTGCATTTGTCTCCTGAATGTACTTCTGCAACATAAACACGTGTTATGAAGACTTTTGTTGCAAGGTTTACTATAAAATAATGTGTCTGTGTGTTGAAGAGTATTTTATATACTAAGTTCTGGAATCCCACTTGTTTAAATAATAAATCCTTATATTAGGAAAATACTTGACAAAAAGTTTTTAAACCAAAATGGAGTGCTTAGCAGAAAGGGGAAGCTTCATCCTTGTCAGTGGAAGTAAGACCCAGGAAAACAGTCTTTCCGAAGAATTAAATTCCAGCTACAGAAGCTGTGCAAGTATTCTGACAGCATTTGAGTTGAATGAGAGAAAAAACCTCTTGGGAGTTGAGCTTAAGAATCAATAGTAATAGGTGTGTTTTCATTTAATTCTGTAGAGTTTATAAACCTCATATTTATAAACCTCATACTTGGATTGCCACATATAAATTAATCTTTAATTGTTACCTAATTTTCAGAGTTACTACCAGATTAAAAAAAAAAAAATATTTGCAGGAACGCTAGACTCCTCTCATACTGTGTAACAGCGCAATTCAAAATCCAAGGATGACAAACAGATACAGGGGTATTCCTCAGCAAACTGGGTTAGTAATTCAGTATAGTGATTTGCAAGAAACAGAATCTACTGATATAACCAGGCAAAAGTATACCTGAACTTTGCAGATCTGTGATTTGTTAACTTCTGTGTAATTCTGATGTGATCTGGGTCTTTCACAAAGTAGTCAGACTTTCAAAAATAAAAAATTCTGTTCAATAAAAGATAAATGTATGATTCTCCAAACGTATACTTCTGCATGTTAGGCTACAATTCCTAACCCAATCCACTCGGAGAATATGAGTGATTGCTGGAGATCTTTCAAAAAAGTTCCAGTACTGTGGTACTGGTATTCTGAGCAAATGCCATATTTTTATTCACAAAAAGGAAAGAGAAGATCTTCAAGTAGGAAAATCTTAATTGTTTAGCCAAAAAAAAAATAGAACATTCCATTAATGATAGAGGCAGATTTCTTAGTCCTTAATCACTCCACAGACTTTTTATTGTGTTTTTTTTTTTTAATGAACTGAAAACATATAAATTCACACATTACTAATGATCTAGCAAGACAACCAAGCTTAACAAGTGTGGACTGGATGACTGGGAGGCAAGGTGGATTGAGAACTGGCTGAAGGACAGAGCCCAGAGAGCAGTGGTCAGTGGGGCAGAGTCTAGTTTGAGGCTTGTGACTAGTGGTGTCCCCCAGGGGTCTGTACTGGGTCCGGTCCTATTCAATGTATTCATTAATGACCTGGACGAAGAGACAGACTGTATCCTCAGCAAGTTTGCTGATGATACCAAGCTGGGAGGAGTGGCTGACACACCAGAGGGCTGTGCTGCCATCCAGGGTGACCTGGACAGGCTGGAGAGCTGGGCAGGGAGAAACTTAATGAAATTCAATAAGAGTAAGTGCAGAGTCCTGCATCTGGGGAAGAACAACCCCATGTATCAGTACAGACTGGGGGCTGAGCTGCTGGAGAGCAGCTCTGGGGAAAGGACCTGGAAGTCCTGGTAGACAATAGGCTGACCATGAGCCAGCAATGTGCCCTCGCAGCCAAGAAGGCCAATGGTATTCTGGGGTGCATTAAGAGGAGTGTAGCCAGCAGGCCAAGGGAGGTTCTCCTCCCCCTCTCCTCTGCCCTGGTGAGACCTCATCTGAAGTACTGTGTCCAGTTCTGGGTTCCCCAGATCAAGAAGCACATGGAGCTACTGGAAAGAGCCCAGCACAGGGCCACTAAGATGATGAAGGGATTGGAGCATCTCCCATATGAGTAGAGGCTGAAGGAACTGGGTCTATTTAGCTTGGAGAACAGGAGGCTGAGAGGGGATCATTTTAATTTTAAATATATTGTCACTTTAATTGTATTAATATGATGCCAGCAAGGAAACTGTGTAAATTCATAACCTAGAGAACCAGTTTAAGTGCAAAGATGCTGAAGTAAACTAAAATATATGTCTACTAACTCTTACGTGATTATTTCATCTTTCTATTCTGATTCCTGTGAAAGTCAGTTAACTAAATCATTTTCAAATTTTGGGTCATACAGCTGCTAGTGTGAGAAAGTACAAATTTTAAATAAGTGGGATTTTCTGGAATGAAGAAATGCATAAGATCAATATTGTAGTAGGGTCAGGAGGGTATAGGTTATTGGAAGCAGACTACTTAAAGTAGTGTACCAAAATCAATTGACAAAAAAATAAATTAGCAAAAGTCTATCTCTTATACTTTGACTTTGGAGTCTGAAAGGAACTGGATTGTGAAAGCACCATAAATGAAAAAGAATATGATATATATCTTTGATATAATGCAGAGTAAATCTTGTAAGAATAATTTGTTGGGCATTGTTTGCAATTTGTTAGAAGTAATTTGCATCAGTTTATTGATAAAACAAGCCATGGAGAATGGGGGAATTAAGCATCTGCCTAGTGAATAATATTTGAAATGTTTGTTGAAACAGCTTTAAAAATTTTCAAGTAGGTCAAAGAGCTGAGGAAGAAAGTCATATATTAGCAACAAACTAGCCTCTTCCACATCTGAGTTATTAGGTCAATTTACTGGTTGATGGAATGATAAAACCCAATGATACTAGATTTTACCTCTAAAAATGACATCTGAAAATTACTCATATTTACTTGTCATATTTTATACAGTAATTTAACAAAACAAGACTTTGTGGAACAACATAGCAACTGCTTTCCTCCTTTGAAAGCAGATATTCAAACACTCTGTCAATTCAAGTATACTGCATGGCTTTATTCTAATTTTTGGTGGACATTTGTCCTTATTACATAATTAATGACAATCTGACATGATTAGTAGGCTTTGTTCTTGAAAAACTCAGGATCAGAAAAACAGAGTCATTGAAAGCCAAGCCTAAAGAACACAGAGTGGGAAGCATGGGGATGCTTGCTCTAGAGTACATGTAAGTCAGCTTTATTAAAACAGGGTGCCTCATTTAGAATCCAGAGTGGCATATAACCAAAACAAGTCTGAAAATACGTGCCATATGCTTTCTGAGGTCTGGCTTTAGGCAATGGCCATAAGTCCTACTATTACGATCACTCACATAATTCTATCAGCAGAAATGAAATCTGATAGCTGCATTGACAAAAAAAAAAAAAAAAAAAAAAAAAAAAAAAGAAGTATTTTTTATGTAGTTTGAAAAATGCTTTTTAATTATGAACCCAAAATACACAGAAACTGCTACGAGCATGAAGAATTATGACACAATTTTTTGGATAAAATTTCACTTCAATCTTGTCTAGGAAAGATATGCAGAATGATAGGACAATGTCTAACCAGAAAGCTCAGAAGAACAACATGAATACACCATTAATTCAATTACTGTTAAAGGTGACTGTTACTGTTAAGTACCACAAGCAGCTCACTAACCAGATTTTTGGATCTGGAGTTAATGTTGATATGAGAACTACAACTCAAATTTCAAAATCAGCATTTGATGAATGGTTGCTCATAGTGGTACCTGTTTCCCCTCTCCACAAATGTGTAAGACACACAGGAAGACATGGTCAAGCCTACTTACTAAATCAGTAATCCTCAATTTTTCAAAAAAAAACCCGGGATTTCACAACCTTTTTTGACATTGAGTTATACTTTTAAAATATTTTAAAATATCTTAATGTTTTGCTGAAATACAAAGTGAGGAGATTAAGGAAAATGTTCTAAACATATATCTGTTAACTAAAATGCCAATCGTGTTTAGGCCTATATTTAACTGGAAGCAGTGGTCTACATCAGAGTAGTTTACCACATAACATAGCTCTTGCAGACCTGTCTCCCATGCGCAGAAGAGGAGAGTGTGCACTTCTGGCAGGAACATTGTGTGTCAAGGCCCACTTCATCATTTGTCCATGACATTTCAGACTTGCACTGAGACACTTCTGAAGTTACTTCCATGAAGAGTTTCAATAAACAGAGCTTAGATATTTAAACATTGTTGATCACTGGTTTTCACACACACACACACACACATAAAGTCTAAAATAAATGTTCAGAAATTTTTAAGATGTCTTTTGTATTCATAACATCCTAAGTCCTTTCATTGATGCAGGTTGTTTGGATAAACAAAGGATAGGTGACACAGAAATATCAAAAAGTACAATATGGTTTTGTCTTAAAAACCTATTTTTAAACATGACACATGCAAATGCAATTGTCAATGCAAATCCAAAGAAAAATAATTTCACTGTCTGAGTTCCTCAGACTTGTTATCTTTTCATTATTTGAGCTTTTACATATGTGATTTGTATATATGAGCTTAGTGTCACTGTAAATTCTCAGAGTAAAATCTGTAAGTAGTTCATTTGCAACTTGATTCAACTTTCATATGAGGCAGGTACCCAGTGGCAAAAAACCCATGAAAAGTAAAAGATATGAAATTGTAACACATCTTTGACAGTTTCTTTTTCCCGTGTTTTTTTTTTTTTGAACACTAAGGCACAGATTCCATGGGTTATAGTTCAATTTTTTTTCTTCATGATCACAGAAAAACTCCTGCCCATACCTGTTACTGTAATTAAAATTTCACTTTATTGTATTGCCATCAAAATCCAACCTCTTATGCAGTTGCAAATATTTTTGCTCTCTCAAGGGAAGAACACCTTGTTATATTGTATGTTCCCATTCTGTCATTTAAAAGGATTAAAAGATTCAGATTACAACTAAAGAAGAATATAATACCATTTCATTTCTTACGGTATTTGCCTTGGTGTTAGAGTCAGAGAACATTACAAAGGCCACTAAAATGAATTGTTTCACACATTAGAGTGAAATGCTCAATCTGTAACTGAGGAAGGGGCTGCTAAACAGAATTTACACCTTGGAGACATCCTAGATGTCCAGATTTTAAACAAGAGATACAAAGGAAAGTTCCTATTTCCTTTCCCTTTAAAATTTAGCAGGATTTCTTTTCCACTCTCTCTGTGTGGATACCTGTATAATAAATATATATTTGAAATAATCCTTACGTATTAAAAGTCCATTTCCATCTAAAAAAAAAAAAAAAAGTTCACTGTTGGTTTTTTTTAATAGAATTAAAGTAGGTAAATCATAGATGTTCAAAAGATTTCGGTTAGCATATTTCAAAGTACCATATAGTTTCTGCAGATGCATATGGCCCCTGGAATGTGAACTAGCTAGGAAACAGGGGACACAACAGAACTCATTGCAACTGCTATGGGCTGATGGGTTTGTCTTATGAGGGAAACCAATCTTCCAGTGAACACAGGGAATACTGCAGACAGTACTAACTAAGCTATCCTCTGTAGGATTTTTGGCACCCACTCCTTCTCCTAAAAACAAAGTTATAAAGAATAGAGGATCATCTGAAACTGATAAAGCAAGCACTCACCCTCACACAGATGCCTAGATGCTTTCCTTCAGGCATAGGTAGGATTTATATGTCTCCTTTGGATTACTACAGTAGTCTTTGACTTTTCAAATAAAAGTAATGGGTTTATATTGTCAAACAATGACCCTGATAAGTTCAAAAATTTTGCTGATCTGTTATTTGTGCCTTTAATATTGTGAGCAGATGCATAAGAGTGATTGTTGAACAGAATAAAGAAAAACAGCAGAGACTTTAAACATTTTGATTAATGCTTCAGAATTTTAAATCAGAGCATAAGAAAAATATTTTTACTATGGACCTTTTCATGCAAGGATGGATTTTACTCATTAGCTATTTGGTGGACACCATGCAAACGTTTAAGTGACTACATGCAATAGCTACATATTGAATGTGGAATAGTATATGGAGTGATAAAGTTTTTTCATAGCCCCACTGAGGGCAGTATTTCCCAGTTTCATTGTCTTTACACTGTGTTACAAATTGTTGACAAATTTGTGGTATCAAAATGATTCAAAGAAAGCCTAACTTGTTAAACGTTATGTAAGGCAATGTATTTTGTTTAAGGATTTTCTGGTAACATTTCTGTGGCATAGAAATTTCAGCCTTTTACATTCAACTGAAGTAAATGCTGACTATATTCTCAAGAATTTTGATAGCATGTCCTAGGGGCTTTGATTCTGTTCCAGGTGAGTGGACATGTTCATACTCACTTTTAAATCTGCCATCTCTTATCATCACTGATTATTAATACCTTAAAAATCAACAGCTATTGTAGAATATCATAAAGACGTTTCTTTCTGGTCTCACACCTGACTGTCATTCCAGACTGATTTTCAGATTGAGAGACAAAGAACACAAAATTATTTCTGTTTTAAAAAGTTTTACTTCCAGCACCTCTTACTTGAGGTGCTGGAAGTAAAACTAGGAAAATCAAGGTTTTCTAGGAAAACCTAGAAGCAAGAATGCATGGTGTTTCAGATAAGACAACTAACTGAAATCATGCTACAGATTCCTCTTACTTCCCGATATCCTCCTCAGTCATAGGCTGCTTTCAGATACTCAGTCCACAGATGACGCAAGTGTTTCCATGGATGGCTTTGAATGTAGATTTCCCGTCTTTATGAACCACAGAAAGATGAAGGTTAATAATATCTGCATGTATGACACAAAAAAAGTCACTCTTGTTATTCACCATACTGTTGATGAAGTAGGCATTACATCCATACATATATTTTGTCCTTTAATAGTATGTGATATCAATTATTGACACATTTGCGTGATATATTTACACACATTATGTGACAAATACTTGATTGGTAGTAGGTACGGAGTGCTCTGTCTTTATTAGAGGCCTAGTTCAAGATAACTGAAATTTTACGGTAACATGATGTTTAGTGTTTGCTAATAGTATTTGCTTAAAGAGTCAGACAGGAGAACTGTATCTGAGTACAGTTTTGGGCCTGTATTTTGACTATATTGTACTTCACTGCTGTAAACATCTGACATTACACCGTGTGTTCTGACACTTTAGATTGAGCTGTGTACATGGAACTATAGAGGTGGTTTAATCAGCTGTAAAAAAAAAAAAAAAAAAAAAAATCACTTAATAAAAACTTTTGCTAGTTCCCAAAAGATTAGAAAAATTATAAACAAAAGAAAATTTTCCTACAACGTGACCAGACCAAAAATGACAGAAAAGTAAGAAAAGTTTTCTTGAAAAGAAGACACTCCTTGAAGCATTTTCAGTTCTTTCTTCATGATACTTTGTGAATGACTCTTCTGTGGATATCCAGGTCACCACTGAGGAATAACTGTTGATATTGTTTCATGCTCCAAAGGTTTTGAAACACCACATCTTCAGAATGATCAATAATCAAAGGTCAATTGCCTCAGAACTAAGGTGTACCAGTCAGTCGATTTGGTTTATGTTCTTTATCAAGTTTGCAGACTATTCCTTCCTACTTATGGGGTATCACTTAAATATTGAACAACCTTATTCTTAAAAATAAAAGAACTCATGAGCTAAACCAGTAATCTTTCTGAAACTATATGTACCTTGGGGGTAACATAGGATGGTATGCTTCCCATTTTGTTTGAAATTCTAACAGTCATTGAGTTCCATTTAATCTGATTAGATAGGGCAACAGAAAGATATATGCCAAAACATTTTGCCTTACACAAAATTCTTCAGTCGTGCTTTACAGTGAAACTTTCCTGAGGGGAGAAAAAAAGCAAGAGAGCTACAGTCATTCCAATCAATGTACAATACAGCTCAAGTACTGCATGTTAGGCATTTTACACACTCAGAACCACCTTTTGTACTCAAAAGATGGTCAGATGAGTCACCATAGCGCGAGCAGCAGAGCGGCGGCAGCTCTGAGCTCCGTGGCTGAGCGCTTGATGGAGGCGACTTGAGGCTGGATCGAGGTAGAGAGGGGGCTCCCGGAGCCGGGGAACCCGGGACGGAGCAGAGAGCCCCGCCCGAGCCGGCAGCTCTCGCCAGGACGAGCCTGAGGGGCTGCAGCCTCCCCTGTGGGCAGCGCGAGCAGAGGGCGCGGGCGGCAGCCTGAGGGGCGGTCAGTCCCTGCCAGCCGGTGGGCACAGCCCGCCCAGAGCAGTCACAGCTGTGGCTGCCGCTCGGGCTTGAAGCCGCTGCCAGAAGGAACGTGGCCACCCAGCCAGAGCCCCCTCACAGGGAATCGGCTGTGCAGGCCGGGGCTGCGGCAGTGCCTGAGCCTGTGGCTGGTGCCCAGGGCAGCAGTGAGAGCACCGTGTGCGGTGTGAGCAGGGAATGGTCTGCTCAGCGTGGGGCAGAGCTGAGAGAGGCAGTGGAAAGGCTGAGGAGTGTCAGGAGTGTGAGAGGGAGATTGGCTGGTGGGGTCGCACCCCAGCACCCCTGAGGGAAAAGCAGCAATCGGAGGCTCCACAAGAGACAGTGGAGCCCCTGCCCTCTTGCCACCAGGCAGAAGGAGGGGACCTCAGAAATGGGGGTGAATGGAACCAGGTCACTGTGTGGGGTGGCAGGTGCATCCCCTCCCCAGCCTCCCTCACCCTCCCAGGTGCCCCTAAAAAATAGGTGTGGGGTGCTGGAACTCGAGGGTCAGGCAGCACATGATGATGATGAAGTTACATCTAGTGAGATGCCGAGGATGAGTCCGTCAACCCCAGGCGTCACAACTGCCTTTGCCAAATAAAAAACCAAGGTTATTGTCATAGGCAACTCCCTCCTGAGGGGAACAGAGGGCCGGTATGTCGACTGGACCCATCCCACAGGGAAGTCTGCTGCCTCCCTGGGGCTCGGGTAAAAGATGTTGCCAGAAAACTCCCTGATCTGGTACCGCCCTCAGATTATTGCCCACTGCTGGTTGTTCAGGCTGGCAGTGATGAAGTTATGGAGAGAAGTCCAGGGGCGACCAAAAGAGACTTCAGGGCACTGGGGCGATTGGTTAAAGGATCTGGAGCACAGGTAATTTTTTCATCAATCCCTTTAGTAGCAGGAAAGAATACTGAAAGGAACTGGAAAACCCACATGATCAACACATGGCTCAGAGGCTGGTGCCATCGATGGAATTTTGGTTTTTTCAATCATGGGGCAGTTTACATGGCACCAGGCCTGTTGGCAACAGATGGGGCTCACTTGTCTCCAAGGGGGAGAAGGATTCTGGCCCATGAGTTAGAAGGGCTCATTGAGAGGGCTATAAACTAGGTTGAAGGGGTAGGGGAGTAAAACCAGGCTAGCTGAGGATGAGCCTGGTATTCCTACACTTTCTAGGGTGATAGCTGCCAGCTCAAATAAGACATTGTGACTTTCTACGCACCTACAGAAGCTGAAAATTCTCTGAAACAGCTCTTGGGATGTTACCCAAGGGAGGAACCCAGCTATCTGCAAAAAAATAATTAAAAAAAGAAAATGGTATTTGCATTGTAAATGATTGAAATAATATTTTACTGATAAAAAATGCTAAATATTCTTTGTCAAGTAAGATATTGTCAGTATTGCATATCATCACATAGCATTGATACAGTCGCTTCCAAGACTTATGATTTTTTCTCCCTGACAAGCCTAGAGTCTGTCAATATTACTGAGAACCCATGCATTTAAAATAAAAATGCATTCAGAAAGGAATACTTATGTTGAGATTTAATTTTGAATGTGGTTTTGTAAAATCAAAACAGGAGAAATGTCCCACTATGTCAGATCTATGGTCCATCTAGCCTGGGACTGTGCCTCTAGCACTGTCACAAGATGTTGTTGAAGGCAAGCACACAAGCCTCACCAGTATCCTGCAGAACATTCTCCTTATTCATTTGCCAGCATCTGCAGTCATTGGATTTAGGGATGGCGAATGGCACATACCTACTTACATTTTTATCCATTTGTGGACATATTGTCCATGAATCTGTGTAACCCATTTTTTAAACCCTCTGACATTGTTTACCTCCATAACTTTCTGAGGCAGCAAGATCCAAAAGTTCTAGTAGAGTGGGATTTGATGAATAACAGCCTTATTTTCTCCATATGGAGGAAACGAAGACATTTGCAGAAATGACGAAGTAGACAATTACACACAATACCCTCCTCATCATGTCTAACTTTTTTTTTTTTTACTTTTGTGCTATTATTGCACATTTTATTGATGATTTCAGAGGAATGTAAAAACTGTCTTCAGGATCTCTTTCCTGAGATGTACATGTTCAGCATTGTATTAGTACAGCTTAGGTTATATTTTCCTTAATATGTTACCTTACATTTATCCATGCTGAAGATTATCTGCCACTTTTTGTTCACTCAGTTTTGTGAAAACCTTCGGGAATTCCTCATCATTCATATGAGATAAAAGTACTCAAAATAATTCAGTTTTATCTTAAAAATCTCCAATCTCTTTTCTGAAGGGAAAGGAAAAAAAAAATAAAAATAAATACATGTTTATTTTAATTACAGAATAACTTCAAATTGTGGATTCAGATCTTCAGCTTCTGGGAAAAAATAATCATTCCTTGACGGACAGAGTCACAAAGGAACAAAACTGCCACAGTGAAGAATGCACAGAAAGGAAATCTCAAGAAATAAAAAAAATTGCAGTCCATGCCAGATTACATGAGACAAAACTACATTTGCAGACAAGCTATTTTTGTTTATTTAACAAAAACCCTAATGGCATATTTTAAAATGTCTAATGTTCTCAGTAAAAAAGAAGTATAAGTTTTCTTCTTTTTATTCAGTAAGTGATTGGCTGGTACACTGAGTTACTATGATTAGTCTCTTCTAGAAGCCTTTAAAATATAATCTGTGAACATAATTTGTGTACTATTCGATTATCAAGATGTCTATATATCTATAAAGCATAGAACATTTTAATGTGAATGTAGTAACTTAATCATGACACCCAAGTTTGAAAATCTAGCTGAAAATTCATCTGTTATGAAACTTAAGAATGGCAGACATATCTGTCCTTCAATTGCTGCTTTATTTTCCTTCTCACCTCTAAAATGGCCCAAAGAATATGCTCCTCTTCTGACAGTCATTCTTACACACTTTATACCTACCCTTGAGGCCCTAAAACAGCTTTTAACACATATCTCTGGCAGTTCTTTGCCTCTACTAGCACTTCCCCAGCAAAAAGCAGTAACATCATCCTCATCCTTTTCTCCTGGCTCTCCTACCTGTTACTGTTATACTGAAATATATAAGTAATGAGGTGACAAACAGAAACAAAAGAAGGTCTACCAGTGTAAAACACCATTCTCTTCTTACCATCCTCTAAATAATATAATAATCTGCGATATATATATCACTCTCTCGAGGACTGCCATAAAGGGCAGTTGTTCTGTAATACCATCAGATGAAACTCATTGCTCTTCTGTGTTATGTTTCTTTCTCTTTACCTCTGTGTCAAAGCTGCAACATGCTTTTCTCTTAGTCTTTTAGCTATAGCAAAAAAAAATGTAAAGACTATTATTTAGCTCATAATGGCAAACACAGAAAAGCATACAAGTACCAAAATCAGGATTGTCTGTGTCTTTTTTTGTGAATTCCATATTACATTTCTTAGGTTTATGACAGGAGGATATACATTTTCTATCCTCCAAATCCTGCCCCATTCAGTTTATAGGCAGATAGTTCTCATTAATGAGCAGTTTTCCCCTTCTTTGCCTTCATCTTGTTTAATAGTCTACAGACTTCACTTACTCAGTGAAGATTATTCAAATTTATTTCTTCATAGCTTTTTTTTATAGTGATCATCCCTGCAGTACTGAATGCTTCACAAGCATTACAAAACATGATGATCAAAGTTATGGAATGTCTTCAATGCTGGGAGTGATCGATAAGCTGGGATCCATGAGCTGTAAAGAGTAAAACAAAAGGAATATACTAACAATTTGCAAATCATGAGTGTCTTGGCAAAGTTCTACAGAGGGAGATAGTTTACTGTTTCCTCAGGTACAAGAACTAAAGAATAACAAACGAAACTGATGTAAGTCAGGTTTTAAAAAAAATCCACAATTTTTTTTTGAAAGACAGGCAAGAAATTTTATCTGAAGGATGGTGCAGATGAGATATTCTATAAATCCATGGAGGAAAACCCCATTGTCAGTTACTAAACCCATAGTGACCTTGGCCAAATCAAAAAGTTCCTGGGCAGAAACAAGTAGGAGTCTGGAAAAATATTAAAGAAGTGGATCATATGTACTATCCACATTCTTATTTTTTCCTTAAGGATGTGTTTATTGGTAACAGGATTTATCCTGATGATTAAATCAGGATTTGGGGCTAAGTGTACCTCCAGTCTGTTGTGGAGGTTTGTGTTGTTACCTTACTCAGAAAGTGAATCTGTGTATTATGAAGCCTTCTTTTGACCAATACAACACCTATTTCTCTTCTGCAGTTTTGAAAAAGGTAAACTATCTTGTTTATGCAGTCCTTAGGAATCCAGTCTGCCATCCAAACTGGTGCCCCTTCAAATCCATTTTCAACCAGGAGCACATTTCCCCTTACTAGAACTAGATTTTTGGTAAATTTGAAATCCACCAGTTTCAGCCATCCTGTTGGATGGAAGACACCTGAAGAGGGCATGAGGAAGACACTGCAATTCCTTCCCTACAAGAATGAGTCCTATCTAGAAATCAGATATTTGTAGAAGTGGATTTTCAAGTTTTCTCTTTATAAATCCAGCATTTGCTAGCCTCCTAAATGAGGCTTCCTTCATTTCAGTGAACTCATCCATCAATTTTTAGTACAAAGTGATACGCTCCTTACAGAATTTGTAAGATTTAATTTAATATATTAATTATTAACCATATCTCTCCTATACCTTCTGGGCATTGATTTGTTCCTTATTTCTCTTACATAGTTACACATTTCCTCACTCCTCGAGATACACATACATACACTGTGGATTGTGTGGCAGATGTTAGACCATCAGCTTTTGAAATACGTCTTTAGATATAAGACTTTTCTTTTTCAGGCACTTGCAAAAGGTGTAAAAGACCTTGCCATTTCTTGATGCTTCAGCAGGCACAGAATAATATGGGTTTACCATGGTCAAAATCAAAGCTCCTGCACACACAACACTGAACAATGAAGGTCAGAGCCTAGGTGAATAAAAGCAATATTATTATGAGATTATTTTATAGAGAGAACAGATAGATTAATGTGAGAAAATGTGTGTGTGTCAGTTGAAGTTTTCAATGTAGCCTTGTGTGCAGAGATACACAGATTTACATTTATATTAATAATATATATTTCTTTAAAAACTATAAGACAAAGGCAGATCATCCTTCTACCAGGAGTTTGTTCAGTGTTTTGTTCAGTATTTATATCACTGTTTCATTGCTCAAATTCTGAACATTTTTAGTTTATGTGCAAGAATTACAAAGTAACACAGTAATTTTTTATTAAAAAAAGTCATTTGAAAGAAAATATGATTAGTTTTATCTAAAGCACTGATAAATTTAATTTGCTACAGCCAGTGTCACTCACTGACTTGAGGTGTTAAACTGTTTTGGAAGCTCTAATAATGAACATAATTACAGGAGAACTTCCAAGAGACATTTTTAAAAATTCATCATTATTTCTACTCCTTTCATAAGACTTGGGCTTTTGCAGGTCAGTTGCATTGATATCTGTCTTGAAGTATTTCACAAAATCTTTAGATTTAATCTTGTTTTCCTTTTGTTATGTGACATGTATTTTTAATTCAACAAATATGTATTCAGTTCTTTTTTTACAGAAAAAAATATTATATTTCCAATTGTTTTGTGGAAGTAGATCTCAAAGATACAGATACTAACCATGGAGCTGCAATATTTGGCCTTAGGTTAAAAATAATCCAACCAAACAAACAAAAGAAAAAACCAAAAGAAACAACCAAAAAACCACAAGCAAACAAACAAAATACCAAACCCCAAGCCTTTTAAAACAGAATATGCCAAAAACCATGGACAGACCTTATTTAACATGAAATGTGACAATTCTGATATCTATACTGGTCTAGTTGGAGAAATATCAAACTGCCTTTCTGATGTGGATTTGTTTTTTGTTTTTCCATTTTTCATTCCTATGGTATCAGGTAAGATTGCTCTAGATCCTAGCAAAATAAATAGATTGCAGGGGAGAATGATGTGAATGCAATCTGACAAACAGCCATGCTTTGGCTGCCTGCTATGCTAGTGTCAAATGCTTGAAAATCTAAGCTAGTTTTTGATTTCCTGCCCTTGAAAGAGGTATCAGAGGTGTGGGGGGATAGTAGATGCCTATAGGTGGAATTTGGCTTCTACCAAATCCAGCACATATTGCCACAGTTTTGTGCAGCAGCAGCAGCAGCAGCAAATACACCTTTTGGTGTTCTTTCTCCTAAGGATCCCTTCAGTCTCTCTTCCCCTCTTCTTCCTTCTCTCACCCATCTTGTATGCTCTTAAAGCCTCACCTGCTCCCTCTCTTGTGAGGTCCTACGTTAATTAGTGTATAATCCAGGAAGAAAAATCTATGTATATCTGATTTGCTAACACAAGGAAGATAAACTAATTTCTGCATAAAATAGTGCCCTACCTAATCACTCTCTAAGATGCCTTCTACTGGCCATGAGTATCTGGATGTCCATTTACATACAGGCTGGCAGGGAAGCTCACTCTTTGGGGATGAGCTTTCAAATTACAGTCCTTTGCACATCTAACAATGGGAGCGGGGCTCTATTTTGGCTGCTGTTACTTTCAAACTAGATTAAGTCCTGAATCAAGATTATTAAGGTGTTTCTTAAATGGAGGAGAGCAAAAATAATACAGGTAAGAGAGGTCTGGGGACGACATCCTTCTTCCCACAGTAATAAAGCTTCAGAATAAAACTTATTCTACAAATAGCATATATTTATATATTGAAAATGACTCTTGTCATGCATACTGGTATGTATACATGGTACTGTGTACACTCAGTTTGATTTTAGTAAATGTAAGAATAATCTGGGGTTATAGTAGTACAAAATATAAAACTGTCTGTCAGAGGGTCTTGTCAGAGCACCATTGTTTATTAAGTAGCAAGATGATGAGAAACATGTATGAGACATTTCACAACACAAACAGCACTGACCTATGCATTATAGCTGCTATGTGACATAAACCGAGGTAAAAATGAAAATCAGGTTCCAGAGAAATCAATAGCACAAAGTCTTAGTAAGCGTATTTAGCCATGAACCAGTCTGTGGTTGTTTTTGAGCTGCACGTAAACACCATGAAGCAGAGATATTGACTGAAACAGGTCCATGATGAAGGTCTCAACATTTGCATCTGCAGCTAGACGTACACACAGTGAAATCTTTTTTGAAAGATGAAATGTGAAACTAAGTTCCTACTCCATGATGAAACAAGAAAAGGCTTCTGGGTTGGCTGGTGGGCTCAGCTGTGCCCTGTGGTGGGTTTGTTGGAGCTGGCTGGAAGCAACTGTGTCCAGTATGGGGCAGTCCTGGCCTCGCCTCACAGAGGCCAGCCCTGCAGCACTCCACTGCCAGCCCCTCGCCACACGTGGCAATGATGATGGTGGATTATATCCCATTTTTCAGGTCACTGATGCAAACATTTAACCATACTGGCCATAGCGGTGATCCCTGAGGAGCACCATTCACAGCTAGCTGCCAGTCAGACTTTGAATAGCTCTTCGCACCTTCCAAGCCTTCCCACAGCTGTTGAGAATCATGTGTCGGTTAAAAGCAGGCTTATCAGTAAAGTTGAGAGCAAAATCTGGGCAAATACTACAAGATGCAATGGTAAAAATGATGTGTTGTTATCAGTCTTATCAGAATTACACAATGAATTCAAATAGTTATATTAAAGAAGATTCTTATAACAGTATGATGTGCTTGTTTTTTTTTTCTCTCCTCACCTCTTAAGATCTGCATAATAATCAGCCCACAAATGCAAGCTGAACTTGCTGTTCTTCAGTCTAAAAACTTGTCATCACTTCTTTCAGTTTTCTCAAGGGGAAAAAAACAAAAAAAAACCAAAAAATTTGAAAGCTCTCCCTGACAGCAGAGTAAAAGAATGTTTTTGTTTATTTTATTGAATTCTCATAACTAGACATTAATTAACATGAATGACATAGACTGCTATTTCTATACATGTGTTCCCCTCTTCCATTTTTCTTTTTCCTGGCTTCTGCTGTTTTGGAGTTATTTGATTCTCTTTAATGTAATGAAGTCAGCTAGCATTCTGTATGCATACTAAGATGTCCTTAAAAATGAACTTTTGTTGAGAAACAGTTTGTCCTAGACTGCAAAGGCAAATTCAGTAAACTTATCTTTCATAAGAAAATGGTGCACAACTAGAAAACAAAGTTGGCATACTGACTGTGATAAGAAGCCTGGAGAATACTAAGACTGGATGAGGGAAGGAAAAGGAGGAGAAATCCAGAGAAGAGGATTCAAGATTTTGTGGTGTTACTTGTCTTCTTTCTGAATCCAGACAGAAGTTGGGAGTCAAGTAGATATGTGTTTCTTTAACAGACATCCCAAATGCTTCTGTTAGTCTCATGATTCACTGTTACTTCAGAGCTCCCCAGTTATTCATGTGCAAACCATCTACACATGCTGTTTTATGCTAGCATGTGACACTGCTGATAGTACAGCTTTAGGAGAAAAAAAGTACCAGAGAAAAAAATTACCATATTTTACATTAGTTAGGATGACACTCTGGAACTTAAAAATTTTGCTGGCTGGTCCTAGACTCAGCAGAGACAAAATTGCTGAGGGAGTCTGAAAGCTGACATTCTGCTTTGTTAGCCATGTTTAAGAAAATAACCAAGTAAACCAAAAACCTTCTGGCAGTAAAAGGCCAATGGGAAGTTATCTACAAGGTTCCAAGACTGGTATAGAAAGAAGACTCCTTATGCAGATTTTCTGTTTTGCACCTGCAGATTTGTTCATAGATATGACATAAATAGCTATCTAAGGTCTGGCTTATGAATTTCTGATCACAAGAAATGTTGAGATTTCTATATTCTTTGGCATACTTTACCAATACATGGCCCAAAGGGGACCACTGGGCATTTTCAATGGGAAAAATAGAATAAAGATATATCATAGTACTATTCAAACACGTCTTTTAGGTCGTTTGGTTGGTTTTTTTTTCAAACAGTGTGTATGTTTTGAGTATTTACTCTGTTTGGGGGGTTTTTTTAGTATTTTATTCTTTTATTTTACAAGTCTTTAAAAGGAGTTAATTTAAAGAAAAAACATTTGTACAGAAACATGCTATATTACTGCCAAACATTCTCTAATACTTAACTTTTCCTCCTCCTTTTATTCCCTACTCATCCAGTTTTGGCCTCTCTCACTCTTTGCTCATGATCTGGTGCAAAAGACTTCTCTTCTGCTTCTGCTTTTGGCATCTGAAACAGCATACCTCTAACTCTCTATTTAATTTCATTTTAAATCTCAGCTGAAATCTTAGATTTCTTCCCATGTTTACGCCTCCAACTTTTGCTCCCCTGCTGCTATAGTTTGATTTGTAGTTTTACAACATGCAAAGCATAATTGCAAACTTTATACTGAAGAAGTCAGAAAGAACAATTTTGTATTTTATTTTTAGAAGAGTTTTTTTTTTTTTTGATAGTACTTTCTTTTTAGAGGGTATGCTACTTGTCTCATACTGTTGGTTTCCTGCAGGTATATGGCACTAAAAATTCAATTATATTTCTTGCAGACATATAGTAATTATGCTTGAATTGGGGTAATGGAAAATTAATTTATTCTCATGGGAAAAAAAAAACAACAAAAGAATTACATTTGCTTTCATAGTTTTGTTTTCAATCATAATTTTCTTAATTTGTGTTGATTCAAATCTCAGTTATGAATGTGAAAAGGCACACCAGCTAACATGAGTAGGTGTTCTTCATCTGAATTCTTTGGTTTTGACTGGAGATTAAAAGGGATAAAATAATCTCATCCTCATTTTTTCTCATATCCTTGATGCCTGTGACAGCACTGCAGAGAATGGGAGTTAACTGCTGCTATATGGCATTTAGCCTACCAATCTACTGTAATAAAGTGATTTTGCTGCTATAACTTTTGGACTTCTTTGTGCCTGTGTTCCTTAAGAAAAAACAGTTTCTCTTTCTGTCTATTTTTGTCTCAAGAAGCTTTTCTACAGACTCATTTTATTAGACACGAAGAACCTCTCTACATTCTTTGGTTAAAATACATGCTGTTGGTTCACATAATTAACTGTGATACTGGTTTTCACTGGTTTTCTACATTTTTAAATAAATAATCTACTGCCAAAGAAGAAAACATCCACTGTGTTCTTGAAATGCACAGACATTTATGCATGGGTTCCACAGCTCCATCTAAGTGACTGAGGGCTAAATATAAACTTTTTTATGGCAGCTTTTAATTGAGTAATGGTGTGTGAAACTCATGTGGCACAGTGGGAAGCATACAAAAAACAATCTGAAAGAGTGTAATGACTGCAGAATATCCATGCATTTGAAATCAGGAAGATGTAAGAAAAAATCTAAGTCTTGTCAGTTACATAACATGAAGTAATAGGATTATGCAAAAAATTCAGTTAAGAATGCTTCACTGGAAATGCGCCCCAACACAGTGTGAAGCATGTGCCCTAAACTATGATATACTATTTAGAACATTTATCTTATTATTTAAAAAATGATTAAACTGTCAAATAGTAATCCACTTATAGAAAAAATGTAAATATACAAAGTACGTGGTTTATATTTCCAGAGTATCATGGACACTTTTTTTCTGAGTTTGCTTTATTCATTCTACCAAAAGTAATTATTTCGGGTTTTTATATAATTAATAACTAAAATTGTTGTCAAAAGTTCTGAAAACCTATAATAATAATAATGTCCAAGTAGGGTGTTTTTACATACAAGTGTGTGCACATGTGAGAAAAGTTACCAGGGTGTCTTTAGAGCTTCACAGATATCCTGCTGTTACGACATAAGCAACTTTATATTTTTCCTGTTTCTCCTTAGAGAAAGTAAGAATAAACTGGATGATTTTCCTGAGACTATATCACTACCTGGTCTATCAAGCAAAGTATGTTCTATTTGTTTCATTTGGGACTTCTTTTGTGATCATCAGATTATATTTTTCTATGCTGTTAGTTTGATTCGACTCCCTGTTTTCCTTCAGAGTCCCAGTCTGCAAATTGTCCACAACTGTTAATTTGCTCCCTGACTTGCCTCTAAGAAAGCTAAAAGTAGAGATGTGAATAGTTTTTGCCAGAACATACAGCCTGCAGACTTTTTGGATATGGGTTTAATCTATTTCTTTTTTTTTCCTTAAATAATACTCCACAGGTATAATTTTGAGTTTCCCAGATCCCACAGTTCTGAATAATGTATGTATAATAATAAAATGAATGGAGACCACAATGACTTCCTGTGCAGACTATACTATCAAGCCATTATTTTATTGCAGGAGGTCACTAGCTTCCTTAAAGAGCTATCACTTCAGCATGCTGCCTTGCAGGTCTGTTTCCAAATAAAGTTTATTCATGTATGAATCATTTCAGCAGTTTGTGGAATATATGCTTTCAATGAATATACACTTTGTTAGTTGCTGGTTTCTTAGTATATTTATTATCTTTACATTTATTTAAACTGAAAGTAATTTAAAGGCTAGTTATCATAAACACAGTGGCCCAGCAAAGATAAAAGGAAAAGTGTGAGGCCAAGGACCCCAGGTAACCTAATCAGTGAAAATAGAGCTCACTGAATTAATTACACCTAAGCAATGATTTTGAAATCATTCTCAAAAGAAAACAACTTTTGCTTGGTGAGAAACCCACTAAGATGAGCCAATCAAAGAAGATCTTCCAGGAGGATCTTTCAGACTGAGGAGAGGTTAATTTCTACAGGGATATAGCATTCGTCATGAGATGCAAGGAGGAGATCATTCTGGGATAACTTAAAACTTATTATGGGATTTTTAAGAAGTTCATGAGGATTCAATCCTAACATAAGAAACCACTTCTTTTCTGTGAGGGTGACTGAGCACTGGAACAGGCTGCCCAGGGAGCTTGTGGAGTCTTGTCTCTGGAGACATTTAAAACCTGTCTGGACGTGTTCCTGTGTGGTCTACTCTAGGATCCTGCTCTAGCAGGGGGGTTGGACTAGATGATCTTCGGAGGTCCCTTCCAGCCCCTACCATTCTGTGATTCTGTGAAATCAGAAGAAAAGAGGAATGAAGGCCTGGTCAAGAATAAACAGGTTGCTTGTCTGGCTGACTCT
Organism: Podargus strigoides; assembly: GCA_028020825.1. Taxonomy (NCBI): domain Eukaryota; kingdom Metazoa; phylum Chordata; class Aves; order Caprimulgiformes; family Podargidae; genus Podargus; species Podargus strigoides. The sequence goes on along the minus strand of CM051621.1, from coordinate 20,888,242 downwards.
CACTCCTAATCTCCACAGTCTATCCTATCGTCATATTAAACTCTATTCCTAGCTATTATCCTTGGTGATGTTGCTCCTATTCTGTGTGTATATGATGCTAGTAAACTTCAAGCTGGAGTAGCCAGCAGTTAGAACAAGAGATCTAGGAACAAGGTAGCAGAGAAATTGGAGATCTGAGGGCTGGATGCTGGAAAGAGCAAGGGCATGAGAATTGGTTACTAGAAGGTCCAATTGTCCAAAACTGCTACTGAAGAGATGGGGAGATCTGGGGAGACCACAGGCCTGGACTAGCTACTAGGACTTGTAGTTGTATCCACTAGAGGTCTTCAGTCCTGATCATCTGTGAATGAACTGGATTAGGTCATCTGTGCACTTCATATTTGTGTAACTGCTGTGTGTTTTCTGTCTGAATTGATCAGCGTGTCTTGTCATGTGTGAGTAGTGTGTGTATGTGCTCCTATCTAGAATATCTGTTGGACATGAAGACACAGAGTTGCACTAGTTTTATACCTACTGCACTATCAGACTCAACCCCCCATGTTGAAATTTCTTAAAAAGAAAGCTAATATTTTGAGAAATATGCAAACAAAACTGCAGGAAAAAATGGGGGAGGATGGCACTGAAGCAGTTCTTGAGAAGCAAGTGTTTCTAAGAGCAACAGTTTATATGCAAAAATGGAGGCTGGTTAGGTAGTTCACAAGACAAGGTAGTATAAGCCACTCTGGTTGGGAAAAGGATCAAAGCTGACATGAGAGCAGAATTCTAGGAAAGTAAAAAGGGACGCTAAAACATAGTCTGCATTACATATGTCTCCAACTTGGCAGTCATAGACAATGTGGAGAAAAAGGTGATGTAACAAAAAAGTATACATTACAGAAAATTAATTTTAACTGAAATGTATCATCTATGTGCAATCTAGGGAAGTAGTTTTAGTTGTCAGCATGCCCCGGTCTCTATTAGATAATCTTGGCATGCCAGCAGAAGTGATTAAACAGGGACAGTTTGGAGATATCCTCAACAGAATTATTGCATGATTTGTAAATCATTCAGTTGCATTAAAAAAAAAAGAGATAGAAAGGAAAAGGATTTGTCTCCAAATGTTGATCCTTTCAGTGAACAAATGTTGGAATATTCCGTAATCATAGCAACGCGAGAGAGCAAGAGATTTGGAGGTTTAGGAGTAATTTAATCCAACATAAACTGTCTCTGGTAGTTCAAGACATGGGGGACTAGATGAGTTAAAAATGTCACAGTCTAAATGGAGATAAATGACCTGTATGACTTACTGTCTTGCCTATGAAGATGTTATGTGTAGGGATATACTCAAGTACAAGAGAAGAAAAAAACCAAGAGATTTTGCTAAAAGTTTTAATTGGTTTTGTAGATCTTTTAGATGAGCTTGGCCGAGCTTCAAATAAGGTAATTCAGCAATGTTGTCCCCTGTTTACAATGAACTAGAGTAGATCGTAAATTTGGGGCAGTAAATCTAAGTCTCTAGAAAATACACTTAAAAAGCGTATACACAAAAGCGTATAATGTATACAGAAAAAAAAATTAATCAATAGATGCAGAATTTAAGATAATGTAACCAACTACAAAACCCAGTATGAAATCTTTGAAGTTTTTATACTTGCAATTTAATGAAGAAGCAAAATTACTATCTTTTTCCTCACAAATCTCTTCTAACATTTCTTGTCCTTGTAATATTTAATTCATATGTTTGTGCTGAAAATTTCAGTGACTTCACCTTCAAATGTCTGTCCTCCTTCTTCCCTTCAGATGAATGCAGTACTTGCAGTTATGAGCTTTCTCCTGAGGTTTATAATAAAAAACCTCCCAAGATGAAAACGGCATTTCTTGTTTGGTAATTTTATCTGAAAAGTTGAATAATTGCAAAAATAAAACTTTTCAACAGGGTTAGGCAAATAAACAGAAAGCTTTGCATTGAAATGACACCCACTGAAATTTAAGACTATTCTTACTTCAAAAAGTAGCTGTATACCAGGTGAATTCTCTGCAACTAGAGTCAGGTCTTAAAGGAACTGTTGTTTTCACTGTTTTTATTATAAAAATGAAATTTGCAACCGAAACTGAAGTTTCACTGTGACATTAATGTAAATGTAAAATACAGTGCTGCAAAAATAGTTCTAGTCTGAGAAGACAAAAGAGAGAGAAAAAAAAACACATTAGTTTTCTCATTTTATCAGTGAGAAATTGAGACACGATTAGTCTAAAGTGCATTACGTGGTACTGCAGTAAGGCTGCTTTAGACCCAGGAATCAAATTAAGTCAGATCACCAACACTCAGCCTTTGCCTTCCCCATGAAAAAAGTAAAATAGAATCTGTCTTCTGAAATCATGAAAGATACAGACAACGTCAGAAATACAGACACAAAATGTTTCAGTTTCTGTATGAAAGACAAGAGTCTGAAGCACTTCAGAAATTATAAGGATCTTTCAGGTTCTTTAGGATTTATGAGAAACTAGAGCTGCTTCTAGAGAGTTTGCTTGACTGTCTACCTCTAAAATGCTCAATGTTTTCTAAAAAAACAGACAATATACACTGTACAACCACAGAGATGACCAAAGGCTTTCTGTAATTGTTTTTGTCTTTTTTTTTTGTTTTGTGCTGCACTAAGATTACGTCTTCCCACAAAACACCATTTCTTTTATGTGTATCATTATCTGTATTTTCAAAGCATGGATATTTCATTTCAAGGCACCACGACAAATGGAGCATTTCAATTTATCCTTATTTCATAAACACAATAACTCAGTGCTCTGTTTCTGATTATTGTGAATAAAATATCAGCTTCAGACTTTGAAGGTTTCTAAATTCTTTGCCCCATTAAGGGACTCTGTGGCCATGTACTGCTTTTTGGCAATTTTTCAATATATGAGGAAAATAAAAGAGACACTCCCTATCTTATACTTCCTTTTTCCTACTGTTTTCCTCTTCTCTGGTCCCTTAAATGAAGAAGTCTAACTGAGTACACAACACTTTGGTGGTGCATTGTTCTTGTTTCAAATGCATGTGCAGTGGGCTGGGACAATATGGTACTTTCTTACTACGGCAGGAAGTTGAGACAGTCTGGTACCTTCTTGTTCTGGTACAAGTACAGTGAATTAGGATGACTGGGCACTCCCTAACCATACCCAGAACTCCTGTTGCCTGGGAAATGTACCTGAGACCTCTCCTGCCTGAATCACAACGCACTCAAAATTGTCAAGATTGCCTGACAAGAATTGTGGCCACAATGGATAGATACTGACCAAAGTCAATCATCTTGTGACCCTGTAAATATCGATCCTAAAGTGAGGCCCTTTAGAGCTCCCCAGGATCACAGCAGGCTGCTACCCTATATTTCATAAGATCAATGCCGATGAAGGAAAAGAATGAGTAATTCACTATAATTTGATTTTGCAATGCTCAGTCAGAAGAGTAATTCACTATAATTCGATCTCATGACATTCATAGATCATTGGGTACCAAAATTTACTATAATCTGCAGAGAAAGAAACACCTTAATCATTGGTTAACCTATATATGTGTGAGTCTATGTGATTTTATTTAGGAAACTTTGTTAAATCTTTAACTAAAACACTGTGCTGATTATAGCAAATTGTTGATTATTGACTAATTAAGTGTTGCTAGAAAATCATATAGTCTAATTTTGTGATTTGTTATATAATGTTAATCTTAAATTGCTGATACCTCAAAGTTCATTCTAGTCTGATTCTGACTTGGTTTCCCCTGATCCTTGTGCAAATCACTTCAGCCCAGTTCCAAACTTTATGTTCCTTCCACATAGTAAATAATAGAGTGAACCTTGTCACTGAACTCTGTTAAGTTGTGCTTTTACAAACTTATATTAAAATCACTTTTTCTAATATATTTGATGGTGATTCTTTAAGCAACCTTAAGTCCTTCTCTCCTCTGCAAAAAGTACTCTCCCTCCATCTCCTGTGTATGCTCCCATCCTTAACAGACTGGGAAGAATGGCTATTTTAGAAGCTCCTTTGAGTACTAACATACATGAAAAAGATGACAAAGAGAGGGAGAAAGAGACTAGCACATGTAATCAGAATGGAGACACGAAGATATCAAAGGGCACACTGAGAAGAGTGACAGGGCTGGTTGTGTTTAAAATTACGACAACAACAACATGTAAAAGCAGACATGTCAGACATAACCCCTGAGAAATACAGTCTTTATTTCATCCTCATAATTCTTTTATGTAGGCTATATTCTATAATGTAGATGTCTGAGTGGATTAGGGTTTTTTAGAGAATACTGAGCTCTGAAAATTTCTGCTACTGTAGAGGGTTCTGTCCCACAATTTGTGATGGTTGTGATTGACAGCTAGTCAGAGGCAGTTTCTGAGACTTTTTCCTAATGTATTCACCTTTCCTTTTCATTCTGTGCTTGTTGGTATTCTTCAAGGCTTTCCACAAAAAGTATTTTATGTACCTATATATAGGTGTTGAATTTTAGGCACTCCAGTTTCAACATGTTGTCAACCGCCTACTTCTACATAGGAGTGTTAAGCCCAGTGTTTAAGATCCACCTTTAAGCTTTGCTTTTTTTTTAGAACACCTTCCTTGATGAATACCTGTAATTTCCATATATAAAGTACCAGAATCATAGACCCAGCCTTCCAACCTACATAAATAAACTAATAAACACAGGGAATAGGATGGGCCTTAATGGACCCTTAGGTTTCATGAAGAGTCCTACATATCACTTCCTTAGATCCAGAGTGCCTTCTTTTTTTTGCTTCAAAGAGATGTTATATCCAGATAGAAGAGACAAACACAAGCTATTTCTCAGTATCAAATATGTGAGTTTTTTTACTCATTAAATACAGCCACCATACTAAAAAACTGTTTGAACTTAATGCTATAGCATATATCCAGGATGTGGAACACCAAAATGCAATTGCCTTTGCCTGAACAAATCCAACTATTAGACCTTGCCTTCTCCAGCAACATGTTGGTTATTTGGTGTCATGAGAGAAATCTAGCACAGACTTGTCTTTATGATTAATGTTCACACTATATAAATTTTTTTGCTATTTAGTCAAAATCATTTTGACTTCTATCTACCAATTTTAGCTGATACTTTTGATACATATGAAATAAATAAAAAACCGACAAACCTGTTTAAGAATTCCATAAAAATGAAGACCTAATTGCAAGACCTAACCCACTCTTAAAAACTGAGACAAGATTATAATAATATGTCAAAGTATTAATTTTCCTCAGTTCCTCTTATTATGTTATTGCAAACACTGACTCTGAAAGAAAGCAAAGTATGCATATAAGTAGTCATGTTCCAGCTCAAGTTTATTCCTCCAGTGATCTGTAAAATATATGTTATTGTGTTTAGAGCTGTAGAATATGTTCTAAACAAGCAGAATGATGTTTTCAAACCATTTTGCAAAGAGAGTAAACGGAAATACATGTACCTGAAGTCTTAAAAAAACCTCACACCTGAAAACTTCCTGCCACCCTCCCAAAGAAACACATTACGTCTATCTCTTTCCAGCTGTGCCTTGTTGTTTCATAATTTAGGAAGTTCCTGTCATAATCAGAAATTTTTCTCTTTTTTTAGGGTTGCCAATCTCCCTCCCTATCTCAGCCTGACTCATATAACTCAGTTTAGAAATACTTTCCCATATGAAGGTTCTTCCCTGTAATTCCCTGTTTTCATTATATCAGAAGGAACTTTCAAATACTTTGTTTAAAAATTATTTTAAATTGCATTTATATGTCTTTCACTAATGATTTTGATTCTGCTATGTTTTTTATATGCTACCCATATACAAGCTTTGAGAGAGAACAAAGTAGGTAATGCTTTGCTATTGAGCAGAAACAGCAATAGACCTATTTAAAACCTATAAATATGACCCCAACACAATATTTTCGTTCCTTGTTTGATAGGAAAAGTGAAGTAGCTGAGGCTTTGCCACATGAAAACCTAACTTCCTTAAAACCAATCAACTGATGATGTGGTAGGATCAGTTGACGAGTATATCAACTTTTACAGGTCAGAAGATAAATTAAGAAAGAGACATACAGAACTTCACTCCTTGTGAAGATGGAGTCCTTAAAACTTAGAAACATTCCTTATGAGATTAGGTGGAGCAGCTATTGAAAAAATGAGTACAAATACTATTCATACACGTGACAACAGGCATTCCTTTTTAAGGTGATATTGGTCTTGATTTTTTTCAAGGAATGAGAAGGTCATACTCTTGACTTTTTCATAATTAAAAAAATGGCAGCTTCTAAGGGAAGCCATAGCTGGGGGTCTTTGGGATTCAGGGAAGTTCTATCTTCTGGTCCCTGCTGCAAATTTAGGAAGGTTTATACCCAGGGGAGTTTATCCAGTCTCCATCACATAGATGTGGCTGCTGCAGTCGCTGGTCCCTAGGTCTGATTAGCAACAAGGCCAAGCACAAAGTACAAAGATACAGATACACATCTTAGACCAACATTAGTCAGCCAGCCACACAAAACAACACAGAGCAAGCAACAGCTTTATCAGCATCCACATACACAGAAACAGCATTCATATGAGCCACTGGATGGACTTGCCTTGTTCCTTCTGCTAGTCTGTAGTTTGCTGGTGGTTACGCATATGCATGCATTCACACACCCCTTTAAGGAACAGACCTTAATGAGTTAGGATAGTTTGCAGTCATCAGGTGTAGAGCTCAGTGGGGCAAGTGTACTGACCAGCAGCTTGCTTATGCTCAAACTGTCCCTTTTATCCTCACTTATCTCCATCTTTCCCCATTCACCTCCATCTCTCCTTTTCTTTGTCCTTATCTCCTCCCAGATAAAGAAATCTACCTCTAATTACTTTCTTCCTATTTATTCCAATTTTACTTCCTCTGTACCCAAATTCACTATTTCTGAAACATGGGAAACCAGGACAGTTGCCTACATAATCTCAGACATAGATAGTATTTCTGATATGGTCACTGAGTGCTGTGCGACTCCAAAATGCTCTCCTCCAGTCATCTGTGATATTTGGCCAACTTTCCCTTAACTATCTCTGAAATCCAGCCATTCCTCACTCTGATGGTACTACTCTTACAGTGAAAACTGTTTTCATGAGCTTCTCACTCTATTATTTATGTCCAGAAATTTCTCATTTCATGTTCAGTAATTTCTTATGTTCTATTCTGTGAGCTAACCTTCAGGATATGGTAATAATCTGTCTGTATACCTTTAACAACATCAAAGCCTCCTTGCTTTTATCTCATATATGTGTAATTCGAGACACAATCTGCCTTGTAACTTATACAGAACACCATGAGATTAATTGTGCTCTTTTTTAAACTTTCAAGTTTTTGAAGTGCTCTATTTCTAACATTTTCTAAGAAAAAAATATGGCTCTATTTCTTACAATTACTGCCTTTTTAAAAAAAAAAAGAAAGAAAGAAAAGGTACTTTTTCTGCTTTTAAAAAAATTTAGTTGAAAAGTTGTCGATCAGTTATGTCTGACACTAAATCACTATCATAAATAATTAACAAAATCTTTTTCTGTTTTTTAAGATTGATGGCTGTCAAAGTCAGGCATCAAGTAGCAGATAAAATTATACCTAATCCTCTAATACTTTTCTTATTCCATGCCTCATCATAGTATCTCTAATAACAATGTCCTTTTCCCTTGCTGATCTGTGAAACATAGCTTGTGAGAATGCAGACAGCTGCCCTAGTTGTTTTCTACATATGTATGGTATGCATTAACATTTCAGTTTTGTGAGTTATGGTGTAACTGTCTTATAGCACTGAAAGGAATCTTGTTGGAATTTGAAAGTGTAAGATTTACAGGTCCAGATTTGGAGAGTATAATGCAGGTTGTCCAGCTGTCATACTGCAAAGCTGAGAAGAACCTTTTAAACTATTACTTTAATGAGGTTAAACCGAGAAACAGATGATGTCAATGAAGACTGGTGTTCTGACCATAGTTTTGCTGGTTTTAAGGAAGGCATGCAAAAGGAGGTTGTAAGCAAAAAGAGGCTGTAAGCAAATGGGACTTCTATTGAACATCTGTTCTTGCTTTTTTTCTATTACTAAAATGAATTCGTTAAGCTGGTGATTTGAAATGATTTAAGGTTGTCAGTGTTAGGTCTAATAATAGAAAACCAAACAACATCTGGTGTGGTGGAAATAAAATGATTTGGTATAACACTTAAAATGCCTGATGTACTAGTAGGCATCTTTTTTTGATCCTTCTAAAAGACATATTGAGCCATCATTTTCAATGAATAATACGGCAAGATGGTATGTGGATTCTTCATGAAGTTCTTATTTCATAACTAATCTTTTTTTATTATTATTATTTTAATTAGGAAGCTTATCATAAATACAGGTATTATGTCTCTCCAAATATTCTCACTCTTTTAAGGAGATAATTATTTCATGTGGTTGGGTTGGTGGGGTTTTTTGGTTTGTTTGGGTTCTTTTAATATTATGGTTATTTCTTTTTTACTCAATTTTCTGCTGCTTTTCTGAATGCTCAATATTATGCCCATATTGAAAAATGATTAAGATACACCTGATAATATCAGAAAGATGGAGTTTTGACTGCAAGTCACAAATACCCCTTCAGGAACTGCAAAATACTCTTACTGTGTGTGAAGGTGAAGTGCTCAAATTCATTGGTAATGATAAAGGCATGCCTGACTGGGATTTTTTTCCTATTACCTATCACAGCTAGTTGCTCTAAGACCTGTTTATAACCTCAGCTCTTCTATTGTAAGTGTAGTCTATACATAAAATATCCCTAATAATTTTTTTCTATATCCAATTTATGATAATAATCTGTCCACATTACATATATATGTGGTCATGGAATTTTGAAATGAAAGTGGAAAAAATGCACATGTATGTATAACATTTCAAGCCTTTGTATATAAAATTCTTACCATGTACAAACTCTTTTAGACACTACTTTTGTCCATAAGTAGAAGCATGATTAGTAAAATAACATTTTTAAAGGGTTTTTTTACGGTATTTAAACCAGGATACAATGAAATGTTAATAAATTTGCCCATACATGAGCACTTTATTCATTGCTCAGGCAGTATCTCAAAACAAAATTCTTTATCAAAGGTAGTTTGGATTCCTTTCCTAACTCCTTCATTTCATCATATCGAGATGATTTCTTTTGTTTGGATATGTGTGTGTCTGCGTGTGCGTGTCTGTGTACATTTATTTTACTTGAGGATGTAAAGACACTAGAGGTGAATCCAGAACCTGAGCCTGAAGTAACAAAGAAATACATTATTGTTTTGATTAAATAAAACATTATTGTTGTTCATAATACCTCTGACAGATCTTGAAGATGGTTTGAAATAATTTTTGTATTTTGCACACATTACTTATTACACTTAGCAGGCATAGCTAATTGGCATAACTGAAGTACGTGAATAACAATGTGCCTTAACACTACAAAAGAAAAGGAAATTATGTTTATTTCTTATAAATAAATTATTAGCCACTATGTATTATTTATATTACACAAATTTAAACAATGTATAAAACATGAGGATAAATTTACTATATTTGGAGCAAAATTAACTGAGCTGTCTCTTAGGACCTTTATTAATATTGCAAAACCTGTATTATACTACTGTATAATTGATTTTGGAAGACTGTTTTGCATATGTTTTCCTAAATCACATCACTTAAGGTAGAAAATGTTACATATAGTGTGCTAGGCTGATAGTACCATGACAAAGGTGCATTGTGAAGCATGAGACAAAGTCCCTTAAAATTCTGGAAAACCATGCTAGCTTTGCATAAACTAGAAAATTGTTATTGCTCTGTGAAAAATTTGTCACAAATTACTTAAACCTTCTTAAGATGAAGCATTTTCCCAGCTGTTTAGCTTAAAACTGCAGTATGTTTATATGAGCTATGTATTCTATGCAAATTATATTAATAAAATGTCAGGGAAATTATTCTACAGTTATATGAAATCCTTGTATTGGAAAAAAAGACTATATATTTGCCTTATAATTGCCAAACTGGAATTTGTTAACTATCTATTTTCCTTATATCACCTAGTAAAGCTGTTCAGAACTCTGAACTGCTTTTTGTCACAGATTGGTCTTAACTCCAAAACAAAATAAGAATATTTTTCTCACAGAAGTGAAACTTCAAAAAAATTGAGAAATTAAGGGTGAATCAGGATTCTCTTCTATTTTAAAGAAATATTTTCTTGGAAATATATTTTATGTTTTTATTCTCTCAAGATATGTCGGTAGAATTGTTATTATCTATTGAAAATAGTAGATAATTTTTTCTATACTATTTTGTAGTAAAAAGTCAGGTTTATACAACACTAAAAAAAAGAAATCCGTTTTCTCAAAGCCGTATTTACTAACGGAAAAGTCTTTTGTTCAAAAGATCAGTTCTGTTCCAGCCCATCTCTCTTGCATACCTATAATGTGTGGGAAACTCATATCATCTTTAGTACAAAATGAAGCAGACAGTATAGCAGGGTTTATTTGCTGTAAAACATTACTTGTTTATAACAGTGACAGAAAGATTTGTAATCATATATGGACATAAAATTTTACTTTGGTGTATTCAGCCACACAGATGTTTTCATAGAGTTGTCTAAATTGCCCTTTTCAACATGAAGATGATGTTTGTCATATTATTTTGAAAGAAAGAAAAAGTAGGTTCAAAAGATAGAAATGGAGAGAGAAGCAATTGCTTCTGTTCAAGAGTTTCTTTTTTTCAGAAATATTCTGCCTAAATTGATAGGGAGGATGGAAAACATGCTACTCACATTTAATGTCTTGTCAAGGATCTCACTGTGCTTCTATTAGAAAAAAACATGAAACATAAAATCTAATTTCTGAGTTAGGTATCTTAATATGAAATTAAGTCCCATTATGTGCTTCACACATTTTTGAATGGTATTTAGCAGAAATTTTGTATTTGCAGATATAAAAACTCTGTAATACTTGATCAACACTGTATTCCACTCAAAAATCAATTCCAAATGTTCATCCACACTGCGAACTAGTAATGTGGGTACTTATAAAGAAGGTTTCATATGACCCAGTAAAAAAATAAAAAATTATACATTGTAGGCCTACCAAGAGTATTTCTTGCAATATTACTAACACTCTTCAGTTTGTTGGTTCCTGAATATACTTTTAAACATAAGAGCTTCAAATAAAGCATCTGAATTTTCAAAGACTTCAAAGAGAAATATATGTCCAATAAAATCAGTGTTCATATCAGTATTCATAATTTTGTAAATGCACGAGGAACAGCCTTGAAAACGTCTCTCTTGAAATTTTAATCTACGACATGAAAAAACCCTATTCAAAATCTATAAAAACAAAAAACCAAACAAAAATTCTCTGCAACATTTTCACAAAAGTATTTATACTGGAAATCTTTGACTTAGATGAGGCAAACAAAAACATTGTTGGTTGCTCCTCTATTTCTTCCCAAAAACATTCTGACAGAAACTGTGATGAGGTTTAGGCTGTTAGAGGGACTACATTTTCTTAGAAAAGTATCTTTGAAGAGATTATGAGACCTAAGTGGTTGCATGGGTGCTTCTATAAAACTAAGGAATGGTGTGAACACCTCTCTGAGTAATTCCATAGTAGATGACAGAACTTAAATCATGGCACTCAAGATGATCTGCTCCATAACCTTCTCCAGCACTGAGGTCAGGCTGACAGGCCTGTACTTCCCCAGATCCTCCTTCCAGCCCTTCTTGTAGATGAGCATCACGTTTGCTAACCTCTAGTCCACTGGGACCTTCCCAGTTAGCGAGGACTGCTGATATATGATAGAAAGTGTCTTGGTCATTATCCATTTGCCCTTGGATTATGGGGGCTTCATTCTGCTCCCTGTCCCTGCCTTACAGCTCAGGGAGCTGAGTACTCCATGTACAACTGGTCTTACTGCTAAAGGCTGAGGTAAAGAAGGTATTAAGTACCTCAGCTTTTTCCTCATCCTTTGTCATTATGTTTCCTCCTGGATCAAATAAAGGATGGAGATTTTCCTTAGTTCTCCTTTTTTTGTTGTTGTATTTATAGAAACATTTTTAATTGTCTTTTACAGCAGTATCCAGATTAAGTTCTAGTTGGGCTTCGGCCCTTCTGATTTTTTCCCTGTGTAGCCTCATGACATCTTTGTAGTCCTCCTGAGTTGCATGCCTTTTCTTCCAAAGGTCATAAGCTCTCTTTTTTTTCCTGAGTTTCAGCACACAGGAATGGCCAGCTCTTGCACCTTAAATATTTCCTTCTTGAAGAATGTTCAGCCTTCCTGGACTCCTTTGCCCTTCAAGGACTGACTCTCAAGGGAGTCTCTCAACCAGGCCCCTAAACAGACCATAGTCTGTCCTCCATAAGTCCAGGGTGACAGTTCTGTTAACCTTCCTCTTTACTTCTCTGAGTAATGAAAACTATTATTTTGTGACCACTATGCCCAAGATGGTCTCCAACAACCACATTACCCACAAGTCCTTCTCTGTTTGCAAACAACAGGTCCATCATGGTACCTTTCCTTGTTGGCTAGCTCACCAGTTGTGTCAGGAAGTTATCTTCCACACATTCCAGGAACCTCCTAGACTGTTTCTTCTCTGCTATGTTGTATTTCCAGCAGACGTCTGTTAAGTTGAAGTCCCCCATGAGGAAGAAGGCTAGCAATTGTAAGACTTCTCCCAGCTGCTTATGAAATATTTCATCTACCTCTTGATCCTGCTTGGGCAGTCTACAACAGACTCCCACAATGATATCTGCCTTGTTGGCCTTTCCCTTAATTCTTTCTCTTGCATTTTATCTCCCCGTATTCCTTTCAATAAATGCTATCAAACAGCACATTTTTTTTCACAGCTGATGCAATATTTAGACATGAGAATATGTGTCAGTTATGGAATGGAAATATGGTCTCAAAGGTTCTTCGCTGTCAAAGAGTTAAAGCTCAGTGCCTTTTCTTTAAATTTAAATTATTAGGGATTTTTAATTTTTTTTATTATCTTTTTATTTTATTTTATTTATTTTAACCAGCTGAAGATCTTTAGTGAGTGGACATTTTAAAACCTCTGTTTTTTACCGGGAAATGATTAAAGCCCTATGATTTCTGCACTTCCTCTAGTTATCTCATATATCACAGTGATTGATGGCAAAACATCTTCTCTTCTCCAAAGTTTAGGACATCGTTGCTTGCCTCGAAGTGGATAATGTAGCCGCAGCAAAATGTGAAATGGCAGTTACATAATTTGTCTTTTTTTCTCTCCTAAATTGCAACTAGAATAGCCAGGATACACTTGTTCGCTTACCTCGAGATGTTTATTTGATAACATTCTAGTGGCTGACACTAGACATGTGCAGCATGTAATAGGAAAATTTCAGGAAAAGGCTGCATTCCTCCTGGAAACACAAGGTATTTTGTTGCCTGGGTAGTGTAGCAGTGAGCTTCCTACTCAGTTTTCTTTAAACTTCATGAAAAAAATAAGTGAAACAAAACAAATGAACAAACAAACTAACAAACCAGAAAAAAGGATTTTTTTTCTTCCAAATCTTCTCATTCAAGAACATTGATTCATCTGAAACATTCTGGTTTACCAATAATGAGGGGTTTTAATGTTTTATGGTTTGTTTTCTTTTTTTATAGATCTGAGGTAGCACTGTGATACTACCTTGTTTTACAACAGACATAAGTGTCCAGGTGTCAGCTGCTAAACATTTAAGCTTGGTGTAGACAATTAACAGCTCCCAGATATGATGAACTTCTTAATTTTCTCAGTATCTTTGTTATCCCAGTTCTCATCTGTTCATCTCAGAAAGGAAATAGTCAGGACTGCAGGGGATCATAAGAAGGGAAGAAGGAAGATCAAAGATTTGATTGGCTTCTGTACAGAAAATAATTACAAAATCATAAAATCATAGAATCACCATGGTTGGAAAGGACCTCCAGGATCACCAAGTCCAACCTTTATCCCATCATCTCCCTAACCACTAGACCATTAGACCATGGCCTCAAGTGCTTCATCCACTCTTTTTTTGAACACCTCCAGGGACGGTGAGTCCACCACCTCCCTGGGCAGCCTGTTTCAGTGCCTAACTACCCTCTCTGGAAAGAACTGCTTCCTAATATCCAAACTAAACTTCCCCTGATGCAACTTGAGGCCATTTCCTCTTGTCTTATCATTAGAAATTTGGGAGAAGAGACCAACACCAACCTCACTACAATCTCCTTTGAGGTAGTTGTAGAGAGCAATGAGGTCTCCTCTCAGTCTCCTCTCCTCCAAACTAAACAAACCCAGTTCCCTCAGCTGGCCTTCATAAGGCTTGTTTTCCAGACCTCTCACCAGCCTTGTTGCCCTTCTCTGGACTCACTCCAGCACCTCAATGTCCTTCCCATACTGTGGTGCCCAGAACTGGACACAGTACTCAAGGTGTGGTCTCACAAGTGTCGAGTACAGGGGCACGATCACCTCCCTACTCCTGCTGGTCACACCGTTTCTGATACAGGCCAGGATGCCATTGGCCTTCTTGGCCACCTGGGCACACTGCTGGCTCGTGTTCAGTCGGCTGTCAGCCAACACCCCCAGGTCCTTTTCCACCAGGCAGCTTTCTAGCCCCTCTTCCCCAAGCCTGTGGCACTGCATGGGGTTATTGTGGCTGAAGTGCATGACCTGGCACTTACCCGTGTTAAACCTCATACAATTAGTCTCAGCCCATTGCTCCAGCCTGTCCAAATCCCGCTGCAGAGCCTCCCTACCCTCAGGCAGATCGACACTCCCACTCAATTTCGTGTCATCTGCAAATTTACTGAGGGTACGCTCGATCCCCTTATCCAGGTCATTGATAAAAACATTAAACAAGACTGGCCTCAAGACTGAGCCCTGAGGGACACCACTTGTGAAAAGTCTCCATCTGGATTTAACTCCATTCACCACAGCTCTCTGGGCTCGGCCATCCAGCCAGTTTTTAACCCAGTGAAGAGTCCACCTGTCTAGACCATGAGCCGCCAGCTTCTGCAGCAGAATGCTGTGGGAAACCGTGCCTGCTCCTGTGTCTCTAAGAGTTTCTTCTTGAAAAAAGTCCATCCTTCCTGAACCCCTTTGCTGTCTAGGACTGTTCCCCAAGGGACTTTCTCAACCAGTGTTCTAAACAGGTTGAAGTCTGCCCTTCGGAACTCCATGGTGATAGTTTTGCTGCCCCGAGAGACAATAATCTTTTAGACTGAAAAAGACATGACTATGAAGTGATGTGTTTGTCTGTAAAATTATGTGTTTCATGCATAAAGATGAATACAGGACAATTTTCCATTGTTTCTTCAAATTAAAGAATAAAGTGACAAAAATATACTAGCAAGTGTCATGTTCACACCAACATTTATAGTTTAATTGCTGAACTTTGTTGTATGTATGAAGACTATGAGTTCAAACAAAATTATACAAAATATTGCAAAAAGTCCACCAAGACCTAATAAACATATCAGTACAAATTCCAACACCTACATTTGAATTAGTCTGAATATCTTTACAATCAGAAAGAAGAACTAGATACTTCCAGGATATAAATTATATAATTTTAAAATAGTGTCAGGACCCTCAGTGCAGCCACATGCTTCAATGGCCCTATCCAGTCTCATCTGAAATTAACACACACACACTCACTATTCCTTTACCCAGGGGCATCCAGCCCCTGCTTGAACTTTTCTGTAGCTCAGCCCTGGACTTCTTCTGCAGATCCTGACTTGTTTGGATTTTTCTAAACTAACCTCAAACTGACCTGTTAGCTTGTATTTGTGTGATGATTACTGAACTGTAAATAAGACCACCAGCTATCACCATCCCTGCTACACTTAGCCTACACAGAGGCTGTAGGACTGTGCTCAGGGGAGGGCACTGTCCGGCTTGTGCTGTGTTCAGTCTTGACTCACAACTCTGTTTGTGAAGAGCCCTGCTCTTGCTGCTTCCCAACAAAAGGCTGAAATAGATCAGAAGAATAACTTCTTAAGAGTGTCGATCTTTCTAGATTTCAATAATGATACTGTACATTGGGAAAATACAACTTTTTGTTTATCCTACTCAAACACATTTCTCCAGCAATGCTTCTTGCCAGAGACAGGCAAGGTATCAGTCCAGACTCTTAGTCTGAGCTTGTATATTCTTGTGCTCTTAAGTTAACCAGAAACTCCCTGGTAGAATTGTTTAGGATGACTTCTTCAGCAATGTCTTACCTGTAGCATCATTTATTTCTGTTAATATGAGAAGAGACATGAGTGCGAAAACTACTTCTAGATAAACACAATTCATTGTCTGTGCACACTGAACAAAATATGCTTTGCACACCCACAAAACTTTATGAATCCTGTAACATCACTGCAAAAAGTACAAGTGTGTGTTTGGTAGGGCCCCTATTTTTAAAATAACACTGGAAGCAACCAAACAGTCTGTTCACTGATATTTCTCCTCCTTTCCTTGATCTATCCAGTAATTGTACTTTCTGTATCAATAAAAGACACAAGGTTAACTAGCAGGAAAAATTGTCCTTGTAAACCAGACAAAATTCTATGAAACAAAATACTAAGTGATAAGATGCAGGCAACTTCCAGCTGAGTGGGAGAATGAGAAGTGTAGATAGGGTGTCAGTCTTTGTAAAGGAATGAACAAAATCTCATGTCTTAGATCGATGGTATAAAATACCTTGTACAACAGTAAAACAAAGTATCTCTATGTAAAACTGAAAGTTGCTTATAGATTGTGCATCAATCATTTTTTCATAGCTGACATTTCCTAAAGGAATTAGAGAAAAAAAAAATCTAGTATCACAGACTGACACTCTAAGAGCAAAATGTTTCCTTTCAGATTCTTCTACCACAATAGACTTCTGATGGGCTTGACTGATCCCTCTGAACACCTGAGTTTGACTTGGTCACCTAGTATCATTATTTCCTGGCTGTTATGAAAACTATATTCCCTGGATTATCTGAGAATGTGGAAATATTCATATAATACTAACTAGTTATTTCAATATTGTTATTCTCAGTAGATTTTTAAAAGGCATTCAGGTATCTTTTCTTTCTAATAAACACAAAGCATGTTGATATAGCTCAAATATCCACTGAATGGAAACAATCTTGTAATAATAAATTTTCCCCCATGGCCTAAAGGTATTGTATGGCTGACGTATTTCTCAAACGTGGGTATTCTTTAGTACCAAAAAAAAAAAAAAAAAAAGCTATTAAGGTAAGTATCACAATGGAGATACAATTAATAAAGTTCTCTTTTTTCCTTTAAAATGCATGCCTTCTTGATTCCTATGAGATTTTTCTTTTTAACACAGCCTTCCTCATGACAACTCTTCAGGGACAGAAATACTTTGATTCATGCCCTTTGAATGGCAACTTTAAATGGGGGAATGCTCAAAATCTCCTGTATCTCTCTTTGCATTCCTTAGAGGTCAAAGGGGTTTGCTTTCTTTGGAGAAGCTTTGCAGCTTCAGAGCAGCTGAAATTATTCTTATTGACCCTGAGTTTGCAACACATCAAAAGAAGATACTTTGAAATGACATAAAATTGTAATAAAAACAAGTAAACAAATAAAACCACAAACACATGGCATAAAGAATATGTCTCAGTCTTTATGTCTTTTAAGTGTTTCATGCTTCTTCAGCTTATTGAATCCATTTTCTAATGTTCTTATGCCATTTTTGCTTGGAGTGTGTTTTAATACCATTAACTTCCTTCTCTTGACATAGTAAAGTACCTATATGTACAATTTAAATATCTCAACATTTAACTTTTCACTTAGTTACTATGGAAACCTTTCTTCCTCAGCCCTTCCAGAAAGACAATATGAAGGCAACTAGCCTTGAAGGTTCGTACTGAAAATTTCTGACTTTTGCTGGTTCACACTGCATGTTATTGAAGCCAGAGTAAATACTTTGCTGAAGTCAAGCACCAGTCCATCTTCTTCCATTCTAAGATCTTTCCTCCTCTGCACAAAGGTTCCTGAGCTTTATTTCTGTATGTAAAATTATCTCAGAGATACTGAGGTTTTTTCTTTCCCATCCATCCTCAGGTGCAGCTGGACTCTGAGAGTTTTGATCGTAATTTTTTTAATGGATTCTAATAAACTGAGATATACAAGCCTATGGTCCTGAATTCCATAATGTGAATCATGGACTTTTATACTTAACTTGATTCCACAAGTAATATTAATAGCTGACAGGTACCAGGCCCACTGTCACAAAATGAAGAACTTTTCCATTCAAAATATTGTCCCCTCTACACCTCATAAAACATCCTTGTAGAAATTGTTCAGAAAATGTCCTGCAAATCTTCTGTGCCCTATAATAGAGAAGAATTTTGCCATTTGTTTCAACAGAGCCAAATTTTCATTCATGTTGCTTTGCTAATGCCATATTCAGTCTTACCCAGACTTGACAAATACACACAAAGGCTTTAAGTTTCTGCCTCTCTTTTGTCAGCTGATGTGCTTGTTATGGGACTAAACTGGTTACTCTGTGAGCCGTGATTCCTAAAGCTTCCTGCAAAATGGTTGAGAATGTCCAAGGGACTAGCTGACTTATTTACCTAGATAAAGATTGTTGAGTAAATTTTCATGTGCGGGAAGAAAGAGCAATTAGAGAAGCAGGCAAGAAGAGTACCTTAATAGTACAGTAATATTGTAAGTCATATCTAAAATGGCATTTTATCAGTCAGAAGGGGATAGGGAGTAGGATGATGAACTAGTTCATTTATGTTGCACTAGACAAACAATTATTATCAGCTTTAACTTCATTAGAAACATTGAATGCTTACTACTTGTGTTTAGAAATAATTACACTCTTGTTATCAATAATTCATCTTTCTTTCCCAACTAAATAAATAAATAAATTAGAAAGTCATTTTTATGGGACAGATTTTTTTTTTTGGTAACTTATTTTGTTTGTTAGCAAAGAATCAATGGGAAAATAAATACGGAGTCATACAAGGCACGAAGAAGGTTGTACAAATAATAAATGCAAAACAGTACACTTGAAATCAGCTCGAGACAACCATAAATATGCAATATAAATTGTAAATAAATTTGATTCCAAGTTTTGTTACATGTATGTGAATAACTCAGGGCACCATTCTTCAAAAGGTGAGAGATAAGGTGTTTCTTCTACAATAAGGAGCTAGACACAGCTACCAATAAGATTTCTAAATCCATTCATTTGAGCTAATGTTGTGTGAACCTTTACCCTTGTCTTGAGCATCTAAGTGGAGACAGCATCCTGAAATACAGCTAATGGAAAATGGAAGTAATCTTGTGAATGTATCCATTCCATATTTCTGACCAGGAAAAATACATTATAATGTCACATGATGCAAGAAGTGGGATTTTGAAAAATCCTGCATAGCATTGACTAAGGACAAAGCTATCTAATAAAGCTCATTTTACATCAGATTCTAAATCTTACCATTTTGAGTTGAGAGGTTCTATATAAAATAAATGAAATTTATGACAGGTATTTGGAATAACATTGATAGAGTCAGAATATAGGCTGTCAAGTCTATTTGTGAAGATAAATAATAGTAGACCAGAAGAAACAGGTATTATAATAGGTAAGACACTTACCCATAAGGAAAATCTTCACTGTTATGAATCAATATTTACTCAGTTCTGTGGCTTAGTTTGATTGTATCTTACAAAAGTTAACACAATTTTTTGTTTAATGGAAATTTCCAATAGAAGAACTGAGAATTCCGGCTTGTCTATAATCTGTTCTCCCAAAAGTAGCCTACATTATTGATGCTAATGGTGATTCAGAATATTTTTTAGATATAAATCTGGTAAAGACTAGCTAAATCATACACATTGAACTTCCCCCATAGTAGTGGAAATTTCCACTGAACTTCCTAAAGTCATTAATTATGTCAAACATATAAACTAGTGATCCAGTACTGGAGCTGTTTGACCTGAAACTGAGACTGTTATGTAGAGTGAAGAAATCTATGCATTCCAAATGAAAAACAATGAAATATACTATGGAGAAAATATCTTTAACAACATATCCCACATTTTATTAATAAAACTTAATTGTTCTCAGCATTATTTCATAAACTTTTTCAGCCATATAATATAATAAAGACAGGAATAATGACAGATGTGTGGGTTGGCAATGAAGTGTGTCTCAAATGAGAAACCAATACCAAGACGCATTTGTAGAGATGAACTCTGAACACAAATACTGGTTAAAGTGACTACATAAATTATTCCTTCATCACCCAAGGTTATAGAGTCTACTTGTGCTTGCACAGCAGAAGTCTAATGAGCAGTGAAAATGATAACATATTGTGAACCCATAGCACTGAAGCATTGATTTATAAGGGCAATAAAACACACAAAAAAGCTATTTTTTGCTCATTCTCTTTTTTATGGTTACACACAAATTCAGAACTTGGTGCAAGTGTGCATGATATTTCTTCCTTTAGAAGCATAAAGTTCAGCTGATGTCTCACAGGACTTCCTGACCTGAAGGAAGAAGTTGTTATCTCTGTTAATTGAATCCTTTAGTGGAAATTCAACTAATTAGTCTTCTATTTCCTCAGCAAAAGGAAAACAGCTCTTCTATCAGTGGATGAGAAATAGGGGGCAATGGAGGTGAGAGGATAGGACACATTAAAGCAGTAGGACAATTTGGAATTCTTCAGCTTTCCCTCAAAAAACCCAAACCAAACCAAACAACAAAAAAACCACACTAAAAAACAACTTCCTGAATAATCTGAGTACTTCAAGTTTATTGAAAATTGCAGATTAGTTTAATGATCGAACACTGGTCTGCAAATGATAATATATACAAAACTAAAACTTTGGTCCAGATGTCTAATATAATTGATAACCTAGAAAGGATGTTGCATAGAACTGTCAAGTCAGACCCCTGCCTGGATGACTGGGGAGGCTCTTTGTGCTATCATTTGCTTACACATGAAATGTCATCGATTAAACTGTTCCAAATGAAGATTGATTGTCTTGGAATAGAGTATGCTGAAAGGAAAAGGATCCTGTGCAGGAGAATCTGACTATCAGCCCACTTAACAGAAGCTTAGCATGCTGAAGAACATCTTGTATTATTTGGATTCAATCCATCATTAAACATAAATGAGAGGAAGACTGAGATACACAAATGTGCAAATGCCACATAGATAGATATATTAAGGAATCTGTAACCATCTGGACTCAATATGGAACCAAAAAAATGCCTATTTATCAAATTATAATTCCCATGCAACATATCACATCAGTATTTCAGTGTTGATTAAATAATTTTTTGGAAGTTATCAAACCGAGTTCAGAAGAAATCACGTATACTTTTATTTATATACCGTATATTCTTCAGAGATTAAATTATTCTCCTCCACTTAGAAATATGCAGCAATGGTCCTGCAAAGACTCGTACATGCACTTTAAAAGCTCAAGGAATTAGTCATATTAACTTTAATAGGACTGTTCAATTGATTAAATTAAACATATGCATGAATATTTACAACAAAAAAGTTTGAAAAATAAATATTTTAACACTGAACTCTGGGTGAGAGAATAACTTTCATGGTGATATCATGGGAGAAGTATGACGATGTCAAGAGGCATGTTAAAGATTTGTCTGTGACTGTCTCTGAATATTGAAAGATATAACATAATGAGATAGACATTGCCTAACTTCTGAAACCAGAAAACTAGAACAAGCCACTTACTTTACCTCTTCCTTGTGTCTCCACCTCCTCATTCTGGTTGACTTTACAGCTTTAAATTATTTTAATTTAACATAATTGAATTAGTTAATTACTTAACTAATTAAATTAAATTCATAGACAGCCTATGAAAATAATGTGTCATTTACCAAGTGAGAACTGAATAATAGTTTTAGCCTACTCTATGTATTAAGGTATTAACAACCTGGTGCCATATAGTCTGCAATGGAAAAGCAAGAATCACACTTCCAATATTAGTTTTATTGGACGACATGAGACTGGTGGAAAAAGGTCTAAAACTACACTTTGAAAGGAGAATTATGTAAGCAAAAATAAACTTTGAGAAGAAGAGAGTGAAAACATTTTTTGTTTATAAAGTAATAAAACCTAAACAGATTTCCAGCAATCTTCACATCAGAGCTAAATGTAAACCAATTTCTCTATCACAATTAGATATACCAGTATAAATGTCAAAGTACAGGTTAAATATAGTGGAGCAAATGAAAAAAATTTATTTTTTAAATGCTATTAGGCAATGAGGCTCTCAATCATCTTCATGTAGTAAAAAAGGGTAAGGTGAAGGGCTGTAAGACAAATATAAAAAACTTGGATAGCTGCTTAAAGTAAAATACTAAAACCAAAAAAGACACTATGTAAAAACTTTCTTGAAGTAAAAGGACATATAATAACAGCAATAATTTCCTTACAAGTCATAGCTGATCCAAATCGATCTAAGAATAAAATCCATTTCAGTAAATGTGTTAATGGTGGGGAGAGGTAGAGAACTGTTGTTCTGAAGTAAGCTTTGATTCATACGAAAACATATATATTCATCTCAGTACAGGACTGCAGAAAATGACAGATAAATTAGCTAGATTTTCTTCTGTGGAGCTGTATATTGAAGGAGATTTTCAACACAATTTAGAACAAGGCTAGAATTTTTCTCTGGTAATGAAAATCTTCAGTGTCAGTCAAGTACTGTACTTAAGGAGTATCTTCCATTGACTGACAGTTTTTAAACCAATACTAAATTGCCCAAGGAACTACTGAGACATCAAACCTTATTGGAAGGCATCAAATCTCATCTTTAAGTATGCCATTTGGGAACTCCAGGGGGTTACCTTGTTCTTACTGTTTAACAAGAATCAGAAAGCACTGCGATAGCATTATTGCACTGAATAATTTTCTGAGTCCATGTAATCCTCTTCCCTCTTTAGTTTCTCAGCTTCACTGGTCACTTCTCCTTTAGGTTGTTTTTCATGCCTTCAATCACTGTAAGCAGTAGTAATAGCTGTCATGACAGACGGAGTAGCTGGGCAAGTGATTTAGACTGAAGAATATTTTCTCTGCATAATCAAAGAGCTGACAATAAAATGGACTACATTTTACTCCCAGTTACAACAATATATTCCAAAGTTAAGTCCTTGGATTTAAATTATCATTGATCTTCATTGAGGGATGCATCAAAGTGTCAATGAATTCACATGAGTACTGTAGTATTTGACCCACTCTTTGGCAAAGAGTTATTACATTTCTCAAACTGCACTGTTGATCTTGATCTTTATTTTGATGTTTGACATTTTCATTGATTTTTCTACTTTTATATCCATCTGGCTACTTCCATTTTAGTTAAAACTTCACTTCGTTTTCTGCCACTAATTGACATACTGCTCATTTTATCAAATAGTCAGGTCTTTTTCTGGTGTATGCATTTAAAGAATACAGATTGATTTATGTTTCTCCAGCCTTAGTGTAATTGGTTTCTGTTCTAATTTTACCATTTTACAGCCAAAAGAAGATAGGTTGTCTGTACATCTATTTACTATACAAACGTTATTTCACACCAGCCTGTGGTTTCCAATATCCATTCCTACTGATCAGGATTTGTATTCATGTATATGTGTGTGATAAGTTTAAGAAGGTTAATTTCATACTAAATTTTGACTTTTCCAAAACCTCTGAATCACAGCAAAAATGTTTCTCAGTAATTCTTATTAAATAAGAAATTTCATTCATGAAAAAATGAAAGCTAATATGAAGATACTTTCAAACCATTTTGACACACTAGCATCAGTGGAACATCATATGAAATGGTATAGTGTGCCACACTGGATTACACATCACTACTGTAAATCTACCAAATATAAGTGACAGAAAATTCTCGACAGAAAACATATGCTTCTACTTCAATACAAATATCAGAACTGAAAACATTTTGAAAAAAGAAAGAGATAATAACAAAGAATTCTGGTGACATTGTTACCAGTGTAATTATATTAGCTTAAAAGAATCATCATTACTTTTCACTTTTACAAAAGAAACATAAAAATAATAATTAAAACATCAAGCTACATATAAGATGGCTTTATAAAATATTTTAATAAGATTGTAACACAACATAATTGAATATAGTAGTAACACATCAGTATTCTTTTTTTTCAGCTTTCATCACTGTAGTATATATTGCATATATATATATATAAACATTGTTTGCTTTAGCAAAATACTATGCTTTTAATTTTAAAGCCTTAGACAGCTACAAAATCAGTGAAACTGACTGATGAAACTAACTTAAAATCAACTTATATCATCAGGACTGCTTAGCTCAGGTTCTGTATAATTGAAACAAATTACATAGTAACAGATTAGAAACAGTTAAATACCTTCTTTCATTACCATAGAAGACAAAACCTGTGATTCAATTTGCAATTCAGTGACTGCTTCTCTGGGAATCCATTATATATTTAATACAACTTATATTGAAAACAGAATTCATTATGTATCACTAGAACACACATTGTAATACATACTCCTTAAAAAAAATCCCACAAAGTCACACACATAGTCATTTGAGAAGATCACAGCTCTGATAATTAAAAGTAAGTGGTCCATGTATCCTTTAAATGTTATTCTTTTTTAATTCTCATTTGAGATTCTGCTAAAAGAAATATAAATTCACAAAATCAGTAGACTTTTCAAAAAGTTTTTCAAAAAAGAGCTATTTCTTTTTGTGAGTGTTTTGACTTTTTCCATTAATTACCATAACTGGCATGTTGGCATTCTGTGGTGCAAATAGACTGAAGATCATAAATGCTTATGTATGATATTCTGAGCTGAACTGTAAATTCAGATTTATCAGGATATGAACAGCACAGAACATCTTTTGAGTATTTACTTAATTGAATCTGTCACTAATAGCTCATGTTTTTAATGCAAGTCAAGTTACTCATTTAGGTTCCCTATAGAGGCACAGATAAAAGTACTCAGGTAGGAGTGAGACTCAGTATATTGAGGAAGGAACTGAGGGATCTGTACTTGAGGAAACACTGAAAAGTCAGTCTTTGGAAGGGGAAGTGGTAATGCACCTCTGGTCTTTTTTTATCTGCTCAAGACACACAGCTCCTTTACAGATTTCAATTAAGTAACTTTTTTCTACCAAAATTCATGGACATATCCAATACATTTAGTTCAAAAGAGGAGGGGCCATAAATAATTTCCTTCCTTATCCCCTCATATCCTCTTTTTCGCTTTTGCATCTCAGTGAT
This sequence comes from Podargus strigoides, assembly GCA_028020825.1. Classification (NCBI taxonomy): domain Eukaryota; kingdom Metazoa; phylum Chordata; class Aves; order Caprimulgiformes; family Podargidae; genus Podargus; species Podargus strigoides. The sequence goes on along the minus strand of CM051621.1, from coordinate 20,862,950 downwards.
TATGCTGCTTGTCTAAAGGGACAAGTTCAATTACCCTCTTTATCTCAGAGGGCCTGGATCTGTCTGCTCCATTATAGTGCCCTGTCCAATAAGTTAAATTATGGGTATTTTGGAAACACTTCAAAATCCATTTTTTTTTAGAAATCACTTCATTTCACATTGAATAGATAAATATTAATTAGCCCCCAAAGAGTAAAAGGAGATAAAATGCCATATCTCAGAGAGGGACACCCACTAGTGATTAGAGATATGTGTTTCCCCTCATTCCCTTTATTTCACAGATACATAGCAGTTCATATGCAGTATTAATTTAACTTTATTTTCTTCAGTAAATTCAATCTGTGAGCTCAACCACAACAATTTCCAAATGTGCAAATAGTATGTCACTGACAACAGCACTACTGAGAGTAGCTGTATCATTCACATCCAAGCCTTACATCCCAATGTGTTCAAAAAGATTCAGTCCTCTGCACACATTTGTGATTAAAATGTGTTTCTTCCCTGTTTTTTTTTTTTCTCCACAGTAAATATTTTGTGATACAAGTCTAATGACCATATTACCATATCAAAGAAAACCACTATGGCAAAAGGAACTGATAGGTATCTTTTTCAACTGTATAGGGAGAAGCCAGACTTTAAAGAACACCCTCATCCTAGATTATTTTTTTTCCTCAGGGCTTAGAAAATTCACATTAAAGGGCAATGTAGAAAGCTTGCCACAGATTTTAAGAAAAAATATTCTAAATTTGATGACCAAACTGTTCTTCAATAATACATGTATTTTTGTTCTCTCTAAACCAATTTTCAGATAATGATTTAATCTGAAAAAGAAGTATCTCTAAAACTAATTTGTCAAGACTGTCTCTTGAAATGGACAAGACAATAGCAGAGGTGCTCTCAAATCCTTGATAAAGAAAGGATAATTATGTGTTTTGGGTTTTCATGGCAAGGTTTTGTTAGTGGGGTGGCTACAGGAATGGCGTCTGTGAGAAACTGCTAGAAGCTTCCTTTATGTCTGACAGACCCAATACCAGCTGACTCCAAGATGGACTGACTTCTAATCAAGGCTGATCCCATCAATGTGAGTGATAGCATCTCTGTGATAACATATTTAGGAATGGGGGAAAAACCTGTACAGCAGCAATTGTGTGCATCCAGTGAGGTGAGTTGAGAACTGGCTGAATGACAGAACTCAGAGGGCTGTGATCAGTGGTGCAGAGTCTAGTTGGAGGCCTGTAGCTAGAGGTATTCTGCAGGGACCAGTACTGGGTCCAGTCTTGTTCAACATATTCATGACCTAGATGAAGGGACAAGAGAGTACCCTCAGAAAGTTTGCTGATGATACAAAACTGGGAGGAGTGGCTGACACTCCAGAGGGCTGTGCTGCCATTCAATGAGACCTGGACAGGCTGGAGAGTTGGGCAGAGAGGAACCTAATGAAGTTCAACAAAGGCAAGTGTAGGGCACTGCACCTAGGGAGGAACAATGCCATACACCAGTACAGGTTAGGGGCTGACCTGCTGGAAATCAGCTCTACCAGGAGTCCTGGTGGACAATAAGATAACCATGAGCCAGCAATGTGCCTTTGTGGCCAAGAAGGCCAATGGTATCCTGGGGTGTATTAAGAAGAGTGTGGCCAGCAGGTCGAGAGAAGTGATCCTCTCCCTCTACTCTACCCTAGTGAGGCCACATCTAGAGTACTGTGTCCAGTTCTGGGCTCCCCCGTTCAAGAGAGACAAGGAACTTCTGACAGAGTCCAGCAAAGGGCTACAAAGATGATCAGGGGACAGGAGCATCTCTCTTATGAAGAAAGGCTGGAGAAGATAAGATTTAGAGGTGATCTTATCAATGCTTATAAATAACTAAAGGGCTGGTGTCAAGAGGATGGTCCCAGACTCTTTTCAGTGGTGCCCAGGAACAGGACAAGGGGCAATGGGCACAAACTGGAATGCAGGAAGCTCCACCTGAACATGAGGAAAAACTTCTTTACTTCGAGGGTGGCAGAGCGCTGGAACAGGCTGCCTACAGAGGCGGTGGAGTTTCCTTCTCAGGAGACATTCAAACCCCACCTGGACACGATCCTGTGTGACCTGCCCTAAGTGAACCTGTTTTGGCATGGGAGTTGGACTAGATGATCTCCAGAGGTCCCTTCCAACCCCTAACATTCTGTATTATTCTGTGTGAATTGCAGCCAGAGAGAGGAGTGAGATTATGTGAGAGAAACAACTCTGCAGACACCAAAGTCAGTGAAAATGGAAAGTGAGGAGGTGCTCCATGTGCGGAATCTCTATTCCCCTGCAGCTTGTGGTGAAGACCATGGTGAGCCAGGCTGTCCCCCTGCCGCCCATGGAGGTCCGCAGTAGAGCTGATATCCACCTGCAGCCCATGGAGGACACCACACCAGAGCAGATGGATGTGCCCAAAGGAGGCTGTGGTCCCACAGGAAGACCACACTGGAGAAGGCTCCTGGCAGGACCTGCAGACCCATGGAGAGAGGAGCCCACACTTGAACAAGTTGGCTGGCAGGACTTGTGACACCATGGGGGACCCACACTGGAGCAGTTTGCTAAGAACTCATGTTTGGAAAGGACTCATGTTGAAGTTCGTGGACACCTATATCCCATGAGAAGGAACCCACACTAGAGCAGGGGAAGAGTGTAAGGAGTCCTCCCCTTGAGGAGGAAGGAGTGACAGAAACAATGTGTGATGAACTGGCTGCAGCCCTCATTCCCCATCCCCCTGTGACACTGGAGGAATGGAGACAGAGAAATTGGTAGTGAAGTTTTTCCCAGGAAGAAAGGAGGGATGGGGGGAAGGTATTTTAAGCTCTTTTTTTTTATTCCTCATTATCCTACCCTGATTTGATTGATAATAAATTAAACTCATGTCTCCAAGTCAAATCTGTTTTTCCTGTGATGGTAATTAATGGGTGATCTGTCCCTGTCTTAACCCACGAGCCTTTCGTTAGATTTTCTCTCTCTTGTCCAGCTGAGGAGGAGGAGTAACAAAGAAGCTTTGGTGGGCACCTGGCACTCAGTCAGGGTCAACCCATCACAGTGTGTAATACTTACGGATGTATCCAATCTGTTTGATGGCTATTTGAAATCTATTTCACTTCTTTTGCTATCACAAATGACTCTGATCTTTTCTTCTTTCATTATGGCAAAGGATGTGATATGTTCATCAAATGTATGAAGCTACTGGGTAATTTTGAGGAACATATTAAATTCTCTAAAGGAGTTTCATGGCATCTTCCTTTCCTTGCTCAGTTTCATTCTATAGTATAATCTCTTCAAATTTCAGGCCCTTTTATGTACTCTTTTGGACCCAGTAGACTTGTTAAATGGCATTGCCATTCCTAGCAGTTGGCCACAGCCATTGAACTAAATTTGCAAGGCATCAGGACTACAGTTTGTCTGGCTTGTTTTCTCTTAACTTTTTTTGACCTACCAGTCACTTGTTTTAGATGTAACAGCAATTTTTCTAACTGACCTGATGATGGATATGGCTAATTTTTTAATCTTTATATGGTACTACCATGGCTTTACAAGTCAACAGAGAAAAGCAAGCTTGATGTGACAGCACAGACCGTAAGAAGTAGCGACAGAGGATGCAGCATAAAGGAGCACAGCTTTGGGATGACAGGGCACAGGCTCTGGAACCAGAGACTTCACTGATATCAACAAGCCACCAGGTGTCAGTTAAAGAAACTCAAATGTAGAGCTGGATGAAACTGGGTTTAGGCTGAACATAAGTAAAAGCCATCATACAAAGTGAAATGGTGTCATGTGAAACTGTAGACTAACAAATACAGCACAAGTTGTGAAAGCAGATCTGTGAAAATTACTCTCAGTGGATTTTAGAGAAAGGAAGAAATTATTAATACCAGCATCACATTCTCTACAGTGAATGATGCCAGAGGCTGACAACTCACCATAACACCCCTACCACTATGGGAATGAAACCAGCAACCTTAATATCCAGAAACACAGGTGAAAAGTACACACAACGTCAAGCAATGGAGTAGAAACTAAGAAGTGCACAGATAACAATTCTAACTCTCTTATTAGTACTGAAGCTTTTTCTGCATAAAAATATTCTTGCTTTGTTTGCAATAATTAGATCCAGACTAATGTTGATGAGACTACTAAGATTTCAATTACACCATCAATAAAGTTTAAACACAAAGTATGTTTTCTTTTTGCCTGTAGACAAGATAGTGAGTGTTACATCTTGACAAAGAGATCAGAGTAGTATATTTCAACATATATTTATGAAAATTATCCTTTGAAATTTGTTGCTTGAAACTATAAGTTGAGATATTTTGGATCTGGACTTAAGGAGTCACAATTTATGACAGCCATTGCCACATGCGTAGAACAAGTCTGACTCCCTTGTACTGGAAGAAGATTTGCAAGAAGAGGCTGTATTGATTTAGACCTGCAGTGAATTTGCCCCACATGATATATTTAAATTAATTCTGCTGGAATTTGTTTCAATGAACTGTTTATAAAATGTTATGAACATTTTTCATAATTGCCTAGAATTTCTGCTGAAAAAATTTACATGAATAGATTCAAAGCACTATCTGGACTTTCCCAGTATGTCAATATCTGTCAGTGCTACTACCTAGAGGGATATCTAAAAGGAAGAAGAGTTAAAAACCTGTCTGCCAGGTGGAGAATTTATGTTATTATTCCATCTTTTTTTTTGTTCTTTTCCTTTCTATATATGTTTATCTGCCTGTAATTTTACAATAAAAAAACAGATGATGTACTTGAGGGTTCCTTCTAATGAAACTGTGAAGAGATCATGTTTTTGTGCTATCCATTTCTGTTTCCTACTAAAAGAAACAAGGTATCAATGTCAAAATAAATGCTATTCCATTTAATAGACAAAAAGTCAAAACACACATTCCTACGTTTCAGCAGCTCAGAATACAGCTTGTTAGCACTATGTATTAAGATAAAAGTAATCAGAATAATTATCAAAATCTTCATGGTGTTCCCTGAGGCACTGGTAACCATTAACATTTATGTTGCTAGAGTTCCACCCACCTTACCTACAAACTTTATGGCAGTGACAGACAAATCACAGTCTGATCAAGACTGCACTGAAATAATTATTTTAGGAAAAAGTTTAAATCTTTTCAGGTAAAGTATAGTCTGTTGAAAACTGTATGTGTTTATATCTACAATAATACATAAATCATAAATACTGATCTTCCTGTAAAACTCCATAGGCTGATAAATAGAATTCCGTTATTGATATTTGGAGAAAAAAAGCAATCACTCCATTCTGCTCTATAAACCAATTTACTGATTTGTATTCTTTGACACTTCCTCGATACTGAGGTACAACAAAAGAAAGTGTGTTCAAAGAAGGGCAATGAAGCTGATGAAGGGTCTGGAGAACAAGTCTTATGCTGAGGGAACTGGGATTATTTAGACTGGAGAAGAGGAAGCTGAGGGGAGACCTTATTGTTCTCTACCTGAAAGGAGGTTGTAGCGAGGCAAGGGTTGCTCTCTTCTCATAGGTAACTAGTGGTAGGATGAGGGGTAATGGCCTCAAATTGCACCAGGGGAGGTTTAGACTGGATATTGGGAAAATATACTTCACTGAATGGGTTGTCAAGCACTGGAACAGGCTGCCTAGGGAAGTGGTTAAGTCCCTATCCCTGGAGATATTTAATGGATGCGTAGATGTGGTGCTGAAGGACATTGTTTAGTGGTGGACTTGGCAGTGCTAGGTTAATGGTTGGACTTGATCTTAGAGGTCTTTTCCAACCAAGGCTGTTCTATGATTCTGACTATACTGTTTACCATATACTTCTTTCCATATGAAAATAGTTTCTAACAATTATTTCTAAACTTTCTAAAGGATAAAACCTTTGCATCTAAATATTAACATTCACATAAATGTAATATTTAGCGTTAGACTAAGAGATCCCTAAATGCTACCCAGCTGCAATGTCAACCTAAAACTGAACTCACAGAGAAATAAATTAAACATTGTGGTTGGACAGAGATTAAGAAAACAAATCCAAAAGGACTGTTAACACAAAGAATTTGAAACTGTATTATCTTTCTTGATATTGATGTTGTTAAAAAGAAGTCTGATTGCACTAATTTTCATACCTAACATCTGTCATCAATCTCTGGTTCATACAGCCATGAAAGGCATTGTGGAATTATAGTTGAAGAGGATGTCAGTAACAAGCTTGGTTACACAGGTCTTTCATTGCTACCCAAACCTTTTAAGAGATTGTTTTCCCCTATCTAGTTTCTGAGCAAACTATTAATACTGTCATAATGATATATAACTGAATAGTCTTTGTAGAAAATGTATACATATTGTTGGCGAAAAAAAACCATTTTCACTTAAAACCATGTTTCAAAAAGTATGTTCCTTCATAGGACATGAACGTCCCAAAGGGAACTCTGATGTTCTCCACAGCTTTATCTTTTACTATAAAAATGAAGTAAACCCAAAGGATTCTGTGTTTGCAAGGGAAGCCTTCAAAATTTAAGTGATAGTGTTACCTAGAGAGACATTTGCCTGAGGAAGTAAAGGACCAGATCCCATAATTCTGAGCTGTGAAATGTTCTGTTTATTTCAAATGATGCAGAAACTGAGAAAGAGATTTTACAGTTTAACATAACTATTTCACTCGTTCTCAAAATATGTAATAAAGGAAAAGTCTCATACTAGGAAGGTCTTTTTCTCACAGTGTTTGTGTTGGGGGGAGAGGGGAGGTATGAAAAAGCAGAGGAGGTATGTGAGAAAATGTATAAATTAAGATGGCTTGGGGAGGAGTGGCCGGAGAGGTGCCATGCAGAGAAGGACCTGGGAGTGTTGACAGCTGGCTGACCATGAGCCAGCAGTGTGCCCAGGTGGCCAAGAAGGCCAATGGCATCCTGGCCTGTATCAGGAATAGTGTAGTCAGTAGGAGCAGGGAGGTGATCATTCCCCTGTATTTGGCTTTGGTGAGGCCACACCTCGAATAATGCGTCCAGTTTTGGGCCCCTCTTTACAAGAGGGACGTTGAGGTGCTGGAGAGGGTACAGAGGTGGGCTACCAAGCTAGTAAAGGGTTTGGAGCATATCTCATATGAGGGAAGGCTGAAGGATCTGAGGCTGTTTAGCCTTGAGAAAAGAAGGCTGAGGGGAGACCTTATTGTTCTCTACAACTACCCGAAGGGAAGTTGTAGCAAGGTGGCAGTTGGTCCGTTTTCCCTAGTGACAAGCGATAGAACAAGAGGAAATGGCCTGAAGTTGAAACAGGGGAGGTTCAGGCTGGACATCAGGAAGAATTTCTTTACTAAAAGGGTAGTCAGGCATTGGAACAGCTTGCCAAAGTGTTTAAGAGATGGGTAGATGTTGTGCTTAGGGACATGGTTTAGTGGTGTTGATAGGTCTAGGAATAAGGTTGGACTTGACGATCTGGAAGGTCTCTTCCAGCCGAAACTATTCTGTGATTCTGTATAAATTAAGATGTATAAAATTGTAACACTGTATGATGGGGCTGCAGGGGAGGTTTCGTTGGCTCCCCTAACTGTAAAGCAGAGAGAAACTTCCTTTTTGAAAAACTTTAAGATGTGCAGATGGATTTACATAAGGGTGAGGCATGAGATATTAAGAAATAAAAATGTACTAAATATCCTTCTACCCCAAGAATGACAGAAACAATTTTGAAAATAACTTCACAGAATCACACAATCGTCTATGTTGGAAAAGACCTTGAAGATCATCGAGTCCAACCATCAACCTAACACTGATAGTCCTCAACTACACTACATCCCTGAGTGCTATGTCAACCTGACTCTCAAACACCCCCAGGGATGGGGACTCCACCACTGCCCTGGGCAGCCCGTTTCAATGTCTGACAATCTGTTCTGTAAAGAAATGCTTCCTAATATCCAGTCTAAACCTCCCCTGATGCAACTTGAGGCCATTATCCCTTGTCCTATTGCTTGTTACTTGGTTGAAGAGATTCATCCCTACCTCTCCACAACCTCCTTTCACATAGTTGTAAAGGGCAATGAGGTCTCCCCTCAGCCTCCTATTCTCTAGACTAAACAACCCCAGTTCCCTCAGCCGCTCCTCATAAGACTTGTGCTCCAGACGCTTCACCAGCTTCATTGCCCTTCTTTGGACATCCTCAAGTATTCCAATGTCCTTTTTGTAGTGAGGGGCCCAAGACTGAACGCAGTACTCAAGGTGCGGCCTCACCAGTGCTGAATTCAGGGGTAAGATCACTTCCCAGCCCCTGCTGGCCACGCTAATCCTGATACAAGCCAGGATTCCATTGGCCTTCTTGGACACCTGGGCACACTGCTGACTCATGTTCAACCAGCTATCAATCAACACCTCCAGGTCCCTCTCTGACTGGCAGCTTTCCAGCCACTCCTCCCCAAGCCTGTAGCACTGCTGGCGGTTGTTGTGGCTGAAGTGCAGAACCCGACACTTGGGCTTGTTGAAACTCACACAGCTGGCCTTAGCAAATCAATCCAGCCTGTCCAGATCCCTCTGCAGAGCCCCCCTACCCTCAAGCAGATCAACACTTCCACCCAACTTGGTGTCATCTGCAAACTTACTGAGGTTGCATTTGATCCCATCATCTAGATCATCGATAAAGATGTTAAACAGGAATGCTCCCAGTATGAGCCCTGAGGAAAATCATTCATGACCGGCCACCAACTGGATTTAACTCCGTTCACCACCACTATTTGAGCCTGGCCAGCCAACCAGTTTCAAAGAAAATGGAGATAACTGTTTCAGAGGAACTTTATCAAACCATACAGACAGGAAAGAGCCTTTGCTAAACATACATCACATAGAGAAATCTTATTTGCATTTGATATGGAAAAGTCTATAACATTGAAATAAATATAGGTAGAATTTGTGTCGCCTAAATTTAGATATCTGTCATGTAGTTGCCTACATAAAAACACTGTCTGTAAGATCTGATTATAATCTCTGGAGATGCAATCAATAAAGATTGTGCAGGTTTTGATGCAATATATTTGACTAAATGCAGCTATCTATGATACAGTTACCTATGATGCAGGTATCTACAATACAGGCTTGGGGAGGAGCGGCTGGAAAGCTGCCTGATGGAAAAGGAACTGGAGTGCGAATTGACAGCTGACTGAACATGAGCCAGCAGTGTGCCCAGGTGGCCAAAAAAGCCAACAGCATCCTGACCTGTATCAGAAATAGTGGGGCCAGCAGGACTAGGAAAGTGATTGTTCCCCTGTACTTGTCACTGGTGAGGCCACAGCTCAAATACCGTGTTCAGTTCTGGGCCCCTCACTACAAAAAGGATATTGAGGTGCTGATGCATGTCCAGAGAAGACCAATGAAGCTGGTGAAGGTTCTCGAGCATGAGTCTTATGAAGAGTGGCTGAAGGAACTGGAGTTGTTTAGTTTTCAGAAAAAGAGGGTGAGGGGAGACTTATTGCCCTCTACAATTACCTGAAAGGAGGTTGTAGCAAGGTGGGTGTTGGTCTCTCCTCCTAGGTAACAAGTGATAGAACAAGAGGAAACAGCCTCAAGTTGCACGAGGGGAGATTTAAATCAGATATTAGGAAAATATTCTTCACTGAAAGGGTTGTCAAGCATAAGCACAGGCTGCCCAGGACAGTGGTGAAGTCCTCATCCCTGGAGGTATTTAAGAGACATGTAGATGTGGTGCTTAGGGATGTGGTTTATTAGTGGACTTGGCAGTGCTAGGTTAATGGTTGGATTTGGTGATCTTTAAGGTCTTTTGCAATGAAAACAGTTCTATTACTCTAAAGTGACATGAATGATTTGTATTTTCTATTGACTTTACTGACTAGATTTCCATTGACTACAGGAGAACACCCACTGAGGCTCATGGGTGACAAAATTAAACCATCCCTATATATATACACACAAAAATTATGGAGATATTTATAAAAGAAAGTTCAAGAATAGTATGAACTGGTATAGCCATCCTAGACTAACTTACTCAGAGAAATAGGTCATGGTACATTCTTCAATATAGTGTAGTAAGCAGAATACATCCCAAGGATTATCAGTAAGCTTGTAGGACAGTATAAAATTATTAAAGAATAATTGCTTTGATGAAAGCTATGACAAATAAATTTCTCCGAGTTACACTTCTTCATCCACTGTCCATTCTCATTTTAGCATCCTATTAGTGATATTTCTTGATGCCTTACTAAGCTGTGGAAATACTTACAGAAGCAAAAGCCCTGCAAATTCAGGGATCTAGCTTAATTTATGGAAGATCTAATCATGGTAAATATAAAAAAATCACCCTAGGCAACATTGACATTTTTCCTACATTCAGAAAAATAGAAAAGCTCATGACTGGTTTATTTTTTTTTATTATTATTACTTTTATTGTTTTTCAAAAATAGGAGATGTTGTGGTCTTTCTATTTGCCTTTTGGGTATTAAGGCTTCAGTATTAGTGGTCTTGAGCTTTTCTCCTTAATCATAGGACTAGTATTTTATTTTTAAGAATGAAAATTGATCTTCTCACACAATGAAATTATTTCAGAACCTAGGGCTTTAGGAGACGCACTAGCTTCTTTGAGATGAAGTAAAACTGTGAGGTTGGTAAAACAGCTATGTATTTCAGATCTTTGAGATTTCACTGGTTTAATTTGACTGCTTTAACTTTCTGACATGAGAACCAACACAGGCTCTTAGTCTCAGAGTCTTACAGAAACCTATGTTGTGCCATACTAAGCATTTCAGTGAGTAGAATTTGTTGACCTCTTCCTCGCACTGGAGTTCACAATGTTGGACTTCATAGGCATCTTATGAAGAATATTCAAAAGAAAATTTCAAACAAGATGACTGTTCAGAATATTGGCAGGTTATTTTAGAACAAGAGGGTGGAAGGTTTAATGTTTAATGTGAGTGGTTTCATTTTTAGTACCAATTTTACTTCTTTCAAGGTATTTGACATTACACAGGATTTTGATTTAGTAGAGTGATACAGCAAGGTACTTAAATCACAATGCAACTAAAAATTACACTTACCAGAGCATACTAGTTGCAATACAAATGTGATTCTCAGTACTGACCTCTGTAATTTGGTTACTGTCATGATGCAAGATGTCCCTGTCTCCGAGAAGGAATACATGGCTTGAAGCCAGCTCAAGCTTATTGCTCTCTTCAGGTTCTTTTTGATGACTGTTTGTTTTTTATACTTTATAATAAGTTGAGCCACATACACCCTCCAGCTCCAATCCCATATTTGCTAAGTCAGGGATACATTTACACTCTTTTGATTAATTCAGGGTCAAACATTTACATAACCAGATGTTCCTATCAACTGATGTAGATATTTGTACATAATAAATGACATCCTGTAGTTTTCTTTGTCTTAAATGTGTCTGACTTTGTATCAGGATTGGTCAGTCACTGTACCCATTCTTCCCTGAGCTTCATGAGCACATTGCCCCTGTCCAATTTCTCCTAACTTTATGCCTAACTTATAGGATTGTAACTGATTGGTCGCAAATAGCCATAGAATCCAACAGGGAACTGAAGAAACGAATGAATCACAGGTCTTCCTCTTTTATGGACAGTGGCACCAGTCTGCACTCTGCTATATAATGTTATCCTAAACTAGTAAGTCATTATAATAGTGCTTCGAACACCAGGTAATATATTTTGGTGAAAGTCATGAGACTCACAAAAGAGGAGGTGCTCAAGCAGCAAGTAATTTTTTTTTTTTCTGAACTATTCTGTTTGAGTAAAATACCTATGGTCTGCCTAAAATGTGCTTATGCACTTTAATCACTTTGTGAATATCAGTCTTATTGGCTTTTCTGAGAGTGTCACAACTTAGCAGGTTTCTAAGTCAGACAGATATGTGAAATGAAACACGTGAGCCTGCAAGTCTTCTCCAAATTCTGCAATGGTTAGCAAGCTCTGACAATAGGTTTTTTTAGAATACAAGCTTCAAGAAGATTACGTTTGAAACAGAGTAAGCTCAGATTTTCTGAGTAAGGCATATAAATAAAAAAGTGTTTGAAAACACTCTTCCTTTTCCCCACTGTTTTCTTTCAGGATGAGTCATTTTCTTTCGTCCTTCCATTTTACCCCAGCAAACTTTAGTGATTAGTACCGCATAGGAATACTGATTTAATTCAGAAACTTAATGTATGAAGTGCTGTAAGAATAAGGATGCCTGCCCTCAGATGTTTCTATCTGTCTGTGAAGTGAAATGAGGAGTTATACTTGTTAGATGGAGAATTTTACTAATACAGATATGAATCACAGAATCACAGAATCACAGAATGTTAGGGATCGGAAGGGACCTCAAAAGATCATCTAGTCCAATCCCCCTGCCAGAGCAGGAACACCTAGGTCAGGTCACACAGGAACATGTCCAGGCGGGTTTTGAATGTCTCCAGAGAAGGAGACTCCACAACCTCTCTGGGCAGCCTGTTCCAGTGTTCTGTTACCCTCACTGTGAAGAAGTTCTTCCTCACATTTATGTGGAACCTCCTATGTTCCAGCTTGCACCCATTGCCCCTAGTCCTATCACTGGATGTCACTGAGAAGAGCCTGGCTCCATCCTCATGACACTCACCCTTTACATATTTATAGACATTAATAAGGTCACCCCTCAGTCTCCTCTTCTCCAAGCTAAAGAGACCCAGCTCCCTTAGTCTTTCCTCATAAGGGAGATGTTCCACTCCCTTCATCATCTCTGTGGCTCTGCACTGGACTCTCGCAAGTAGTTCCCTGTCCTTCTTGAACTGTGGGGCCCAGAACTGGCCACAATACTCCAGATGTGGCCTCACCAAGGCAGAGTAGAGGGGGAGGAGAACCTCTCTTGACCTACTAACCACTCCCTTTCTAATACACCCCAGGATGCCATTGGCCTTCTTGGCCACAAGGGCACATTGCTGGCTCATGGTCATCCTCCTGTCCACCAGGACCCCCAGAATATGGTAAAAATATAAATTAAAAACTAATTCAATTTCCATGTATATACTTATCTGTACTTACCATACTTTCTAAACTTAAGTATATTCTCATTACAAAATTGAGATTTTTAAAAATACATCATATGTAATGGTCTGTCCTAGTTTCACAAGAACAGACCCCCAGCCCAGCCATGCAGGCAGGCCATGAGTAGCCCTGAGTCATCTGGGAGTTTCAGTTAGGGCAGCTGACCCAAGCTGACTCACAAGTGTATCCCATACCACTGACACCAAGCTCGTTATAAAAGGCTGGAGTTTATCAAGGGTGAGAGTTTGTCTTCTTGGGTCTTCTCCCTGCTGATCTGGAGGATGAGGCTGAGTATAGGCTTGTACACTTTATGTTAGTATTTTTATTGGGGTTTTTTGTGTTTCATTAAATCTGTTTTTATTGTAACGCATGGGGCTTCTACCTCTTTCCTGATTCCCTTTCTTGGCTGGGGAGGGGACACTGGGTGACAGAGCAACTGCTACAGTTTTGCCCTGAATACAGGCTAAGTGTAGGCACTGTCATATAAAACTCATTTCTGTGGAAGAGGGGGTTATCACTATTCCACTAGAGACTGACAAAGGCTTATCCACTGACTTTTCAGCATATGTATCTAGTGTTTTCTGTTCCCAGCCCCTCTGACAAATGTCATAGATTGTTTATATGTGTATTTAGGAATCATATAACACTAGTACTCTGACTAAAAACTTTATTTTAAATTGACTCTCTTAAGCAATTTAATAAACAGTAACCAGTGTTCATTTAGTAGGTGTGGAAAAGCTACCAGTAGAAAATTTTGGGGGAAAAATTAATACTTATTAAAATAAAAAGGAATATACATAACAGGAACATAAATTGCACTTTTACTTTTTTGTTAAGCGTTACCACTTGTCACAAAGTTTCAGCAAAAATGCCTGAGGATCTTGTTCCTTCTCTCCTCCAAGAAAAAGGAAAGATCTTTCCTAACCAGTTATAGAATCTTTATCTGCATACAGTTTGTTTCTGTTTGTTGCACAGAAGATTTGGAAGCTTCAAATGGGATTCCATACTCAATCAGGAACTTAACCAATTTGAACAGTACTGAAATGCAAAGGAAGTGGAACAAACGGTCAGCTGACAAAGGTGTTAGTATGTAGCCCGTTGAATCTCTTTATTCATGTGGGATTCCCAGTGTGTAGTTGTCTAATATTTTGCTAAGGACTCAAGTTGAAAATTATCACTCTGTCTGATACTGTGCAGCATTTGACTTCAGACCAAGTACTCTATTTTCCCTGCAGAGAAGTACTCCTTCCAGGGCATTTTTTTCAGTGTGTCTTTTCTTAATATAAGTAACTAAAATCTTACAGAATAAAGAAAAAATGACTCATCATCTCATTGCTCAGGGAATCTATAGTAAAATTGAGTTCAAGTCTCTCCTCCAGTAAGTTCTGTAACATCATGTATACATGCATTTTTCTTCTCCCCAAAGCCCACAGTATCTTTGTGACTAAAGTTAGACAGTCTTCCAGCATATTTTTAGCATTCATGTTAGTTATATTTTAGGTTTAAGAAGAATTTTACCTCCCTTTTCAGATTTCAGATTTTCCCTTGTGAAGGGAAGGTATTTAATTTTTTGTTCAGCAGTGAAAAGTCTAGGATGTGAAGTAAAAAATCTATTGTACCAATGTAATATTTACCCAGTGTAAGCAGCCATTCAAAAGTGTTACTTCCTCTGTGGCAAGGACTAGCTCTGTCACAATTGTAGTGGTTTTCCTGATGTTTGGTATATAGAGGTGATGTTTATAGTTTAGGACATGTAAGCTCCTCTTACAATTCTGGCCATTTGGCTACTCTTCATGTCGTCAGGAACTGCAGAGCAAACATGCCAGCCACAGAGCTGAAGGCATCCATGTTTTCATGGTATAAATTCTTTATAGAAAATGAGAGAATACTGGAGGTCGCAACAGTTGGAGTGAGAAAGGGATTCTGGTGTTCCCGTACTTGATGGCCAAAAATGAAGAGCAAGGAGATGGTATACTTGTATTAAATAGCATAATTGAAAGGCACATACTGTGTTCCACATAAATCGGTGACAGATGAAATGTTCTCATCACCTAATAAAGTGAGAGTTTAGTTAACTTGTCAGTTATTACTACTATATTTCATTTTGTGGCATTACAAAAATAATTATGTTGGTAATGCTCAAGGAGAAATGGAATCCAACCATATCAGCTTTACACATTCTGACTCTGCAGTTCTGATAAAAATAAAAGTGTTAAGAGATTATTTTATAGTCAATGAAGTTGGCAGGTTTTCTTCGTGATACACTTAAGAGGGAATTCTCTTTAATAAGGTGCCATTAGGACCCATTTACTCTAAAAGAAACAACCCAATTTTTTACTTCCCTTGATACATTTAGAAAATTGAGCAACCATCCTGTGCTATTTCTTACAATCTGTACAAAAATAGTAATGTCAGCAGATGAAAAATAGTAAACTATTTAAACATATTTTGCTACCAAAATGTAGGTAGTAAAAAACCTTATACCAAGGCATTTCTTAACAAGGCAATAATCCCATATACCTGTGGTCTTCATTGCGGAAAACACTTTATCCAACCAGCAGTTTAACCAAGATGCCTGGAATCATTTAGTTTGGATTCAATGATCTTAAGGGCCTTTTACAACCATTAACATAACATTGCCAAGTCCATCACTAAACCATGTCCTGAAATGCCACATTTACATGTCTTTTAAATGCCTTCAGGGATGGTGACTCAATCACTTCCCTGGTCAGTATGTTCCAATCTCGATAACGCTCTCGGTGAAGAATTTTTTCCCAAAATCCAATCTAAATCTCCCCTGGTACAACTTCATGCTGTTTCCTCTCATCCTAGATGCCTCATGCCTCACTGGACCCAACACTGACATGCATAAGCTGCAAGGTGTTATAAGGTACTTTTCCCCATAAATTTGTATCACTGATAAAATGATCTTGATTTACAGTTGTGAAAGAAAAAAAAAAAAATCAGAGAAATTAAAAAATGGAGAAAAAAAAGAAGTATAATACATAGTTTAATGAAATTTAGCATCCCAAAATAATCATCAACATGGCACCGAAGAGAATAAGCTAACTAATTACAAGAAGACCTTTTATCTTACAGTTGTGGGACTACAGGTATTAGCAGACACATCTTCAGAGGCACCTTTTCAAAGGGCAACCATCTAATAGTATAAATTTTCTGTTCATTTTGATGTGGTCATTAATACACAGTTTCAAGTCATCTAACACTAAGTAAAAGATAGTAGGTCATAAAATATCTAGTAACAAAATCATAATGATTCAGTGAGAACAAATTTTGAACACATTGCAGTGAAATAAAGGCTGAGGAAGAAAAATTGAAAGGCACAATGAGCAAAAAGAGATGTAAAGCAATCTGATATTTGCAATACCTCTGTTTCAAGCATGATGTTCTCACTAAGACAGAAATGTTGTTCAACAGTGTCAGAAATCAAGAAGCACATAAATGTTGGATGTACTAAAAACTGAAAGTATATTACAAGTTGCATTTCATCTGCACTGCATGGGCAGTGATGTAGAAGACGTGATTCACTAACAATAAGAAGTGACAGGGATTAAGTTGTCCTTGAAAATGCCCTTAGTATTCCAGCTGACCTTTTCTCTCAAGGAAATATTGTGGTTTATGAAACATTTGTCTTCAGGCAAGGCAAACAAAAGGAGATGAAACACTGACCAGCTTCTCTGCCAGGTCGTACCAATTGGCATGCACATGGGAGTGTATTGAGCTGGATCCTTCAATCAAAATGTAAATTGTGTGTCATTACTTATTCTGCAGGCTCTGAGCAAGCTCTCTGCAAGCCAGAAATCATGGTTGACAGATTTTTGAACACCAAATGAGTAATGGTACAGGCAGAGATACAGACTCAGCACAGGAAAAATGATGTGTAATTTATTAACATACTGAAGGAAAACAAGATCATATTCCCAGAAAGCCATGCCTTAAGAAATAGTATGGATTTTGAGATACTTGCAGAAGCTAAAGCAGATATCCTACACTGGAAAAGATATTTCTCTTTTACAGCTTTTCTAACAGCAAGCAGTGACAAAAAATGCTTTATGCAGTTCATCCTGTGTCCAATCAAAAATTACAGAGGAGTGTAGAAGAGATACTACAGTGAATTTGAAAAAATTCAAGCAATTTAATCAAGGAGTATGGTAGTAAATGATACAGATTCAGAGGAAACAAAATAAATTATACAAATCTCTCTGAAATGCAAAGGATAAAAATAGGGAGAAATAGCCAAGAAATACCCATGTTATTTGCAATATGATTTTGCAAGAGAGGAATCCACAAAAATTAACTCAAAAAAAAAAAAAAAAGAAGAAAAAATGCAGAAGCTGGAATATGATATGTTACCTGAAAGCGGATTTAAGATTTCAGGAAACTGGAGATTGAAAACGCACAGGATGCATATGCATAGGAGCAAATAGAAAAGTTTACAAAAAAAAGAGAACAGAGCGTGAGAAAGTATACATTATCAAAAACAGATCAGAAAATAAAACACTTGTAGAAATCTGAATATATACACTGATAGTAAATACATGAAGATAAATAGTGCCTAACCTGCTACTCTGAATGCTTCAAGGATTTCAAAAAAGAAGACAAGGCAAATTGTAAGGAAAAGGGGAAATAGTAAAATGACAGAATTTGAGAAGGTTCAAAAAGAAAAATGAGTTTATCTTTTAACAGTACCCTAGAGTTATTACGGTCAAACTGTAGTTTTGTTTCAGCAAACAAAGGACGCTGGGCAGCCGGAAAAGGATACAGTTTCTTTCTCTGAAGAATATCTCAGTGCAGAATAAGAAAGATGTCCACAGAATTAGAACAGTAAGAGTGACTAATATAATTTATATAAAATTCACACATTTATGACGTAGAACAAGTTGCGATGACATAATAATGCTATTTGATAAGTCAGGCTTTCACATCAGAAAAAAACCCCAGCTTATATGTCATTTGGGTCATCCTATTTTCCGTGCCAAAACCCTGAAGGCAGCACCGGAGTTACAGGCCCTGTGCAGCCACGGGCCCGCATCCCAGCTCTGCCTCAGCCTGCCTGTGGGCCCACATCCCAGCCCAGCCTCAGCCTTGGCTCAGCCCTAGGGAGATGCCCGATACTGGGCGTGGGGTTGCCACAGCTGCCCCAGCTGGGGTGGTGGGAGAGGCCTGGCTGTGAGGCCCAGCCCCACTGTCCCTGGAGAGACCCTTCCGGTCCTGGTTCTTGGCCCTCAGGGAGCTGCAGCCACCACTACTGCGACAGTCAGTTCTTCAGCACAAATTCAGTGTGGTACAGTCTCTCATCACATGAGCCCTTGCTAATTTTTCCTGTGCTATGAAACTACCCCACCCCTGAAACACTGAGTCATCAAAATGTCTGATGCTGGCTAAAAAATAAATTATTTGTTTTCTGCTCGTGTGGTGCATGCTCCTTTATTTGCTTACATAAACTACTTACACTCTGCTGTGAATACAGATTTATTTTTTTATGAATGTCTATGACTAGAACAACAACTTCATTTTCACTTTTCCAAAACAAGATAATGTAATTGTTCTCGGTTTACAGTTTAGATATGAGATGCAGCAAAATTATGGTGAAAAGCACTAATTTTGTGTGCCTGTGAGTTGCTTATGCTGCTAACTATGTATTTCAAATCTCCCAGTGATTCCAATTAGAGGCTAGAAAGTGAAAAAGTTTTGATTGTCAGCTCTCAGTATCTCGAATTCCACAGTCAAAAATGTCACCATTAATGTGTTATAAAACTGAGTATAATTTTAAGTGCTGACATCACATAAGAAAACTAAAGGTATGAAATCATCATATAAGAAACCAGCAAACCAAATCCAAGTTCTCAGACAGATTTCAGCTGATGTAACCATGACTCAGCCTTTTCTTTGTGTATTTAGTTGTCTTATTGTGCATATGACTTCCCATGTCTACAGAAAAAATTAGATACTCTTCCAAGGAAGAGTCCATCCATAGGCAATACCATCTTATATTTCTGTAGAATATAGATTTACACAGTGAATTGCCATGTCAAACAGATCCCTGTGTGTCAAAAGCAGCTTTTCTATAAACAATATTTGCCTAGATGTGTATATATATTTTAAACTAAGTAATCTTATTGGTGAAAAAAAATTCATATGAAAATGCTGAGAGATTATTTCCAAATGTGAAAAAGGTAATTTAAAAAAAAATATGTAGGTCTGACTTTTAAAATTTCTAATAGCTTTTACAGGGAAAAAAACCTACCCCTTAGACAAGAAAAAATTACATATCTGCTTTTGAAATATCCTTTCTACACCAAACTCTCCAAAGTTTATTGCACCTATTCTCCTTTAGAATAATAAAAAATTACAAAATTCCTTTAGACCTCCACTGATGGCCAGACATACTAGACAAAGGTGATATTGTACTTACAGTGTTGTTATGGGTAGAAGGCACACTATATGTATATGGAGCCAAGACTTTGTTTGTCTAGTTAAAAACTTACCTGTCCCATCAAAATGCAACAGTTAGTCTAGTTATAATACTTGTGGGCCAAATCAATACATGAAAGTTTGGTCAGTAATACCCTTAAAACGTTAATACAAAGTAATTTATTTTTTTTTCTGTTGTCTTCTTTGGTGTTGGGCTCATACTTCCATTGTCCCGAGTCCTGAGGTCAGTGGAATCAGTCCTTAAGCAGGGAAATGGTGGAATGTCCAGCTAGTTGCTAGCAGTATACCATATTCTTCACAAGGAGGAATTGAAAGCTGTTGGTGAGGCCTCCTATGTAGGGGTCCAGTCTTGGGGTCTTTTTAGTTTTACATTTCCTTATCACAGTTTATTTCCTTCTTACTGGTTCCGATGAATTTTGAAAGTTGTACATTAGCCTCTCCCACCTCAGTTGATGTAAAGAGCCGTTTGTTTTGTAATGACTGCCTAGATTTGTCAAATCTTTAGCATATACCGTATTCATAGAGCTTCTGCAAGTCAGTTAGATTAGACAGTAACTTGACCACTAGCCACTTGTTAAAAACATATAAACCAGCTAAAATCATGTCAAGGAAGTTCCACAAAAGTCCTGAGACTTTCAGATCGATAAAGTGCCTATAGCTTATTTTAGTAATGGTAAAAATCATATTTAGAAGACTATGTAACAGCCACAAAGCTAAAAAAATTATGGCTCAAACTTATAAAAAATTAAGTCCATTTTAGAATTGATAATTATTTTTTTAAGTGATTTTCAGGGTCAAATATTTTATATGGCTGGTCTCGTGATTTTTGTTTTCTAACCCAGCATCCACCTGTTCTGTATGTCTTAGAACAATGTGTAATGAAATGTTGTTTTCTACTAGCTCAGGAATTGCCTTAAATTAGTAATGAGAATGTCACTAGACAGGACATTTAGAAGAAGTATATTAATGAAACTGATAAATCTAACATGGAGCATGCAGTCCTATGTGCTCTAACACCTTTATCCTGTTGAGAGATCATATATTTAACAATGTAAACTGTATTTTTTATTGCATCTTTAAAAATATAGACTGTGGTTTTTGAGATGCTTTGTTAGGGTCTCCTGTTTCCTGGAAACAAAACAAGACTTCTCATATATTACTAGTCTCAAATATATACTTAACCAGAAGACTAATGGTTTTCCTCACTTTCTAAATTTTCCCTACAGAGTGACTCCAAACATTCACATCATGTCAACCTGAGGTGACACTGTCAGCTAGCCTGGCAGCTCTACAAAGAGTGTTGGCTGTCTGTAGGTCACTCTTAGCCCGCAGTGATAGTTTTGTGCAAAGGCAAAAGACCAATTTTGTGGTCTTAGACTTGGAGAGGAAGTGATTGTAGCTGAGTATTCCATAAGACCGATTCACTTCAAAGTGAAGGGCAAGGAGCATTTCACCATAGCTGCTTAGCTTGTGAGACAAGACATTTGCATTTATATTAAAAAAGATGACCACATCATTCTTCTATCTTATAGCAAACTGAAAGTAACTACGTTGAAAAACCTGAACAGAATCCTTATTAAAAACAGAGACAGAAACTTCCTCTCGAAACAGAGACAAACCATGAACAAAGCCATAACAAAAGCCAGAATTAACAGAATATGAGTACAGAGAAATGCTTGAGTTATGAACACAATATTTTTTCTTTAATCTTCCTAAAATACTCTGTGCTTCAACTTTGTCCATTGTAGGGCTTCATGTTATGGCTGATTTTAGATGTAGCACTTGAGGCTATGGTCTAGTGGTTAGAAAGATGATGTGATAAAGGTTGGATTTGATAATCCTGGAGGTCCTTTCCAACCATAGTGATTGGAAATCTAGGATTCTATGATGCAGAAGACTTGTTCTATTTGTGTAAATAATCAAAATGTCTTTTGCTTTAAAAGATCATTCGGCTAGACTTAAATCAATAGAAATTAGGCACCTAGTTCAATGAAGTGGTTTGGAAGACCTCACTTATGGGTTCTCCATAGCTTTAGAGACCATCTGCAAAAATACACCTTCTGTGGTGTTATGCTGTTCATCAGAATTGTGTCTCAGTATAACATCTTTAAAAACTAAATTTGCTGAGTTTTATGAAATGAGTGTGATTTTTGGATTGAAATAAATGTTCACACCTGTAGCAAGGGTGAATGTCTGTGTGATGTGATGGATAGGAGTAAAACTACTAAACACTGCTTTGGGTAGGAAGTTTTAATACATAATCTCCTCGAGTTTCTTCCGACCTGAATTATCCTATGATCCTGTGACACACAATAAGAAGCTGGAGAAGAGTTTTATGGTGACAATGAAATACTAGAAATGCAAAGGATGAAAGGAAGATGTAGCTCAGCCATCAAAATGTCTCACTTGAGCTCTGGATCTCAACTCATTTAGCAAGGTAAGAGATATGTGAACAAGCAAAAACTCTTTCGCTCTAGCTTATGCTTGTGTGCAATTTCAGGATTCAGAAAACCTTAAGAATAGCATTCAAAACTGACAAGCATCTGCTTAGTATCCTCTTTAGAGTGATCTACATAGGATTTTTTTGTTTGTTCGTTTTGTATTTAAAGAGGCAGATTCTAAACATTGAAAGTTAGTCTCCAGGCAGCCATCCAACTCTTCAGTAGCTGGCTAGACACCACTTGAATCATCTCTCTATGTATAACAGTTAGCAAACGAGTGTTTGATGCAAGGCACAGACTGAAGTTACAGCAATGAGAGGCGCACAGATTTCCTGACTGAAACTAAATGGTTCCATCTTGGCCTGTGTTAACATTATCCAGAGGAACATGTGCAGGTGAAAAAACATGGTGGAAGCAGTCCTACATGGTTTTGTGTTTACAAATTCATATGCAAAAACTTACTAAGTTCTAAAACTGGAAACTCTTTAGAATCACACACACACACACACGTGTACGTATATCATCTGCATAGGAGATAAATATACACATACATGCATACATATATGCATAACCAAAGATATAGTTCTGTACTTAAATATATCAGAATGATTATAAATTATGGCATCAAGATTCTAATGTATGACTTTGGCATTTATTTTTCATATGCTGCATAATAAAGATTGTGAAACTTGTCCAGCAGATAATCAAATCATATTATCCCTTTAAAAAGCTACCTACTATAAACTTTTTAAAGCATGTCATATTTAATGCCCATAACTGCTACTTATTTATCTGGTGTTTTTGGTTCGCATGTACAGTTTTCACAGAATCACAGTATAATAGTGATTCACAACTGGAGAAATACTAATAGAGCAGTTCTAGGTTTAAGTCAAAATCTGTCCATACAAGAATGTCTAGGTTTAAGTTTATATGTCGAAGCTTTAATTTTCAGGGGGAGAGGGAGTCTGTTTGCTACGTTTGTTCTATTTTTATTTATTTACTTTTATTAATTTCATCATTTTTATGTGAACAATAAAGTTGAACATTTTTTTTAATCTGAAATTAAGGCAAGACATGGTTAAAAAACCGTCATATTCCAAATATGTTTCTCATTTGCTGATGAAATAAGTCACACAAAATAATTATGTTTGTTTTTTAAAAAATTGACTGATTTTCTCTTTCACTTTGTCATCTTGTTTCACATGAAGCAATCTAAGAAAAAAAAAAAAAATAGTTCCCTTATTATTTTTGGTTTATATTCAGTATCCTACCACTAAGATATCTAAGAATCCTTTTAGACTGTTTTCTATAATGAATAGTAAACATTATTATAGAAAAAAATCTCAGGAGAATTAGTTGTAAAAATATTAATCTGCTCACCTACTTGAGCAAATTGCATCCAGGAGAACTGATTTACTGGGTCTTTTTTTGGTTTATCTTAAAATACGGTATAGGGACTTTAACTCTGCTTTCACATCAGAGTTCAGAACAAATACATGTCGATGTTATTGAACTACAATTCAGCCTGCTTTTCATGCAGGAGATGCCCTTGGTTCATCTGAAGTATTCTCCTGATGCCCAACAATAAAAAAAGATAATATTGTCACCTGAAACCTTTTTTTCTAGTGAACTTCATATAACAATAAACAACATGTCGTGTCAGTTCTGACTCCCTGGCACAATTACATTTTTTTTTCTACATCTTTAAAATGTGCAGGAAAGGTTACTTAAAAATGGCTGAGGATTCAAGATAAGTTCAAGCAGAAAATAATGTTATCACAGTAATTCTGTTGTTCAGCCTATCAGCATAACAATAAACAGGAATGATCTTACTCAAGTATTAAGCACTCACAGTGCAACTGCCTAAATCATAGAGAAAAGGTATAACGTGATATTTTGGAGTGATGTTTCATTTTTTCCTAGTATCTATTATGAAGAAAAAATTCTCCATATAGTTCATTGACACAATATTTCAATCCTGTGAAGAATTTTGATGCATAAAAAAATGCTTCAAGCCCTATACATACTTTGTCTTCTGATCTCTCAGGATTTGATATCATGAGTAAGTAGTCTTCCTCCAGAACTATGACTACATGTGTTCCCCTACATTGAAGTGACTTAGTGTTAGACTGTAGTTTATGCTGTCAAAACCTGCATGTGTGAGCAGATGCCAGATTTCCACAAAATTGATGCACAAAGGGAAAGTGCTAGATCCCAAACTGTCAACACCTCTATTTGTGAGCAGATGCCAGGTCTCGGCAGAGTTACAACACAATGGAAAAATGCTTCAACTGTCAACACTCTATATGGGAGCAGATGCTGGGTTTTGGCAGAGTTAAAAGCAGAAGAGGACTATAATATTAGCACCCAGCTTGCAAGAAAAGTCTGGGCTTTGCCAGAATTTATTCAAGGATTGATATAGTGTATGATCTCTCCACTGACCATTGCCTCAGTTCATATATCAAGAGTAAATGCCAGGAGTGAATAAGTATTTGGCACCCTTCTCTAAAACTTTAAATCAATGCAAATTGGGAGAACAACCAAACCAAACCAAAATAAAGAGCCAAATAGTTGTCTGTTTTTCCACTGTTGAGTCTAATTTGGGGTAGCAAGGGTTATTAAATAATCAACATGTATCTTTGTGACTTATAATGGTGAGAGAGAATATGCTTAACTAAAAGGGTTAAAAGACATGAGGGTGTTGTGAACGGGTGATTTAGACTACTTAGAGAACCATCACCAAAAGTATCAGCAAAAGTGGTTTTATTGAAATATGATGTTACAAAAATGTGACTTAAAGTTTGATGGCAAGGTTCCCTCTATTACTTACTTCACAAAGAATATAACAATTCAAAACTACCAAGATGGAATCAAAGTTACCAGGAAAAAAAAAATATCAAAATTACCAATACAGAATCTTAGTGCACTATAATGCAAGATGATGCACAATATCAGTCACTTACCAAAGATCTGCAGTGGGTAAGAGGTGTCTCCACCTCAGTGAGAAATCTTGAAAGGTGTCCCCATGGTGATTACCACCATGCAGCTAGCAGCTTCGCAGGGAAAGGTCAAAGAAGGTCCACTTAAGCTGCCATATTTATGGAATAAAGTGGTTGGCTTGTAGTCAAGTTAAAGACAGACATGCATAAGAATCCTTGTACCCACAACTTTTTATTCCTTAGTACATGAGCCTTGGAAAAGCCATCTGGCATTCACATGTCAATTGCACAACTGGTGTTCCAAGCTCATATGCATCTTGATCCTATCTGTCTCACTCTGTTCCGTTGTGGGTTTTCAGAGAACAGATTGGAATTAGATAAATTCTTGATGCAATTACTGCTTAGGACCTTACCTCCTTTGGAGTCAGTACCAAACTACCTCTAGTTTTCTTAAGGACTCGAATGCATCCATCACAGAGGGACAATGTTTTGTCCTTTAATGTTTGATCCCCCAATTGCTTTTACGTCCTTGTGTGTAGCTCCAAGCACATACTTTGGGAATATCAATACTGTTAAACACTAAAAGGATTTCTTCAGTGTTCATTGGCTAAAATAGATACTGTTTTTCTTTCAGATACACAAAGACGATTAAAATGAAAGTGTGATTCCTTTAAAACATATATGGTACAATATAGCAAATAGGACACAATTATAACTTGCCATAATGGCCAACTGCTTGAAAAACAAAGATAGTATACCAAACAAAAAATGGTAAATCATTATCTAGTTTAAGGCCCAAGGCTCCATTTAATGCTATGAAGTTATAGATGCTTCTGTTGATATCGATGCCTTTAGATAAAGGCTATCAAACATTATTATTTAATTCATCTCTCCAGTAATGCAAGATTTTTCAAAAATAATTCTGTGTTTTTCTGTATACTGTGTTTTTAGTAGTGCAATATTTCAGTATAATCCTTCCAAAAATGCAATAAATTGTTCCATAATAGGTTACAAGTGCTTGCGGTTTGGGGAAGAGAGTGGAGGGAAGTCAAACAGATTCTATATTTAGATCATAATGCACTTCTTAACAATCTTAACAGGTCACAGAAAATTCATTTCTGAAAGATATATTTTTAAATTTTAATTTTAAATTTTAAATGACTATTATTTTCTGTATTTATGGGTTCTAAAACACATTTCATTAACGGAAACACCACCACCACCACTCACCTCACCTGCCCAAGACACACCAATCTAGAGTTTCCCTTACCTATATAAGGATTTCCTGGGCATTCTGAAACAGCATTCTGGATTTTAAACAGAGAAATGCACTCCTTTTGATTATACGCTACTGTAGTACATATTTTTCATGTTTCACAGCAATCAACCTGGTGATAATAATGGTAGTATGCTTGTACTGTGATGATTGAAAAATTATTTAAAAGATCATAGTTTGCAGAAAGTTTTAGAACATTCAGAAACATTTGCTCTTTAGTGTGTTATGAGAGTAACCATGCAAGCACTCATACACTATCCTAGGAGTCGCACACATATCATCCAAGCCTCTCCTGCTAGGACTGGGGTCCCCTCGCAGTGGGCAACTCCAGTGAGCTGGTGGGTGCCATTTTCAACTCCTTTCACACACACAATCCCTCTCCAGTGCTCCTTTTCCCCTCAGGCTCAGCCCTAGGTTTCCCAAAGCAGAGCCTCTAGCACAAAGTCTCTCAAAGTAATCTGAGCTGTACATACCACTGTACCACTCAGTTAAAGTGGGTGCACCTGTAGAGGGACCCAGAACAAAGAAATCTCTGAGCAATTATACCCTTACAATCTTAGGTTCCCACTTCTCATGCAACAGTTCGGACCAATAGTAATATCAGGGTCTGAGGTCTTTGTGTTCCTCCTTGGGTCTCTTCATTGTCTCTAAGCAGGCCATTTTTCCTGTCTTCAAGGTTGAAGCTTCTGCTGATGGCTATCGCTTCCTTTCAGCTTGAACTGGCTCTGGGGCCTTCTCCGACTTAACTAGGCAGAGGTTCAACAAAAGTCTGGCTTATATCTAGGTGAAACTTCACAGCTGGCCTAAGGCTTCAGCAAAGTTAGCTACTATTGCTAAGCAAGTTAGCTACTAATCGTGGCAAATCGTAACAAGTGGGAAACTCACAAGTACAACTGTGTAGAAATTACTAAATACTTATTAAAGATTTTATTAGCAGTGTTTTCCACAGTAGAAGTTTCCATACAGAATGCATTGAAAGACTGGATCATGAAAGCCTTCTTTATTACTTTGGGAAAAACATTGTTGTTGAAAAAAGTGGGAGCATAATTTTTGCAGCCAATTAAACTTTTGCCTTTGTTTTCATATCATATCAAGATGTTGCAGATAACAGCCTTACACATGCATTTTTAAAAATCGTATGTGTACAAACCATACAATTTTTTAAAACTCCTGCAATTTTCAGTTTTCATGTTATTCTAGATTTAATGAAAATAATCAGAGAGTTCTGTTTTAAGAGAAAATATACTTGAAATTTCTTACACGTAAAAATAATATCCATGATGTTTTCTTGTAGACCTGAGGCCTTTTCCTGATATTCAACATACAACTAATCAGCTCAAATAGTATTAAATAATTCCTTTTATCTCCTTGGAATTGACTTGTTGACAGTACTGTAGAGCTAATGATTGGATAAGGTCCTGACAGAATATCCAGAGAATAGATCCTGCTTCAGTTGTGCAAACAGGAAAACTGGCCTGGTAGGAGAATTTATAGGATTCTTCTCTGCAAAATAAATAGGAAAAAAATTGTGAAACTATGTAGCTCACATATATCAGCTTTCAGTCTCTAGATCTACTTGATGAGACACATTAGGTGACAGCATACAGATATGACAGTCTTTAGGTTTGGTAGACCAGATGATCAGCTGTGAATAGGAATGGAACTATTTTATCAGTTGAACTATATTATCTCTTCAAATGATGTAAACAAATGTTCTTATCACCAGCAGCTGAGTGTTCTCACTTCTGAATAAAACAGATCATAAATGGACACTCTAGTTACAGATATTCAACAAATTAATAATCACTTGTTAAAAATTCTGTTACATAATTTAGTCATGCTATCACAAAAGCAGGGAAACTTGAGAACCTTCTACCTGCTCAGGGAACCAGATGTACTCCAGTTAAATGATCCACTTTAGCTGTGCTACTGAGAAGCTGTCCTCTGCTTCAATTAGTTCTTTGCTAAGTGCAGCTTTAATATAAGAAATAAAAATTTAGAATATACCTAAAGTATTCCAGATACTAAGCCATCCAGACAGAAAAATATTCAGATAATACTTCCCAGTATAGTAATTTTCCTTAGCATACAGAAAAGTGCTTGTCCAAACACTCAGCATAATTTGGTAATTAACCATACTATAAATGTTTGAACTTTCATTACTCCACTTGCAGAATTCTGTGAATTAATCTGTGTTGAATCACTTACATGAAATTTATAAATGTTTAACAGATTACATGTAAAGATTATTAAGGTAGAACATAGCCACCAGGTCAATATCTAATCTAATTAAAAGTTAATTTAAAGTTATGCAAAAATGCAAGGTTAGCATTAGAAATTGCCTTGCTTTAGAGTGTGTGAGGGGAGGAGAAAAGAAAAAAGGAATTGTAAACCCCCTATATAACCTTATCTACAAAGTTTCAGATCAAATGTTTGCTAAGCACTGTTTTGCAGATAATTAACAGTCTGTTAGAGGAAAAAAAAAAAAGTATTTCTGTGCTATATGTAGACGCTACTTCACACTTTAGAAGTACTTGCTTTCTGAGGAATCTAATTAATCTTCATAGCATTCCTGTGAAGTAAATCAGCATTATTATTACCATATCATAGACAAAGAAAGGGACAGATGACAAACCATGTATCACAAGATGATAGGTGATTTAGCCAATATCATAGAGGAATTTTGCAGAGTACCAGTACCTAAGACCACATGACTAACTTCTGGGCTTTTGAATTCCAAACAGTTGTCTGTGGCAAAATCAACTTTCTTCCAGAACTGTGGTGAAGATCACTGCTGTTGCATTTCTCAGAATCATATTGTCATAATTTTTCAGTTCTATTTTAAATTGCTTCTCTCCTCTCTACCACTGAATTATACAGGTAAATTAAACAAAACAAAAAACAAAAGATTTTTCCATGACAAAAAAAACCTCATCATGATGCAGATGGGAAACAGATTAACATAACAGGTATGGTTTCAGGGCAGCTATTTTTATGATCCTGCCTATATGCAGACAAGTCTGCTGTTCACCTTCAGGCTTCTTTGCTGTAATTCATTTTTCTAGGATATATTGCTATACAATGCTTCTAAAATCATATAGGTCTGAATCATGTAGATATTAATTGAATTTGTAAAGCTAAATTGGTGTAGAGACTGATGTAAAAAGTCTCACTGAAAGTGTATCTGTATAACCAAATCAGACAAGATATGAATTTTTTCAAAGCTATAGAAGTTAACTTGTTAAATACAAAGGAAAAAAATACAACGGACTCTCTAATTTCCATTTGATCAGTTCTGTGATTTTCAACAAAATCTCACTGAAGTGAGAAGCTTTACTTCAGTTGCATCTTATATTACTTCAGAACTTGAGTAGGCTATTTGAAAAGCTACAGCAAAACACTTCTAAACTAACTTATGATAGTACTTATGAAGATCATTCTCCATTTTCTTGCAGTAAATTGCAAAAAAAGTGAATGAAATCTTGTGGCTCTAAATCAGTGAACCCCCCCCCCCCCAAACCTGAGACCATCATAAAACATAAACATTGAGTATCTCATAATACTTCAACTGAAAAATACTTTCAGCTATTTACCAAAAGCTATGTTTGTACCCCATGTCTGTCTCGTGTCAAGTCAAGCCTTGTACCATTGTGTGTCCTGCAAGACTGTAGATGATCAGGTTTTAGTCTCAGCTGTGAGCAGCCATCAATACTTTTCTCCCTGCTAAAGCTAGACTCAGATTTAAAGAAACTTTTTTTTTTTTCCCCCTCCTCTGTTAGTTCTTAAGTGGTATCAAGCATTGATCTCAGTGGAGATTATTACTGGCATCTGTGTTCCTGCAACAGAATGAAGGATGGTTCACATGATTGGCATTTCTTCAATGAAATGGACTGTCTGTTGTTCATGTCTAGCCAATTGTTTTCCTCTCACAAGGACAAGGGTGTTTCTAAGTGAATTGCCATATAGTACACTGAAAATAAACATAAAGAGAGTGGCTTTTTTGCTGGTGGTGATATGTTTGGGTTTGATTTTTTTTTTTAAAGTATTGTATTAAATTGTGTAAGCCTTAAGCACAAAGGTATTCCAAAAGTTTTTCAAGAAATTCAGGGAGGATAGATCCATCCCTGACTGGAACATCAAAGCCTGAATGCAATCATAGATCAGAAAAATCTAAAATTACTGTTTTCCAGGAGATAGTAGAGATGGCGCTGCTGAAGACTTGTTCTTATACTTTTCCATCAATATCCACTACTGACGTCTCTCAGAAAAGGAATATTTGGTTAGATATTCACACTTCAGTGTGACTCAAAAGTTTGATTCTTGCTTCCATTTCACACTCTAAAAGACACTCAAATAAAGATGTGATGTTCCCTATATAGACCTATAAAAAGAGAATGATAGTAGAGGAAGTTTTGAAAACCTATTGCTGTATATTAATCTAGACAAGATAGGAATAACATAATGAAATGACAAAATGGATTTGTTCTCAGTTCTTGAATAAGCTGTAGACAAAAAGTACATTCATGCATGTCTCTATGGAATTGTAGAAACAAAACAAGTGCAGCATGAAAAAAAACAAAAAGGCTCCATATCGGGCATAAAATGCAGGGTTTGGTAACAGTGGCTGCAGGGTTCCTGTGTGGAAGGAGGCCATGAATGGCCCAGTGCTAGTCATAGCAGATTCCAGATAACTCTGGAAAGGATAGAAACCACCAGTCATGGTCCAGACCTTCAACCAGCCAGAGGAACACACAGTGCCTCAGCTCAAGTGTGCTTGAGGAAGGGTGGCAGCTGCCAGGGGCAGGAGACACAAGAAGAAATATGAGATGAAACACAGGAGGACACTCAGAAAAGGACCCACAAGGAGGTAAGTAAAGCAATAGGTTTAGAGAAAAAGGATCAGGACTGTGAAAACAAATATTGTCAGGGACATCACTAAAGATAGCCTCTTGGAAGCAAGGACCCTCTGAGGGACTGCAGCCCATGGAGGACCCATGTGGGAGCAAGGTGTCTATGTTTAGCCCATTCCCTCCCCTGATGGGTAGAAGAGTTTTCTACATAAGGCCATCTCACTCCAGTGGGATGTGAAAGTAAAGCAGTTATCCCACCCACAGAATTTACTGACTTCTCTACTTACACATACTATTCTAAAACAGTTATCTTCATGTCACAGTGATATTTATTGTTTTCTGATTGTTGACTGAATGTTAAAAGAAAGAGTTTGGTGATAACTGCACTTTCATACTTGAAAGGGGTTTTTCTTGTGTGCAGAGGATGCGCATTCCAGAATGTGATTAGCTAATTACTGTAAGTGAAGTAGAAGCTGAAATCAAATTGTGGCATGAAGAAAACTACTGGTTCTTCTTATTTACAAATACAGTTTCTGTTGATGAGAAAGCCTCAAGAACTGTACTTGAAAGGAATGAAACAGCATAATTTCTGTTAATATCACATTTGACACAACTTCTTAATCTTTGTGTATATATAATTTTAATAAAAATTATTCTAAATCTTTGTTCATCTTATCCTTCCTCACAGTTGCTTCTTTTACCCTAAAAAGATAGAGGATGTTTAAATATAGTGAGATTCATCCTATATGACTTTTAAAGAGCTACAATTCAGAAGTAAAAAACTGAGCAAGTGTTCTAGGCTTCCTTTTTGATTGACAGTGGTAAATAAGCATTTCTCAGGCCTTATTTAACTCACTCTAAGACAGGCATCAAAAACAAGTCAGATGACTTATTTTGGAAGAGTCTATTTCTCATGGCTGCAGAGAAAATCTAAACTAGCATGAAGAAAAAACATGGATTGCAGCTTGTTTTGTTATATTTGCTTAAGAATAATTTCTTTAGAAGATCAGAAAAATATATTTGCTTTCCAGATTTTCTACCAGTTTAGATGCTTCCAAATATGGGATATTCAGTAAAAAAAAATATTTTGAAAAAAAAGTGTTTGCTTGTTCTGCTGGCATATATCATCTAAGGGAATAAAGTTGATGTTTTTTTCTTTTACATATGTATCAGTTCAAAGGCTGATGAATATAAAGAACCATGTGATAATATTTAATAAACCTTCCATCTTTCAACTAAAGCTTAATGAAGGTGTTTTATTACATTTTAGTAGAACAACACCTTTTACTTCTTTTTTTTTCCTCATTAGTCAGGTAGCATTAAGATTTTCTTGCAGAATAGTAAAGTAGGAACTGGAAATTGAAACACCTTCTGAGCTGTTATGCTGAATTACAGTTTGGCAACCTCTTTCAAGCCATAAACAGGTAGAAATCATTTCACATTCGCATTGACTTCCTTACTAGTTAAAATAAAGTCATTGGTAGTTTAAAGTACAGTATCAATATTAACAGAGGAATTCCCATCAACCAACAGCTCCAAATGGGGCGGTGAATAGTGCAGAACTGTATAACAGAGTCAGCAAGAACCTCATTTCAGCTGTGG
This sequence comes from Podargus strigoides, assembly GCA_028020825.1. NCBI lineage: Eukaryota > Metazoa > Chordata > Aves > Caprimulgiformes > Podargidae > Podargus > Podargus strigoides. The sequence continues at coordinate 20,830,362 of CM051621.1, read as the reverse complement.
GAAAGTTATCACCACAAGGCTCTGCCAGCTTTCTTCCTCTATTATATCTACTCTCTGGTGTATGTTATATTAGAGACTGCAGCCAAAACACCCTCCATTCTTCATCTACTGGTGCATGATGGAGTCTGTGACAGATCCTGCAGCATCATGCAGTATTCAAGGACCAATATATTAATTTAGAAAATGTTTTTGCAGCCTTATGGTCTTGCATTCCTTAAATGCACTCTTGGTTAAATGAAGAGACAAAGATTGCCTCCTAGAGGAACTAAAGATGGTGTTCAGTATAGTGTCAGATTTTTTTTAATGGCATATATCCAATAAAACAGCAAACAAAAAGAAATAACGTAGGTAAGACATTTCTGAGTTTTATGAGACTACCAGTATTGAAGTAAGTCATAACAAGTACCTAGAACAGTACCTACAGAAACGCAGAAATAGATATCCATTTTTAGTAAATTTAAATACATCTTTTCTGGTTTACCTTTGTTCCAATTAAATAACTCTTTGGTGAAACTTGATTTACTGGAATTTAATCCAAGATTCAGGTACAAAACTAACTCAGACTTGTTGAGATTATCATTGTGACTGACTGGATGCCTACAGTTAGACAGTAGTCAGGGATAAAGCGTAGCAGTATCTCACCCAAGGCTCCCTCCCCAGCTGGAAAGGAGAATCGGGAAAAAAAAAGGAGAAGGCCCATGAGTTGAAGTATAAACAGATTTAATAGAAAAACAAAACTGGAATAACAATCAACATAGAGGGTTCTACTCAGCCTAGCTCTCAATGCCAACAGCAGGACCAGAAGACCACCAGCAAAGAGCCTCAGAGAGAGGTGGAACCCCACCCTCACTGAGCAACCTCTTTTTATAATGAGCATGATGAGGTGGTATGGGATACACCTGTGAGTCAGCTGCCTTGATTGAAACTCTCAGCTGTCTCGAGGCTACGCATGGCCTGCCTGCATGGCTGGCCCATGGGGCTGTGCCTGGGGAACCAGGACACTGGATAATCATAGCATTTACAGATGTAGGCACAGAGATGCACTAAGTTAAAAAAAATTGCTCTAAGACCCCAACTAAATTACTGATAAAGTGAAGAACAGAATGGAGACTCCTGAATACTTTACTATTGGTCTAATCAAGAAAAAGATGTTTTCTTATGCTTTATAGCTTCTATTAGATTACATTTTCTGGCTTTTCTTTGAAAGTCTGTATGTAGATGAAAAGAAACCAAAACAACAACAAAAATGACAGATGAGCCAAAGTTTCTTTCTTTGGAATCTTTATGGTAGTTCAGAAAACACACACAGATTATAAAGACTGTGACTTATTTTTTACAAATCACTGAAGTTAAATATTAGGTCTTTCCTTGTTTTAGACATAGCTACTTTCCACCTGAACATTTATCTCTGCTACAAGTGTTTTGCCAATTACTAGGCCTAGCACAAAGGACTCAGCCAGCAGAAAAACAAACCAGTAACCAGATTCTATTGCACATAAAAAAGTCAGTATATGGGTGATCACTAGGGGTACAAACAAGTCAAACAGATCACACATAATAGACGCCAACCACAGCATGACCAATAATAGGTGGAATAAACAAAGAAACAAAGGCTCCCATGAAAGAGATGGGAGACAACCAAGTCAATAGGCTGATCATATAGGACAAAAGTAACCACATATTGTTCCCCCACAAAGCCGCGTTTGCAAATGCCAAACCTGACTGGGGCCCAGTTGCAGGGAGAGTCAGGAGGTCCTTCCCCAACAGAGAAACTCTGCAAAGTGCATCCTCCTCACAGACAGACACTCCACCCTTCCTGCAAGTGGTCCCAGCTTTTATCCCCAAAGCAGGACACCTGGCACTCATTTACCCAATACAGGGCACCTGGGGCTTGTTTACCCAAGGGCTTTCCTTACAAGGCCAGCTGCACCTTGGAGGAAAGCCAAAAGGCAAACTCATCCCCTCCTTTTAAAGGACCATGGGAACCACCCATATGTCAACCTTAATTCAGGGCTCAGGGTTCAGATCACAGCACTTCATACAAGTCATAGTTCTTTTAAAAAGAAACTCCCCATCCAGTTTTATGTCAGAATAATTTGTCTGCATTGATATACTTGGTGTCAGTTCAATGACTAATTGTGAATTTAAAAGGCTGCAGAGCTTAGTATCATCTTAAAATTGAGGCAGCTTTTCTCTATATCTGATTGGTCCATGTCAAGGGGCAATGAGCAGTCAGTGGGAAAAATACTGCTCTGTTAAACTGTATCTCTGGGCTTCCAAAGCGCACACACACACACATCCCTTTTTTTTTTTTTTTTAACATGCAATCTTATCCTCAGAATCTGAATAATTTCACTCTTAAGAAAATATGTTTTGGTTATTGTAAATGATCAGGTGTCCTTTATTTTTTCCCTTCTCAGATCAAGGTTCAATACACTTCTGAGTCACACTTCTGATACATTGAGTTGGACAATAAAAGGCTATCTAAAATAAGACAGTACTATTCAGTACTGAGTCATTGCATAAATTGTGTTTCAAATCTGTAAGCCTGACGGTCATATGCATATGTCTGTTATTTTCTCTGTCTAACCTCCTAGAAGATAAGATTTTAGAGACTTGAATAGTAGTATCAGAAGCAAAGTATTTGTAAACTAGTGAGATACAGGGATATTTTAATGATGTTCTTTTTCTCTTTTTATTTTATATGCTTACCTCAAATGGGGTTTTTTGAAGCTTTTTTAATTTTGTCAAATAGCTAACACCAAAATTTTATTCTTAGTTCAACAACTCTTAACTGCGAAAAGATAAATGGATTCTGACTAATATAATACATGACTGTGTCATGTCATGGGGTGTCAGTGTCAGAGACAGTTAAAAATCTGTGTCTTCTGTGTTCAGAGTTGAATAGTCACTATGAAAGCTCGCTGTGGGATATCTTAACAGACTCCCTACATTCAGGTAAATTTGACAAACCATCTGAACACTGTTTCACTTGACAATACCTTAGGAGGGATTATGCAAAAATTTGAGTCAACCAGATCACTATTTCTGAACATTCAGATCAGTAGTTTTTCTTGTCTCACTCTATGTCTGGACGTATTATTCTGGTTCCTGTGCATTTCATCATGTTTTAGTTTTTCTCAAATTTCCCAACACCCACAACTTTTCATCAGACTTTCATGGTCAGTTACTACTCCAGCCTTATACATACTAAATTTAGTGTCTTTCAACTTATATAATTTTTCAAACAGGGAAAAAGAAGTTAACGAGATAAATGTATGTCTTACAATACTTAGTCAAATGCGTATTTATTTGCCTAACCATATTGGTAAATGCCATGAAGGAAATTAGATATTTTACAAAGTATCGATAGCATTCTTAAGTTTTTATCTTTTCTCCCTGTGCCCTCCATTTTCATTTTTGTAATTATTCCTTGTTTCTTTCATATAACTTCTTTCATTGGTGGGTTTGGATTTCTTTGTTTGGTTTTGGTTTGTTTGGTTTGGTTTGGGTTTTTTGGGTGGGGGAAGGGGTGTAAATGCTAAATACTACCACATTCTAGTAATAGTAACATCAGAAATAAAGATGATCCTTACAATAATTTTATACTTTGGGCATTTTTGGTGCTGCTGTTACTCTAATGGGACATCAGCGATCCCAGAAATATTTTGCAAGTGACAGAGCACATTATCTTATATAAGACCTTCTTTGGCACTTGCTCTTCTTCACACTTCTTCAACATTAATTTTTATTACACTTTCTGACATTCTGTAAAAATGAATTGGTTTTGTGCATCTGGATATAATTCGGTTTATATGATATAAGTGGTCAAATACTGAAGGCAGTAGGCAGATAGTGTGATATTATGTGGGCAGTTTAAAAGCTTTTTATCAGATTTTTTTTTTTAAGATGTCAATCTTTTCCCTTTGGTAACTATTAAAAGGCCTCAAAAAAACATTGTCGCCTTATCACATTTAATCTATTATTTATTTATTACTGGCTTCAGTGCAGTTTCATGTGTGACTGGAGAGCGTTCATAGCAAATCAGGTTGGGAAATTCAGGCCTCGGATTAGACTCTCTAGACAATTAATGGATTTGTTTATAGTTATTTAGGTAGTAAAGGTTTATTAATTCAAAATCTTTTTGTGACAGACACATTCTGTTACCGTTTGCATGTGTACACCATTTTGTATAACAGAATCTTAACTTCTGCTCAGCTTTCAGATAAATACATTTAGTACTGTACTTTTGATAAATGTCATGTCTAAGTTATATTACCAGTGTGATCTTTTCCTACTTAATCTAAGCCAAAGTAATTTTAAAGTGATTGGGTGGGAACGTTAAACAAGGTATGAGTTATGCACAAAAGAAACTATTAGGAGTCTCTTTATGTAAGAACATCACAGAATCACAGAATCACAGAATCACAGAATGTTAGGGATTGGAAGGGACCTTAAAAGATCATCTAGTCCAACCCCCCTGCCAGAGCAGGAATACCTAGATCAGGTCACACAGGAACATGTCCAGGCGGGTTTTGAATGTCTCCAGAGAAGGAGACTCCACAACCTCTCTGGGCAGCCTGTGCCAGTGTTCTGTCACCCTCACTGTGAAGAAATTCTTCCTCACATTTATGTGGAACCTCCTATGTTCCAGCTTACACCCATTGCCCCTTGTCCTATCATTGGATGTCACTGAGAAGAGCCTGGCTCCATCCTCATGACACGCACCCTTTACATATTTATAAACATTAATGAGGTCACCCCTCAGTCTCCTCTTCTCCAAGCTAAAGAGACCCAGCTCCCTCAGCCTTTCCTCATAAGGGAGATGTTCCACTCCCTTAATCATCTTTGTGGTTCTACGCTGGACTCTCTCAAGCAGTTCCCTGTCCTTCTTGAACTGGGGGGCCCAGAACTGGACACAATACTCCAGGTGTGGCCTCACCAAGGCAGAATAGAGGGGAAGGAGAACCTCTCTCGACCTACTAACCACTCCCTTTCTAATACACCCCAGGATGCCATTGGCCTTCTTGGCCACAAGGGCACATTGCTGGCTCATGGTCATCCTCCTGTCCACCAGGACCCCCAGGTCCCTTTCCCCTACACTGCTCTCCAGCAGGTCAGCTCCCAACCTGTACTGGTACATGGGGTTGTTCTTCCCCAGATGCAAAACTCTACACTTGCCCTTGTTGAAATTCATTAAGTTTCTCCCTGCCCAACTCTCCAGCCTATCAAGGTCTCGTTGAATGGCAGCACAACCCTCTGGTGTGTCAGCCATTCCTCCTAGTTTGGTATCATCAGCAAACTTGCTGAGGATACATTCTGTACCCTCATCCAAGTCGTTGATGAAGATATTAAACAACACCGGTCCCAGTACCGACCCCTGAGGGACTCCACTAGTCACAGGCCTCCAACTAGACTCCGTCCCATTAACCACAACTCTCTGGCTTCTTCCCTTCAGCCAGTTCATAATCCACCTCACTACCTGATCACTAAACCCATACTTTATCAGCTTACATACCCTGCCTGGTTTTATTCTGGCTAATAATAACTAAGATAGAAGTTAAATACCAAATAATATAATTCTGTTGCTTAGAAAAGGCTGGATGAGAGGAAACAGATACAAGAACTCTTCCAAAAATTATTCTGAGATTTCATATGAATGCATACAAGCCTGTAAAAAAAAAAAAGAAAAAGAAAAGAAAAAAGACTCTTTCCAGAGGCAGAAATTAGTTAAGGTGATAAAGGTTTAAAAATTTTTGTAAAGAAATATTAACATGGAGATTTGAGGAACCTCAACATCTGACAGTCCACTATTTGAGTTCTACTCTTCCTGCAATGTATCTTCAAATGAAAGAACAAATAACGCTTAGTTACAAAGAAGTCATTTTTATTTTAGAAAAAAAAAAAGCTCTAGGACGAAAAGGACAGGTGCAAACAAGAATGTATGCCCTTTTTGGTAGATGTCTGAATGACCAAAAAGATGACCAAAATTTGTGTTCCCATGCAACTGCAGTGTCATAATTGGTATAATAACAGCAGTAATAATATCAATACAAACATTTATGAGCAAAATACATTTTGTTCAATCCTTAAAGTTCATCAGTAATTAGATAAGGCATTAAGAAGACTGACACTTTTGTGACTTATAATGACTATTGCTCTTCTTACCTTGACAAAATACTGAAGAGTGAAATAATTTGGAATTATGTTCCTTATGAGGAGTGTGGACTAAAGAGGTAAAATTAACACTTAGTTAATATTTTCTGTAGATAATTCTGAATACTTTAAAGTTGAATAATATATTTGGGTTTTGAAGTTAAGTGTAAGTAAGCAAAAAAAAAAATCAGAGCTATTTCATGCACTTAAGAATTTTTTATATTCTTTAAATACTTAATCCAATTGTGCAGCTTTTTTTACAATATGATAGACAGCTTCAGGAAAAAAGGAAAAGAGTAATAACTGGTGTTGAGATATGTACTTCTCTAGAGGCTTGTTAAGTGGTAATATACAGTAAAGGAAAAAAATTTTAAGTCTCTTGCAAAATAATTTTTCAGGTAATAAAAATTTTATAAACCTTCAGAGAAATCTGTGTTCGTCTAATTGTAATTCAGGATTGCAATTTCTTGTCTTGTATAAATGAGAGGATTTCAGAAGGAAATTTCCATATCAACATAGGAGTTTAGCAACTTAACAGTATGTTTAATGTCATAATCTTGCTTTGAAACATGTTGTTCACTTTTCCTTTTCTGTTTCATATCTGTAGTTCATAACTGTACTCGAAAAATTGACCTACACCTGTATTCATTGTAAAATATTTATTTATTTTGTCAGAACTTGTATTTACTTGCCTGCAATAATTTTTTCTTTTACTTAAAAGATTATGCTACTTGAAAATGTGACTCTATGTGTGTATTTAATACACATATAAAATATTCTAAAATGCATTACTCTTTTATAGTGTTTAAACATCTATTTTTAAATACTCTTAACAGTTTTTAGCTGGTCAGATCATTATTTTTTTTCTTTACCTCAGTATTCCCAAGCATATCCTTTATTCCATTTCTCTTATTTTCCTTCAGAGAAGAAATTATTAGGGGTATTGACTGTGTCTTGGAGGGTGATAGATACATTAAAACTAATTGAATCCTAATAAATAACCAAACCACAAAATACAAAGAAAAATACAAAGAAGATACTTCACAGTTTAGAGACCTGGGAGAAAAAAAAAAAAAAAAAGAAAAAAAAAAAAGGTATTAAAGTAATGAATTATCACTCCAGCTATTCGTACAATCTACATCACTTCTCCACTCCTCCAGCTACTGAAGGACAAGATCACATGTCTCAACCATAATATGAACTCAGTGGAGATATAATTTTCCACAATTTATTTTACATCATTATACGAATCCTAGACTCTACTTCACCTTTTCCTTCTCTTCTTAATTACAAACCAATAACTTCACTACCATATTTTCTGGTGTCTTTTTCTAGATTTTTAGCCTGATTTGTGTTTAAAAATAGAAAAGGTGAAAAGAAACAAAATAATTCCAACATATGAAGTAGGTACGGTTCAGTACAGAACTATTCAACTCTACATGTTGATCTACTACAAAGGCAACACATTAGAAACTTATGTTGAGGCAAGAAGTCTGACAAAGCAGCTGTCCTTGGAAAGGGAAAGAAAATGGTAGCAAAAGTATATTTTATTCTCTCAAAATTTAAGTGGAGAATTCTTTTCTTTTCCATCTTGCCTCAGTCAACTATAAAGAAGTAAGGTTCTTCAGTCTAGTAGGTCAAGTGATTGCCAAAGTATACAAAATATCAAATTATGTTTCTGCCTTTTACAGCTGGATGTGTTTAACTTCTCTTTTAGGATCACTGCCAACATTGCTATGGATTGAGAGAAGAGAAATTGTCTTCACTGGATTTTCCTCCTTCTGCTTTCATGGGTTTGTAGAGAATTTGGGAAGAATGGAAATAGATGGGTTGCATAATGGACACATAACCACTATTTGAAGGTTGTATTCCTGTCAGGACTCAATTTATACTGTTGGCTCAAATAGCAAACTTCCAGTCCAAGATATGACAGAGAGCAAAAATATCTTGGGCACCAAGATGAATTATGTTTCAAGTGTGACGTCACCCTGCGTATAATAAAGAGCTTCATATGTCTGCTCATAAGATGCGTCCTATAGGCTTTGAAAGACTTAGATCTCAAACTCGTCATGGGGTGTTTTATTTCCCAGCCACAACTGTCAAGCATCTGCAGTGTATTTGGCTCTAGACTGGAAAAGTTTAACAAATGGTTCAAGGCTAGCATTCCAGGCTTCTCCTTTTTAAATTTATTTCCACTTTTTGACAGACACCCCTAATTTTCTAAAATATTCAGTATCTTGTCCCAACTGTTTCAGTGGCATGTCTTTGTCTCTCTTAAAATGTACCAAAATATATCATGTTTGTAGCACTGGCATCAGAATAATTGGACAAAGTTGCACTAAGACTTATGAAAGTACAATGCTTTCATAGTTTGTTAGATATTACATACAGATATACGGGTTTTAATGTCAAAGCAATAAATTATAGGACTGGAATATGAATTTGCTGACAGTTTTCAATTTTAAACATATAGTAGAAGAAATGTATTTTCATATGAAATGTTAAAAGAAAACAAAGATTATTCTTAATTAAGTGCCACACAAAACAAATTTCACACAATTTTTCATGCAGAAAAAAAGGGTCAACAGTAGTGTAAGTACATGTTACTTCTCTCCCACCTCTGCTTCCCAACTACTAAGTCATTTGTTCTTCAAAACATGAACAGATTGCAAATAGTTGTCATAACTATGATCTTTCTCTCATGTTTCAATTACTGATTAAAAAAAACAACAGTGAAAGTGCAACTTCTGCAAACTCAAACCAAGCTGAACTGCTTTTCAGTTGCCTATGCTTTGTTGAATTCTTTACCTTAAACTTTGGGCTAGTCTCTTCCTGCCTTTGTATATGCTCAGGCACTAAGGTACATGACCTTGAACCCAGTGAGAATCTAGCAACCAGATTTCTAGTGCAAGCCCGTGAAGAAATATATCCACGATACCTATAAATGAGCTGATAGTTCTACATAGAAGACTCAAATCCTACACTGGGACACCAGCTAAGTCCCAGAAGAGCATGAGCTGCCCAACAGCACTGCACTCCCTTAATGCAGTTAAAAAGCTTCTAGAGCTTTTGGAAGACTTTGAGGATGCTGGTGCTGTATTATATACATCAGTGTCTTATGAACTACGAACTATGAAACATTTCCACCATTTCCCAGAGCATTCTGCTGGAGAAGCTGGCAGCTCATGGTCTAGACAGGTGGACTCTTCGTTGGGTTAAAAACTGGTTGGATGGCCAAGCCCAGAGAGTTCTGGTGAATAGAGCTAAATCCAGTTGGAGACTGGTCACAAGTAGTGTCCCTGAGGGCTCAGGTTTGGGGCTAGTCTTGTTTAATATCTTTATCAATGACCTGGATGAGGGGATCGAATGCATCCTCAGTAAATTTGCAGATGACACAATATTGAGTGGGAGTGTCGATCTGCCTGAGGGTAGGGAGGCTCTGCAGCAGGATTTGGACAGGCTGGAGCGATGGGCTGAGGCTAATTTTATGAGGTTTAACAAGGGCAAGTGCCAGGTCATGCACTTCGGTCACAACAACCCCATGAAGCACTACAGGCTTGGGGAAGAATGGCTGGAAAGCTGCCTGGTGGAAAAGGACCTGGGGGTGTTGGTTGACAGCCGACTGAACAGGAGCCAGCAGTGTGCCCAGGTGGCCAAGAAGGCCAATGGCATCCTGGCCTCTATCAGAAACGGTGTGACCAGCAGGAGTAGGGAGGTGATTGTGCCCCCGTACTTGGCACTCGTGAGATCACACCTCGAGTACTGTGTCCAGTTCTGGGCACCACAGGATAAGAAGGACATTGAGGTGCTGAAGCGAGTCCAGAGAAGGGCAACGAGGTTGGTGAGAGGTCTGGAAAACAGGCCTTATGGAGATTGGCTGAGGGAACTGGGGTTGTTTAGTCTAGAGGAGAAGAGACTGAGAGGAGACCTCATTGCCCTCTACAACTACCTAAAGGGAGGTTGTAGTGAGGCTGGTGTTGGTCTCTTCTCTCAAATTACTACTGATAGGAGGAGAGGAAATGGCCTCAAGTTGCATCAGGGGAAGTTTAGGTTGGATATTAGGAAGATCTTTACTGAGAGGGTGGTTAGACATTGGAACAGGCTGCCCAGGGAGGTGGTGGAGTCACCATCCCCGAAGGTGTTTAAAAAACGAGTAGATGATGCACTTGAGGCTATGGCCTAGTGGTTAGGTGATGTTGGGATAAAGGTTGGACTTGATGATCCTGGAGGTCCTTTCCAATCATAGTGTTTCTATGATTCTATGATTCTATGTGGAAAGAGCTTAATTGTCATTGGTTTCTCATTGTTCATTCCCAGCTCTGTCCAGGAGCCCAACTGCAGGCTTGGGCTGCATGTGAGCATGAGGAAGAGAAATACATAGAATCATGGAATAGTTTGCATTGGAAGTGACCTTTAAAAGTTATCTAGGTCAACCCCCCTGCAATGAGCAGAGACATCTTCAACTAGATCAGGTTGCTCAAAACCCCATTCAACCTGACTTTGAATGTTTCCAGGGATGGCGTATTGCCCTGGTTTGAACACCACCTGCTCAGCTGGAAAGCATGAAAGTGACTAGGGAGCTGTAACAAACCTAATTTTCTTCAGCTGAGTCCAATCAGCAGTTCTGTTCTTGCTGTAGGACAGGTGATCCAAACTAACTAACAAGGTATTCCATCCCATGCACGTCAAGTTCAGTATAAAGCTGGGGGATCACAAGAGTAAATCTTTTTCTCTGCATGGCCTGCATCCTGGGAGGACTCCCTCCATTTCTCTGACTTCAATCTTGACCATGTGATCCTGAATCCATGCATTCCTGAATCCAGTTCCTGTCTGCTGCTGAGTCTAGGATTCCAGTCAGGAATTTTCCCAGGGCATGCCATGCAGCCTTAGTGGTGACATGAACATTACTGAGAGGGGAAAGTGCGATATTTGGGGAGGGGGAGGGAGGGTGTGCAATATTGGTTTTATCTATATTTTTCCTTATTTTCTTTTTTTTTTTTGTCATCATTGTTACATTAAAGCTGTTGTATTTTAGTTTCCAGCCCGTAAGTCTCTCTCCTTTATTCTTTCCTTTCCCCTACTGGTAAAAGGAGAGGGGTTAATAGAGAGCATCTGTCATTTATTTAATAGGTGACTCAGACTTAAAAGGCATCTACTACCTACCTCTCCAGGCAACCTGTTCCAGTGGTTTACCACTCTCACTGTAAAAAATGTCTTCCTTATATCCAGCCTGAATCTACCCTCTTTTAGTTTAAAAGCACTGCCCCTTGTCCTATCACAACAGGCCCCACTCAGAATTCTGTTCCCACCTGTCTTATAAGTCCCCTTTAAGTATTGAAAGACTGCAATAAGGTCTTCCTAGAGCCTTCTGTTCTCCAGGCTGAACAACCCCAACTCTCTCAGCTGTTCCTCATGTGAGAGGTGTTCCATTCCTGCTTCAGCAAGTCCATATCTTTCCTGTGCTGAGGACTCCAGAGCTGGATGCAGTACTCTAGATGAGGTCTCACAAGAGCAGAGTAGAGGAGGAGAATTGCATCTTGACCTTCTGGCCACTCTTCTTTTGATGCATCCCAGGATATGGTTGGCTTTCTGGGCTGTGGGCGCAGATTGCTGGCTCATGTCCAGTTTTTCATCCACCAGTTCAGAACTGTATTTCCTTCTGTCTTTGTCTTCTATTCCTCCTCCCGAGTCCCAGTAACAGCTATGTTTGTCAGGCTGAAGCTTCATAGCACTTATGTAACTAAAATACAGTAATAATAGGGAAACAGAAAGGGAGATCACCTGAACTCCCAGCTCAAATGTCTATTTAAATTTTAAAACCTTATAGAGAGACCCTGATGTTAGGAAGGCATCAAACTTATAAGACTAAATATTTTGCTTCATCATCATGATCAGGACATAAATATGGTATAGAACAGGAAAATAAAAGGAAACTCTGTCACTAATCCTTCTATGAATAACAAAAATAAATTCTTCAAAGATAAGGAAAGTGTTGTTTCTTGATAAAATAATATCTTTAAAAGATTTGTTTCTGCAATTCTATTCTCCCATCAATTTTGGAGCAATGTTGAATTTGCTAACCAGAAAAAAACAAAACCCCACAATCCACAAACTATGCCATATTTTGCCCTTAAGAGTTAAATATAATTTAAAATCTCTTCTGAGGGAAAAGAAAATAAAATACTTTGAAAAGTTTGTCAAATGTTTTAAAACTTTTGGTTTAGAAAACAAAAATATAAGTATTTGTATTATAAAATGCATTTTGGAAAAAAATATTCAAACCCCAAGATATTTTAGTGGGTTTTGGGTTTTAATTAAAAAATATGTCTAGCTATGAAAGATCCTTATTTTTGAAACACAGCACTTTCTTCAGGAAAATATGGGAAAGAGTAAACGGTAATCAGCTCTTATTATAATACCAGAAAAGAGTAAAAATTAGACTCTAAGTTATTTCCATGTTGGTAGGTAATGTGCATGTTGAATTCTTCTATTCATGTCAATATACACCTGACCAGCTGAAATATGCTTTCTGATCCTGATATCACAACATGAAATATTTTTAATTGGCTGAAAATATGTTGAAAAATCAGTTGTGTGCAGATGGGAATGAGTTTCTAAGTGAAAATATAATTTCATTTTGATGTTTTAATTTGTTTTGTCTTTGTTATTTGTGTTGTCTCTTTTAACACTTGGTAACTACAGAAATTTTATGACTAAGAATTCAGAAGTCTATTTCTTATGAAATTCTCACAATGTAACAATTTTTTAAAAGCATTTAAAACAACTGATTGTGATTTTTTGTAACTTGGAAATAAAATGCCTGCTGGAGATCTGAGGTCTCAGCTTCCCAACTACTGATGCAAAGCTGAATGAGTCTATGCCCAAAGAAGTCTTACTCAAGCAGATGCTACCAGAACATCAGAAATGCAAAGCTTCCTGCCAGCTCAGTTGAAGGATTTAGGTGCCCTGAATATCCTGACAAGAAACACTCTCTCTCATGGAATATCCTAGCTGAAGATAGATCTCCTAGGTGATGAGGTATCCAGTTTTATGTCAGATAGTTGATATTTTCAGATTGCCAAAGAGGTAGGCTTGCTGGCAAGAAACCTTGTCCTGGGAAGTCTGCCTGGTTTCTGTCAAAAGATTCAAGAAAATCAACACCTTCCTACAAAATTTAACGATTTTGTCAAGCTGACACTTTCTGATAGAAAAGCAGAGATAAAAATATGTTCAATTTAGTTGAAAGTATTCAAAATTAAGAGAGAACTGAAAAAAACTACAAAGATCTGTTCTTTTAGAAAGCTGCCTAAGTAGGACTCAGTGTCAAGGTTGCCACTGAACCCTGTCCTTAACATTGACTCAATTACGTAACTTTAATGAGGTTATCTTACTTCATCAGTGTATCTCCAATTTTGCATTATCAATTAAAATATCATTTAGCCAGCAAAGGAGTCTGTGATAATAAGGTACAATTTTGCAATTTTAAGGGGGGGTAGCAGTTCAGGGTTATTTTTTGTTTTACTTATTGCTTCTTTAGAAGATTATATGGGATTGTTCAACTGTTACAAGTATATAATAAAGTCAACAACAGAATAAAATGTCCTTTTTAATTAAATAAAGCTTCACAGAGCTTTACCTGTTACGCTTCCCGGCTACCATTGATGGCTTTCCTAAAGTCTAACTCAGTCTTTGGTGAAGAAATGTATCCAATTCATATGGAACAATTTGAGCATCATGTTTTGGGGAAGCAGGACAAAATAGAACCAGGAACAATTTCATAGTTGATCTGGAATTATAAAGTAACTTTGATTAAAGTACTGTAGGTGTTCTCTCAGGCAAAGTAACAGTCAAAATAATTCTGCAACACTCTCTAGGTTTTCCAGATATGATCAAAGCCAAAGTGACTCATTAAATAATTTTATCTGTCCCATTTTGTCAAAAAAAACCCCCAAAGATTCCTAGTTTTATAGCCAACGTATTTATATTATGTAGAAGTGGGTGAACTTTTGACATTGGAAAAATCTCAAACCAAGAAAATCTGTAGGTAGACTTATAAATACTTTAAAAAAATAGCTTTGCTGATCCTGGTTATTTCCTCTTCATCTCTGATTTTGTGAGGCTTTAGTACTTGTTCCCTTTCATAGTGATAGATGAATTTAACATTATTTTAAGAAGACGTACTGACCTTGGCATGTTTCAAATGCTCCTAGACCACCAGATGTAAAGTATTTCTCAAAATTTTATTGCCCCACCCCAACCTTTAAGATCAGAAACTGATCAAAAACCTATATAAACCATAGAGCTAGCTCAAAAGAGAAAATAAAATGTGGGTCTGTGTCAGATGAGAGACACCAGGATACTAGATGAGTTATGTGTTCCTTGTATTGCAGAAATTGGTTTGAAGGTATGACTTTAGTCTTCATGCTGCACATATGATATAGAAAAGCCCAGTAAAGTGTGGAGTTTCTGTAGTGTTGAAAAATCTGTGAATTTTGTTGAGACCTCTAAGTATATTTATTAATTTACTCCAAATCTTCATTTTTGATTAACCCTGTGTTGAACCGGGACTATATTAAAGTTATAGAGTGAATAGGTCTTTTCCAACCAAGGCTATTCTATTAGTTTCTATAGTTTCCAAAATTAATTTCCAAAATATACTCCATGATGATTTATAATGCTACTGTTTGTTCTTCTGACTCGCCTTCAGCTTCACCAGGCAATCTTTCAAATCTGCTTTAAGCTACTACAGCAGACATTTCTGATATTCTTTCTATCAACAATAATGTTACTTTGACCTGTTATTTATTATTTCCCCACTAAAGAATGATTGTGTAAGACACTGGTCTCTGGTAAGACCATATTCAATCCTTTATTGTTTCAATAGGTGAGTGTGTGTTCAAGTCTGGTAAGTGAGCTA
This sequence comes from Podargus strigoides, assembly GCA_028020825.1. Classification (NCBI taxonomy): domain Eukaryota; kingdom Metazoa; phylum Chordata; class Aves; order Caprimulgiformes; family Podargidae; genus Podargus; species Podargus strigoides. The sequence continues at coordinate 20,815,289 of CM051621.1, read as the reverse complement.
AGACTTAGACCTCATTTATTTGAAGAAAGGTTTGATGGACAAGAATGCTTTTGTATGAGACTGTCTTCATTAAAGCTTGAATCTGCTGCAGTTTTCTTCATAAGACTTGTAACAAAACAAAGAATAATAATACTTCAGATTCACACCCCCTACTAACTATAAAAATAAGAAAACTGTCATTTCAAAGTGCTTTTCTTTCTTCAAAGCATCTATACAGTTTTAATAAGGTTTAGTAAACTTTTATAAAGTTATTTTTTAACTCAAAAAATGTTTTTTTAGTATTTTCGAAATTTAGTTGTTTCTTCCTAAGAGATAGTAAATTATATAGAAATTCTTTCTTTGACACCTTTTCTTCCCGAGATCTTTATTACTATATTTTTCATTGTGTGAAATTTAAACTTCATTTAAAGTGACCAATGCAATAAAATGATAACAAAACTTTCCAAAAGCAAAGATTATAATTCTGTGCTTTCACACAGTCAAAAATTTAAATAAAGGTAAACATTGCATACTTCTGCATGTATTAAAAAAGGATCTTTGAATTTTAAATTGTGTTTTGGAAGGTGATACTTACCAGTTAAATTTATATCTTTTTTTTAATGAAAAGGAAAATAAAAATTAATGAGTTCCCCTTTTTTATCTCTTAGAAACTAAATTTCTTTGGTTATATCAAATTTTATTATTAACTATAGTTGTAATTTTGAACATTTATCATGTTATAGCTGGCTGATGTCATAATGATTTAGATTCTGATTTTAGATTTTGAATTCAGGGGTACATTTGTAATTCAAATGAGTGAAGGAAACAGACATCAGAGTTAATGTTTATTGTCTTTCCTTCCTCAGTTGCACTGGATACGTATTCTGGTATGCTTAGAAACAAGGTTCTTCTTATGGAAACAATACTAATTAGTGCTGTTTTAATAAACTGTGAATAGAATTATCTTTTTGATATCATAGCAGTATCACATGAATAAGCCATTTTCCACATTGGAATGCAACAAGAACAAAAAATGAAATGCTATCATTTTATTGCATTGTAAGATCTCAATTCTTAGTAACAAATTATTTTTTATAATGTACTACTGGTGAGGCAGTTAGAAAAAAATATTTTATATCTTTAAATACAGGAGCTCATCATTTGTCTGTGAATGTCTAATTACAGGCTGATATGATTATTTAATACAAAAATATTACTTTCAGGACATCTTTGGAGGTGGTAAATTTAACTAGCTCCTCAAAAGGCTCATTTTGATTGATGTTAATGCATCAATTGATGTCATTCTGGTGTTGATAGAAGGTCTAATGAAGCAAATAGAAAGCCTTGACTGAAAAAGTGTTGCAAGCTTGGTTAATATTAAGAATTGCTAGTATGAAGTCTGCATTGTGCTGTTATGTTTCTGTCATTGTGTACTTGTGCTGTGTGATTATCTGAGTGAATAGAAAGGTGATTTGAAGTAGTTTGTTAAAAATAACTCAACTGATTAAAAATTAATATATGTGTGCAAACACTTGGATACATATTGAAGCTATTTTTCTTTAATGCATTGTTTATTAAAGGAGGAAAAAAAAAAAAGCTGAATGTATTCTTTCTATCCATCTTCTAAAAAAATATAAAATTACCTATGCCTTTTTGCATCTGTAGGTCCTTCTGCCAGAACCTTTCAGTCCATTGTTTTTTAGCTTTCCAGAGTTTTTGTCTTCTCTTTTTGTAATTTATAAAAAATAAATCCAGTCACTCTGTAAGTCTTTGTTTGATCACAAAAGCCAAACTAGTCAATCACCTATCCATTCTCCTGGTAATCCTCGTAGCCCTTTTCTACATTAATTTCAGTAAGATTTAGTGTGAATTTAAGTGAATCTTTCAGGAATATGAGTTACTATATGGTACATTGTATTTTGGAAGATGTATTATGGATATACCTTTGTATTAATACCCTAGAATACCTCTCCTGATACATTTCAGTGTTTATGTTTGTGCATTTTACAGTTTGTACCTTTATAACACTGCAATGGATGGTCATACAGTAAGTTGAAACCTATCCAATTCATCATGCTTATTGTTGTTTTTCCAATCTGCATGAAAAAGGACTTGTTGACATTGGGAAAGTAATTGTAAATTGAGAATACTGAAAATGTAAATCTCAGTAGATCTTTGAATGTACTAAAAATATTATGAAGCTCTCAGAACTAATTTTAGGCAGTATTTTTCTGCTAGTAAATAAAACTGAAAGAGACAGAAAACTTCTAAATACTTACAGTAAGCCAAAAATGCATTTTTCAAATTGTTAACAAAACAAATGAGGTATCGTAATTTAGCATATTATAGAAAGACGATGTTTTAGGGCATCTGGTTTGTCAAAAGCTGAGAACAGAGGAGTTGAGAAAGTCAACATATACAAAAATCAAAGTCAACATACACAAAAACCCAAAGAGAAACAGAGAAAGGGCAGTAGGTCATTTGCTTCTTTTATACTACATTCATTTATGCAGCACAGTAATTTAAGTCTACATGTGCTTTATAATCTGTGAGACTAGTTTTTTTAATCAATATATATTGCAATTAAAATAAGGTTTGCATATGCATGTTAATACCTTTTCACTGCATCAAAATAGTTAATTATTTGTAACGTGAGAGCTAGTGCAGAGGTTTTGAAATGGTGTACAGAGTGTGTGTAAGTTATGTGTATCTGTGTGTGTGTCTGTGACACGGGGGCAAACTCAATGTCACTCTAAGCACAATTGGTCATTCAGTAACTCATAAGCCATAGTAATTTAGCACCAGTTCAGATACATAAGAGACTCCAGACCTTCTTGTACTATGCACTATTTCAAAGTTACAACTGCTCTGATAATGTTTTAAAGAAGTCTCTCGAGGTAACTTAGGAAAGTTGAGAAGTTTTATATTTGTCAATACCAAAAAGAAATGCAAAAATTCATTTGTCTAAAATTTCATATTTAAAAAGTCTTACTTTGTTTAATGAGCCTCTTGATTTTTTGAAAGCCTCGTTAATTTATTTTCCAAATTTTATTTTAATAATCTTGTCTAGCCATTAAGGGCAATACAAAATTTAAAAAGACTCCTTTGGTAGATATACATGAATGGTTACAGGTAGTGAGGAAAAGAACAAAGATAACTTCTCACTGTTCTCTGTTCTTGGAAAATTTACTCTCTTTTAAGAGAGTGGGAGCTTCATACGTGAAATTACAGCAACCTATCTGACAGGTCCTCCAAAGTCATTGGTCTAAAAAGTGCTTCTTAGTTTTCTGACTGCATTAGATGTTATTCTCCCATTTTGAAAACTAAAACCTTTGATTTTTTAGCATATTATTTTTCTGTGACTTTCTTTTTTTTTTTAATTTTAAACCAGGAAATGCCTTTATTTTTTCACACCTTTGAACACTTTCCAATGCTTAAATTATCTTTCATTTATTGTAACTCTGTATACTTTAAGAAGCTGTTCTTTGGAGATGTTAAACAGCTGCAGCTCTCAGTGATTTCTGCTAAAGAAAGAATATTGTAGAAGTACATCTAATGTGTTCTTCCTGTCATTGTTTTGGGAGAGAGAAGTGCTCTAAAGACAGTTAAATTACTCTTCATATGTAAAAGCTTGATTATAAAAGACATATCAAAAGCTTTTAAGGCTTTCTAGTATACTAGTGAATGTGATGACTGTGTTTTATAGACATTTTATGTGAGTTTTAAATTTCCAAATCTCATCCATTTTGGAGAGATTCTATTGAGTATGAAAGTTAAGATCTGAGGTTTCCTGGTCCCTTTTTGACATCTCTTCATTATGGTAAAAACAGGCAAGCAGGTGTGCCTCGTCAGTGTGATTTGAGCAACTCAGCTACTCTTCTCCAAGAGTTAATCTTATAAAAATATATATATATATACTCTAAGCTATTTCGATATGCTTCCTCCCTCAAGCTCTCCCAAACACTTCTCACATGCAGATTCAGAGACCTCCAGGACAAACACTGACTTTTGCTTTGCATGCTCATTTTATTGTCAATCTATCCCAGGCATCTCCAAGGATTCCCAAGTTTTACTATCTTACAGACTAATTGTCTAAAATAATTCCTGGTTTGAATGTTAGTCTTTTTTGTTTCTAAATTTTGAATAAAGGAAAAGATATACCGACTGACACATTTAACTATTGTTGTGAAAGTGAAATTATATTGCTCTCATCAACGTGTCATCATTTTAGGAGTGGAACACACTGAATCCAATTTCCTGATTATTTGAAAATTGCATCTATAGTTAGCCATTCAGTTCCTAGATTCTGTATCATATATTATTTCATTTATTCCATATGTGTTGAGTTTACTCATATATGACATTTATAGTAAGTGTCACAACAAGGTTTCAGGGCTCTTAGTACTAACATGTGAACATTGAATGAGTAGTTCTGTAAATCCTAGAACATGTGAGACCTAATTCCCTGCAGCTCTTCTTCACTCCCTTTGTTGTCCAGTATTCACAATAGAAGTCATTTAATCTATAATTCTGTGATTCTGACCATTCTATAATTCTGTGATCTCTGAGTTCATGTTGAGGGGGAAAGGAGTGGCAGAGAGGAGAAAAAGAATAGTCTGGGGTTTCTTTCATGTTCATAAACCATGCAATAATGTAACATACTAGATAACTCCTAGTGAGAAATGATTGCAGACTGTTTAGAAAACCTGGTATAAATGGTAACTCTTCCCTAAGGGCTTACCATCTAGATTACAGCACTTTATAAATAGATGAGGCAAACAAGTTAGAGTGAGGTGAGGGACAGTGTGTTTAGACAATTTTTAGCTAGTGATAGAATTCACAATATATTTTTTCTTACCATTATCACTTTGTAGTTCACTGCTAATTTTTTTTGATTTTAACTTTCTTAAATATTGAACTCCACAGCAATGTACATTTTACAACTTCATAAAACTGATAGGCAAAGAAACTATAGAAAACATGGAATTTAGTGTAGAAAGAGTTGTTATGGTCTCTTTAAATATATTTAAATTATCATGTTCACAAGGTACTCATAGTTCAGGAAGGGCAGTTAAGCCATAGAAAAGGAATGCCTGAAGCAAACTAGGTTCAGAGAAGGTTTTGAAAAGAAAGTTTGAATCCCTGCTTAATGTTGTCACATAGAATTGTAAAATAAGGTTCAAATTGGGTAATTAATACTATATAAATAATCATCTCTAAGGTTCTCTTTTCTTTTCCCCAAAATAGTTCTGCACAGATTAAAATTGCCTCCGCCACCATCTCTACATCCTTTCAAGAAGTTTGAGGTATAAACTTTTACTGAGTCCTTAGAGTTCAATTCACCTGAAAAGTAGCTGTGACCTAAGGTACAGAGCAAGTCTATAAAAAAAGTGGCAGCTGGTGTTTCCCTGGCAGTTTGGCATATTCAGCTGCAAGGTTACTTGGCATGCAAAGTGCAGTTTTGTTATATTGACATGGGGTAATCTGGTTCTGGGAAGGAGAAAGGGAAAACAGGACTGTGTTGTAGGAAATGGAAGAAACAGAGGATTTACAGATGCTATTTAAGGAAACTCCATTAAATTATTTAATGGAATAAATGGAATTTAGAGCATCTTTTGCTCTTCACAGCAAAAACTGCCTTAGTTTTTAAAGAGTGATAAGTAAATTTATAGCTTTGCATGGATGGTTACTACTAACAGTAAACTACAGAAGGAATGGGGGTGCAAAATCACTTATAACTATGACCTCTGATGGACCTGATCTAAACCATACCAAAATACCTAGGAATCTCTTTGTTCATTTAATGGGTTTTTGCCATAGTAAACTTGCCTTTTTGAAGTGCAGTGGCAGTGTCAGATTAGAGAATTAGGTCCAAAGCAACTCTTCTTAAGATGTCTTTGTGGTAGTATGTTGTCTTGTCAAGCAAACAATTTAAAAAAAAATCAGTCCTGCAGGAGTTAAGATGTCCCCTGTTGTTTGAATGCTCTGCATAACACATTTTAAAAAGTGAACTCAAATACTTCACACTGCTTTTTTTTAGATGAATTAGGCATATGATCTTTGTCACTGGCTGTACGAATGTGGTAACTATACAGTCAAGTAGCCTGATTATTTGCAAAAGTTTTAGATTTCATCACTTAACGGAATTTTACCTGAACAGTTACAACATTTTTTATTTAACTGTTATAAAGTGAGTAATTAAAATATAGCTTTGCAAATAATGAGAAGGAAATTGTTTGTTGTTGTCTTGTTTCCCAGAGTTCCCTTTTACTACCCTGTACTCTTTCTTAGATGGATTACGTGATTCTTGCACAAGATTTTGAACTTTGTCATGTCTTACCCATTCCAATTTATTTCACTGAATATAAGGATAAATATCTAGGCAAGATTAATTTTGACACATATTATCCATGTCTGAGCTGTTGGAAACACCGGATTTATATTTTTTGTCATTATTCAAGTCCTATTAAAGCTCCCTGCTACTTATCTGATGGGGGGAAAAAGCAAATAAACAAAATATAAAAAAGATAAAAAGGTGGTGATCGTGTTGCAGTTGTGGACAGAGGAAGATCAGAAGAGAGAAGTAGCTTTGTTTGGTCATTGTGGCTAGCTGTTAGTAATGGCAATTACTTTCTTAATGTGTTTTGTTTGCTGTTTATATATCAAGTCTCATAATTTATTATCATTAAAAACACAGGGAAAGAGAAGGAATTATGTCAGGGACACAAAAAAATTCAATGACATAAGGAGGATGTGTTTATAAAAAACCTTTGAATTCAACAATACTGCTACTAAACAAAACTGAAGTACTGAGAAATTTTTTCCCTTAAAAAAAATCAAAATAATGTTAACTAAATATCTAAATAATCAAATTATGTTGCTCCACACAGACGATTATATTCAACTTGTAACAAGGAAAGAACCTTTTAAAATAACCCAAAGTAATGTCTTACAGCGTTTTTTTGGGTTTTGGTTTAGCCTTTTTTTTTTTACATTTGGTAGTTCTCACACAGATTTCTGAAGTCTAGTTTCATTATGAGAAAGTATTTCCTTTATATGGAAGTGTTTCAGTGAGAGAAAGGTACATTACTTGGCAGTTTGATATTTCTGTCCATAGATTGGAACCAATATAAAAAGTATATTTAAAAACAAACAAACAAAATGTTTTAGTTTCTTATGGCAGGAAGCTGTGGAACTTCTCATGAGAAAAAATTGCAGCACTAAGATCACTGTCAAAGCGGATGGGTTCTACATTCCTCTTTGCTGAGATGTGAAGAATCAATATACTTCTAGGTCAGTTCTCTTTCAGCAAAAGAAGTGGAAAATAAGTAGGAGAGTGACAGAAGGCATGAAATTATCAGTCAAATGTGTAGAACATAAAGTTATTTTTTTTCTGGAAAATACACGTACTTATCTTAGTTGAAGCCACATGTTGCTAAATATGACATTTGGTGAACTTTTCTGAATAAAACATTTAAGATAGTGGTATGTAGTAAGATAACACTTTCTAATGAAGTACCAGACTTTAACATTATTTTATTAAATGTTAAGATATTTTTAACTAAGAAATACTATTTAAGGTCCTTCAAAAAACGCAACAGTGAGATTCCTTCCTCACAGTAATTAGTACCCCAGTGTCAAATGCTTCTCAAACTGGATGTTATACTGCCAAAACTTTGACATAAGTCTATTTATGCTAAACCAGACCTATGCCTTATTGAGGACTAATACATAGACTTCCCTGTCACTCACTCTTCTGCACTGTAAAATCTTGACCCTGCACACATAGCAACTAATGAAGATTACCACTTAGATAACACAGTGTTAATGTTATAAAAGGTAGTCCCCATTTAAGAAGAGGGAAATACATCACTTGCATACTTCTTTAGCTCTACTTAAGTGTAAACGATACAAAATTGCAAGTATGTGTGCTTGATTAAAAAGATGGACAAATAGATAACCTGTTATCAGCAATAAATGATCTTATAAAGATTCTAGCTCCAAGAGAGGTGTCAGTATCTTTTTATTTTAGTCACCATTTCCTTAAGCTTCCTGGGCATGAAGTCCATGTCCTCAATGACTGGAAGTTCCTGGCATGTAGATCTAGATAATGAGACCTAGACACTTTCAGAAGATTTATGGAAACTGTTCTTGCTTCTGAGAAGGTAATTTGATAGACCTTTTTTTTAAGATTGTACAGTAATTTTGTTCCATGAAAATCGTATGCTTCTGTTTTGAGTGTTCATTTGGTTTAGCCATTATCTTCAGAAGCAGCAACTGACCTGTAGGAATTTGTGTGTCTTCATGTTTCAGCTGAAGACATAATAAAGAAGTTTATAAAGAATACCTGGTAAAACTTGACTAAGTTATATATACCCTCTATCATTTTTTTGTTTATTGATGAAACAGGAAGGAAGCAAAGATCTTTTGAGAAGTCTATTTTTTTCTCATTCCATCTGTTTTGAGAAGTCTATTTTTTCTCATTCCATTGCTTTGATGACCATGATAAATCTTTCCAACCCTATGATCAGCTGTTGTGTGAAGTATAAGGGGTTATTGATTATAGTCCAATTCAAGATCATTCTAAGAAATCATTAAAAAAAAATAAATTTCAGTATAATCTCTTAGTTGCTTCAGTTCAACACAAACCATGCTCTTCTGCATTTTTGTCTCAACGAAATTATTTCTAACAAGAACAGTGCATCCTATAAACTTAAAGAGCTTTACTTACTTTAGAACAAAAAGTTTTGTGCTGTTCAGAAGTTATCTAGCTCAATTTTTTTTCTTCCTGAATTTTTGTTTGTTTTATTTAGCTACATTTCTGTGAAGAATAAAGTAAAAAATATGAAAAGATTCATTTCCAGGATGTGAAAATGAAACAAACTGGAATTTCTGAGAAAGCAAAATAATTTGATATTTTCAAAATATTACCCCTGATTTTTGCAGAGGTTCAGCTGAAACAATTTACTGAGTTTAACTTATTTCTTAGACAATTTAATTAACTTCTGGCTTAGTAGATTTATTTCTTATAAAACAATTAATATAATTTCAAAGCTAAAAATAAGAAATGTAAGTATATATTTGTTTAATTATTAAAACACAGCAACATTTCCATGTTCTTATGTTTACCGCTTCAATAGTACTTGCCAACCTAATTCAGAAATAAATCTTCCCACTGTTTTATGCATGCTGCTTGTATCATATACATTAGTATCAGTACACAAAAGATTGGCATATTTTCAATCATAAGTTAATTAAATATTCAAATATCTCATAAGCTTTATTTGAGATCACTTTTATGGTACTATAATTCAGCATTCAAATAGTTGCAGGCTCTTAGAAAATATTTTATTTTCAGGAAAGGAATACATAGATTTTTTTTTAAAATACCCTAAACTGTAAAACAAGCCATTATTCTCCTTCTCTGTGTCTGTCCTATAGTTTTCACTGTCTGTGAAACCTCATTGGACTGTGCAGTAGGTGCTGGTTTTGCATCTTTAATGGCTTCTTTATTTCTTTTAATAATATCAAGACCATTAGCCAAATTTCAATCTTTCTCTCTTAACATGCTGCTTCTTTTTTTTCCACTAGGCTTAAACTTGTCTTTTCAGCTATTTAAATATGACACATTATGTGAGCCAGTGCACTAAATGTCCACATAAAGATAAATTCCTGCAAAACAGTTTCCTCCTTATCATTTGGTTCTCAGGGATTCTGCTTTCCAAAGGCAGTAACAGTTTCTGCCAAAATATGTGTCCCCAGTCCAAGTTATTTATCAAGTGCAGGAAATGTTTTACCCAAAGCTATAAAATTAAGAAGAGCATTTGCTATGGCAGGTAAGTTATGAAATGTCCTTCCTTAATCCAGCCTCCCAAAAGTACAGCAGAACTAAGAGTGACAAGCATCCTACAGAAAATATCTTATATGAACGATTAATTAAGACAATCCCAGGACTAGTACTACTCAATCATCTGTTGAGTAAGGAAGTTCATAACCACTTAGTGGCACTTTCTTTGTACCTTTCTGTGATGCTACTGTTGCTGCGTAGTATCAGGTGAAAAAGACCTCAAAAGGGTAAGATTCAAAAAGCAGATTAACAAATACTGACCATACTAAGGAATTGTGTATATATATATATATATATATATATATATGTCTGTATATAGAAAATATATATAGAATTTATACAATCAAGATGGAAGTATCATAATAGCTGTTATTAATATATGTATTTGCAGTGTGGGTAGGCTACACTGGATAAACGACAAAGCATGACATATTAGCAACCCAAACTTCATCTCCCAGACATGTCATAGACTCTATGGTGCTCTTTTGTTTGGATGCATGGAAGATGCAGGAAGAGTTCTTCTTGAGTTGTTGGAAGTGTGATTTTAAGTAAGAAAGAGATAAAAAATAACTTTTCATAAAGGATGCAGAGGATCCCTGAGGGAACACAGAGCACTGTGAAAGCAAGTTTGATATACCACTAATAGACAAGTACAACTCTCTAATTATTGACGTCATGTCACTATAATATCTCCCCAGTTTATATTTAAAAGTTGATTTTATCTTGTTTTAAAATTTCAGAATTAGCCAGATATTTTATCCCAATACTATTAATGTTGAGCTCTAATTAAAAAATTAGTTGGAATTTTAAAAGGGTGGCAAACTTAATATTGTGGTAGGAATATTAAAAATATTTTAATATAATGCTTAATTTTTCAACAGAATTTTAACAAAACCTATTTAAAGTAGCCTGAATCTTCACCTTACCTGTAAAATCTAGAGTGGATACTGGATACAGGATATTATGGACCAAAATGTTGAGTATTAGGCAAACCATAAAACAGTGGAGTATTAAACACTGAACAGCACAGGCTGATTTTGACATATGAAATGTAGGCTTCGTTTGCAACTTGATTGTTCCTATTTTTAGTAAATAAGACTTAAGCACCTGCTTTGCTCTGTCATAATTTCAACATCTGCGGAATTTTTCTTGTGTTTTGTCATTCAGTAAAAGGTGATAGCAACAGTCTCTGACTGCTTCATTTATCACTGTAACACTTGCTACTGCATTTTGAATTGATTCTTTCAAAGATTCTGCCTGCTCTGAGTTCAGTAGGTAATTTGATGCATTGTCTGGAATATCTTGCTTCATGGTAATAATGAAATTTTTCCTAAGATATTTATCAAGTTCTAAGTAATAAAACAGTTTGGAGTAGGCTTCAGCCTCGAAATTAAGATACGTTCCTTTTTTTCAACAGCAACTGAAAACCCTGTATAGTGTTCCTCTAAGGAGCATCTCAGTTGTTTGAAATGTAGTGGTTAATTTGCAACAGAAGTCAGGATTTCTAAATTGCAAAGGAGAAACTTGTGCACTACAGCACTGACTGATAATGAGATTCCTAATATGTTCCCTCTTCATAAAAATAAAGATTTCTTATAACTTAATTGACTTTGTAATCTTTTTAAGCTTCTCTAGAGGATGCTTTTTAAACCTTGAAAGTTTGCCTGCAGGCTGCTGCAGAGGAGTCTGTTCTTCATATATTACATACCACAGAAAAAATATGTATTTTTTGGAAATGTATAATAGAGCATTTTGTGCTGAGGTGAACATTTAGAGATATCATACCAATCATGGTCCAAACTGGGAATATTTCACTGTCAGGAAGGTTTTGGATATGGGAATTTAAATTCATTAACCTTCAAGAAATCTATTTTAAAGTCTGTCATTAAGTTCACAAGGCAGTCATTATAATTTTCAATGCTATGAAGAGCCTTTTTTGTTGGGAATTAGAAAGGGTTTGTGTGCTTGAGAAAAAGATGTATCCTTTTCACCCACTGCCTTTCCTTGAGTCCTTGTCTAGTAAAAACTTGCATGTTTATGAAGCACTGGGTGTTTGCATGGTCTGAAAATTAGTTTGCCAGTTTGAACAGCAAATACTTATCAACGTATATTAAAGAGGGAGGATGTAGGACAAAATTGACTGGTTTTGATGTTAAACTTCTCTGTCTCATTTTTAGTGATATACAGTACTTAAAAAATACAAATAGTATTTTTGTCTTTGACAGCACTTAATTGTTGATTTCTTTGGCTTTATGTTAGCACTAGTAATATTTACTATGGAGTCTCAAAGTTGCGTTGATGTTTTTCTTGAGTAAACTTTCTTTCATTAGCAACTCATTTTCAAACTATTGTAGAGACAGTCTTTCCATATGCCTTACGACTCCTAGATTATGTGTGCCTTATGATTCAAGACATGATAAAAGTTCCAGTAACAAGGAACACTAAATTTACTTCTAATGTCAGGAACAGTAGCAGGTTTAAATATATTGTCTTTTTCCTGCCAGGGTGCTTAGAATATTGATGAAGAACTAGATAAAGTTAATTTTAGTGTTGACGAGTATACAAACTTCAAAACCAGCCATAAATGTTAATGGATGAAAGTGAGTTCAAATGAAAATGGAATTGCTCAATTTAGCATTTAGGAAAGTACTTTATTTCAGAATAAATATCAAATCAAAGAATAATTGTAGTTTTCTTTTATTAATCTTTAATCCAAAGCACCAGATTTAGTGTTCTGGAAGTAAAAAGAAATAGAAAAGTAGCTTTTTTATTGACTGAATTAGGTGTTAAAAATAAAATACTGATTTTTAAGAAGTGTGTAGTGTCCTATGGACATTGGAAAAGGCTGGTTAAAAGTTAAGGCACCATATTAATAATTTCTTTTTAATGTTTTTGTCCAGAACCTCAGTATAGGACATGAAATGGTGCAGTACACCCCTTCCTGCCAAATAATATGTAAAGGCAGCAAATATAAGTAGAAATATAAATATGAGTATAAATATAAAGGAGTTTTAGTGAAAAATTTCTTCCCAACATTGCTATTGCAAGAATGAGATTAACCCCAAGAACAAAAATATTTCCTGCCCTTGATAACTCAAATTTACCTCAGATATCTGTAAAGAACTCTAGTACTCCATTTTCTGGCTATGAGTTATAAACTTTCTGTGTTAGAGAGGATAAGATTAGAAATAAAGTCATCTAGAAATGTCCTGGTTTCCGAAGAACAGACCCATGGGTCAGCTATGAAGGCAGACCATGAATAGGCCCAAGTCACCTGAGAGTTCCAATCAAGGCAGCTGGCTCACAGGTGTATCCCGTACCACTTAATCATGCTCATTATAAAAGGAGGGAGCTCACTGCGGGTGGAGTTTCTCTTCCTGGGGCTTATTCATTTGGCCTTTTGCTCCTGCTGTTGCCTTAAGGACCCAGCTGAGCAGAACCTTGTACACTTTGTGTTGATGATTGTATTACCTTTGTTATTTAATTAACTCTATTTCTACTTCAACCCATGGGGCTTCTACCTTTCTTCTGTAATTCCCCTTCTCAGCTGGGGGGAGGGGTCGTTGGGTGATAGGACAACTGATACAGTTTAGCCCCAAGCACTGGCTAAGCGTAGACAAGGAAAAAAAATAATCCAGATCAGCTATTTTTTTTTTCTGAAAATCTACAGACCTGCACCAAGTTTAATATGTACCCCCAAAACCTTGTCTCTGTTGAGAAATACATACTTTCCTAACCAGAGGGGCCATAAAAATTCTCAAGAATAAGCTCTCAAGTAACATGAAAATAACCCCATAAACATCCACCTTTAATAAATGCTTCATATTCAAAAACAAAGCTGAAAAAAAAACCCAAACCTTGGAAAGTACAATAGTGTAACAAAAATCTCAGCAATTTTGAAATGGGGTTGCTTGAATCGTGTTATAGTATAGGAGAAAACCTTTGAATCTTTTGATTTCCTGCTATACAAACCACATTGATGTTTTTTGTCTTATTTTGTCTCTAGATTTGTAGTGTATCTAATCTCATATATTTTATTTCAGAACTATATTGAAAGTATACGTTTCTTTTTTCCAGATCTACTGTTTTTCATCCACATGGGCACCAGTGGTACTGTGAGGGGAGATGTCAACCATATCAAGAGTGGCTTCATAGCTCTAAGCGTGAGGGTGAAGGCCATGGGACCCCACATAGTTTCTCCTCAATCTCTCCTCTTGACAGTAAAAGGGAAAGGCTTGATTAGGAGTGGATGGGTACAGCAGGTCAATAATTGGTTGCACAGATGGTGTCAGACAGAGATTTAGTTTTTATGTCATATGACCCTTTTTGAGGATTGAGGACTGCTGGACAGGTGTAGTGTTTAGGGTCCAAAAGTGGAAGGAAGTAAGAATGGAGGAAAAAGGAAAGAAATGAGTGCCCTCATCATTATGCCTTGCCATTTTAAAACAGAAATGTATTGATAGTTTCCGAAACAGCAAATACTTTCTTGTTTGATCAAAAAATATATTTTCCACAACAGTTCTACCTTTTGTATACCATTCAATTTATATCTTTTTGCTTTTTCTGTGCCCTCTTTTTCACATATCTGATTTGGGGACCTAGTCTTTCAATAAATACCTCAACATAAAGTGCGTATTATGTGTCTTATAAAGATTCAAGGATAACATCACAACTTACCCTTGATGAACAGTGAGAAAGTCATACGTATTGGTAATTAATGAAGATTCTTCTTGGGTGTATGTTTATCATAACTGCCTAAGGCTGGATGGTGTGTTGATAATGACAGGAATGTGCTTTATACAAGAAGAGAAGAAAGGCAGTACAGAGATGAGAAAGAATGCAGATTTAGAAAATTCTAATGACATGAAGGAAGGTGCATATTTTCATCATTTGACAAGAGGACATATTCTTTTTTAACCACATCTAACTCACTTTCTCTGCCAATTTGCCAGTGGAGGGTACCTGGGGGAAAAGGGTTGCACTCCACTCGAGGCTGCGTGGTTCAATTTGTAAATTTCACTCAGAATATAATATTGTCCATTTCATACATATTTAACTTATGCAGTGCACAAGCCACTTAAAAGGTAATATATGTCTCCTCTTATTGGTACATATTCTAACCCCCACAGAAAACTCTCTCCACCCGACCTCTTGACAATGAAACGCCTTGTGGGCTTTCAATTGCAGAGGCAGTTGCAGTCAAGTTTCAATAGAATATTGATACTTAGAAGTGACTGAGGACAAGAAAGCAGTGGGTGTGAGGAGTTATCACAGAATCTATCTGCTGTAGCCCTAGGATCTACATGAGCTGCAATATATATTTATAAAATGCGACAAATTCATTTAACAAGTAAAGATGAATGATCATGTAAAAATTGATTAAGCCACCAGAACTAAAGGCTAATGATCAATGGCTTGACACCATCAGTGACCTCTAATAAATGGAATACTTCAGGGGTCAATGTTGGGACTAATAGTGTTCAATATCTTAGTCAATGATCTAGATGATAACATAGAATTTGCATCAGTAAATGTGTGGATGTTACCATATAAGGGGAGAGACTGATAAACCAAATGTCAGAGCTACAGTTCAGAAGGACCTGAAGAAAGCTGAAAACTGAGCCAATAGAAATCTACTGAGTTTCAGCAAGTGGAATGTCAAACTTCTACACTTTGGACAAAATAAATACTATGCATCAGTACAGGTTAGAATATCAACTGGCTCAATAACCACGCACCTAGGTACGATTCCCTCTTATCATCTCCCTGTCTCCAGTTCCTTGAAGTTTAGAGATTATGTCAAGAAACAGTGTAATCTTTGTGTAATCCTCCCGGAAACAGTTACAGGGAAGGTGTATATATGTACATTCATATGCACAAGGAGGAACATGCTCAGAAACTTACCTAGGAACTGTGATACAAAATCAAAATAATCAAATTACATCTGTATGGCATCTCAAACACAGAACAGTAAACACAGGACTTTTAGTGGAAATGTTTCTTGTGAGTTCCTGATCTGAACAAATCTTGGTCTTTTAGTTGAGTGATAGAGGATATTCTCCTGAAGAGATGAAGAGGGCTGGTGATTGATCTGTATCAATGGATTGGATGAGGAAAGTAACCAAATTGATTTCTAGTAAAACTAAAGCTCCGTCATAGATCTAGTAACATGTAAGATGTAATACACAATGGAAAACTCTACATTGTTTTTCAAAAGAACTTGAACATTACAGGGAAAAGTTATCTGAATGGAAAGTTCCCAGTGTGACACTGACCAAAGGGGTTAATATATTATATAAACAGGTCAATACTGGACATCAGCACAGCGATTACAAAATCTGCATATTTGCTATCATTTAATGTTATAGATTATCTGCAGGTAACATGCAGGAATGACGTGAGAAACTAAGAAAGGGTTGTAGTAACAAGCACAGAACTGAAAACTGACTCTTGAACTGGTAATAAAATAATTGTAATCATTATGAAAAATGAATTGGTGGAAGAAAACCATGACTGGTATAAGCTATATTTGTTTTAATGAATATTCTGACACAAAAGGAGTCTATTGGTAGATCAAAGTTGATGCTGTGGCTCATTTTGTTTCCATCATAAACTGTTTGGAAGATTTCACTTCAGATTAGGCTTAATTTGGTCTTCTGGCTGTAAAGTCCCCACTATACACGTAGTCCAAAACTTTCCGAAGAAGAACTATCATCTCACAAACCTTTGCTTTCTTTAGTGTGGGCTCGCTGGGGAACCTTCCTGGATGCATCACACTATTTTTTCACCTGTCTTATGAGGATGATAACAGCAGATCAACAGACATGTCAAATGCCCCCACCAGCATTGCCTATATAAATATTAATGTATAGAAACTTTAATTCTGGTCTTGCACAATTTTGAAGTGGTGCCATGTACCTCCTCTGTCTTCTCACTGAGTTTGGCAGTTTTCAGCATGAAGCACACTAGCTAGGGTACGGCAGGTTTAAGCCTGAACCCCCAGTCAATGTATTTTCCTGGAAAGGAACAGGCAAAGTGCTGACTCCAAGGTCTCAGGACACTTTCTTTCCTGGAACAGAGCAGGTGGGTGATATAAATAAGGTAATTCAGGACTTTGCTTTCCATAGTTTTCACTGTTGTGAGGGGTAGGAGGGTAGAGAGCTTTGAGGGAATCTACGTTCCTGTAAGGTGTTGAAGCCAACATATATGTGAATACATGAATTGCAAGTGCTGTCACTCAACTGTTCTGCAAACCTCTGCGTATGACTGAGGTATATATATGAAAACATGACAGATTTCAAAAGAAGAACTAGTATCTTTTTGAACTAAGACTCAAAGGAGAAACTGGTTCTTTCTTTCTGGGCTGGGATAATATCTGTGACATGCTGGTGCTGTTCTGCATTGTGGTAGACACTGCATGCCCCTGTGCCACTGGGTCATGAGACTGTCATCTCCCAAGGATAAATATATGAATGGTAGAGGAAAAGGAGTAAAATGACATAAAATTGCTAAAATCAAGAACAGAGGCAGAAAACTGGGAGAAAGATGTGTGGTTCACATGGCCAAAATCAACATCATCCTGTTAGCCAACATGATCACCTAGAGACTAACATTAAATAATGTGGCCATTATGGTCTAACTAAAGGGACAAACATAACACTTGCAGTGGTGGTAAGAATGAAAGACTCCCCAGAAGTTTCCACATTTTCTAGCAGCCTCTCTTGTCCTCCCAGGAGATCTAGACATCTAAAGCACTTGGGTACAGCGTCTCTGTAGTCTGGGACTGTATCTTAATGGATCAGGTTGATCTCCACTTCTTCCATTAGCTGGCCCAGTATTGTTACCTGGAAGCATCGTTTGGTAGCTCTGGCAGGAAGACCTCCTTCTGAAGCAGCCATAATTGGCACCTAACCAGTGCAGGTGGGACCAAAACTGTAGATCCTGCTGAACATCTTGGATGACACTTGTGATGACAGGCTCAATAGTCTCCCTTCTCCCTGTCTTCTTCTCCTCTGTCCAGATCACCACCTAGACATTGGGGCACTGCAACATCTGATCAGGATGGCATTTCTGGTGCAAACTGTCTCCTTTCTCTGGTAACATGGGGACAAATCAACAGGGAGGACTGGATGCTTCAAAACCTCCTCATCAGAGGAGAGCAGAAGAATAAGCCTGTCAGTCCTTAGATATCTGTGAAGATACAACACAGTATCTTTCTGCCTAACGTCATCCTTCCCACAGATCACAGCTTCTGAAGAACACAGTTCCTGCAGATCATAAACCTGTTTTTGCCCTGATCACCTCCTGTGAGAGACGGAAATAAGGTATGACTAGAATATGTAGATGAAGAAGGATTAGTGGCACCTCAAAGAGTTAAAGGCTGGAAATTGACAGCAAATATGAACACATTTGGTCTCTATATATCAAGAAAAGCACTTTGTGGTGTCAGAAGTTTTTGAAGACTCAAGCTCACTTGCATGATATGCATGAATTACTTTGACATTCCTTGAGTGGAGGCATTTATTGGTTTAATTTCCTCTGGAAGGATTCCAGCGTGTGTGTGTTCTGAAGCTGCTTTGAGAAGTAACCCAATATATAGTAAGTGGAGACAATAAATGGATTTTCTTCAAGACATCATTACTGGTCCCATCCAAATTGCAAGTGCAGACATAGACTTAGACAACTAATTTAATTCTGGAACTCTCAATACCCATCTTCTAGTTCCCAAGTCTCTAGACTGTCCTTGTCTTTCTTTTCCTAGCTTTTCTATCTACTGCTGTGAAGGCTATAAATGACTGAGCTTGTTGTTTTGGTTGCTTGCTTGTTTATTTTAAAGGAGCTTAGACTTCATGCAGTCAGATTCCAAGATAAGGGCTTTGGAAAATATGTAAAAACTGTGATGTCAGGCTACCTTTGTAGTGAATAAATAAGTACTTTAATTCTCTTGGAGAAACATCATATCCTTTGAACTACCTCATATCTCTTTGTGCTCTGCTGATCTATGGATTTATTGATTTACAATAAATATAATGAACCAACCTGTAGGTATTTGATTAAAAATTAAAAATTAAAACTGGTTTCTGAAGACAAAACAAACAAACAAAACCAACAAAAAAACACAGAAAAAGAAAGAAAAAACCTAGAATGTCCTACTTTGTTAGCTTTAACTGTTTCAGTGGGTTGTTAATTTGTTTGTTTTAATGTTGAAGCTAAAAAAACTTTACCTGGAGTGCAGGTGCTGCCAGCATATGTACCTGTACTAAGATGAAGTAAAAGGAAGTAATCAGAAATAGTCAAGATGTAAGTGAGCCTGCCTCTGGGCATGTTTAGATATTCAAATTAAACAATAGAATATTACAAAGGCTTGTGACCCATTTTGTAGGGGTCAGTTCTGAATGACACATTTAGTTTAGTAGATTTCTAAAACTCAAGAAACCTGTTTTTTTAAAATATAAATATTCCTTCCAAAGAACACATTTCAATTTCAAACCATTGAAAAATGACATGTAAATACATAAAAATACATGAAAAGATTGAACATGTATTGATAGAGCAAACACATTTGAAAGGGTGCAATTTTAACAGTATATTGGTCTTTCATTTATTTTGCATTTTAGAATAATATAGTTATTTAAAGAAATTTTTTGTCATTTTCTCCTTCCTTACAGATTGCTACATACTTACTGCACACAAATTAATCACACTTTGAGGGGAAGAGGTAAACATGAAAATGAAACAAGACAGTGCTGTATATTGAACAAATTTGAAGAATCACCTCCATTGAAAAAAAATTTAAAAGCTTTAGAGCTTTACAGTGACAGACTTCATAGGCCACACAGCCTGTGTGAAATTGGATTCTGTGCGATTGTTTCTGGGCAATAATTCAGAGCAAATAACATCTAGAAAAGCTTGCATAAATCCTGACAAAAAAAAAGTGGATTTAAATCAAACTAATAGGTTACAAAATGTATGAAATATGCTTTGTACTGTGCCTTGGAGACACAGGGCCAAATCCATATTCAAAAAGTAAAACCAAACCACAGTGATTTGAAGAATAAATTATTTGTCATCGTGATCTTTAAAAATGCCAGAATTTAATGCAAAAATATAATCCTAACATTTATTGCAGCAAAAATAAATGTCAACATATTAGACTTTACTGGCTAAGCCTTGTGGTAGCATTTCTACAAACTGAAAGGAACATGACAAGTTGTGTTTCACATTTATTAGAATGAGATTTGGTCTTCTTTATCATAAGCAGTAGATTTAAACACTTTATTTTAGTTTACTTCACAGTATTGAGAAAAACATTGACTCAGATAAGAAGTGGAATACCATATACACTTTTCTCTGTAGCAATTAATCAATTTCAGAAGCTAAATATGTAATATGACAACACTAGAGCCTTGCAGTAGAATATGAAATGTAACATAAAGTGTTTGTGACATATCACAGACACTAGTTAGAAGCATATCTGTTATATCCAGGACATTGTAAAAGTTATGGTCTACTATTGGTTATAACAGATATATCTTCATAAACATGTAAGCACACATTACTGCACGGAAGTACTATATCTGGGAGTATCTTTTGACTGCGGCTATGTACATATCCAGAGACATTCATTCTTTGAACTCTTTCTTAAACTCTGATAGTGTGCAACACTTCTCTGCACTTCCTCGTCTTCAATTACTTATGACATTATTTATGCTTTGCAAAGTATGTTCTTACATGTTATCTTTCCATTAGTAACATAATTACGCATATGAAACTTAGCCATCATAGAGGCTATCAGTTTTCAAAGCCTTGTCTTCACAGGAAACAGTCCAAATTCCTTTGAAATTAATACAATTCTTCCTGTTGAAACTGTGGCAGCATAGCCTTCGACGTCTTTAAAGTTATCATTTGTTGCCTCACAGAGTTAAAAAGTTTAGATCATTTTCTTTCAGACAACAAATAATATTTACATAACTCTTTCATCTAGAATAATAAAGTAGCATAAATATTAAAACATCAGTACCATAACTGCATTAAATATCTATGTGAAACAAAATTTTAGAAAAAATAGAGTTGTAATTGAAATTTTTAAAAATACATTACATGAATTTATTTAAATTTGCAAAACTAAGCACTTAGCAATTAGGAGATGACAGATTTGTACTTCTACATGCAATATTAGTGCACCCTCTCAGTGTTTTCTACCTGACAGTGACAGAGATAGTTATCTCTTTAAGACAAAAAGTACATGAAGAATGGGGTATGTGGTCATGCAATTGAAGAAGAAAAGCATACAGTTATCAGAATACAGTAGACTCATCCATATCTTAGTTACTATTTAGAACAAACTTCATTTTACAGGCATAAAGGTTATTTATGCAGTGATACATACCAATATATGTAGATAGCATCTCCCAGTTTTGCCTTGTTTTCTTTTAATGTTAAATTTTCTAATTGTTTTTGAAAAGACAGTGGCAGAAACAAATATTAATTTGGTAATCTCCTCATGATTCAGGGAAGATTATGTGTAAAACATAAAAGAACCTACTACATTTTCCCATCTTTCTCACTCCAGGAGCAGCAGCAAAACAATCCTGCACATGCCAGAGCTGCCAAGAGTTGGTGTTATGTTCAACTGGTGTTGCTGCTGGCAGGAGTCTTGCTGGAGCTCCCTGTGAAACTTATCCCAAGAATTGTGAAACCTAACTGAGTTAGCAGAGTAGATGAAAGAGGAAATGCTAGGGAGAGGAAAGGAAATGCTGGAAATGATACGAAGTGGTCTGTAACAACATAGATGAGCCACTTAGGGAGTCCAGAATGATAACTGGTCTTGTTTACTAAAGCTAATAGGCACAGGTAATAGAAATCAACAAAGGACCAGTTTTCCAACAATGTAGGTTGAAGAGATTATACCTCAGAAAAGAGTTAGATTACATGAGAAGATCAGAAAGGATCCAAGACTTATTTTAAATACTTTTTTTTTTCAACCATAAACATTCATCCCAATATTTTCGTTGAAATAAAGTAAACATTTTTAATTTTCACCTAGTTTTCTGGCACACACAGGCTTGGTTAATAAGAGGTATGAGCAGGCTAACTTGTCATGAAGGAGTTGTTCAGGGAACTGGACATCTTCATTACCCTATGCAGGGTCTGAGGCAAGTTTTATGCTTCCTGGTACTTACAGGCAGAAAAGGCTGGTACAAACTAAATACTAGGTCTAGTGGAAAGCTTTACAACCTCTGAAAGTGTATATTTTTGAGGAGACTCTCAGATAGATCATCTTCTAACGCTGCTTTGATATTTGGCATAGGCCAGCTTTGGCTCTCAGACATTTTAATGGATTTCACTCACAGCCAATCTTTCCCTAGGAATGCAACTGCTAAAATGAGCACTACGACTGACATGTTACAACTTCTTTTTTATTTATGGGGGGCTTTAACACTCTTATATGTAAATGCCTCCCTTTCTTCTACTATAAATGTATTTCACCATTCATACTTCTGACAGACGATATGTGTATACAACCAGTAAAATTATGTCTCTTAAAGGCCTGACATTACAAACCTAAAAAGTTCTGGCACACATTATTCAAGTAACTGACTATATGACAGAAAAGTGTATGCTATATACTCAATATATTAGTAGACTAAAGAGATGAGTAATCTTTCCTTTGAATGACAAAATGTACAACTGCACATTTAAATCAGAAATACATGCTGTGAAAATTAGCTGCAGCATATAAGGATTATTGCATTTAAATTTGAAACTAGTTAGCACTTGTGATAATAAAGGCTCCCAAATGTCTAAGTACTACACTGTTTTGTATAAATAATAATGACAAAAAAAGTAATTATATACATTAAACATATGTTGCAATGAAAGAGTGATAAGATATTAAAATGTGCTTTTTTAGGGGAAACCAAACTCCTATTTTCAGTAGCATCTTATTTCCATATAGCTTTTATATAATTCAGTTAACACATATATAAGGATGTTTACAGACTTGAAATTGGTAGCCACTTTAAAATGTTAAAAAATTTCTACAGAAAAGAATTTACTGAGCATCTGACATATCACAACCTACATACACCTCTGGTCATATACTTTTGTAGGTTATGTGAAAAATTCTCCTTTCCTTTCTTACCCAAAAAATCCCCACTGTATTTTTATCTGCTCATAAAACATTCACTAAAGCAAACAGAATTGTCAGGTAGTGATATTCTATTTTATGTTTCCTCTGCTTTGTAAAGAAGCTTTTTTGTTTTGATTTATGTTTCATTGCCCCCTGTTGTTTGAGAAAGTTTGTTTGTTCAGGTTTTGGGGTTTTTTTTTAAAAGACAACATCTCAGTACGTACTTTATTAGAATTATAGAATCACTATGGTTGGAAAGGACCTCCAGGATCATCAAGTCCAACCTTTATCCCATCATCTCCCTAACCACTAGACCATTATACCACAGGCTCAAGTGCTTCATCCACTTGTTTATTGAACACCTCCAGGGATGGCGACTCCACCACCTCCCTGGGCAGCCTGTTCCAGTGCCTAAACATCCTCTCAGTAAAGAACTTCTTCCTAATAGCCAACCTAAACTTCCCCTTATGCAACTTGAGGCCATTTCCTCTCGTCCTGTCATTAGTAATTTGGGAGAAGAGACCAACACCAGCCTCACTAAAACCTCCTTTTAGGTAGCTGTAGAGGGCAATGAGGTCTCCTCTCAGTCTCCTCTTCTCCAAACTAAACAACCCCAGTTCCCTCAGCCAGTCTCCATAAGGCCTGTTTTCCAGACCTCTCACCAACCTCGTTGCCCTTCTCTGGACTCGCTTCAGCACCTCAATGTCCTTCTTATCCTGTGGTGTCCAGAACTGGACACAGTACTCAAGGTGTGGTCTCACAAGTGCCGAGTACAGGGGCACGATCACCTCCCTACTCCTGCTGGTCACACTGTTTCTGATACAGGCCAGGATGCCATTGGCCTTCTTGGCCACCTGGGCACACTGCTGGCTCGTGTTCAGTGGCTGTCAGCCAACACCCCCAGGTCCTTTTCCGCCAGGCAGCTTCCCAGCCACTCTTCCCCAAGCCTGTAGCGCTGCATGGGGTTGTTGTGGCCAAAGTGTATGACCCGTCACTTACCCTTGTTAAGCCTCATACAATTGGCCTCAGCCCATCGCTCCAGCCTGTCCAAATCCTGCTGCAGAGCCTCCCTACCCTCAGGCAGATTGACACTCCCACTCAATTTCGTGTCATCTGCAAATTTACTGAGGATGCATTCGATCCCCTCATCCAGGGCATTGATAAAGACATTTAACAAGACTGGCCCCAAGACCGAGCCCTGAGGGACACCGCTTGTGACCGGTCTCCATCTGGATTTAACTCCATTCACCACAACTCTCTGGGCTCGGCCATCCAGCCAGTTTTTAACCCAGTGAAGAGTCCACCTGTCTAGACCATGAGCCGCCAGCTTCTGCAGCAGAATGCTGTGGGACACAGTGTCAAATGCCTTGCTGAAATCCAGGAAGACAACATCCACTGCTTTTCCCTCATCCACTAGGTGGGTCACCTGATCATATAAGGAGATCAGGTTGGTTAAACAGGACTTGTCCTTCATGAACCCATGCTGGGTGGACCTGATCCCCCCATTGTCCTGCACTTGCCGCGTGATCTCCCCCAACATTAACTGTTCCATAATCTTCCCCGGTATCGAGGTCAGGCTGACAGGCCTGTAACTCCCCAGATCCTCCTTCCTGCCCTTGTACATGGGCATCACATTGACAAGTTTCCAGTCATCTGGGACCTCTCCTGATAACCAGGACTGCTGACAGATGATGGAGAGCGGCTTGGCAAGTTCCTCTGCCAGCTCCCTCAGCACTCTTGGGTGGATCTCATCCGATCCTATAGACTTATGGATGTCTAATTCACTTAACAGGTCCTTCACTATTTCCTGGATTACAAGGGGTTTATTCTGATCTCCATCCCAATCTTCCAGCTCAGGGGGATGAATACCATGAGGATAAGTGGTCTGACTGTTAAAGACTAAGGCAAAGTAGGAATTAAGTACCTTAGCCTTTTCCTCATCCTTGGTAATAATGTTCCCCCTCGCATCCAATAAAGGATGGAGATTCTCCCTGCATCTTTTTTTTTATTGTTAATATATTTGTAAAAACTCTTCTTATTATCTTTTGCTGCAGTGGCCAGGCTGAGTTCAAGCTGAGCTTTTGTCTGCCTAATGTTCTTCCTACACGACCTAACTAAATCCCTATACTCTTCCTGAGTAGCCTGCCCCTTCTTCCAGAGGTGATAGACTCTCTTCTTTCTCCTAAGTCCCAGCAGAAGCTCCCTGTTCAGCCAGGCCGGTCGTTTTCCCTGCCAGTTTGTCTTACGACACATGGGGACAGCCTGCTCCTGTGTCTCTAAGAGTTTCTTCTTGAAAAAACTCCATACTTCCTGAACCCCTTTGCCCTCTAGGACTGTCCCCCAAGGGACTTTCTCAACCAGTGTTCTAAACAGGTTGAAGTCTGCCCTTCAGAAGTCCATGGTGATAGTTTTGTTGATCCCCCCTCCTAATTTGGCTAAGGATTGAGAACTGTATCATTTCATGGTCGCTCAGCCCAAGATGGCCTCCAACCACCGCATCACCTACCAGTCCTTCTCTGTTTGTGAACAACAGGTCTAGCAAGGCACCTTCCCTGGTGGGCTCTCTTACCAGCTGAGTCAGGAAGTTATCTTCCATACACTGCAGGAACTTCTTGGACTGTTTCCTCTCTGCTGTGTTATATTTCCAGCAGATGTCTGGTAAGTTGAAGTCCCCCACAAGAACAAGGGCTTGCGATTTTGCAGCTCCTGCCAGTTGTCTATAGAACAGTTCATCGACCTTTTCATCCTGGTCGGGTGGTCTGTAATAGACTCCCAACAGGATATCCGCCTTGTTGGCCTTCCTCAACTTTACCCATAAACTGGTCCATCACACTTATTGACCTCCATGCAGTCCAAACACTCTCTAATATAGAGTGCCACCCCACCATCCTTTCTACCTTGCCTATTCCACTTGTAGAGTTTATAGCCATCTATTGTAGCACTCCACTCATGAGAGTCATTCCACCACATTTCCTTGATGGCAACTACATCATAGTTGTCGTGCTGCACAATGGCTTCCAGCTCCTCCTGTTTATTGCCCATGCTGCGTGCATTAGAGTAGAGGCACTTGAGCTGGGCTGAGGACTTCATTTCCAGCCGTCGCCTGCCACCCTTAGGTTCAACTCTAGCAGGCCCAGTTTTAACCCCTTCCCTCTTCAAACCTAGTTTAAAGCCCTTTCAATGAGCCCAGCCAGTTCATATGCCAGGATTCTTTTCCCCCTTTGAGATAGATTAAGTCCTTCAGCTGCCCGCAGACTCCGCGCAGCATAAAGCACCCCATGCTCAAAACCCCCAGAATTCTGTCTATGGCACCAGTCTCTCAGCCACATGTTTATCAGGTGGGTAATTAGTGTGAAAAAGTATTAGTGAAAAAGATGTTGGACTTGAAATCATCTTCTCTTGTTACAGTGTTAAATTCAATATGCTTTTTTTTTCACCTGAAAGACTGAAGTATTCAGTCAATGCAGTCAGTGAAATTAAACTATTATGGCAACTTTGCAAAATGAAAAAATGCTTTCAAGTGCCATTTCCTGCCTTACAGACAATATTGAGAGAATGTAATATTATTTTCATATGTCTTCTATTTTTAGATACTGTTTTGGGATACAGAATGCCTCATAGGTCCATGTGAAAAAGAAATCTTTTCTTGCATATGCATCTCGACTAGGCCCTACTACTTGAGAAGAATTCTCAGTTGCTTGATGA
Organism: Podargus strigoides; assembly: GCA_028020825.1. Lineage (NCBI taxonomy): Eukaryota > Metazoa > Chordata > Aves > Caprimulgiformes > Podargidae > Podargus > Podargus strigoides. The sequence goes on along the minus strand of CM051621.1, from coordinate 20,788,626 downwards.
AACTGTTCACTTAGATCTGTTCATCACCTACCTCAGCACTGTTCTTTTGTGTTTTTCAAAATGCTCATCTAAGAAAGCTGAATAAGTTAGTGGTGTTAATTTTTTCTTCTGGAAGTTATGCAGAAATTTTTCCCAAGCTGTACTTGTTTATACAGAGAATACCTACAAGACTTTCCCTGTGGTATCATGATGTTACAAACCTGGATATGGCAGATATTGACTGTCCACCAGCAGAAAATTTGTGTACCCTGAGAATCGTTCCATTCTTTAATGAGTATCTTTCATGCTAAGGAAGGCTCTGCTGTATCAGAATGACATATTTTGGGAATGAATGAGATACATATGTAACGACAGCCAAAACTTAGTGCAAAAACTTCCAGAAATCACAAAACCGCATCACTGTCATCTGAATTGTGAGACTGTACTGAAAGTTGTGACATTACTTTAAAAACTGATTTTGGAAATTTTACTTGGGCTTACTTGTCTTTTTCAGGCTTCTTCAGCTTTTCTCTGTAACAATAATGTTATCATCTTAAAAGAAACAAAGATATTAAAATTATAATTTTTAATTCAAATCCATAGATATTTTATAAGACTATTGGAACCCATGCAGAAGAGCAGTGGCATTTGTACCATTGCCACTACACCCAAAGAGTAGGTCTAATACTTGGTTTATCTTAGCTGCTGAGCTAGCCTGAATTAAAATACCTAGTATCTGACCGTACCAAACTGAGATAGCATGTCTTAACCTTCCTTTATTAATTATTATTATTTATTATTTATTATTATTATTTATTAATTATTCATTTCAGTTCACGTTTGTCAGAGGTGAGCTAAGAATATAGTCAATTAATTAGCTCAGATGATTTGAATGATTTGATCATTTGTCTGAGCCATAAGTCTGCTTAGTAAACATCCACAGTTTGTAATGTAGTACAGAGCTGGTACACCCGAGCGAGATGAGATGCTGTGTAGTTGCATTACATCAGTATAGAAGCACAGCTCTATGCAAGCTAATTTAGAGCATTCCCTGCCTGAGGAAAGAAGCAGCTACATATAGAGCCACAAATGAATTTTTCTGCTTCTCAGCTAACCAGAGAATCACAAGTGCTTTTTCTGGACCACGTTAATTGCTTCTAGCTGCCACACAGAAGAGTGGAGAAACTCAGTTGACTGCACAAAGAATTACTTCAAAATTACCAAACAGCAGAAAGATTTGTTTCAAAAAGTAGGTTTTGTGGATTTTAGTAAGGCTTTTGATACTGGCATTCACAACATCTTTCTGGACTATTTGTCCAACTGTGAGATGAACTGGTACATAGTCTTCTGGGTGAAGACCTGGCTGAACAGCAGGGCTCAAAGTGTTGTATTGAATGGGGCTACATCCAGCTGGCAACTAGTCATCAGTGCTGTTACTCAGGGTTCAATTCTAGGGCCAGTTCTGCTCAATATTTTTATCAATAATCTGGATGCAGGAGTTGAACGTACCATTAGCAAGTTTGCTGATGACAATAAGCTGGGAACCATTGACTCTCTCAATAGACAAGAGGCCTTGCAGAGGGATCTAAATAGGTTGAAGCACTAGGCAATCATTAATGGAATGAAATTTAATGAGTTCAAATGCCGAGTCCACACCTAGGACAGAGCAATGTTTGGCACAAGTTATAAATTGGAAGAGGAGTGACTGGTGAGCAGCTCTGCAGAAAGGGATCTGGGGGTGCAGGTTTACCACAGGCTCAGTACCAGTCAGCAGTGTGCCCTGGCAGCCAAAAGGGCAAAGTGCATGCTGGGGGACATCAAATGTAGTATAATCACCAAGCCAAAAGAGGTGATTTTCCCGCTGTATTCAGCATTGGTGTGGCCCAACCTTGAGTACTGTGTGCAGTTCTGGAGCCCACAATTTGAGAAGGATGTGATGGCTCTTGAATGCATCCAGAGGAGGGCAACAAAGCTGGTGAAAGGACTGGAAGGTATGTTCTTATGAGGAGCAGCTGAGGACTCTGTATTTGTCTGGTTTGGAGAAAAGGAGGCTGAGGGGCAACCTCATTGCTTTCTACAGCTTCCTAGGAGGGCAAGTAGAGATGGAGGTGCCTATCTCTTCTCCCTGGGATCCAGTGATAGGAAGCATGGGAATGGTTCAAAGCAACATCAGGGGAGGTTTAGACTGGACTTTAGGAAGCAATTCTTTCCTGAGAGGGTGGTCAAACACAGGAACAGGCTTGCTAGAATGTCCCATGACTGTCAGTGTTTAAGTGGTATTTGTACAATGCCCTCAGTAATTTGCTTTTAGTCAGCTCTGGAATGGTCAGGCAGTCAGACTGGATCATTGTTGTAGGTCCCTTCCAACTGAACTATTCTATCTATGCTATGCTATTCTATGCTGTGCTATTATATTTAGTTATGACTGACCGCACCAGCATCTATTACTGGTCTGCAAGAAATTAAAAAGAAGCTTAAGGCAAACAACAGAACATAGAAAACCTCTTGAAGGAGAATGAGTGGATGAAATAGGTTTTCAGGAGAAAAATGAGTATTTAGACTGACAGAAGACTATAGGAACATGCTTTTAGTGGAGGAAGTACAAAGAAAATAAACTTCGGAGAAATAAGGAGACAGTGGAAATTTTGGAGAAAAAGGAAAAAGAGAAATGTGTGCAGAACAGAGGCATTTACAACCTTACGAGTTCAGAAATAAATTGTAGCCTAAGGTCTAAAGCTGGAACCCTTGCTAATAGTGTTATTATAAAGATATGAGTCTGCCTTCTGTTTCTTCTGCAACACACCAATCCACACAAACATATCTGCATATTTCAGCTATGTCTGCAGACATACCCCACTGCATCCAAACCTCATATCCATAAGATAAGAAAATATGTATTTCCTTTCCCAGAAATACCTCCCACAATTTTTGGTCTAGTTTAGTGTTGCTTTGATATCTCTGCATAGAGCAAAATGTGTTATTATTTTTTCTAATGTTTGTTTAAATTATCTTTATATTATTACCAACTAAGAGTTTGTTTGCAGTCTTGTCAAAAGCTGAAGGTTGTTGCTTGCAAAGCTTGAAAGGACAAAATATCTTTGTTATTTATATAGAAATCTTTAGCATGTTATTCCCAATCAAGGTGTTACCGTTTTTCCCTGGCTGCAGCATGTATTATTTTGATATTTCTTGACTCCTATTTTAGAGTACTGGAATTTATTTATGCAAGTATTCAGTGGAACAGCTATTGGCACTAGAAACTTAACTCACTTGCATAAAAGCTTCCTTTTGGCTTATTTGTAATTTACAAATGAGCATCATACTACACAGCCTAAGGTAAAGCCTAAGTGTGCATTTCCACATTTGGGATAATTTTTTAGTTAGTTCTCTTCCTCAATAAATCTATGACACATTGCTCTAGTTTTCCATCCCGATCATTGCCTTTTTTCTGAAGCAATCTTAACTGAACTGCATTACGTTTTTTCTTTTAGTCAGAAAAAGATTAATAAAAGTCTCACTTTCTCTGCTGAGTCATACAATACATATTTTTGCAAAGACTATTGAGTAATAAAAAAGCAAAATAACTGTAAAGCATAACAAAACATTCTGTCTAGTAACAGAAGTTCCTCCTCTGTTTTCAAAAGTGCCATGAAAACAGAATGCATTTCTGGGATGCAGAAAAGGGAAATGACCAACAAGAAATTTCTAAGACATGAACAAAATAAGAAAACATTTTCAAATCTATCTACAAAAAAAAAAAAATAAGAAGTAATGAAAACCCCTTGAATCTTGCTTTTTAATGATACTAAGGAATTGCATATAGGGACTTTGTTTAGAACTTAGAATTTTCCTCTTGTAAAGAATTCTGAATTTGAAATATTCAAATCTAAACCGATTTCAATTGTTTCTGTAGTCTAGGTCCTTTCAAGCTTTGTTATATCATGTTCTCACATATAATGAAATACATTTTAGAAGTCTAATATAAACCTTGGTAAACTCATCTTCTAGCAGTATGAAGTAACCAAGTTAAATTTAAGAAAGCCCAGAACCACTGTTTTTTCATGAGGTCTCAGGTAAAAAACAGCAAGAAATTCATTTTTGTAAATCTTTCACCATTTTTTAGAAATATGTATTCTATCTGGTTTTCTTCCTAGATATTTGACAGCTTTCCTGAAAACTATTTTCTTAGGAAATGCCTATTTGTGCACTTTAACATCTCAATCTTTCTCTTATTTCTCTTAAGGATCTGTGCCTTTGAAAAGAGTTGTCTATTCATTATCTTTCCATACAAACTGGCTGCTACTGTTTTTACTCATTCTAGCTGATAGTACAAGCATCAGAGATAATTTCCTTCAATCATTATATAGAAATTGAATATTAGGTCAAATATGTGTCAAACCTGAAGATAAACTATATGGAGGCTTGGTGTCAGTTCTGGGTGGTTTACAATCCAATAAGACTACTGGTTAGTTTTGTAGATATAAAGAACTCTAAACAACAGCCTTTTATAACATTAATTTGCAAATTTTCCTATTCTCTAACAAAGCCAATTGAATGAAGTAGAAAAGCTTCCTAGTTTCTATAGAAATGGAGGAAATAATCAGTATAACTGCTTCTATATAGGTTTCATTTTTTTCAGCCACATTCTACTTTCTTGCAATACACATGAGGTCTGGTAATCTTTTCTGACAATGCTAATTGTTCCAGCTTATTGGGTTGCTTACAGAAACCATAAAAAAAGCTATTTCTAGAACGTAATCTGGCAGAATATTTAATTATCAAAATAATTGTACAAGAATGTTCATTATGTACTTATGAGACATAAGGCCATATGTGGAATATTTCTCAGCTTACATAACCTATTCATCCTGAGGTAGAAAGTACACACAAACATTTGTATTATATAAATATGTCAAAAAATCTTGATGACACATAATAAAAATATGCCAGTATAGGCATGGTATATCTGTTATTGCAGGTTACATTTTCCAGAATTTTTTAGTTTGTTCCTATTATTTGTTGTAGAAAACCCATCTTTTTCATCAAGACATAGAAAAAAGTCAGAACAGAACGCTTATTATAACAATAGGTTTGACACGATAGGCTAACACTACACTTGAGGCAAATGTGAAGTGACCTGTGTTAATGTCTGTTAATTTAGATCTTCATTTGAAAAGTAGACCCTTAATATAATTAGAAATGTTTCAGTGCAAAATAGTTTTCAGATTAAAATTTCACAAGACTTACTGAAATATGTTGGTTAGAATATATCAAGAGATATATCTTGAGAATTTATTTTCTTTAAGTTAAAATTCCTACATACCTGGATATGTTGATAAAATGAGACAAATGGCAAATATACTTTGTTACTTTTGTATTCTAAAAATTCTGAACTAGATCACAACCCTACTATTCTAAGTAAACTCCAAACATTAGGAAATAGCCTTTGTTTCAACAGGTCATAATGTAACCAACAATACGGGGGGAAAAAAAAAAAGAACCAGAGAGAAAACATTGTTACGCATCAGGTTAAAGAGAATTAGTGATTCGCATCCCACAAAAATCCCACAGAAAGATAATAGAAATAAAATTTCGTTCCTGAAAGAGATTCAAATTTGTAATCAGCTATAAGTTGTACACATTCAGAAACAGAAAAGTAACCAGTCTTCTGTACATACTAAGAGAAAAAATACCGCATGATCTGTTTTTTGGGTTTTTTCCCCACTTTTGTCTCTAGATATTTTGGTTCTTAAAACCAGACTAACTTCTTTTGTAAAGTTAAAAAGGATCATTCCAAAGCCAATATTGGCTTCCTCATACACTTTTTCCTTTTTCTTTTTTTTCTTTTCTTTTTTTTTTTTTACATCTGCATGACAACTGTAAGGTTATGAGAACTTACAAGCAGAAACCAACCACGACAATGAAGCAGTCTTGCCTCACAAGATAAAATATTGATGGAGACTAGATTCCCTACTCAAGGAGAGCTTCAATCAGATGATTATAGGTAGATAATCCAGATGTTCAGATTTAACTCAGAGTTTGACTTTAAACCATTCAGGCTTAAAGATTAAAAGCCCATTTTACCTGGATTGTTGCTTACAGTCATGCTAGTCTCTCTGTAATATTTGCAGGACTAGAATAGATGAGTGCTGGCAAACTTGGACCAGAATGCTCTGGCAAGTCCAGGCACCAAGCCAGATGAAGAAAGTCTGTTCAGAAATCTCTGCTTCTTCAAGGTTTACATAAATTTTTCAACAGTTTCAGGGGTTTTTTTTTGTTTATTTATTGGTTTGAGAATAGACCTTGGTAGAAATTTTGTTATTCTTTATTTTGGATTTGGAGTGGAAAGCTGATATACCTTTTTGTCTTGAAGATAAAATAAAATCACAGCCATGTTATGTGTGGCAAAGAAAAAGGGAACTTTTGTAGATGTGTATATATGATTATGTACTTACATGTACATACACATACATCTGTAGACACATGTATAGATATATTGGTATTTGCCTGTGTGTATATATATATGTAAATTGAGGAAAACATGGTTTTAGTGTGAATGTAATAAATAATGTAATAACTATTGAGAAAATAAGGCAGCTGTACAGTATTACTCATTATCTTCACCATTCAATGCATAATTCTAACATGTGCCAAAGGTCTATCCCAAATGCAGAATTACTATTTTATTCATGAGGTTCTCTTTTAGCATTGTACTACATGGGGTTTTGCCATATCCCCTGTGAGGTGAAATACTGCAGAGATCGAAACTGCACAAGCCTTTTGCAAACTTACTGTCACAGAGAAGCTTAGTTTTCATGAGAGTCTCTTTCCTATGTCTTTCATTATTCTGCAAATTGCAAGTTGCACAAATCATTGACTCCACCCATTTGTTTTGTTTGCTGTGTCTCATTCACAAAGATCTCGCTTAGGTGAAATAAAATGTCCACCCAGAAAAAAGTAGCAGTTACAAATTGCAAAAGTTCTGTTTTAGGTGATTTGACTTATCAGGATCCTGGGAAAGATCTTTATCTTTCTATATGATTTTATAACTGGACCTTTTTGTTTCTTGGGTTGTTTTTAACATATTTGCTACATTCTCTACGCAACTTCCTAAATTCCCAAGCAAAACCTTCAGTACTTACAAAGCCATGATGGCCTATATACTGAAGTCTCATTTTACTTTTTTCTTGAATTTTCTCAGTGTTATGCCCTGATAAAATTCAAAAGAACAAGTTCTGTGATACTTGCATCCTTTCTTTTATAAATGGTGCGTTGACCCTAGCCAGCAATCTGAGGTGGGTTGACCTTGGCTGGCTGCCAAGTGACCACCAACTTGCTCTATCAATCCTCTTCCTCAACAGGACAGGGGGAGAACACATGACAAAAAGCTCATGGGTTGAGATAACAACAGGAAGATCACTAATCAATTACTGTCATAGGCAAAACAGACTATACTTGGGGGAAGACAATTTAATTTATTACCAATTTATAAGAGAGTAGAATAATGAGAAGTAAGAACAAATCTAAAAACACTTTTTGCCCACCCATTCCATCTTCTCAGGCACAGCTTCACTCTCGACTTCTCTACCTCCTTCCCGCAAGTGGTGCAGGGGATGGGGGATAGAGGTTTCCATCAGTTCATTCTCCTTGTGCTCTTCCCCTGCTCCAGCACAGTGAGGGGGCATAGCCAGAGCAATGGATCAAATTGGCCAGTGGAATGTTCCATATCATGCAAGTCATGCTCAGTATATAGATGAGGGTTGGCCAGGAAGCTCTCTCTTTCAGGATTGCAGTTTCAGAATTTTCACTTCTCTGGAATCCCTAACCAGGAATGGGCTGGGCACTGGTCAGCAGGTGGTGAGCAGCTGCACTGTGCACCACTTGTTTGAATATCCTATTATTATTATTGTCATTGTTATAATTTTATTTCAATTATTAAATTGTTTTTATCTCAACCTTTTATCTTTACCTTTACCTTTCCAATTCTCTCCCCCACTCCCTGAGGGTGGGGCCAGGGGTGAGCAAGCAAGCCACGGCACGGTATTTAGTGGCCTGACAGGTTTAAACCAGGACAAATGTCTACAAGAACCTACAAGAACCAAAGATTACTGACAGCATACTGTCCTTTAATCTAGAATAACAGAATATAACAACTCAACTTCTAGAACATGAACAAATTTCAATAAAATCAGTTCAATAAGAACAAATATTCTAATTGCTGAAACAGTTTATGTGGGAAGCAGTATAATACACATTATCGAAAGACTTAAGATCAGGATATACTGTAGCTGAGACAGATATTAGAAAGGATTGATGAAAAAATTACTAGACATGGGTCAACAATCTGCAGTACTCAAAAAGTCTTTATTTGGTGACCATAACAGATCTTTTTAGCCTTGCAAATTCTAACTGTATGAAAACTTTAATAATCCACGTAATTTAATGGACTTTCCCTTACAAAATTTCAGTGCACTAAACAAAGATTTTATTTTTAGCAGTTTTCAAGTTTTGAAGTACCACAATGCTCCATTTTTTTAGTGCTTTTGAAAAGGGAAAAAAAAAAAAAAAAAGTATATATTAGGAAAACCCCACAGCTCTATGTTCTCTAATTGTCTGAAGTTTACCATGACATTCCACTTCCTAATATCTAATCTAAACCTCCCCTGATACAACCTGAGGCCATTATCTCTCATCCTGTCACTAGTTACCTGGAAGAAGAGACCAACCCCTACCTTGCTACAGCTTCCTTTCAGAGCGATGAGGTTTCCCCTCAGCCTCCTCTTCTCCAAACTAAACAACTCCAGTTCCCTCAGTTAAACTAGGGTTAAAACTGTCTATAACCCTTTCAAAAGGGTCTCAACTTCTTAGTGATTTGTTTAATCATGAGTAGCTCATACTCTCCTTTAAGGGAATCAATATTTCCTAAGTTAATGAAGTCAAATTAGAACTTTGAACTGGTGCTAATTAATATAACAATGACAATGCATCATGACCTGGATTTGGTTCAAATCTGGTGGGTTTTTAAGTAGTGTGTTATAAGAACTGGGCTACTGGAGAGGACATGCTTGGATGATACATGTTCTGCAGTACATGCAGCCAGTGTCTTCAAGACCTTGTCTTAAAAGCTGTTGTAAATCTGGTCAAGGTGACTCAAAGAAAAAAAAAGTACTAGAGAAGTATTTACTGCATTAAGAATATTCTTGTAGTGTTTTGTATTTCCTTCTATCTATAATATCTTACATATTAATCTTAATATGTATAAAATTATTTACATATTCACACACACACATTCAATTTTCATTTCAATTAATTTTTTGAAGCCAGACTTCCACAAAGCAATCTTTTAAGGGTCTGCTAATACGCATCTCTGCTCTTGTCTGTTAGAGAGCTTATATATAGCTCTGCTGCCCAGTCTTTTCTGTGCCACACATGTTTTCTTCGTGCTTGGGAAATTCAGTTGACTGAAAACCTTGATGGAAGCTTTTTGGAAAAACCACTCAATTTTCCCAGGTGTTTTCAAGGCTGTATCTCCAAGTCTTCTAGTATGCTTTGCATTTATTTGGTTTAACAGACAAGCAGATATCTGTATATTTTACCAGGTTTCAGATCCATCCCAGGCTGGAACTTCTTAAGCTATTATTGGATATTTTTGAGGAACTGAGACACCAGTTCTAAGAATGTCTGAAGTGCCTATGGCCAAGTACCTTGTTCTCATTAGCAATCGACAGAAGTTGTCTAGGACAAATCTTAGTAGAACAAATTCAGTGATGCTTTCCCATGATCCTTTCCTGATTTCTAACAATTTCTGGCTCTGACTTTTGGACCAGCTCTAGCATTAATATTTGGGGGTGGGGGTGGGGGGGGGAATATTTAATATTGGGAGTTAATATTTAATATTATGAGTTCAATAGCAAAATGAACTATAAATTTCAGCTTAGGAAAGCAAGCACTCCCAGGACAAATATTATTTATGTTAAAGCCCATTCATGTGACCCTTTATCTTGTGAGGTTCTTGTTATACCTTAAAGCTAGTAGAAAGGATAAAAATGTTCACTGTGTCTGTTTCATCTATGATGAAAAGCAGAAGCAAAAGCTAAATAATGATTAATTTGCAACACTTTCTGTGTCTCTGTGTAGTATTCTTGTTATGGATCTAACCTTTCAGCATTGTGATACCTTGGATGAGGATGAAATTTTTTATAAAAATAAAAAACTGAACTCCGTGATTTTTAATAAATTATGTAAGCATATCATAGTTAGTAATAACACTTTACAAATGTCTAGTTTTAATACTTTAAACTGGAACAATTAGTATTTTTCCCACCAGGAAGTACAAAAGCATGACTAAAGAATGGGTAAACAAAAGAAAGACTAAAAGACTTCAGTTCTGTCTTTTCCACTCTCCCCCTTCCCTTCACAAAGGAAAATTGTATTGATCATTGACATTCTTCTCTCAAGAGATGCTTGAAATGACTGTGTCCTTGATAGTACTTGTCCTAATTTGGTGTCTAATTAAGAGACACATATCTGTTCTTCACTTTCTCTCCTTTACAACACTTCTGGTGGCTAGGGCTCAGGATATTAAAGTTATTCATGTCTTAGCAATGTAATAAAAAAGAACAATGAAGCTTTAAAAACAAAGCAAAGAAAAGCTACACAAAAATCCCAACACTCAATTTCAGAGAAACCGAACTGACAAAATAGGAGTGGAAATCTCTGCAAACAGCAGAACTTCAAACAAAATGAAGATGGTTAAATTACTATATAACATAATACTGTGCTCATGATGCTGCATTAACAGAAATGACAAAATTTTTCAAGGCTGAAACTATGTTATACTTTGAACTCAAGGATGTCTCTATTCTGACACTTTCTCTGCATAAACTTACCTTGAATGCAATGCTGAGAGTGCTTGTGTGCTACTGAGTACCATGCACATGGCATGGTACTCAACAAGCATTTCCATTGGAAAGTTGGTTTTTCAAAGTTTCTTTCAGGTCAAATATTGGCACACACTACCACATCACTTATATTGGTTTGAAGTGATAAAGTTTTGGCAGGGGGGCTGCAAGGGTGGCTTCTATGAGAATAGACCAGGAGCTGTCCCTGCATTACACAAAGACAGTTCTCCAAAATGGACCCACCAATAGCTAAAGCTGAGCCAATCAGCAAAGATTGTCTAGGACAAATCTTAGTAGAACAAATTCAGTGATGCTTTCCCATGATCCTTTCCTGATTTCTAACAATTTCTGTCTCCCACAGGAGGGTCCTCAGAGGAAGAACATGAGGAGGAAGAATTTTTTTATTTTATAAGTTTTTATAAAACACACTCAGTGTAAATGTATGCTATTAGCATTCTTTCAGAGTCTTAGAATTTGGTATGAAAAAGAGAAAATAGTTGGTCTCCAACATTTGGGTTTTTTTTCCCACTTTGATTAAAATACATATTATGCGTGTTTGAGTGGGGAACAATATGTAAAGAGGTGTTTATGTATAAGTTGCTAGATCGCTGTACCCAACCTGTTGCAATGCTCAACAATATAGAATTCTAGTAAAATTTATTCATTTGTTGAAGTATCACAGAAAAAAAACTGCTTAAAACTTACTCAGTTTTTATCAAATCAGAATCACAGTGGTTTGTGGTTGGTTAACTACATATCATCCGTAAATCAATCAGTGAATTACCCTTTCAGAATAGATATGCAATATAACAGAAACTGCAATACTAGACACCTTCAAAATGTTAATAAGCACCTGTGTATTTCTAAATACTTTTTCATAACTAAACCCCAAAATTATATATACACACATAGCTATATGTGTGCACATGTGCAGACTCACCCTCCCACACACACTCTTCCTTGGGAAAGGTAGTTTGTAAGCACACACACCCTCTCCTGTGGCTGACCAGCACTCTTCTAAAGAAAATGTAGTGGAATTTAAAAGTTTGAGAAATACATGACAAAGACTAAAAAATGAATTCTACATAAAATAAGACCCAGTAGATGACTGAAAAGAGATGCAATATAAAACAAAATGGTTTGTAGACTGTAAAAAGGAATGAGTAGCATTCTTGTACTCAGTAGAAGAGTTATATGTTGTCAGACCAGTGAGTGGGAGAGTCACAGGTTGCTAATATTCAAAAGTATATTGTCATAGACCATGCTTTATTACCATTATTTTCACTAAATAGAGGCCATAAGTAGTACGTGGGCTCAGAAATAGAGCTGAAAACTCTGGGGCTGGCTCAGAGCTTATAGCTATAATGACTTCAGTGAAACTTTAAACTAGGGGCATCACTGAATCCTAAACCACTGACTGTGTAGATTATCCTGACAATCCTTGCCTTCTTTCTTACTTTCCTTTTGCTCACTGTCAAAGATGGCCTTATGCTCATGAGTACTGCCAAGGCATTACAAGACACAGGGATAGAAATCTCCAAGACCTTCCTTTTTCCCTCCCTCGCCCTGTCAGGCTTTCTCTCCTGCTGCTATGAAAGGTGAGTTTGGACGGAAGAAACTATATACTAGGTCTTAGGACTTTGTAAGGCCATATAAAAGTGCAGATGGCAGCTGAAAAATAGGATCTGGAAAAGCCAGAAGAGGGACTGAAAAATAATCTACTCCCTGTGCATGTGTATCATGTCTCTCCTCTCCCCTAAAGTAGTATGTATCAGGGTACCCTGTGAAGAGATACAGCTACTGCATGCCATGTACAAAACTATGACTTCTAGTCTATGGAGAATTTTTGAAGTAATGTCCCCAGTGAGCCAAGCATGTAGGACAGCCTGACCTATGTGAGTCTTGTGCCTTTGTCTTATGGCAAGAGGTTCTTTTACTGTTTATGTGGGCTGAACCAGAGGACAGGTAAAGGTAGTGTGCAGAGTGAAAGTGTGTAGAAATATTTCTGGGAGATGATCCAGAAGATAGGCTGGATATCATGTAGTTTACTAGAGTCACAAGTAGATTGGTGGAGGCAGTGGAAAGAAAATGTCTGAGGAGCATTTTGAAAGCTTGCAGGATTCAATAAGAGGACTTCAGGTAAGAGAGGACTTCAGGGTTCAAGGTGGGACTCACTTCTTGGAACAGGTTGGTTATAATGGGTGAATGCTGTGTACTGAGAGAGCCACATGGGATCCATTTTATGTCACTAACAATGATGCAGGGGGTTTTCCTGTCTTACTGACACATATTAGTCACATCTTTAACACACTAAGAGAAAAATCTGGCTTTTGCACACAGAAAAAGTGTTCACATACTTAAACTAAGAAATAGCAACAGAAGTAGTGCAATAGAAAATTTTGGGACAGCTGGAGCATCTTTTCAGGTAAGGATGGGCCATAATGAAGCAAGGAGTGCAGGTGGTGATCCATGCAACTTCTTGGCTGCTGCTGAGCAAGTTAGCAGGGTTTCATACTTTTGTGGAGGGGGCAGAAATAGTGATTTCATGTGAGTAGCCTCCTGGAGTGAAGTGAGAGTCAAAGAGAGAGAAAGGCCATGAAGAAAACTCCACAAATTGCTCCTTCATACTGGTGAAAGGGAAGTGGACAGAGTCTCCTTCTTGCTGGAGACGATGATTGTCAGTATGACACAGAGTAGGTCTTACAGTCTTTGATTATCACTATCAAGTCCGGTGATCAACAGGAGTATTTGGCTGAGTTCATCTCAATTACCTCCAGCAGAAGAGAAATTCTGTTAAAAGCCAATGTCTGCACTTGGTGTAATTCAGAGGATTTTACTTCAGGCTGGTTTAAGTAGCTGAATACCTGTGAACATTAGATGTGCTTCTGGAGCATGTCTATCAGTTTAGTTGCATCTGGAATAATCTAGCTTGTTTATTCTAAAACTGAAAGCCAAACCCAGTAAGTAGGAATTATGAGAAAACTTGTTTAAAAAAACACATTTCTGATCTAAATTCAGAAAACTTGTTTAAATACACCTTGACTATGAGGGTGAATCTCAGTTTATAGGTTGTTTCCCGATGCATTTTGTATCTCATGTTTCTGTGATATGAAGTAAGGAAGTGTTTGCTTTTCTAAGCATACCATGGATTAGCCTGTGAGATTATATCAAAACACAACACATTGCATGAAACATCACAGGGATTATATGATATTTCATCTTTCAGCTTCATCTGGGCAATTTTACAAGGCCTGAGTTTACTGCTAAAAACCGAGAGCCGTACACAAGGCATGTTAACCTTACAATGTCATTATATTCTGCCTTGCTCGTGTTATACTTATCATATGTTCTATGGTCAGTTGGATTTCTTTGATTATAAGGAGATCATGTCATCTGTTTGAAGTAAAAAGTCCTGACATGGTATAATCATATCTCAGTTTGACAAAAGACTTTAAAGCTTTCTTTGCTTGATAACATGGAAGTCCAGCGTAGACTAGGAATGCAATTATATCTGCATGAGATTTTTCCTGTATTCATTCTATTTGGTTTTCAAGTGGTGCACTTTCTTCCTTTTCTCCTCCTAAAAGGAGCTCTCAAACACACAGACTAATGCTTTTTTTTTTTTTTTAACTGCTTCCTTAAAACTTAAAAGTTAAAATTTGAACTGATGCACTGAGACAACAATTTGTCATTCCATACAGTAAAATCTCACTTTTTTAACCCTTATCTTCCTGTATTTTAAACAAATTCTTATATTCTGTAAGACTTATTGAATAGTTGCTTTAATACTAAGCAAAATTAATATAACATTTTTGTACACCATCAGTCTAAATCCCATTACTTCATTCTAGTAATGATAATCAATAAATATAACTAAGTGACATTGCATGCTGATCATTAGTAGAAGACATTATTTAATAAGGATCAAAACTGTAAAACATGTTTAATATAGAAACACTTTCTTAATAATGTTTCCATATAACTGCTTCAGTGATTTTACCTTATAGTTCTGTATAGAAAGCTTTTACCCTACTTCTCCTGTCCCATGAGTACCTTTTTCTTATTTCAATTGCATCTGAATGGAGGGATTTACATATTGTTAATTTGTTCCTTGATTATTTTTTTTCCTAAGCTTTTAGATTCTCCCTGAACAATACTTCTCAAAGTAAAGAATAGCAAGAGTACAAATTGGCAGAGATTTGGGAATCTTCTTCCCAAAATTGGAGAATTTACAATAGGAGAAGATAATCGAATATCACCCTCAGGGCACAGAGTTCAAAACTTCATTTACTAGCATTATAAATGAATTCACTCTTTAATTAGCAACTTGGAGTGCGAGAAGGAAATTACATGATTGGTAACATATGATGGAAATGAAGTATGAAAATTTTTTTCTGGACCAATACTGCTGATAAATGAAAATCTGGTATTATAAACTGTTACTTACCCTGGATTCTGCAGCTGCAGGCTGATTAAAACTCAGCAGGAAGAGCTATAATAAACAAATACCACCTGCTGCAAGAACAGGTGTTTGGGACTTCATTTAGAAACCAAAGTAAAACAGAAGATGCCAAGGGGCTGAAGTAGATCAGTATTTAGATTGACATAATTTGTTACTACTTGTCCTTGAACTTAAAAGCATGTTATTCTGCTTTCAAGACTCCTTGATAGGGATTCAACACTCATTTCTAGTAATTAAGCAGCTCTCTGCCTTCTCTGTGCAGCTGTCCATTCTCCACACTATGTGCATTCACTGAAACTGTTTGTTTCTCCATTCACTAGTGTATAACAGCCTTTTTGACTAAGAACACTGTACACACAAAAATAAGAAAAACAACGTTTAATATTTTATTTAATTTCACTAATCTCATTAGTGATTTGTTTGACATTTGTAGTCCAAACAAATCTATATAGTCATGGGAATCTGTTCCTTGATGGACTGTATACATGTTTGCAAAAGAAGATACTTATTTTTAAAAAGAAAGTACAAGTCATTCTGCTTCTGATATATGTCTCAGTGGCACTTCTGATGCAGATGAAGTAAATGAGTGTCTCTCCCAATGAAAGTGAAGGTCTGTTCACTATGTCTCTTTCATGTTTGCAGCTTCTCAGTGGTGATTTCCAATTGCAGAATTCTTTCTTCATAATAACAGAATTTAAGCAAAAGTAATCAGAGTAGCCAAGTGTCTAGATTAATGCATAAATTGGCATGTTACAAATCCGTTTGTGTAAACAAAAAAAATGCATTAAAGTGCATACCAATGATTACGATATACCTTTAAGTAAACCCAGAATCAATTAGACTAAATGACTTGAGTCTGCCCGAAAGAAACTACCAGAAAGTTACTTTCATGTCATAACAAGTCTCAAACTACTTGGCAAAAAGATTTCACTCTTTTCAGATTGTATTTTTAGTGGACGATTTTAAGATAGTTCATGGTAACAGATAATACAGCCAGCAGGGAGAGAACTCCAAGGTAACGAACAAAGAGAGCTGTTCTTTTTTTCTCTTTTGTAAGAGATGTCACACATAAATAAGTGCTGAAATCTCATAATACTTAAAGCGGATGTGAAGAGTTATTACTGGGAATACAAGCAATATCACAAAGTCATTTAAAATCTACACACTGCCAGAAGTGTGGATTATAAAAATGAAAAGCTGGGAACTGGAAAGCTTTGGGGAAGATTTAGCATATTTTAGATATAAAAATTACTCTACTATCTTATTTAAGGAGCCTGCATGGGTTGAAGAGGAGTTGGAGCAGCATCCTGCCACAGGTAGGATTACCTGGGTTTTTTGTAGATTTTTTTGTTTTTTAATTTCTGACAGTCTAGGTACTTAATTATCTTTGAGGTAAATGGTGTTTAAATCATTCTTGGATCAGTATCCTAAGAGAGATAGTAGAAAGCCTAAGTTACTTGCTAAAATGGCCACAGAGAATTTTGAAAATAAATTGACTGGGTTTCTTTTATATTATTGAGTATTGGAGGACAAATTTCTCTCTCTTAAAAAGAAGAACGAGGCAAATCTCATTACATGGACAAATCCACTTGCACTAATGTTAAAGATGGCTGGAACTTATTTAAAATTGCATACTGCTATATTAAATATAATGAGGTATTAAAATGAGATTTAATGTAGGTGAGAACTGAATGTCACTTCTAATTCTGCTCATAAAAGCATACATGTTGTTATAGATGTCTTAGAATTTAACAACTATTATATTTAAAACAGTAATGTAAACAGATTTTTTTTAAGAGGTTTTTGGGGTTTTTTTTTCTGTAACTAAATATAAGCGTGAACCAAAGAGATGGGAAGGAACTTAAATACATTTTAAAAACTAAAACTGAAAAAAAATTCTTTTTTAAAATATCTTTGATATGAGTTATAGGAGGATGTAAGTAAATAGAGTGAATACTTAAATATACACGAAAATATAAGCTATAAGAATGGGCTCTTTAATATGGAAGTCAAACTACATGTTAGCTTAACAAACCTAGCATTAAGAGAAAACTCAATTAGTCTGTCAACTTATGAAAATAAATAAAACTGATCTGTCAAGTACTCTGTTAGTAAATCTTAAAATAGATGTGTCATAAATATGACTGAAACTTTTAATGTTAGGTGTAGTTACCTACTGGTTGTTGTACTTAACTGATTTATTTTTTTGGTAAATGAAACTTTCACAGTGACATATAAATTTGGTGCAGAATTTGACTAAGATCAGTACTTATTAAAATTATGTTCTACGGAACTTTGAAATAATTTATTGGAAAATGAAGCTGCTTTAAATTTGGAAAACTTTGTCAATAAGTAGAACAGGTCAATGAGTACTGACAAATATCTTGCACCCACTGCCAGAATCTACCTTCAACTTTTGTATATTGTAAAATCACTTTTCATGCTTCTCATGCTTCTTGCCAACCTCTTTCTCCAGATTAAGCTTTCTCTTTTGCTCTTTTAAGGCTATTTCCTTTTTTTTTTATTTGAAAAGTTGTTTTCCATGATATCTATCAAAACAAACAAGACCAAAAGGTTGCCCATATAGGGGATACATTTGTGCCAAAATCTGTTGTTTCATGCTGAGCAATAGTGATTGATTTTCTTACCTCACCCTCATTCAGGCTGAGACTTAGACAACTGATCTTGTTTCTTCCTTTTTTTGTCATATGGAGCACCTATCACACCATGTACCTATGGTTTCATTGTGCTGCTATAATATATATGATAAATAATGTATGATTTATATGCTATTTCATTATTTTTTTAAATTATCTTAAATATTACAGCAGTTACTGTTGGGAAATACTCAAACTTAGGCAGCAGAGGAATTTAGAATTGCATACTTGCCATGCTAAGGTAGCAGGATACAAGAGTCCAAGATGAAAGTAGATCACTAAGGGTAAATAGACATGAAGTGATGCGATGAAGGCTCACACCCCAAATGGAAGAAATGATCACACACAGCCAAAGGCTATCTCGGAGTACAGTGATTTTGTTTACACATATGATTTCTTATTTTACCTCATAGCTGACAGTTTTGGGACAATACAGGGTGAACTCTTCTGCCTGGTGTTGCCTCCAATGGCTTAGGCTATAAAGATTTCTTATGAAACTAGCTGTATTAAAATCTTAAACTACCTGTATGCGCAATGTCCTGACTGTGAAAAAGTATCAGCATCTTATTTTATTGTGTTTATTTTTAGGGAATATCAGGAAATATGATCTAATAGTTAACTGACTTATTTTTAATTAAGAATGTTGTAGCAAATTTCATTTTAAAGTACTGAGAGGTGGGCAGCTGACACAGAAGTCATCGAAGAAATGTTTCCTTATTCTTACTACACAGTTTAGCTCATCAGTCCACATCTAAGACAAAATCCTACCAAATCTGATCAATTCTTATTTTCCACAGGACTGTGATAAAGAAATGTACGTGAATGCCCATGATGCTACAAGTCCAGAATTGTTATTTTTTTCTTAATTATTAAATCATACAAAGGATGGAGGGTGGTACAGGGAATAGTTCTCTGATTCTTAACCTTGCTTCTTGATATTTTGTAGGTCCAGAAGCTTTCATGCACTGTATTCACTTAAAAGCCAAAGTAATGAACCTACTTCAGTGCCCTTGAAAGCACACAATGATATCTGATTATTAGGTAAAGGTTTTCTGAAAGACTTGTTCAGATCTTTCAAATGCTCTGAAATGTATTCCTTCTGTTCTTTATCTGAGTTTACTAAACTGCTTTTAGCCAGATTGTTCCCTATAACTGTCATATGCATTTATTCTGACACTGCTCGAAGTACTGCTGGTGCCTCAATGTTAGTATATGGTATGCATCCACCTGCATGGATACAGAGTTAATCACAGTTTAGTGGCTGTTCTCCCCCTAACAGTTTCTGTGTTATGTGAGACAGAGTCAAAAGCAGATTATTATTGAAGTCTATGTTATTAGAAATAAACATTCAAGATGGTGAGAGATTATTTATCTGAATCTTGTTTTCCTGTCTCCCCCTAGGAAAAGCTGATGTTGCCTGTTGTTGTTTTGCTGGACTTGGAAGAAGAGAATCAGTAAAGCTGCTAAATGTCTGCAATAGCTGTGTAGCGAGTACATGGTTCAAATCTAGAATCCATTTCTGAATTTTTAATACTTCATTTTTTTCAGAAGTTGTGTTCATATGGGTTTTATTCTGTGGTTCCTCTTCCTAGAAAGTATTGCATTTGATTTTAAGTGCTTAGAGCAAACATTCTCACTTTTGCTAAAAAGATGGAAATCTCAGGAAATATTGCTGATTATCTGCTATTTGGTCAAATATACTATGGTATCTGGAATTCTGGCAGAATCTCCAAAACTAGAGAATACAGTGACTCGTAAGCTTCTTTGTGAAGAGAATCTCTCTGAGAGGTAACTACAGTTGGCTGATCTGGTGAATAGTAACAAAGAAATATCCCAGTTGCCTTTGTTTTACTTTCTTCTAAGAAGTTCTGTGTGTGTATACTTTCCCTCCCCAGACTATTATCTTTATCAAAAATAGATTTTTTTACTTGTTAATATTAGTGCAGCTGATTTAAGTTCTGTCCTTTATCCTATTTACCAAAATTATGATGATTTCCCAAGTATTACAAACTTCTAAGTAATCTCCAAGAACTCCACATTATAGTACTGCATATATCTTTATTATTACTGTTAAGAATAACACACAAAAAAATAAAAGTTTTCACTAGATTTTTTTATTGTATTGAAAGCAGTAGAAATGTGAAATCTTTACACTAAGCACTAAGGATTTTTTGTGCATGATTACATACCCTATGATAGCAGCTTAGCAGATAACAGCACAATGTGTGCATCAGGTACTATAAAAGTCAATAGTAAATATATTTCTAAAAATGTCACAGAGTTAAGTGAAAATATGTTTGGTAAGATTAATGAGGTTATTGCTCTGGGTTTGTGCTTTCCAAATTACATATTGAAGACCTAGTTAAAACTTACAATAACATGCAATAAAATTGAATTACACATGCAGTGTTTTAATTTTGCCATGATAATGTAAGGATCATCATTGGCATGAGCATTATAACTTTTGTAGAAGAATACATTGTAGAGCTAATTATATTGCATATCTTGTCTTGTGCTGTGATGAGAGCTGTTGTGGAAGCTATTGCCCTGTTTGTCTAATGAAATTCATAACATCCAGACTTCAGAACTCTTTTTCCTGATGTGTTTTCTAGTTTTTGCCTTCAGACTCTTCAGCCTTAAGCCCTAGCCAATTCAGCCATACAGAATGCATCTTTATACTCATCTACATTTCCTCTAAAGTCAATGAAGAAATTCTGGATGCAGAAATCTGGATGGATTATTTTGTTTCCAAACTTAAAATAAACACACTCTTTTGCATTCTACAAAATAAGAATTCTACAAAAATTTTGCATTCTATAAAAGACCCTATGGATCTTTGAAGCTTCCAACTAAGGAATCTAAGCATTCATTTATTAGGAGAAATGTCCGCCAAAGTTTTCTTCATGATGGAACAAAGTGAATTGATAAATAAACACAAACCCTCAAATCTTTGCTAGGAGATTCTGTGGTTTTGGAATATTAGATTAGTAACGTCCACTATGTCCTTGTGTATGCAGTCTGGCTGGAACAAAGCTAATCTTCTTCATACTAGACCCTATCATGTTATGCTTTGGATCTGTGGTTAAAACAGTGTTGGTAATATTCCAATATTTTTGGTTGTCACTAAATAGCGCTTGCAAAGCTCACTCTCCACTCTGCCCTACCTGCCAACTAAAGCAAATAAGCTGGGGTTGGGCAAGGGGCTGGGAGGGGCATGTTAGCTGGGACAACTGACTCAAAATGAAATTTTATACCAGATGATGTTATGCTCAGCAATATATGCTGAGGGAAAGGGAGAGAAAGAGAGGTGAGTGAGCAGGTGAACATTTAAAAATTGGGTTTTACAGATTAAAAATATAAATATATTTTTTTAATCACTTCTAAAGAAATTCTGCTTGAACTGTGCAGTGTCTTTTAAACATATGTAATTGAATAATTCTACTGTTTGATTGCAATCCTAAGTGAGGGAAGGAGGTGTGGGGAAGGCATCAAGCAGAGGTACTCTCTGAGCAGTTGCAATTACGTCTGTACCTGAGTTGTCATGCTTGGAGGAAAGAGTAGCAGGATAGAGTTCTTCTAATTACTTAGTCGGTAGTATACTTGCTAGTCAGTAGGACGTCCAGGATGAGCACAAAATAAGATGACAGCTACTTCATGTATTTCAAAAACTGTTTTATATGCAGATGATCACTATCCTTATTGGAGCCAACCGCAGTAATCCAAAAAGAAGAGAAAAAAAGAAGCTGTAATAATTTTTTTATAGTTTGTCCTAGCAGTAGAACAGGGAACAGGTCAGAGCACCTCTAATTAAGGAAGGCAAGAGACCAGCAAGGATGAGTCTACACCTGCTGGTCAAACTAAAGGGCAAGAAGGAAAAGCAATGGAAGCAGAGACAGGTGTCCTGGGAAGAGTATAGGGACTTGTAATGTTTATAAATAATCAGGTAACTTTAACATTATTCTAGCAATGACAGGAAACAGTTCCATTACAATAACAATTTATTATAAGTATTATAACTGAGTATAGGGGGGAAGTTAAGACAATGAAATGAACTTTTGGAAATATTTTCAGATTAATTTTCTACTGGAAATTAATGTTTAATTATAAGATTGTAATAAAATAAGGTCTGGGATCCTGTTTCTGGCCTGAATGTCTCCAAGTGCCTGAAAATAGAAGATTAAGTTGGCTCCACCTTTGATGTCTTTAATGTTTGCCTACATGTTGCTGGTTGGTAGCCTGGGCTCAGCCTATGTATCAGGCAAATATGAAGACAGATCTTTAGAGACTTTTAGGCCTCAGGTGGCAAAGAGTCCACAGGTTCTCACAGCCAGAAAACAGGCTTAACCTTTCTTTAAATGTAGTTCATGTTTTGAGTAGACTTGAGATTGCACTGCTTCTGTGCGTGTTTCCAAAAGAGAATATTTAAATTCTGTGGTAACAATGAGTTGACTTTTAGGTACTTGCACCATTCTGCAGCATACACCCCTGGGAGCCAGGATACTTGTTGTGTTGAGAATTAGGACATCAAACTTCCTGCCCTATGGCTTCAGTGAACCATTTTCTTTTTTTTTGTGGTTCACAGAAGGACTTTTTATCATCCTTAAAATTGAAATGGCTCTGTATAGTGCAGCAATTTTTTAAAAAAAAAAACAACTTCAGAGAACTGATCCTTTTTCACAAGGGAAACCTCATAAACTGACAGAATTAAAGCTGGGGCGGGAGGTGAGGCAGGAGGAAGAGGGGGACGCCAAACCCAAAAAAGGGTAACAACCAAAATATCCAGTCTTATATTGTCTCATTTCGAGCTATAGAAATCTAGCTTCACTCAAATTTACTCCTGATGGGGTTTCCTTCATTTGTTACCTGGACTAGTTGTCTAGAGGTTACAGTGGTGAATTAGGATCATGCTGGTAGGCCTCAATTAGTGTAAAGAGAAGAGTATGAGTGGAAATGTTGACAGTTGGATGATAAGATATCCCCTTTCTCTGTTATTTTATTTTGAGCTGAATTTTTTTAAGAAATCAAATTGTTTAACAGGAACTTAGTATTTGCAAATCTACGTTTTTTTTCAGAAGCCCCCTAGTTCTGATCTCTCGCTTGGGACAGTGATCTTGAAAATATTCTATTTCATATTCTGTATTCACTCATTTCCCATAGTTTATGTAAGAATTTTGAGATTACCTTGAGAGGCAATTACTCAAATAATTATTGTATGATATATAATTGTGACTAAGTGTTCAATTGAAAACCTATTTCCTCTTTTCTCTGAAGTCTCTGAGACAAAGAGGGGATTAAAAGGAAAGCAGAGGGATCTAAAAGCATAACATTACTGACAAGGTCAGACCATTTACTTGTATGTCTGTCTTCTTTAACATTTTATAAATGTCAGTTATGCTGCTATATGAATGGCAACAGCTTTTAAAGGCTTCATACAAAGCTACAGACCATGATTTTGGAGAAATGAATATTCATACATTTTTATTACAGTTCATTTGGTTTCTGAAGCAAAAAAGTAATGATCAATCATGCAGAAATATTGTAAATTACGTATCATATTTAGAGCTGTACAAACTTTCTCTCAGGGTAAAAAAGCAATCTTGGATATTACTGGAGTTAGTATTCAAAGGAATACAATACAGTTTCATTACCTATGTGTAAACACTGTTTTTAAAACAAATGAGTGAGTGTTTTTCAAGGGAAGTTTTTAAGATCAGAAAAACAGAGTTGCAAGATTTATAAATTATCATTTGCTGCAAAATGGAAAACTATAAGCAAAGCATTAAACTGGTAAAAAAATACAAACATATTGTTTACTGTATCATCTCCCAGATCAATCAAGTTGGTTAAATCTTTGGTACTAAATTTGTTTTGACCTACATATAATCTGAGAATTGAGACAGTACAGGACATCCTCTGCAAAAAAGGAATGATTTAACTCAGGCATAACATTGGAGGGGAGGGGAAGTTGATTGATTAAGCTTCCTTGTAGAACAAACCTAAAACCTAAAGTCTTCAGGGAAAACAGTAGACTAGGCAGATCTAACACACGTGTAGACTGTTGAAAAATGACTTGAAGCTGCTGCTGCCAAAAATGTCTTTGGAAACACTGTAACTCAAAAGCCTTTGGCCTAAATACTCCCATAAAGTAGTCTGAAAACTCCTGGAGTTTTCTATAAACCCGTCTGTCTGCATGCATGTGTGCCACTTCATTCAACTGGCAGGCGGTTTGATCAATACCTGAATCACAGAGATTCAGAGATCTGAGCCTTTTCATTGTCCCCTTTCTGTGACAGTGATGAGTCTAGTATAAATGTGAGCAGAAAGATAGATGGGGGAAAGTGTGGCACAGGTAGAGTTATTACTCCCCATTAACCTTTTCCAAGAGAATTTCAGATCTCAGCAAGAGAGCCAGCTCTGGTTTAATGTTGACCTAGAATCCCTGTGGTAATAAAACTGAGATGAGGCAGTGGATTGAAAACTATTTCCCAGAGCTCATGGTTCTAATTTTAACTGTTAAACACCTACCAGTATATATGTTGCTATACTAGATACAAAGGGCTGGATCAAATCCCCATTAAAATCCCTCGAAAGTCTCCTAAACATTTCAGTGGAAGTTAGTTCAGGCCAATAGCATATACATCAAACTCCAGTCCACCAAAACTAGTCTTCAATATAGTCATGGAATACCAAACCTTCAACAAATGGAAAATATTGGCACTTAAAAGTAAATGGTTTCTCATTAGCAGGATTCGTTCATTAAAATCAGGCATGTGCTGTGTTCAGTTTAGTTACTGTTTTTATCCTTCTGCTATATTAAAATGTAAATCTTTTGAATGGCATAAAACTTAATACAGCTCCAGATACAGAAAAGTAGAGAAACAATGAACAAATCTTGTCCTGTAACTTATTCTCACCCATTTGTAAGACTACTAGCATCCCATAATTTTCTCCTTCTGTCAATCTGGAAGGGCATTTCTCACATACAAACCACCAAAATTTTAATGCTTGCAAAGAACTCTGATATTAGTAAATTACATCAAGAATATAGGCTAGCAATGTGATACAGTTATAAAAAGAAAAAGCTATTTATTCCAAGGTATATCAATTAGAATATTTCTAGTAGTAAAAATAAGTCCTTCTTCCTACATGATAAATCTATAAGAGCTTTCAGAATGTATTTTCAGAAAAATTTGCCAATGGTAAATTTTGCTACAACTATGTCTAGATTTCATTTAGTTTAAATAAATGGATGGGTTTCATGAAGTTCAACAATGATCTAATAATATGTCTCTGCAACAAAGAAGGCTAATGGTATTCTGGGCTGCATTAGGAACAGCATTGCCAGCAGGTCAAGGGAGATGATTCTTCCTCTCTATGCAGCACTGGTGAGACACTTCTGGAGTTCTGGGTCGAGGTCTGGGCTCTCCAGGATGAGAAAAAAATGCAGGGAAAGTCCAGTGAAGAGCTGCTAAGATGGTGAAGGGACCGGAACATCTCTCTTCTGAGGAAAGGCTGAGAGAGGTGTGACTGTTTGTTCTGGAGAAGCAAAGACTCAGGAGGGGAACTTGTCAATGTATATCAGTACCTGAAGGGACAGTGCAAAGAAGACAGTCAGGCTCTTTTCATTGGTGGACCATGACAAGACAAGAGACCATGGGCACAAACTGAAACACAGGAGGTTCTGTCTCTGCATCAGGAAACAATTTTTTGCCGTGAGGGTGACTGAGCACTGGCACAGGTTGCCCAGAGAGGCTGTGGAGTCTCCATCCTTGGAGATACTCAAAAGCCAACTGTACGTGGTCCTGGGCAGTTGGCTCTAGGTCACCCTGCTTGAGCAGAGGGGCTGGGCCAGATAGTCTACAGAAGTCCTTTCCAATTTCCACTCTTCTGTCATTGTGTGAGTTTATGATCTTAAACTTACATCATTGGTCAGAAATCCTTGGGTAGGAACCTTTCCTACTCTCTTTTGAACAAGTTTCTCTGATTGGTTTAGACTAAAGTGGGTTTCTATGGCCTCAGCTTCTTAACTGTTGACTACATAGCTTGAAAGTAAAACTATCTCTGAAAGCATTTCCCATATTTCAAACTTTTAGCTTTACTGTAGATTTTTGTCCTTGCAATTCATAAACTTTTTTATAAATCTAGTTATACATAACTCAGCTGTAGGCTGTATGCTTAATTTTATATTTCTCTGACAAAAATCACCTGATTAAGCAAAATCCTTATTTTCATTGACTGAAATTCTCAAAATGTTGTGCTTGCAACAAGCTTTCAAAGAAACATCTGTTCGGATGGAAATAACATTTTTTTCCACCAGCAAGCACTTGCCTTTCTGCTCTGCTATTTTTTACTTTGCTCTTTAGAGCTAATACCTTATTTGTGAGACCTACAAATGTACTTTAAAGCAAGTTAACCTTTTGCTTTGAACTCTAGTTGCTTAAACTATTATCTTTACATCTTTCTAGTAGTCTTTACTATGCTTTCTGAACACAGCTAAAATGATACAAAATAACCCGTCTGTCTGAAAGGGGGTTTTAGCTTATTTCCTCATTATTTCATTATGAAGCAGTGATAGAATGATAACCTGTAATAGTGTATTCTATAATTTCTAGACCTATAGAAACTATAAATGTTACTTTACATGTAACAATTATCCAATTTCTTGCATTTTTTACTTAGAATATGTGGCTTGATTATTCCATTTGGGAGGCAAATAAAGTCAGTATAACTCATTCACAATACTGAAAAAAAATGCACCCTTATATGAATAAGTGCTTTGAAAGCAAGTGTGTAGAAAAGATACTTGTATCGGGCAGTATGTGCTGTAAGAAAGGATGAGGGTGTTTGGGGGTTTTGTTCTGGGTTTTTGTTTTTTAGCTTTTGTTTTGGGTTGGGTTTTTTTTAAATGTTTCACAGGCAGAGAGGATTCAAGATTTCAGGAAACACTTTCAACTTCTAGTATAATGCCACTTCAAGGTCTTTTTTTTTTTTTTTTTATTAAGTCTTTGATATAGAAGAAATGCTTGTTCCATGATAATTTGGAGAGCGAAGAATAGTGGTAGTATGGGAGGGAATCAAAGTACTATGATATAAAAGTAATAAACTTTTTCAAGCAGTTTACCTGCTTATTCTTCCTTTTATATGAGGAAGTCAACATTTCTAGTACGTTGATTAATTTGTATTGCAATTCTAGGAAAATAATTAGCCTAACTTCTTGTCTATTTTTGCACTTAGGAATAAGATTAATTATCCAGAGAGATTCCTGTAAAGCTACTTACCTACTGTGTCTGTCTTCTTCTCACAAGTACTGTACACATTATTTCACACAAAATTTCCTATTGTGATGCTTTTTAGCATAGCTTTTCCTTTAGAAAAATGTTGTGTTGAAAAATGAATAAAATTCAAATACTTAGTTGCCACTATTTTCATTTTTATTATAAAATGCAACCTTCACTAAAAGGATGGGGATTTTTTTTTGAAAATAAATAAATTGTTCTCCTGTAAAATTTTCTGCAAATCTGCTAGTTTTTTTTACTTGCTTGTTTGTTTTTTACTTTGAGTTGCAAATGCATATGAAATAATTTGTCATTTACTAAGAACATTTCAGACACTGGGAAATCATGGAAACTAGAATTTAGTCTTCTCATTCTTTAAATAACTACTTTTAGAAAACTGATTCTGGTGGTGGATTGTGGGTAGAAAACTAAAAGACTATAGAGATTAAATTGTTGGGGGTTTTTTAAACTATTTATATACAGAACAAAGTAGCCTTTCTATGCTGGGGGCAGAGGGGAATAAAAAAAGGACTGTCAAGTCCCATTATCTGTACTGTTTAGAGAAGACAATTCAGAAAGAAATACAGATGAAAGTTAAATGTAGATCATCTTCCTGTATCTGGAAGGATGGATTCAGAAGAAAAGGAAGTCTCCTCTGTGTGCCAGTGAAACATCATATGACCTAGGGCTTTGGGATTCTTTAGTCGTAGTGAAAATTTGCATTCTATTTATGGCAACAATAGTGGCCTATTTATTCCCATTCTATCCTAATACTGACTGTGCATGTTACCAGACATTATTTTAAGTATGTGAGTATCATAGCCAGAAGAACACAGTTACATTTATTCTCTCATTTGCTCTATGAATCTGGATTATTTTCCTTATATAAAATTGCAAAGCTTTACAGGAAGAAAATGGAGAATATCCTCTTACCCCATTAAAAAAACTCTAAAAATTATTATATTTCTGGTTGTTATTCAAAAAGCTAGAAGTTGGAATACTAGTCAGCAGATACAAAAACATTAATCTGTATTTTGTATCATGTAATTATACAAACGGCTGTCACTATGGAACTGTTTTATAAATACTCCTGTGTAGTCTTCCACTTCCATGAGGAACTTTATGTAGAAATGATCCTTTGTGTAGAAATGGATGCTTAAGATCCATTTTGGGTGTCTGTTCTCAGTTGTCTTAAAGTTCTTATGATTTTTTTTACAGAGTCAAGGTGTTTAGCATGGCTTTGGCTCTACTTTAAGGCCAGATACTCAATTCTAGACTGATTTAGGTTTCCTTATCTCTCTCTTCTTTTGAAGAAATTAAGAAATTGTTTCTACTTCCAGTAGTAGTAGAGTTACTGCTACAAGCAATATAAAAGCAAAATGATCTGCACCACAACACCAGTCCCTATACACAATGTTAGCAATATTACATAAGTAACAGTGTTAAAGTAGTGTTAGTCCTGCTTAGTTGACACAGTTTTCACAAAACAATAATTGCAATTTGTTCCTGGTTTCAGATAATATAAATTAAAGATTTAATAAAGACAAGGGTCTTTGAACAGTTCCAGAACAGATATTTAAAACTAAATATGTTCCTGCATATTTGGGCCTGAATATTGATCTTTGGCTTGCTAGATATGTTCGACTACAGAATCTTATGGATGGTTAATTTACCATTCTAGTTTTCAGGGAAGATACACATTTATTTCTGTGTAGCACCATTGATTATATCCTAAACAAGAGTATAAAGCTAACATTAAAGAGAAGCTGAAAATGTGTGATAAATGAAAAAAAGACAGCAGCTCAGCCACTGAATTTATGGGACTGTGCCAGAAATGCACAGAGGACTTAGAGGAATTCTTATGATTTGTTTTCTTTAGATTTTATAGAACAGTCATGACTCAGGGAACTTTCCTCCAGTAATTGCACTTAAAAACACTTCATGTAATCACTACTGTTCTGTTCAACAATTGTGGGTCAGGACCTAGTTATTTCTGCAAGCCTGATAGGCTTTGAAATACTACTTGTAGTATGTGAATCCAACATGAAATGGGAGTGAACTACGAAGTTCTACCATATCCAGAAGTACAGGTAAAATCCTTTTTGTAAACATTGCATTATAATTACTCACCTCTAACTATTGAAGTTCTTACTACTGCAGAGCTTGAGCCTGTGAGGCATAGACTACAGTTCTGCGATATGAGGGCTGAACTTCATTTGGAGATTTGCTAAATAGGTAGCTTGTCCACAAGCTAGGAAAGTGTGTTCTGTAGTCTTGTGAACTAGCAAGAACCCTGTAGTCTGTCTCTGAATATTAAGAATAAAATATTGGGCTGAATCCAGTTGCCACTGTTAGCAGCACGTGACATTCTTTACATGACTTTACAAGACATTAGGACTTAGCAGGTTTTGTCTGGATCATCTTGGCCTGTCTAAATAAAATTAACTTGTTTAACCATATCATCAGTTTTTTAAAGACAAGGTAATTATTACCCAAATTGTTAGTTTCAATTTAGCTTTATATAATCATGTGCTGTAGTTTTACCATAGATGGTAGTAGAAAGTAATTATTCTGTATAGCAGGAAATATTTATCACACTAACAGTAGTAGTAGTATAAAGTATTACAAGTATTATATGACAGTAATAGCCTTGAAAGGAACACAGTGCAGTGTAGATGAGTACAGACATATGGTATGAAAGGGGAGGCATAGGATATAGGAGATTCCATAGCTATAAGTAACTCACTAATGAACAGTTAAGAAAATTTGGACTTGATTGCTGCATAAAAGCAATTTTAAGGTCATTTTAAAAAAAATAAAAATAGTTATCCTATATATGTAAGATACTCCAGACATTTGGCTGTGAAGTAGAATTTCAATGAAGAAAAGCCAAGTGCAAAGCCTTTGATAATATTAATTTCTTTATTTTCTTCTTGTTCTGTAATAACTAACCCACATAAATTTTTTCTAACCCACATAGATTTTATTATGTGGTTGGTCTAATACCAAACCTTCAGGTTTGGTTGTAGTTTGTATGCAATTATGTGTTGCACTGCCTGCTATTACATGAAATTGCGAAAAAGCTGAGTTGAAGAATGACATGAAGAGGAAAATACAAGTGACAGAACTATTTAGGGGATTTGAGTTATTTATTTCAGATTTCTTTCCTGTAACCAATTCTGGATTTGGTTCTGCTGACACTTGTAACCTTTTCATTATTATCTTATTTTCATCGTAAATTCTGTACAACATATCATTATGATAGAATGGTAAGTAATTTCTCTGATAGTGATATCTGTAGAGACTGCTTTTAATTAATATGGAATAGTGAAGATAAAAACATACACTAAATAAACTTGAAACTGTAATCCATTTCAGGAAGGACAGTTCATGCACAAATGTATTGTGACAAATTACCATCTATCTGCAAGTCTTTATTTTGGACAGAAAGTGAAAGATGTGAAAGAAATAGTGTATCAACTTAGCCAAATGAGTGGTTTCTGAGTGATATTCATTCCACAGTGGATTTACATCAAATGTTACACCTCTGCATTGTATGTCAAATCTTGGCTTCATTCAGATTTTTAGATATTTTGAAAAGTTTAGGGTTTTTTTCTCAGCTTTACTATAACTGACAACTGATGTCAAATAGAAGAGATTAAGAGTGTTCATATGCAACTGACAGAACTGCTGAATACTACTTTCTTTCTGAGCAGAATGGGGTGGCAGAAGAATGAGAAAGGGACTGGAGATGTCTATACAAGGAGAGAAAGGACTCGTAGCTAAATCATATAGTGAACGTATAAAATACCTTTGTTAGGCTTTAATAGGCATTGCACATATTAAAACACTTTGTAAGTTACAATAAATACACATTTTCAAATCTTTATTCAGAATATTGCTTAATAAATGAATTTGCTTACTTAAATGATGTGACATCTACTCTTTGGTAAAATTTGTAGATGTATCACCATCTCTTAGAAGCAGTATAGCCATATTACTGAATTGTGAGGTTCAGTCTAACTACTGAGACACACAGTAAATTAATCCAATGAAATGCCTACTTTCTGATTCTGCTGTTACAGTATAAGCTGTTTTCTCAGAACAGTGCTCCATTGCACAGATGCAGCAAATCACAATAGTTTAGAAGCATCAGCACTTGTTACTGAATGAGTGTTGAAGTCACAAGTTCGTGTTTCATTTGAATTTTGCATAGCAATTCACCAACATCCAGTGACCATAAATACTGAACCTGAGATAAATATTAACTTATTCTTTCACCAGAGCAAGGAGGTGAGTGGGAAGAGAAGCATCGAGCTACTGAAACATAGGTTTCTGGACAGCTTTATCCTCTCACTTCTGTAAATGATATTTCATTAGCATTTTAACTTCACAGTTTTGATTTTGTGAAATGCACTTCCTCCAAATATCACCTTAAAGCATTGGATTCCGTTCTCCCTCCAAGATCAGACTTTCTCAGATATATATTATATCATACATAATCAACTGATCTAACAGTCAGACACTGATGAAAAGGGTAGTCTAGCTCCATCAGCTTCCATTTCACTGGGCTAAATGATCATGTAATATTATGAGTCACTTTACGTCTGGAAGGAAATTAACCCAGGTGGAAGGGAATCTAGTAATCCAGCCTAATAACTAGTGGCATGGATTTAATATCTGCTTTATTAAAGGATATTGTACAGATAAGTGTTGATATACTGACTTGTGAAAGATTTGATTCTTTATCGGTTCTTTATTTGAGATAGAGCTTAAGTATTTAGTAGCCTTATCAAGTTTAGTAATTTTTATTCTACAAAGAGAAGATGCATAGCAACAGTGCTCATAAAATACTTCTGAAATTGTCAGAATATGTTGCAATGCAGTCTCTTGCCTGAATGGATAATAAGCACATCCTAAAACTGTCAAAATCTTACACTGAAAATCAGAATAGCTTCAGGCAACCTGCAGCATTTTGGGAAAAGCCATAGAGAGATGGATGGAAATAGTTGCACATAATTACAAGTGACAAAATTAAATAGTTAAATAATAAACTTTGCAAAATACGAAATGTACTATTTTGAATCTATTAAGTATTGCTATTAAAATATGTGTATTTATGTATTTTATTTATTTATTATATTTATATAATATATTACTATTTCTGGAAGGCCTATTCAGAGATTTTTTAAAAAAACAAAACCCAACACATTAAAAATTGCAACTAGTGTGTTTAGTTGGTGATGAAACAAGCTTACTGAAACCAGACATTTCAAAGTCTTGCTCTTGTTTTTTTTCGTGCAGATGTGTAAAGATAAGCTAATTTGTTCTGCTTTGTGTCTTGCCTTTTTTATCTTCTAAAAATATTGAAATAAAGGATCTGTATCTGAATCATTGTATTTAAAATAATTGGGGCCTTGCAAACTTGTGATGATAACCAAAGCAGGAAAAAAAAGATCAAAAGATGTGAAAATCACTATCAAACAACAAAAATAACTTTGCACATTTAGCATTTAATATCAACAAGCATTTTAGTGAGATGATAAATAATTAAATTATCTACTTATTGGAGAAATCAAAAAACTCATAAGAGACAAAACCTGGTATTACTTGGAAATAATTAAAAAAATATGAAAATAATACAGTCATAGTGACGATGTTAGAGTTCACAGAGCAGTTTGTTGGGGTTTTTTAGTACATGTAGGAAAAATAGATATTAATTGGAGAAGAAAGGGCAAAGTGGACTGTAGTACAAACACTTATTCACTTTTAAATATTGTTTCA
The DNA here is from genome assembly GCA_028020825.1 of Podargus strigoides. NCBI lineage: Eukaryota > Metazoa > Chordata > Aves > Caprimulgiformes > Podargidae > Podargus > Podargus strigoides. The sequence goes on along the minus strand of CM051621.1, from coordinate 20,755,568 downwards.
TTAAAATTACTCTATGTTTGAACAAAACAGAATGGTTGACAAAATTGTATAACATAATATTTGCTACCCTATTCTTTCTTTATATATAAAGGACTAGTGTTTGATAGGCAGAAAGACAGCAATTACTGGTATTAAAGATACAAATCAATAACATGAAGAAGTTATCAGTGGTGGTGATATATTTTCTAGATATCTGTTCAATTTTAAGAAAGGCAAAAATTTATAAGTCGGAGATTCGGAGAGTCGGTTATCTCACAAATAAATAATTAGTTAATTGTTAACAAATACATAGCATTATTGTAGGGTTTGGTGGAGGATAAAGTGACTGTAGCAAGCTCCATACTTGATTTGAAGGCGACTACGATCATTTTAATAGCCAGTTTTAACTAGTGAGTTTGCGTGTATTGACTGAAGGTAAAGACATAATGGCTACATCCATTAGCAGTAAAAACCATGACAAGGCATTGTCCTAGACACTGAAACTCAAATGTTATACTTCTAAAAATATTACAGTAGTTCTTGGTATGGCTTCGGCACAGAGAACTCTCTCAAATTGATTCCCAGCAGGATTAAAGATTTAGCATGAGTGAAGAATTGTTCCTATTTACATTCATCCGCACTGTTTTGACAGTTAAGTTTCATAACCTATACCTGTATAGACTGTCCTTGGTGCAAAGCCTTGAGAATGGATCACTAGCCTCCTAGTACAGCTATAATCAGCAAGGGAATGGGTGTATTCCTGTTGATTCATAATGCTCTTTACCACTCTACTTTGAAGTACATGTATACACTGTATATATATATCGGTCCCGTTGCACTAAGTACCATGACATGAATTCACCTCACCTAATTTTAGATATCAAAGAGTTCTTCAGTCCATATACAGTCTAAAGACAAAAAACCAGCCAGATTTCAGGTGAACTGAATAACCTCCTAGCTTTGGGGGTGTATACTCCTAATTTTTGTCAGCATTAGCTGTGTAGAAGAATCTACACACTATTATTTGCAATTGTAGTTCAGTTTCAGGTGAGGACGTTACATGGATTCTTTCCCATCCAAATTCAGTCTGAAACAAAAAATAATTAGTAAACTATGAATTTAGGAAACTAATTCAAGAGTACTGAAAAGTAACCTGAAATGTTTTCTGGATCAGGGAGAGATTCATGCATATGAATTACTATGCTTATACACAGACAAAAAGCTGTCTTATACACAGGAATTTTTAAATGACAGTTTGTTAAAGGCACATGTCAGTTAAGACTGATTTTTGGAAAAAAAATATGCTTTTGTACTCACTGAGTTTCCAATTTTTTTTCAATTTCACTACTTCGTAATGAACTTTTTGTCAATCCATTAGGAATTTGTGCAAATGTAGGCCTTATTAAAAAATCACATTTTCACAACATCTTTGTGTTTGTGAATATGTTTGTAAACAAGTCACTTAATAGGGAAATTGTAAGTAGGTTCTTTAACAATCAAAAAAGACAAAACAAGGCTATAAAGTTCTTGCAGCTATGATGCACTGCCTTTTAGGCTCCTATTTTTGCACTGAGCAAGTAATCAGTATTAGGAAAAAAATTCCATACTTCTGTCTTTCAAATTTTCAAGGTTTTTCAGCACTTCTTTTTTCATTCTTTTTCCTTTGGCTTATGTGCATTGTCTCTCCTTTGTCCCACTGGCTATGAATAACATGTTTTGAGGTAAAAAACATTAAGGAGACTGATCCACATGTCAGTGTGAGTTGGTTGTGAATTCAGGTTGATTGCAATGTCAATGGGATACTTGAGAACAGGAAGCTTAGCAAGTTAGAAAGAAATGTCTTTTTTTTTCATTCCCAGGTCTTCTGTGGCTTGCTTATTAATGTGCATAATAATTAGAAAAAAGTTAAAAGCTAAAAGATAAAAAGTCATTGCTGTTTGTCTATTGACTATTAAAGTGCTCCATAGCTGCAGTTTTAGATTAGCTTTAAGACTTTGAATTCAATCTGTGAATGACTGGATTACATAGAACTGTGGCATGGAACCAGCCCTCTTTATAGTGAGGCTCAATTACACAAAAACAGCTGCAACTTTCATTAATTGTTTGCATGCAGCCAAGCAAGACAAAACAGTTAAAATGTAAGGAAGAAGTGACAGAAATGATGATCCCATTATAAAATAATCACCTGAGAGAAGGAGTAGTCTTCTGCTCTTGCAGTGACATTCATTGCAATATCTGTACCTGAAAGTAATAGAATTTCAAAACGAAATTGAGGTTACGTGGTATCTTCTCTTCTGTTTGACGTTTTCTGAAGACGCAATGCAGAGACAGTAGCATTAATTTCAAAGCATTGGTACTTTTGAACATCATCAGGTCTTTCACTGATGAAACATGAGACAAATGTTTTGATCTGAACAAATATTTAACACAAATATAGTAATGAGTCCTCATAAAACTGATGTTACAGTTTAAAAAGTAGTTAATTACTTGCAGTGACCTATGTCAAATAACTTTGCCTGTTCCTGACAGTCTGTAATGAGCAGTTATTCAAAATTGGAATTCTTCTATGACATTATGCTATCATAAATTCTGTCAAACAGTATTTTTTGTTACAACTTCAGTATGTTTCGTGCACATATTCAGCAATACAAAATATTAGAATAACCAAATGACATATACTCCAGATGGTTTCTCCTACACAGATACTGTGGAAATTCCATCACATGTACTGCAGATGAGCCAAAATGAAGACCTTATATTGCAGTGAGAGGCCCTTAGTCATTATACTGACTTGTAATTAGCAGACACCCTTTTAAATTTTTCATATTTCTCTGCTTGATTATGATCAATTAATTTAAATTCACTCCAGAAAGTTGTAGCTTTATTTAAGCAGAAATCAAGAAACAAAGTTAAGCAGAGTTAACATACTTTACTGTCATAATCCAATTGCACACTTATAAAGCAGCTTGTGTTTCACACCATTGATTCGCCAAACAAGATTACCTTCAAATATTAAAGGTATCACCTACCTTTAACAGTCTGTGGAGCCATCACATTACATGTGTTTTGGTAGCTTTCTCCTGGATAGTTCCACTGTGGTCCCATAGATTGAAAACTCTTCAGCAGTAACTGTACATTAAATTCAGTTCTAGAGCACTTCTTTGAGTTTGGTGTCATCTGAAAGGGAATTAAGTCTGCAGAATCCAAGGTTAAGCCACAGCCAAAACCAAAATTAAATAAAAGGGGTGATGAGGAAATCCTTCTCAAAAGCATGCTCCTGTTCTGAATTAAAACTCTAATGTAAGAGTTTTAATTCCCCAAAGGGAAACAGGTTGTGGAAAGTCCTGAGATGTCTAATCATATAGTGACATTTCTGTTGTGCATGTACCAATGAGTTATGGATAAGACCATTTCACTTTGTGACTTTTAGACAAAGTAGTGTAGATTTGTATTTAATGAGAACAAAGAAGAAAAATGCAATACCTAGGACCTTAAGTAGTAATACCTGGGACTAGTAACTGCAAGCAGCTGAAAAGCAGAAACCAACACGATTTTCTGCCTGACTGACAGCAGTCTTCCTGCTTGGGGAAGGCAAGACTAGATCTAGGGAATATAGATCTAGACCCTCCCTAGGAAGTGGGATAGCCGAGTAGAATAAAGGGTCTAATGTCATAAATTCTGAAACTAACACAGTATCCACATCCACTACAGGCTGTTTATTTTGTCCCAGTTGTGACAGGACTTTTAATTTTGTTCTAAAAAGAAAGAAGGGGGAGGAAAAGAAAGGTCGACCCACAAATTCTGGATTTTTCTTCTCAATAATTTCATGAGTAAATTTTACTGTTTGACACATGAATGGCTCCTGCTTACAAATTCCTGGCTACTGCTGACAAGTTTCTTTCTAAGTCAACAACTCTTGATGAATTTCCAGAGAGAGAAAAATATTATTGTAGTGAGTTTTAGGGACTATACCTAACAAAGTTACTGTAAATTTTAAATCCTATAAATGTATCACTTTCCTAGTCTACAGTTAGTATTATTCTTAAAGATTTAAGATGGTGGCATTCCTTTCTGCAGAGGAACTGAGGGGGCTTTTTCCTTTCTACATCCAGTTGTCCAGAGGAATGATTAAATTTTTTATGTTTAGGAAATACTTTTTTAGAAATTGTGCTCATTAACCTGTTACAGCTAAAGTTTGGACCTTAAGGGTTCAAGATGTTCAGAAGATACTTTTGATGACCTAGTGATATGCATCACATTGCTAGACTATTAATTGCAAACAGCAATATGACTTAACAAATGGAAAGAGATAACAGATATTTTTCTTTGTAAATACAGAATATTCCTGTTTATTTCTTTCTCTCCCTTCATTTCTTCTCCTCCAAGATAATAGTTCCAATTGAGAGTTTTTCAAAATTTGCTTCATTTAGTATTCTTAAGAAATTGTGAGTAATTTAGCCAGATATCTGACAAGAATATATAGTACAGATAGGAAGTGCATTGCCTCACTCATAGTACAGTTTTTACAAGCATAAAACGTCTGTTACAATCAAGCGTACTAAACTTGCAAAAGAGAACTTGTACAAATTCTTAGGAGGGAAAGTAAAAAGGAAACATAAAGACAAGGAGGGCTGGAAGGAAAGATGCACTCTCTAAAACTGCTGACTAAAAGCACTTTTTGAGGGAAAGGGCCAGAAATATGTTCCAAAACAAACAAAGAGAAAACACAGCAGAACAGTTCAAAGAAAAATGCTCTGAAAGAATTTACTGCCTTGTGGCTAGAGATGACATTGAAAGTAGCATGGACACAAGTTGATTAAGCTGCTGTCAACATATTTGGCCTCAGGAATCAGTTACTATTGATTTACAGCTTACAGTAAAGGAAAAAAGGCAGAAACTTATGAAAACAGCTGTATTGGGTAGATTCTATTAGCATATTCACTGCAAAGCATGAAAAAAAACAAGGTGAAATTAATCTAAGGAAAAATTCACATCAAAAGACACTGTTAGAACCAAAAGTGCCCTTTGTGTTGTGAGCCCATGAGAAAAATGAAAGCATAACTGATAAATACTTTTTAATTTTTTATTTTTTTTTTTTAACATTTTGCATCTTTAAAATAGTGGTATGTATAGGTAGGCTTTTAAAAAACAGTACTTAATATATAAAATCAGTGAGTTGCTAAAAATAAAATATGATTGTTTAATTCATAAGACATTCATTTTATGTTTATTTAGACATTCTGAAATATATAGCACAATCTGTCTCTTCTCTAAGTGGCTGGATTCTCAGTTGTTTAGATCTAAATATGAATATAAGTCAATCACAACTTCAGAACATGTTGTGCCTGTCGCATGGGGAGCTATAGCTGCCAAGAGTATTTTCAAAGACTATCACAAAGGATCTTGAAAAAAAAGATATAGATAGTGTGACTGTAGAAATACAAATAGAAATACAGGAGCTGTCAGTAGCTATAGGTCAAATAAATGGGCTATCATTTAAAATGAAATCAATGTACAGACAGCATAATCTATAATATTAAGACTTGGTAAATTGATGCTTTAGTAAAATTTTATTAGGTAAAATCTATAGTATCATAAAGCCAGTTTTTCTTTTCCCACACAATATTTTATGGAAAAACATATTTTTACACTTTAAGTATACATATAAATGTTATCATCTACCAACTCAAGCACACTCTTTCACAGACATAGAGCCCTACCTGCAGTTCACATTTGTCCATTTCATTCTTTTAACAGCTACAGAGGCATAGATAGCACTGAATTTTCATTTTTGCTTATAACTTTTGCTGGTTGGATGTTTGGCCTGCAAACTGTATGTCATGAATCATTCTGTAAGATCAAGATTGTTTTTTTCTTTTCTTAAACAAAATAAAGGTAATAAAAACAGCTGTTTTAATGATGAATATGTGTTGCATTTCTTGATTGTTTAATACAGTCATGGCGTTAGCAATTCGCCTATATTTTCTTTCCAGCCCAGCACATGCAGAAGAAAGAAGGAAAATGTGCAGTTGTCTGTTGTCTTTGAAAACCAACAAATACTTCAAGCAACTAGAGTTGCTCAGATGAGAATTTATAAAGACCAGGGGTCTGAAACGTTGGCCAATGGTCTACTTGTATGTGTTAAAGACAGACTAACTCAAACTAGACAGAGTGGGCTGTGAAAAGTAATAAGGTCGTCAGGAGAAAGGAGAATCTATCATGCAAAAGTAGAGTAAAAACACTCATTTTGTGAATCTAAGAAATATCATGTGAAAGAGGATATAGTAGCAACTCTGGGACAAATGAAGAACAATAAGGTTTTATTAAGCTTCAGGTTAGTATGATGGCAGCACTGTCTTATAAGATAAATAGTCCTTCCTGAAGTTTATCGGTCTACATTTCACCTAGTATGGCATGTCAGATAAGAACAAACCAGTATCTCTGAGGAGAGGTAGAGAACGTATGAGATAGATAGTAAGGTAGTTCCAAATATAAGAATTATAGTGACACTATCTCAGACCACACTGCTTTCTCAGTTACCAGGGCTGAACAACTTTGATAAATATAGCCTCAAAAAAAAGTGAAAGTGCTAGATGACTCAATCATATCATTCTTACAAGTAGATTTTAGGTAGTGTGAATCATGTGTAATCTCATCATCATGCACAGTCCTACTCCACATAACCAGCTGTCTGAAGTAACAAGCTTTTTTAACAGATTTATTAAATTACATGGTTACAAGTTTAGGAGTCTGCTTGTTTGTACCTGCAGGCTTCTTTCTGTGTGTTCACTGGGAAATGTCTACTCAAAAACTTGTTTCTGCAGGAATGTTTTTCTCTTTCTGCAAAGTAGTGAAGAGTTTCTGCTGAGCTTTGTAATTCTATAGAAATTTAACAGACCTTTCATCTACTATGCAAGTTTTCTCTTTATATGCAGTCACTTTATTTTGGGGAATGCTAAAGTAACTAGATCTCACTTGTATTAATTCAAAACAATTACCTGCATGAAACATAAGACTATAAGAAGAAATTAATCTTAATACTAGGGGTCACAAGGTAGTTTTTATTTTGAAGTGTTCACATCTTTCTTAGCAGGAACTGTCAAAAAGTGCTTCAAAGGCAGGGAAATATTCTCCGTAAAGTATTTCTGGATCATAACACTACACATTACATCACCCTATACAAAACATGTTTATTGTTCAGATAAATTACCTCTGAATTCACAATGGCATGTACAACCACAAATATAAATACAAATATAAACCAACCATCAGCATCTAGGTACCTGGAGATAAGAGCAAAATAATTACTTGTCTACCGGTAATAACCACATACTTTGTTCTCCATGAGTTTTAGTACACACAGTAGATTATTTTTGTGTAAGCAAGCAATTGTTATTTCAAACAAAAAGGGAAAACAGACAACTACTGAAAATAAGAGATTACTTCCTGATTAGGGTAAAGAAGTTTTATAAATTTCCTTTTTAGTGTGCCCTACAGATTGAGAATATCTCCACTGGGATCTGAAGGATGTAAATAAGTGGGTTTCTATGATTATAAGGAGAAAGAAAGTTGTCTGGAGTTCTGATTTTTGTTTCTCCATACAAAGAAAAGTTCCCTACAAACTCAAAGATATTCTTGATTGTACACAGAGGCATGTTAGGCCAACTCATTAATCAGGGTTCCATGAAAGGATCTTCTTTATAGTGTGGTCAGGCAGTTGGACTAGATGATCACTGTAAGTCCCTTTCAACTGAAATATGCTAGTCTATGCTATGCTATTCTGTGCTATGCTATTCTATTACATGACGTGAACTGTAGAATGTTGTGCAGGCATTTTCAAATAGTATTAAAATATTGAGAAAAATCTGATTCAGAAAAGTATAACCAACTGTGATATGAAAGAGATCTGTATCAGAAGGTATGCAAAAATTTGTAAAAGAGAGATTTATATGTAAAGTAAAAAAATTAATTTACTGGTACAAACCAAAGGCCTCCTAATGAAATTTCTAGCAATGATTCCTCAGTATGTTTTCTGTGTCTCCAGTAAAGTGTATTTCAGGAACTTCAGAACCAGAAGTATTGTCTTTGTTGCATGGCAAAAATAATGATAAGGTTATTTGTTTTATTTCAACTCAATCTGCAACCCATCTGAGTTTTAACAACATCCTGTGAGAATCTTAACTTTACATCATTTTTGCAGCTTAACTTTACATTGTGCAATTCCTTTTCCCTGTTTGAAAACTACAGTTAGTTTAATTGTTGCCTTCTTGTTCTTGTGTTAGAAGAGATGATTAATAGTAATTTCTTATCCTTGTTCTTCACATAACTCCTGGGTATATAGGCCTTTTCTTCTCCTGGATTGCCTTTTCTGGTCTTCTTAGAGCTATTCCATATAATCATATTCTACACAAAAGCTGATCTATTCCTTAGTTTAATTATCCTTATTTGTCCCTCTGTGTGCCTATTCTAATTCCACCATATTCTTTTTGTTCCAGGGAGACCAGTAGATTGCTCGATAGAAACAAACATGGACAAGTTGTGAAACTGTAATGGTCTGATATAGTTTCTTTGTTTGCCTTTTTAGTCTGATGACCAATTATCTTTTTTTTTTCTTCATATTTTATTGTTAATGGAAATGTACAGACAACCATTGTATAGAATTACATGCCAGTTATTTATGCTATAATTATTCCCATATAATAGTTTATTATAGTCACTTGTCTGACACTCAAAAATTTATTTAGTATGTTAATCCTATTTTTTCGGATGAGTCCATTTGTTGCTGTTTACTAATGATATGCCACAAGGTGCTCTTAAAATATCCTTATAAAAGTTAAGATTTAGCTCCAGTTTTCTCTTTTCCCACAGGCTAATCCACAGTGTAGGTCTTCCATAAATAATATTGTGATGTTTTAATTGTGAGGCACATATATTTGTTCATTTCCAGAGGCACATTTGTTCATTTCTCCCCCCCCAGAAAATGTCCCTCAACTGCCAAAAATACCCCCAACAATTTCAGAACTGTACTATCTGGCAAGGATGTGTCTTTGTTTTTTTCAGATACCTTGTAGATAGATATAATAATCTAGAAAATGTATGAATAATATTATTGCAGGATCCATGTTTTCAATTACAATGCAAGGTAAAGCTAAAATCTATATTTCAGAAAAAGATTTACACTCGCATGTGGTATTTTTGTACTCCTGTCATGCCACAAATAACCTCTGACTATCATAATCCTGCTCTGTAACTGGTAACAGGACATGAAAAAGTAACTTTTTTTTTAATTCAGATGATAATTTGTTTTATTCATGGATAAGATATGTGGGTGAATATATCATAGAAAATGGAAACATTGCTTCTTTATGGCAAGTGATTTATTAAGCTTTGAAAGCAGTGTTAAAGTAGCAATACTGCAGACAGACAAAAAGAAGCAAAGCCATTTAAATAGGATTAGAATGGTACCTCCATGTGTTAACATAGCTATGCAGTTTTTCTGAAGGTTTGAGGATTTCCAAAGATTTATACTATTTTAGGCTTTGGTTGTTCTAATTGAAATAGAATTTATTTTTTTTTGATCCAAAAAAGAGAGTATTTATGATCACAGTAACAAAGCTAGCAAATACCTGTTTCAGTAAGAAAAAGGGATGCTATTCAAATTTTTGCAGTTCTGTGAAGTTCCTAACAAAGTATGGAAAGCTATGCCACTGTGAAGAACAATACTTGTGATTCCAGAAGTTTTACAAACAGTCATTGTCACAGGCAAATTCCTTGAGTCTTAATTTGAGGAATTTCATTCAATTTATTACCAATTACCAACCTTTTAATTACTAATTCAAGTGTTGAAAAAAAAAGGTTATAAACAATTAAATACTTCAGAAAAAACAATTCCTCCCCCTTCCCCAGGCTCAGATTCCCCCTTTCTTGCCCCAGTTTCCCCTTGTTTTCAGCACAGATTACACTTAATCCCTCCCAGCCCTTTCAGTGAGGCAATGGGGGGTGCAGGAGTAGGACTCAGTGTGCAGTGGCTTCTTTCTGCTCCCCCTTGCTTCTTACTGCTTCCCTGCTTCAGCATGGATTGTCAGTGGCCTGTAGTCCATCTGAGGGTGTCCTTGCTCACTCAGTGGCATCCCTTCTCCATCAGAAGTGCCTCCCTCCAAGAGACCATCTCTAGCCATGTCCACAACAATGTCTTCTTCCACATTTCTCCTCTGTTTTCTCCAAAGATGCCTTTTCACAATCTTCCTCACAAGTCACTTTTTGTGTGTCTTTCTGTGTCTCCTCTTACATATCTCCTTTTTGTGCCTCCTGGCCCTAGTTGCTGCCATGCTTCCTCAAACATGCCTGGTCAGAGGCCTCATGTGCTCCTCTGGCTGCATGAAGATTTGAGGCAGGTTTGTATCAGATTTAATTAGAGTGAGTAAGAGATTTTGGTTTGGTTTGATTTGTTTCAGTGAGAAGAAAGAAAGAGGAAAGGGAAAGTCATTTTTTAATTAAATCAGAAGGGCTAAATTCTGATGCTTCATCTTAAAGTAAAACAAAAACAAAACAAAACAAAACAAACCCACAAACAAACATACAAACCCAACCAAAAACCCAAACCTGACAAGCTCCTGTGCTCCAAAAGAAATATGATCTGAGTTCCTCCAGAGTAAAGAGTTCCTATTGAAGAATATGCATGTATTATGGATTACTCAGTCTTGTCTTCAAAATCTGCTAATTAGACTCCAGAGGTGCAAAGGAGGTTCAATACATCTTTACCCAAAACTTTAAAAAAAAGTTGAGTTTTCATATTTCATTGTCTTACCTGTATCCTTTTATTGCTTCATAAAAACAGTAGAAAAAAATGCGATTTAAATCAAAAGACTATTCTTGCCATGATTTCAGTACAAATTAAGATTATACGACAGAGATTTGTTACCATAAAAATATTTTATTAAATCAGAAATATTACTCAAATATTGATAATATTTTTTAATGAGTGATGATTATAGAGATATGTAATGCTATATTTTAGGATAGAAACTTCTCCATGGCAGCATTTAAATAACATAAATAATACAATTTTTGTTTCTTAACTGCATTACACATTGTTCAGGGAAACAGCATGTCAAAAAATGCGTTTTCTGCATAGTTGAGAAGACATTTATAACTAATAACAACATTACGGAGAGCATATATAAAGTTGAATCTTGACTGAATCAGAATTTAAAGAATACAGAAAGCATCAAAATACCATGTGGCTACATATTATGTATGAATTTAATCCAGTTATTGTTGTCTAGATACCTATCTCATTTGCAGTTCATGTACTTTTTCAAGAAAAATATGTTGGTTTAATTAGCCGAAAATTGATCACAATATCCAAAAAAATGAGATCCTTAACACTGAAAATTATTTCCTGATATTTTATTTTGTCTGGCTTCCACCTCCAGTGGATCTTTATTATGTCTACATTTAAGAGCCTTCTACTACTCCCTTCTGATTAAGTACTTGACTCTGTACTTGTATGCAACAGACTTATACTCCACCTCAAAACAAAAGAAAATAGCTTGAGATACAATCTTTAAGAAGATTGAAATGCAGCCTTTAAGTTCCTTAAAATAACTTAATGCCAGCCAACATAAATTTAAGTCTGGACTTCTGTGTTCTTCATCGATGTGATCCTATTCCTCCCTTAGCACCTCCAGCAGGGAGCCAGGTCGAGGAGGTGAGCTCAAAAATAACCCGTCATCAAAAAGTTATTACTTTTAATCTGAGCAGTTCCCTGAGTCAGGTGAGTGCACACTCACATGAATGTTGCTGCTAGCAGAAAGTGAAGGGCAGTAATAGGACAGGGGCAAATGGAAAGACAGAATTGCAGCAACCCAGTCTTAGATTAGCATGAAATACACTAGAACTATACCCTACATCTTCACTGCATGGCACTTTATTTGATCTTCAGTTATTTCTCTCATTCTTTCCTGTTAGTTCAAATTTTTCTCACCTTTTGAAAATGTCAACACTAGAAGTCTATGCAGTAGTCTACTCAGTCTCATGGGTCCCTATACAAAGCTATATCCCTTTATTGAATTTGCTACTTTCCTATCTATATATTGAACCACCAGATCACCCTTTCTTTTCATACAGCAGTGCAAAAGGGAGTTATATATCGATTTTCTTATTATCATCCCTAGTTTGTTTGTAGGCATCCATTCTGAAAATACAGCCTGACTTCTTTGCTTTTGGACATATAACTACATTTGCTTTAACAGATCTAGCTTATCCAAGAGACTGTTTTGTTTCACATGACTGCTGTATCTACAATTTTCTCATAAATTATCAATATGGTTTTCTGTAGATAAGTTTTTGGTTATCCAAGTCACTGATGAAAATTTTGAAATATGTTAGGTTCAGTAACCATCCTGGTAAAATGTTGCTAGCAATATTTCTGTTTCCTTGTCATCTTTTATTGACAAGTATTTCCTGAATTATTTTGGATAGTCTTCCCTTAGCTTATATGTAGTTTGCCATCATAGCCTGATTATTATGTTTTTGAGGCACAACAATATTAAAAACAGAGCCTAAGCCTCGAAGCTGAGTTTGTTCTAAGAGGCATCACAAAAAAAGCCAACTGGGATTTTCTGGCAATGCTGAGACTGGACAGAAAGTATGAAACTAAGGGCATCATACTGCTTTCATCACATTTAGCATGGACTTCTTTCAGAGTTCGACATATTAATTTTGACCTACTTTATACGTGACACTTTGAATGAAGTAAAAGGCTATTATACTACCCCAAGCAATGGAATGTGTAAAATCAATTTAAAACATATTAGAAAATTCATCAAGCATACATAGAACAGATTAGTAAACAATGTAATCAGAATATATTATATATGAAAAACTGCAATTTATTATTGCAGGTATAGATGAAAGTAATATAACAGACTCATTAGATATGCCCTATATATATGCATGTGTTGTGAAATGCTGTTTCAGTCATGATAACAGCAGCACTGACTTTAATAGTAGTTTTATTATATAATATTTTGAATGTAAATTTACACAGTAGCTTGTAAATTCTCATAGTAGCCAAGCATTTGGAATTTTTTTACTTGTTTTTTTATTGATATAACAAAGCTAAACCAAAGTCCAATGGAAGTCTTCAGCACTGCTTTCATAGACTTTGGGCAACCCCTAAGTGAGCTGTCAAAAGCAGTCAAATAAAGAAAAAGATATTCAATGCAATATCATGATTGCTTTAAGGAATGCTGGTAACGTAAGACATGAAGTCATGGTAAAACAGAATAGGCAGGTAAGATTAGGAAGAAAAGGATTTTTGGAGCAGGAGTTAGCTCTGCAGAGACTGCTCAAATAATCAATAGGGGAGGGAAAGTACAAATATGAAGAGGAATTTGGAAAGACATGCATTGAAAGTGTCAGGTTTTTCATATTTGATTATCTATAATGTGGTGGAGACAGGCTAAAGAAAATACTGTGTTAAGGATGATGTGCTCCTGGATGATATGGAAAGTAGTGGGATTTTCAATAGCATTGCTAATTGTTGTAATAATGCTCAAACCCTGCAAGTCTGTTCTTTTTATTATATCTGTGTCATGTCTAGGGCAATCATAAACAGCAAAGGCAACAGGATTTTATAGCTTGAACCTGTTAGAATCTCTAAACAAAATATTTATTTCATGCTATGATAGCATAGTATCCCTGGTTAGTGCTTACTTCAAAATTAGTACACTACAGTTCAGATTTGCCCATAGTATGTCACTATATGAGAGCCTACCTTGCTAATTAGAGATGTCAGGAAATATCTCACTATTTAGGAGCAAGTCAAATATTTAGCACAAGAATTGAGCAATTCAAAGATGATCACTCAATGATGAGCAGATTTTGTTAAGTATATTAAAATAAAACAAAATAATGCAATGTATAGTTTGTAACAAGGTGAATATATAATATGCATATAATTTCAGGAAGAATTATATTAAAGAAAAAAACCACATTTGTGAGTTATGGTTTTCTTGGAGGATTTGTGCAATAAAGCTTTAAATGGTTTTGTCCTTGAAGAGGTCTGACTCAGCAACAGTCTCCTCTACTCCAATGTTTATATTAACAAGTATAAGTAGAATGTACGTACTTAATAGAAGTTCATAGTGATATTTAACCAGTAGTATCAATATTTGGATAGGTATCTACTAGCCAACATGCTGAGAAGTAATGATGTTTATACCTGATATCAGGTATAAATTATGATCTTTGGCTCACTAGTGAGCCAGTAGAACACAATCTTAAATTTGGAGCAGCTAAATTTATTTATTTTTTTTTAAATTCCTATCAATTTTAAAAGGTGCTGATAATTTTCTCCTCAAATTAAAAAAAAAAAAAAAAAAAAAATTAAACAAGCTATATAACAAGACGAAGTAAAACCTGCACAGATCAAAGTAAGTATGTGTGGTTCTGACAGATCAAGACACTTGAGGATCAAAATCAGGCAATCTGTCTTATCATTTTAGCCATTCAGGAACATAAAACTTGGTGGTCCATTTATGAACTGGCCAGGTCACGATACTGATTTTTTCTCCTATGTGTGCTAATTTTATTTTTACATATAAAATGTATAATAAACTGTAGTACATCTGAGAAAAGAAGTTTCAATTAAAGTGTTCTTCCATGCAATCAGTAAATCCTAATGCTCTTAGCATCTCCATGCACAATTAACATACACCCTCCATATATCCTGCATTTATACAATTATACACAGTAAAAAACCCTAAATGTATATCTTCCACATTAGTTTCACGCAACTGCAATGATGTAGAATTTACTACTTCATGTAATTCTTAGGCTTATGATAGTATTTTCTCCACGGTTTTGATATTCTTTAAAGATATATCAAAGAAATAGTCAAAAACAAATAAAAAGAAAAAGGTCTGCAACTCCTTTGTACTTGATGTTTCTTGGCTGGTATAGTTTTTTGTTGATTTTCTTTCAAAAATTATTCATTACTCTCTAGTTACGGTTCTAGATGTGGTGATAATCTACTGTACATTGACATTTTCTGAACTATTTTTTTACCATAGGGAAAAAAAAAAAAAAAATTTAGAAATAATTAAGGAAAATAAGAGTCTCTGAAGGGCATATGTATGAAAGAAATAGCCACAGTTATGTCACGTTCCTATCAAATAGAAATTGCTTAGGTCGCAGCCATACATATTGGTGTCAACTCATCACAAGAGATATCTTTGCACTTAGAAAAACAATTAACCTAAAATGCTGCTTGGCTAAAACTATATAGTATGGTTTATGTTTTTGTATTTATTTATGTGGAATATGTAATCAAAACATTTTATAAATCTTGAGCAAAATTCTAGTTTATAGTACATAACTGTTCTGTAGAAGACCATGAGAGGAATAAAAAATGAGTATGAAATCATAATCCTTCTGCTCAAACAAAAGAAACAGATTATTATCTAAAGACTGAGAAGCTGAAAGAAACACTCTACATAGTTCATATATAACCTTCTTTATAGCTATAGCACTTCTTAAGATTATATATCCTAACAGCAATAACAATTTATACATAGAAATTTCCAAGCAACATTATTACTCTTGGTTTTGAACAGTGTGTTTCTGCACAGGAAGAATCTACTAGATTATGTCCATTGTCCCACCTAGGGAAACTACTTCTCCCACAAATGTACAGTTACTTCTGAAATGGAATCATAGGACAAGTGATAGTAGCATTCCCAGAATTTAGTATTGAAAGTTAGTTTTCAAGTGCTGAAAATACACATACAACTGAAATGACAGAGTAATATAAATAAGAAAAGTGAAGCATAACATACACAGCACAATGGATTAAGCAATCTGTGTGTGGATATATAGAACGACCCCACTTACATTTCTTCAGTGGTCTTTTCCTGCAGGAGAACATTCTTCTTGTCCCCCATCCCCTCGCAAGGGAAATTGTTTAATGTTCATCTTAGACGATTTCCCGCTGTTTCACATGTTCTGCTGCAGTGACTAGAATGAAAAACATAGTTTATAGTCTGATGGAGAACTAGAGCAATTTTTAACATGTAGATCCTCCAAAAGTTATCCTTTCTAGTAAGTTACTCTTTTAACTGGTGGTAAATGCAATTTAGTCTGTCTAGAGCTTCTATTTTTCTGGAAGCTTATATTAAATATTAACCTAACACAGCCATATCACAATTGTAAATGATTAAACCTACTATAGTAATTGAAACATCCTATTCTTTCCAGATGAAGAAAATGCTAATTCTAAAGACTGCTGTAATAAAGCATGATATATTTGCATTTCAGAACAAGAATAATGAGAGCAGTGAAAAATATTTCAAAATTCACTTTTTTGTAAAACCAGATATGGCTTTAATCTTTATTATAATGTCACCTGCTGCAGTCAATATGCTTAAACATCTTTCACAGTTTTCCTATACCCTCAAAAAATTGTTATTCTTATGCATATCACCTGTAAATATTACTGCCAGCTTCACAAGGATGTGACATGCTGTGCAAAACTGAAGACTTTTTCTTAGCCTGTTTACTAAAGAAAATTGTTTTATTCAATCTGTCTGGTTGTCTGTCTGCCCCCTCTCCAGCTTTCTCATAGGCCCCTTCAGGTACTGGAAGGCTGCTATCAGGTCTCCCCAGAGCCTTCTCGTCTCCAGGCTCAACAACCCCCACTCTCAGCCTGTCTTCATAGGAGAGATGCCCCAGCCCTCTGATCATCTTCATGGCTCTCCTCTGGACTCACTCCAGCTCCTCAGTGTACTTATTGCTTTGGGGGCCCCAGAACTTGTCACAGTACTCCAGGTGGGGTCTCATGAGAGCAGAGTAGAGGGGGAGAATCACCTTCTTCGACTTGCTGGCCATGTTTCCTTTGATGCAGCCCAGGATACAGCTGGCCTTTTGGGCTGCAAGTGCACATTGCCAGCTCATGTTGAGTTTTTCATCAACTGACATCCCCAAGTCCTTCTCCTCAGGGCTGCTCTCAATCCATTCTCTGCCCAGCCTGTACTTGTGCATGGGATTGCCTCGACTCAGGTGCAAGACCTTGCACTTGGCTTTGTTGAACTTCATGAGGTTTGCACAGGCCCACCTTTTCAGCTCTATTTTCACTATTTTAAGTTATGGTAAAATGAAGGAAAGATTCATTTAAAAGAATTCCTTTGTTTGAATGCCTTTTATTCTTGACATGCAAAAAGAAAACTCAAAGAAAAATGTGCAGTGTTTAAACTACAAGGACAAAGACATAGGTCAATGATTAAATGTGAATTTGCCACTTTTAAAAGAGACGCGGGGATTAAGCTCCACACATTCCTGGGTTCAGTAAAATTATTGGCAAGTTTGGTAGTATTATATGATTAATGTTTATCCAAAACATGTAGAGTTAGTGAGAATTTGTTGCCAATGTTCAGCTAAACTACTACTCTGAAACAGCAGCAAAATGTCATATACCTCAAATTCCTCTTCATTGTTTTGTACACATGGTCCCAAACAGACATTAACGTATCTTATAACTCATCAGGATACACAAATATACTCTCTGGATCATGTCTACCCAGTCACAGGTTTTCTGCCTGAACTAGCTAACATCTGGCCTGCTGAGATGACAGGTAGGTACAACAGACCCCAGTTGAACACGTAGGCCTTCCCTGTGTGGAGGCAGTTACAGTGACGATCACCGTGGCTTACAGGAACTCATGGTTATGAAAAATAATTGTTAAACAAGCCAATACCAGTAAGATTCTTTTTGGAATGAAGGTGCTGTTGATATTCTGAGGGTATGCTCAGATTGAGTGGTAATTGAAACCTTATCTATGAAGTTAGCATAAAATAGATGATGTCTAGTTTGTGAAGCCAAACAAAATACTGAATGCATGAGGTTGTTGCTGAAATGTTCAGTTTAGTCCTGTGAAAGCAATGTTGCTTTTGAGAGTAGGTGTTTTAATTTGAGATATTTTAGATGTTTAATCTTTTAGAAACCTGAGTTGCCGGGGAGACATTATGTGAACTGTTGGCTCACCTCAACCTCCAATCCAAAAATCTACCTAAATTTTACTTTAGGCATCACAGTCTGGTTTTTAGTATCCATTTGTTTTCCATTTCCCTCTTCTTACTTTGTACATATATAAATGAACAGACTTATCCTTTGAACTGTTAGGAGTTCACATATGGTCATAATTTCTAAATGGCATTTTCTTACTGAAATAACTTTTCTTCTAAAGCTAATAAATATTCTCATCTATCATGTAATTTTAACACATTAGAATATTCCTTTGAGATAGAGGCACATACTTACTGCTTTCAATTCTTACTCAAAACAAGTAACCCTATAAAACAACTGAAACATCTTGAATTTTACTTCCTTTCAGCAGTGAGAAGATTCATGTTAGGACAATCAATTGGTCTTATAGTAACTCAAAGACTGTAAAGTTTTCACCACTCTTTTATGAAGTAGTTTTCAAAAAAGTACAATATCTCACCTCTTTTTTTTTTTTTCTTCCCTGCAGAATAGTGTAAGGAAAGTTCTTTACATAATAAAAAACCACGAAAAGTTATCACCTATTTAGGAAAATTCTTTCTTACTATTCACTTATATAAATTGTAAAAATATCTCTCAAATTCCTAAGAGGGGAAATAAGCAAGAGAGAGATGGCTTGAGGATGATAAAGGAATAGACTGAAGATTCAGCTAGCATAAGTGTGAATCAGTAGATTACTTTCAGAATCTTTGCATGGCCTCTTGCATGTAACAAGAAATATGGTGAATTAAATCTAAACTTTAGCAAATTTCCCATAAAATAAAGCCCAATTACAAATTATGGAAAAATGCCTCATTTCATACTTTCATGTTAACCATTAAGTTAATGAAGGCACAGCATTATGCTACGAGTGATTTATGTGACGACAACATGAAGCTCGATAGCTACTAGTATTTCCACAAACATAATCCTGTTTGCCAGTGAAATCAATTGCCTAATGGAGTATACAACAAGCTTTATTTATTTTGGGACACTTAATAATCTTTAATATGTAAGTGGAAGTTCCATTTGCTTTACAGCTCTCTCAAACAATGGAAATTCTTTGTATCTAATAGCTTGTTTGGATTTATTTAGCAAGAAAGATTTCTTTTTGTCTTTGTTCAAGGGAACATATAATAACAACACAAGAATGATTTGGACATACAAACCCACAATAAACACTCTGTGGATTCAGAGGTGAAGGTCTACCACAAGGGTTTTGTCTGCTCATCAGTTCTTACTGATCTCTTAGTACCAAAATGCAAAGCAAATGGTGCTGTTTGCTGTTTTTATAATATATTTGTGAAGTACAACCTTGTATCACTTAAGCAGTTCTGATATTTGCCGAGATTAGTTTTCAGGTTTTTTTAAAAAAATGTGTCCATCATAGTAATGAAAGAGTCAGTTATCCCAGGAATAGATACAGTGCTTAAAAGAACTAATTAATTAAACAAGGTTGAATAGAACAGCATGGAACAGAAGATATTTCACAGAATCACAGAATCACAGAATGTTAGGGATTGGAAGGGACCTCAAAAGATCATCTAGTCCAATCCCCCTGCCAGAGCAGGAATACCTAAATAAGGTCACACAGGAACATGTCCAGGCGGGTTTTGAATGTCTCCAGAGAAGGAGACTCCACAACCTCTCTGGGCAGCCTGTTCCAGTGTTCTGTTACCCTCACTGTGAAGAAATTCTTCCTCACATTTATGTGGAACCTCCTATGTTCCAGCTTACACCCATTGCCCCTTGTCCTATCATTGGATGTCACTGAGAAGAGCCTGGCTCCATCCTCATGACACTCACCCTTGACATATTTATAAACATTAATGAGGTCACCCCTCAGTCTCCTCTTCTCCAAGCTAAAGAGACCCATCTCCCTCAGCCTTTCCTCATAAGGGAGATGTTCCACTCCCTTCATCATCTTTGTGGCTCTACGCTGGACTCTCTCAAGCAGTTCCCTGTCCTTCTTGAACTGGGGGGCCCAGAACTGGACACAATACTCCAGATGTGGCCTCACCAAGGCAGAATAGAGGGGAAGGAGAACCTCTCTTGACCTACTAACCACTCCCTTTCTAATACACCCCAGGATGCCATTGGCCTTCTTGGCCACAAGGGCACATTGCTGGCTCATGGTCATCCTGCTGTCCACCAGGACCCCCAGGTCCCTTTCCCCTACACTGCTCTCCAGCAGGTCAGCCCCCAACCTGTACTGGTACATGGGGTTGTTCTTCCCCAGATGCAGGACTCTACACTTGCCCTTGTTGAATTCCATTAAGTTTTTTCCCGCCCAACTCTCCAGCCTATCAAGGTCTCGTTGAATGGCAGCACAACCCTCTGGTGTGTCAGCCATTCCTCCTAGTTTGGTGTCATCAGCAAACTTGCTGAGGATACATTCTGTACCCTCATCCAAGTCGTTGATGAAGATATTAAACAACACCGGTCCCAATACCGACCCCTGAGGGACTCCACTAGTCACAGGCCTCCAACTAGACTCCGTCCCATTAACCACAACTCTCTGGCTTCTTCCCTTCAGCCAGTTCATAATCCACCTCACTACCTGATCACTAAACCCATACTTTATCAGCTTATCTACAAGGATGCTGTGGGAGACAGTGTCAAATGCTTTACTGAAATCAAGATAAACCACATCTACCGCTCTACCATCATCTATCCACCTAGTTATTTCCTCATAGAAGGCAATAAGGTTGGTCAAACATGACTTACCCTTGGTAAAACCATGTTGACTACTCTTAATGACCCCCTCATCCTTGATGTGCCTGGAGATAGTGCCAAGAACAAGCTGTTCCATCACCTTTCCAGGGATGGAGGTGAGGCTGACCGGTCTATAGTTACCCGGGTCCTCCTTCTTGCCCTTCTTATAGATTGGAGTTACATTTGCTATCCTCCAGTCCTCAGGCACCTCTCCTGTTCTCCATGACTTACCAAAGATGATGGAGAGTGGCCTAGCAATGACCTCTGCCAGCTCCCTCAGCACCCTTGGGTGCATTCCATCTGGTCCCATTGATTTATGGATATCCAGATTGCTCAACTGATCCCTAACCCAATCCTCATCTACCGAGGCAAACTCCTCCTTTATCCTGACTTCTTCTGGGGCTACAGGGATCAGGAGCTCCTGGGGAAAGCCTGCAGGAGTAAAGACAGAGGCAAAGAAGGCATTCAGCACCTCTGCCTTCTTTATATCCTCTGTCTCTAGGGCACCCCCCTCATTCATCAGTGGGCCTATATTGCCTCTAGTGTTTGTTTTTTTAGCTATGTATTTGAAAAAGCCCTTTCTATTGTCCTTGACCTGGCTAGCAAGGTTAAGTTCTAAGGAGGCCTTAGCTTTCCTAATTGCCTTTCTACATCCTCTGACAACTGTCCTATATTCCTCCCAAGTGACTAGCCCCTCTTTCCATGATCCATAAATTCTTTTTTTCCACCTAAGTTTGCCCAGCAGTTCCTTGTTTAACCATGCTGGTCTCCTAGCTCCCTTACTTGATTTCATACCCATTGGGACGCTCTGATCCTGAGCTTGCAAGAAGTGGTCCTTGAATGTTGACCAACTATCTTGAGCCCCTTTACCATCTAGCACCCTGTCCCATGGGACTTCCCTTAACAATTGATTAAGGAGGCTAAAGTTGGCCCTGCGGAAGTCCAGGGTTCTGGTCTTGCTTGGTACTCTATTTCTCCCACGCAGGATCCTGAACTCCACCATCTCATGATCACTGCAGCCAAGGCTGCCATTGACCATCACTGCTTCAACAAGACCCTCCTTGTTGGTAAGTACAAGATCCAGCAGCGCTCCTCTCCTAGTCGGCTTATCCACCATTTGCATTAAGTAGTTATCATCAATGCACTGGAGGAACCTCCTAGACTGTGAATGACTGGCTGTGAAAGTCTCCCAGCAGATATCGGGGTAGTTAAAATCCCCCATGAGGACCAAGGCCTGTAGTTGGGAGGCTGCTTTCAGCTGCCTGTAGAAAGCCTCATCAACTCCCTCGTCCTGATCAGGAGGTCTGTAATAGACCCCCACAACTGTATCGCCAATACCTGCCTGTCCCTTAATTCTTACCCACAGACTTTCAACTTGTCCCTCATCAGCCCCTGGAGAAAACTCAATACATTCTAGTTGCTCCCTCACATAGAGAGCAACTCCACCACCTCGCTTCACTGACCGATCTTTCCTAAAAATGACATAGCCATCCATGACCACATTCCAGTCATGTGAGCTGTCCCACCATGTCTCTGTAATTGCCACCAGGTCATAACCTTTAGACCGCACACAGACCTCTAACTCCTCCTGTTTATTCCCCATACTGCGTGCATTGGTGTAAAGGCATTTCAGATAGCAAGCAGAGCGCGCTGGTGGGACCCCTGGGAGGCAGGAGGCCTCGTGGTCAGGGCCTAAACATCTATCCCTTCTCTTCAATGTTCGAAAATCCTCCCTAGACCACCTTCCTTCAGGCCCTAGCATATTGCTCTTGGGCTTGTCTCTAACAGACTCAGTTGTCCCCCCTTCCCCCTTCACATCTAGTTTAAAGTACCTTTTCTTCCTCCCTGTTTCAGCACCACAGTGACTAATGTTTATTAAGTCCCCATAGTGAGATACTGGGAGATTTTTCTGAGGATCTCTGCTGTTTTAAAAGGAAACAATGGCTTGTGGTAAAGTCAACTCATGCTGAGATACATTAACTGCACCATGTTATCAGCTGATAATGGTGCTATTAACACATTACCTACTGTGCATATTTGTGAATTAGGATGTCTCCTTGTTAATGGAACTGAGCCATTTTCTAAGAAATGGCAAGAACTAGCATTTTGACAACATTTTGGAGAAGGGATGGGGAATACAATCTCATTTATTGGGCTTTTTTTTTGGGTGGGTATCCCCTCTTTTCTACCGACTTCCTTTGAGGTTTCATTGAGACTAGGGTCTCTAGACAAAGGGCATAATTCTTATAATGAAAGAAAAATGTAGAAATATGCTATGTTGGACAATAATTGCCACACTATAAATTCTGAACATTCCAAAAGGTGAATGATATAACACAACAGTAAATAATAACTCTTAGACAGCACAACTGAAAGGCAGTTGCTTAACGATAGTAATCTGGAGTGTAGTTTCTTATTGCTTAGAGGAAAGTTGGAGATAAACACACTTCCTGTAAATTTGACATAATCAGTAAGCCTATCCAACCACACATATGTTACACATGACCAAGTAAAACAAAATGTACTCTTCCTAAAAGCAGTAATTCAAAACATGTTACTGAGATTTTCATGCTTTATTTGCTTCATTCTGAATGTGAGTCCATGGCATGAATAATGATGCAATCATTCTTCAAATACATGGAAACAAATGACAGTGCAATTATGTAATTAAAAATGAATGTTATTTGTGCATTCCCATGTATAAAATATACATACTTATTGCTCAATTTATAAATGTAGAACAGCAAAACTAATGCAAGATTTTTCCTCTATGATCAATTCATGAACTTACAAGGAGAGGTATATTAAAGTGCTTTTTAAAATCTGACATTAATCAAATAGCATTCCGGAGTAGTAAACCCTGAAAGAAATCTATTTATTCT